>CM075863.1:23774244-25205559 GCA_038021265.1 Cyprinella venusta
TGAGAAGATTGGAGAAACTTTATTTTTCACCCCCCGAAAAAAAAATGTAAGGGGTAACACTGTCATTTTTTTTTTTTTTCTGGTCAAAATTTTGAGTTTCAATATCTCAGCTCTGGAAGGGTCTACAGCTTCAATTTTTGCACCCAGGTCCATGTCTCGTGGCCCTCTATCAGAATCCAGAGTTTTGAGAAGATTGGGTAAACTTTATTTTTCACCCCCCGAAAAAAAATGTAAGGGGTAACACTGTCATTTTTTTTTCTGGTCAAAATTTTGAGTTTCAATATCTCAGCTCTGGAAGGGTCTACAGCCTCAATTTTTGCACCCAGGTCCATGTCTCGTGGCCCTCTATCAGAATCCAGAGTTTTGAGAAGATTGGAAAAACTTTATTTTTCACCCCCCGAAAAAAAATGTAAGGGGTAACATTGTCATTTTTTTTTTTCCTGTCAAAATTTTGAGTTTCAATATCTCAGCTCTGGAAGGGTCTACAGCCTCAATTTTTGCACCCAGGTCCATGTCTCGTGGCCCTCTATCAGAATCCAGAGTTTTGAGAAGATTGGAGAAACTTTATTTTTCACCCCCCGAAAAAAAATGTAAGGGGTAACACTGTCATTTTTTTTCTGGTCAAAATTTTGAGTTTCAATATCTCAGCTCTGGAAGGGTCTACAGCTTCAATTTTTGCACCCAGGTCCATGTCTCGTGGCCCTCTATCAGAATCCAGAGTTTTGAGAAGATTGGAGAAACTTTATTTTTCACCCCCCGAAAAAAAATGTAAGGGGTAACACTGTCATTTTTTTTTCCTGTCAAAATTTTGAGTTTCAATATCTCAGCTCTGGAAGGGTCTACAGCCTCAATTTTTGCACCCAGGTCCATGTCTCGTGGCCCTCTATCAGAATCCAGAGTTTTGAGAAGATTGGGTAAACTTTATTTTTCACCCCCCGAAAAAAAAATGTAAGGGGTAACACTGTCATTTTTTTTTTCTGGTCAAAATTTTGAGTTTCAATATCTCAGCTCTGGAAGGGTCTACAGCCTCAATTTTTGCACCCAGGTCCATGTCTCGTGGCCCTCTATCAGAATCCAGAGTTTTGAGAAGATTGGAAAAACTTTATTTTTCACCCCCCGAAAAAAAATGTAAGGGGTAACACTGTCATTTTTTTTTTCCTGTCAAAATTTTGAGTTTCAATATCTCAGCTCTGGAAGGGTCTACAGCTTCAATTTTTGCACCCAGGTCCATGTCTCGTGGCCCTCTATCAGAATCCAGAGTTTTGAGAAGATTGGAGAAACTTTATTTTTCACCCCCCGAAAAAAAAATGTAAGGGGTAACACTGTCATTTTTTTTTTTCTGGTCAAAATTTTGAGTTTCAATATCTCAGCTCTGGAAGGGTCTACAGCCTCAATTTTTGCACCCAGGTCCATGTCTCGTGGCCCTCTATCAGAATCCAGAGTTTTGAGAAGATTGGAAAAACTTTATTTTTCACCCCCCGAAAAAAAATGTAAGGGGTAACACTGTCATTTTTTTTTCCTGTCAAAATTTTGAGTTTCAATATCTCAGCTCTGGAAGGGTCTACAGCCTCAATTTTTGCACCCAGGTCCATGTCTCGTGGCCCTCTATCAGAATCCAGAGTTTTGAGAAGATTGGAGAAACTTTATTTTTCACCCCCCGAAAAAAAATGTAAGGGGTAACACTGTCATTTTTTTTTCCTGTCAAAATTTTGAGTTTCAATATCTCAGCTCTAGAAGGGTCTACAGCCTCAAATTTTGCACCCAGGTCCATGTCTCGTGGCCCTCTATCAGAATCCAGAGTTTTGAGAAGATTGGAGAAACTTTATTTTTCACCCCCCGAAAAAAAATGTAAGGGGTAACATTGTCATTTTTTTTTCCTGTCAAAATTTTGAGTTTCAATATCTCAGCTCTGGAAGGGTCTACAGCCTCAATTTTTGCACCCAGGTCCATGTCTCGTGGCCCTCTATCAGAATCCAGAGTTTTGAGAAGATTGGAGAAACTTTATTTTTCACCCCCCGAAAAAAAATGTAAGGGGTAACACTGTCATTTTTTTTTTCTGGTCAAAATTTTGAGTTTCAATATCTCAGCTCTGGAAGGGTCTACAGCTTCAATTTTTGCACCCAGGTCCATGTCTCGTGGCCCTCTATCAGAATCCAGAGTTTTGAGAAGATTGGAGAAACTTTATTTTTCACCCCCCGAAAAAAAATGTAAGGGGTAACACTGTCATTTTTTTTTTCTGGTCAAAATTTTGAGTTTCAATATCTCAGCTCTGGAAGGGTCTACAGCCTCAATTTTTGCACCCAGGTCCATGTCTCGTGGCCCTCTATCAGAATCCAGAGTTTTGAGAAGATTGGAAAAACTTTATTTTTCACCCCCCGAAAAAAAATGTAAGGGGTAACACTGTCATTTTTTTTTTCCTGTCAAAATTTTGAGTTTCAATATCTCAGCTCTGGAAGGGTCTACAGCCTCAATTTTTGCACCCAGGTCCATGTCTCGTGGCCCTTTATCAGAATCCAGAGTTTTGAGAAGATTGGAGAAACTTTATTTTTCACCCCCCGAAAAAAAATGTAAGGGGTAACACTGTCATTTTTTTTCCTGTCAAAATTTTGAGTTTCAATATCTCAGCTCTGGAAGGGTCTACAGCCTCAATTTTTGCACCCAGGTCAATGTCTCGTGGCCCTCTATCAGAATCCAGAGTTTTGAGAAGATTGGAAAAACTTTATTTTTCACCACCCGAAAAAAAATGTAAGGGGTAACACTGTCATTTTTTTTTTCCCTGTCAAAATTTTGAGTTTCAATATCTCAGCTCTGGAAGGGTCTACAGCCTCAATTTTTGCACCCAGGTCCATGTCTCGTGGCCCTCTATCAGAATCCAGAGTTTTGAGAAGATTGGAAAAACTTTATTTTTCACCCCCCGAAAAAAAATGTAAGGGGTAACACTGTCATTTTTTTTTCCTGTCAAAATTTTGAGTTTCAATATCTCAGCTCTGGAAGGGTCTACAGCCTCAATTTTTGCACCCAGGTCCATGTCTCGTGGCCCTCTATCAGAATCCAGAGTTTTGAGAAGATTGGAGAAACTTTATTTTTCACCCCCGAAAAAAAATGTAAGGGGTAACACTGTCATTTTTTTTCCTGTCAAAATTTTGAGTTTCAATATCTCAGCTCTGGAAGGGTCTACAGCCTCAATTTTTGCACCCAGGTCCATGTCTCGTGGCCCTCTATCAGAATCCAGAGTTTTGAGAAGATTGGAGAAACTTTATTTTTCACCCCCCGAAAAAAATGTAAGGGGTAACACTGTCATTTTTTTTTTCTGGTCAAAATTTTGAGTTTCAATATCTCAGCTCTGGAAGGGTCTACAGCCTCAATTTTTGCACCCAGGTCCATGTATCGTGGCCCTCTATCAGAATCCAGAGTTTTGAGAAGATTGGAGAAACTTTATTTTTCACCCCCCGAAAAAAAAATGTAAGGGGTAACACTGTCATTTTCTTTTCTGGTCAAAATTTTGAGTTTCAATATCTCAGCTCTGGAAGGGTCTACAGCTTCAATTTTTGCACCCAGGTCCATGTCTCGTGGCCCTCTATCAGAATCCAGAGTTTTGAGAAGATTGGAGAAACTTTATTTTTCACCCCCCGAAAAAAATGTAAGGGGTAACACTGTCATTTTTTTTTCCTGTCAAAATTTTGAGTTTCAATATCTCAGCTCTGGAAGGGTCTACAGCCTCAATTTTTGCACCCAGGTCCATGTCTCGTGGCCCTCTATCAGAATCCAGAGTTTTGAGAAGATTGGAGAAACTTTACTTTTCACCCCCCGAAAAAAAATGTAAGGGGTAACACTGTCATTTTTTTTTTCTGGTCAAAATTTTGAGTTTCAATATCTCAGCTCTGGAAGGGTCTACAGCTTCAATTTTTGCACCCAGGTCCATGTCTCGTGGCCCTCTATCAGAATCCAGAGTTTTGAGAAGATTGGAGAAACTTTATTTTTCACCCCCCGAAAAAAAATGTAAGGGGTAACACTGTCATTTTTTTTTCCTGTCAAAATTTTGAGTTTCAATATCTCAGCTCTGGAAGGGTCTACAGCCTCAATTTTTGCACCCAGGTCCATGTCTCGTGGCCCTCTATCAGAATCCAGAGTTTTGAGAAGATTGGAGAAACTTTATTTTTCACCCCCCGAAAAAAAATGTAAGGGGTAACACTGTCATTTTTTTTTTCTGGTCAAAATTTTGAGTTTCAATATCTCAGCTCTGGAAGGGTCTACAGCTTCAATTTTTGCACCCAGGTCCATGTCTCGTGGCCCTCTATCAGAATCCAGAGTTTTGAGAAGATTGGAAAAACTTTATTTTTCACCCCCCGAAAAAAAATGTAAGGGGTAACACTGTCATTTTTTTTTTCCTGTCAAAATTTTGAGTTTCAATATCTCAGCTCTGGAAGGGTCTACAGCCTCAATTTTTGCACCCAGGTCCATGTCTCGTGGCCCTCTATCAGAATCCAGAGCTTTGAGAAGATTGGAGAAACTTTATTTTTCACCCCCCGAAAAAAAATGTAAGGGGTAACACTGTCATTTTTTTTTCTGGTCAAAATTTTGAGTTTCAATATCTCAGCTCTGGAAGGGTCTACAGCCTCAATTTTTGCACCCAGATCCATGTCTCGTGGCCCTCTATCAGAATCCAGAGTTTTGAGAAGATTGGAAAAACTTTATTTTTCACCCCCCGAAAAAAAATGTAAGGGGTAACACTGTCATTTTTTTTTTTCCTGTCAAAAGTTTGAGTTTCAATATCTCAGCTCTGGAAGGGTCTACAGCCTCAATTTTTGCACCCAGGTCCATGTCTCGTGGCCCTCTATCAGAATCCAGAGTTTTGAGAAGATTGGAAAAACTTTATTTTTCACCCCCCGAAAAAAAATGTAAGGGGTAACACTGTCATTTTTTTTTCCTGTCAAAATTTTGAGTTTCAATATCTCAGCTCTGGAAGGGTCTACAGCCTCAATTTTTGCACCCAGGTCCATGTCTCGTGGCCCTCTATCAGAATCCAGAGTTTTGAGAAGATTGGAGAAACTTTATTTTTCACCCCCGAAAAAAAAATGTAAGGGGTAACACTGTCATTTTTTTTTCCTGTCAAAATTTTGAGTTTCAATATCTCAGCTCTGGAAGGGTCTACAGCCTCAATTTTTGCACCCAGGTCCATGTCTCGTGGCCCTCTATCAGAATCCAGAGTTTTGAGAAGATTGGAGAAACTTTATTTTTCACCCCCCGAAAAAAAATGTAAGGGGTAACACTGTCATTTTTTTTTCTGGTCAAAATTTTGAGTTTCAATATCTCAGCTCTGGAAGGGTCTACAGCTTCAATTTTTGCACCCAGGTCCATGTCTCGTGGCCCTCTATCAGAATCCAGAGTTTTGAGAAGATTGGAGAAACTTTATTTTTCACCCCCCGAAAAAAAATGTAAGGGGTAACACTGTAATTTTTTTTTCCTGTCAAAATTTTGAGTTTCAATATCTCAGCTCTGGAAGGGTCTACAGCCTCAATTTTTGCACCCAGGTCCATGTCTCGTGGCCCTCTATCAGAATCCAGAGTTTTGAGAAGATTGGAGAAACTTTATTTTTCACCCCCCCGAAAAAAAATGTAAGGGGTAACACTGTCATTTTTTTTTTCTGGTCAAAATTTTGAGTTTCAATATCTCAGCTCTGGAAGGGTCTACAGCTTCAATTTTTGCACCCAGGTCCATATCTCGTGGCCCTCTATCAGAATCCAGAGTTTTGAGAAGATTGGAAAAACTTTATTTTTCACCCCCGAAAAAAAATGTAAGGGGTAACACTGTCATTTTTTTTTTCCTGTCAAAATTTTGAGTTTCAATATCTCAGCTCTGGAAGGGTCTACAGCCTCAATTTTTGCACCCAGGTCCATGTCTCGTGGCCCTCTATCAGAATCCAGAGTTTTGAGAAGATTGGAGAAACTTTATTTTTCACCCCCCGAAAAAAAATGTAAGGGGTAACACTGTCATTTTTTTTTTCTGGTCAAAATTTTGAGTTTCAATATCTAAGCTCTGGAAGGGTCTACAGCCTCAATTTTTGCACCCAGGTCCATGTCTCGTGGCCCTCTATCAGAATCCAGAGTTTTGAGAAGATTGGAAAAACTTTATTTTTCACCCCCCGAAAAAAAATGTAAGGGGTAACACTGTCATTTTTTTTTCCTGTCAAAATTTTGAGTTTCAATATCTCAGCTCTGGAAGGGTCTACAGCCTCAATTTTTGCACCCAGGTCCATGTCTCGTGGCCCTCTATCAGAATCCAGAGTTTTGAGAAGATTGGAGAAACTTTATTTTTCACCCCCCGAAAAAAAAATGTAAGGGGTAACACTGTCATTTTTTTTTTCTGGTCAAAATTTTGAGTTTCAATATCTCAGCTCTGGAAGGGTCTACAGCTTCAATTTTTGCACCCAGGTCCATGTCTCGTGGCCCTCTATCAGAATCCAGAGTTTTGAGAAGATTGGAGAAACTTTATTTTTCACCCCCCGAAAAAAAATGTAAGGGGTAACACTGTCATTTTTTTTTCTGGTCAAAATTTTGAGTTTCAATATCTCAGCTCTGGAAGGGTCTACAGCCTCAATTTTTGCACCCAGGTCCATGTCTCGTGGCCCTCTATCAGAATCCAGAGTTTTGAGAAGATTGGAAAAACTTTATTTTTCACCCCCCCGAAAAAAAATGTAAGGGGTAACACTGTCATTTTTTTTTCCTGTCAAAATTTTGAGTTTCAATATCTCAGCTCTGGAAGGGTCTACAGCCTCAATTTTTGCACCCAGGTCCATGTCTCGTGGCCCTCTATCAGAATCCAGAGTTTTGAGAAGATTGGGTAAACTTTATTTTTCACCCCCCGAAAAAAAATGTAAGGGGTAACACTGTCATTTTTTTTTTCTGGTCAAAATTTTGAGTTTCAATATCTCAGCTCTGGAAGGGTCTACAGCCTCAATTTTTGCACCCAGGTCCATGTCTCGTGGCCCTCTATCAGAATCCAGAGTTTTGAGAAGATTGGAAAAACTTTATTTTTCACCCCCCGAAAAAAAATGTAAGGGGTAACATTGTCATTTTTTTTTTCCTGTCAAAATTTTGAGTTTCAATATCTCAGCTCTGGAAGGGTCTACAGCCTCAATTTTTGCACCCAGGTCCATGTCTCGTGGCCCTCTATCAGAATCCAGAGTTTTGAGAAGATTGGAGAAACTTTATTTTTCACCCCCCGAAAAAAAATGTAAGGGGTAACACTGTCATTTTTTTTTTCCTGTCAAAATTTTGAGTTTCAATATCTCAGCTCTGGAAGGGTCTACAGCTTCAATTTTTGCACCCAGGTCCATGTCTCGTGGCCCTCTATCAGAATCCAGAGTTTTGAGAAGATTGGAGAAACTTTATTTTTCACCCCCCGAAAAAAAAATGTAAGGGGTAACACTGTCATTTTTTTTTTCTGGTCAAAATTTTGAGTTTCAATATCTCAGCTCTGGAAGGGTCTACAGCCTCAATTTTTGCACCCAGGTCCATGTCTCGTGGCCCTCTATCAGAATCCAGAGTTTTGAGAAGATTGGAAAAACTTTATTTTTCACCCCCCGAAAAAAAATGTAAGGGGTAACACTGTCATTTTTTTTTCCTGTCAAAATTTTGAGTTTCAATATCTCAGCTCTGGAAGGGTCTACAGCCTCAATTTTTGCACCCAGGTCCATGTCTCGTGGCCCTCTATCAGAATCCAGAGTTTTGAGAAGATTGGAGAAACTTTATTTTTCACCCCCCGAAAAAAAATGTAAGGGGTAACACTGTCATTTTTTTTTCTGGTCAAAATTTTGAGTTTCAATATCTCAGCTCTGGAAGGGTCTACAGCCTCAATTTTTGCACCCAGGTCCATGTCTCGTGGCCCTCTATCAGAATCCAGAGTTTTGAGAAGATTGGAAAAACTTTATTTTTCACCCCCCGAAAAAAAATGTAAGGGGTAACACTGTCATTTTTTTTCCTGTCAAAATTTTGAGTTTCAATATCTCAGCTCTGGAAGGGTCTACAGCCTCAATTTTTGCACCCAGGTCCATGTCTCGTGGCCCTCTATCAGAATCCAGAGTTTTGAGAAGATTGGAGAAACTTTATTTTTCACCCCCCGAAAAAAAATGTAAGGGGTAACACTGTCATTTTTTTTTCCTGTCAAAATTTTGAGTTTCAATATCTCAGCTCTGGAAGGGTCTACAGCTTCAATTTTTGCACCCAGGTCCATGTCTCGTGGCCCTCTATCAGAATCCAGAGTTTTGAGAAGATTGGAGAAACTTTATTTTTCACCCCCCGAAAAAAAATGTAAGGGGTAACACTGTCATTTTTTTTCTGGTCAAAATTTTGAGTTTCAATATCTCAGCTCTGGAAGGGTCTACAGCCTCAATTTTTGCACCCAGGTCCATGTCTCGTGGCCCTCTATCAGAATCCAGAGTTTTGAGAAGATTGGAAAAACTTTATTTTTCACCCCCCGAAAAAAAATGTAAGGGGTAACACTGTCATTTTTTTTTTCCTGTCAAAATTTTGAGTTTCAATATCTCAGCTCTGGAAGGGTCTACAGCCTCAATTTTTGCACCCAGGTCCATGTCTCGTGGCCCTCTATCAGAATCCAGAGTTTTGAGAAGATTGGAGAAACTTTATTTTTCACCCCCCGAAAAAAAATGTAAGGGGTAACATTGTCATTTTTTTTTTCCTGTCAAAATTTTGAGTTTCAATATCTCAGCTCTGGAAGGGTCTACAGCCTCAATTTTTGCACCCAGGTCCATGTCTCGTGGCCCTCTATCAGAATCCAGAGTTTTGAGAAGATTGGAGAAACTTTATTTTTCACCCCCCGAAAAAAAATGTAAGGGGTAACACTGTCATTTTTTTTTTCTGGTCAAAATTTTGAGTTTCAATATCTCAGCTCTGGAAGGGTCTACAGCTTCAATTTTTGCACCCAGGTCCATGTCTCGTGGCCCTCTATCAGAATCCAGAGTTTTGAGAAGATTGGAGAAACTTTATTTTTCACCCCCCGAAAAAAAATGTAAGGGGTAACACTGTCATTTTTTTTTTTTTCTGGTCAAAATTTTGAGTTTCAATATCTCAGCTCTGGAAGGGTCTACAGCCTCAATTTTTGCACCCAGGTCCATGTCTCGTGGCCCTCTATCAGAATCCAGAGTTTTGAGAAGATTGGAAAAACTTTATTTTTCACCCCCCGAAAAAAAATGTAAGGGGTAACACTGTCATTTTTTTTTTCCTGTCAAAATTTTGAGTTTCAATATCTCAGCTCTGGAAGGGTCTACAGCCTCAATTTTTGCACCCAGGTCCATGTCTCGTGGCCCTTTATCAGAATCCAGAGTTTTGAGAAGATTGGAGAAACTTTATTTTTCACCCCCCGAAAAAAAATGTAAGGGGTAACACTGTCATTTTTTTTTCTGGTCAAAATTTTGAGTTTCAATATCTCAGCTCTGGAAGGGTCTACAGCCTCAATTTTTGCACCCAGGTCCATGTTCTCGTGGCCCTCTATCAGAATCCAGAGTTTTGAGAAGATTGGAGAAACTTTATTTTTCACCCCCCGAAAAAAAATGTAAGGGGTAACACTGTCATTTTTTTTTTCCTGTCAAAATTTTGAGTTTCAATATCTCAGCTCTGGAAGGGTCTACAGCCTCAATTTTTGCACCCAGGTCAATGTCTCGTGGCCCTCTATCAGAATCCAGAGTTTTGAGAAGATTGGAAAAACTTTATTTTTCACCCCCCGAAAAAAAATGTAAGGGGTAACACTGTCATTTTTTTTTTCCTGTCAAAATTTTGAGTTTCAATATCTCAGCTCTGGAAGGGTCTACAGCCTCAATTTTTGCACCCAGGTCCATGTCTCGTGGCCCTCTATCAGAATCCAGAGTTTTGAGAAGATTGGAGAAACTTTATTTTTCACCCCCCGAAAAAAAATGTAAGGGGTAACACTGTCATTTTTTTTTCCTGTCAAAATTTTGAGTTTCAATATCTCAGCTCTGGAAGGGTCTACAGCTTCAATTTTTGCACCCAGGTCCATGTCTCGTGGCCCTCTATCAGAATCCAGAGTTTTGAGAAGATTGGAGAAACTTTATTTTTCACCCCCCGAAAAAAAATGTAAGGGGTAACACTGTCATTTTTTTTTCTGGTCAAAATTTTGAGTTTCAATATCTCAGCTCTGGAAGGGTCTACAGCCTCAATTTTTGCACCCAGGTCCATGTCTCGTGGCCCTCTATCAGAATCCAGAGTTTTGAGAAGATTGGAAAAACTTTATTTTTCACCCCCCGAAAAAAAATGTAAGGGGTAACACTGTCATTTTTTTTTTCCTGTCAAAATTTTGAGTTTCAATATCTCAGCTCTGGAAGGGTCTACAGCCTCAATTTTTGCACCCAGGTCCATGTCTCGTGGCCCTCTATCAGAATCCAGAGTTTTGAGAAGATTGGAGAAACTTTATTTTTCACCCCCCGAAAAAAAATGTAAGGGGTAACATTGTCATTTTTTTTTTCCTGTCAAAATTTTGAGTTTCAATATCTCAGCTCTGGAAGGGTCTACAGCCTCAATTTTTGCACCCAGGTCCATGTCTCGTGGCCCTCTATCAGAATCCAGAGTTTTGAGAAGATTGGAGAAACTTTATTTTTCACCCCCCGAAAAAAAATGTAAGGGGTAACACTGTCATTTTTTTTTTCTGGTCAAAATTTTGAGTTTCAATATCTCAGCTCTGGAAGGGTCTACAGCTTCAATTTTTGCACCCAGGTCCATGTCTCGTGGCCCTCTATCAGAATCCAGAGTTTTGAGAAGATTGGAGAAACTTTATTTTTCACCCCCCGAAAAAAAATGTAAGGGGTAACACTGTCATTTTTTTTTTTTCTGGTCAAAATTTTGAGTTTCAATATCTCAGCTCTGGAAGGGTCTACAGCCTCAATTTTTGCACCCAGGTCCATGTCTCGTGGCCCTCTATCAGAATCCAGAGTTTTGAGAAGATTGGAAAAACTTTATTTTTCACCCCCCGAAAAAAAATGTAAGGGGTAACACTGTCATTTTTTTTTTCCTGTCAAAATTTTGAGTTTCAATATCTCAGCTCTGGAAGGGTCTACAGCCTAAATTTTTGCACCCAGGTCCATGTCTCGTGGCCCTTTATCAGAATCCAGAGTTTTGAGAAGATTGGAGAAACTTTATTTTTCACCCCCCGAAAAAAAATGTAAGGGGTAACACTGTCATTTTTTTTTCTGGTCAAAATTTTGAGTTTCAATATCTCAGCTCTGGAAGGGTCTACAGCCTCAATTTTTGCACCCAGGTCCATGTCTCGTGGCCCTCTATCAGAATCCAGAGTTTTGAGAAGATTGGAGAAACTTTATTTTTCACCCCCCGAAAAAAAATGTAAGGGGTAACACTGTCATTTTTTTTTCCTGTCAAAATTTTGAGTTTCAATATCTCAGCTCTGGAAGGGTCTACAGCCTCAATTTTTGCACCCAGGTCAATGTCTCGTGGCCCTCTATCAGAATCCAGAGTTTTGAGAAGATTGGAAAAACTTTATTTTTCACCCCCCGAAAAAAAATGTAAGGGGTAACACTGTCATTTTTTTTTTCCTGTCAAAATTTTGAGTTTCAATATCTCAGCTCTGGAAGGGTCTACAGCCTCAATTTTTGCACCCAGGTCCATGTCTCGTGGCCCTCTATCAGAATCCAGAGTTTTGAGAAGATTGGAAAAACTTTATTTTTCACCCCCCGAAAAAAAATGTAAGGGGTAACACTGTCATTTTTTTTTCCTGTCAAAATTTTGAGTTTCAATATCTCAGCTCTGGAAGGGTCTACAGCCTCAATTTTTGCACCCAGGTCCATGTATCGTGGCCCTCTATCAGAATCCAGAGTTTTGAGAAGATTGGAGAAACTTTATTTTTCACCCCCCGAAAAAAAAATGTAAGGGGTAACACTGTCATTTTCTTTTCTGGTCAAAATTTTGAGTTTCAATATCTCAGCTCTGGAAGGGTCTACAGCTTCAATTTTTGCACCCAGGTCCATGTCTCGTGGCCCTCTATCAGAATCCAGAGTTTTGAGAAGATTGGAGAAACTTTATTTTTCACCCCCCGAAAAAAATGTAAGGGGTAACACTGTCATTTTTTTTTTCCTGTCAAAATTTTGAGTTTCAATATCTCAGCTCTGGAAGGGTCTACAGCCTCAATTTTTGCACCCAGGTCCATGTCTCGTGGCCCTCTATCAGAATCCAGAGTTTTGAGAAGATTGGAGAAACTTTATTTTTCACCCCCCGAAAAAAAATGTAAGGGGTAACACTGTCATTTTTTTTTCTGGTCAAAATTTTGAGTTTCAATATCTCAGCTCTGGAAGGGTCTACAGCTTCAATTTTTGCACCCAGGTCCATGTCTCGTGGCCCTCTATCAGAATCCAGAGTTTTGAGAAGATTGGAGAAACTTTATTTTTCACCCCCCGAAAAAAAATGTAAGGGGTAACACTGTCATTTTTTTTTCCTGTCAAAATTTTGAGTTTCAATATCTCAGCTCTGGAAGGGTCTACAGCCTCAGTTTTTGCACCCAGGTCCATGTCTCGTGGCCCTCTATCAGAATCCAGAGTTTTGAGAAGATTGGAGAAACTTTATTTTTCACCCCCCGAAAAAAAATGTAAGGGGTAACACTGTCATTTTTTTTTTGGTCAAAATTTTGAGTTTCAATATCTCAGCTCTGGAAGGGTCTACAGCTTCAATTTTTGCACCCAGGTCCATGTCTCGTGGCCCTCTATCAGAATCCAGAGTTTTGAGAAGATTGGAAAAACTTTATTTTTCACCCCCCGAAAAAAAATGTAAGGGGTAACACTGTCATTTTTTTTTCCTGTCAAAATTTTGAGTTTCAATATCTCAGCTCTGGAAGGGTCTACAGCCTCAATTTTTGCACCCAGGTCCATGTCTCGTGGCCCTCTATCAGAATCCAGAGTTTTGAGAAGATTGGAGAAACTTTATTTTTCACCCCCCGAAAAAAAATGTAAGGGGTAACACTGTCATTTTTTTTTCTGGTCAAAATTTTGAGTTTCAATATCTCAGCTCTGGAAGGGTCTACAGCCTCAATTTTTGCACCCAGGTCCATGTCTCGTGGCCCTCTATCAGAATCCAGAGTTTTGAGAAGATTGGAAAAACTTTATTTTTCACCCCCCGAAAAAAAATGTAAGGGGTAACACTGTCATTTTTTTTTTTCCTGTCAAAATTTTGACTTTCAATATCTCAGCTCTGGAAGGGTCTACAGCCTCAATTTTTGCACCCAGGTCCATGTCTCGTGGCCCTCTATCAGAATCCAGAGTTTTGAGAAGATTGGAAAAACTTTATTTTTCACCCCCCGAAAAAAAATGTAAGGGGTAACACTGTCATTTTTTTTTCCTGTCAAAATTTTGAGTTTCAATATCTCAGCTCTGGAAGGGTCTACAGCCTCAATTTTTGCACCCAGGTCCATGTCTCGTGGCCCTCTATCAGAATCCAGAGTTTTGAGAAGATTGGAGAAACTTTATTTTTCACCCCCGAAAAAAAATGTAAGGGGTAACACTGTCATTTTTTTTTCCTGTCAAAATTTTGAGTTTCAATATCTCAGCTCTGGAAGGGTCTACAGCCTCAATTTTTGCACCCAGGTCCATGTCTCGTGGCCCTCTATCAGAATCCAGAGTTTTGAGAAGATTGGAGAAACTTTATTTTTCACCCCCCGAAAAAAAATGTAAGGGGTAACACTGTCATTTTTTTTTTTCTGGTCAAAATTTTGAGTTTCAATATCTCAGCTCTGGAAGGGTCTACAGCTTCAATTTTTGCACCCAGGTCCATGTCTCGTGGCCCTCTATCAGAATCCAGAGTTTTGAGAAGATTGGAGAAACTTTATTTTTCACCCCCCGAAAAAAAATGTAAGGGGTAACACTGTCATTTTTTTTTCCTGTCAAAATTTTGAGTTTCAATATCTCAGCTCTGGAAGGGTCTACAGCCTCAATTTTTGCACCCAGGTCCATGTCTCGTGGCCCTCTATCAGAATCCAGAGTTTTGAGAAGATTGGAGAAACTTTATTTTTCACCCCCCGAAAAAAAATGTAAGGGGTAACACTGTCATTTTTTTTTTCTGGTCAAAATTTTGAGTTTCAATATCTCAGCTCTGGAAGGGTCTACAGCCTCAATTTTTGCACCCAGGTCCATGTCTCGTGGCCCTCTATCAGAATCCAGAGTTTTGAGAAGATTGGAAAAACTTTATTTTTCACCCCCCGAAAAAAAATGTAAGGGGTAACACTGTCATTTTTTTTTTCCTGTCAAAATTTTGAGTTTCAATATCTCAGCTCTGGAAGGGTCTACAGCCTCAATTTTTGCACCCAGGTCCATGTCTCGTGGCCCTCTATCAGAATCCAGAGTTTTGAGAAGATTGGAAAAACTTTATTTTTCACCCCCCGAAAAAAAATGTAAGGGGTAACACTGTCATTTTTTTTTCCTGTCAAAATTTTGAGTTTCAATATCTCAGCTCTGGAAGGGTCTACAGCCTCAATTTTTGCACCCAGGTCCATGTCTCGTGGCCCTCTATCAGAATCCAGAGTTTTGAGAAGATTGGAGAAACTTTATTTTTCACCCCCGAAAAAAAATGTAAGGGGTAACACTGTCATTTTTTTTTTCCTGTCAAAATTTTGAGTTTCAATATCTCAGCTCTGGAAGGGTCTACAGCCTCAATTTTTGCACCCAGGTCCATGTCTCGTGGCCCTCTATCAGAATCCAGAGTTTTGAGAAGATTGGAGAAACTTTATTTTTCACCCCCCGAAAAAAAAAATGTAAGGGGTAACACTGTCATTTTCTTTTCTGGTCAAAATTTTGAGTTTCAATATCTCAGCTCTGGAAGGGTCTACAGCTTCAATTTTTGCACCCAGGTCCATGTCTCGTGGCCCTCTATCAGAATCCAGAGTTTTGAGAAGATTGGAGAAACTTTATTTTTCACCCCCCGAAAAAAAATGTAAGGGGTAACACTGTCATTTTTTTTTTCCTGTCAAAATTTTGAGTTTCAATATCTCAGCTCTGGAAGGGTCTACAGCCTCAATTTTTGCACCCAGGTCCATGTCTCGTGGCCCTCTATCAGAATCCAGAGTTTTGAGAAGATTGGAGAAACTTTATTTTTCACCCCCCGAAAAAAAATGTAAGGGGTAACACTGTCATTTTTTTTTTCTGGTCAAAATTTTGAGTTTCAATATCTCAGCTCTGGAAGGGTCTACAGCTTCAATTTTTGCACCCAGGTCCATGTCTCGTGGCCCTCTATCAGAATCCAGAGTTTTGAGAAGATTGGAGAAACTTTATTTTTCACCCCCCGAAAAAAAATGTAAGGGGTAACACTGTCATTTTTTTTTCCTGTCAAAATTTTGAGTTTCAATATCTCAGCTCTGGAAGGGTCTACAGCCTCAGTTTTTGCACCCAGGTCCATGTCTCGTGGCCCTCTATCAGAATCCAGAGTTTTGAGAAGATTGGAGAAACTTTATTTTTCACCCCCCGAAAAAAAATGTAAGGGGTAACACTGTCATTTTTTTTTTGGTCAAAATTTTGAGTTTCAATATCTCAGCTCTGGAAGGGTCTACAGCTTCAATTTTTGCACCCAGGTCCATGTCTCGTGGCCCTCTATCAGAATCCAGAGTTTTGAGAAGATTGGAAAAACTTTATTTTTCACCCCCCGAAAAAAAATGTAAGGGGTAACACTGTCATTTTTTTTTCCTGTCAAAATTTTGAGTTTCAATATCTCAGCTCTGGAAGGGTCTACAGCCTCAATTTTTGCACCCAGGTCCATGTCTCGTGGCCCTCTATCAGAATCCAGAGTTTTGAGAAGATTGGAGAAACTTTATTTTTCACCCCCCGAAAAAAAATGTAAGGGGTAACACTGTCATTTTTTTTTCTGGTCAAAATTTTGAGTTTCAATATCTCAGCTCTGGAAGGGTCTACAGCCTCAATTTTTGCACCCAGGTCCATGTCTCGTGGCCCTCTATCAGAATCCAGAGTTTTGAGAAGATTGGAAAAACTTTATTTTTCACCCCCCGAAAAAAAATGTAAGGGGTAACACTGTCATTTTTTTTTTCCTGTCAAAATTTTGACTTTCAATATCTCAGCTCTGGAAGGGTCTACAGCCTCAATTTTTGCACCCAGGTCCATGTCTCGTGGCCCTCTATCAGAATCCAGAGTTTTGAGAAGATTGGAAAAACTTTATTTTTCACCCCCCGAAAAAAAATGTAAGGGGTAACACTGTCATTTTTTTTTTCCTGTCAAAATTTTGAGTTTCAATATCTCAGCTCTGGAAGGGTCTACAGCCTCAATTTTTGCACCCAGGTCCATGTCTCGTGGCCCTCTATCAGAATCCAGAGTTTTGAGAAGATTGGAGAAACTTTATTTTTCACCCCCGAAAAAAAATGTAAGGGGTAACACTGTCATTTTTTTTTCCTGTCAAAATTTTGAGTTTCAATATCTCAGCTCTGGAAGGGTCTACAGCCTCAATTTTTGCACCCAGGTCCATGTCTCGTGGCCCTCTATCAGAATCCAGAGTTTTGAGAAGATTGGAGAAACTTTATTTTTCACCCCCCGAAAAAAAATGTAAGGGGTAACACTGTCATTTTTTTTTTCTGGTCAAAATTTTGAGTTTCAATATCTCAGCTCTGGAAGGGTCTACAGCTTCAATTTTTGCACCCAGGTCCATGTCTCGTGGCCCTCTATCAGAATCCAGAGTTTTGAGAAGATTGGAGAAACTTTATTTTTCACCCCCCGAAAAAAAATGTAAGGGGTAACACTGTCATTTTTTTTTCCTGTCAAAATTTTGAGTTTCAATATCTCAGCTCTGGAAGGGTCTACAGCCTCAATTTTTGCACCCAGGTCCATGTCTCGTGGCCCTCTATCAGAATCCAGAGTTTTGAGAAGATTGGAGAAACTTTATTTTTCACCCCCCGAAAAAAAATGTAAGGGGTAACACTGTCATTTTTTTTTTCTGGTCAAAATTTTGAGTTTCAATATCTCAGCTCTGGAAGGGTCTACAGCCTCAATTTTTGCACCCAGGTCCATGTCTCGTGGCCCTCTATCAGAATCCAGAGTTTTGAGAAGATTGGAAAAACTTTATTTTTCACCCCCCGAAAAAAAATGTAAGGGGTAACACTGTCATTTTTTTTTTCCTGTCAAAATTTTGAGTTTCAATATCTCAGCTCTGGAAGGGTCTACAGCCTCAATTTTTGCACCCAGGTCCATGTCTCGTGGCCCTCTATCAGAATCCAGAGTTTTGAGAAGATTGGAAAAACTTTATTTTTCACCCCCCGAAAAAAAATGTAAGGGGTAACACTGTCATTTTTTTTTCCTGTCAAAATTTTGAGTTTCAATATCTCAGCTCTGGAAGGGTCTACAGCCTCAATTTTTGCACCCAGGTCCATGTCTCGTGGCCCTCTATCAGAATCCAGAGTTTTGAGAAGATTGGAGAAACTTTATTTTTCACCCCCGAAAAAAAATGTAAGGGGTAACACTGTCATTTTTTTTTCCTGTCAAAATTTTGAGTTTCAATATCTCAGCTCTGGAAGGGTCTACAGCCTCAATTTTTGCACCCAGGTCCATGTCTCGTGGCCCTCTATCAGAATCCAGAGTTTTGAGAAGATTGGAGAAACTTTATTTTTCACCCCCCGAAAAAAAATGTAAGGGGTAACACTGTCATTTTTTTTTTTTCTGGTCAAAATTTTGAGTTTCAATATCTCAGCTCTGGAAGGGTCTACAGCTTCAATTTTTGCACCCAGGTCCATGTCTCGTGGCCCTCTATCAGAATCCAGAGTTTTGAGAAGATTGGAGAAACTTTATTTTTCACCCCCCGAAAAAAAATGTAAGGGGTAACACTGTCATTTTTTTTTCCTGTCAAAATTTTGAGTTTCAATATCTCAGCTCTGGAAGGGTCTACAGCCTCAATTTTTGCACCCAGGTCCATGTCTCGTGGCCCTCTATCAGAATCCAGAGTTTTGAGAAGATTGGAGAAACTTTATTTTTCACCCCCCGAAAAAAAATGTAAGGGGTAACACTGTCATTTTTTTTTTCTGGTCAAAATTTTGAGTTTCAATATCTCAGCTCTGGAAGGGTCTACAGCTTCAATTTTTGCACCCAGGTCCATGTCTCGTGGCCCTCTATCAGAATCCAGAGTTTTGAGAAGATTGGAAAAACTTTATTTTTCACCCCCCGAAAAAAAATGTAAGGGGTAACACTGTCATTTTTTTTTTTCCTGTCAAAATTTTGAGTTTCAATATCTCAGCTCTGGAAGGGTCTACAGCCTCAATTTTTGCACCCAGGTCCATGTCTCGTGGCCCTCTATCAGAATCCAGAGTTTTGAGAAGATTGGAGAAACTTTATTTTTCACCCCCCGAAAAAAAATGTAAGGGGTAACACTGTCATTTTTTTTTTCTGGTCAAAATTTTGAGTTTCAATATCTCAGCTCTGGAAGGGTCTACAGCCTCAATTTTTGCACCCAGGTCCATGTCTCGTGGCCCTCTATCAGAATCCAGAGTTTTGAGAAGATTGGAAAAACTTTATTTTTCACCCCCCGAAAAAAAATGTAAGGGGTAACACTGTCATTTTTTTTTCCTGTCAAAATTTTGAGTTTCAATATCTCAGCTCTGGAAGGGTCTACAGCCTCAATTTTTGCACCCAGGTCCATGTCTCGTGGCCCTCTATCAGAATCCAGAGTTTTGAGAAGATTGGAGAAACTTTATTTTTCACCCCCCGAAAAAAAAATGTAAGGGGTAACACTGTCATTTTTTTTTTTCTGGTCAAAATTTTGAGTTTCAATATCTCAGCTCTGGAAGGGTCTACAGCTTCAATTTTTGCACCCAGGTCCATGTCTCGTGGCCCTCTATCAGAATCCAGAGTTTTGAGAAGATTGGAAAAACTTTATTTTTCACCCCCCGAAAAAAAATGTAAGGGGTAACACTGTCATTTTTTTTTTCCTGTCAAAATTTTGAGTTTCAATATCTCAGCTCTGGAAGGGTCTACAGCCTCAATTTTTGCACCCAGGTCCATGTCTCGTGGCCCTCTATCAGAATCCAGAGTTTTGAGAAGATTGGAGAAACTTTATTTTTCACCCCCCGAAAAAAAATGTAAGGGGTAACACTGTCATTTTTTTTTCTGGTCAAAATTTTGAGTTTCAATATCTCAGCTCTGGAAGGGTCTACAGCCTCAATTTTTGCACCCAGGTCCATGTCTCGTGGCCCTCTATCAGAATCCAGAGTTTTGAGAAGATTGGAAAAACTTTATTTTTCACCCCCCGAAAAAAAATGTAAGGGGTAACACTGTCATTTTTTTTTTCCTGTCAAAATTTTGAGTTTCAATATCTCAGCTCTGGAAGGGTCTACAGCCTCAATTTTTGCACCCAGGTCCATGTCTCGTGGCCCTCTATCAGAATCCAGAGTTTTGAGAAGATTGGAAAAACTTTATTTTTCACCCCCCGAAAAAAAATGTAAGGGGTAACACTGTCATTTTTTTTCCTGTCAAAATTTTGAGTTTCAATATCTCAGCTCTGGAAGGGTCTACAGCCTCAATTTTTGCACCCAGGTCCATGTCTCGTGGCCCTCTATCAGAATCCAGAGTTTTGAGAAGATTGGAGAAACTTTATTTTTCACCCCCGAAAAAAAATGTAAGGGGTAACACTGTCATTTTTTTTTCCTGTCAAAATTTTGAGTTTCAATATCTCAGCTCTGGAAGGGTCTACAGCTTCAATTTTTGCACCCAGGTCCATGTCTCGTGGCCCTCTATCAGAATCCAGAGTTTTGAGAAGATTGGAGAAACTTTATTTTTCACCCCCCGAAAAAAAATGTAAGGGGTAACACTGTCATTTTTTTTTCCTGTCAAAATTTTGAGTTTCAATATCTCAGCTCTGGAAGGGTCTACAGCCTCAATTTTTGCACCCAGGTCCATGTCTCGTGGCCCTCTATCAGAATCCAGAGTTTTGAGAAGATTGGAGAAACTTTATTTTTCACCCCCCGAAAAAAAATGTAAGGGGTAACACTGTCATTTTTTTTTTCTGGTCAAAATTTTGAGTTTCAATATCTCAGCTCTGGAAGGGTCTACAGCTTCAATTTTTGCACCCAGGTCCATGTCTCGTGGCCCTCTATCAGAATCCAGAGTTTTGAGAAGATTGGAAAAACTTTATTTTTCACCCCCCGAAAAAAAATGTAAGGGGTAACACTGTCATTTTTTTTTTCCTGTCAAAATTTTGAGTTTCAATATCTCAGCTCTGGAAGGGTCTACAGCCTCAATTTTTGCACCCAGGTCCATGTCTCGTGGCCCTCTATCAGAATCCAGAGTTTTGAGAAGATTGGAGAAACTTTATTTTTCACCCCCCGAAAAAAAATGTAAGGGGTAACACTGTCATTTTTTTTTTCTGGTCAAAATTTTGAGTTTCAATATCTCAGCTCTGGAAGGGTCTACAGCCTCAATTTTTGCACCCAGGTCCATGTCTCGTGGCCCTCTATCAGAATCCAGAGTTTTGAGAAGATTGGAAAAACTTTATTTTTCACCCCCCGAAAAAAAATGTAAGGGGTAACACTGTCATTTTTTTTTCCTGTCAAAATTTTGAGTTTCAATATCTCAGCTCTGGAAGGGTCTACAGCCTCAATTTTTGCACCCAGGTCCATGTCTCGTGGCCCTCTATCAGAATCCAGAGTTTTGAGAAGATTGGAGAAACTTTATTTTTCACCCCCCGAAAAAAAAATGTAAGGGGTAACACTGTCATTTTTTTTTTTCTGGTCAAAATTTTGAGTTTCAATATCTCAGCTCTGGAAGGGTCTACAGCTTCAATTTTTGCACCCAGGTCCATGTCTCGTGGCCCTCTATCAGAATCCAGAGTTTTGAGAAGATTGGGTAAACTTTATTTTTCACCCCCCGAAAAAAAATGTAAGGGGTAACACTGTCATTTTTTTTTCTGGTCAAAATTTTGAGTTTCAATATCTCAGCTCTGGAAGGGTCTACAGCCTCAATTTTTGCACCCAGGTCCATGTCTCGTGGCCCTCTATCAGAATCCAGAGTTTTGAGAAGATTGGAAAAACTTTATTTTTCACCCCCCGAAAAAAAATGTAAGGGGTAACACTGTCATTTTTTTTTCCTGTCAAAATTTTGAGTTTCAATATCTCAGCTCTGGAAGGGTCTACAGCCTCAATTTTTGCACCCAGGTCCATGTCTCGTGGCCCTCTATCAGAATCCAGAGTTTTGAGAAGATTGGAGAAACTTTATTTTTCACCCCCGAAAAAAAATGTAAGGGGTAACACTGTCATTTTTTTTTTCCTGTCAAAATTTTGAGTTTCAATATCTCAGCTCTGGAAGGGTCTACAGCCTCAATTTTTGCACCCAGGTCCATGTCTCGTGGCCCTCTATCAGAATCCAGAGTTTTGAGAAGATTGGAGAAACTTTATTTTTCACCCCCCGAAAAAAAATGTAAGGGGTAACACTGTCATTTTTTTTTTCTGGTCAAAATTTTGAGTTTCAATATCTCAGCTCTGGAAGGGTCTACAGCCTCAATTTTTGCACCCAGGTCCATGTATCGTGGCCCTCTATCAGAATCCAGAGTTTTGAGAAGATTGGAGAAACTTTATTTTTCACCCCCCGAAAAAAAATGTAAGGGGTAACACTGTCATTTTCTTTTCTGGTCAAAATTTTGAGTTTCAATATCTCAGCTCTGGAAGGGTCTACAGCTTCAATTTTTGCACCCAGGTCCATGTCTCGTGGCCCTTGTGGTGGAAAATTTTAAACTGAATATTAAGCTAACCATGTTTTAACATTTGACCTCATTTAACCAGCTAAATATCTGATACAATGTCCTAAGACATTCTGTACTTCAGATGAATGTATGTGTGTCAAACACCTGACTGTGTGTATAAATAACAAATATGGGAAATGGAACTAGACAGATGACTAAGATAGAATCATTAAAACAAAGTCTCCTCTACCCAGTAACAAAACAGTCTACCTATGAAGAACCAATGAAATTAATGTCATTACGCCATACCTCCCTATTGTATAAAAGCGGTTGTATCAGTGTTTTCGAGGGGATTCTCAATGGAATTTGTCTGAGATCCACCGGCCTTGTTTTTACTTGGGAAGTTCTCTGAGTATTGCTCGAGAACTCTCCTGGCCGTAATTAAAAGCATTGAAAGGACATTTGCTGGAGTCTGTCTGTTATTTAAGCTGCGCAGCAAGAAGCTAGTTAGAATTATTAGTACCCAGCCAGACGTCGACTGTAGACGCGCTGAGGTTAAAGGATTAGTACCCAGCCAGACGTCGACTGTAGACGCGCTGAGGTAATAGGATTAGTACCCAGCCAGACGTCGACTGTAGACGCGCTGAGGTAATAGGGTAGGTTTATAGCTCAGCCAGACGTCGACTGTAGACGCGTTGAGGGAAAAGTATAAGACTTGGCCAACTAGAGTGAGTATTAGTGTAGAGTAGTCAGGTTCAGGGAAAAAAGAATCTATCACACCCTCTATCAGAATCCAGAGTTTTGAGAAGATTGGAGAAACTTTATTTTTCACCCCCCGAAAAAAAATGTAAGGGGTAACACTGTCATTTTTTTTTCCTGTCAAAATTTTGAGTTTCAATATCTCAGCTCTGGAAGGGTCTACAGCCTCAATTTTTGCACCCAGGTCCATGTCTCGTGGCCCTCTATCAGAATCCAGAGTTTTGAGAAGATTGGAGAAACTTTATTTTTCACCCCCCGAAAAAAAATGTAAGGGGTAACACTGTCATTTTTTTTTCCTGTCAAAATTTTGAGTTTCAATATCTCAGCTCTGGAAGGGTCTACAGCCTCAATTTTTGCACCCAGGTCCATGTCTCGTGGCCCTCTATCAGAATCCAGAGTTTTGAGAAGATTGGAGAAACTTTATTTTTCACCCCCCGAAAAAAAAATGTAAGGGGTAACACTGTCATTTTTTTTTTTTTCTGGTCAAAATTTTGAGTTTCAATATCTCAGCTCTGGAAGGGTCTACAGCTTCAATTTTTGCACCCAGGTCCATGTCTCGTGGCCCTCTATCAGAATCCAGAGTTTTGAGAAGATTGGGTAAACTTTATTTTTCACCCCCCGAAAAAAAATGTAAGGGGTAACACTGTCATTTTTTTTTCTGGTCAAAATTTTGAGTTTCAATATCTCAGCTCTGGAAGGGTCTACAGCCTCAATTTTTGCACCCAGGTCCATGTCTCGTGGCCCTCTATCAGAATCCAGAGTTTTGAGAAGATTGGAAAAACTTTATTTTTCACCCCCCGAAAAAAAATGTAAGGGGTAACATTGTCATTTTTTTTTCCTGTCAAAATTTTGAGTTTCAATATCTCAGCTCTGGAAGGGTCTACAGCCTCAATTTTTGCACCCAGGTCCATGTCTCGTGGCCCTCTATCAGAATCCAGAGTTTTGAGAAGATTGGAGAAACTTTATTTTTCACCCCCCGAAAAAAAATGTAAGGGGTAACACTGTCATTTTTTTTCTGGTCAAAATTTTGAGTTTCAATATCTCAGCTCTGGAAGGGTCTACAGCTTCAATTTTTGCACCCAGGTCCATGTCTCGTGGCCCTCTATCAGAATCCAGAGTTTTGAGAAGATTGGAGAAACTTTATTTTTCACCCCCCGAAAAAAAATGTAAGGGGTAACACTGTCATTTTTTTTTTCTGGTCAAAATTTTGAGTTTCAATATCTCAGCTCTGGAAGGGTCTACAGCCTCAATTTTTGCACCCAGGTCCATGTCTCGTGGCCCTCTATCAGAATCCAGAGTTTTGAGAAGATTGGAAAAGCTTTATTTTTCACCCCCGAAAAAAAATGTAAGGGGTAACACTGTCATTTTTTTTTCCTGTCAAAATTTTGAGTTTCAATATCTCAGCTCTGGAAGGGTCTACAGCCTCAATTTTTGCACCCAGGTCCATGTCTCGTGGCCCTCTATCAGAATCCAGAGTTTTGAGAAGATTGGAGAAACTTTATTTTTCACCCCCCGAAAAAAAATGTAAGGGGTAACACTGTCATTTTTTTTTCTGGTCAAAATTTTGAGTTTCAATATCTCAGCTCTGGAAGGGTCTACAGCTTCAATTTTTGCACCCAGGTCCATGTCTCGTGGCCCTCTATCAGAATCCAGAGTTTTGAGAAGATTGGAGAAACTTTATTTTTCACCCCCCGAAAAAAAATGTAAGGGGTAACACTGTCATTTTTTTTTCCTGTCAAAATTTTGAGTTTCAATATCTCAGCTCTGGAAGGGTCTACAGCCTCAATTTTTGCACCCAGGTCCATGTCTCGTGGCCCTCTATCAGAATCCAGAGTTTTGAGAAGATTGGAGAAACTTTATTTTTCACCCCCCGAAAAAAAATGTAAGGGGTAACACTGTCATTTTTTTTTTTCTGGTCAAAATTTTGAGTTTCAATATCTCAGCTCTGGAAGGGTCTACAGCTTCAATTTTTGCACCCAGGTCCATGTCTCGTGGCCCTCTATCAGAATCCAGAGTTTTGAGAAGATTGGAAAAACTTTATTTTTCACCCCCCGAAAAAAATGTAAGGGGTAACACTGTCATTTTTTTTCCTGTCAAAATTTTGAGTTTCAATATCTCAGCTCTGGAAGGGTCTACAGCCTCAATTTTTGCACCCAGGTCCATGTCTCGTGGCCCTCTATCAGAATCCAGAGTTTTGAGAAGATTGGAGAAACTTTATTTTTCACCCCCCGAAAAAAAAATGTAAGGGGTAACACTGTCATTTTTTTTTTTCTGGTCAAAATTTTGAGTTTCAATATCTCAGCTCTGGAAGGGTCTACAGCTTCAATTTTTGCACCCAGGTCCATGTCTCGTGGCCCTCTATCAGAATCCAGAGTTTTGAGAAGATTGGGTAAACTTTATTTTTCACCCCCCGAAAAAAAATGTAAGGGGTAACACTGTCATTTTTTTTTCTGGTCAAAATTTTGAGTTTCAATATCTCAGCTCTGGAAGGGTCTACAGCCTCAATTTTTGCACCCAGGTCCATGTCTCGTGGCCCTCTATCAGAATCCAGAGTTTTGAGAAGATTGGAGAAACTTTATTTTTCACCCCCCGAAAAAAAATGTAAGGGGTAACACTGTCATTTTTATTTCCTGTCAAAATTTTGAGTTTCAATATCTCAGCTCTGGAAGGGTCTAGAGCCTCAATTTTTGCACCCAGGTCCATGTCTCGTGGCCCTCTATCAGAATCCAGAGTTTTGAGAAGATTGGAGAAACTTTATTTTTCACCCCCCGAAAAAAAATGTAAGGGGTAACACTGTCATTTTTTTTTTCTGGTCAAAATTTTGAGTTTCAATATCTCAGCTCTGGAAGGGTCTACAGCTTCAATTTTTGCACCCAGGTCCATGTCTCGTGGCCCTCTATCAGAATCCAGAGTTTTGAGAAGATTGGAAAAACTTTATTTTTCACAACCCGAAAAAAAATGTAAGGGGTAACACTGTCATTTTTTTTTCCTGTCAAAATTTTGAGTTTCAATATCTCAGCTCTGGAAGGGTCTACAGCCTCAATTTTTGCACCCAGGTCCATGTCTCGTGGCCCTCTATCAGAATCCAGAGTTTTGAGAAGATTGGAGAAACTTTATTTTTCACCCCCCGAAAAAAAATGTAAGGGGTAACACTGTCATTTTTTTTTCTGGTCAAAATTTTGAGTTTCAATATCTCAGCTCTGGAAGGGTCTACAGCCTCAATTTTTGCACCCAGGTCCATGTCTCGTGGCCCTCTATCAGAATCCAGAGTTTTGAGAAGATTGGAAAAACTTTATTTTTCACCCCCCGAAAAAAAATGTAAGGGGTAACACTGTCATTTTTTTTTTCCTGTCAAAATTTTGAGTTTCAATATCTCAGCTCTGGAAGGGTCTACAGCCTCAATTTTTGCACCCAGGTCCATGTCTCGTGGCCCTCTATCAGAATCCAGAGTTTTGAGAAGATTGGAAAAACTTTATTTTTCACCCCCCGAAAAAAAATGTAAGGGGTAACACTGTCATTTTTTTTTCCTGTCAAAATTTTGAGTTTCAATATCTCAGCTCTGGAAGGGTCTACAGCCTCAATTTTTGCACCCAGGTCCATGTCTCGTGGCCCTCTATCAGAATCCAGAGTTTTGAGAAGATTGGAGAAACTTTATTTTTCACCCCCGAAAAAAAATGTAAGGGGTAACACTGTCATTTTTTTTTTCCTGTCAAAATTTTGAGTTTCAATATCTCAGCTCTGGAAGGGTCTACAGCCTCAATTTTTGCACCCAGGTCCATGTCTCGTGGCCCTCTATCAGAATCCAGAGTTTTGAGAAGATTGGAGAAACTTTATTTTTCACCCCCCGAAAAAAAATGTAAGGGGTAACACTGTCATTTTTTTTTTCTGGTCAAAATTTTGAGTTTCAATATCTCAGCTCTGGAAGGGTCTACAGCCTCAATTTTTGCACCCAGGTCCATGTATCGTGGCCCTCTATCAGAATCCAGAGTTTTGAGAAGATTGGAGAAACTTTATTTTTCACCCCCCGAAAAAAAATGTAAGGGGTAACACTGTCATTTTCTTTTCTGGTCAAAATTTTGAGTTTCAATATCTCAGCTCTGGAAGGGTCTACAGCTTCAATTTTTGCACCCAGGTCCATGTCTCGTGGCCCTCTATCAGAATCCAGAGTTTTGAGAAGATTGGAGAAACTTTATTTTTCACCCCCCGAAAAAAAATGTAAGGGGGTAACACTGTCATTTTTTTTTCCTGTCAAAATTTTGAGTTTCAATATCTCAGCTCTGGAAGGGTCTACAGCCTCAATTTTTGCACCCAGGTCCATGTCTCGTGGCCCTCTATCAGAATCCAGAGTTTTGAGAAGATTGGAGAAACTTTATTTTTCACCCCCCGAAAAAAAATGTAAGGGGTAACACTGTCATTTTTTTTTCTGGTCAAAATTTTGAGTTTCAATATCTCAGCTCTGGAAGGGTCTACAGCTTCAATTTTTGCACCCAGGTCCATGTCTCGTGGCCCTCTATCAGAATCCAGAGTTTTGAGAAGATTGGAAAAACTTTATTTTTCACCCCCCGAAAATAAATGTAAGGGGTAACACTGTCATTTTTTTTTTCCTGTCAAAATTTTGAGTTTCAATATCTCAGCTCTGGAAGGGTCTACAGCCTCAATTTTTGCACCCAGGTCCATGTCTCGTGGCCCTCTATCAGAATCCAGAGTTTTGAGAAGATTGGAGAAACTTTATTTTTCACCCCCCGAAAAAAAATGTAAGGGGTAACACTGTCATTTTTTTTTCTGGTCAAAATTTTGAGTTTCAATATCTCAGCTCTGGAAGGGTCTACAGCCTCAATTTTTGCACCCAGGTCCATGTCTCGTGGCCCTCTATCAGAATCCAGAGTTTTGAGAAGATTGGAAAAACTTTATTTTTCACCCCCCGAAAAAAAATGTAAGGGGTAACACTGTCATTTTTTTTTCCTGTCAAAATTTTGAGTTTCAATATCTCAGCTCTGGAAGGGTCTACAGCCTCAATTTTTGCACCCAGGTCCATGTCTCGTGGCCCTCTATCAGAATCCAGAGTTTTGAGAAGATTGGAGAAACTTTATTTTTCACCCCCCGAAAAAAAAATGTAAGGGGTAACACTGTCATTTTTTTTTTTCTGGTCAAAATTTTGAGTTTCAATATCTCAGCTCTGGAAGGGTCTACAGCTTCAATTTTTGCACCCAGGTCCATGTCTCGTGGCCCTCTATCAGAATCCAGAGTTTTGAGAAGATTGGGTAAACTTTATTTTTCACCCCCCGAAAAAAAATGTAAGGGGTAACACTGTCATTTTTTTTTTCTGGTCAAAATTTTGAGTTTCAATATCTCAGCTCTGGAAGGGTCTACAGCCTCAATTTTTGCACCCAGGTCCATGTCTCGTGGCCCTCTATCAGAATCCAGAGTTTTGAGAAGATTGGAAAAACTTTATTTTTCACCCCCCGAAAAAAAATGTAAGGGGTAACATTGTCATTTTTTTTTTCCTGTCAAAATTTTGAGTTTCAATATCTCAGCTCTGGAAGGGTCTACAGCCTCAATTTTTGCACCCAGGTCCATGTCTCGTGGCCCTCTATCAGAATCCAGAGTTTTGAGAAGATTGGAGAAACTTTATTTTTCACCCCCCGAAAAAAAATGTAAGGGGTAACACTGTCATTTTTTTTCTGGTCAAAATTTTGAGTTTCAATATCTCAGCTCTGGAAGGGTCTACAGCTTCAATTTTTGCACCCAGGTCCATGTCTCGTGGCCCTCTATCAGAATCCAGAGTTTTGAGAAGATTGGAGAAACTTTATTTTTCACCCCCCGAAAAAAAATGTAAGGGGTAACACTGTCATTTTTTTTTTTCTGGTCAAAATTTTGAGTTTCAATATCTCAGCTCTGGAAGGGTCTACAGCTTCAATTTTTGCACCCAGGTCCATGTCTCGTGGCCCTCTATCAGAATCCAGAGTTTTGAGAAGATTGGAGAAACTTTATTTTTCACCCCCCGAAAAAAAATGTAAGGGGGTAACACTGTCATTTTTTTTTCCTGTCAAAATTTTGAGTTTCAATATCTCAGCTCTGGAAGGGTCTACAGCCTCAATTTTTGCACCCAGGTCCATGTCTCGTGGCCCTCTATCAGAATCCAGAGTTTTGAGAAGATTGGAGAAACTTTATTTTTCACCCCCCGAAAAAAAATGTAAGGGGTAACACTGTCATTTTTTTTTCTGGTCAAAATTTTGAGTTTCAATATCTCAGCTCTGGAAGGGTCTACAGCTTCAATTTTTGCACCCAGGTCCATGTCTCGTGGCCCTCTATCAGAATCCAGAGTTTTGAGAAGATTGGAAAAACTTTATTTTTCACCCCCCGAAAATAAATGTAAGGGGTAACACTGTCATTTTTTTTTTCCTGTCAAAATTTTGAGTTTCAATATCTCAGCTCTGGAAGGGTCTACAGCCTCAATTTTTGCACCCAGGTCCATGTCTCGTGGCCCTCTATCAGAATCCAGAGTTTTGAGAAGATTGGAGAAACTTTATTTTTCACCCCCCGAAAAAAAATGTAAGGGGTAACACTGTCATTTTTTTTTCTGGTCAAAATTTTGAGTTTCAGTATCTCAGCTCTGGAAGGGTCTACAGCCTCAATTTTTGCACCCAGGTCCATGTCTCGTGGCCCTCTATCAGAATCCAGAGTTTTGAGAAGAT
The DNA here is from genome assembly GCA_038021265.1 of Cyprinella venusta. Classification (NCBI taxonomy): domain Eukaryota; kingdom Metazoa; phylum Chordata; class Actinopteri; order Cypriniformes; family Leuciscidae; genus Cyprinella; species Cyprinella venusta. Next base: position 23,803,382 of record CM075863.1, read on the forward strand.
TGGAAAAACTTTATTTTTCACCCCCCGAAAAAAAATGTAAGGGGTAACACTGTCATTTTTTTTTCCTGTCAAAATTTTGAGTTTCAATATCTCAGCTCTGGAAGGGTCTACAGCCTCAATTTTTGCACCCAGGTCCATGTCTCGTGGCCCTCTATCAGAATCCAGAGTTTTGAGAAGATTGGAGAAACTTTATTTTTCACCCCCCGAAAAAAAAATGTAAGGGGTAACACTGTCATTTTTTTTTTTCTGGTCAAAATTTTGAGTTTCAATATCTCAGCTCTGGAAGGGTCTACAGCTTCAATTTTTGCACCCAGGTCCATGTCTCGTGGCCCTCTATCAGAATCCAGAGTTTTGAGAAGATTGGGTAAACTTTATTTTTCACCCCCCGAAAAAAAATGTAAGGGGTAACACTGTCATTTTTTTTTTCTGGTCAAAATTTTGAGTTTCAATATCTCAGCTCTGGAAGGGTCTACAGCCTCAATTTTTGCACCCAGGTCCATGTCTCGTGGCCCTCTATCAGAATCCAGAGTTTTGAGAAGATTGGAAAAACTTTATTTTTCACCCCCCGAAAAAAAATGTAAGGGGTAACATTGTCATTTTTTTTTTCCTGTCAAAATTTTGAGTTTCAATATCTCAGCTCTGGAAGGGTCTACAGCCTCAATTTTTGCACCCAGGTCCATGTCTCGTGGCCCTCTATCAGAATCCAGAGTTTTGAGAAGATTGGAGAAACTTTATTTTTCACCCCCCGAAAAAAAATGTAAGGGGTAACACTGTCATTTTTTTTCTGGTCAAAATTTTGAGTTTCAATATCTCAGCTCTGGAAGGGTCTACAGCTTCAATTTTTGCACCCAGGTCCATGTCTCGTGGCCCTCTATCAGAATCCAGAGTTTTGAGAAGATTGGAGAAACTTTATTTTTCACCCCCCGAAAAAAAATGTAAGGGGTAACACTGTCATTTTTTTTTTCTGGTCAAAATTTTGAGTTTCAATATCTCAGCTCTGGAAGGGTCTACAGCCTCAATTTTTGCACCCAGGTCCATGTCTCGTGGCCCTCTATCAGAATCCAGAGTTTTGAGAAGATTGGAAAAACTTTATTTTTCACCCCCCGAAAAAAAATGTAAGGGGTAACACTGTCATTTTTTTTTCTGGTCAAAATTTTGAGTTTCAATATCTCAGCTCTGGAAGGGTCTACAGCCTCAATTTTTGCACCCAGGTCCATGTCTCGTGGCCCTCTATCAGAATCCAGAGTTTTGAGAAGATTGGAAAAACTTTATTTTTCACCCCCCGAAAAAAAATGTAAGGGGTAACACTGTCATTTTTTTTCCTGTCAAAATTTTGAGTTTCAATATCTCAGCTCTGGAAGGGTCTACAGCCTCAATTTTTGCACCCAGGTCCATGTCTCGTGGCCCTCTATCAGAATCCAGAGTTTTGAGAAGATTGGAGAAACTTTATTTTTCACCCCCCGAAAAAAAATGTAAGGGGTAACACTGTCATTTTTTTTTCTGGTCAAAATTTTGAGTTTCAATATCTCAGCTCTGGAAGGGTCTACAGCTTCAATTTTTGCACCCAGGTCCATGTCTCGTGGCCCTCTATCAGAATCCAGAGTTTTCAGAAGATTGGAGAAACTTTATTTTTCACCCCCCCGAAAAAAAATGTAAGGGGTAACACTGTCATTTTTTTTTCTGGTCAAAATTTTGAGTTTCAATATCTCAGCTCTGGAAGGGTCTACAGCCTCAATTTTTGCACCCAGGTCCATGTCTCGTGGCCCTCTATCAGAATCCAGAGTTTTGAGAAGATTGGAAAAACTTTATTTTTCACCCCCCGAAAAAAAATGTAAGGGGTAACACTGTCATTTTTTTTTCCTGTCAAAATTTTGAGTTTCAATATCTCAGCTCTGGAAGGGTCTAGAGCCTCAATTTTTGCACCCAGGTCCATGTCTCGTGGCCCTCTATCAGAATCCAGAGTTTTGAGAAGATTGGAGAAACTTTATTTTTCACCCCCCGAAAAAAAATGTAAGGGGTAACACTGTCATTTTTTTTTCTGGTCAAAATTTTGAGTTTCAATGTCTCATCTCTGGAAGGGTCTACAGCTTCAATTTTTGCACCCAGGTCCATGTCTCGTGGCCCTCTATCAGAATCCAGAGTTTTGAGAAGATTGGAGAAACTTTATTTTTCACCCCCCGAAAAAAAATGTAAGGGGTAACACTGTCATTTTTTTTTTCCTGTCAAAATTTTGAGTTTCAATATCTCAGCTCTGGAAGGGTCTACAGCCTCAATTTTTGCACCCAGGTCCATGTCTCGTGGCCCTCTATCAGAATCCAGAGTTTTGAGAAGATTGGAGAAACTTTATTTTTCACCCCCCGAAAAAAAATGTAAGGGGTAACACTGTCATTTTTTTTTTCTGGTCAAAATTTTGAGTTTCAATATCTCAGCTCTGGAAGGGTCTACAGCTTCAATTTTTGCACCCAGGTCCATGTCTCGTGGCCCTCTATCAGAATCCAGAGTTTTGAGAAGATTGGAGAAACTTTATTTTTCACCCCCCGAAAAAAAATGTAAGGGGTAACACTGTCATTTTTTTTTCTGGTCAAAATTTTGAGTTTCAATATCTCAGCTCTGGAAGGGTCTACAGCCTCAATTTTTGCACCCAGGTCCATGTCTCGTGGCCCTCTATCAGAATCCAGAGTTTTGAGAAGATTGGAGAAACTTTATTTTTCACCCCCCGAAAAAAAATGTAAGGGGTAACACTGTCATTTTTTTTCCTGTCAAAATTTGAGTTTCAATATCTCAGCTCTGGAAGGGTCTACAGCCTCAATTTTTGCACCCAGGTCCATGTCTCGTGGCCCTCTATCAGAATCCAGAGTTTTGAGAAGATTGGAGAAACTTTATTTTTCACCCCCCGAAAAAAAAATGTAAGGGGTAACACTGTCATTTTTTTTTTCTGGTCAAAATTTTGAGTTTCAATATCTCAGCTCTGGAAGGGTCTACAGCCTCAATTTTTGCACCCAGGTCCATGTATCATGGCCCTCTATCAGAATCCAGAGTTTTGAGAAGATTGGAGAAACTTTATTTTTCACCCCCCGAAAAAAAATGTAAGGGGTAACACTGTCATTTTTTTTTTCTGGTCAAAATTTTGAGTTTTAATGTCTCAGCTCTGGAAGGGTCTACAGCTTCAATTTTTGCACCCAGGTCCATGTCTCGTGGCCCTCTATCAGAATCCAGAGTTTTGAGAAGATTGGAGAAACTTTATTTTTCACCCCCCGAAAAAAAATGTAAGGGGTAACACTGTCATTTTTTTTTCCTGTCAAAATTTTGAGTTTCAATATCTCAGCTCTGGAAGGGTCTACAGCCTCAATTTTTGCACCCAGGTCCATGTCTCGTGGTCCTCTATCAGAATCCAGAGTTTTGAGAAGATTGGAGAAACTTTATTTTTCACCCCCCGAAAAAAAATGTAAGGGGTAACACTGTCATTTTTTTTTTCTGGTCAAAATTTTCAGTTTCAATATCTCAGCTCTGGAAGGGTCTACAGCTTCAATTTTTGCACCCAGGTCCATGTCTTGTGGCCCTCTATCAGAATCCAGAGTTTTGAGAAGATTGGAGAAACTTTATTTTTCACCCCCCGAAAAAAAATGTAAGGGGTAACACTGTCATTTTTTTTTTCTGGTCAAAATTTTGAGTTTCAATATCTCAGCTCTGGAAGGGTCTACAGCCTCAATTTTTGCACCCAGGTCCATGTCTCGTGGCCCTCTATCAGAATCCAGAGTTTTGAGAAGATTGGAGAAACTTTATTTTTCACCCCCCGAAAAAAAATGTAAGGGGTAACACTGTCATTTTTTTTTCTGGTCAAAATTTTGAGTTTCAATATCTCAGCTCTGGAAGGGTCTACAGCCTCAATTTTTGCACCCAGGTCCATGTCTCGTGGCCCTCTATCAGAATCCAGAGTTTTGAGAAGATTGGAGAAACTTTATTTTTCACCCCCCGAAAAAAAATGTAAGGGGTAACACTGTCATTTTTTTTTTCTGGTCAAAATTTTGAGTTTCAATATCTCAGCTCTGGAAGGGTCTACAGCCTCAATTTTTGCACCCAGGTCCATGTATCGTGGCCCTCTATCAGAATCCAGAGTTTTGAGAAGATTGGAGAAACTTTATTTTTCACCCCCCGAAAAAAAATGTAAGGGGTAACACTGTCATTTTTTTTTTCTGGTCAAAATTTTGAGTTTCAATATCTCAGCTCTGGAAGGGTCTACAGCTTCAATTTTTGCACCCAGGTCCATGTCTCGTGGCCCTCTATCAGAATCCAGAGTTTTGAGAAGATTGGAGAAACTTTATTTTTCACACCCCGAAAAAAATGTAAGGGGTAACACTGTCATTTTTTTTTTCTGGTCAAAATTTTGAGTTTCAATATCTCCGCTCTGGAAGGGTCTACAGCCTCAATTTTTGCACCCAGGTCCATGTCTCGTGGCCCTCTATCAGAATCCAGAGTTTTGAGAAGATTGGAGAAACTTTATTTTTCACCCCCCGAAAAAAAAATGTAAGGGGTAACACTGTCATTTTTTTTTCTGGTCAAAATTTTGAGTTTCAATATCTCAGCTCTGGAAGGGTCTACAGCCTCAATTTTTGCACCCAGGTCCATGTCTCGTGGCCCTCTATCAGAATCCAGAGTTTTGAGAAGATTGGAAAAACTTTATTTTTCACCCCCCGAAAAAAAATGTAAGGGGTAACACTGTCATTTTTTTTTCCTGTCAAAATTTTGAGTTTCAATATCTCAGCTCTGGAAGGGTCTACAGCCTCAATTTTTGCACCCAGGTCCATGTCTCGTGGCCCTCTATCAGAATCCAGAGTTTTGAGAAGATTGGAAAAACTTTATTTTTCACCCCCCGAAAAAAAAATGTAAGAGGTAACACTGTCATTTTTTTTTTCTGGTCAAAATTTTGAGTTTCAATATCTCAGCTCTGGAAAGGTCTACAGCCTCAATTTTTGCACCCAGGTCCATGTCTCGTGGCCCTCTATCAGAATCCAGAGTTTTGAGAAGATTGGAGAAACTTTATTTTTCATCCCCCGAAAAAAAATGTAAGGGGTAACACTGTCATTTTTTTTTTCTGGTCAAAATTTTGAGTTTCAATATCTCAGCTCTGGAAGGGTCTACAGCCTCAATTTTTGCACCCAGGTCCATGTCTCGTGGCCCTCTATCAGAATCCAGAGTTTTGAGAAGATTGGAAAAACTTTATTTTTCACCCCCCGAAAGAAATGTAAGGGGTAACACTGTCATTTTTTTTTTCCTGTCAAAATTTTGAGTTTCAATATCTCAGCTCTGGAAGGGTCTACAGCCTCAATTTTTGCACCCAGGTCCATGTCTCGTGGCCCTCTATCAGAATCCAGAGTTTTGAGAAGATTGGAAAAACTTTATTTTTCACCCCCCGAAAAAAAAATGTAAGGGGTAACACTGTCATTTTTTTTCCTGTCAAAATTTTGAGTTTCAATATCTCAGCTCTGGAAGGGTCTACAGCCTCAATTTTTGCACCCATGTCCATGTCTCGTGGCCCTCTATCAGAATCCAGAGTTTTGAGAAGATTGGAGAAACTTTATTTTTCACCCCCCGAAAAAAAAAGTAAGGGGTAACACCGTCATTTTTTTTTTTCTGGTCAAAATTTTGAGTTTCAATATCTCAGCTCTGGAAGGGTCTACAGCTTCAATTTTTGCACCCAGGTCCATGTCTCGTGGCCCTCTATCAGAATCCAGAGTTTTGAGAAGATTGGAGAAACTTTATTTTTCATCCCCCGAAAAAAAATGTAAGGGGTAACACTGTCATTTTTTTTTTTCTGGTCAAAATTTCGTTTGTCGTAGACACAAAATACTAGCATAAGTAGCCTAGTGGCCATAAAGCCAGCGCTGGCATTTTGAAAAAAAAAATATAAAAATAAAAAAATAAAAATAAATTCAACACAGGCTAACGTTACATCTGTAATTATACATGCAAATACATTCAAAACGATTAAGTCTTAGCCTACTTACAGGTTGTGGCCCAACACCTGCTGCTCTATAAAGTTGGATCTGCTTCATCGTTTATTAACAGTTTCTTGCTGCACTGAATCCTGCATTGAACTCGTGGAGATTCTGGAAGCTGTCTTCTGTAAAATGCGCAGCACAGAGAGCTAGATTACGATCGTCACTTTCAGGAATATAATCAAACATAAATTGTATCCATTGTTGATGAAGTAACATCCGTGGGAAGCTTGAAACACAGAAGACCGGACAGCTGCGTGAACACACTCGACGTGCTGCAGAAATATGCGCATGCCCTTTCCTGCATATTCCGAAGGGAGTGGTTGATGCAAATGTGCGGGTTAGTGACGTACCATAACCCGTTGTAGTCCCAATTGAGTCGTTTTTGTAGGCGTTTACACTTCCTGGTTTTTAAAAGACGATATCTCTGCTTACATTGAACTTTCAGCGCTGCAACTTTGCAGATACTGTTAAAGGAGAACTCCGGTGAACAATGAACCTGTAGTCTAATAAAACATTGGTACCTCGTCAATCGTTCTCTGAGGTTTGTTTTCATGATAATCGAATGTAAAGAGTTTTATCTCTAAAACCGTTTAGTGTACAATGCTAGTGTAACCCCTCACACCCGGGTCCAACTCGACCCGCTCCGAGCGGGCCTCGAACCCGGGTCTCCGGCATGAGAGTCAGGCGCGCTAACAAGGAGGCTAAAGACTGCAGCCTCTAGCGTCTGTCGCCAGAGCGCCTATTGAGATCGGGGAGTGAGGTTTACTCGCACAGCAACTACTAGCTGGCCTCCGTTACACTCACCCCCCTAAACCTCACTCTCATCCGGGTCACGGCACCAATGTAACCCCTCACACCCGGGTCCAACTCGACCCGCTCCGAGCGGGCCTCGAACCCGGGTCTCCGGCATGAGAGTCAGGCGCGCTAACAAGGAGGCTAAAGACTGCAGCCTCTAGCGTCTGTCGCCAGAGCGCCTATTGAGATTGGGGAGTGAGGTTTACTCGCACAGCAACTACTAGCTGGCCTCTGTTACACTAGTACTGGGGGCATTGACCAACTAAAATGAAATCGCTAGTTTATACCACTAACAAGGCTCAAAAGAGCCCCGCACTATCACAGTAACATAACAAGGCTCCATACATGCAAAACGAAGCATTGACAACTTTGTAAGTGTACAGACCGTTTAATAAGAACATAAGTTATAAAGACCGTTTACTTCGTGTATACATACAGAAGCCATCTTAGGAAATAGTCTCGATAAGTCGATCCCCGAACGCCGTTCATACAGTTCAGAAGTTCGTTGAACTTCATGCAGTTCAGCTCACTCAGCACGACGTTCGGGGATCGACTTATCGAGACTATTTCCTAAGATGGCTTCTGAATGTATACACGAAGTAAACGGTCTTTATAACTTATGTTCTTATTAAACGGTCTGTACACTTACAAAGTTGCCAATGCTTCGTTTTGCATGTATGGAGCCTTGTTATGTTACTGTGATAGTGCGGGGCTCTTTTGAGCCTTGTTAGTGGTATAAACTAACGATTCTTTTTACTTAGTCAATGCCCCCAGTACTAGCATTATACGCTAAACAGTTTTTAGAGATAAAACTCTTTACATTCGATTATCATGAAAACAAATCTTAGACAACGATTGACTAGGTACCGATGATTTATTAGACCAAAGGTTCATTGTTCGCTGGAGTTCTCCTTTAATGCACCATCAGCAACATTACGAAATCGGAATGTGAAATCGGAATAAGCCACCCTTTTAAACTAGATTCACAGGTCTCAACAGCTTAAAATATAAATATGTTTAGCTGAAATATATGAAAACACACACACACACACATATACATATACATGACAAAGTCGCTCAGTAAGCGGAACCTTCGGGAGAGTCCCGAGTTTCCTCGGGGAACGTATTGGGTGCAACACTCCACTACGGTTCCGCGGCCGTTTCTCAATATGCCTTCTTGTCTGTACTTGTGCTCTTGTGGACTTGTAAAACGTCATCAGTCGTGGCCCAAGTACTGTCACAATACACAAGTTTGCATTTAGACAAGAACGGTTAAAAATCCCGGATGTGTTCTTGACACTCCCATTTTACCGAGGATGCACCGGTTGGTAACTTGTGTGAACTTGATGGCAGATATATCCCATAATTCATTTCGGCATTCGCGGAAGGAGCGGGAAGCAGAGAGAGGCAGGTCAAAAGTTACCTGAATATTACCGGCGTTTTTCCCCGCCGTTGGCTAGTGATGTACACAAACAAACAACAGAAGCCGAATTAAAATGAGACATGTGTTGCTTTATTGTTGTGAATACATTACATTGTAGTGTATGTAGAGTAATCCCTTAGGCTTGGGCGATAAAGCCTGTCTGTATAATAATTCCCGTTGTGTTTGGGCACTGCAGACGGCGTCTGTGCGGGGGTAACATTACTATTGCGCAATATCAGCAAGAACACATCGTCTCAAACTGCCAGCGGCGTTCTGTGTTCTCGTCACCTCGTGAGTTCGTTCTTTCGAGAACAAATAGCACGAGCTTTCTTCCCAAGAACACAAGTCCGTTCTTTGCATTCTTGGTTTTGAGAAACAGCCCGGGTGTGATGGAAACATGCCCGTACTGATTAGCGCTAATGCATTGCAGGTGGAAGAGAGAGAGCAGCGGCGCTCACACAGGCTTCCCGTTTCATAAGCGACAGTATAAAGGGGGCATTTGGAGAGTGTTGGGGGCGCGTTCGGTGGGTGTACAGTGTGACAAGATCGCCCATTGAAGTGGGTTGACTCTGGGCAGTGCTGGATACAGGCTTCCTCTGAAAGATTGTTGGGGTGTGGAGATCGCCCATTCGAGTTGCTGGGTCAGAGTGATTGTTTGTGGGAAGACCGTTGGACCAAGCTTGGACTGGGACGGTGCTGTGGAAGGAGAGAGGAAAGATAAGTGAATTGTTTTCAGCTTATGAACATTTGAATCGCTTGAAGAGGATACAGTGAAGGTGGATGTGACTGTTGGAGGAGCTATGTGTTTCAGAGTGTGATGAGGAGGAATTAAAACTGAAACCCCTGTAAACGAGCGCAACGGACGGGGTGGGGCCTCTGTTCAACCCTATTGTGTGAGTGAGTTGCAGTGCTTTTGCCTTATTGATACACATTGATTTATTGCTGTGGAATTGAAGTGAACACAAGTGTGCTGTGTCTTTGTTGAGAAGTGGCCCCCATCCATGCTTACATGTTCGAGGAAGGTTATCATATCTGCCCTCCGTCAGAAGCCCAGAGTGATACAGTGAACTGAAGAGAGAGAGTACCGTGTACTGTGAAGATCTCCACCTGTTCTACTTGCTGTTTGAGCCCAGAAGCATACTGCACCGCTGGTAAAGTAACCTTATGACTCATTGTCTCCCTATTGTGAACTGAAGAGAGAGTACTGTGTACTGTGAATATCCTCACCTGTTCTACTTACTGTTTGAGCCCAGAAGCATACAGCATCACTGGTAAAGTAATCGTATAACCCACTGTCGCCCTACTGCGAACTGAAGAGAGAGTACTTTGTACTGTGAAGATCCCCATCTGTTCTACTTGCTGTTTGAGCCCAGAAGCATACTGCACCGCTGGTAAAGTAACCTTATGACTCACTGTCTCCCTATTGTGAACTGAAGAGAGAGTACTGTGTACTGTGAATATCCTCACCTGGTCTACTTACTGTTTGAGCCCAGAAGCATACAGCATCGCTGGTAAAGTAATCGTATAACCCACTGTTGCCAGTAGCGAACTGAAGAGAGAGTACTGTGTACTGTGAATATCCTCACCTGTTCTACTTACTGTTTGAGCCCAGAAGCATACAGCATCGCTGGTAAAGTAATCGTATAACCCACTGTCGCCCTACTGCGAACTGAAGAGAGAGTACTTTGTACTGTGAATATCTCCATCTGTTCTACTTGCTATTTGAGCCCAGAAGCATACTGCACCGCTGGTAAAGTAACCTTATGACCCACTGTCTCCCTATTGTGAACTGAAGAGAGAGTACTGTGTACTGTGAATATCCTCATCTGTTCTACTTACTGTTTGAGCCCAGAAGCATACAGCATCGCTGATAAAGTAATCGTATAACCCACTGTTGCCCTACTGTGAACTGGAGAGAGAGTACCCGGTACTGTGAAGAATCCTTACCTGCCATACTTACTGTCTGAGTCTGGAAGTCTGCAGCACCGCTGGGGGAAAAGTAAGCTTTTAATCCACTGCTTCATTACCGTGCACCAACGAGAGAGTACCCTGTACTGTGATGAATCCTTACATGCCATACTTACTGTTCGAGTCTGGAAGTCTGCAGCACCGTTGGGGGAAAAGTAAGCTTTTAATTCACTGCTTCATTACCGTGCACCAACGCGAGAGTACCCTGTACTGCGAAGAATCCTTGCCTGTCATACTCACTGTCTAAGTCTGGAAGTCTGCAGCACCGCTGGGGGAAAAGTAAGCTTTTAATCCACTGTTTCATTACCGTGCACCAACGAGAGTACCCTGTACTGTGAAGAATCCTTACCTGCCATACTTACTGTCTGAGTCTGGAAGTCTGCAGCAGCGCTGGGGGAAAAGTAAGCTTTTAATCCACTGCTTTATTATCGTACACCAACGAGAGTACTTTGTACTGTGAAGAATTTTTACCTGCTATACTTACTGTCGGAGTCTGGAAGTCTGCAGTACTGCTGAGGGAGAAGTAAGCTTTCAATTCACTGCTTTATTACAGTGCACCAACGAGAGTACCCTGTACTGTGAAGCGTCCTTACCTGCCATACTTACTGTCTGAGTCTGGAAGTCTGCATCACCGCTGGGGAGAAGTAAGCTGCAACCCCCTGCTCCATTATTGTGCATCGACGAGCGTATCCTAAACTGTGAGAAACCCTTGGTTTAATAAAGATTGTTACTTCTTTGAAACTCATCTCTGTCTCCGGGTCCTCTGTTGTGTGCCTGTGGTGCCGGCTCCTCACGGTGGTGACTCAGTTAGAGGGGGGGTGGTTGGTCACCCGAGCGTTTCTCCCCTCGACCTGTGTGACACAAAGTGGCGTAGTCGGCAGTGTTTCACACACCGTGAGTTGTAGCGGCCACAGGTACGCGATGGTGGACGAAGAGGCACCAGCGGCTCGTTCTCAAGTCATGCCAATCTTCATGGGAGCTCCCTGGGCGCAGCGCTATGGAGGACCAGGATCGGAGTTAAGCTTACAGGATTGGAAGGCGCAGACAGAGTATCTGGCTGGACTACAGGGACTGAGTGCAGCACAGAGAGTACAGTTTGTGTTGGGGTCGCTGGAAGGAGAGGCCAAAAGGGAAGTTCTGGCTGCATCGGAAGCCACACGTGCTACCGCAAAGACTATCTTTGATTTCTTCTTCGGATTATATGGAGACTCAACCCCAGTGGCTACTCTTCGTGTCCAGTTCTTCAACTATCAACAGGGGCCTACGCAGACACTTCGGGCATACTCCTTGAAGTTGCGGGAGCAGTTTGGCCGGCTGAAGGGGCGTCCGGACCATGGACTGGGTGAGGGGGAAGACTTGCTACGAGATCAATTCGTCTTGGGGCTGCTTGAAGGGCCAGTACGTCAGGGCATATGACTCCAGCTTCGGCGAGACCCCACTATGACCTTTGAGGCTTTGCGACAAGAGGCCTTGGTGTTGGAACTGGACCAGGGAGAGGTAACTCGTACACCAGTCTGCGTGGCAGCAAGCCTGTCGAACCGAGCGATTGGAAGCAGAAACTGAGGGCCGAACTGCTAGAGGATGTCAAGGGACAGATGGGTGAACTTCGTCGAGGTCGAGTCGAAGGCGGAGCCGTGGGGCGAGAGAGGTCGTATTCAGAGGAAGGCCGAGGTCCTCCGCGCCGCCCCCTACGTCCCGTGGGCCCCCGATTCCAGTGGGACGATCAAGGAAGGCCCATCTGTATAAATTGTGGAGATCTTGGACACATCAGTCGCCTGTGTGGGCTTCGTCGGGGTTCTCAAGGGGGTTTTTAGTCCCACCGGCCACTGTGGGTCAAGTGGCCGGGACCCCTTTGTGTGACCCTCTTTCTGTTCCTGTTGCACGAGACGACTGGGTGGGACATTGCCCCACCGTGGAGGTTCAAGCTAATGGAGTAACGATAGACTGTTTGGTTGACACAGGGTCTCAAGTTACACTATTCTCGGAGAGCCTGGCCCAGGAGTTGTTCGCAGATCATAGGCTCTAAGCAACTGAAGCTTCCAGGCTGACCCTACGGGGGGGCAATGGTTTGGACATCCCCTACACAGGGTACATCGTGGTAGACTTTCTTGTCCGAGGGGTCCCCGTCCAACAAAAAGGGGTAGTCATCGTCCGGGATCATTGTTTGGGGAAGCATCAAGCACTTTTAGGGATGAACGTTATACTGGATTGCTGGGAAGAATTGTTTCGGGGCCGACCAGCTCGGATGTCTCCGTCACTGGCAAAACAGGACTGGGACCGAATACTGGCCGATTGCAAAAGAGTGCACGCAGCTAATCACATAGAAGAGAGGGAAGACATAGGTCAAGTTGCCTGTAGGTATGCTCTGTCCATCCCAGCTCAGAGTGAGACCGTTCTTTGGGTCCGAGTACCCGCAAGACCCCGTGGGTCAGGCACCTGTGTCCTGGTAGAGCCTCATGAAGATTGTCAGCCAGTTGAAGTGGCTCACGGGCTGGCGGTTGTCCATCGGGGGCGAGTTTCAGTAAGAGTACGGAACACAAATCCTACGGAACACACCAACGTCTGGCCCGAGTTTCCTCAGTACGTCCTGCCCAGGTACATGAGCACCAAGCTGTCTGCTTCAGACAGGTGAGCCCTGTGGTGGTGGAAGTTGCCGTCCAACCCGTCGAAGTAGAACCGGGTTTGGTTGGAGGAGGGATGCTGGCCCATCTGATGGGAGAGTCCCTGAAGGGTGAGAATCTGGAAGAGGAACAAGTGGCACAGCTTCAGGAGCTTTTGAGGAAGTGGAAACATGTGTTCTCAACACATGAAGAGGACTATGGCTGCACAGGGGTGGTGAAGCATCAAATACCCACTGGGGAGGCGACGCCTAGTCGAGAGCGGTACCGTCCAGTGCCTCCCACTCTTTATACCGAGGTCCGCACCCTGTTGAAAGGTATGCTGGAGGGAGGAATCATCCGAGAAAGCAGTAGTCCTTGGGCTGCGCCCATCGTTCTGGTGCAGAAGAAGACGGGAGCCTGGAGGTTTTGTGTTGACTATCGCAAGCTCAACAGTGTAACAAACAAAGATGCATTCCCGTTGCCACGGATTGAAGACTCGCTCACCAGTCTTACCCAAGCGACATGGTATTCAACATTGGACCTGGCAAGTGGATACTGGCAGGTTCAGGTAGACGACCGAGATAGGGAGAAGACAGCTTTCACCACCCCGTTTGGGTTATTTGAATGGGATCATATGCCGTTCGGTCTGTGCAACGCTCCTGCGACTTTCCAACACCTGATGCAGCGCTGCCTAGGAGGACAATTAGTCGACTCAACGCTGGTCTACCTAGATGATGTGATCGTCTTCTCCCTTGATTTCCACACTCACCTGCATCATCTGGAAGGAGTTTTTAGGGCCATGGAGAAATATGGGCTGAAGCTTAGGCCGGAAAAATGCCAGTTACTGCGGAAAGAGGTGCAGTTCTTGGGACATCGGGTCAGTGCTGTAGGGATCTCCCCTGACCCAGAGAAGGTGGCGGCGGTCCAAGGATGGGAGCCACCACGGACAGTAAAACAGGTGCGGTCGTTCCTGGGCTTTGTGGGATATTATCGTCGCTTTATAAAGGGATTTGCTGGGCTTGCTAAGCCATTGAACCAACTCTTGGCTGGCACTAGACGTGCCCGTGGTAAAGGCTCCCCCTCAGTACACTGGGATTCCACCTGTGAGACCGCTTTCCAGAGCCTGAAACAGGAACTCCTGAAGGCCCCAATCTTAGCCTATGCAGATTTCACCCGGCTGTTTCTCCTGTACACTGACGCCAGCAATGCAGGATTGGGGGCCGTGCTGGCTCAAGAGCATGAAGGAGTAGAGAGGGTGATAGCGTACGCAAGTCGAAGTTTACATCCCGCCGAGCGAAACACTGCAAATTATAGCTCCTTTAAAATTGAACTGCTGGCGATGAAGTGGGCCATGACGGAGAAGTTTAAAGACTACTTGAGGGGACCCAAGGTAACAGTGATTACAGACAATAATCCCTTAGTGCACTTGCAATTCGCTAAGTTGGGGGCAGTGGAACAGCGCTGAGTGGCACAGCTAGTGAATTATGATTACCAGCTTAAATATTGTCCCGGCAGAGAGCACATAAATGCAGATGCCTTGTCCAGGCTCCCAGCCACCCAGAGAGACGATCAAGCACCCCTTGGTACCGAAGATGAGTTTCTGGTGGCCGTGGTGGAAGCTCCCGGGGCCCCGGAGTCTGTTCCATCTAGTTGGGGGTGGGACCCCGGACGGTGGAGAGAACTGCAGCATAAAGATGCAGATTTGGGTCAGCTCCTGTTGTACCTCAGACAGGGAAACATGCCGAGGGCAGAGGAAAGACGGACTCAGACGGTGGGGGTACGACAGCTTCTGGGACATTGGAAGAGGCTGCAACTCCTAGAAGGAGTAATCTGTCGTTCTAGGTGGGATCCCCGCACACAGGAAACTGTACACCAAGTTGTTGTACCGGAGGGCCAAGTCTCTGAGCTGTTGAATGCCTATCACACCCATACTGGCCATCAGGGCCAAGAGAGGACACTGTCCTTGCTGAGAAGGTATTTCTACTGGCCTAGGATGGAAAAGAAAGTTGAGGAATTTGTTCAGAGCTGCCCACGGTGTACATTCAAACGCAGGAAGGACGTCCAAGCTCCATTGGTTCCCCTGCGACCAAAGGCACCTCTGCATATCGTAGGGATAGATTTCCTGACTCTGGGTCGACCAACAGACCGATTCCAGAATATTCTGGTCATGACCGACCTATTTACTAAATATGCCTGGGCCGTCCCCACCGTCGATCAAACAGCAGTTACCACAGCCAACGCCCTGTGGAGAGCAGTGATACAACCTTTTGGCTGCCCAGAAAACCTACACTCGGACCAAGGTTCAAATTTTGAGTCCCGGGTCATCCAAGAGCTGAGCCGCCTTTATGGGTGCCGAAAGACCCATAGGACCTCATACCACCCTCAGGGTAACGGAGGGTGCGAAAGATTCAACCAGACCTTGCTGGGGTTGCTGGGGACCCTAGAGAGTGAACAACAGGGCCAGTGGGCCGAGAGTCTCCCTTCGCTGTTACAAGCATACAACAACAGTGTGCACAGTGTCACCTGTTATGCCCCTTCCTACCTTATGTTTGGGTGCCATCTCCGCTTGCCTGTGGACTTGCTCCTGGGCACCGAGGCTGCAGACAGAGGGTATAGTACCACTGACTGGGTAAATCAGCACCACCACCAACTGCTCAATGTCTACCGACAAGTCTCAGACCATCTGAGTGCAGCAGCCGCCAAGAATAAGAGACTATATGACCGCACTGCCCGGGAGGCCCCTTTGTTGCTTGGGGAGCGAGTGCTGGTACGGGACAACCGGCGCTCAGGGAAAGGGAAGCTCAGTGACCGCTGGGAGTCGACGCCATATGTGGTGGAACAACGACAAGGGCCTGATGTCCCCGTCTACTCTGTACGGCCCGAAGGGAAGCTAGGACCAATACGGGTGCTCCATCGAAACCTGCTCCGTCCCTGTCCGAACTACCCGCAACTAGCGGCTGAGGCCCCAAGTGCACCACCCGCCTCAGATGTACCTATGGTAGGATGGGCTGTGGTTCCGAGGGACCCCGAAGTTGAAGCCAGAGCGGTTCCGCCCTCGCCACCCCGACGATCTCAACGGAACACCCGAGGACAACCACCTGAGAGTTACGGCGAATGGAATTGAGGGAAGCCGGTTCCAGGGACTAGAACCGATTGGCAAGGGGGGATGTCACGGGTGACAAAGTCGCTCAGTAAGCGGAACCTTCGGGAGAGTCCCGAGTTTCCTCGGGGAACGTATTGGGTGCAACACTCCACTACGTTTCCGGGTGTGATGGAAACATGCCCGTACTGATTAGCGCTAATGCATTGCAGGTGGAAGAGAGAGAGCAGCGGCGCTCACACAGGCTTCCCGTTTCATAAGCAAAAGTATAAAGGGGGCATTTGGAGAGTGTTGGGGGCGCGTTCGGTGGGTGTACAGTGTGACAAGATCGGCCATTGAAGTGGGTTGACACTGGGCAGTGCTGGATACAGGCTTCCTCTGAAAGATTGTTGGGGTGTGGAGATCGCCCATTCGAGTTGCTGAGTCAGAGTAATTGTTTGTGGGAAGACCGTTGGACCAAGCTAGGACTGGGACGGTGCTGTGGAAGGAGAGAGGAAAGATAAGTGAATTGTTTTCAGCTTATGAACATTTGAATCGGTTGAAGAGGATACAGTGAAGGTGGATGTGACTGTTGGAGGAGCTATGTGTTTCAGAGTGTGATGAGGAGGAATTAAAACTGAAACCCCTGTAAATGAGCGCAACGGACGGGGTGGGGCCTCTGTTCAACCCTATTGTGTGAGTGAGTTGCAGTGCTTTGGCCTTATTGATACACATTGATTTATTGCTGTGGAATTGAAGTGAACACAAGTGTGTTGTGTCTTTGTTGAGAAGTGGCCCCCATCCATGCTTACATGTTCGAGGAAGGTTATTATATCTGCCCTCCGTCAGAAGCCCAGAGTGATACAGTGAACTGAAGAGAGAGAGTACCGTGTACTGTGAAGATCTCCACCTGTTCTACTTGCTGTTTGAGCCCAGAAGCATACTGCACCGCTGGTAAAGTAACCTTGTGACTCACTGTCTCCCTATTGTGAACTGAAGAGAGAGTACTGTGTACTGTGAATATCCTCACCTGTTCTACTTACTGTTTGAGCCCAGAAGCATACAGCATCACTGGTAAAGTAATCGTATAACCCACTGTCGCCCTACTGCGAACTGAAGAGAGAGTACTTTGTACTGTGAAGATCCCCATCTGTTCTACTTGCTGTTTGAGCCCAGAAGCATACTGCACCGCTGGTAAAGTAACCTTATGACTCAATGTCTCCCTATTGTGAACTGAAGAGAGAGTACTGTGTACTGTCAATATCCTCACCTGTTCTACTTACTGTTTGAGCCCAGAAGCATACAGCATCGCTGGTAAAGTAATCGTATAACCTACTGTCGCCCTACTGTGAACTGGAGAGAGAGTGTAGCGATGCCACATAAGGAGAGAATATTTATATTGCTGTGAAGTATTTGTATGATGCTTACCAGACAGCTGTTTTTTATAATTATTCTTCCTCTGTTTATTCCCCGGACATGTGTTTGTGTTCCTGGTTTTACCCCCGAGAGTTCAGTCGCGGAGCTCCAGGGAATCCCCGTGACGTCAGTCTGATCAGCTGGGTTTATGACTTTTACTTCCGTTTAAAAGAGAGGGAAAAGTGGCGTTCGGGGGCAACGCAAACATTGCTCTTGACTAGCGATCGATCGCACTACTCCCTTGGGCTTGTCAGTGACTTTGATTATTGAACTCTTTGAGGAAATATTCTTGTGGATTATTTTACCCTGGAGATCGCATCACAGGACAGTGCTGTTCCTCTTCTAGTGCACGGACTTTAAAAAGGCTTACCGGTGAGCCCGATTCAACGCACACACATACACTGGACTGGAACACTCACACACTCACTGGACTTTTGTCCAAGTTTGTATATATGTATTGTTGGTGCTGGTGCTTTGTATTGAATACACTTTGAGGTATTATCCAATCTTAAGTGTTGTTTTGTTTATGGTTTGAGCAAATAGAACAATTCAATTTAACTAATTTATAGAGGGTATAGACCGTATATTTATTAGTGTATCCTGCCTTTATTAGGCTGAGTGTTACAAGAGTACCCGGTACTGTGAAGAATCCTTACCTGCCATACTTACTGTCTGAGTCTGGAAGTCTGCAGCACCGCTGGGGGAAAAGTAAGCTTTTAATTCACTGCTTCATTACCGTGCACCAACGAGAGAGTACCCTGTACTGTGAAGAATCCCTACCTGCCATACTTACTGTCTGAGTCTGGAAGTCTGCAGTACCGCTGGGGGAAAAGTAAGCTTTTAATCCACTGCTTTATTATTGTGCACCAACGAGAGTACTTTGTACTGTGAAGAATTTTTACCTGCTATACTTACTGTCTGAGTCTGGAAGTCTGCAGTACTGCTGGGGGAGAAGTAAGCTTTCAATTCACTGCTTTATTAGCGTGCACCAACGAGAGTACCCTGTACTGTGAATCATCCTTACCTGCCATACTTACTGTCTGAGTCTGGAAGTCTGCATCACCGCTGGGGAGAAGTAAGCTGCAACCCCCTGCTCCATTATTGTGCATCGACGAGAGTATCCTAAACTGTGAGAAACCCTTGGTTTAATAAAGATTGTTACTTCTTTGAAACTTATCTCTGTCTCCGGGTCCTCTGTTGTGTGCCTGTGTTGCCGGCTCCTCACGGTGGTGACTCAGTTAGAGGGGGGGAAGTTGGTCACCCGAGCGTTCCCCCCCTCGACCTGTGTGACATATTCATGAAAACCTGGATCTTTTTTTAAAGATTATTGCAAAATCTAATAATAATAATAATGATAATATAATAAGCTACATATTAACTTTGAGTGTTTTTATAGACTCTGAGATGATTATGCATTGGGCGATAAAAATAGTTAAAATGATATTGGTCAAATTAAGACTTGAATGTCTTTATATAGGCTAGCCCAGGGGTTCTTAATAATAATAATAATAATTCATTTTATTTATGGGCGCCTTTCAAGACACTCAAGGACACCTTACAAGGATAAAATACATAGTTATAAAAAGAAGACATCAATACAAGAAATAGTACGATCAATAATATAAAATAATTCATGAGAAGAATACTCAGTAACAATACTAACATCAATCAGGATAAGCTTGCCTAAATAAATAAGTTTTTAGGTGTGACTTAAAAATTGGAAGTGTTCCACATTGCCGGAGCATTATAGCTGAAAGCTCTACCCCCAATAGTAGTTAGATGGTATAACAAGAGTGAGAGTATAATAGTAGTTAGGTGGTATAACAAGAGTGCCAGAAGCAGAAGACCTGAGGGATCGAGCAGGAACATACACATGAAGATGTCTCAAAACCGGAGTTATGTGCTCGCTCAGTGATGTTCATGTAATGATCCGAGCCGCTGAGTTTTGAACCATCTGAAGTTTGTGAATCATTTTCTGTGAAGCGCCACAAAGCAGAGAGTTACAATAATCAATTCTTGAAGTCACTAATGCATGCACTAGGACGGCAGTTCCGCTAGCAGATAAGGATGGTCGAAGACGATTAATATTTCGCAAGTAATAGTATGCGGACCGGGTAATGTTATTAACATGAGCCTCGAAAAACAGAGTACTGTCTAATATGACACCCAGACTCTTTACCTGGGATGAAGGAAAGATAATAGAGCTATCAAAGTTAAGTTTAAAACTTCCACAGTTACGCAATTTTGATTTGGTGCCTACTAATAAAATTTTATTGACCATGAGAAAATTCTGTGTGAACCATGATTTGATTTCCGAAAGACAAAGTACAAGAGAAGACGGCAGTAATACTGAACCAGGCTTTGACGATATATATAGAGCTGGGTGTCATCTGCGTAACAATGAAAATTTATATTAAATTTGCGGAAAATCTGTCCTAGAGGTGATAAATATATGATGAACAGTAGAGGACCTAGGACTGACCCTTGAGGTACACCACTGGTTACCTGAGATGTCCGCGATCTAAAAGTCTTAATCTGAACAAACTGCGTCCGATCAGCTAAATATGATTTGAACCAGTCATGGGTTGTACCAGTGATGAAATTAACCTCTCCAATAAAATACTATGTGAAATGGTGTCAAATGCTGCAGTTAAATCAAGAAAAATAAGAATTGATAAGAATCCCGAATCGGCAGCCATTAACAAATCATTTGTAACTTTAATTAGCGCTGTCTCCGTGCTATGATTTGGACGATAAGCAGACTGAAATTGCTCAAATAAGTTATTCTCCGTTAAATGAGTGTACACCTGCTGAGCAACATTTTTTTTTCTAGTAATTTAGAAAGAAAAGGCAAATTAGAAATTGGACGAAAATTTTAAACCTTAACCTTTTTGATGCCGGGGCCCAAATTTTACAGTACAAAGAGGCCCAGGGCCCATTCAAATATTATCACTTTATTGGTTTATTGATCTCCCCGTGGAATTCATTTGTATTTAATAACTAAATGAAATCGAATTGCAGTTTAACAGTTTATTATTCGTGCCTGTACACCTGCACATACAAGATGCCAAATACACAACGATTCATGGAACAAATCAATCTGCATCAAGAACAAATTTAAAGGCTCAAGTCAGGCATTTAACCCAAAAATCAGTTAGATTTGACAAATTTTACTTAAAAAAAATAGAAAATGTATAAAAATAAAACTAAATAAAATAAAATGTGTTGCTAAAATAAATAAATTTAAAAAAAAACCTGAAGTTGCTCTTCGTATCTGTTATAAATTAACAACAGTCAAAACAGTCCAATTTGAACAAGCTACAACTCCCTCACATATCCAAAGAGGCAGGCAAAACCAACTCCTCCGCTATTGTGAATGCTTTTTTAGGGCATCACACATCGGCCGCGTCACGCACTTTATCAGTTTCTAGCCAGCAATATTGTTATGTTTAAGGGCATTATGGAATTAAGATCATGTCTGTATGGTATGATTATACCTACCTTATAATAAATGATTTGTTAAAGCATTAACACACAACCCTTCTGTTAATTTAACGAGAAAGCAAGCAGTCTACTGCGTGCATGGTTTGGCATCATATTTGGCATGACTGAATGCTTAATAATTCCTGAAAAGCTGACAGTTCATCGCGATCTCACACATCTCTGTTATTATCAATGAATCTTTCATAATATCCACACTTTGTTTGTTGTAATTTGAGGATTTGCCAGCATACAGAATTCAGCACTGAACAAAAAAGTCAGTTTTGCGCGGTGAGGAGAGTCTATCGTAAATGCTTCTGATTAGCCATTGCGTTCAAGAAATCAACACGTCTGTGGCTGCAACGCTGCAAACGTGTTACAAATAGAAACTCCCGCCTGATCGCCTAAATCGTTTCTATTTTGTTTGAGTTATTCTTGTTGCTTTTCTGCAACAGATGAATAAAAATCTACGGTAACACTTTAGAATACGGTTCCTTCGTTAATGAATAACTACACAAGAACTAATGAGTAACACAATATTAACAATCTATTAATTAACAAGAAACTCTGATTAACGAACTAGTAAGTAATTGCGCACAGACGAAAGTAGTAGTTCACTATTAAGTAATCAATAACTACTATTTTTTAATACTTCCCAGAGAACTACTGAAAAAGTTTATTAACAATCTAGTAACTACAAGAAATTCTTATTAACAAATTAGTAAGTAATAGCTCACAGATGAAAGTGTTACTAGATACTTCTGTGGGAATTACTAATTATTTGGATTCGTATTATAAAGTGAAGATCATTGGAACTAACTAGTAATTACTCAAGTGTTACTAAAGACATTTTCTAAAAGTATACTAAACTTCACCAAAAATCTCAAATGTTTGCACAAATCATGACTAGATCATGTAGTAACACTTGAGTAATTACTAGTTAGTTCCAATGATCTTCACTTTATAATACGGATCCAAATAATTAGTAAGTAATAGCTCACAGATGAAAGTGTTACTAGATACTTCTGTGGGTATTACTAATTATTTGGATCCGTATTATAAAGTGAAGATCATTGGAACTAACTAATTACTCAAGTGTTACTACATGTTTTAGTCATGATTTGTGCAAATGTTTGAGATTTTTGGTGAACTTTAGTATACTTTTAGAAAATGTCTTTAGTAACACTTGAGTAATTACTAGTTAGTTCCAATGATCTTCACTTTATAATACGAATCCAAATAATTAGTAATTCCCACAGAAGTATCTAACACTTTCATCATTGAGCTATTACTTACTAATTCGTTAATAAGAATTTCTTTTAGTTAATAGTAGTTACTAGATTGTTAATAAACTTTTTCAGTAGTTCTCTGGGAAGTATTAAAAAAATAGTAGTTATTGATTACTTAATAGTGAACTACCACTTTCGTCTGTGCGCTATACTTACTAGTTCGTTAATCAGAGTTTCTTGCTAGTTAATAATAGTTACTAGATTGTTAACATTGTGTTACTCATTAGTTCTTGTGTAGTTATTCATTAACTAAGGAACCGTATTCTAAAGTGTTACCAAATCTACTAGTTGTATGTGTTTTTTCCATATATATTTTTAGTTTGCGGGAGTTCCGCGAGTCGTTTTATTCTCCCGCAACCCGAACACACAGAGTGAGTGATCACCGCTCGCGCTCGCACACGGCTATTAAATCTATTGCCGTGCCGTAATCTGTTGCATTAGGAGTGCACGTCTCTGAAGGGCTCGGCCCGAGGATAGTGTCGGGAAATATCGGGTCAAGGTTCGATCAAGTTCGGATCAAATTGTCTCGTGGATAACTGGTCATTCTGATGTCTTCAATTGATAACTTGTTTGGTCCCGCGGCCCACAGGTGACAAAAGTAAAGTTTTTTGCGGCCCTCCAAGTGGTGCTCACGGCCCAATCGTGGGCCGCGGCCCTATGGTTAAGAATAGGTGGGCTAGCCTACAGTAGTATTTCTGCTCTTTGAAATTAAAACACATACACAGGATTCAGGAGAAATGTTTTACTGATGTTCTAAGGGTACAATATTTATATTTAGTGCCTTTCATGTCCATTTATAATCTTTACACATAAGCTTAGATACTTGCATGGCTAAAAAACTGCTAATTTCAAGACACTGACGTCACGTCAGGTCGTCACGTGGGTCAACCCGCTCAGTCAGAAGCTCAAAAGTTCAACGCGTTCGGACAGACGTTCGGATAGACGTTCGGTCGGTTGAATGTTTGATTTTGGCACGGTTCAAGCGCCATATTTGGCACGGAGTAAGCGCCATAGGCACGGTTCAAGCGCCATACTTCGTAACACTTGGAGAACTGAACTGACACCACATCAACATTCTATCTAACCTGCTAGATTTGAAATTGAACGGAATAAAAGCGATTTTTAGATGAGTATGAGTAATTCTCTTAAAATAATTATCTTACTCTGAAAGATGTCAGTCATTGAGTCAGAAATGGACATAATATCCAGAGATGTAAAAAGTCCCAGTATGTGAATGAGTCCAAATGTTACTCGATTAAAAATATATACCAAAAGCTTTAGTTAAACCAATAAAACTAGTTTTTTTTTAAAAAATAGCCTTCTTCAGTTGGCATGTGATTTATAAATTAGCCTATATAGCCTATCAGTTACAGACAAAACAAACACTTTTTGAAGGTACCCATGTAGTTGTATGACACTGCCATCTGGTGAAACTCAAGGCCAGTTCACTCATACTCGAGTGTGAGCAACTTAAATACATCCAAATATAATAACAGGACTAATTCTTGAGGAACTGAATACAGCAGTAGAAAATAAAGCATATCAGTTCACTTTCTCAACTGGAGATTCAAGATCCTATTGTCACCTTTTAAAGCAGCATTATTTTGCATGCTTCCACAACGTTAATAATAGGCTAAATAACCATGAAACTTCACTGTATATGGTGCACACATGAAAGCACAAAATAGGCATTATTTGTGCAAAATGCAGGTATGATTAGTTGCATATCCATGAACTATTCAAGATTTTGGGTTCAAACTGACATTAATAGTGAAAGTGTTTAAGCATTGCAAATGGTCACTTGGTTTGAGTTTAGCCATTTTAATCACATTTTTGCCTTAATTAGCTCATTTTACATGGCCCTGCTGTGTGACAAATTAATTTGGTATAATATTAGGTCAAAAAAGCCACATGCATAGTAATTATCATAATTAGCAAAATGCTGTTATGGTTTTAGATGGACACCTATCAACTTCTCAAAAGTATTTCATGCCAGTGCAATATATTAAAGCAAACATTCAAAGAAACATGCACTTTAGAAAATGCTGGGTTGTTTTAACCCAATTTTGGGTAAAATATGGACAAACCCAGCCATTGGGTTACATTTTAAAATAACATTTTTTTACCCAATGGCTGGGTTTGTCCATATTTTACCCAAAATTGGGTTAAAACAACCGAGCATTTTTTTTAGAGTGCACATTATTTGCAATTACCACAGTATACAGGAGACTAAATGCATGTGATATTGCTGATTGTGTGTTTATGGCGTTGAACTGAGTCAAAGTAACATAAAGCAAGTTGTGAATTCAGCAGGTCGTCGTTTTTTTTTTTTTTTTTAAAGTTGGTCGTTTCATACTGGAGATGAAGAAGTGCACTCTAAACAATGCTGCTGTTTTAACCCAAATTTTGGTCAAATTTGGACAAACCCAAATGTTGGGTTAAAAGTGTAATTTAAAATTTTAACCCAACTTCAACTTTCCCTTTCAACTGTACATTTTTAACGTAGCATTTGGGTTTGTCCATATTTGACCCAAATTTGGGTTGAAGCAACCCAGCCTTTTTTAGTGTATAACTCTCAATTCACCCAAACAGCCCAGACCACACCACCTTATTTGACTTTGCGAGTGTCCTCATGTTTCAACAGCCATTTAGAACGTAGTAGATCACAGATAATTTGCAAACCAAACCAGAGCCAACATAACAACAAACTTCAGCAACATGGTCTGAGTCATGAGAAAGGTTGCGCTTTTCCCCTCTCTCGTTCTGTTTTCTCCTGCTTTCGCTTCTCATGTCTTCTCCCACATGGTTGGGATTGGATGATCATGTCCCACATTGCCCACACTCTCCCGCTGATGGAGGTGTGAGGCTTAATCACGGCCCAGAATAGTGTGTGGTTTGGGGAAGGGGGGTGTGCTGGGCGAGGCAGGCTGGATGCCAGCCGTATCACTGAGAGTGCTGGCGTGAGATGTGACTGATCGAAGTTCTGTGTGTCTTTACATTTCGCTTCACACACAGTGAGATGATGGGCAGGATGGAGCCCCAGCTGTCTGAGAGACTTCGGGGCACCAACCAACCAATGATTATTCATTTTGATTATGAAACACAAGAGTGTGTGTTGCAGCTGCGCCCTGCTGGTCAGCGCACGCACACGTGGATGTGTTTATGTGGGTAGATTCCAGTCAGTTCCCTGATCCTGATTGCTTTCGTACTATGACATTACAGTTTTTCTCAATTGCTTACACACAAATTCTGGTACTTGAGACTTAGTGACCACAACATGTAACTCATGCACCCTGAACCAATTCTGCTAAACTACAAGCACAATTCCTGCTTTAGTTCTAAAACACACTTTTTTCAAAACACTACACGCAATTCTCCGCTTTTGCCACAATTTTTATGGAGAAAATCACTTGTTTTCAGAAGGAACACACTGCCATTCAAATATGCACTCTGACTCGTCACATAGGTTGGGGCAAACGCCCGTCACACAGTTTTACAATTAGCAGTCAGAGTTTTGCCATATTTTACTGTATACAGTTTTCTGGAACTGTATACAGTTAAATATAGAGGTGTATAAAGGGGTGGTGATGCAGTGGATAAGACACATTCCTTTTGTGTGAGAGACCCGGGTTCGAATCCACTGTGAGACACCAACGTGTCCCTGAGCAAGACACTTAACCACTAGTTGCTCCAGAGGCGTGCAAACTCTGACATATATAACAATTGTAGGTCGCTTTGGATAAAAGTGTCAGCTAAATGAATGAATATAAATGTTAAATGTTCCGTTGTTTTGTAAGTAAACCACTGTGTGTAAAATTTGGTTGGTTGGGATGTACACTGTGTAGCCTACAATGTTTTTGTGGGGAAAATAAAGTATATTTGTTACAGTGTATTTGTGTGTTCTGAATATATCAAAACAATATTCTCGAATATTTTACAACACACTTATGTATGGACTGTCTGTAGTAAGTGGAACACCGAACAAAACAGGTCGTTATGACGAATGAAGAAAAAGTGTTTTCCATTCATCATAGTGTTTTACATCAGTGTTCAACTGGTTCTTGTCTATTCATATGGTAGTTTGTGTGTGTCATTTGAAAACAAAATACCATTTTGAGAAGAAAAAAACTTTGTTTTGAATTTAAAGTTTCATTTATTTTCATTTTTTCATGATCACCTGTGAATATTCTCAAGCGGATTTGCCTGTGATTCTCCCTCGTGTGAGCCCTTTCCTGCGATACTCCAACCAGCATCTGTAAAAGAAAGCCTTTCATTATAATCATTCTGTCATTCATCAACTGATAACCAATATTTACTCACCTGGTTGTCTCCAATGTGTGGCCAATAAAATGTTTTTGGATTAATTTACCCTCTCGCTCAGTATGTATATCCTGACACATGGGTTTGAAGGAATGCACAAAAGAAAATTTTTTTCAAAAATATTTTCAAAAGAAAATATGCATTTAATACATGTCGAATGTCTTGTTGCACAATTAATGCTTTTAAATATTTAGTAGTATTCTTTTGTGAAGATTTAGAGGAATGTGTAGGGGAGAGTTACTTCTAAAAGATAATGTTACAGTGTTGCATCACTCCATTAAAGTAACTACTTGCATTACATTATACTGAAAGCAATGTGTTAGTTTTGCATTACTCTAGGCTGGTCTTGCTCCATCCTATCTCTCTGACTTACTCCTTAAGCTCCTCTGTGAGCTGAGATTTCATCTTTCATCTATGGGTTTAAGTCTAAACTCAAAATCCATTTTTTTAAACAGTATTATCGTCATGACATGTTTTTCTTAAACATTTTCCATAACTCTGTATAATGTTTCCTTATATAGCATTAGTCTTTTCCATCTGACCTTTGCTTCAACTGCCCATCTTATGCTGTCTGTAGTGTTGTTATTTTTGTTTGTTTCTGTTTGTATGCAAATGAAATCGCTCATTTCTTGGACTGGGCAAATGTCTATTGTTATGCATGAACGGATTGTTTGTTCTTT
Source organism: Cyprinella venusta (assembly GCA_038021265.1). NCBI lineage: Eukaryota > Metazoa > Chordata > Actinopteri > Cypriniformes > Leuciscidae > Cyprinella > Cyprinella venusta. The sequence goes on from CM075863.1 coordinate 23,830,431, forward strand.
ACTGTTATTGTGTAGCATGCATGGGAAAGGTGCTATATAAATTAAACATATTAATATAACTACACAAGAAGAAAACAAACAAGCAAACTATTTCTGATAAATGTAAAGGCCCTTTCACAACAAAAGTGAAATGAATAAGGTAAAACAACCTTTCAGTTGTGAGAAGCTTTCAACCTTGAGGAGAATACTATACAGAAGAAGAATGTTCACTTTTAGTTCAGCAATAAAAAATAAAACAAATGTTATGTTTGAAGTAATTTTTGCTCATTTGTATTGTTGAATCGGATTCTTGAAGGTCAGCAGCAAAGACAGCTGTTAATAAAGTGAAATTAAATACATAAAGTATATTTGTGTTATATACCGTATTTGATTATTGCAGGTTTTTGTAATATTCTGAGTTTGCATTTCATCTCTTGAAAAACGCTGAATCTGTTTTTGTTCAAGTGGGATGAGATGAGATGATAAATGCATACTCATTCAATCCAATCTGGCTATATGCACAGCTGCACTACTTCCTGAACTTCAGCTCCTTGTTTCCTGTCTGCCATTATTGGACAAACTTGATTAATTCAGGTGTGCCTGATTTTTGTTGTTGTGATTACTGAGGTCAGACACACCTGGATTAATCAGTTTGACCAATTATGACAGACAGGAAACAAGGAGCTGGCTGAAGTTCAGGAAGTAGTGCATAAAGCCACTCGAATCCCATTCCAAATATGTCATGATTATTACTGGATGTTAATATTTCTTTAAATTGTTGTTTGATTAAAACATCCAATGATTGCTGACTTTTTTGTCCGCAACTGTGCATGACTTGAGACTATAACAATCGCAGCACGGATATGCAGCAGGACCCAGGTCAGTGTGCCTAACCCGTCACCAAACTGACGTTAAAGGTAAAGCGTCAGTTGTATGACGGCCCGGGATCACCATCTACCAACGTTTAAGGGGGCCCTAAAAAGGCGGATATTGACGTATGGTCAAAAGACGTCCCAAGACGTCAGTTATATGACTTTTTGGGATGAGACTGTGTTAACAATTCAGTTTGCCTATAGCCTCACAGAATTCGTGTGCAGTAATGTTATGTGAAAGAGCACTTGCTGCTCTGTGTTGCTTTGGACTCCGTGTTCTCCATTTGCTGATGTATAGTGTCTAAGGAATGATCTGTAGTGTTTATAATTTTGACTCGCTGTGTGTATGATCTGAGAGCATTGTTTGATTTTGAGCACAGATAAAATGGTTTTGAGAAGAGTCAGAGGTTATGGGTGTAAGGTTTGAAAATTTGGTTTTGTGTTTAAGGTTGAGAAAGTGAGTGATGGTTTCAAGAAGTGTTTTAGCAATTCAGAAAAACTGTAATGGAGATACTAAGCCAGCGGCAGCAGAGGGCAGTATAGTATCTCTGTTTAGTCTCATGGGCTAGATTTTTTTATTTTTTATTTTTTTGAATACTACAAAATTAGACGTTCTGTTTTGATCCATTAAACCAGAGCGAAATGATTTCTCAAGGAAAAAAATGCATTTCTCGCTACTGGGGAAAATCAAAAGGAAAGTGTGGAGGCCTGGCTCTAGGGGTGTGTAACCTAGCACTTGGAGAATTACAAACTGCAAATTTCATTTGTTGGTCACGTCTTGTTAAAAACATATTTTCACCAATCCATTACTGAAATTAGACAGTCAAATTAAACCTTGTGTTATGTCTTTGACTGCATAAAGAGGATAACTCACTATTTCATTATAATACGTCACCATGCTGTCATTAAATATAGCCAAACCGATAATCTAAGGTTAAATGATCCATGAAGTAAAATTCCTTCACAATGTCCTGACAATACTGACAGTGCCCCCCATTTCTAATGACAAGGATATATCTGTCCATGTACACACACACATGTGCAAACACTCTACATGATTATCGATGGGAAAGCGTTTGCTGTCTGACAGCATCAGAAAGTGAGTATGCGGGAGGTTTGGGGAGCTTTATTTGGTGTGTAATGAAACCCTTCTCAATGGATGGATACTGAAAGCTGAACATCTGCATCTAATTTAGTGTCCCTCCTCCTATGATGACGTGAGTACGTCGCCGTTTATAGCTGAAGCGATTATGCCATCAGTGTATTCTTACAGTGTAACAGTTAAAGCCCTGCCAGGCTTCAGAATTCACACCACATCATTGCAAGCGTCCATAATAACATCCCATGCTGGAGGAGCAAAATGTCGAGGTGTTAATTGACATGCAGAAAGGGTTTGTGTGTGTCTCCCTCATGCCAACCAGACCAGAGGCTCTAGCCTTGAAGATTTGTCTAAGCCAGAGCAGAAATATGACCCAACCGCTGGGTTGAATGAGTTGGGTTGGTGGTGATTTATTAAAGCAAGAACATTTTGAAAAAATGACATGACATGCGCAGACAGAAGCGCCCGCGGCCTCAGATCATTTGGACATGGCTGTGTTTACAAGAGGTAAAAAAAAAAACATAAATACTGTTCGTTTTCTCACACAAACCGCTCGTTTCGTGTCTTAGGCCATCAATGCGTACCTACATTTACGAGTCATTAAATCGTGTTTAATTTGGACTTCTCTGTGCATGCTCTTTGAGGTGGACCCCATTGACCTCCATTATATGACTGACAGACAAGAACGGTTTGACATAAAAATATCAAAATTGTAAAATAGTGTGGAAACAAAGACACCTACATCTTGGATGCCCTTGAGGTAAGCTAAAACATACCAAAAATTAATTTCAAAGTGAACTATCCCTTTAAGGAGATGGGTTTGACATGGGGCGAGCCTAAGGACGAAGAGGAACTTTTATAAACAATTAAGAACTATTGTAAATGGGCAATGACCAGGAACATTTGTGATGAAGCGGTTCCATTGGTTCAGTCTCACAATGGGCTTAATTTTGACTCTCAACCCTCTGAATTTAAGTGATGGATCTGCATGAATCCACACGAGGGCCAGCAACCCCCATGTGCAACAGCATAAACACCCTGAGCGAAAAGGGCTTGTTCTGCTCATCGAAGTGAAACAAATCTAATTGAATTCCATTAGTTTGAGGCAAAGCCTGTTAACTTTGAACTGATCTGATTTTCTTACCATCAGTAGCTTTTCTTCATTTAGTGTTGTTTTCGGGTACACTAATTGCAGGGACAATTACCCAGGTGTTAAATGGGGTTAAGCACCTTTCTCAAAAGCCAGCGGTGATAAAACAGAGAAGACAGTTCTTCTGTCTCCCCCTGGAACTGTTTACACTTGCTATAAACACTTTAACTGACTTCTCAACCAAACGGTTGAGCACATTTTGAGTCACTATATTTTATTGAGAGGAGTAGTACCAAACTTAAAGGGTTAGTTCACCCAAAAATGAAAGGGGTGTCATTAATTACTCACCCCCATGCTGTACCAACCCCGTAAGACCTTCGTTCATCTTCGGAACACAAATGAAGATATTTTTGATTAAATTTGAGAGGTGGATCACTGCTACATAGGCTGCCTAAGGGAATGAAACTTGACGGCCCAGAAAGTCAATGAAGAAAATGTTGAAATATTCCATGTGACTACAGTGGCTCAATTATAAGTTTATCAAGCAACGAGAATACTTTTTGTGCAAAAAACAAACAAAAATAACGACTTTATTCGACTGTTCCTGAAACAAGACTTCAAGAGATTTCCACGATGCACGCGCGGGAATTGAACTGAAGTAGTTGAAGGAGATCGCAATTCTCGCGCATGCGTCGAGAGACATAACTTTACAATATGATGTTACTTGGTGCTATGAAAAAAACGTAAGTATATTTTTTAATAATTTTTCAAAAACATGCTCAACCAAACGGTCGATTTGGCACATAACGGTTATTGTCACCCCCCTTTTTGAGAATGGACATTACAATGCACTATTAAAACTTGGTTGTAATTCAAGTATGCTTTGGAATAAACACCTATAAGTTTAGTCTTGTTTTAAAGAAAACACTCAGCGGATTATTGCTGAAGTAAAAGCACTTAAAAAAATAAAAGTATGAAAAATTTATGGAAGTTTTAAATTTATATCAAATCACATATACTGTACTAAATATTTTTTTCTTTTATATAAAATATATATTTTACAAAATATTTTTTTTCCTGTAATATTACTATAAAATCAAAGCCATATATCTAACCAAGTTGTGTTCCAAATTTAAAGTTGATATCACAAAAATTGAAGTTCTCATGAGATTTTGTTTAGGCGTAAAACCAAAAATGACATAAATTCTGTTGAATTTATTAATATGCATTCTGCTGTAACAAATTAATAAATTTCTGTCCAAATATGACTTCTGTCACAAAATATGGAACCTTCAGACTCAGACTTTTCTGACAATGTGTTTGTCAAGACTAGAAAAGGTTTTGATCACAAATTATGATGGGCAATGAAAAAGTGTGGCAAAGTATGTGTATGAATTCCGGTACTATTTATTACCATCAACAGCCCGTTCTCATCCCAAGGCGTCATCTAACTGACCATGTGTCAACATCCAACGCACATGGCACGCTTTAGCGTCAATTTGAGACATGCCTCCTAGTGGTCTAACCCTAACCCTACCCACGTCATCTAACTGACACTAAAGGTTGCCATGTGCGTCGGATTTAGACGCAAGGTCAAAAGCGTCAATTAGATGACGCCCTAGGATGATAATGCGTTGCGATTAAGTGACAACTCAACCATTTGGTAGAGGCCGATATTTTAAAAATTATGGGATGTGTTGAAAAAAATACATTGAGTGTGGTTATAAGAAGATAAGAAATGCAAACAGGAAAAATATATATCACTTTTTTTCTTGGTGCGGACTTCAAAGAATTAAGAGGCGTTTTGGCCGATCGGATAAAGAGGGTCTAAAAAGTTTTGAGCTTGTCCACTTTCGCCCACTTGCAGAGGTAGTGGAAATCACATTCGACCAGATTGCATTAGTAGAATGATGCTCATTTGGTCGAATGTGTTTGAACAGCTACAAAAGACCGTCTCCTCTCAGCCTACTGACCAAACGTGTCAACATTATGTTAAGTTTAAAGACGAAAAACGTACCAAGCATAATACTCTCTCACCATTCCTGATATCTTTGATAAGGTGCAAACCGGTAGGCTTATTGATCTTCCTTGTCCACTAATGATCCGATCAACCAAAAAGCATCTTAATACCAGGTGTAAATGGAGCCTGAAAGTGCAACCTTTGTTTTAGAGCTCCGGATGATTAATAACAATGTAGTCAGTGTTACAGAGGAACAGGCGCGAGGAATTATTCAGCGCTTACTTACGCCTGTTGTCCCAAGATTAGTGTTTTTCTTTTTCATTTTTTCTTAAATGCTTGATTTAATAATTAGTATTCAGATAAATAAACCTACCACCTGAAATACTTCATATAGCTGTCAAAAAAAAAGAAAAGAAAAAAAACTTAGTTTAGAGATTATAGTTTATCTCTATGCTGTTGTTGGTGCGAGTGTAACAAGCTTGTCAGGTTTGATTTTGCCGTAGAGACTGGGGCAATAAAACCTGAGAAATATTGTTTTTCAGGCAGGATCAGGGAGATATACGACTTGAGAAAGTAAATTTACTCTGAGAAGAAAATGGGAGCAAAACAAATAGACATCCAAGCTCAGATGAAATAGTGCATTCAGTGGAGTAGAGAGTGAGAGGGAAAAAAGTGCTGGAAAAATAAATTGTAAGGTCTAGCAGCAATGAGACAGATGGGGCATGTGTGAGGGTGCTGACAAACGGTGACAGTATCCGTGCTTTGAAATGTAGTGCTGGTGTCACTGTCTCATTAAAATACACCCGTACATCCAGCGTGATAAAATATATGCTTGTTTTATGGGATGCGAATTTCAAAAGAAAAGTAAACTTATGAGTGATGATCACTGGGAATAAAAACACAAATCCAGGCCTTGAGCACTAGGTGCAGATCAAGTGAACTAGCTGCTATTTGATAGAGGCCATTGGGATTTGTTCTACACGTAAGAAGCTCAAGGCCATTATGCGCTCAGGGTCGTATCTATTGAGTCTTGTGTCCTTGACTATTATTAATTGTGTATTTACTAAATGCTCAAGTCCTTTGTGAATTAAAAATGGCCATAGTGTTCATGGGCAACATTTGTGAAACTTGGCAATTAGTGTCATATGAAAGAATAATGAGCAATTTAATATACAGTCTCTCTGAGGAGCTGACCAGATCTAGCCTCGCTTTCTTACACTAAAACACTGCAGGGTTATGAGGAATGGTTTTGAGAATAGCTAATAATAATAATAATGATAATAGGAACAGGGAGATATTTTATTTAACAGAATTCATTTTACAAGAACTACAACGAACGACTCGTTTTGACAACAACACGATTTTCCCAGATCTTATGAAGTCACGACGTTACTCATTTAAAAAATCTTAGCCCACAGAATATGCAAAAAAGGGGGTGATGCCTGTTGCATTAGAAAAAACAGTGTTGTCGCCAGTGATGTTAAAGAGACATTTTTTTCTAACGTTTCCAAAAGGCTGAAGAATTTAGAGTGGTACATTTGTTTTAAACTGTTCCTGAACATTATAACCCCAACATTTATCTAAGTGGAGCACATTTTAGGGAAAACAGCTCGTTTTCTGGTGCTTTTTTAAAGGAATACTCCACTTTTTTTGGAAATAGGCTCATTTTACAACTCCCCCAGAGTTAAACAGTTGAGTTTTACCGTTTCCGAATCCATTCAGCCGATTTCCTGATATTTAGAAGAATATCAGTAACCAGACAGTTTCTGGTCTCATTGACTTCCATAGTAGGAAAAAAATATACTATGGAAGTCAATGAGACCAGAAACGCTCTGGTTACTGATATTCTTCTAAATATCAGAAAATCGGCTGAATACATCTGGAAACGGTAAAACCCAACTGTTTAACTCTGGGGGAGTGGTAAAATAAGCCTATTTCCCAAAAAAGTGGAGTATCCCTTTAAGACAGTTCACCGCTCCCTATGGAAAATAACCATGAATTTGTGATCAATTACGGTTTTAGTTTTCCGACAAATATCATGATTGAATGGTGGATAACATACAGCATGTATAAGGTAATCAAATGTATTTCAAATGTATAAGAAAATTACAAAAAACATATCACTCTGAAACGTCGAAATCTGTGTTTGCAAAGTTCGTGCTTGAAATCCATTCGTTCGTTAACACTGTCAGGGTCTGAATCGGGCTCGAATTGGTCTGAAATTGACGCCATCCTTACTCATCTATGTAATGATTTTATACACTAGAGAAGAACTCGAAGTTATGGAGGGGCGGGACATTTTCTGAAAATGCACTAATTGTTGCCAATCACAACACTCTGGGTCGGCTGACCATCACAGCACATTTCTATTTCGAAAGGATGGGCTTCATCAAAACCGCCATTTTCGAGCCAGACTGGAGAAAGAGGAACTGTAATAATGTAAAATATGTCAAAATAATGTGTTTTTTGAACAATCAAACATGAAAACATTTCTTATATATATATATATATATATATATATGCTAATTATTATCATTATCTTAAACTTTTCTAGATTCAAGTTACCTTCATAAGCATTCCCATAATAAGTGTGTGATGTTACGGTTACTGATTCCGCTGCTCTGCTCTTGTGAGTCATGCCTGCCTGGATAAGTGCCATCATCCTGTCTTACATGTCACCACTATACCCGATCCCCTCTCTCGTCCCTCTTCGGCTCCCCTGTCAAACTACACCTGATGACACTTTTCTCACCTCTACTCAGATCTGTCAAATTATTTTGAGAATATGGTGTTATCAGAGAGGTTTTTTTTTTTTTAGAATTGGGTTAAAGCGGTGTTGGACATTTATTCGGTGTGGGAACAAAGCCTCAGAAGTGTTATTTTCTTTGTTTGCTTGAGATAAAACATGCTGAACTATGAACTACCTCATTAAAGACTTGACAAATTAGAAAGTAATTTACTGCCTAAAAATAAAAAACTGCAATTGACATTTTCAGAGACTGTCCAAAGCAGATGAATATTTATTGAGGTAAGGATTAGTTTACAAATCACCTAGGGTTTAATAAGACATTCACACATGGTTACACACATGGCAAGTGTAGCACGAGAAAGCCCTTTGTGTGGGATGATTGGCTGGCAAGGCATAACTTCAATCTGAATAATTTATCTAATTACAACACAAAGATTACCTTATTGCAATGGTTATGGTTATTTGCGGCTTAATCGAAGGCTCATAGTTGAACTTATCTGTTTTCTTATTTGCAGTTTCCTTGATGTCGGCAATGAGGTACTTGATAAACTCCATGACCTCATTTATCAAATTAACATTAAGCTAATACGTGATTTCAGGCGAAATTGTCAAAAAACAAACAAAACAAAAAAAAAACTGTCATTAGCTTGTTCAGTATCACTGAACAAGCTAATGAGCTCATCGATGTCACTGGTAGACTATGTCGTTAGTAGAGTCACTCGTGAATAGTCGTGTAATTTAAGGGTGTTCACATTACAATGATGTACTATAATCAAAAATGTTTTCCTTTGCTGTTTTTTCATGTACAAATGACAACATTGTTAAAATGATCCCTGTTTAAAGGGGTGATGAACTGAGAAATCAAATTTTCCTTGAGCTTTTGACATTTAAGACGTCATCATATTATAAGAATATCCTGTAAGTTTCAGAACTGAAAACGTCCTTGTTAGTAAGCTTTTATTGACACCAGCCTCAGCAAATGACTGGTTTTTCAAAGTGGGGAACTATTGTATGATGTCAAAGAGGATAAAACACCACCCCTGCAGACGAAAATCAACGCCTACTTCATCACGGCCGGTTTAGCCCCGCCCACCGATTTGCGCATTCATGATGACAACTCGGTTCGGGAGTAAAACTCATTATAATAAGCAAAACGGTTATCCACTCACAGAACTTGAGCATTTACTTCCAAGTCTTCAGTGCGCGACGCCCTTAAAAAACCGAGCGTTTTTGAGCTAGGCTCAAAACTAGGGTAGAAAATAGCCTATTACTTATTCATTTTGATGTTTTTTAAAGTAAAAACCAAGCGAACATCATAAGTTGACCTCAGACAACAATATGAAAAACTTAAAAAAGCCAGTTCATGACCCCTTTAATCGAATAAGCAAAAAAACGACTTTAGATTGAACACGTAATATGCATGACGCACCGTTTTCACAAATTCATGTTTTTGTTGTTAACATGGACAATAACGGTATTGTCTTCAAAAACATGCACTTTGAAACCCAATTTCAAAAGCTTTCGTTTTCAGGCCCCCAAAATGCTGTTGTCCTGTAAATGAACTGCCAAAAAACATACAAAGTTCTCCATTTTTAGTTGAAGTGAATGACAAAAAAAACGGAATAAGAGAAGCTACAACCACAAGACTTGATATTTTAAAGGATTTCAAATGGCATATCTACTGAATTGCTACACACAAAACGATGACTGTTTCAAAGAAATTGCAAACACCATTGTGACTACGGCCACAGAATATAGTGCCACAGAAATAACACAATTCACTGCAAAATACAAAAATAGTTCAAAATAAAGAATAGAAGAAAAAAACTACCACACAAGGACATCTGAAAAGATCTTGTTGAAACAGATGAAGCTACTGATGAAATGAGGGCAATCATCAGAAAGTACCATGTTTCTGAGTTATTAAATGAGCAGATCCTGTCTTTATTCCAGCATGGCGCTGCTAATAGGACAGTGTGTGTCAATCAATCGACTGTATCTCTATCCCTGGGGTGAGACACATGGAGAACTCCAGCTGAGACCAGGAATTAAAGCATAGCCGTCAATACTTGGCAGTGTTCTTTGAAACTCCCAAGCTACTCGTTTACAATAGTTAAACTAGTCACCCTTAAAAAAAGTATTAAAATACACTCCAAACTAACACTTTGTTATATTACTTACAATAACTACATTGAGTTCGGTTCGAATATTAAAAGTATATTTCAAAAAAAAATTACTAACAGATAATATACTAATATTAATGAAGTAAAAGGCCACTGTGCTTCAATAGAGAGTGCACTTTCATGACAGTTTCTTAACGCAGTTAAGTACATTTTAATGCACTTTATACTTAAATTAAATACTGAAGTCATTAATAAGGTACTTTATTTTGATAATCCACTTTAGACCTTCTAACTATAAGTAACTTTGCAGCTACATTTCAGCGAACTCTCATTAGAGTATTAGTAGCTTTATTTTGATGTATAGACATTCAACTTTCATGTATGTCAACTTATTCTATTAACTTGAACCCTAAACCTAACCTAAGTCTACTAATAATGAGATTTAGCTGACAATGTAGTTGCAAAAGTTACTTATAGAATGTCTAAAGTGGACTATTGAAACAGTGTGAGCCTTTATTATAATTTGAACTGTAGTGTGATATTCAATATTACGTTTAAAGTTGGTTAAATTGGTTGGCTTTAATAGAACTAAATCAAATTCCAAATGGAACGTTACAAATGTGTCTACAAATAGCCTATATACTTAAATGCATGACATTCAGTACATCCTGAAGCACACTTTAATCCTCAATCATGAAGACAATAGAATTATATATGAATTTAAGGCCCGGTTTCACAGACAGGGATTAGATTAAGCCAGGATTAAGCCCTGTTAGAATTAGGGCATTTAAGTAGCTTTTTATAAATATTCCTTTTATGCATTTTAGTCTAGGACTAGCTCAAGCCTTAACTGGTGAAACCAGAGGTAAATATAATAACACTAAAGTCCTACTTATGAGGATATACCATTCTGAGGATATACTTTGAGTAACGTTGGTGTTCAAGCAATTGGATATGGATTAAATCGTACATTCTGGTGTTATTCTGGTTGCCCTATTGTATTGATGATTCTCATTTCACCTTCTGCTGTGTGAAAATGAAGAGTCCAACTCCAAATATAAGTGATGATGTCGTGATATAAGCACCAAGGGGTTGAATCTCGCTTCTCATTTCTTGTTCTTAAAACAGACATTTCTAAGAAGATTTTTCAGTTCAGCATTAATGTAAAGAGAATAAATAAGAAAAAATACACCATGAATACACAAGGAATGCCGATCTGAAGACTGTTTGATAGAGTCAAGTTTTGCTTCCTCAAGTAAGGATTTTCCCTCTGAGTCACACTTGCGGGCTTGTTTTTCAATTCAAGAGAGTTACACTTCACCGTGAGCTTTTAAACCCGAGAACATCACCGAGACTGTCAGAAAGCCCCACCAGGAGCCAAATTCCCATCCGACCTTGCAGATTGGAAATCAATTCAAATTCAGTCCTCATTCTGGGATGAAAAGGCATGATGGTTTACATGTTTATTGTAATGAGATGGAAGGAATCACATTTCTGTCTCCATTCCCTGAAGCACAATTAAGCAGCTGAAACTGTCAGAATCAACAGTGTTAGATTAGCTCCACAACAGCTAAACATCAGAAGCCTTTCGGCTCTTCCGCAACGAGGCAATACCTTGTTTAGTCTTCTAATCGTGTCTTTGTGCAGAACAACTCAAGGGAAATGTGGGTACTTTTGACTGAGCAAATCTCTGCCTCTGCTTAGTTTGACAAACTGGCTACATACTGTTGATCACACACTTTCAGGACTTTCTAAACAAACACTTCAGGAGTTTGTGAAAGCAATTTGTGCACCGATTTGTATGCAAATTGCATCGCTCTTTCGATAATAATGACCGAAATTGACATGCTAATTTATTCCACATTTAGTTTCAGCCCTCTAATTTGATTGGTAGAGTGGTATTCCTAGAATTGTAATATATTTTCCAACAGCACTGGGACTTTGTATCCCAATGTTTGTATTCTCAATTTGACTCTTTCTTAAGATTGTTAACTGAATGCCTTATTGTATGAGTTATTGATTTCTTTATTCAACTCAATTTGTTAAAAAAACACATATTCATTTAGGAATGAAACAAGTGTCTTTATGAGGAGTCATTGATCATTCATTCAACTGATTTACTCAAAAATCACTGATTGATTGAGAAACTAAAACATTTATAAGTCATTGAATCATTGACTCTACTGATTCGTTAAAAATACAGATTCATTTAACAAGTGTTCATGAGTGAAACGTTAAATCATTTATTCAAAAACACTTATCAATTTAGGAAAAAAAAAACAAATGAACACATTTTTAAGTGAGTCATTGAATCATTCACTCGACTGATTTGTTCAAACGCACTGATTCAGTCAGGAACAAAACATCACTACTGTTTGTTTACTCTACTTTGATTTGGTGTGAACTATTTTCATTGGCGAATAGCAATATTATATACAAATCACCAGCAATATTGTGTATAAATGAGTACCGGTAAGTTACTCAATATATTCACTTCTTTATTGAACATTGTATAAAAGCAATATCAAACATGTTATTGTACTGTTGGCCTCAATATTCGGAACTTGATACTTGGCAGTTTCTTTCATTTGGCTAAGTTGTCTCATGAAAACGGCTTTCGAGAATACCATCAGGATGATACAATGTGTCACGACGACAGGTCAAAATAACGAAGTCAACAAACTACCAAATAGAAACATATTTCTAATGGTCATCTAGTCTGTTTTTCAGCTGTTGTCATGACAGCCACTTTTTTCTCCTCCTGCATTTTGAGTGTGGCAAATAGTGATACAAAAGAAAAAAAGTGGCTTGTCAGCCCATCTGCAGACACACCACATCCAATTCCACTCATCGCAAACAACTCCAGTTTGACAATTTTATGGAAAAAGCATTGGAAGCCAGGAACAGCTTGCAGCCATTTTATTTGGAGGTCTAAGAATTCAATTGTATTTTATTTTTATCTTGATTTTCAAGATTTTTGGGGCACACTGCAACAGCAGCATAGGGTCAACTATAATTGATCAAATATTACACATAAAATCTAGAAGAAAAGTCTAAGTGTGACTTTAAACAAACAAAAATAGGTGGATAGCATCTAGCTTTAATGAATACAGGGGTCAACATAAGCAATAGCTTTAAGTCTTGTAGCCTGCAACTATTAACAAACAACAGTCTAAGCATTTGAAAACAATGTGAACATCATGTTTTTCTCAAAGAGCCTGGTACTCAGAATAACAAAAGCCTGTTGCAGTGGCTCTCCACTCATTTTGCCATGTGGGCTGAACACCCACTCTTGTCCAAAATGTGTCATGCGTGCTGAACTTGCATCCCCCATCAGCAAAAACAACAGCCATCAGAGCAACACATTTGCCAGTTATTCACACAACACTGTCATACGTTCAAATATACCGCTTTGCACATGTACAAGCAAGAATATATAAATGAACAACAATCGCAGGGTGACTTTGCCAATCTTCAACCGTTTTGTATTGTTACAATGTCAGTAGTATGCAAATGAACAATGTCCACTATTTCTCCATCTTACCTCCACTCGTTACTCTTACATCACGTTTGTCTTCAAAGGTTCACTTGTCCACAAATGTGTCATCCGTGAACTTTTGACATAGTTTTGTGAAAACAGATCATGCTTCCACATTTTTCTACCCATGATCACAGGCAGTCAGATTGAGCCCAGTGCATTATGGGTGTTGAAGTTCTTAAATTTTTTGGCAAAAGAGAACACCACAGCCCTTTGTCTACACTCTAAAAAAAAGGTTCTTCAGGGGTTCTTTGCGGTGGTCATGGTGCTATATAGCACCACTAAGCCCAGTTTGGTTTTTCAGTGGTTCTTCAGTGGTTCTCTGGGGTGGTTAACATGCTCTATGGCATCTCTTATGGTTCTATATAGCACCATGGCACTTAGGCCCCGTTTACACGATTTACACGATTTACATATTTTATCGGATGTGCCTTTCGTTTACACGGCGACGGCGTTTTTGAGGCTTAAAAACGCAACAAAGTGAAACCACCCTCCAGAGTGGAAATCTTAAAAACGCTCCACCGCCGCGTTCCCGTGTAAACGGTTAAAACGCAAAAGTCTGCTTGACAGTGAAGTTTGTACGCAGGGGTGTGGACTTGGTGTTGTTGTAGTATGCACTCCTAGCCGCCTGAAGTGCATACTACATTGAATTTCACACACTTTTGCGTCACCATTTGCACGTGGAGTTTCCACACAAAACGCTCGTCTAAACGAAGAATAAAAAGTGATGACGCAACGCGTTACGTTTTCTCTTCAGAATCGTTTCCGTGTAAACATAGCATTGGTTCCCCTATGATTACAAGCCAATGAACCACTTTTAGTGCTATTTAGCACTTTTTTTTAGAGTGTAGTCATGTAGGTGCCATGTGCGTAGTATAGCGCTGTTTTGTCATACGTATACCGTTCTATGTGATGCTAAAGGATGAGAACGGGCTGAACATTTTGAGCTGAATTAAAAGAATTATGAAATTGTCTTTTGAATTTAAGATGAAAGAATGTTAGAAATGTGCTTAAATTGATATTTATTTATTATTTATAGATCAAAACTAGTAATTTAAAGGTAAATAAAAAAATAAAATAAAAATCCCTCCAAAAATATGCTTTCAGGACAAAAAAAAAAAAACATTTTAGGGCTTCGGGTCATTTTGACCCATGAGGGAAGGATGAAGAAAGACACATAACATTCTAATATCTTGTGGTTGATCAATTTACATATATGTATATATGATAAATGCACTAGGCCCTATAGTAGGACACCGATTAGCTGGTTCAGGTGTGTTTAATTGGGGTTGGAGCTAAACTCTGCAGGACAGTGGCCCTCAAGGACCGAGTTTGGAGACCCCTGGTCTAGACGGATTATAAATTTCACAGTATGTGAAATGCGAGTGTCTCAGAATCTCAGGATAAAAAAATACTTTAATGATTTGAAAGGGCAGCAGTCCAGGCTTTTATATTGAGACAGTGGCAAACCTAACGAAGCTTTAACAGCTGGCATTATGTCAAAGATGCTGAAGGCTGCATTAAAATGAGTGCATGTTAAGAGAACAATAGAGACTTGACATCTCCAGTCACCCAAAAGGCTCTAGAAAGGTTGAATTAGCATGAAATCTAAAGGAATGCTATTCTTTCCTCCAGTGCATTTAACTGATCGTATGTAGTAATAATATGGAGGGGGCTACTCCACAATGGGGATTCACACATGACTCACAGGGCTTATGGGGAGAATAAACACATGTAAAAAATTCAACACGCATTCTGTATATTTCACAGTGGGTCCTCTAGGCTCAAAGAACGGCATTTATGGGAGGCTTTTTTAAAACCTGCTAATTTGCTATGTGATCCAGATTGCCTCATTGGTTAATAGTCTGTAATTATAGGGCTGTTGTAGAACTTGAAGAAAAGTCGTGCATATCAATCTAAGAAAGAAAAAAAAAACATGGCAAATTCCATATTTTTCCACAGTTAAAAAATCTGTGATGTAGTAGATTATGTTATTAATGCTAACAGTGTACAGTAAATGACACACAATCAGACAATCATTGTCATAGATGCTGGAACTATGTCAAACCGTGTCACTGATCTGAACATGCCCCTCCGAATAACCAATCATATGATAATCTTGTAATATATCATTAAGCCCTGAACTAATTGGATTTGCTTGATGTTTTTGTCTACCTCTAGACGTTTTTGTCTTTTTAGGCAGTATTTTGAGCTCAAAATAACCACTCTGTGTGCATAAATGTCATTGGCTGTCATTTTTGCCAAGAGCCCTTTGGCTATCAATCTAACCACTATACCAGGTCTCAGAGAACAAAACGTTTCTGCCCACTAACTCTGAAATTATATAAAAAAACGGTCCCAAAGACAAAAAAACAAACACAAGAAAAATGACAACAAAAAAGCTCTCTAGAGAGAACACACACACACACAGAGAGAGAAAAAAAAGTATTTCACCTTTAGGCATCCATGTCTGGATGTAGTTATATATATATATAGCCTCATGTGGTATGTTTCTATATTAATTTATAATATTTTATCCTCTTACGCAGATATTTTGAAGCCTTATCCCGGAAAATATTTATTTGAGAATAACGCCAATGGTCCTTTTGTGTCCCACCAAATATAATAAGTATGGTGATGAAAGTTGTAACATGTAAGCAGGGACGAAGAGAGGTGTGGATCCAGTTTCTTGCAGCAGTATTTATTGAAAATGAAAATAAAAGATAATCCAGGAGAGTCAAAACCAGGAACAGGGGCAGGAACGCAAAGTGCAACGTGCAAAGACGACAATCGACAAACCAAGACTGAAACACTTGGACATAAGGGGAGATTGGCAAACAATCAGAACAATCCCAAAAGACTGCAAAACATGAAGCAAGACAGGAAATAACATAAAAGTCCAGGAACTCAAAACACAGGGAAACACATGGTTAAAATCATCACAGAAGTGTAAATGTTGACAGAAATGTTGTTCATTTTATTTTAAACATGTAAAGCCTGTCATATGAAATCATAGCCAGATTATTATTATTATTATTTTAATTGAACAATTTCTTGAATCATTACAAAATATCTACAATAGGCTACTAATCAAAATATTCAAGCCATTCTCACTCCCAGGGCGTCAAAAACTGAAGCATGGTCTAGTGCCTTCCATGTCACAATGAAGACACTGAAAGTACCCCTTGGCATCACTTAAGGCCAATTTATACTTATGGGTAGGGTGTGCGCAATACGGCATAGCATATGCACAGATGCGTACCGCGTACGCTTCGTCGTGGCCTGACACGCACCTCCTCAAAAATGTAACTACACGGCATGACGACGCGGACCGCAAGATCTGTGATTGGTCGGCTTGGTAGCATTGCATTTCCTCCTACGCATTTCTGTACGTACCATCTCACACATTTCCGCACATACCATCTCCTCCGACGTCTTCTCTCGTTTCTGCCTTTTAGTTTTAGTAATTTCACTAAAATTAACTGTTTTTCCACCTCGATAAGCTCCAACTCCAACATGATCCTCTCTCTTTCAGTCGCCATTGCTTGTAGTAACCTAGCCGCGAGGAATCTAAACACAGTGGAACATTAAAACCCTCTGCTGCCAACTAGCGTTTCGGAGCAGTACTGCAGAGCAACCAAGACCTGAACGCAGAAGTATAAATGCTCACGATGGCATCGCCTACGGCGTACACTATGGCATCGGTTCCCAATAGGGGGGTCGCGGCCCACAAGGGGGCCTCAGCGAGCTCTGTGGGGGGTCGCGGCATATTTTGAAGGTTTGAGCAATGAGCATTAAATAAAAGTCCTTAAATTTTTTTTCTGTTCAAAATTTACAAAACGTATATAATGAGTGAGTTCATCATGAATCCATTTTCCAATCCGTGTTTTTGTCTTATCCTGAACCACTATGGTACACCTATAATAAGTGTTTACATTGGGAATATTTTACACTGGTTCGGATCGCTGCCGCTGCGGAGTACTACAGTACCTGCGTGACTCGTCATAGACGTACACAGAGAGAAGTAGTTCCGGCTACACTGTTCTTTCCGAAAGACGCATTATTCTGTTAATACATGCAAGTTTATTATCGCTCACTATAGACCATTTCACAAGATGTAAACAACGCTGGTCCAGAAGCACTTCCTGTTTCCGTTTTTTAACACTACATACAGTAAAAGCTGTGATAAAATACAACCAACAGAACATTTAAAACTGAATCAAAAAGTTAAACAATCATCTTTAAGATGTTTTCTTTACATGTGAAATAAAGAAAACAGTTACAAACTGAAACAGGAAGTGTTTCTGGGCCAGTGTTGTTTACATCTTTTGAAATGGTCTATAGCGCCAAAAGCGTAAAAATAAAGCCTCACATTGATAAAGCCTCACAGATAACATGCAAGTATTGAGGCCCCAGATAACAGTCATTTAATAGCAGATATTCTTTTTTTTAACCTAAACACCAGCTAAAATATTTTCTTGGGAAAAAGGGGGTCTCAGACAAAAAAAAAGGTTGGGAACCACTGCACTATGGCGTACCCTCGACGCAGAAGTATAAATTGGCCTTTAGTTGACGATCAAGGAACTCCATTGATTTCAACGGCTTGCCTTATGCGTCAGATTAGCTTGGTATGGTATAATTAGCTTGGCATGACAGATCCATTGTTATCAACCCATTCTAAAGCTCTGGTAAGAAATAAATGGGCCTATTAGATTTATGTTTTATTTTTTTATTGCCAAGTTTCTATATAGCTACATACAATTATTGTTTGTTGTCTATAAATCCTCGTTTTAATATTATCAAAGACTTTTATCTGGAAACTCCAACCCGATCTCACGAGAATTCGTACGAATTTTACGAGGTGGCTAATTCATAACAATTCGTACGACCTCACTCGTACGAATTAGTATGATTTTTGCTAAATCATGCATATTTTACGAATTGGCCAATTCGTATGAATTCGTACGAATGACCTACCCCTGACCCCACCCCTAAACCTACCCATCACGTGGGTTTAGACAAATCGTACGAATTTGTACGACTGAGGTCGTACGAATTAGCCACTTTTTAATCACTCGTACAAATTCATACGAATTGGTCGTGAGATAGAGTAGGAAACTCCAGCAACTCCAAAAATGTTAAAATCTATAACGCATGCGTATAAATTATTGTCTAAAAATCAAACAGTTGTGTTTTTTAACACTTAGTTTTATGATCAGAGCTCTTTAGGTTTCATTGTGGTGGGCAAAAAACAAAATGCAATGCAAATAATACAATGATGATTGAGAGATAAACAAATAAATGTTCCTCAAAAGCCTGTTCTGAAAAAGATTCTGAAGGTGGGCATTATTACAATTATACTAAACAAAACAACATATATCTGTGGATGGCCTTTTACCTGCTAAGTTTTAATCATGCTGATATTTTAGAGGACTTTGCATATCAAATATGATACAGTAGAAGTTAACTTTGGTTAGAGTATAATATAAATACAAATATAGTAAATATTAGGATTCAAAAGAGGCATAAGAAACCATTAAGGTTGTGAATATGATAAATAAGATAACTGATAAAGGATTTTTCTTCATATTAGCTGGTTACATTATTACTCCTACGTTATGATGGATATGAATACATAAACATCTCTGTGATCTCATTTACAGCATCAAAATCATCTACAGAAACATTTTTATTTTATTTTATTTCTATAAATAAAATAGCCGTCTAATTTATTTTGCAGAGTGTTTTTTTTTTTTTTTTTAATGTTTTTAGCTTAAGTACACTTAAGTCCTAGGTGAATTCAAATAGTTTGTCCAGTTTTGCTTGGATTTAGCGATAAATACAAAAGCCACCTGGAGAATTTCAGGCAATTCGAATGCTGTGTCAAAAACGGGCCATTAACGTGATGAAAAGGCAGAGCCTCGCTTCAAAAACAAGCACAGATATCATAAGAAAACTGAAATGTGAGCCCAATGTGTCTCATTTGAATCTGAGCCAAAGATAAGAGCATTCAATGAAGCCAATGAAATAATAATAATAATAATAAAAAATCATGAGAGAGAATTGAAATGTGAAAAGGTGACTGAGTGAGAGCAATTCCAACACCTAATGTGATAAGAGACACTAGCAACTGACCGAAATGGCTGTCTTCAGGGAGCAAAGAAGGGAGAGGATGCACCTCTTTCATCAGCCTAAAAACATCGCTTAAGTCAGAGGATCGGATCTCACACGGCAAAAATTAAAATGAGGCTTCCGTTACGTGACACTTCATGAGGCCAATTCAAATTTCACATCCCAAAAATCCCCACTTGACTCGACATCAACAATCTGGTAATGCTAGCAGCAATAATCGAGAAAATGTCAGAAAGGAACATGTTTTCACCAGGCATGTTTTCTAACTTATGTGTGTGGTTTGAGGGTGAAAAGGCAGAGACCGTTCCTTGCCACAAAGCAAATCCATCAATGTCTCCTGCCGTTAATAAAATCTGTCACAAAGTAAAACCCCGTGATGGGTTTGGGGAGCACTGTGCTGAATAGGAGGTGTCAGCAGCCAGTCCCTTTTCTTTGAGTCTTGCACATTGGCTAACAAGATGGGTCCATTGTCAAAGTCTGAGAAGCCTGAAAGGTCAGCTAATGTGAGAGAGGGAGTAATAGAGGATGAGCGCGATGGCAGATGAAGTAATTTCTGAGTGTAGCAACCATTCACCACGTGATGAGACGAATTAAGAAGACAAGTTAACGGCAAACCATACTGAGAGAAAGTTCAACCACTTCTGTCCTGAGTTCTTCAAAGGAAGGGTCTATGGGTGGGTAAATATGGGCTTTTTTAGATCTTATGTAATGGATGAAATAAGCTCACGCAAGAACACGAACAAAGATGATGGAGAGCAGCAGCTTTTGTTTCTGCTCCGACCATCGCTGGAGTGTGTGTTAGAAATAGTGAGAGCACATTGTGTTTGATACATTTTCCCCCCTTTAAACCACACTTAAAGGGTTAGTTCACCCAAAAATGAAAATCAAGTCATTAATTACTCACCCCCAAGCTGTACCAACCTGTCTTCCGAACACAAATGAAGATATTTTTTATTAAATTTGAGAGCTGGATCACTGCTACATAGGCTGCCTAATGGATTGAAACTTGACTGCCCAGAAAGTCAAAGAAGAAAATGTTTAAATATTCCATGTATAAGTTTATCAAGCGACAAGAATACTTTTTGTGCGAAAAAACAAACAAAAATAATGACTTTATTCGACTTTTCCTTTTCTTCCTTGTGGTCCTGAGAGGAGAGTTCAAAAGATTTCCATGACGCATGCGCGAGAATTGCGATCTCCTTCAACTACTTCAGTTCAGGTCTCGCGCATGCGTCGTGGAAATCTCGCACAAATTTCGGCAAATTTAACTGGTCAAAAAATTGGAATAATGAATTTCTTATTATTACTTTTTTTTTAAAAAGTCTCTTATACTCTGCAAGACTGCATTTATTTACAGGAATAACATTACATATTTTACAATGTGATGCCAATTTATTCATGATTTTCTCAAAAATATTAAGCAGCAAATACTGTTTTCAACATTGATAACTATTAATTAATAACTGAGAAGAAATAATTAGTGATGATAACTAAACATTAGTCATTTCTGAAGGATGATGTGACACTGAAGACTGGTGTAATGTGTCGGTCTTGCGTGATGATGACAATGCCAGGATGCACAGCAAACAAGATCGGTAATAAAATCCAGGCTGTAGGAGGCAACTGCAGTAGTGGTGGGAGAGGGATGCGACACGATAGTGGAAATGTGATTGTCCACCAATAATGTAGAGATCCGATATGTGAAAACAGCATGGGTATGCACAGGAGATGGAAAAAGGGCGAGAGGCCAAATCCTTGATTGATGTGCCTATCCGTCCTGGGACTGGGATGTGTTTTGCTTAGGGATAAGGCAGGATTAGCATTCAAGCCTTTCAGTGGGAATGCATGTAGTTCTGGAACTGAAAACTCAGAAACTAAAGGTGTTGACTGACTTCATTGCAGGCGCCATCCAATTCCCAGTGGGCTCGCTGATCCTGCTCAATGCAGCCACCAAAAACTCAATATGCAAAGTTAAGGTGAAGAAACATAGGAATCGTGGGTATTACAGATTATTGGCTGCATGTCAACAGCAAGGGATTTACAATGTGGTAGTCAGACCATATTAAAATGAAAGCTTAGGCATCAGTGAGTTTACTGCATTGGAAAAGAAATTTGAAAAAAAAAAAAATTATATATTTTTCTGAAAAACTATTTAAGCCATCATTTTAATTGACTAAATCACATTGGTGTCTGCAGAAGTAGACTGAAGAACAAATAGCAGAACACACACTTGTGTGATTGAAAAATATAATTAAAAACACCATGGTGGCATCTTAATCAAAAGGAGACTAAAATAAATCACTTGACAGGGCTCCAGTGCCTCTAATGCCCGCTACAGATTGTGCCATTTCAGAAATCCAATAAAATCGTTATAAATCACACTGTACACCATGGATCTGATAAACTTGGGTGCTACATGTAGACTGTGCGATGATGACACCTATTGAATCGTGGGCTATGACGCAAGTATATAGAAGAATAAAACATCATCCGCATGCGCTAGTGGTAAACAAATGGAGCGAGATGAATCGTTATTTGTCAAACAAAAAGAGGAGGAAGCGAAAGAGGAGAATGTCTAAGAAAAAGAGGCCAACTTGGCATGCCAATTTTGCAAATGGAGTTTGCGATAAGTAGTTTTAAGTTTTAGTGTTATGTCGCGTTGATCAATACACCATTTCATGCTGCATTTCAATTGGCTAGTCAGTAGACGTAGGTCGTGGCAGCAAAAACACTGTGAGATGATCATGCTAAATTTCTGACACTGTCAGAAAATGATCGCTGGCTATCTTTGGTCTTAAGACCATAACAAAGGCCTCTTTGAGCTTCTCTAACTTTACGACCATCGTTTAGGAGCCACAATCACAGAAATAGCCACGGTTGGCCATCTTTCGTCTGGGACAGCCCAAAATCTATCAATTTATACATTTATCCATATATATATATATATATATTGATAAATTGAAGAGCACTCCTTACAAATCAAATTAACGTGTCACGCTTGTGATTTCTGAATTTATAGTAGGCTATAGTAGTTTGTATTCATATCATTTAGATATATATGTTAATAACAATTAACCGTAACAAAATTAGCAAAATGGGAGATGATGCACTAGCCTACTTGTAAAAACATAATTAATACGGTGCTGTCACATTAGCAAAACTGATCAGGCAAAAAGGTCCATTGTCAAAAGTGTAGTGATGTATGAAGCACAGCTTACACTGACATCACTTTTTAAAACCAAGCAGCATTTTAAGTCAACACAGCTTTAAGACTGGTAAAACTGGAAGAGAGGGCAAATCTCTGAGAAAACAAAGGAAATTAACATTTGAACTCTCTCTTGTGAAGTTAGCCTCAGAATACATCTCTTTCCATCTTCCCCCACTCCTTCTCTCTCATGCTGCGATCACCAAAATTCGCCCAAAATCAACCCGATCTCACAGGAATTTGTACGAATTTTACGAGGTGGCTAATTCGTAACAATTCGTACGACCTCACTCGTACGAATACGTACGATTTTTGCTAAATCGTACGTGTTTTACGAATTCCCAATTCGTATGAATTCGTACGAATAACCTACGCCTGACCCCGCCCCTAAACCTACCCATCACGTGGGTTTAGACAAATCGTACGAATTCGTACGAGTGAGGTCATATGAATTAGTACGAATTAGCCACTTTTTAATCACTCGTACGCATTCGTACGAATTGGTCATGAGATAGCGTTGCCCAAAATCTATATGGTTTAAAGTATCATACAGTATACACATGTTTGGTATCATTTGAAATGTCTCAATGCGACTGGTACTAAGGTCTCAATTCTAAAGAAGTAAACCAAAAGGTAATAAAGAGTGTAGAGATAACTTGCACACAGCGGGTGATTTTTGCAATTTAGAACACCATTCTTAGATGATGGCTCATGAGAACCGAAATCATCCAAGTCCTCGCTGTCATTAAAAACACGCTCCCTCAGTAGAATGTCATGGGAACCATCTTCCAAAAGCAGCGTATAAATTATCAATCATTCCTTTTTACAGCTTATTTTAAAATGCCTTTTCAATTAGTTTGTGTTAAATTAATATAACATCATTAAGCCTGGATCACAATGACGTCTGATTGGAGTGCTATTTTAATTTTAATTGTAGTCTATTGAATGAAAAGGCATTTCTGAGGTTTTGAATGATTCTGCTGAGTTCATCACTTGGACATTATTCCTTCGCTCTAGATTTCAAATAGAAGCATTACCACTGGCGTATGTCAAGAGGCTCCTAAAGGTGAACTTGACCTTCTTAGAATTAAATCACTTAACTTTGACTTTAAAAATGGGTTACCTGAATCGTGTCGTTAAAAAAGAAAGTGCACAATCTCTGTACTTTTATAGACAGTGAGCAAAGGCTGAAGTACTTTAATTACACTTTAATTTCTGTACTCACTCAGGGACTGGCTCACACAGTTTACATGTTCAAAGGGCTTGTCATCACAAGGGCGAACATGTCATACGCTGAATATCTGAGATTGAATTAGACTTGGACGCCAAGATCCTTTGGACTGTTTGACAGTTCATGTTGAAACAGAAGAAAGACTAAGAGGTTGGATCAATCTGCAGTGTCTGCTCATTGAAGGCATCTGTTCCCAAGATCACCTCTACAATCAAGCATAATTTACATCTGAGTAGAATCTCCACGGTGACTGTATGTCATCGATCAAAATTTAATGAGCAAAAGTGCTGTCATGAAATACATGATGCTTCACGGGCCAGTTTTTGACTTGCTTATTTGAAAACATGAATAAGATTGGAGAGATGTGATAAAGGAAATGGTTTTAAAGGTCCTAATATACTCACTGTAAAGCTTTTTCGCTCTTTGCTTAGGAGTAAAAAGAAGTTCAAAATACATTTCCAGTGGTTTAATGTTAGCAAACCTCTGATTCCACCAACGTTTAGATGAATATGTTATAGATAAATATAACTCAAAAAATATAGTGGTGTAGTCGAATTAAAGATATACTTAAAGTCCCTGTGTAGTCAATAATTGTATCCCTTAAAACTCATTATTTGATCACCAAAATTACATATTTTTTTGTGTTTTTTCTCTTCATGCCTTTAAATAGCTTAAATGTAACTACCCTTGCCTCGTTTACAAATATAAATATAATGAGCCCCATCTCCACTCACTTGCACCAGCTCGGAGATCCACTCGTTGACGATCAATAATTGGAACAACTAATTTTGTACTTAATGCACTTTATCCGGAATTAGTCCAACTAAAGACATAAATATTATAAATAAAATTCCTTAAAATATATTCCTGTATTTTTCATATAGCAGAAAAACAATAAATATCTCAGATATCAAAAATATCTCAGTGTCAGTTTTTCCATGTAAATGGAAAATATGGTAATAAATGAATGAATGCACCATTATTACATTAACAGACATCATTCTACTTGAACTGCATGCTGAAGTATCATAGTAAGCCCTTTATTCTCAATCATTATCCAGAGGCTGCCTACAAAGGTTCAAAACCTTCTTTCATCTCCTCATTTAGGACTTGGTCGCAGCTTTGAGGAGCAGGAATGGGGCCGAGGCGTGGTTCCTCAGGGAACAGATTGCAGTCTCTTACATAGGGATTCGAATTGTGAATAAGAAGTTGGGATAATACTTACATAAGAGCAAGTTTCTCATAGGAAAACTGTGTCTGGTGTGTGATGTGATGGTTGGATGGGCTTTTGTCCTTGCTTGTTGAGTAAATAACAGACATAATATTTGATAATCTAAATATTACACTTTTCCTGATATGTATGAGCCCACAAAGAAAATGATTCCCCCTTCCTCTATAGCAGCTCAGTTTCCCTGCTGAAAGATTACCACATAGATGTAGCCACAGATTTATCTTCCAGACATGGTCAACAAGAAGATACTATCTTGTGTAAATATGTCTTGGTTTACCTTACCCTAAAGACATAGCCCACCTCTGACTATCGTCCAGCTGAGGTTCAACCAACAGAAGAGCTTTAATCCTTACCGGCCACCTTCACTATAAGAAATGTGACTGAATCCCGATATATGAATACCTGCTTATCAGCTCTGGACCATGCCTGTGTCGATAAAGTCATGCTCCGTGGTTCAACACCATGACAAAATCATGAATGGTTTATATCTAAATGATTCAGCTTGACAACACAAAATTTACTAGTAATCTGGGCCATTGTAGAAAAAAGTATCGTTTTTGAGGGGGCATCAGTGATTTCTAGAGAGAAACAGATATGGCCAAAGAGGGACATTTCTTTTATTTTTATTTTTTCAAAGTTGCAGTTTTATGTTATTGAAAACAAGTAAACTGAACCACTTAATAAACTAAAACTAAGTAATGGCCACAAATTGTTATAAATGGCTACAAGAGCTGCAGGTATGGTGTATTTTAATTGGCCAAAATGTGGAAACAAGTTAGCGTTTGAGCACTGCTGACTCCATTTTTCCAAAATCAATGTTTTTTGTGCTTTGTTTTTCAATGGGTTTTTGGTTAAAGGCCTGAAATAAAGTTTGTATTTATCACAAGCTCAAGATAGTTTCACATTTTATCTTAAAAAAGGCAGTTGCCAAAAAAATGTCCAAATGGGACTACAGAGTTTGTCGGGACATCACCAGCTAAACTGGTAAACTCATCTACTCATTAGTCCATTTTTACACCCAAGTTGTGCTCTAATGGTTCAAGTCTTACCTCCAAGTAGGTCCTTCAGGGTGTTGTTTTGGGGGCGAGATTTTAAGTCGGAACAGCTACTGGGGTGCCTCAGGGCTCAGTGCTTGGACCACTTCTGTTCTCCATCCATACGTCATCACTAGGATCTGTCATTCAGAAACATTGTTTTTCATATCACTGTTAAGCTATCTCTTAATCCAACCATTTGATGAACAGTTAAACTTCACAGACCACATTGCTAGAACTGCTCTGTTGCAGATTTGGCTTATACAACATTAGGAAGATCAGGCCCTTCCTATCGGAGCATGCTATACAACTCCTTGCTCTTGTTCATTCCAGACCGATCTAACGGTGATCTCCTGTTAGACTAAAACTATTTGAGAGTCCAGTGGCGCAGATTTTTTTAGTGTGAAAGGGGTATTTGATTGTAGCCTCAGGGTGGAAGGATAAATGGCAAATGTGAATCAAGTTACCTGAAGCAAAAGTAAATCCCAAAGAGAAAATCCACACTCTCTGACTCACTTAAAACATTTGACTTGTGACCTTTTTACTCATCACTGACACACAAAACTTCATCTGGGGGACAGTAATTGTGAAATATTCCGCCCTCACGGTGCCTAATGAAACAGCAATGAAATTGGCCAGCAGCCACTGTATCCTACGACTCCCATTGTGAGGAGTGTAATGAGAAAACACAAGTGAAATATTATACCAATAATATCACTCCAAAGACAAGTGAAGTTTTGTGGGAGAAGAGAGTCTGGCCCCCTGGCACAGCTGTTTGCTGAGGTAAACAGATGAGTCAGGAGATGATGGTGACCTCAGACAGTCTCAAGAAAGCAAATAACATCCCTCCAATCCTATACCCTTGCAGATTACTGTCCCCCTTTCTCAATGCGTAGTTACTGCTATTCTAAGATACTTTGCTAAGTTGTTAGATCGCCATCTAACCAGAGGCTGACTGCGAACACAAAGTGTTTAATTCTACCTATAGCTTTGCAATACAATGTGATTTGTGCTGTATTCAACAGGTTCATCGCCAGTAAGATTTTATTTTGAAATAAATTAATCCTTTTACTCAGCAAGGATGCACCAAATGAAGTGAGAGTAAAGATTTATAATGTTGAAAAATATATTTCTCTTTCAAATAAATGCTGTTTTTTATATTCAAATAGAAACCACTTATTTTGAACCATACGGATTTCACAATAATGGCTTTATTGTATTGAGATCAAATAAATGCAGACTTGGTGAGCATTAGGGATTTTCGAAAACATTACAAAACTTTTAAAAAGTGGTGTATAATTAAGATCAACTTTTTCATTATCTTTTATAATTAAGAATAAATAGCCTACACTGCACAGCTTCTATTTGATCTATTCTGGAATTAATAGAATTTATCAGGCACCAAATAGAGTTTGCTAAAATCAATTATCTCAGCCAATAGAATGGCTTTAAGAATATCAGATGGGATCTTGAACAACACCAGTGTTAATTCAGTATCAGGTTCCTGCCAGAACATTCATGATATAAAGAAAACAGTTTTATAAAGCCATGTTTATTTGTATAACCTGAGATGGAGGAAACAGGGCCAGGGAATGAAGACAATTTCTTTCATGCTAGATGCACCAGTAGGGTCAACACTCATTTGTATTTATGAGTCTACGCTTGGGAAAATACAAAATATATTGGAGGTCAGACTTAAGGTCAACACTGGTAGAAATCTCCAGCAATTATTTTGAGTCTCAAACACTCCATCCAAATGAATCATGCAGAGTGGGTTGGCTGAACATGGTTCGCTGAAGCACAGAATTACACCTATTCTGGTTTCTGTGTGTAAACAGTAAAATGCGTCAGCTGGACGGATAAACGTTCCACCTAAATTACTAGGATGAATCACAAGTGATGTTTCTGAATGATAATTAATGTGTGGAGAGCATTTCACATTTGACATGAAAGCTATAGAGATTTACCAAGCACACAAATAATAATCCACAAACACCTCCCCTGCCCCAAATAATGCTGCATTATCCCTTTATTATTTTGTGTTTTGAAGCCGTCTTGTAGGCCTAATTAAAAAGCCATTAGACAGAGACACCTGGAACTGTCACATTGTGATTTATTAACTTGAACCCCTAATTAAAACAAAGTTTGCTTGCTGCTGTGTTGATAAATACGTATTTAGACAAATATGACATTTTTTAAGTACTGTAGGCATATGTTCATTTAATTGTGGACTTACGGTAAGCACATGGAACCTATCCCTTACATTATGGGATAACCTAAAAAAAAAATACACCAAAGAGCAAGCTTACATCAGCAATATGCAGCATTCTAATACAACGGAACTGACACACTTAAGTTACAACCGACTTTAACACTCCGGACTGACATTACAAAACTTAACAAATGAGAAAATATGTGTAAAAAATTGTATCTCCTCAAAATTCTATTTCATTCAATAAACTTCATTCAATTAACAATGTTTAGATGATGTATTTCATAACAGGTTTTTGTCCTTAAAAAGCTCTTGTGTGTTGGACTAATGTATTACGCATCTCATCCCAAGCCTCCGTTACTAATTCCAAAACGTAATTTTAAAGCTAGCAACAGAGGCTTGAGCCATTGATATCGCAACGCATTCTCATCCTAGGGCGTCATCTGACGCTTTTGACCATGCGTCTAAATCTGACGCACATGGCAACCTTTAGAGTCAGTTAAATAACACGGTTAGGTTTAGGTATGGGGTAGGGTTAGGGTTAGACCACTAGGAGGCGCGTCTCATATTCACGCTAAAGGGTGCCATCGGATGTTGACTCATGGTCAAAAGAGTCAGTTAGATGACACCTTGGGATGAGAATGGGCTGGATATCAGCCTGATGCAGTAAATAATGGAGAGAGATAGAGAGATAGATAGATAGAGATAGAGAGAGAGAGAGAGAGAGAGAGAGAGAGAGAGAGAGAGAGAGAGAGAGAAAGGACACTAGACAGTGTTCAGAAGCAGCGTCTAGCAAACCATGTGAGTTGATCTGCTTCAAAAACAGAGCCGTTATTATCGCCTCGCTAGTGAGAAATGTCATGTACTTTTTAAGTTGATAAAACTATTTTA
This sequence comes from Cyprinella venusta, assembly GCA_038021265.1. NCBI lineage: Eukaryota > Metazoa > Chordata > Actinopteri > Cypriniformes > Leuciscidae > Cyprinella > Cyprinella venusta. Next base: position 23,859,777 of record CM075863.1, read on the forward strand.
CTTATAAAGTTGTCAGATCAATGCTGGCAACACGTTTCTGTGTGTGTGTGTGTGTGTGTTTTAGTAGGAGAGAGAGTAGAGAAAGAGAGTATGAGCTTTCCGTACACAATAAAACGTAATTTTGTAGCAAAAAACACAAATAATTTGTTGTTTTTTATCCTACATTTTTTTTACTATATTTATTTGCTCGGTCAGTGTTTTTGTGGGTTTTGGTTATTTTGCTGTCGTAGGCCGAATAGACCTTTGAAATATCGAAATCATTTGGCGAAGTGATGCAGAACTGTAATGCGGTCAAGACCGGCCTTGAACTACTTTAGCCGTGCGTTTTCCTGAAAATAATTACACACCTTAGAACGTTCGTCAGCCAATCAGATTCAAGCATTCAGCTGGCCCGTAGCATAAACACTTAGGCTCAATCCCAATTCACCCCTTGGCCCTACCCCTTAGCCCTACCCCTCCGTTTTGCGCGTTCACGTCTAGGGGTAGGGTGTCTCGATTCTTCTTGAGATCGAGGGGTAGGGCGAAGGGGTAGGGCTACATAGCCCTCGAAACGGAGATTTTTCAGAGGCACACTCCAAACGGAGGGCTAAGAGAAAAGTTCACGGATTGCATCGGAAATCACCTGCGAGATGGATCGCAAACGGTTAAACATTTAAATTTAGCGCCAGATGATTCCACCACGCACTTTATTTACTCTTATAATAACACTATAGTCGTTTAAATTAAGAAATGGTATAATAAATTACCTTTCCGATCAGAAAAGACATACATTTCGAGGAAGGGATGTTATAATCATCATGTTTATTCAAAGTTAAGAGCAGCTGCGCTGATTATCAGTTGTTGTCATGGAGAAATCCTGTACATCGCCGACGACTGATGACGCATTGGGTTCATGAAGGGTCGTTCCATTTCGTAGGTAAATATTCCAACCCCTTGGCCCTTGTCACTCCGTTTTAAGGGCCAAGGCTACACTCGAAAACAAGGGGTAGGGCTAAGGGGTAGGGCCAAGGGGTGAATTGGGATTCAGCCTTAGGCTTACAAATCAGGTGATCATTAGGAATCACGATGTTTTGACTCATTTAAATTTTAATCAGAAAGGTTACATAGCTTTACTATTAAATACTACAACTTATTAATATTATTTGTAAAATCAATTAATGCAGAAATTCTGTTTAAATTTCACACTATATCAAGTTGATGTAATGATCAACATTATGTCGACAGAACTCATCCAAAATAATGTTTGCAACTTAAAATGTTTCATTAAATCAATAAATTCGAATTTCTTTACAATGCAAATGGTATAGGCCACCTGAATGTCCTTTTAGCAGAAACTGCTGTGGAAGAATACGTCAGACAAACGACACAGGGTGTTTTAACCTGTGAATGGTGAGTGAATAGGAAACGTGTGCATGTAACTATGGAAACAGGTATGATTGAAACCTCTAATGATGAGACTGGGAATCTCTATGCATGCTGTATCGTACACACAAGCCTTTAGGAAGAACTGTTGATTTGTAAATCACTGACACAATATAGGTTCGGCTGGGTTCCTTGACTGTTGGGTCCAAAATGCTGAAATTCAAAGGGTACAAAGCAAAAGTGATTTGCAAAATGGTCAATCAGTCATTACGTCAATGTGGAATATGGTCTGTGAAGCATGTGTGGGTGTGAGCCTGAAGCTGAGACCACATACTAGTGGTTTACATGGGTCTGGTCTGACTCGTCTATTATTTATGAGTCGAGTATTAGCTCAGTGTACCTCATGATTACACGCTTTGAGAGTTGCTGCATATAGGAGTGCAAAAACCAGCCAGTCACCAGGTACAGTATAATCATTACACAACTCCATTAGTGTTGAAGTCAAAAGCACTGCTAAGTGAGAGTACAGGCAATTCGAGTTAGATAGACATTGCCAGGTTCACTAAGATTTGTGACCACACAGGTCTGACATTTACTCAGCTTGACATGTCCTTGACTGGTGATGACCACTAAAACTTCCTAACAAGGATGGGTGTTCTTTTAATAGCAACAGGAATCAGGTTCAAGTATGTATGTGCCCAATAAATTCGAGACAAAATAAGTATACAGTATATATATCACAGGTGCAGACACAGTGTGGGTCTATCCAATGACAGCTGGATGTCTCGTTGTACTAGGGTTAGGAGGATGGGGGCAACTGCACTCAAAAGAATATGGAGAGACAGTCACCTTTGGTATTCACAGTGTCAATATGTTAGTGAAGTTAAGTCTACTTTAACAACCAAGAGAACTTTAAAACTGTTGGAAGTGCCTCATTTAGTAAGTGTCATTTTTAAATCACGTTTCAATGTCACTCTGTCGCAAACAGTATCCTTCAAACTGATTATCATTGGAGTCATGCCTGATTAGGAACGGTGTGATCTGGTTGCTATATGAGACACCAACTTCCCCCAATAAATAGTGAAAATAGTGAAACTCACATCTGCATGATCCCCCAGGTGAGGCAGTGGACTCATGTAGAGCAGGTATCGCATTTCATTTCCTTTTCAATTACCGGCAGAGAGGCAGTGGGCTGTGCCCCGGCAAGCCAGCGGAGAAAAGGCCAACTCTGATGGTGAGGTTTGGCTGCTCAATCACAGTCTGGTGGAGCAGAGGAGCAAAGGCAGCACGCCAGATGAAACACAATAATGACTTCTCAAATGCTACAACTGCACCGAGGAAATGGAGATAGAAAATCGGACAACTTGTTCTGTGTGTTTTTTTTTTATTCCCACTGAGAAAGAGAGATGTGAGGGAGAAGGATGTAATAGAGAGTGAAGGACAAATCAGCAAAGGAGTAAAAGCGAGTCGTATGGAAATTTTGTACGGAACAAATTATAGAATTCGACACTACTTCTCGGTCGGTTTGCTCATTATAGCTGAGATGTGCCCTGCGAATATTACAGCACTGTCAGTCAGAACCACGCTAATCAGAAGCATGAAATATGTGATTAATAAAACTACACTGCATTATGTTTTGCAATTGGACAGGAATTGATAAAAATAAAATAAATTGTAAAAAATAAATCAAAATGAAACCTATTAGGCCACATGGAGTAATCACTCACAATAAGATCAATAACATGCAATACAAAAAGATTAAGAAATAGGATAATCAGTGGAAAATGAGTCGTTTTTGATAAGCCATTTTTTTCTTTGGAAAATCATGCACCAATAATAACACCATAAACACGCACTGAGACAATAAAATGTCAGTTTTGAAATATGAAGTTTATATGCACTTGACAAATGCATCTCATAAGATGCATCTCACAAGACTGTGTAGTCAAGAGTAATGCCAATCATTTATTCAACTGTTTTATGTTTCCTCTTAGGAACGTTGCACAGCACATCAAAAAACAAAACAAAAAAACAAAACATTGAGTCGAATAATATCTGTACTGCAGACTGAAGGCAGGTTTGAACTTTGGCTCAGGTGCAATATATCAGACAAGAGATTTTATCTAAATGAATTCTAGAGACAATATGCGCAAGCGCCATAACAATCCTAAGACTGAAATGAGATTCCATGTATTCCCCCGATCCATATACAGGCAAACTGAATTATTTCAAAGTCATCTTTGCCAGTTTTCACTGTTTTTGTGCAACATATACTGCAGCTTATGTGTTGTTTTATTACACATAATGAGGAAGTTACATTCACAAGCTGCTTTGGTACACCTCACTAGTACCATGTTGGACCCCCATTTGCATTCAGAACTGCCTTAAATTTTCATGGTATAGATTCAAAAATGTGCTGTAAACATTCCTCAAAGATTTTGGTTCATATTGGCATAACTGAATCACACAGTTGCTGCAGATTTGTCGGCTGCACACCCATTGTGAATCTCCCGTTGCACTGCAACCCAAAAGGTGCTCTATTGGATTGAGGTCTGCACTGTAATTTTTTTTTTCTAATTTCACATAAAATAACAGATTTTTTTGACGATCGTGTCATTTCAATTTAAATTGTACTCAAAACACTGTAAAATTACAAATAATTTCTGTAAAATAAAAATGCAGCTGTAAATTTAGGTATTGTGACATTAATGACAAATTCCAGTCATTCACATTTTTATACAGAAAATTGATTGTATGTTTCATACAGTATTTTTTCTGTTTTCTTAGATTAAATAAAAAAATGTATGTAAAATTACAAATATAATCTATAATTAATCAGTAACAAAACAGTTAAAGGGTACCTATTATGGATTTTTGAAAATTGCCCTTCATGTAGTGTTTAACATAGATCTAGAAGTGAACGAAAACATCCTGCAAAGTTTTAAACATGAAAGTTCATCGTATACAAAGTTATTGTCTCTCAAAAGTAAGAGTCGACTCTGAGTCGCTGATATGAATCGTTCGAAGAACGATGCTTTTCCTTTGTCTAGTTGACGTCACGGTCAACTTGACAAGTTATTTGAATAAGAAACGCCCACTTATTGTGCTCGGAGACGCCAGGGAAACCCGGAAAACAATCATGTCGACGAGACGCTGTGTTTTGAAGTGCGACGCAAAAGCGAACTTTTTTCACCTGCCAAGTGAGGAGTATTTGAAGACTAAGTGGCTGCAGTTCATATATACAAGTACTGCTATACCACACAAGTATAGCCCAAACCTTGTTCTGTGTTCGCGTCATTTTGAAGATGATTGCTTCACAAACCTAAACGCTATAAAGTATGGATTCGCGAGCAGGCTCTATCCTAACGACCTGAGGATATGAATCAGGAGTGTTAAATAAGGGAGACATACACAATATGCAGAGCAGTTGGTCGCGAGGACTAGAGTTAAGAACCCATTTAAGGTGATAAGTGTTCCGTTTTCGACAATCTCTGCACAGAGAATACCAATCACAACTGACTAGGTCATCTGACCAATCACCGCAGATTAGCGTCACGCAAAGGCGGGTTTTAGAAAAAGGACTCGCTAAACGATTCATATGGGAGTCGGTGAGCAAATCAGGTAAAAATAAATGCATATTATAAGACAACAAAAGTGTTTTTTGTCATTGCATGCTTGTAAAACTGTTGTTGGGGACTCCCAGAACAATATTAGAAACATTTTAAATGCCATAATAGGTACCCTTTAAATGATAAAATTGTTAAATGACTGGCAGCCGAAAAAAACCCCATCTCGGTTACATATGGTAACCCTTGTTCCCTGAGGGAGAGAACAGAGACGTCATGACTGACCAATATGAATCTCGCTGGCCAATCTACTTCGAGTGAAACTAAAATAAAATTATGCTTCCATTCCCACCCTCAGGGAACGAGGGTTACCATATGTAACCAAGACGTTCCCCATCGGTCAGTCACTACAACGTAGGTCATGACTGATCAATAGGAATCCCTAGGGATTAAATCGCCCCGATGTATACGAGTCTCTTTTGCTTGAAATGCAATGTGGATAAAACATTTGGATAAAAAAACATCTGCCACATATGTAAATCTTCTGCTGCTGTAGCCCATTTACTTCAAGGTTCGACGTGTTGTTCGTTCAGAGAAGCTCTTCTGCACACCTCAGTTGTAACAAGTTACTTGTTGCCTTTCTATCAGCTTGAACCAGTCATTCTCCTCTGATCTCTTTTTCAGATCATTCTCTGTAAACCCTAGAGTTGGTTGCGCGTGAAAATCCCAGTAGATCAGCAGTTTCTAAAATACTCAGACCAGCCCATCTGGCCCCATCAACCATGCCAAGTTCAAAGTTAAATCACATTTCTTCCACATTCTGATGCTCAGTTTGAACTTCAGCAGATCCTCTTTATGTTTACATTCCTAAATGCATTGAGTTTCTGATATGAAATTGGTTGATTAGATATTTATGTTAACAAGCAGTTGAACAGGTACCTAATAAAGTGGCTTGTGAGTGTAAAGCTAAAGTGGTATTCAACTTTTGGCCCCTACTGTATACTGTTGTACAATTGCCAGCCATCAGCTCAAATCGGGGATCACTGTATGTATAGTTTTGAAGTAACTCTTTCATGAGAGCTAAGCATTTTGGCATGTCAAAAATCTTTGGTTTGTTTACTAGAGGGACATCTACAACAAGCTTTTGCAAACGTGCAAATACGGTTTGTTTTATCTTGAGAAGCCAGCTGCCAAAGCAAGGCTGGATATGGGAATTGAAAACAAATGCAATTTGCAGATTTATTTTCTCCTCTGTCACACAATCCCCTTCAATGTCACTGTCATTTTGTGTGCTGAATGCCTGCTCACAAATGTTTTTTTTTTTTTAAATAAACAATCAAAAAATCCATTCTTTTCACAAGTTCATGATATCGAAATCGGTTTACGTGCTTTACCGAAACTGTGTAAAAATGTCCCAGGCGTTAAACAAAACTGGATTAATTGAAAATTTGACTCAAATCCTACAAGAATCTGAGAAACAATTACAAAAAAAAAAACAATCTTGATTCTAGTCTGAGTCCAGAGTTATATCGCATATTATTATATTATAGATTCTAACCAAAATCTTACAGCATCTGGTATTCCCAAGCTGTCTTTCATCCAAGTACCAACCAGGCCTGACCCTGCATATACCAATCTGAGATCAGACGAGATCAAGTGTTCTCAAGTGTGTTAAAGTTCGCTTTTAAATCCTCTATAAATCGGCCGTGTTTAAATGCATCACCATTGCCTCATGCGGAAAGGTTGAAATTCATTTGTGTGGTTATCATTATGCCAAAAATGCTGTAAACTGAGGTTATCTTGTATTGAACACAGAATATTTTGGTAAAAGCCACGAGGCATAAGAAGAATTTAAATTCAAAACACCAGACAGAATCAAACGTTTAGTACGGGCGATAATGATGTCACTGATGATGTAAAGAGACAATCTCCACAATCTCTTTACACACATTATCACTTTAAATACTCCTCTGTGGGATGCTGTTACATATCTTGAAATCAAATGATTAAACTGAGTCACTGTCTGGTTCCTCTTCACAAGGGAGAGTCACGCACAGCTTGGTGTCCTTTTCTAGCAAGCAGCAAGTGATCAAGGGCTCACGTCACACTCCACATGGCCAAAGACAGATCAGCCAGGCCTGACAGAAGGTTGGGGGAGTGACGGCTGCAGCTCTCCAGACTATGGGAAAAGTGGCTGTGTGTAAAAAACAGTGTGGGATATGTGTTGTGTGTGTATATATATATATATATATATATATATATATATATATATATATATATATATATATCAATGTATTTTAAAAAAAATTATATACATGTAAATTTAATTGTAAAATAATTCCCATTTTCTGTAATATGCTATATACTGTAATTTGCATACAGTATACAATCATTATAAAAATGTATGCATGTGAAAATGTTTTGTGACAAAGGTTGACATGTCAGAACAAAACTTTGGTCTATGCACATTTAATATTATTTTAAAAATGTAATATTTAATAAAAGGAATAATTACGTCTTTTTTGTTCAATTATTCTTGTGATAAAAAAAGAAAAGACTGTATTTCCAAAAAAAAAAAAATGGGTTGCTTACAAACTTTTGTAAATCTGCAGCTTTTTATCATTCACAATACACACTCACCTAAAGGATTATTAGGAACATCATACTAATACTGTGTTTGGCCCCCTTTCGCATTCAGAACTGCCTTACTTCTACGTGCCATTGATGCTGAAAGGATTCACTCTTTGAAGACAAGGTTCTATATAGAACATTAATATTTGGAACCCCTGAAAGGTTCTATACAATCACAAAATTCAATATGTAACTGACACTAAAGAGTGCCTAAAGTGTCAAATATTGAAGCATGGTCAAGAGGTGATGCCTTGGCGTGAGAATGCGTTTCAAGTTACTACAACAGTTTAATAAACAATAATTTAATTACAACTACAAAATGTTGCAGAATAATGTAATATAGGAATAAATAATAGCATATAAAGAACCTTTGTGCCAAAAGGGTTCTTTCTTGTCATTATAGAACCTTTTTTAGCATAAAAGTTTCTTTGGAGTTGAGTAAAAAACCCTATGATTCATATATAGAACCACAATGAACCCTTTTTTCTCAGAGTGTTCTTTAGAAATGTTGGCCCATATTGATAGAATAACATCTTGCAGTTGATGGAGATTTGTGGGATGCACATCCAGGGTACAAAGCTCCTGTTCCACCACATCCCAACGATGCTCTATTAGGTTGATCTGGTGACTGTGGGGGCAATTTCAGTACAGTGAACTCATTGTCATGTTCAAGAAACCAATCTGAAATGATTCCAGCTTTGTCATGGTGCATTATCCTGCTGGAAGTAGCCATCAGAGGATGGGTACATGGTGGCCATAAAGGGATGGACATAGCCAGAAACAATGCTCAGGTAGGCCGTGGCATTTAAACGATGCCCAATTGGCACTAAGGGGCCTAAAGTGTGCCAAGAAAACATCCCCCACACCATTACTCCACCACCAGCAGCCTGCACAGTGATAACAAGGCATGATGGATCCATGTTTTAATTCTGTATATGCCAAATTCTGACTCTACCATCTCAATGGCTCAACAGAAATCGAGACTCATCAGACCAGGCAACATTTTTCCAGTCTTCAACTGTCCAATTTTGGTGAGCTCTTGCAAATTGTAGCCTCTTTTTCCTATTTGTAGTGGAGATGAGTGGTACCCGGTGGGGTCTTCTGCTGTTGTAGCCCATCCGCCTCAAAGTTGTGGCTTCACAAATCCTTAGCTTCATACCTCGGTTGTAACGAGTGGTTATTTCAGTCAAAGTTGCTCTTCTATCAGCTTGAATCAGTCGGCCCATTCTCCTCTGACCTCTAGCATCAACAAGGCATTTTCGCCCACAGGACTGCCGCATACTGGATGTTTTTCCCTTTTCACACCATTCTTTGTAAACCCTAGAAGTAGTTGTGTGTGAAAATCCCAGTAACTGAGCAGATTGTGAAATACTCACACCAGCCCGTCTGGCACCAACAACCATGCCATGCCCCTAAATGCATTGAAGCAACTGCCATGTGATTGGTTGATTAGATAATTGCATTAATGAGAAATTGAACAGGTGTATAATTCTTTAGGTGAGTGTATATAAAAGCTCAATGCCCCCGTTTTACACTTTATGATTTGACCTGGGCAGAAGGCATAAGAGGTTTAAATTGATGTATGGAATGACGGATATAGTGACGTCTGTGAACACACTGTCTGAGAACAATGATTCAAAACTTGTTAAATATTTGGTTCTATCAGTCAGGTGACCTTTTCTCGGGGCCGCACAGCTCTATTCTACTGCAGCCAGAATCCATAAATCCTATGTGGCTATTCATTCAAGATATACAGCCGCATCTAAAACAGTCTGGCCAAGAAGTAAAGTATTGACATGTTAAATTGAGCGTGATGGTTCATTGCTCGCCAATTGCTATTCTTCCTAAGCCAAAGTGACGCAGTATGGGCTTTTTTCAATGCAATGGTCTGATCAGAAGTTGCCAGCTGTTCTCTCCGAGACACCCGAGCAGAGTTTTGTCTCTCTAAACAAACTTTGATAAAATCCCAGAGGAATGACTGAACTATTTACAGCCGTCTTTATAGATACAAAGAGAAAAGAACCATGATTCCCATGACAGCCAATTGCAAATAAAGAACTTTTCTGTGGCTCGGACTAACATCAAAAGCAAATGAGCAAGATATCTCAGGTGGCAGATGGTGCTTTATAAAAAATCCAGATTAACACCAGCTCCAAAAATAAATGATCTATGACAAACTTTGCGTAAGTTTACGTATGATCAAGGCTCTTCATTGTGATGGTTATAACAAAGGACTAAAACAACAAAAACAAATCAATAACGGAGGATGCAAATGGCACAGTAAAAAAACACAGTGGGGTTCAAAAGTTTACACAACACCATTTTTAACCAAAAACTTTTTACCCGTTTTGGCCGTTCATTTACACGACAACAGCATTTTGGGGGACATGAAAACGCAAACTTTTGAGAACTGGTTTCAAAGTTTTTGAAAACGACACCATTGTTGTGCAACTACAAAAATGCAAATTTGTGTAAACTGTGATATGCGAATTACAATTTCAGTCTATAGTAGTGCCTCTTTACAAAGTTAAAGCTATAAAGAGTAAAGACTGCATTTGTCGCCAGCTACTGGCCTGGCATGCATAATACAGTGTTTTTCGCAATTTTTGCAGATCATTTTAATTATTTGTCCATACACTGTAAAAAAAATATATTTTCAAGATTTGTTTTAACAACATTTTTTCTTTTGTCAAATCAACTTAAACAATTTATTTAGTTGCGATAACTTATTATTTTGAGTTTCTGATGATTAAATCAATCTCCTTCATTGTATTAACTCACTTTTTTCCAGTTCAATCAACTTCAAAATTTTAAGGCAACCAGGTTACTTAATTTTTTAAGTTAAACCAACAATATTTTTTTTACGAAAAACGCAAAGAAAACACTTTTCGGTTTTTAGTAGGATCGTTGTTGTGTAAACACCCTGAAACTGAAGACTTCTCTTTAAAATGAATGTTGTTGCATATGTTGACGTATCGTCTTTTGACCATACGTCAACATATGCCTTTTTAGGGTACCCTTTAAAGCCACACTATGCAATCTCTGTTTTGTTTTTTTTTTTTTTGTAAAACAGTGACCTCTAGAGCCGCTGTGGTGTACTTGCACTGTCGTAAATAACCGTTATTCCCCTGTTACTGCATATCTACTGAACTACTGTCAAGACTGCTTTTTAATAATAAAGTTGCCTATCGCGTTTGCTGGCTTATAGCGTTTTTACATGATTTCTGCAAAATCAGAAGTAAATACCCTATAGTGTTTGGACTACTGTATAATTTCATTTATGTTTTTTGATTGTAATGTAAACATTACAAAATGTCAGATGACATCAATCAAGTTAAATGTACGTTGCATTATTTCATAACATTGGACGTTATGATTTCATTAACTTAATCGCTGTTTGGGGTCATTCTGACCCCGCTGGACTTTTCCTTGAAAATTTAAAAATGTTCCCTTCATCTCAGGGACATGAAACTCGGTGACTTTTCCTAAATAATCTATCTAAACATGCACAAAAAAACTGGGCTTGATTTGGTTGTTCTAAAGGTGTGTAAAAAAAACTTTACCATTTAAGCTGTTTGGGGTCAAAATGACCCCACATTGAAAATGAATGGGAAAATGAAAAAAAATCATTTTTTCCATTTTGATTGTCAAAAAAATAAAAGTAAATCCATTATAAATCTGAAATGTTCCACATATAAACCAAGGTCTGGTCCTAGAGCACAAATAGAAAGTAGAACAAACTTTCTATCTCATACACACACACATACACACACACACAAACACACACATGCCATGACTGCAACAGAGAGCATTTTTACAGAAATTGGCAAATAAAACAAACAAAACTGGCATAAATCTAAAATATTTTTTTTTAAATTCAAGGGCTGGTCCTAGAGCATAAACACAAAGTGGAATGAGCTTTCTATCTCACACACACACACAGCCACACACACACAAACACACACATGTATGCATCCTGTTCATTACAGTTTATTAGTGCTGTTGTTTTGTATTATATTGGTTTATGTACTTGGTTTATTAAATTTATTTGTTCTAAAATGTCTTGTTCTAAAAAAAAAATAATAATAGTTGATAAATAATTTTCTAAAATGAAGTGTGTGTATACAGTCATGTCATAGTGCTGATTTGTAGTATTTATGCAAATGTATGTATAATAATTTGCATAAACAAATAATTCAAAATGTATCAGACAACAACAAACTCTAATTTTAACAAACATATTTTGTGCAATTCACAATATATATATATATCATATATATCAAGTTGTGATGAGGATTTGAAGCATCAAGAAAAATGAAGTGAAAATGAATGAGTCTCTATTGGCCCCTATTGGAAAGATGTGGTCATTGCACTTTAATTCCTTAACTATAAGAAAAACTGTTTTTCGACTAACCACCAGATGGTAGTATTCTATCCCAAACACATAAAGCAATGTCCAAAAACTGTTTAGATTTAATTATCATCATAATTTAAGTGTTTTTTTCTTTAAAAAGACATTTTTCATGTGTCAATTTATGGCCTAGTTATGTAATTGTGCAGTAAATAGGTAGAAAACTTAAAAAATTCCAAAAAAACACAGCATAAATGATTAGTTGAGAAGTGAATTTAAAAAATGATATATAGTTTTCCATATAAAAATGTTTATTTCCTTATGCAATCACTCTTTAAAAGTCTGGGGTCAAAATGACCCCAAACCCCTAAAGTGTCGTAGTTTTTAAACAGCGATTAACAGTTAGACATGATTATTACAATTTATCATAATAGCAAATTGTGTTCAACCTCTACAGTTTACAACCTCTAGGCCTATATGTCCTAATAATTATGTGAGATATTGACTATGTCCTCATGGTAATCGCAAGAATCAACATCAACAGCGTCAAGATTTGATTGATTCATAATCAACACAATTTGAAGTAAATTTACAATCGGGAAGTGCACTGTTAGTCAGATAAACTTTATATAACAGTAACTTACGCACGCCATAAGAAATCCGAACCAGACACAGGACTAAAGTTACGTGATAAATACACATCACAACACATGAGTTCAGCTGGCAAACTAGCTCTTGTGGCAAGCTTGGCAATAAAACATAACGAAAAAAACAACAAGACTAAGAGAAACGACTGTTTTTTAGAAAGTCTGCTTAAAGCTGGTAATCGAAAGCTATAGGACATCTGAGAATTATTGAACTGGTCTAATTATCAACAACGGATGAATGAACAGCACCGTAAAAATGACATAGGCTACCACAAGCCAGCGCAGCAACATACAATATAGAAACAAGTATACAAATACAAACAAGTTTATAAATAAGATATTTACTTACAAGTCCGCCAGGTCAGCATCGCAGTTACAATCCAGTGCTGCTTTTAAGCTCGCGCCAACGAGTGAAAGCCCGACCGAGTGGACTCTTGTCCGGTTTCTAGCACGGTCCGATTCTCTTTCCCTTTTTATGGACATTTCTGACCGAGTTTTCTTGGATGCGCGAAAGTAGCTTCATACAGTATGTTGTTGTTGATGCGTGTGACGTCATTGCCGTAAACCATTTCGTGAATCTCACGAGCTGTGTCAGGGGCGCCACTCTCAAACTTGCATGGCTGCATAAAGGTTACCCTAAAACGGCGGATGTTGACGTATGGTCAAAAGACGTCCCAAGACGTCAGTTATATGAGGGATCCGAACAGTATCTTACAAAGCTTCCATGGAAGAGGAACGTCGGACTGTCTTTAGAAAAGTCTCTTATTTGTTGTAGCATTAGTTCTTAATTGATTACTGAACTAGATATTTGTGCAGGATATTAAATCATTCTTATTAATTTACATGTACATATACTCAGATTTCATGCTTTTATCCAAAGTGACTGTACTTTTTACATCATGATGGTCGTTTTAAAATGTGGTTTCAGAACTGCATTCCAAATTCTAGATTTTCAAAGTGTTCAAAGATTTCTGGGCCCCGCTGTCATCAAATACACACACACACATGTGTGAATGGATGGATGGATGGATGGATGGATGGATGAAGATCGATAGATATAGGCTATTATTTATGCATATAGCTGACAAAATCTCTATTTCAGTTTCTGAAAGATACTTTGCTCTCCAGAAAGAAATAACCTGCTGGGATGCACAATCGAATAAATGGGATAATGCACTATGTAGCCTATTGACCTTTAGACAATGGGGTGCATCTCTTGCGCAAACTGTCATTCAGATTCAGTTGTCCTTTTTTTTTACAAAGGGTTGGGAAAAAAAACAGAAAGACGGCACTTCTCCCTGGCTTTCTGTATGTTTTGAAAATCACTCTTCTAAGTCAATAGGACCTGGAAAATTAAATTAGGCCATTATGTTCCTGGTTACCATGGCAATAACAAAGACCAAGTGATCCCTTAGTGTCTCTCAAATACTTTACTGATGGCCTCATTGACTCATGCATTCTGATAACCCTCATTTCTGCAACAGTTCTGCTGTTTTCATGAGATTTTAAGTATCTGCTCAGAACATGAATATTCGAAAAGGAGCCATGAGCCTTGTTTTATGTAATTTCATTAGTGATTCTCTTTTTTTCCTTTCATAAATTACCATTTCTGCCACCTTAGGCAGGTCTATTTGTCCTCCCAAAGACAATCCACATTGCTTGTTCATCTACATCAGTATGTAATGAGATTATTCTGAGCTGTGGTCTTGTTTGCTGTACCAAATGCCCATTAGGACCGATTGTGTCTCAATGATCATATAATTCTGTAACAATATAACACAATAAAACTTATTTGTATTACCCCTTTTGAGATATGCAAGTCTGTCTGTGGTTTGAAGGTCTAGTTGCATCTTGGCAATGAATGGACAGAACTGGCTGGATCTTATCACTGCATAGGTCTCTATTATATTTAGCAGGCAAGTTTAGTGTGAACTGTATTCATACAGATCACGTGTTCATAATTCCCAGAATGACCCACGAAACATTTTTCTACATTATATGACAAATAATAATTTGTTCATAAATCATTCAATAATAATAATTCATAAAACATCAAGGGATATAGAGATATAACTGGTGGTTTGTCATTCTGCACTGCATTACAGGATGCAGAAAAGTAATCCACTGTTTTGGGATCAAAATGAGGTTGAAATGGATAAAATTTAGATTAGATAGAATTTGCATTATTTTAAAAATCTCTAAATCCATAATTGTAAACACTATGACAAAATTGCCAACTTTGACAAATGTATGAACAACCTACAACCTAAGGCTGTGTTGATACAATGAATAACATATTTACTATATTTGTGTTTATCCAGTTTAATTGCTAAATGTTTAATTTCCCAAGTACGGAAAGTGTTTCATTTTTACAGCCAGATTGCTGCTAAAATCAAAACTTCAAAGAATTAGCCTAATTTGATGAAAATTAATTCACCTTCAACAAGGCACAATTCGTTTAATACCAACTTCCAAAATCTTTTAAAGTTGTACAATATCAATATCATTGATATATAAAACAATAAAATCTGCTCGGTCACTCGAAATCGCCAACTCTCCTTTAAATCAAATAATATCTTGTCGCATTGTTGAATCGCTCATTAAACGTCAATCCGATTTTAAAATGGCTGCGCATAAAATCAACCCATTGTCTGGAACTCCCTCAAGACACCAAAACAAAACAAATGTAGGGCGGTGTTTTAAGGTTTTAAACATGTACTGTATGTATTTTTTTATTTTATTTTATTTTTTATTTTTTTTAGATGTTTGTAACAAACCAGCTGTGAGGCCATTTACTCCAATGCCCATTAGGAACCGAATTATGTCTGGCTACTTCTGAGTTTTAAGTTTTGATGATGCTTGGTTACATTTTAAAAGTGGTGGCCTATAAAAAAACTAAAATATTTTCTTTAAATAGGCTAGTCGATCCTCGTGAGTCATTCACGACATAATTCGCAAATTGCAGTGGCGTATGAGTTGCGCATTTATTTACGCGCAACGTGTAGGCTACTTTATGTGAGAATCACATGCACAGGAGTCAGGACTATGATTGACACATTCTGCTCTCTCTCCTCTTAATTCTTTTGCTGCTTCCTTCCATGTGCCCATACTTGGGTCCCCTCCTCCTCTCTCTCATCATTACGCATTCAGTATCACTCAGCGCTCCGTTCAACCGCAGCTCATTGCGATCCAGGCGCTCCAAGCTCCCGAGTGCTCAAAAACGCCGTTGTTTAGGATAATATATAATAGTAGACAAAACACAGTATAGCTAGTGTTTATTGCAATTCCACACTTGATACGATAGAAATCTCCATATTCAATCATTTGCATACTTCAAAACCTTTATAGACTATAAACGTGGGGCTGAAGTATCATCAAACATGATAATCTCGGATGGCGGTGATGTTTTTGATGGAGATATGCGTCCTGACACTTCATGACAAAAGACACCCAACTCTGTCTTTCAGCGTCCGTTCAGCCGTGGCAAAGAAGAGGAGAGGAGAGAAGAGCGCAGGATGAAAAGCACTGGCTTACTACTGGGTTACTTTTTGATGAAAGTTCTTGTTTGCGACGCGGAAGGAGAACCTGGGAAGAACCTGGATGGTCTTGTGACAGCGTCAGGGTCTAACGACTCTAGAGACGGGGAACAAGGTCTCTCCGAGACCCCTCATACGGAGGACAGGTGTCGGGGTTATTATGATGTGATGGGTCAGTGGGATCCTCCGTTCGTGTGTCGGACGGGTAGTTACCTATACTGCTGCGGGACCTGTGGCTTCAGGTTCTGCTGCGAGTTTAAAAACTCCAGGTTAGATCAGACCACATGCAAAAACTACGACACCCCGCCGTGGTCCATGACGGGCAGACCACCGCCGAAGATGATGGACCAACACGATCCCACTAAGGATAAAACGAATTTGATTGTGTATATCATATGCGGAGTAGTTGCAATCATGGCGCTGGTTGGGATATTCACCAAACTTGGCTTGGAGAAGGCGCATCGACCTCACAGAGAGAACATGTCCAGGTAAGAGAGGTTGAATAGCCTAAGTTCAAATTCAAACGCTGTTGCATATTGTCTGCGTGGTTGTGGTGGAGCTGCGCAGTTTAGAGACGGACAAAATCAAATGGGATTTCAAACATTAAAATTCTCCCAAAAGCAAATTAGGCCTGAGATGTCTTTTCTGCATCAATAATAATTTTTAGTTATCCTTTGTATTTTTTATAAACTGTTGTAAATTGTAATCTGTATAGTTTACCCCTTAGGAAAGAAAGGGAATCAAATGGGATTTAACCAAATAACCAGGGTAATATGCATAACATTTTACAGCTTTACATTCTGTATGCACTCGTGTCTTTTCCTTAATAAGTTGTAAATGGTGTTGGAAGAGTTTATTCCGAAAGAAAAATACAAATATTACCTCAACTGTTTCTTGAGACAATGCTCTTAAACAAAGAGAAAATTGAGAGTTGTTTACATAAGTCGCTTACTTCACTGTAAAAAATATATATATTCATGATTTGTAATCACAACATTCTTTTGTCAAATCAACTTAGATCATTTATGTAGTTCAGATTACATAATATTTTGAGTTTTTGGTGATTAAATTAATCTCCTTCATTGTATTAACTCAATTTTTCCATTTCAATGAAGTTAAAATGTTCAACTTCAATGAAAGCAACCAGGTTACTTACTTTTTTTAAGTTAAACCAACATTTTTTTTCTTTTTACAGTGTTGTTTTTACTGAAGAGTTTCAGAAGAGATCTGACACAATCACAAACGATTCCAAAATCTGCAATCAAATGTCCTGGGGTCAAAGGGTCTAAAGAAGCGCATAGTGACAGCTTTACGTACCTTTTCTCTAAGAGTGTTTCATTAAGAACTCAAATATTTATCACACTGTTCCTGAATTATCAGTGCTTTGCTATTTTAATTAATGTAATTACCTCAACAATCAGACTGTAAATCAACAATTACCTCAGTTGTGTATGTTTTTTTTTATTTTGTCCTAAGAAGATTTATTATTTTGTCCATAAGTTGATTTAAAAAATGAAATAGCCTATAATGCTTATGCCTTCAATGAGCAAACGTCTAAGATGACGGTTTCCCTCTGGGATGTCATTCGGCATAGCTCAAAGCTTTCAAGGAGTCCACTGACACAACTCTATCTCTCACCATGACCTTGTGCTAGTTTTTCTTCAACTTCTACTGGCTTTATTGTCCTGACTAGCTATTGATCCTTCACACGGTCTGCAACACTGAAATGTAGAGAAGGGCAGAATATGCTCCTTTAGTTTCACAGACATGCAGTTTGAGGTCCAATGTTTAGGCATATTTAAGTGGTGGAATGTACAAAGTAAATTTCTTTTAAATCAAGAATATATTTATTTATTTATTATTAAAAACTAAAGACCAGACATGCTTTCCCCTGAAGGCACAGTATAAAGTGTCGATAATCAGAGAGAGATGTACTACAAAATATACTGACTAGCATTCAGGTCTAATTCATCTGTTGATCAGCAAACATTCATCAACATCTCTGTAAGTCTCTAATTATCTCCATGGTGAGGAACAGATTTTGTCTGAAAAAGTGTGTACTCCAAACAAACAAACACACACACACACACACACACACATACGCTTACTCATCTAAACATCAGTAGAGAGGTGTCCGTGACATTAGTGGGATAATGGACACTGATCTGTGTCTAATGATGCTAATATTTCAAGGACATTCTATTTGTGCACTGACCTTTCATTCTATCTTTCACTCTATTTAGGCATGAACACAATAAATACTCACATGGGCCATAGTATCCTATCCACCTCCCACAACTAGTCATCTACTCCATTTTAATTAAGTGCCGTTTGAGTATGTCACCGTGCTGACTTGCACCATTTTAATGATTTTCATGATGGTTGAATGTATCTCCCCAAATATTATTATTATTACTAAAACTATTTATTTTTTACCATTTCAAAGCATCACGTGAATTAATCTATCAGTTTTATGTGCATGAGTTTGTTCAAAGACACCAGGAATCCCAAATGGGAATTTCGTAGCTTTTAAATCATGTCTTATAGGTCAAGTCTGTTATGTCAAGCATACGCTACTATACTCTTAAATGCTGAGTAAAGCTGTCTTTTAGCAGATATACACAATTTAAATATTTATTTTCTGGGAACACAGACTTAAACGGATAGTTCACTCAAAAATAAAAATACGCAGCACATTTGACCTCAAACAAGAACCAGTGAGGTTCATTTTTCTGTTACGCAGCACGTTTGAACTTCAGCAATATCCAATGAGGTTCGTCTTTGTGTTAGACAGCACGTTTGAGCTTTCGCAAGAACCAATGAGGTTCATTCTTGTGTTACGCAACACGTTTGAGCTTCTGGAAGAACCAATGAGGTTCATTCTCATGTTACGCAGCAGGTTTGAGCTTCTGGAAGAACCAATGAGGTTTATTCTCATGTTACGCAACTGGTTTGAGCTTCTGGAAGAACCAATGAGGTTCATTCTCATGTTACGCAACTGGTTTGAGCTTCTGGAAGAACCAATGAGGTTCATTCTCGTGTTATGCATCACGTTTGAGCTTCCGCAAGAACCAATGAGGTTCATTTTCATGTTACACAGCACGTTTGAGCTTCTGCAAGAACCAATGAGGTGCATTCTTGTGTTACGCAGCACTTTTGAGCTTCAGCAAGAACCAATGAAGTTCATTCATGTGTTACGCAGCACATTTGTGTGGAGAGGACAGAAAGCTCTCAGATTTCATCAAAAAGATATTTATTTGTGTTCCAAAATTAAACGAAAGTCTTATGGTTTTGGAACAACATGAGAGTGAGTAATAAGTGACAGAATTTCCATTTTTGGGTGAACCATCCCAAACATCAGCCCGTTCTCATCCCAAGGCGTCATCTGACGCTTTTGACCACGAGTCTAAATCCGATACACATGGCACCCTTTAGCGTCAATATGTAACACGCCTCCTAGTGGTCTAATCCCAAACCTACCCCAGACCTAAACCTACCCGCGTCATCTAACTGACGCTAAAGGTTGCCATGTGCGTCGGATTTAGACGCATGGTCAAAAGTGTCAGTTAGATGACGCCCTAGAATGAGAATGCGTTGAAAATATTCATGACTCATCTTGCACAAAGGGGCATATCTAAGTTTTTATCCAATCAGATGCTCTCCAGAATGAGAATGTTCCTCCCACTAATACAACTTGTCAGTTTCATATCAGATTCATGGAATCTGATATGAAACTAAAACTAATTATTGGCTACTAAAAAAAAAAAAACTGTTTTCCTTTTTCAAAAGGAAATGCGTCAACACAGGAAAGAAAGTGGCTGCAAGTCTTTTTATGGTGTGTTTAATGTACCACACTATCATTTTGGTCTAACATAACTGATCCTTGTAATCCCTCTTTGTCAACATTTTTGATTTGGAAATGTCTGTCAAGAACATTACAAATATGTATTGAATTGCTCTACATCAATTTACAGTGTTTTTTCGTGTTTTTTTTTTTTTTGTAAGATGAGTAAACAAAGCCTTTCTCCGTAGAGCCCTGGCCCAGGTGATGCGCCAGACAGCTCCAGGAGAACACGTGGAGAGGGAGGAGAGTTTGGCAGTGCATGGACAACACTACGAGAACATGCAGGCCAGAGCAACAGGAAACAACCTGCGTAAGTAAACCTGTCCCTAACCGTCAGAGCTCATGCACAACAGGTCGAATCCATGTCACTTAAAGCTCAGTTTAGCTCGTTCAGGAAAACACTCTCCACTGTGACAATCCAATAGTCGCAGATGCATCTTCTTCACCCCGGAGAAGCAGCTGTGAGGGCCTATGGCTATTCATCAGTAAATATCTTCGCCTGCTTGATTCGACTCCTACTGAGAACAGGGGAAGTAGTTAGAGAAGCCCATTTTTGTCATGTCCGGTGGGCTGCAGTAGCACTTGTGTGCATCTATAGTGATCATTTAACATGCTGAGATAGTAATTACCACAGGATAAGTGGCTGACTAACACACAGAAAGCACACACACACTCTCTCACACACAACTCTATCTCCCTCTATCTCTTTTCACCTCACTCATGCTGTTATTTCATGTTAATAAGACAAATGTGCAGGAAGATATGATAACTATAGCGAATTATCACCTTAAAATATACAGTTTACTTTTATAAACAGAAAAACGTCTCTGGTCTTGGATGCTGCCTGATCAATACAACAAAATATAATTGCTGTTGGTCAATAAAGACTATTATAAAATGGATGTTTCTGGTCCTGGATGCTGACTGGTTTATACAATTTAAAATGCGTAGTTCTGGTCCTGGCTTGTGAATGGTCAATACGAAGTCCAAAACATGATATAGTAACAGCTATTCTGTGAAACAGCTGATCACCAAATCAAAGCTCTTATTATTTTGCAGATTATTATTTTTTTTTTTTTGTAACATTGCATTGCAACACTATTTTGTCAGGGACTGTAAAATTTTGCACGAATGGGTGTTCTTGATATTTTTAATATGAAGAAACCATTTATTAAAGTAAAATGGCATTGGAGGCTGTCCTGTATTGTGAATCTGGTCAATACTCTAGGCTATTCATTTAGCTAGCAAGGCCTCTCATACTGTATCTATTTGCTGAAGTACAACTGAGGCAAAATATATTAAACAATGGCTTTCAAGTTGACGTAAATAAGCCATTTGCCAAAAGATATTTGTGATGAAAAGCAATCACAGTGAAGTTTCCGCCGTAAATAATGATTAAAATAAAATTTTACAAGATAGGAAGTCTAATTCAATAAACTTCAGCCCGCAGACAGCGCTGATTTACTAACATTGTCCCGTGGCATGTCACAGTGTTGCCATGGTGCTGACGGATTCCCGATCTGTGTCCCAGTTGTCTTCCGGATGTTTAGATCAATATGCCTCGCGTCGAGTCAAACAGTCACACTTTATTTGATAGCCTCCCAATGAAAGTCAGAAAAGCAGTTGCAGCAGATGCTCTTTTTATAGCCTGTGTGTTTCACACAAACACTCCGACGTGCCTGCTAAGATATGTTTATGTATCTTAATTGCTGACAAAAAGTCTGGTTGGCTTTTATTTCACCATTATAATTCAGTGGCCTGACAGCTGTTGCTTTAACAGTGGACAGGGAGAGTCGCTTCTGAATTTTGATGGAGGTGAAAAGCTCTTTGTTGATTTTCGTCTGTTATCACAATACAAAATGCACGCTTGATTTTTTCCATTGGTCTCTGCCCATTTTTCTGAGATTGAAGAAAGGGAATTTGTGGAAAGAAAACAAACCAAAGCACTTATAGATAGCTGTCGGCTCTGAAAAAGAGGGGTGACAGAGAGTGAAATCTGTAGTGCACACCCATGTGTTTTCTGCAACAACACTTGAGAGGCAATGGGGAGTGTATGTTAACAGGCTGGCTGAGTGATTGAGCTTTCTGCTGAAAGTGCAGCGGAGCACAACGAAGCGTCATGCAGGTGCTGCTCCTCTAAAGAGCTGTCTATACGAACGATTGGGAGAAAGAACGTTTCGAGAGAAGGGCCATCTGCAGGGAACTCAAGACGTCTCACTGAACATAGCAGGGAAAACCTGCAAATCTCTGGCTTGCTGCAAATTCAAGGCTCTGCGGCCACAAAACCATTAAAGTGTTTACCTGAGAAGTGCTGACCAGGGCCACAGTGGGACCAGGGGTTGGCTTGGCCTTGTTGTGTTAAACAAGGTTACACTCAAGAAGTAAAGCATTGAAAATTCGAGAACCATGTCATTCATGAAAGATAAGAAGAGTGAAGATAGTGTAGAGACGTGGCGTTTGATTCATGTGTTCCTGACACTGTTCTGCTCATGTGGGTGACACGTTTAGATGACCCTAAATGTACACTACCGCTCTAAAGTTTGGGGTCTACAATCTTTAATGTTTTATAAAGTTGTCTCTTGTGCTGCACAGAGCATTGAGAAATGTTACAGTTTAAGCCATGGCGTGCAGTTTTCTGTAATGAGGAGGCAAAGTCCTCACAGTTCAAAAATAAATTTGTTTTATATTAATAAAATGTCAAATTCATGTGCCAATTACACTTAATGTTGTCACATTGTTCTGGTTGAATAAGTATGATATTTTTTACATTACCAATGCTATTTATTAAAACCAAGTATACTCTCATCAAGTTAGTTTCTTTAAGCAGTTTTACATGTATTGCAAAATAGTGTCTAAAGGCAATAATAATTAAACAACACATTTTATTTGTGAAAGGAAGTCCAGATTTTCCTTTTATTGGTCAACATGTTTTCAGATAATCAAGAACAGCATTAATTTAAAATCTAAATATTTTGTTTCATTATAAATATCTTTTTTATTTTGATCAATTTAATGTTTAAATGTTTAATACACTTTTTTTCAGGCCAAGTCAGGCTAACAAACATTTTCCGATCGATTATGCTAATGTCCACAACCACTCTAAAGTGACTTTACGGCGTATTTGCACTTAATCATGAAAATATATTCATTAATGTCTTTTAAAATTACATTTTGCATATCAATATTGAGTTAAAATGGTGAAAGTAAATAGGTCTATTTCCTAATCGTTTTTGTCTTCAGTTAGCAAGCTAATACCTTAGCCTACCAGCTTAGCAGCACAGTGCTGTATGGTTAAGAAAACCTCTTTTGATTAGGATCACAATGTTGCTACATTTTTGCTATCGATGGAGAAAGATGCTTTTTTACATATACAACTGTGGCTAACTGATGAATCTAGCCAAATCTAGACACCCTGGTCTTTGAGGCAACTGGTTAATTTAACTGAAAGGTGGTACTCCCTTGGCATATCTTTCTATGAATGGTCCGTCTTCTCCTCAAACTCTCACGGTCTCAAAAATTTCCTGTTACTCTCTACTGTATCTACCTAACAAAGAGGCAAAAGCCCCGAAATATCTCTGTTCCACAACACACAGACTTGACATTACGCTTGATATCCCTATTGACAAACCTGAGTCATCTGGTGACTGGGAAAACAGAATTAGCATGAGTAAATCGGTCACTGAAATGCAATTCATAGTCCAAATCCAGCAATCTGGGTTAACCAAGCACAAGAAACTCAGTTTGGCTTGAGTGCTTTTTGCATTTACTGGCCAACCACTATAATTTTCCATTACCATACCAAACTTGCACAATTAGTTTGTGAAGCACAGAGTTCTGCTGTAAAGCTCAGGCCAAAACATTTACCAGCACAAGCTGAGAGACTGTATTTATTTAAACAGGTGACAGCAATGATATATAATTAATTCACCCCAGAGCCAGTATTTGTACAGCACACTTTTACACATGAGAATCTGCTTAAACTCAGAATCCACTGGGCAAAGACACTATCGGTGACTCATTGCTATGCCAGTTAACCTAATCAACTTTCAGTCCTCTGTTTACACAATAGAACAGCTTACAGCAGTTTTTAGAGAGCGTATAGGACTAAATAACTATTAGAGGTGGAAGTGCCATTGAAATGAATGGAAATGCAATATCGTGTGGAGTTCGTAAGACTGCAGCTGAGTAAAAAAAGTCATAGTTTATGAATCTGTATTATGATAATGCTGCGCCATCTCTGTGCTTACAGTTGAGAAGCACAACAGAAGAATTTTTTTACCTGGAGTGAATATTCCTGTCAAAAGTCCTTGAATTCGGCTGTGGTTTAGTTACACAGACAGCTTTACCTGGTTTGCTGCACAGCTTGTTTCCATGGAGATGGTGAAAGATTTTGCTGACCATTGTTTTTCTTCTCCATGCATGGAAGAAAAAAATACAGCTGAAAAATATGGCAAAATAAAGCATCATAATGGAATCAGATGGCTAGAAGATTTATGCCAGATGCATAAATGTTGCAAGTAATTGCCCATTTAGCAAGATGGGAAATAATGACCTGCTCATGAATTTGACCACATATCAATCTCAATATGACAGACACTCATCACGTTCATCATGTTGCAAACTTTGTTTCCTAAATATTTGCCAACTTGGAGGGCAGTGAGGAAATGGTAATGGGTTACAGTGTTTTTTTAGATACTTAAAGTCTGAGACTAGGAATGCACAATATCAATAGCATATTGCTCACATAGCCTATTTAGTTGTGACATTATCACACAATTCTGACTTTTCCTCAGAATTGTGAGATATAAACTCACAAATGCGAGTTATAAAGTTAGAATTGTGGGATAAAGCTTAAAAGTCTATATCTTGCAATTCTGACTTCTTTTTCTCAGAATTGTGTGATGTACTTTGAAGCTGCTTTGATGCAATCTATATTGTGAAAAGCGCTATATAAATATACTTGACTTGACTGCCAGCTTCGCAGTCCCTCGGGTTGGAGGCCTTACCTAAAGGCAAGTGTCCAGAGACTCTGTCTTCGGCCAGACTGGCCAGTAAGTGACACCAGGTGTAAGTGACTGGCCAGTAAGTGACGCCGTCCTGGTGTCATTTCAGGTGTTACGTCCCCGAATAGTGACTGGTTGAGGTTCCTTTGGGATTCTTAGCCACATTCCCTAGAACGGATCCCTTCTACAGTATTTAAAGTTGTGGCCTGGCCCTTGAGCAGACCCTGGTAGGCCTTTAATTTAACCATGTTTATGTCTCCTGTGGAACATTAGCTTGGCTATGACCATAGGGAATGCAGTCACTGACAACCCAGTGTGACCTGAGGGTGAGTGGTTCTAGCGTTTCATTGAAATGCTGGTTCTGACAGTTGTCACTGCAATATGGATGCACATGGCGGCACGGGTATATCGTTCCTCAAAGCGTCATCGACGCAGTGAAGGTCTCAGGTTGTAACTGTAACCTATGTTCCCTGAGAACAGGGAATAAGACACTGCATCTCCTTGCCTGCCTACCAAAACAGTCCCTTCATACAAAGGGATATTGTCATGCTTTCCTTTTATACTTCCAGGTCGCTCGTTAATCATTCACGCTAATGATTCACTGGTTGTCGCCGGTCAATGTGATTGCTGTGATTTGATTGTGATTTCATACAGCTGTCATGCCTGAGGCATTCCCCAAAATGACATTGATGCAGTGTTCTCTTAGGGAACAGAGGTTACAGTCGTAACCTGAGAAAAAAAAATCAATGAATTGCAAAAAGGAAGCATTTTCACTAATGATTCACAGTCATTTTTTTGTAATGCAGTAATTTGAGCATTGCTGAGAAATGAGTGACCATTTAATTCTATAAATTCTGGTGGCTGAGATATATCAGGGGATGGTTTGAGAGCGCAGCTGAAATTACTGTTATTGATTTTAATGAATTTAGGCAAGGGACGGACAGAGCTCAGGCAGTCAGATCAATTATCGCATCTTAAACAGAGTTCCCTCTTCCCTCTAATGTCCCCCCCTCCCCTCCCGAATAATTATCAGTTCATTTCCTGCCAGTCGACGTGCTGACAGGTAGGAGGCTATGTAAATCAGCGGCATCCGAGGAAGGCTGCGATGACTGGCAAGCAATGGTGTGGACTTCTCAGATCGCATAGGCTCTAAGTTAACACATTATAATTAGAAAAAAAAACCTGCGCACCATCAAAAACAAGCAAACATATAAATAATCCCCGATTGGAGCTGTGACATGAATCACGCGCCTGGCTTGTCAGAGGGAGCATGGAGCTCACACTGCTAAAGCAACTGTTGAAAAGATGAGAGCTGAGAAAGGGTGCTTTTTCATCAGGCCCAAATTGGCTCTTTGAGAGCTGTGTCACAATAGGGGGTGGATTGCTTCAGACCTTCATACATCCCACCATCAGTCAAACACTCCCACAGCTCGAGCTGAAAACGGCCACAGATGATTGTAGAGGAGCAGTTGCCCACTTCATGTTAAAGAGGTCACGTCACTGGGAATCCAATTTGATCGTTTAGGATCTGTTTGAAACTAAGATGCAAAAATTACTCAGTCTAAAATCCGTCAAGAGTCCCATAAAATTGACATGAGACCACCCACGTTTACATGTCAACATTGCCTATTCTGTGTTTTGAAACTTGGCTTTGAAATAATGGATGATGTGTAGCACCTGCAGCTCTACATATCCTTCTGAGGAAGCCAAAGCAGACTGGTCAGAACAGAGGATCTTTTTGGTTTATTTCTAACAAGATGGTAACCTTGGTCATTTCAGCGCTGCAGTCCAGTGCATAGTAACATTGATTAATATCAGTATATCATTAATTTCAGTGCAGGTTATTTTGCCATCTTGTTACATATGATGCAGAATTTGTAAAGGGAAAACTTAAGTA
This sequence comes from Cyprinella venusta, assembly GCA_038021265.1. Classification (NCBI taxonomy): domain Eukaryota; kingdom Metazoa; phylum Chordata; class Actinopteri; order Cypriniformes; family Leuciscidae; genus Cyprinella; species Cyprinella venusta. Next base: position 23,886,614 of record CM075863.1, read on the forward strand.
AACTAATTGGAACTATTGGGGGGGCAGTTGATATAAATCTTAATAATTTCCCATAGCTCAACTAAGACTACACACTATTCTGTGCCAGTTGAGATTATGTAGGTAGGTTTCTTATATTTCTTCTTAAAATGCATTTATTTTTCATGCGGAACTAAAAGAGTGAATAATCACCCATTGAACAGTCCAGTGGGCTAATTGTAGGCATATAATTTTAGATTTTTGCATTGCTTTCCAAATGTGGATTATTGCTGTGTAAATTTTCCAGTATTAGTTTAAATGTATTCTGGAAGCATAATGGCACCCTACAAGAGCTGTTATTGTTATGCAAGTGCAGAGCTGTCATAAACGGCATGAAAATCATTCTTCACTTTGTGTTTGAAGAACAACACAGTTATAATGACAGAAAGGCATTCAAAGTCCAAATCAATGCAGACTTTGTCTGTAAACAAGACAGCATCATTGGAAAAAATAGCATCTTGAGAAATGTCATTTCAAAGAATGTCATTTCAAAAAGCCCAATTTCACGGACTCCAAACAATTGAAGTAAGGTAACGTAAAATAAAGCAAAACAAAACAAGATCTTTTTGTCCGTTACGGTCTGTCCGTGTTTATATTTAAGCATTTCAGTCACGGGGTCAACATGTGACAACGACTGACAGGTGTCTGTGTGTTCCTGTTCCTTTCATTTGTCCATGGCACAAGCCTCCCTCCGCAACTGGAGCACTTACGGGAGCATGGCCTCTTTTTACCGCAGGTGGTCAAGCAGGGGAAAATAATTTTCTTTCAACTTAAAAACCATGTCATTGAGTGGATGTCAGACCACTTCCTCTCACTCAAAATGTAAGCCCAGTGGTGATGTACAACTCCTGAAATGGGTCAGTCCAATCTGGATTTTATGGCACCGCTGTAGGAAATGGGTCCACTTCACTTTCTTTTTTTTATTGGTCTACATTCTTCAGTGGCAGAATTTAGTCCAGAGGGCATTTCATCTTCCAGAGGTTCTGGACTGAGTGTTTGAAGCGTTTACTGAAAGAAAAATAAATCAGGTTATAACTATGATTAGCATTTAGAGAGCCTTCAGTACAGACAAAATGAGGAGTTTATTAATGCACGCTGATTTTGAGCTTATTTTCAGTGTCGTCTTCGGGTTGCTTGTAGTTAGTGTTTATTTACTGAGTCAATTCATTTTATTGAGTTCACATTTACCCAGTGTGAAAGAAACACAAAAATGATATAGATAATTCATTAAGAATTGTGTTGATATCGTCATTTAGCTGACTGCTATGTTTTAGCATTGCTTCACTAAATGTTCACTGCATAAACACGCTTAAGGCCTGTTCACACTGGGACGAATCTCGCGCGCGTTATTTGCCGACGTTTAACGCCTCGTGACTAAACAAAGGGCGCCAATGTGAGTGTGCACACTGACGCGTAAAAGCGTGATTTAAAAAAAACAAAAAAAACGCCTCAGGTTCGTTTTTTTAGTTTGACGCGCTGCATCAAAAACTATCGAACCAATGAGATTGCCGCTTTTGCTCACGTGTCTGGAGCTTCTGAAGTTACAGTAAAACACAACTTGGGGGCGCTAAACCCACTGATGTCGCATGGACTACTTCGATGATGTCTTTATTTTCTTTCTGGATAAGGACAGTATGCCGCACTTATGTTTTCAATGGAGGGACAGAAAGCTAAATCTAAAATATCTCAAACTGTGTTCCGAAGATGAACGGAAGTCTTACGGGCTTGGGAAGACATGAGGGTGTGTCATCATTAATTACATAATTTTCATTTTTTTTTGAACTAACCCTTTAACTGAACGCTTAATGGCACTTCAAGAAGTAGTTCACTTTTAAAAAAGCTGATAATTTACTCACCCCCATGTCATCCAAGATGTCCATCTTGGAATTTAAGAATGACCTAACAGCTTCACAGGGCTTTAAACGACACCAGACGATGAAGGGTCTTATCTAGCGAAACAAATCTTTCGTTTCGAAAAATTTCTTTCGTTGAATGAACGAAGTGACTCTAAAAAAGATTTGTTCATTTTGATGAACGAGTTCGAACAGGAGAGTCACGAACGGTCATCACGGAACAGAGCAAGGCGAGCATTTGAGCTTATAAAACTCAATATTTTTTATTTATTTTTTAAATGACCGATCATTTCACTAGATAAGATCCTTATTCATCGTCTGGTGTCGTTTAAAGCCCTTTGAAGCTGCACTGAAACTCTCATTTGGACCTTGAACCGTTTGGTTCCCGGTAAAGTCCATTATATGGAGAAAATCCTGGAATGTTTTCATCAAAAACCTTAATTTCTTTTCGACTGAAGAAAGAATGACATGGACATCTTGGATGATATGGGGGTGAGTAAATTATCAGCAAAAGTTTTTTAAAAGAAAGTGAAATACTCCTTTCAGTGATGTGAATCCAAAATTATTTGAACACTCAAGCCACATTTGAAAACAGTTTGCTGCAAAACATCAAACCAAATAGCATCTGTAAACAAATAAACTGTAAACCTTTATCTAAATCTACAAGGCAGTTTTTTTTTTACTCCATTAGTTTTATGTAGCATACTATGTCTCACATTTTGTATTCCCATGTTATGCGCTCTGGTCACTGTGGCGTGGCACATTGAAAATCAAAGAACATGTTTCTGCTGTTATCCATTTTTTTCCCAATCCCAGTCTGCCTGTCTCTCAAAGCTGCAACAGTACAACGTGAACCCATTTTCAACAGATGAGCAAATAGTACTAATAACTTTGGGAATATTTGAAGGTGATGGGTAATACGGTGCTGATCTCTGTCCATTAATATTTATTGAATTTGAGGATGTGGGGATATTGAATATTTATGGATAATAACCACACGAGGCAGTACCAAACTAATGATGTGCTATAGGCAGGCATGAATTTTTGAAAATTGCATTTGTTTGCAACATAATTCACAAAATACTGTCCGTTTTCAATAACTGTGGCCTGAGACTTTAACATTTTGTTGATCGACACAATATCAACCTGTCTTCTAAGCCATGGCAGTTAAGTTAAAAGCTAAGCCAAGAGTTTAAGTTAAGGTAAGCATAGTTAGTTAAGAGTTTGGAAACGCTTTTTTGATGGTCCCTTTTGAACATTCTGTTGACTATAAGTAACTTTGCAACTACATGTTGAAAGCAATCACCAGAGTATTAGTAGACTGTCTGCTTGATATCTGCCAAATATTCCATAACTTATTCTAAACCTAACCCTACCAGTCTTCTAATACTCTACTAACACCCTAAGGAGAGTTAATTGACATGTAGGTGCAACGTTGCTTATACTGTAGTTAACTAAAGTGTTAAAGGGGTCAGGAGGTCATCTTATGACGTTCACTTGGTTTTTGCATTCAAAAACATTAAAATGTATAATTAATAGGCTATTTTCTACCCAAGTTTTGAGCCTAGCTGAAAAACACTCTGTTTTTATGGGCGTCTCGCACTGAAGACTTGGAAGTAAACGCCCACTGCTGTGAGTGGATAACAGTTTTGCATATTATAATGAGTTTCAACTCACCCGTCGATGCACTTGGGGGAAGTTATTTTGAAAATGTCCAATGTTGTAAAATGTCCAGAGTTCGTCTGTCAGATCCAATATAGACGGCACAGCACCGTTCTTTACTCTTAATTGGTCTGCAAATCCAGTCTTGTTTACAAATCAATCCTCAGTGAAATGAAGCGAACAGACGGACAATGTTTTACCTCATCAGCTGAAACGTCATTAAAAATTAAGTTGATCCATGCCATCCTATTGGAATCTAAACCGGCTGTGTTGAAGTAGGCGTTGATCTTCTTCTGCGGGGGTGGTGTTTTATCCTCTTTGACGTCATAGTTCCCCTCTTTGAAAAACAAGTCTTTAGCTGAGGCTGGTGACAATAAAAGCTTTTATTGGACTAACAAGGACGTTTTCAGTTCTAAAAAAACGTACTGGATAGTCTTAAAATATAATGACTTCTTAGATGTCAAAAGCTCAAGGAAAATTTGATTTCTCAGTTCATCACCCCTTTAAAGGGGCCATCAAATAAAGTGAAACCAAGAGTTAAGTTAAGTCGAGGAGTGCCAAAAAATGAAACATGTTTGCCAAGGCCACCACAAGGCAAGATTACCAAAGAGTTTCAGAAAATATGCTCACAGTCTTATTTATATTTACCAAATACTCCATTATTTACCTTGTTTACTGGCATTTCTTGCTCCGACTGAACAGAGCACAGCACTGGCGATGTAAACCAGGGAAATAAAAAGAACTTGAGGCTTGTAAGGCTAGAGTTTGAGGTCTCGTCAGCCTGTTAGACCCAAAGCAGGGAACTTTTAAAGCTTTAGGAAATAGTGTCATCTAATGTTTTTCTCAAGTATCTGAAAAACAAAATAGACATTGGGTCCTTTTTCATTGTATCAAATTTCAGATGATGTGGTGGGATGTGTGCAGTCCACATCCATCTTTGAGTCTATGAGGTACATTAGGGTCTGTGCCCATATGTGGTATACTTATCCTACAAACCAATGGGCCACTGACAGCACAACATCCAAATTTTCTGGGAAGAGATGAATATGCAGACGTGGGTTTCCAAATTTAAGATGGCTGCCCACGTGTGGAGTTGTGTTGAGTGCGTAATGAGTCATGTAATGGCAGATCAGGAGGAAATCAAAGTCAGAGCTTGTCTTGTTTTCTTCTGGCATTATGCTGTTGAATCACATGATGAGCTTTTAAAAAAATACCAAACAAGGAATGGAAAGGGTATTCATGCATGACAGAAATGGCTTCTGGGAATTTAAGAAAGACCTAACAACACAGTGTAGGTGCACAAAGCCTTCATTATGATATAGCGGTGGTGAATATTGAACCACATTTCCACTGTTCAGCACCCAGAAAAAGCTTTTACTCAGGCTTTCGTGGAAATTTTCCACTCATGTTTTTGTCATTTCGAAAGTAAAGACTTGCACACTGCAGAAAGGCATTTAATCAACATTTTTGTCTTGTTTCCCCAGCCTACATATCCTTAAAACAGGATAAATTTACTTGAGATAAAAACTTTATTTGATATGAAAAACTTTTCTTCAAGATTTTAATACTGTTTATGTCTATGTGGTGTGTTTATCATAAGTTAACACCATTGCTGAGTATTTTATCCCTAAAACCGCAGTGAACCAAAGATATTCTCAAAAATGCGGTTTGAAATTGCTGGTGTTTCTGACATCACAAACTACCTTGTAACCAATCACGTCAACATGTGATCATCAATGAGTTGTTCTCTGAGATGGTGTGAGTGAGTGGAGGTGGGACTAATTTACATATTCATAGAACTTTGTATACTAAATGAGGCATGGTGGTAGAGTTACATTCAAGCTATTTTAAGGCATGAATCATTTTTGTGATCAAAGAAGAGTTTTAGGGGTTAAATTATTGACTACTGGGGGACTTTAAGAGAGTGCATGTCAGAAAATATAATTAATTGGCAAAAAATAACAATTATAATTTTGAAACAATCTTTTTATCTTTGTTAGATTTATGTTTAAAACAAAACACAAAAGGGGAATAAATTGTTTTTTTTTTTTCTAAATTTTCTAGCAAATAAAATATCAAGTTGATGCTGCCAGTAAAATGTTTCTGCTCTCAAACTTGTTACAGGTTTAATAAAAATAAATAAATAAATAAAATAACTTCAAATTGATTTGATTGTTTACTCCCCCTTATGTCATTACAAAATTGTATGATTTCTTTCTTCTGTGGACCATGAAAAATATATATATTTTTATTTAACCATACAATGGAAGTCATTAAAACTGTTTGGTTACCAACATTTTTCAAAATATCTTCTTTTGTGTTTCACAGAAGAAAGAAAGCCATTGAAATGTTGAGTTTTGGAATGATATGAGGGTGAGTAAATTATGACAGTATTTAAATTTTTGGATAATTATTATTATTTATTTATTTTTAGCATTTTTGTCTGGTTTTTCAGTAAAATTAATATTATTTTTAAAGATTATAAGACATATTTTTACAGGAAAACAATCAAAAATACCGATTAAGCTAATACTGCCAGTAAAAAAAAATTCTGCTCTGGAAAAAAAAAAAAACCTTGGGTTTATTTTAAGGCAGACATTGACAGTCAGCCCGCCATCTGTAACAGGAGATGTTGAAGGTCATAACACACCTGAAATTAGAAGAACCACAGACAGACACCAGCCAGCCTTTCAAATGTCCCATTCATACACATATCATAGCAAGATATCCACATCCTTTCATATGAAAGGCAAATGCAATGGAAAGATGATAAATCCATTATTTCCGTTCAGCTTTCAGGTCTTTTCCAAAGTTTTCTTTGTGTGACAATGTCTGTGCCCTTCACTATTGTGTTTAGATCCCAAAATACTCTATTGCATTTTTAATGAGGCCTTGCAGACTATCTGTGTCTGTTTTTGACTCACTTTGACTCATTTGAGCAGGTCTTTTTGTGTCCTTCTACTTTTAAGGGATAGTTGGCTGAAAAAATCAAATTCATTTATTAACTCACCCTTACTTTTCAACGGCTTTGCAATTAATAGGCACTAGAGGTTTCAAAAACCTTATTATTGATAACATTTTGTTGACGTCTTCATTAGAAAGATATGAGCTAAGAATCTCAATTATTGGTATCATACAGCTAGAGAGGATATTTCTGATATGTCAAATGTGTCTCTTCATCCGATTTGGTTAAGACTGTTTTTTTTATCAGACACAACATGTACTTTCATGCCCCTCTCTAAAGTAATTAGCTTGGCACTGATATCTGTTCTTGACCAGTGGGAAATGAGGCTGTAATTAGCCCAATTTCTGTATTCATTATCTCTTTTTATCATTGAGATACAGCATTAAGTGGGCTCCTTCAAACTAAAACTTGAGTCCACAAATACTGGATTTGGATGGGTTCTTTTGAACTTTAAAAACACCCTCCTCTCCTGTTTGTGCTATGTAATGTACTTTAAGTACATCCCAGATGCAAAATTAAAGGAGGAATTAAAATATGCCATAAATTCATAAAGTATGCAGATTATAAACACAAACAAACTCATGATTTTTTTATATGAATCTGAATTTGTGTGTGCATTTGCAATGTAGAATAATTTGAGTGCCTATTTGTGTCCAAAAACCAGTGATCTAATGATGTTTTGGGTAATATTAGATGTATTATTTATTGGAGAAATGCAGGTATATTGATTATTGTTCTCTTCATGAAAAATTCAGCACAGGTCTTGCTAACATATTTCCTATAGGGCCAATGTTTCTTTTATTGCAATATGCACCAAAGCATGTTTTTTTCCATTACATATTGACGAAAATGTCACGTGCAACCCCTCACCTCCCTCCCCAAAAGCTGACCTCAGTCATTTATTACCTATGTTAGATAAGGCTTCTGAATCACAGTCCAGGAGGGAATAGAACTGTGCATGTAACATAACTAAAACTGGCATATTCATTAAGTGCTCTCTTCAAAAATGGGCTAAATTCCAATCAGACTTCTTGGCAGAGCGAAACGATGAGAACCCAAAGCTGGGTGACATCTCACGCATAGCTGACATCTCCTCCCAGATAAACGGCCACTCGCTTTCTCTCTCTCTCCCCATCTCTTTCTCTCTCTGAAATGCTCACAAATTATAGCAATTTCTGTCAGTCCAGCATTTATAGTTTTGTCACTTGAAAATCTATTTTTACCCAAATACAATCAGCTTTGTTTGCTATTTACTGTGGCTCCTGACCAGCCAAGGGGTAGAGAACAATCTGTAAGCATTCCCATTGAACTCCATGGCAATTGGTATCTTTGGTTAGGGATGATTCAAAACTTATTTTTGAGACAAACACATAAGCCATAACAAAACTTGACTTTCTTCTGTGTACATACATATGTACTTATGTTTGTTACATATGTTTGTTATGTACTTTGTCAAATAATGTATTTTGGATCATTTTTAACCCAAAAAAGTTACAGACTTCAGCTTTAATGTTACTGAATGAAATGTCGACCCAGCATGAGTTGTAGGACTGTGAAGCTTTGGGGGGTGTTGATGGACTCGATCTACTCCATCTGTGTCTTGATCATCGTTCTGAATCAGACCCAGATGAGGACTTTGATAAAAACAATATATATATTTTGTGTTTTGTGTAGGAAACTTACCCACATTCAAGGGTTCATAAAAAGAAAGAATGAAGCAAGAATAAAGTTCTACAGGCCATGAAAGTTTGGTTAAAAAGCTGACTACTTTTCTAGAAAACGCCAATGGGGAAAGAGATGTTTATATTTAGTTTCCCTTAAAAACAGAAGACAAAAATGCGAATTAAGATTTTGGGCAGTGTGTGAGTTTCATAGAATGATTTTCCTCCACAAAAGATTTACTTTCTACTGTATCCACCCAAATGAGGGACCAGACAATTGTGAAAGATGAACCGCTGTCCTTACTGCATCCTAAATCAAGCCTACTCATTACTGGATTGGAGGTTGCATGGCAACGCTACAAAGAAGGCCAAAGAAATTAAAGCTCTCTGCAGATGAGGAATCAGAGGCTAGTTATTCCCATGTCGTTTCTGGTGTGTCTTCTCATAGGGTGTGATTGTACAGTATAAGCAGTGAGCCAATCCAATTATCTGAAAGATGGGATGGTTTGTGGGCCACAAATAATAGGAATCATCTCTTTTCCACCTTCCGGTGCTTTTTTTGAGCTGGTTAAATAATTGATATAGACAAAAGAGGGAAATATGTCTGTCTGTCTGTCTGTCTGTCTGTCTGTCTGTCTGTCTGTCTGTCTGTCCAAATATGAAGCGTACACCTCAGGGTTAGGTAATAATGTGGATCAATTGTAAATCAGCATTGTGTCTTGTATAATGCCACACGTGTCTCTCGGCATCAATACTAATAAGCAGGACGTAGTATCATACTCTGTTTGACTAATGACCTTGTCAAAAAGAGAATTCGTCACTGTCAGCAGATATTAAAAACCATTACCTGCCACCATGCCTACAGCTGCTCTGTCAGAACTCGTGGAAGCCACAATCGAGTTAGACTGAGTCTGCAGAAACAGCATTTCAGGAGTTTGGTGTGAAGAAGCAGTTTGCGTTAGGTTAAGCTCAGCATCTGAAGGATTGATCCTGGAGACACTCAATAATCATTCAGGAACCGCAGGACAGGCATTTCATTTTCTGCGAATGGACCTTTACCCTGTCGTTATTACAGTTCCACTGCATAATGACTTGCTTCCATCCCCTCTTTTGATTATCGAAATGGAATTAATCTTACTGCCTAAGAGATTACGGATCACAGTGTTATTAATTTCCTCACAATCAATTGGATATTCTGCACACCTGGTTTATAAGCATTTTAACTGATGCATTAATGGGAGCTTCATGTTGAGGAGACTGGAGTCTGAACTGTCAAACTGATTCTAATTGTCTGGGATTACTCTCTTTATGGTTACAGTCATTTCCTTTATGAGCTAAACATCCAAATTATCTAGGCGATTGATTATATGAATCAAAAGATGATGTGATTTAATTATCACCACAAAAACGTGTACTTTTTTGTAGTTTGAAAAATAAGTTCTTGCACTTTTATCTGACTGAACTTGAATGGAAAAATATTTTGACTTGACAACTAATTCGCAAATGACACTTAATGACAAATATGACATTGTTTGAGATGTCTTTGACAACTTGACATAAACCAATACATCATAACCTGTCAGTGTCTTTGTCACGACAACTTGACATTACTAAGACAACACAACCTGTCATAAACATGACATAGCAGATTAATTATCATACTTAAGAAACTACATTTGTTATTGGTTATATAAACCAATAACCTTTATTGGTTATTGGTTTATTCTTTATTGGTTATTAAACTTTATTGGCTAGCTTTATTGGTTAACATTGCATTAAACCTTCAGGTGGTTGGTTTTGACATTGGCTGTCATGAGGCATTATAACTTTTTAATAACAAATTCAATTAATACCACTGTAGTTGAGGTCACGAAAAATAATCATGACAGTTATAATGGCCTCTTGACAGCCAATGTCAAAGCCTTCGTTTTCGATATGGGTGTGTGTAATTTACGTTGTAGAGCAAGACGTCCAAGTATAATCAAGATATTTTATTTTAGTCAGATTGAAAAACCCCCAAATAAAACTCATTCACATGATCAGTGTTGGTATGGTATGTAACATCTCACTGTGGTTTGTTGTTCAGCACACAGAAAGATCTTATTTATCAATGGAAGGTGTAAGAACTAGATCCATCTAGACTAGTGTTTCCCAATTACAGTATGTGTTAAATGTTTTATGATTAGGCTGTATCAAAGGCAAATATCAAAGATCATGCTTGATTCGCAGGGAATGCATGAAGTGACAAATTGTATAGCTTGAATCCAGTATAAGGGTATGTACACGAAAACTATGTGCTAATATGGAAACGTTTTTTCCTTTGTTTGTACAGAGGACGGCGTTATCAAAACGATCCCGTTCACACGGAACCTCGAAAACGACTAATAACGCTGTATTATGCATGCCAGACAAGTAGTTGGTGATGCCACTTTATTATGAAAGACAACACGCCTGGGTACACACATATTCTTTTACCACAGTGCACTCGAGCCGAATGCACATGCCTATAGAAACAAATGACATAATCTATCTTTTTTTTTTTTGTCTGATTTTCACTCTAAGGATGTTAATCTTTATAATATTGTATTATGTCTTCTGCTTCAATTTCATCCTCTCAATGCCAGAACCAATTTTAGAACGTTCTCGTCTGATATAAAGTCCCGTTTCACTTCGTTTAAGAAAATGTGAAATCCTTTGAACACAAAAGCTTTGAAAAAATAAATCAGCTTTGAGTCTGTTGTAAGGAACCTGACATTTTTCACGATGACAAAATGTTATATTGTGTTGATTTGTGCAATAACCACCTGTGATCATATTTCTTACTGCTACACTACAGTTTACACAGAGATGATAGTGTTGCTTTCAAAAACTTGCACTTTGAAACCCATTTTCAAAAGTTTGCATTTTCAGGCCCTGAAAACGGGATTGTCGTGTAAACGGTGTCGTGTGAACGTCTAATGTAATAAAAAAAATGTTGTTTTTTTGTTTTGTTGAATCCTATATTTCATTTCATGTATATTACTAAATCCAGATGATTGTCAGAAGTGTCTGAAATGAGAAATAGTAGTGTCGTTATCAACACAAACATGGATGCTCTTCATTTCCGCTTAGTTTTACGGTGGCTTTCCTGGCAGCTCAAACGGTGGAGCATGTTAGCAATGCCAAGATCATCAACTAATAAAACATATATCTTGAATGCTGTGTGAGTTGCTTTGGATGAAAGTGTCTGCCAAATACACTTCCGTTCAAAAGCTCAGTAGGATTAAGATTTAATGAAGATTAAGGATAAAGATGTATTCCTCAAAAACACATTAAACTGATCAAAATATTAACATTTCTGGAAGGAATGCTTATATATTTTTTTAATTACCGTTTCAACAAAAATATAAGGCAGCACTGTTTTCAACATTGATGTTTGATATATTGATATGTGGCTTCAGTCTAGTGCCCGAAGTGTGTGCAAAGGGAAGAGCCCTTCAGTAAGTCCTGTGATACAGATGGCACAATAGCGAACAGCAATCCGGCTAGAAGAAATAGACTTAAAAGAGGTTTCCAAGACAACAACAGATCAAGGAGAGTTCAAGAACTAAAACACATCTGAAGAACAGGAGAAGATCAGGCAGCACTGTTGCAGCGTACAACCATCACAGACACAAACAGACTCAGAAGTGGACGCATTCAGTGATGTTGCCTAATTCCTTTCTGGCGTTTGGCTGTACTTTCTCTGTCTCATTCGACTCATCAGAGTGGTTAGAGATAATACCCACAACATCTGGTTGGCCCCTCGTGCCAGCCGGCAAAGGGCCAGTCAATTTGCCATGCTCCTGCGCCCCCATTCAGCCGGCCAGATGTCTACTAATGCAATCTCCAGAAAAGCGTTCATGATTTACGCCATCTGCGGCCCTCAATAGGAATGACTTTGCTGTAATCAAGTGTGAAAACTTGTGAAACAAACAATTAATTTTCCATTGTGACCATCGCTTGCCAGTGCTTTTGGCATTAACATGTTTTGACATTAGCAGTTCAAACGGATTCGATTAGTAGCCCAGGAGAGCCTGGCTGGAGCTCCAGAAATCCATGACTAATGATCTGCTTCCTGGGGGTATAGAGTGAATCACCAAAGAGAAAACTCACAAGTTGCGTTGATGGGTCGATGCAACAGGCCTCGAGCAGCTTGAGATATTGTTAAATGTTAATTTAGCGGTCCCTGATGGGAGGTATCCTAACTGCTATGAGCTTAAACAAAAGAAAAGGCAGTGACAAAGACTTCTGACGGGGATAATGTGTTGAAGAACAACAGATTCTCAAACAGCATTTAGCCTTCCTTGAATAATGTGTGTAATGCTCGCACACTAACAATAAGTAATGCTTAGAAGAGTCATAGTCATTCAGATGCTTGTGCCCCCTCAAGTGGATTTTTAATGCTACTCCAAACAAAATGGCTTTAAGCTGTATTGGTATTGTTGGTAACTGAAAAGAAAACACCCACTCGCATTGTTGGTCTAAATTGGTCAGTGTGCCATTAAAGTTTGTGTGTGTGTATAGCTACATTTTAAATACATATAGGACATGCATACATACGTACATTGTTTAAATGTATTAAAATTAAGCAAATAAAGGAGTGTGATTTACCACTTATATCTGTTATTCGTTTCTATTTCTGTATCAGTGAACTAACAATTCCTGCTCTAATATGAAAAACTACAAAGATATGAAAAGTGTTTTAGTCCTGTCTGTCTTCATGTTTTATGTCAGTAAGATCACCAGATGAGCCAAGACCAATGATTCACCTTCAAAAAATAAATTCAATTAAATAGATAGATGCACGACACCAATTGTGGTATTGCTTTTATTTTAGAAAGAAAACCTATTTACCTTTCATATCGGTCATTCGTCTCTATTTTGTGTCTCTTTGCTTTAGAGTGTGCCCAAATGAACAGTGTGGGGTCTGGTTCATCTCTGATGCAAGCCATGACACAATACCCTTCGCTTGGACAGGTACCTGTAGCCCACCCCTATGAGCCATCTCAAGCTGGAAAGGAGCTCAACAAGTACGCTTCGCTCAAGGCTGTGGGTAAGCGGCCATTCTCAAACCTGCCTGTATATGGCTTTGATCAAAGCCTGTTCTCATCTGAAAAACAAACACTATCTCATTTTTAAAAAATGTTATTTTATCTATATGGGATTTGGTTCCATAAATCTACCATTGTCAGGAATTACAAATGTAAATCCAAGCAAGTCATCTAGTATTTAACATGGCATGCGTTTCTTGTTGTGCATTACTCTGAAATACAAAGTCTTCAGAATGGCCACCTTTAGTCAGAGTTCTTGATCATGTGGTCTTGGTCTGAGATCTGGTTGTTGTTAGGTGTTCTCATATTGGTCTAGATCGTAGTGGTCTTGTCTTGACATAATGTCTGTCCTAGGTCAATATTTAGAGTCACTTACTTAGTGCACTGTTACAGTATTGTTCTCCCAATGCATGGACATGGCACAATTGGCTTTAAAGGAGTAGTTCACTTTAAATAAAAAAAACTTTTGCTGATAATTTACTCACCCCCATGTCATCCAAGATGTCCATGTCATTATTTCTTCAGTCGAAAAGAAATTAAGGTTTTTGATGAAAACATTCCAGCATTTTTCTCCACATAATTCACTTTACTGGGCACCAAACGGTTCAAGGTCCAAAAGACAGTGTCAGTGCAAACTGCAAACTGTTCAAAGGGCTTTAAACGATTCCAGATGATGAATAAGGGTCTTAGCAAAAGCAAAACAATCTCTCATTTAAAGTAAAACAAAACAAAGTTTAAGTTTTATAAGCTCAAATTCTCGGCTTGCTCTGTTCTGTGATGCGCGTTCGTGACTCTCCTGTTTGAACTCGTTCATCAAAATGAACAAATCTTTTTTTCGAGTCATTTGGTTCATTCAATGAACGAAATGGAAAATGTTGGAATGTTTTCATCAAAAACCTTAATTTCTTTTCGACTGAAGAAAGAAAGACGTGGACATCTTGGATGACATGGGGGTGAGTAAATTATCAGCAAAAGTTTTTTTTTTTTTTTTTTTTTTTTTAAGTGAACTACTCCTTTAATACCGGGAATGTTTATATGAGTTTGAATATATTTGCTGTTATCATTCTCCATCCCAAAAGAACCAGCTCAAATGTTAATTTTGAAACGTGTCCTGGCAGTTATAAGGCCTGGTTTCACAAACAGGACTTAGATTAAGTCTAGATAAGACCTTAGTTTAATTAGGATATTTAAGTATCTTTTATAAACATGCCTTAGAGACAAAACAATAGCACTGACATATTTTAAGATAAGCCAATGCTACTTGATTTCTGTTAAAACAGCTCAAACATGCATTTTAGTTCTGGGCTAGGCTTAAGTCTTGTCTCTGAAACCGGGGGTCAATATTTTTATTTATTTATTTTAGAAATTCTGTATTCAGATTTTGATGTCAGGAGAGCTGAAAACTCTCATTACTCTTTCCCAGTCACTTAAGTATCAGAAGTACTTCAGAAATGACTAACTGCACCAGTGACATTGTTAACTTGTTCTAAAAGTAGACAGTGTTGTGGTACTCGAGACTCGGACTCGTCTCGGACTCGGTCTCGAGACCATATTTTAATGGTCTTGGTCTTGTCATGGACTCGTGTGCATTTAGACTCGGAATTGACTCGTACTCGAACATTTTTTTCTTTAGGACTCGGAATTATTCCCGAGTCCACTCGAGTTCAATTAAAAATATTTTTCATGATTATTAATGTATGTTATTAAAATATTTCTTTAAATTGATTGACACGCCCAGTGATCGTTGATTTTCAAGTGCGCAACTGCACATGACAAATTGTAATAAAATTACTTTTAACACCACCTACTATGTGGCCTTTTTTACCCTAAACTGATCATATTTTTTAAACTCTAAGTAAATTCAGTAAAAAAAAAAAAAAAAAGAAAGATTTCTCTAAGTAAATAAAAGTAAATTAGGTAATCAACCCTCACTGGTCTCGGTCTCGACTCGGACTCGACTGTCTCTGGTCTCGGACTCGACTCGGACTCGACTCTCTATGGACTCGGTCTTGACTCGGACTCGACTCTCTCTGGTCTCGGTCTGGACTCGGACTCGAGTGAGGTGGTCTCGACTACAACACTGAAAGCAGAAACCAAAAGGTTCTAGATGCTTCTCATATGGTTTGCGACCATTTTAATTCATTCATTTATCATTTAATTAATTATTTAAGTTTTCCAGTGGTAGTGACATTGGGTAGTCACTTTTTACTTTTCACATCAGTTAGTCTGGCATCAGAGTAAAGCCTATGAAAGACGTCAGTGAGATGACAGCTTGCAAACCGCAGACAAACAACCAGCAGAAGTAGCGACGTGTGATGAATCGGCCACAGATGAAACTGCTTAGTTTCTAATCCACTGAAATGCAGTCTGTGCAGACCGATCCCTGGGAAAACAAAATAAAAAAAGGACAGTTTATAATGAGAGAGGCCCAGGAGACGCTCCACACGGCGAAACGAGGAGTAGCCCCCAGTAGTTCCTCTGGTGCGTTAATCTCAGCGCATTGATGTTAATGAAAGAGTCGCATCAAAGATCAGCACTTCTCTCGGCCGGCTGGCTTATTTTGCGCTCGGCCTCCTGGTATGAGGTTTTAGATCTGTGGTTTGTTGTGACTATTTGGGGTGTCAATGCTGTTAAAAAGGTCACCTGAAGGATATTTAATTAAAATTCTAAATGTCATGCTGAAATAAGGTGGATTTCATGCAGAGTGTAGTCAGTCCCAATTAAGGCCTGGCTGAGTTGGAAGGTGATAGACCCTTAGTGACATTTCATGCAATTTATGGAAAAGAAATGATTTGTGACACGCTAGGATTGTTTATACTCATTTGTCTGATCTGGTTCTTGCAAGTTGTGATTCACACAGTCAGTGATCGACTAGCACTGGTTAAAAAATACAGGAGTCAACATTTGAAGTGGATCAAAACCTTTCATTACAGTTACTGTATACATGAATTTTGAATAATACCCATTCTTGTCTTTGGACTTTGATTAACTCTTTTAATCCACTTTAATGTTGAATACTGTATTTGCAGTAACACATTTTTTTTCTAAGGAAACTGTTGGTTGCCGTTTTAAACATTATTGTCCAAGAATAACATTACAGTGATAGTGGCAAAGTTGACAGTGAGTTGTTTTTTTTTTTTTTTTTTACTTCAAGTTAAAAAAAAGTTTCAACTGACAAATAAAAACCCTAAACAAACCATCTTCTGGAAGAGCAAAAAGCTGTTGCTTCCATTTGATGATGGAAGCTATCCAGGCTAATTTGCATTCAAAGAAACACATTTTCTTGTTACAAATAGAAACCTTAGGCGAAAAAGAAAAGCATTCACAACTATTTTGGTTGCCAATCACAATGGAGCATTAACTGCTCTTATAAATATTTGAGGCACTCCTAGATATTTGCATTTCACAAGTTATTTTTGTAAACAAATCCAAGTTGGAAACATGTAGATTAATTTAACTCTGATCAATTTGATTCTTAATTAAGGGATTGTTCACTTTGAAATTCACTTTTGGTATGTTTTAACTTACCTCAAGGGCATCCAAGATGTAGGTGTCTTTCTTTCCACAGTAGTTTCAATTTTGATATTTTTAGGCAAAACCGTTCTTGTCTTTCAGTCATTTAATGGGGTCCACCTCAAAGAGCATGCACAGAGAAGTCCAAATTAAACATGATTTAATGACTCGTAAATGTAAGTACACATTGATGGCCTAAAACACGAAACGAGCAGCTTGTGTGAGAAAACGAACAGTATTTATATCGTTTTTACCTCTTGATACCACAGCCACGTCCAAGTGATCTGAAGGCACAGGCGCTTCATTCTGCGCAAGCACTGGAAAGCGGCGGAAGTGATCTCTTGCGTGGTTGTAAAAAAAAAAATCAACGTTGTCTGTTGATTTATCAAAATCGTCTTCCATTGCGATTTCCTGTATATCTAAATATATTTAGATCTTCACAGTGAAGGATAACACTTCTGAAATCTCTGTGTAAACAATGAGTGCGTACACCAGCGAGAAATCAATTCTGGGGCTTGCCGGCATGGTTGCACAGAGAGAAGCGCCCTTGCCCTCAGATCACTTGGATGTGGCTGTGGTTACGAGAGGTAAAACCGATGTTAATACTGTTCGTTTTCTCACACAAACCGCTCGTTTCGTGTCTTAGGCCATCAATGTGTACTTACTTTTACGAGTCATTAACTCAGTGCATGCTCTTTGAGGAGAACCCCATATACGTCCATTAAATGACTGACAGACAAGAATGGTTTGACCTAAAAATATCAAACTTGGAAAAACTGTGGAAACAAAGACAAATACATCTTGGATACCCTTGAGGTAAGCTAAAACATATCAAAAATGGATTTCAAAGTGAACTATCCCTTTAATTCATACGGACCCCAAACCTTTGAGTGTATGTGTACATGTTTGGTTATTTTAAAAAAAACAGGTTCAGAATGACATGGAGGTGAGTAAATAATGTCAGAATGTCACTACACCTCCACAAAAACATCCGGTTATTTTTGTTGTTTGTAGAAGGAAACGATCGGGTCAAGTATTTTCTGAGAAAAATGGGGAAAACAAGTGATCTATTAAATGTGTAATTCTCTAGTGGGGAGTAAATCAGCAATCAGGTTGTTGTTGTTTTTTGCATCTGACTAATGAATTGTTGAATTTTCCCTCGCTTTTGCTCTCTCTATCTCTCTTTCCCAGCTGAAAAAGCCAACGAAAACTTCTACACTAACAGACGGCACTTAGCCGACCTGGCAGTGAAAGGCGCTCTTCCCATGCACTCGGTGAGTCTGGAGCAGGAGCCCACCAACCCTTACAGCCCGGAGCTGCCCTGCCAAAAGCAGAACGGACACAAGTCCAAAAGCACCAAGATCCACAGTTCCCACCCGCTGGCTTTTGGCTCGAACACCATCGCCAACCCCGGCATGCTGAAGAGCTGGGAGGGGACGGAAACGCTGGGCCGCCGGCAGACGTACGGCCCCAAGAGGCACAGCGCCACCGTGGAGCAAGTGAACGAGTTGACGTCCGCCCAGAGCCAGCACTACCTGCCTCCACATCCGTACTTTGTCACCAACAGCAAGACTGAGGTGACCGTGTGAACAGGGCCGCAACAGCGGGCTCATCGAGCCCAGGTCTTGAGTGGATGCGTGGTAACCAAGGAAGAATTATGGATTAGGAGCCCGTCCTTCTGGAAGGATTGACCGAACGGTCTGGCTTGAGATCTGCATGGCTGTATGTGTGCTGTTTGTCTTTGAGCGGTTGTGCATGGAAAAGGCATGCATTGGACTTGAAAGGGGAAGCGTAACGTTACTCAAATGAACTCTTTCTGTGTCCATTCCGTCACAATGCAAATGGATAATCTGCCTTGTAGTGATGAGTTTGTCACAAGGCCGTCCGTCAATATGATGAGGACATGTTCAAACACGAAACAGTCAATGCAATCAAACGTTCTAGATGGGACCAACGTCATGATTCGCAACAACTTGAAAGCTTGTGAGATAGTCCTAAACACACATAGTTTTGTTCTCAGAATCTTGTACATAACAGAACGTTACCAAGAAAGTATAATGTCGAAAGCTTCCTCGCATCGGTCTGGAAGATTAAGGTCGGTGTGAGGACAAACGTGTCTCTAGTTCTTCTCATGTCAAGTACCGAGACTTTCCAGAGCGTGTGCACCTGAAGCATCCTGTAGCAATGCAACACGCTATATCCTGACAAAACACTGGGCTTGTGCCTTTCCAACAGAAGAACTCATTATATAAGAGCTGTTGTGCTTTTCAGCAAGCACATGGCGTTTCTTCAAAAACAAAGATGCATAAAATATAAACAAATCTATTGTTTACGGCTGTCATATTTCAGTAGAAAAAATGTTGATTGTCAGTGTTCTGAAATACACATTTCTCCCTTCTGTTACACCATTTTTCCTCTGATGCGTTCACACACTGTACTAACCAATAGTTTAGTGCAACTGTAGAGAGTGTTGTAGGGTTAATGATAGACATTCATTATTTTTCAATGTTAGATATGATAAAAAATGAATGGTTAATTATGATACCGAACAAGATTGTCAAAACACTGCCATTGTTGGATTCCCAGTTTTGGTATTGAAAACCGATTCAGTAGTTTCTTTTGTTTTTAGCATCATAATGTGAACCATTTCAATTAGCATAAGGGCAAAAGGCTGCATTTAATTTCGAAAACGTAGTGTTTTGTCACCTACATCCAAATGATCCCAAGCACCGTGTATCTGGTTGTGAATAAAGTGGGTGACATAAACTTTAATTGCTCTGAAACAAGTGGCTTTATCTCAGTGCACTTAAAATGTTGTTGACCTACGTCATTTACTCTTACCCTAATTGAGCTGGAAAATTAGCAGGCTAACTCATACTGAAAATAAAAAGACATTTGCATATCTAGTAGCACAGCTTTCTGGAGTGTCACACTCTCTAATTTTGCTAGTAGAAAACGCATTCTAAGTATTCACAGTGAGTAGTAAACTTAAGGGGTGGTAACACTAGATTTTGTGTTCGCATTATGTGTTCGCAAAACTCTTTTTAGCCTGCAAATTTGTATAGTGATGTTTGACCATTAGAGGATCTAATGTGCATGGTTTGCAGTTTCGCTGGACATTTTAAGGTGTTATTATTACGCCTATCAAAGTTAACAACACATGGGGTTAACAAAATTGGGGTTAATTTCTTTTTGAAACTGCCAGTACCTTTTCTGTTACATTTACAGACATTCCCTTCTACCTTAAAGGACAGCACATTGTAATGCGTAATGGACTGCCGAAGTCATGACGTCACTTTGTAGGCCAAAATGCGGAAGTGAGTTAGCATTTTAGCATTTCAGGTTCCCTCGCTCTAAAGTCTATGGGTTTTTTGAATGGGTTTTTGCTAAATCGCCTGAAATAAGGTCTGTGGATAACAAAGCCTCTTGATATTTTCACGTTTTGATCTATGAGAACACACAGTTATAACCTGCTTGTGTTTTTTTTTTTTTTTAATTTATTGTGTCTGCTTGTGTTCTTTTAAACTTTATATAGGCTTCAAAATGTATACATTTGAAATTTATTTACATTATCTTGATTGACAAAATGTTTAAGGGTCACAACTGTTGAACACAGATCTTATTTTTTTGCGATTTTCCAAATGTCTGTGGGGAAAATGCATAGCTTTTCGATCAAGGGAACCCATGTGCCGCTAACTTTCGAGTTGTCAAAGTGGCGCCATAACTTCGGCACTCTATTGAAAAACGGTTAAAACACCTGTAAAAAATCAATACCGAAAATGTCATATTAACATGCTACTTTGTGATATCTGTCAGCTTATAGCAACACTTTATGTGTGATATTTAAAAATAAGTATTTTACAGCACATTTAAAGGAGTAGTTCACTTTAAAAAAAAAAAGAAATTAAGGTTTTTGATGAAAACATGAAAAATGAAAAAAAATTCGAAAAGAAATTAAGGTTTTTGATGAAAACATTCTGTGATGCGCGTTCGGGACTCCCCTGTTCAGACGCGTTTATCAAAATGAACAAAACTTTTTTTCGTGTCATTTGGTTCATTTAACGAACGAAATGAACGAATTGACTCGGGAAAAGATTTGTTCATTTTGATGAACGAGTTCGAACAGGAGAGTCACGAACGCGCATCACAGAACAGAGCAAGTTGAGCATTTTTGCTTATAAAACTTAAACTTTGTTATTTTTTTTTAAATGAGCGATCTTTTCGCTTGACAAGACCCTTATTCATCATCTGGAATCATTTAAAGGCCTTTGAACAGTTTGCAGTTTGTACTGAAACTGTCTTTTGGGCCTTGAACCGTTTGATTGCGAGTAAAGTGCTTATTTGGAGAAAAATCCTGGAATGTTTTCATCAAAAACCTTAATTTCTTTTCGACTGAAGAAAGAAAGACATGGACATCTTGGATGACATGGGGGTGAGTAAATTATCAGCAAAAGTTTTTTTTTTTTTTTTTTTTGTGAACTACTTCTTTTTTTTACTTTTTTTTGTGAACTACTTAGTGAACTACTAAGTGAACTACTCCTTTAAATATCATCAAAGCATAACACAAATTAATGAATCATTTGTACAATATTGGAGCAGTGCAGACGCAAGTCAGCAACAAATACCTCCTTTGTATTTATGTTAAATAACACAATTTAAAATTTAAATGAACAGTTTGAAATGTTAAAAATAAATATATATTTTTTAATGTATTCAAAACATTAAAGCGCTGGAGTGTTGCGCAATATCCTTTTGCCCATGTGCATTGCAGGTCTAAAATAAGTCTTAAATCTAGTGCGACCACCCAAGTCACATCCATAGAAAATAGAGTTTGATTCCATGTAAATGTAAATGGTATAAATGTGGGGCTGATTATTTAGGAGGAGAAATACAAATTGTAGCAATGTCAGTATTATGTCAAATATTGGCCTCTGCTTTTCTAAGAATTCCCTCCAAAAGAAAAACACTCCAGTAAATAATACAAGCCCATTCTCCAGTTTAACCGATTTTCTTCTTCACACCATTGAATTCTGTCTATGTGAGTCACAGCCAAACAGCTTGTGACAAACGAGTACTTAAGAATACTCCTGAAATTGCCGCTGGTCTGTCAGTCACTGAGTCCACTCAACATCTATTAAACCTGAGTGTTTCTCTGCAGGTCACCTCATGACTCAGATCGCACTACAGGATCACTCGCCGGGGGGGGGCACATTTCTTGGAATTAATTCACGTAGTGAATATCTTTTCCATTGAAATCTCTGAACACCGCAGAAATGGATTAGCACATAGATAATGTCAAGATCCGCCGCGTTGCTAAAAAGACCTTCACAGCTGGTTTCTGCATAATCTAACATATGACATCGGGATATAGAAATCAGACGTGCATGAAATAATCCAGGTTGGCAGTCGGGATATAATTTACTGAGAATGCATGGCACCCGCTGATTAATCAATTAGCATTGTTTTAGCACCCAAGTTAAGGAGTTATGCTAATATATGACCAAGATACTAGTGGTAAACACAATTTGCACAACATAGAATACAGCAGACGGTAACACTTTATTTCGATGATCCACTTTAGACATAAGTAACTTTGCAACTAGATGTCAACTAACTTTCATAACTGTACGTTCACACTGAGCGTCAAAGAAGCTCTGGCCGCCCTGTCAATGCAATGCATTCTCATCCCAAGGCATCATATACTGACGCTTTTGCCAATGCGTATGGCACCCTTTAGCGTCAATATAACACGCTTCGGTTATGGGTAGGTTTAGGTCTGGGGTAGGGTTAGACCACTAGGAGGCGCCTTCTGGCCCATATATATCTGCGTCTCAGTTGACGCTAAAGGGTGCCATGTGCGTTGGATGTCTACGTTGAAAAAAAAAACAGTACACTGAAGAAACCTTTTATAACGACAGCATTTTTATAACCGTTTTGGTCACATTTCGTCGAGAAAAAAAGAGAATAGTTAGCTATTATTATTTGCAGTCAAATCGGTGTCACCGTGAGTAAATGAATTGCATTCCCGCTTTAAAACGAGCGTTCGTAAATATTTCAAATAAATGTTGCGCTCATGTGGTCCCTATAAGCAAACAGTGTGATGTCATAAATGATAGGAAACCTGTAGGAAACACAGCAACGGCGATGATTAGCTTCTCTTCCATTTTCTCGGAACAAATGTTTTGGTAGGAACTAAAGTTTACATTGTATGTTTCTCCGGAATCAGCCAGCACGAAGGACGCCTATATTTTCCGATTGGTTGCTGGCGTTTTGCCGCTGCTTGCCAAGAGGTTAATCCATGGAAGTTGAAGCCTCGCGAGAGCCACCATTATAGCAAAACTTCACCAGCTGTTAGCATCCCATTGACTCCCATTCATTTTGGCGTCACTTTGACAGCAAATAACTTTACATCTGAGACGTCCAAAGACTTAATTTGTCCATTATTTGTTTCTAAAGAAACACGACGATGTATAAAACGCTCCATTACTTTGTATCTTACGTTACAGCCCCGTAGAAGCCATTCTTGTAAAAAAAAAGGCTAAAGATTGCATCATAACCACGGGACTTTCTGTCGCACAATAGAGACATTACCATATAGACAAGAGGAGCAGCTCGCAGGCAATCTTTGACTGTTTATGATGCGATCGGGGGGACATGAAGGCACAAAGTCAAGGCAGAAGCCCATAAATAGAGAGTCCATAAAACAACGCTTTCTCATCCTAGGGCGTCATCTAACTGACACTTTTGACCATTCGTCTAAATCTGACGCACGTGGCAACCTTTAGCGTCAGTTAGACGACGTCAGTAGGTTTAGGTCTGGGGTAGGGTTAGGGTTAGACCACTAGGAGGCGCGTCTCATAAAGGGTGCCATGTGTGTCGGATGTTGACGCATGGTCAAAAGCGTCAATTAGATGACGCCTTGGGATGAGAACGGGCTGTATAAAAGCAACGGGACAAAATATTTCAACGTTTTTGAGGAATTAGGTGATTCAGATTTGTCTTGGCACAGCTACTAGAAGATTTACAACTGTCAGACTGTCGTCACACTCAGTTTGAGCCTGCGCAGTCGCTCAGACATCAGTGCAATAATCGGGCTTCAGTCTTCTCCGTTGAAATCAATGGGGTCGCTGTGTCCATTTCTTTTACTGTATATGCTGCTTGCCGCTGAACCGTGTCACAGCTCATTACCATAAAGTTGAGATTCTTTCAACATTCTGATTGACGCTCAAAAAGCTCAAAATGCCCGAAACGCGATGCCGATGGATTTGACGCTCCTTGCAGCTGAGAAAAGCCGGCAGCGGTGTGAACGTACAGTGAGAGTATTAGTAGGCTGTTAAGATGGTTAGATGTTAAGGGTCAGGTTAGTAGAGTAAGTTGACATGAAGTTGAAAAGTCTGCCTCAACTGTTTAATGAGTTCAGCTTTCAGCATATTGAAATGTATTAGACCGCATGTTACTTTGAGACTACATAGGGGGTAGTCTGATCACTGATTGCTGTTTCCACCTCTCATTGTGCCTTGCTGTTTGTTAACAGACACTAGGACTCATTTTTATGTTTCAATTCATACATTTGTTTTAATGGAGGATTGGGGTTGGCTACAGATGAATGCATAGAAAGAACCAACACATTCCCAAGACGTCATCTAACTGACATTAAAGGGTGCCCTAAAACGTTGGATGTTGACGTACTGTATGGTCAAAAGCGTCAGTTAGATGACGTCTTGGGATGAGAACGGGCTGAAAGAACACCTGTCCTAGATGTTTTTATCCTTTTCCATCAGCACAAGGTCATTTTAGATAGAGACATGATGAACTAGTACATAACAGATGCAGTCTTGAACAGTCATCTGTACATTATACATAACAAAAAAGGGCTGAATATTAGCAGAACAACTTTAATGCTGTGATCATGAAGGTTAGATGTTGAGTGAATGCGTTCTGACCCTCACTGAAAACACATTGAAATGTACAGGCAGATGTTATACAATGATTTTGCCCTTTATTTAATGTCTAAAAACTCCCACTGCAGTTGATATTGATGTTAGTTTGTGTATTTGTATCTGTAATTGGTTCATTTTAAGCACGCAGATGCGATTAAAAGTAATACCTCAAATAGTTTTGACAAGTAGAAACCCACTGTTTTGTTAATTTATTTTATCTGGGAATAGCTATTCCAATGAATGCTAATCGTTATTGTCATATTCTTCACATAACGCCGGAATAGTTACACAATAACTTTATATTTGTAAGTAGTAGCATAGCAGTTGCTGATCAGACCAAGTTGTCCAGTTCAGTGGTTTATATTGTGAATCACATAGATGAAGCATTGAGGGTTAAACCGCCAAACTAATACCTGCACAAGCTCAAATTATACTGAGAAACCTGAGTGTCATTTATTGAAGGGTTATTTTGTGATCCAGGTTTATTTCAAAATGTATCAATATAGTATTCAGTCCATCATAATACTGTTCAATGTTCTCTGTATTGGCGATGCACAGCGCATCTGGGAAACAGAGACAACCTTGTCACATCCTATTGCCCGTGGATCACATTAAATAACACTAAGGTGAATTTTTCAAACAACGTATTCTGTGTAACATTTCTACATGGAAGTTGAAAGTTTAAGCACTGTTGTACCATTCGCATCACAAAACTTATTTACAATAAATGTCTCTTCTCTATACGTTCTGTGTATTTTTGAGTTAAGGAATTGAAAGTGTTAGCTGTGCTGGTTAACATGTAGACACATCCAATGATATTAGACAAACACAGAATATTTTGTCATCTGGGAAGATGTGTATTATCCTACAATGAAGATGAGGCATGGCATTCTGATTTGGACTATTAGGCACAGAATGTGTCATTTGAATTTAAGGATGAATTGCATTTGGCCAAAGGGTAAAGATTTAGCTTGTTAGCATGGTTCTGTTAGCCTCCTTATTGAAAACAAGCTGGACATTCTGACAATATCTTTTTTTTTTTTTGAAAAGCTTTTTTTCTTAAAAATGTGAAATGGACCCTGTGTGCTGCCGTGGATGTCACAGAGACCAGAACAGTCACTATGGCACTGACCTGATCGAGATGAATGAAAGCGCTAACAAATAGCTTTCTCCAGGTAATAGAGACCCAGCTGATTCTGGCCAAGATAAACCCTATTAGATCCAAAAAGGAAAATCATGTCATCATTTACACTCCCTCTTGTCATTTCAACCTGAATTACTTATTTTCTGCTGTGAAACTTAAAAAAAACTGAGTTTAATTGGACTCTCCTTCCCAAGGACTAACGTTTTCCAGCTTTCATGCAAAACTAAAGTCATTTGGTTGGGCGAGGAACCATGTCAGAATTTTCAATCCAAGGTGACCTATTCTTTTAAATAGGGACATTTAATGTATTACTTTAAATGTTCTTGAAATAGGATATGTGCATCTACGGATGCGTATTGCATTCACTTGAGGAAAAAAATCTACTCTGTTTTTCTGAATTAACTAATTAATTATCTCAGAATTACGAGATAATTTTTCATGGAAAAAAGTTTTTGCTCTGTTTTTTATGAATTAATGAGTTAATTATCTCAGAATTATGAGATACATTTTTCTTGAAAAATATTTTTTCACTTTGTTTTTAGGAATTAATGAGTTACTCATTTTGAGATAATTAAGTCATTAATTTAACTCGTTAATTCAGAAAAACATAATATATTTTATATAAATGAATGCAATACGCTTCCACATGCATCTGATAAGGATCAGTCGTGGCACTAGAGTTGGGATGGATCCAGGCGCAGGTCCACCATAGAGGGTCCCTCGGGATAAACAGATGTTCTTATGATGTACCAAATACATCAGGATTTACGGGACGTGTTCCGGGTTTCCGACTGATCTAAACTATGCAGCCTAATTTTGAATTAAGGAAGTCTATAGTGTGTTATGTGTATGTTAGGCCAAAGAGATGTGTTTTTAGTCTAGATTTGAACTGACAGAGTGTGTCGAGGCGGTGTGAGTTTATCAGCATCAACAAAACTAGCACTGATCTGAATTTTGTTGAAGGCTTTGCTCTAGCTGTGATCACCGTAAGTGGACAAAAGCACACTTTCAATAATGACTTCTTCCAAATGATATTTAATCAGCTCATCTTCAATAATAACCATTAACATGACTGTCAGCTGCTTCACTGTAGGAGTACGAGTCCTTTATTCACAGAAACAAAAGCTTTTAATTATTGTCTAATGTGCTCCTGGACCTTTTATGAAGAAAGACCTCACCGACCTTTAATAGGAAACCATCCATCTGCTTTAACTCATTTAAAGAAGTAATTTCCTGAGTTTGAAGATGCCTCCTTCCATACTATATAGTAGGTGAAAAACAGTATGTGAGCCAAGTATTATGTCTAAATTCATATTCATTAACACAGTATTGGTGAAAAGTACACTCGCTGACTGGAATTTGCATTTGATGGACACTTTACTATCCCATGAGGCCATGGCAGAGGATCTGTGAACGGAAGTAAAGCGACGCAACTGACCCTGGTAGGTCACATGATAATAACAACATGACGGATGTAGCACGTTCAAATTTGTATTCGCACATTCGTACTATATACTGTAGAGCAGAGTTTTTTAATAGTCAGGATTAAGTTTCAAACCAAATGTAGTTCACAGCATCTGATTTCGATGGAGTTTGGCATGGTTAGCATAGCCTCATTAGCTTCTACCAACCTAAACTCATGAGAAAATTTAAAGGGGTCATGAATTGGCTTTTTAAATATTATTATATTGTTGTCTGAGGTCGACTTATGACGTTTGCTTGGTTTCTGCATTCAAAACATTAAAATGAATAAGTAATAGGCTATTTTGTACCCAAGTTTTGAGCCTAGCTGAAAAACGCTCAGTTTTTATGGGTGTCTCGCACTTAAGACTTGGAAGTAAATGCCCACTGCTGAGAGTGGATAACGTGGGACGTGATTTTGTTCGTGGGGAATTGATTGGATGATCTTGCAGTGATGTAATGTGAGTGACAGGTTGTCTCGCCCTCACGCCAGTAAACACATCATCAGAGAAGAGAAGACATGTCACTGCAAGGAGTGGAATATATTTTGATTAAAATTTATGAGGACACATGAATTAAAATATGTATATATATATATATATATATATATATATATATATATATATATATATAAAGATAAATCATTTATAATAATTACATCAATATTCCATAAAAAAATGAATTGCCCATATTGATTTCATGGTGACTTTTATTCCAGTAAAAGTTTTAGAACACAACTGAGATAACAAAACTTGAGTCTGAAAATTTCATTATGTACTTAAAAAGAAGTGCACTTGAATTGAATGGATATACATCAAATCCTAAAATATATAGATTTGTTTAAAAGTGCCCAAAACTTTACATTCAATCTTTAAAATAAAAGTTTATAAGGAAGCTTTTTACAGCGACGCCATTGAAGATTCATTTTGGGTTCCTCCAAAACATCTTTCAGTGAACAGTTGTTAAAAGAATGTCTCAGGTTATGAATGTAACCTATGTTCCCTGAGAACAGGGAACGAGACACTACGTCAAGCGCTATGAGGCGTTTCCCCATAGCGCTTGACGCAGTTCGAACTTCCCTTCGAAAGGGAATGTCTCAGGTTACGAATGTAACCTATGTTCCCTGAGAACAGGGAACGAGACACTATGTTATTTACACTAGAAAAAAAGGTTCCCTTTCGAAGGGAACAACATTTTCTCAATATCAAAGAACCTTTTGTGGAATGGAAAGGTTCCATGGATGTTTAAAGTTTCTTCATAGAACCATGAATGCCGATAAAGAACCTTTATTTTTTAAGAGTTCGAACTTAATATTATTTCCATAAGTACTCTATTCAAAAGTTTGGAATGATGTAATGAATCTAAATGATTTAATTCGTTAATTATTTGGCCATATTTCCTGGAGGAAGAGCCCAGCAATCAAATCTTTACTGAAAGAGGAGAACTCTTTCTTTTACTTGGTAGCAAAAGCAAGATAGACAGAGAGAGAAGCTATGCAGGGATTAAAATATTGACATGCCGAGTGTGGCCTCAGAGCAGACAGACTCCCGCTGCTAACACAAACCTTACGCAAACCATCCCTTTCTGAGAAGGTGGTCAATAACGGCTTATCTCCCGCCTCAAAACTTTGAGACCAAAAAAGCCTTTCAGGAAGGAATTAGCCGGCGCGACTCAATTCTCAGGCAACAAATGACATGAGAAATGGAGCGTCTGCACATATATTCTAATTTGTAATGCATAAAAAAGGTTTTGTCCTAAAGCAATGCTATTTTTTGCTTCAGACGCTTGAGTATTAACCCAGAAACCGAGGTAAAATTGTGTATCAACAGTGCGACTGCCTGTTGTAATTTATAAAGTTCCTATGGAAAGTGACAAGGACATAACAGCGTCCTGTTTCTCCCATGACACATGCTGTTTCAGGTGTAAAAGTGTCTTTCACCTGCTTAAAGCGTGGCCTCATTATTATGGCTGATTAAACCCTTCAGTAATTAAGTCCAGGGTACCGCTGTTTAGAAATTATGCTAATTTTCCAACCCTCTTGCAGACAGGGACAGAATATCATTAGAGAATGGAAGAGGGCCGCATGCGAATATGCCTCTGCTTGAACGCTTGACTTTCGGAAGACAAGGTATCCCTGTGCTTGAATATTCCGTGAAAAGCGGGGCGCTGAAAAATGAATTCGCAGATGATTCCTTTGGAAAAAAAACAAATCCACAATTCAATGGTGGAAGGCAAGGTGGGGGTCTCAAGTTTTCTAGCTCTGCCAGCAGAGGGTTTAATTGATCTCGTGATCCACAGGTACACGATGCCACAGCTGCATTTTCATGTCAGAGAAGAAAGAGCCTTCTGTTGTTTGGCATCTGTCTCAGCTGTCGAGTCCATTTATGGGAGAAGAAAGAGACTTGGGCTACTGAACCTGGATGAAAGGCAAATGGAAATGCAACTCTTGATGAAATCCAAATGACAAATGCATTTTTTGTGGCTTGACAAAACCTTTTGGTGTGCTTGCGTTCGTAATGTATTTGCACTGATAAAAAACAAAAAACAAAACAGAAAAAGTATAGTATTATAGTACTATACTGTAAATTGCAATGATACACTGGTCAAATGAATAATTTTATTCAGCAAGGATATTTTAAAATGACTAAAAGTGACTGTGCAATCTAAAGGCCCTGTCACGCAGAGATTCCGGAAAATACACGGAAAATGTGACCCGGCATTTGTCCCAGGATTGTTTGATTTCGGTTCATTCACACTGCCAGTGATTTGCTGAGATCTTTGAGTGTGTTCACACACACAACCCGTAAAGATCCCGGAAAGACACATGACGTCAGGATGAGACGTTTAACGTACGTGTCGAAAACATGTACACGCGCATACCGTTCCACAAAGATGGTGAACGATCTCAGCTTCAGCGCGGATAGTGAGGAGCTCCTGGTCTCTGCTTCATTCCAGTTTATATATATATATATATATATATATATATATATATATATATATACACATAATATGGCCTCCATTCATATATATAAATAATTAATAATTAATAATAACGTTGTCAATGATCATGTACCAGTAGGTCAAGTAAATATGATTTGAGTTGAAATTAAGACAGCATAGAGAAAGAGTGTGTAGAAAGAATGTTGTGGTCGACCAGACAAAAATACTGGCAACCCCAGTTTGATTCTGAAATGTGTTATGCCCAATCCTCATTCATCAATCTTAGCAATAAAATATTAAAAAAGTCACAAAATGAATGAGAATGCAAAGATGTATACGTGCACCAAGAAGTCTAGTAAAATCTGATCCAGATATTTCATCCACTATGACACACAAAAAAAGATGCCCTAAATGACAATGGCAACATACGGACAGACATTTACTCCTCTTTTGTGTCAGTAAATGGGTCATACACTATTTTAGATAGAGTAGCACCAAAACTTCAGAATATGTCCATGTTTGGTGTGCGTTTAAATGGGCCAGTTTCACTCATTTGAACACTTTCCTTTTCAAACAATTGGGAAAAGGGCATTTATCACATTTATCTTCTCCAGCTGTCAACCTACTTTTGTTGGTTTGCAATTGACACATACAAGATATCTTGTCCTAATGCAGAGTCCATAGCGATCTCTCACAGTGATTAGGGGAAATGCATATCCAACAGCTGAAACTTTGTGCCAAAGTGAACAATACTGAAACATAAAAGTAAATAATAATAATAAAAAAACGGCTTTGTAACGGTATGTTATTGTCTGTTTGCGAATTGACAAGTATGATTTATTCAAACATAACAAAGTCTAAAATTAGAAACAGCCCATGTGTTTGATCCATGGTACTATCTATGTTTCTGATCACGGGAGGTGTGACAGAAACAGTTAGACTGACTTAAATAGGACATCTTTCCTTTGAGACATCTGAGTAGTCTTTTTGTTTTTCATCTACTTTGAACCACTACCCGTTGTGTGATTGGAACTAAATCCAAGCTACAGTAATAGAATAAAACAGACACCAAACTTCTAGAGTGATAAATGATGGTTTTGATTTAGGACAGGCCAGACTTGCCCTTGGTCTTTCTGCAGTGTTCTCATCATTCTTTAACAGCGGGGACTTGTTCCCTTGGACATCATACTGTACATCTCCTGCTCCATGTGTCTCAGAAAATGGAAGTGGATGTTCTGGTGACAGACTCTCAACATGAGGGTGTGATAATGTAATATGATTTTGATGTCTCCTGAAATGCTGTTTTCACATAAATGGGCAAAATAGCTTTTTTTTTTTACTATAAAGGATGACAAATATCTGTGTTACAATTGCCAATCCATTCATGATTAGGCTCAAATCTGCATGAGGAGCATAAGAATGTATTTTTTTTTATCTTTTTTATTAACTTACTGGAGTAGTTCAACCATTTACTGTACATAATATTATTGATTACATATGTTTGTCACGGGTTGGGTCTTTCTGTCTTTCTGTCTTTCTGTCTTTCTTTCTTTCTTTCTTTCTTTCTTTCTTTCTTTCTTTCTTTCTTTCTTTCTTTCTTTCTTTCATTTGCGGTTGGCATACCAAGTTGGTGCATTACCGCCACCAACTCGGGTTTTGTGTCTTGTTCCTGTTCTTGTCTGTCATGTGACCCCCTGTACTAGTCATGTGATCTTGCCTTGTGTTCACTTTTCTGTTGTGTCATGTTGGCATTGGTTGATTGGTTAAATGGTCACAGGTGTCCCTTGTCTCGTCATTAGTCCTGTATGTATTTAAACTCATGTTTAGACGTTTTCGATATATCAACAGACAACGTTGAATTTTTTTTCGCAACTGCGTGAGAGATCACTTCCGGCGCTTTCCAGCGCTTGCGCAGACCGAAGAGCGCCCACGCCCTCAGATCACTTGGACGTTTCAGTGGTTACAAGAGGTAAAAACGATATAATTACTGTTCGTTTTCTCACACAAACCGCTCGTTTCGTGTCTTAGGCCATCAATGTGTACTTACATTTACAAGTCATTAAATCATGTTTAATTTGGACTTCTGTGTGCATGCTCTTTGAGCTGGTGACCATAGACCACCTTTATATGACTGACAAGAACGGTTTGACCTAAAAATATAAAAATTTTAAATACCGTGGAAACAAAGACACCTACATCTTGGATGCCCTGAGGTAAGCTAAAACATATCAAACAATAATTTCAAAGTGAACTATCCCTTTAAAATATCTGTTTTCTATTTGAATCTTTTTTTAAATTTAATTTATTCATGTGATGCAAAGATGAACTTCTCTCTAGGCTCTAATAGCACATCTATCATCACATCTGTCATCATATTATCATATGTCTCACACAGTTTAAATGGCCTCCAGTCATACCTTTAACGACACATCTGAAATGTGTCTACTTTTGTCTCCATTTCTCTTCTGAAAACCCCAAACAGAAGTGTTGTTCTGTGGTCAGATAGCGTCCAGTTGGGGATAGTGTCATTTTAATGGTGATGGTGGAGCGGCCCGGTCCCTCTTAAAGCCCTGAGGACAAGGCACCGGTCCCGCTAGCAGATGGGTGGGTGGAAGCACAAACTGCTACTCCTTTATTAAATGAAATGTGAATTCCTTTGGAGGCCATTGGTCATGTTTTGCTAGGTTTACATTTCCTCTGGAGACTTTTTGACAGGGCTTTTTTGTCCACACTCCATCTGCAGCACTCTCAGGATTGCCTGAAATGTTTCCACATGCTGCTCATGGTATTTATAAAGTGGGTCATGGAACTAATTCATTGTGGCAATACTCCACTTTAAGTTGGCATGACAGATTCAAGTTTACACGGATAAGAGTTTGCCACTTTACCACCGACAGACATTAAATGCCTTCGGAGGGAACATTTTATTGGGGATTCTTTTTAAATGTAACAGTTTATTTAAATACTAGACAGAATATATATTATTCAATTATTGTTTTCATGGCTGGTCTGATATTTAGATACGGCGAGAAATTGGATCTCATACATGAGGAGGAAAAAAAAATACTCCAGTTTTACTCAGAAACCCAAACTGAGCAAAAGTATGCAAATTCTGACATTCATATGGCCAAATAATATGTTGATAGCTTCTAATGTAAATCAGTGAGGTCTTTATATAACAGTATAACTTACATAAAATGCATATACATACATTGTTACTCTATGGCCCCAAATATATGTATTATTAAGATGACATTTAAATGCTTAGTTTTATAATCAGAGTTTCCATTGTCTGGGGCAAGAAATATATATGGAATGCAATACAATGATGATTCAGAGATACAAATAAATGTTCTAGAAAGATTGATGGATTTTATACATAGCGTCAGTTAGATGACGCCGTAGGATCGCGTCCTGTCAGTGACGCTAAAGGGCGCCTAAAACGTCAAATATTGAAGCATGGTCAAAGGTGACACATTGGGGTGAGAATGTGTTGCATTAACAGGATTTTTTTTTTTTTTTTTTTTTTTTTTCAAAAAAAGTGATGTATGCATAATCAAGTATACCTTGCTTTCCAGTAAGTTTTCATTTTGAAATAATTTAGAAGTTTTGTTTATTTTATACAAATCAGTAATGATTTCACAGCAAATATACACATGTATCACGCCCTGGGGGTGGACATTTTTACAATTACACTAAAAGGCCTTTTACTTGATGTAGGCATGTAGTAGATTGTGTACAATAGGTTTATTAGCAAAGTTTTGATCATTTTGTTAAAAAAAGTTAAGGCCTACAAAAAATAATTACATTTGCATTTCACATATGATCAAATATGACATTAAAACGGATCATAATTACTTTCACATATTACATTGTTCTTCAATTATTTTTCCGAAAATGTTCCTCTTTTCCTTAATCAGTTCATGGTGGATAAAATCAAGAGTGTATAAATATGGTTTGCGAATGATGATATGCAGTATATAAGAGTATATACTGAGCACTGAGGCTTTTGCTGTCATGGCTAAAAAAGGCTGAATGAATATCATTATGTAGTACAGAACGTTATCATTAACATCAGATCATTTTTTTCCTGTGAGTGCTTGGAGGTGAACAACTTTAACAGCTTTTGCGAGACAGTAATGCATTCGGGACTATAAAAAATGCTACATGTGACATTTCCTTCTCCGTCTCTCCTCTTGTATCAATTGGTAATTTGTCCTAGCCATCCCGCATGGTCTCTCAGTCATGAGCGGGGATTGGGTCGTCATTGTATGTCAGGTCCAACCCGATCTCACGAGAATTCGTATGAATTTGGCTAATTCGTAACAATTCGTACGACAACACATACGAATTACGTTTTTGCTAAATCATATATATTTTACGAATTGGCCAATTCGTATGAATTCGTACGAATGACCTACCCCTGACTCCGCCCCTAAACCTACCCATCACGTGGGTTTGGACAAATCGTACGAATTCGTACGAGTGAGGTCGTATGAATTAGTACGAATTAACCGCTTTTTCATCACTCGTACGAATTCATACGAATTGGTCGTGAGATAGCGTAGGTCAGGTCTACTGACTTCCAATCATGCAGACATATGGTTCACATGCTACAGATGACCAAAGCAATAGCAAACTACAAATAAAACTGGGCCACTAGGTGACCAAAGGTCATTTAATAACATCCATTGATAACTCTGTTGTATGTGTCTCTGTGTGCTGGTAAATGATTATAATTATGATAATTTGTCTGCTTGATGCGTCAGTGTGTGCTGGTGAATGGGTACTGCAATTATTCATAATTATACATGACTGCCACAAGGTTGTTTCTGGCATTTAAGGTTATTTCATGGTTCTGTTCACATCTGGGAGTCATGGATTGTGGTTTTGCTGCGGCGTCTCATTGTGGTAACCTTGCAAGCTTAAGCTCCGGGGATGGAAAGCAAGAGCCGTGTAAGAGCGAAAACATTGATTTTTGGTGGAGCAATGCTCTGATCGAAATGTTTATTTTAATTACACAGCAGTTAGTTGTCTGATTGGAAACATCAACTATTTGTTAATAGAACTGTTGTGTAAAAGCAACATCAATTTTGCTCTTGTAATATTGCTTATACAGAGTATACAGAATAAGTAACACTGTCCATCTGTGACCTATCAGGTCGAAAATACTTTCTGGCATATTGAAGTAAGACAGTAATCAACAGTTAATGGAGTTATGTAGAGATCTGAGTGGATGAAGGGTTACTGTAGCATTTCTAAAGGGTCATTTAATTGATTAACACTCCAGAATTACAGCGACCTGGAATCAACCTAAGATGTGACTCGCTGATTCAAAGCATGAGCTCTCAAAAACGTTATTCAGTTGTGGTCTTTCAGTACATTCAAGACAACGAAAACTAAAAACGGAAATGTTTTTCCTCTTTGTTTCGCGTGCAGACAACCACGTCGTCAAAATCATCCCCTTTTGAGGCAACTGAAATAGTCTGCGACACTGACAAACATATACCTGGTCTAAAGTCAGTGACGCAATTTTTTTGTTATATAAAGATCAACAAAGTGAACCAAGGAAACACATGACAAGATCGAATGACAGGATCCCGAAGAGGTAAAATATAAAATATGTACGATTTAGCAAAAACGTACTAATTCTTACGAGTGATGTCGTACGAATTGTTACGAATTAGCCATCTAGTAAAATTCGTACGAATTCTCGTGAGATCGGGTTGGACGTTCCCTTTCGAGGGAACTCGAACTATGACACATTGGGTAACAAGTACCCATCCAAGCGTCAGCTTCTGTGATGAAGCAAGTCGTTCCCAGGCAGGGGGAGGCTTGGCGGAGGGATGGAGTGTCTCATTCCATTCTCAGGGAACAAGGTTTACAGTCGTAAGCCGAGACGTTCCAAGGCTATCTCACGACCAATTTGTACGAGTGAAAAGTGGCTAATTTGTACTAATTCATATGACCTCACTCGTACGAATTCATACGATTTGTCCAAACCCACGTGATGGGTAGGTTTAGGGGCGGGGTCAGGGGTAGGTCATTCGTACGAATTCATACGAATTGGCCAATTCGTAAAATATGTACGTTTTAGCAAAATCGTACTAATTCGTACGAGTGAGGTCGTACGAATTGTTATGAATTAACCACCTAATAAAATTTGTATGAATTCTCGTGAGATCGGGTTGGACGTTCCCTTTCGAGGGAACTCGAACTACGACAATATGACACATTGGGTAACAAGTACCCGCTATATGCCACAACGAGCCCTGCCTGTCCCAGTGTGAAGCTGTGCACAGGGCTTAGGACAAGAGCACAAGAGTGCCTGGCATAGAAGGCATTTCCTGACTGTAAAAATGTATCAATGTGTGAGGGGTGTCCCATCCAGCTGCATCACACACTTCTTGGATTGGGGCTCCTGAAAGGAGGGATCTAGAGGATGCCATGCCTCTGGTTGAATAAGCCCTCATGGCCAAATGTGAAGGTAAGCTGCGCACCTGATAGCCCATAGATATCGCCTGAACAAGCCCCTTCTTGAGCGACCCGAAACACACCCGCAACTGGTCTGAGAGGGCAGAGAAAATGAAGTGTCTCATCATCTGCCGTCATGTGAGGTGGAGGATGAAAATCTTGCAGAACCGTATGGACTGATATTTTAAACTTTCATTTCTCTTAATCTCTTGAAATATGTGATGATATGTCATATAGAATGATAAAGTATACTAAGAATGATGTTGAAAGAATAAAATAAATGTTATATTAAATCAATATCAAATCTGTTAAAAAGACACATTATTGATCCCAATCCCATCCCACTGAATGAGGCATATAGTGAAAAGATTTATGGCACGACTTTTTTTATTTGTTGAACATTGTTACATAAGCGAGAGCTCACATTTTCTGCCGTTGGCTCTTACGTCATTAAAGCTAAGTAGCTATTTCAGCGAAGTGCCATTGAAACCCTTCTGTGCCCATCACAATCCCAAATTTGGCAGTATTTGACACTGGGATCTCAGTGGGAAATCACTCCACCCCTCCTACACCGATTCAGACAACACAGAAGTATATGTCAACAGGTTTTTGTGTGTGTGATTTTCTGTTGTGCTCATTTGATTTTCCTCTTGAAATATGATTAAATCACATGCTGTATTCTGAACACTTCACCCTGTGCACATTCAATTGATGTGTATTTTTGTGAACAGATGCACCATATGCGTTCACCATATTGGGTTTGTTTGTTTGTTTTAGATGTATTTTTTTTTTACCATGTTCTGTAGGTACACTGTGAGGTGACTAAATAATACTGAATATGTAAAAGCATTGTGATATCTTATTTTCCCAATATGTCAAACATGAAGATAACGAATAGCAAAAACGAGTTTCCATTAAATTGCATTTATTCAAAAGCAAATCTATTCTAAGTAATCAGTCACATTTCAAAGACTCCAGTGAATCAAGCAAAGCTAAACAGTCAGACAAGGGGTCAATGTTTTGTTGATTGGCCATTCAGAAACTCCATTGTTTATGTTGTTGTGCTCTGACAAAATAATTGTTGTAGGAAACATGTAAGTGTTTAAGTAGATGTCTTGCCAGTAAGCAATATTTTAAAGGGTCAGAAAAAATTTGAGTGTTGAGTATCATATTTGCTGATTATTAGCTATATTTGACACATTAGCCTTTTATATATCACAAAGGTATGGTTGAGAAAATGGATCTCACTAATAAGGAGGATAAAAATACCTAATCTTTATTCAGACTAAAAAACAATTATATATCTATACATCAACTGAATATAATTCATTTTATTTAGATTACTAAACTGAAAGAAATTGGTGCAGATGTTATCAATATGGCCAAAAAATTAAGTTGAAGTTCTGATAGCTTAAGATCAGACTACTTTCTGATGACATTTGAAGGTTTATTTTAATGATCAAATATCTTTATTTTTATCTGTAAAACATATTATGCAATGCAGTGCAATAGGCCGATGATTAAGCTTCTCATCATTCCTCAAAAGACTGATGATTTTTCACCAACAACAACAAAATAACATACTCAAGTAAACCTAAAATGCTTGTGAAAATGTAAAATGAAAATGTGTTCATCTTGAAATATTACTAACAATATAAAAGTTAGTCTTGGGTTTGCTTTATAAAAATCATTAAAGATTTCACAGCAAAAAAGTATTTTACATAAAAAGTATAAATGTAGTAGATTGTGTGCAACAGGTTGTTCATTAAAGTTTTGATGCTGATAATTTAGAGGCCTTACAATGGTGCGAACCAAATATGATACTGAAAGAATTATAGGATTAATTAGCTTTCCAATCTCACAGTGAAGAGTGGCAAAAAGTTGACTAGCACACAGTTGGGAGCTAGAGTCTAGACCAAGTGTTGAGATGAACAGATGTCTTTGAGAAAATTAATTAGCATATCCATCTTGTTTGAATTTGAGATTCGAGAGTGATTTTCACCTTCAAAACATTCAGAATGCAACCTGACTGAAGCGTTTTGGCAGGATATACCTTTAAAGTCAGTGCAC
Source organism: Cyprinella venusta (assembly GCA_038021265.1). Taxonomy (NCBI): domain Eukaryota; kingdom Metazoa; phylum Chordata; class Actinopteri; order Cypriniformes; family Leuciscidae; genus Cyprinella; species Cyprinella venusta. Next base: position 23,925,387 of record CM075863.1, read on the forward strand.
ATGCATGATCTCAAGCACACACACACATGCAAAGCGTATCATCTGGGGAGTGGGATCCTTTGAATGAGTCCCAAGTGACTCCCTCCCCAGCCTCCTCATGGCTGATCTCCTCTGCCGCCCGCTGAGCAGTCGTGCGGCCCGGTGTGTGATTCAGACAGAGATGAACGTTCTGCTCCATTTAACAAATATGCTGAAGTTTTCCAGCGCATGTACCTGAGTGACATCTACCATTCCATCTGAGCTCGCTCACTCCTTCCAGCGATCTTCAGGGACTTCAGATCTTCAAACTTCACAGTGCAACTTTATGAACTTCAGATATGTTTGTAATAGACAATACTTCTTTTACTCAAGAGATATTAAAGGTTCTCTAAGCGATGTGGGGCCAAAATATTTTTTGTCACATACATCAAACGTCTCCTCACTATCGGCTAGCTGCCTGTCCCCTAAACACACTGTAAAAAAACGCGGTCTCTGTAGACACCACAGGCTCCACAAACGGCAACAAAAACAATCATGTCCGGACCACGAAACCTAACAAACAGTGTTCCAGCCAATCACTGGCAAGAAGTATTTGAGGGTGGGTCTGGGGGTTAGTGCGCGTGCACATGAAGGGGGTGTGTGGGTGAAGGATAGACAAGCATCAGGGAGAAGTTTGAAAAATGCCCGAGACACGACCAAAGAGACGTCGTTCTGAAGAACAAATTAAAAAGGAGTCGGATAAAGAACGTGCGAAGTTCCGAATTTACATCGGTAGCAAAGCTTTTGAACGATGGCGAGAACTCCGGCAGCAGAAGGGCCTCCAGTCCGACGGTTACAATTATTTCAGGAAGCACGGAAGGGAGGGGGAGGAGATGAGATGCGGAGGAGGGAGGGTCTAGCTAGCCTCCGATTTGTTTGAAAATATTCCCAACGTCAACACCCAGGATCGCTTACAGAACCTTTAAGCATGTGACTGATGAATATTGGAATAAAAATTATTCAACCCCCAATCCAAATCAGGCTTATTGGCAAAATGTACACTTTTAACTGCTTGCAAAAACAAAATCAAACAAAAGTTACTGAAATAGCTCAACACAACAAGTGTTTCAAGTGATTTCCCCAAATTTAACTGAAAATGTTATTTTATATGTAATGAATGTTTTATATATATATATATATATATATATATATATATATATATATATATATATATATATATATATATCCATTCCAAAGGCATGTGTCTTATCTACTGCACCATCACCACCCCACTTTAATGATAGGAATAAAATTGTGCTGAGGAACACTTGTTTTCTTTTGCAGTTTTTCTGCTTCAGTCAGAACAACCAGGGTCAGATTATCATGCAATTCGATTTACATGATACATAATTTAATTATTATTATTATTAAATTATAATAATATAATTTAATATAATTATTATATAGTACTTTTTAACGGTTGTGAATTTCTTATTTAAATATAATACCTACTCACATAGTACGCAATTTCGGATGCAGTCTGATGCAGTTTACGTTTGTATAGTTTGATTGGAGTTAATGTGTAAATAAGGAAATGCTGCAAATGGGCCCTACTTCCTCGTCCGCTTCAACCACCCGTGGCAGAAAAACATTCATGGTACACTAAAATGTATGTCAGTCAGGAGCAAGCATTAATGGCAACAGAATGACATTCATCAAGTTAAATGAGGAGGGGGAGTTGCAGCCAGCATGCAGTGAAAGCAGCCAAGCAAGCAGACAGCTTCATTTAAGTAAGGCGCCTTGTTTGAGCATTGCTAATAGAGTGCCAGGAAATTGAATCAGCTGATATGTATATGTATCCCAGTCGGCTAATGACAGCTGATAGCCGAGCTTGACTACATAGCCTGCCTGAACTAACGCGGTGCTTGATTTTTATGTTATTTTGGTGACGCTTTATTTTACAGTGTCTTTGTTACGTTGCATGTACTTAAATTAATAACAGTATAATAAGCATACCATGCAACAAACTGTACTGAATGTGTTTTTGAAATGCTTTTGGAAACAGAATATTTGAAAACGAAATGAAAAATCTTCTAATCCCTCTCCCATAGCCAAGGGAGCTTTTGTGGTGAACGGGCCTCTGCCAGTTATCTACAGTCTGCCGCTCGAGACCGTTGTATCTGTCCATTGAAACACAGCAACTGATGGATTACCAGTGTGAGATGTGAAGAGGAGGGCAAACTAAATCACACAGGCCGAGTTCAGATGTGTAGGAGGGCGAGTCCAGACCGTGAAGACACAGCAGACAAAGTTAGATGGAAGTCCCATCACCTCTTCACAACACCCTTTGAAGGATTAAGCCTTTAAGCGTCTGAAAGTTTGCCTTTTAATGGAAACAGAGAGCAAGGATTAGACAGATAAAAATCACCTGGCGACACTCCCTGCCTCCACATGCACTGAGGTGAGATACATGTCAATGCTCAGGGGAGGAAGGGATTAATTGTTTGCTCCCCTCGGTGATACAATCATGTTTTACAACCGGAGCCCTGAGGGAGGACCAGACAGCTTCTGCCAGTCGCTGTGCCTGCAGAAAGTATTTTTTTAATTGGATGTGAGAAATGAAGACTTGTCTACTAGTCTTGTGTCGGCAGACTTCTGAGTAAAGCCACCAGCTCTTTACAATGCAACAGTTTCTAGCCACGAGATGCCCGTTTAGACAAGAAAAGGCTGCCCGACTGACCCGGAAAGCGGCCACAGTTTGTGTTGTTTTCATGTGACATTTACTCTGCAAAAAAACTTAATACATTTTGCAATTATGTTGTTTTTTTTCAGTCGCTGAAACAAAGGAACACCGCATAGGATATTAAGACTAGTGTATTTTGTCTTACTGCACCTGCAGATTATTTGCATTAAACTTGTTTAATCCAAAATATCTTGTGCATTTATTTCTTCTCAAGTAAATCGTAGGGCTTTTAACACTTAATTTGAAATAGTTAACCCTGGGTCATTCTTAAAATAATCCTGGGTTATCTCGCTTCATGTTTTACACTCATCATAATTTGGGTTTAACAATTAATCCTGGTTATTCATGGATGAGGTTTCACACTTTACATGCCCAAAACCTGGGTTAATGTCCTTATTTGCATATTTGCAGTGTCACTGATTGGACGAGCGATGCAAACAATACGTTTACACAAATGCTCTAAAATTGCACATCCTCATACTATATATTGCCAACTACTATAAAGTTTATACTTTTCGGACTATAAAGGTAAGAATGAAACGGTCTCTTCTTCACACCTTCTGTCACATTTTATGTTGTTGTTTGACATTTTCCCCTCAAAAGCTGAAAATATGTTTAACATGTGGCGTGTTTCTGTGACTGTCCAAAACACATGAATACGAGGTATGCTACTGGTCTAGTCTTAACCTTCTACACCGCATCGTTTCTCACACTGTACAGGTTTGGCACCGCAATGTGGGGTTAACAGCGCTAAAGCAGTGCTAATGCTGTTCCCCTTTAAAATTACAAATGTGAAACGTTCCTTTAAACACAGGTTATAGAACAAAGATAAGTAGGTTAGTGCAGTGTTAAAATCCCTCTTGATTTTTTTCTAAATTTTAACTGGAAAAGGATTCAATGATTTTCAAAAGTGGTTGGTTTTTAAAAATAATTTCTTTCAGAAAAAAAAAACGATTTAAAAACGATTTTAAATTTGTTTTAAACATAACACAATACATTTCTGTGATATATTTGTGATCTATTATGTTTCTATATGGTTCCTTTCAGTATCAAAGGCTATTTTTGTCCTATTTTTGTCTTGGACAAATTTTGTGGTTACTGAAATTCAGTTGAAAAGTATTATATGTATACTTTTGTGTAAAACATAGATTTTAGACCCCCTCACCACCTTTTTCATTTACACATTTATGGAAATAAATTAATTAAAATAGTACATAATTACATTTTAAAAATATAAAGGTGCAGCGATCACTGAAAAAAAGTTTTAAAAATAATGGTGATAACTTCACAATTATTTCAAAGACAAACAAAGTGCTGCTTGTCAGTATGTAGTTTACTTAAGCTGGGCTCAGGAGTTTCCAACCCGATCTCATGGCAAAGTCGGCAATTCGTACGTATTTTACGAGGTGTCTAATTCATATGAATTCACACAACCTCACTTGTATAAATTGGTACGATTTTTGCTAAATCCCCTCACCCCGCCCCTTAACCTTCCCATCACTGGGGTTTAAACAAATCGTATGACTTGTTAGGAACTGGTTGTGAGATAGCGTTGGAATTTCAGGCTGATTTATACCTGATTTACCCCTCCCGACATCCAGAGATAAATCACGTCCAGGGCATCGGTCAGTTCCGATGTTCGGCCCAGATTTTCTAGTAATGTGAGGCGTTTACAGACCAAATCCCAAACCTCAAGATCTGCTCACAGACACATTGGGGCACACCAACCCAACAATATCAAACATGTTTGATATCTAGGATTTAAATATGGATGATTATGACGTTGACGATGATTACATCAGTACTTTCACAAAAGCACTGACTAGCTGTAGGCTACGAGTCCGGTGGACAATGGAGATGGAGGAACGGCTGGTTGAAATGTGGAACACGACTGCCTTTAAAATGTTTCCTCATATGTCTACAGCAATTTGCAGCGACACAGTCTCCATTTTGTTTACATAAGCTTCTCGTGAGATCACGTGCTAAATCTGACATGATAATCTTAAGAATATCTTGTTTGTTATGCGCCATGATTTTTAAATCTTGTAGTGTGTGCAGGTTTGAGATTTGTAAGAAGAATATCAAGATTCTCCTTACGCAACCAGATTTCACAATCGGCTAAGATGCATAAACTCCTGTAGTCTGAATCTGGCTTTATAGCCTCAAACAAAACTCTGAGTATCAATCTATGATTTAACGCCACTAACCTGACACAGACGGAGAGTGAAAGGACTTTACGGGGTCCTTGGGTGTGCTGTCTGGAACTACTGTGAGAAGAAACAAACATTGCCGAAACCTTTCATTCAGGTCATCAGGATTATATAATAGTTCACTTTCATCTCCTGCGTACCTCAATTTTGTAAATGTCTGTGAACTGTCTGCAGTTTTCTTTGCTGCTTTTACAACGACAGCTGAATGACAAACAAGGTCCTCTCGAAACCTTATTGAGACTACTTTCAGGGCAGCTGGCACTAGAATGTGAACGCGGTTATGCACGCCGCTTATTTCCATATCACGGCCATAATGCCAGCTATAAGTGGACTGCGCTTCTATCACACAAACATGGCCCTCTCATGCCATAAAAGACACAGCATGAAACATGCATTGATGAGAGGAACTATACGGGGTGGGGAATTGCTCCGCTCAGCTCGGAAAATGTGCCGGGAGTTTATGGATTTTGAGGTTGCTGTGGCAACTGCAGCAACCGTTCTTTGAAATAGCTTTAGAAGAAAATTTTGACAGTCTATTAAAAGCAGGAGAGACTATAGGAAAAAATGCACATCATTTACCATGTTCATCCGTATAAAAAGAGACTCATCCATTTAAACCGCACCCAATACAGATTTTTTGAAAGTGTTGAATGTTATGTTATGATTTCCTTTGGCCTCTCCTCATTGTTCCTTTCAGGTGGAGTCTCGAACAGATCCATTTTCTGCCCTAGACTAAAGGTACAGACAGAGTTTAAAAGCAATTAAGAATCGGTTCATTTCAACAGAGGAAATTACCATCCTTGAATGTTCATTTGCAGCGCAAATTATTTCACTATTATTGTATCTTCTCAGCCGTTTATCTCTCTTCAAAGAGATCAGAATGTACCGTGAAGCGAAAGCGTCTCGCTGGAAATATCACAGAAACCGACGACGGCCACTCATGTGAATGTAGGTTGAGGAGGAGAGAGATGTGACATTATGTAAACAGACTCTAGTCGAGCTGAGAGTGGCCGCCAAAGCAGTGGAAGTGACAAATTCTCAGCGGGGAGACGGAGACGCAGCCCGATGGATCTGGCCGAACAATAGGGATGGCAACGGCTTCTGCTGCTCCGCTCTCTATGGAAACATGCAGAACAAGAGGGATTACGGCAGCACTGAGAACGTCCAATCAAACGGTGCCCACAAAAGCCTTCGTAATCAAAAAGGCTTCACATGAGAATAAAGGTGCTTCTCTGAATCTTGACATGCTGATGATAGCCTTAGGCACAGGAAATCATTTCAATTGCTAAAGCGGTAAGCGGTAAAGAAATTCATTCTGCCAATAACGTTGCAAATTCCCATTGGATTGACTTTTTTTTCCCTCACAGTTCTTAGCTACTGTCTTGTAAGGAAAACGTTGGTATATCAACTATTGTCTTGCTGTGTGTATTGTATCTTTGCATCAGGGTTCTGTTTAGTTCCGACACCGTTTTCAACTAAAAACGTAAGACTTTCATGCGTTTTGGCCGTTCGTTTAACTGACAACTGCTATTTGGTTGCCTGAAAAACACAAACTTTTGAAAACGGGTTTCAAAGTGCAAGTTTTTGAAAACGGTCTCTGTATAAGCAACAAGGTGTGCATTTCCCGAAAGCATGGTTAGCAAACTACGGTCGCAAGTTCTGTCGTTATCAGCATAGTTCAACGAGTCGGTGTTTCCCAAAACAAAACGATGGTTTCCCGAAACCATCGTTCCAACGGACATTCGCAAACAGCATTTGAACGACAGCTTTTTGGTTTGAACGACCATAGTTTCTATATTGCATGACATTTGGATGTAATAAATTCTTATCTTGAGCATAATGAGCAAGCTAACATTCAGTACAGCCAGTGCCTTTTATTTAGAATACATACAAATGTAATTTGTGTCTTTTAGTTTGTCAAAAGATTTAAAGTACCGTGTTTGAAGAGTGCGGATGTGCGAACGTGCTCTACTATGTAAGAACGAACCAAATATTGAGTCTGGTAATAAAGCAAAATAACTGAGAACAATTAGAAATAGTTCTCAGATGACATGTCTGTAATTTATATTAACAAATCTAGCTTTAATTGGATCTCAAACAGTTTCATTAAAAGTAGTTATTACTCGACCACGTGCGAAACCAACATGGTTGAACAATACTTGGCGACAATGGGTTTCGGGAAACAGTCACGACTAGCTAGTTGATTTCTCTAACGATGCATCGTACTATGAAGCAGTGAGTTACATCGTTGTACAGGAAACGCACCCAAGAACATGAATCTGTGGAAAAGATTATGTCATGGATCATGCGTATTACATGTTCAGTCTAGAATGTTTCATCACCATCTAATGGCATGGCAGCAGAATAGATTGTTTTTAGTCATTTTCGCGGATCCGTGTGAATGGGGATTGTTTCGACAATGGTGTTGACTGTACGAGGAAAACTCTTCTCCGAAACCTACCCTTAGTTTGGTTTCCGTGTTTCCATTTGCTTGTGTTCTAGTTCCTTGTTAGTTTCCATAGTTAATCATTTTTTGTCCTAGTTTCTAATTTGTTACGCATCTGTTTCGGTTTCTGTTGATTAGCCTCCATGTGTATTTAAGCCTTCAGTTCTCACAGTTATTTGGCCACACCTTATCCCTCCACCCCTTTGGTTCTGTTGGGCTCTGCCTTCCCTCTGGGTCTGCCTTGGTCCTCGGTCCGACTGGCTGCGCCTCAGTCCTCTGATGAATTCCTAGTTCCACCTCATCCGCTTTGGCCTCCAGGACCTACGGTGGAACCCAGTCTCTGTGTTTCCAACTCTCCTGGATCCACTGCTGGAGGCCGGGCATCTGACTCCTCCCTGGATCCTCTGCTCTGGGTTCCTGCTTTCCTTATAAAAGTGTTTGGGTTGAGACTTTATCCTGTGATGACCATGGGACATGGCGCCAACTCGTCTTCTCTTATATCCACTTAACCATCGGGTTAGATAAACAAAATATAATGAAAAGGTCAGTTTAGAATAAGAATTTAATATTATATAGCACAAGGCTCACACTACATATAAGGTCATAATATCAATGTCACCAGACAGCATATTCTTTTGGATCCCTAGTGACTTTTTTAAATTGCCCTTCACTAGATTGAAAAGTTCACATTTCACTATCGCTAGCCTGCCCAGGGTGGGAATTCCAGTCCGCAGATAAAGTCGTAATTGTTCTGCCATTCTGCTGCCAGTATAGACATCCTGTTCTCTTCCTCCACACCCTGGGTTTCCCAAAGAGTTTTGCATAAAAGTGTGAAACTGAAAATAGTACAGATACAAAGACTCACAGCATCTCTGCAGTGATGAAATCTGCAAACTGCACTGAAGAGTCAACAAGTTCAGTGTGTTGTGTCTGTGTTGACTTGTGATGGACCACAAGACATTGGTCATGCTTGTTGTATGCAACTGCAGGAAAACAATTCCTTACAAAAACTGTGAATTGGACATTTGCATTTTTGGACCATTTAAGACAATACAAGCCGCATGAATCTGGCAACGGACATGCACACTTTCATTTCTCACCTGCACAGAAATTCTCAGTTCTCACACACTTTCCGTCAAAGTTTCGCTTGACTTGGCAGAAACAGCAAAGACTGCTGAAGCTGCATTTACATAATGTAAACAAGGACTCGCCAAGAACTCTGTTACTTTTCTGGACTACTAGTCAATTATTAAACATTAGTAGTTGTGCGAGCTAAAATGGAAGACAGGAATCAGAAACTGTTTGAGAAATTTCATGGATTTTCATTTCACCACAAGAACACCCTTGTGGGTTTTCGTTTGGGGGTGTACACTCGTGGTCTTTGGGTCTCCAGAGACCCCAGGCAACAAAATGTTGACAACCCCGTCTAAGTCCTGAATGAATCAACATGTTACAATGAGGTTCAGTTTTCATTTCAGAGTTTATTAGTTATTACATTAGGCATCATGAACTAACATCATCACAGCATTTATAATCTAAGTTCATATTAATTGTTAATAATGGTTTCAATTTGTTTATATTGCTTTTCAAGATGTTCATCGTTTCAAAGCTTTACAGAAAGTAGTAGTGTTATGTCAATAATGCCTTAACGCTGTATGATTATTCATTATACAGTACATTGATGTTATCTGTCAAAATTAACATCCATTTTATAAAAGGTCATTGTCACTTCATGTTAGCTATTGCATTAACCAATGTTAACTTATTTAACCTTGTTTCAAAGTGTTTCCGAATCGTTCTTTTATGTAAAATATTATTATGTTTTTTTGTTGTTGTTTTTTTTTTTACTAATTGAAATGAGAACGAACCAAATCACGAAACCCAACTGCTCTCTCTCACCTTTAAGTATCTTGGCAATGTGCCTGTGTTTTTGGGTCACCCTGCTCATGACAAGATGTGTATATCCTTCACACCGCAGGAACATGCTGACTGACTGAATAGATGAGCTGGCCATGAACATTTATACTGGGTGATGTAAATGCTGTTAACCTGAATCAAATCATTTTGGCACTACTCTTCTGCAAGTGCCCTTGAAAGAGAAAGAGCTTTGACCTAAAACTTTCAGCATCCTTTCTCCTCTGAAAAGAAACAGATTTTCTGATTCCCTCTTGAGGTCTGGTTTTCCAGGACCATGAGAAAGCAGGTTACCTACTTCAAAGCACCTGAATGACAAAGAAAAGATGTTATTCAGAGAGGGTTTTCAATGAACTTCTCCTGTTTGTCTATTACTGCCGGTGTCATGCAAAACAGGTCGTATAAACCCACATTATAGACTCATTTGCAAAAATAGATAAAAATGTTTCAATGTGGGTCATAGCCTGCTGTTTTACTTTGAGCTTTGCTGCGGTTATGGCAACATTTCTCTGAATATTAATAGAAATGAAACAGGGAACATGTGCAGAGCACCACTCAAGGCATCTGTTGATTGTGGCCCCATATTGCCATCCTCTTCCTGCAGGGCCTCATTTCCCGCCATCAGACTTTTCCTTACGTGATTAAGTTTCCAATTACCGATGTCTGCCAAGTTCCATTGGCTCCATTGAGCGGGTCTTCTTCCTCTTCTGAGGCTGAGAGAGGCGTGTTGGGAGTCTAAAATAGGAGGGTGCTCTTGCATGCTGAAGCAAAAACTCATCAAGGAGAAACTCACGCTGAACAGAAACATATTCTAGGCCGATCGACAGGCATGGTGTGAATGAAGATCTATGTGAGCAAATTGGATGAATGGATGGATTTGTACATTGTCTAGTTTTAAAAACAATAAAAGAGGCGAAAGAACAATATATTTAGATTCGCAAAACAATGATTTTACCACATTCAAGGTGATTACTGAATATTTATACTCATTTATAATATTTATATTCATTTATATTCACTGCTAACACATTATTCTGATCCTCCACAACAGACATTCTGAGTATAACTTTGCAACTACATGTCTTTCTACACATTCTACTAACACCTACCAATCTACCAATACTCTAATGAGAGTTAGGTGACATGAAGTTGTAAAATTACCTAAAGTATAATGTTAGTAGTTAGTCCACTTCAGACATTTTACGACTAACTGTCAAAATAATGTGTTACCAAAAAAACATCCAGTATGCGGCAGTCCTGTGGGTGAAAATGCCTTGTTGATGCTAGAGGTCAGAGGAGAATGGGCCGACTGATTCAAGCTGATAGAAGAGCAACTTTGACTGAAATAACCACTCGTTACAACCGAGGTATGAAGCAATGCATTTGTGAAGCCACAACACGCACAACCTTGAGGCGGATGGGCTACAACAGCAGAAGGCCCTAACTGGGTACCACTCATCTACACTACAAATAGGAAAAAGAGGCTACAATTTGCAAGAGCTCACCAAAATTGGACAGTTGAAGACTGGAAAAATGTTGCCTGGTCTGATGAGTCTCGATTTCTGTTGAGCCATTGAGATGGTAGAGTCAGAATTTGACGTAAACAGAATGAGAACATGGATCCATTATGCCTTGTTACCACTGTGCAGGCTTGTGGTGGTGGTGTAATGGTGTGGGGGATGTTTTCTTGGCACACTTTAGGCCCCTTAGTGCCAATTGGGCATCGTTTAAATGCCATGGCCTACCTGAGCATTAATTCTGACCATGTCCATCCCATTATGGCCACCATGTACCCATCCTCTGATGGCTACTTTCAGCAGGATAATGCACCATGTCACAAAGCTCGAATCATTTCAAACTGGTTTCTTGAACATGACAATGAGTTCACTGTACTAAAATGGCCCCACAGTCACCAGATCTCAACCCAATAGAGCATCTTTGGGATGTGGTGGAACAGGAGCTTCAGGACCTGGATGTGCATCCCACAAATCTCCATCAACTGCAAGATGCTATCCTATCAATATGGGCCAACATTTCTAGAGAATGCTTTCAGCACTTTGTTGAATCAATGCCACTTAGAATTCAGGCAGTTCTGAAGGCGAAAGCGGGTCACTGTATTAGTATGGTGTTCCTAATAATCCTTTAAAAGTGTATGTCAAGTGCATCTTTGATGACTAAATTTCAGGAATAGCAAACTAACAGCCTGGTCTCATCCCAAGGCGTCACATAGGTGACGTTTCTGACATTGCGTCTACATCCGACGCACATGGCACCCTTTAGCGTCAATATGAAATACAGCCTAACACTAGTCCAGACCTAAACCTACCCATAACCGATGCGTGTTCTATTGAGAATGCGTTGAAACTAAACAATGAATAGTCAGATACAAGTTGCTTCAAAACAAAGTAAAAACATGCCTTCTGTGAGTTTGCAACACTTTCAAACACATTAATGCAGTGTTTCAGCGTCAGTGGTGTCGAAAAGATTTTGGATGCGTGTCCTGTAGACTGCAACAGATTTTGAAAAGATAATCAAAAGGCAGATGGAAAAAACAATGCAATTCCAGCTGGTGAAATACAATGCCAACTGAAGACAACATGACCAGCTGGGAATAAAGAGTGTAGATATAATCAAAACAGAGCCTACAATCATAACCCAAACATGCTCATTCAGTAGAAAGCTGTTTTGAGTTTGTTTCATTCATGGAGAAACATTTATCTTTCTCCAAGCCCAAAATGTTTTCAGTAAAGCCAAGAATCTTTTAATCCTCTTTGCTACTAACATTTAATCCCTGGTCATTTTCTCATTAATAAAACAATGCTGCAATACTTCACATAACCTTGATTCCAGACTTTTGACTATTGATGTTGAGTCACATATTGACGTTTATACTGTCTGCAACACACTGAAAGCTCATTTAAATTATGGTGCAGTGTTCTGTTATGTAGACAACACTGAAGAAATGTGTTGACTGTGGTTAAGATTCATCATCCAGACAAAACAAACACACTATTTTAGAAACCTGACCTTGAAATCTTGCAGAATATGCAGCTATGCTTGAGAAACTTGATGGCAAACTTTAAAATAGTAGTTTGCGGTCCTTGCAAGAAGGAAATGTCATGAGTCTTGCAAAGTCTGACAAATCCAGCAAAAAGTTTTCCTCTCAGAAACACTGTTTTGCAGAGCTGCTTTATAGCTGAATTGACTTTGTTTCATAGTTGATGAAATTAATGCAACATTGGTGCTGTTATTGAGAACTAAACACAACATTGAACTGACTTGGGCTGAATAATGACACTATCTTTCTAGAAACGCTTACAGCTGAATTAAACTCAAGTCATAATTGATTTATACAATATATATCGAATAAAGTGCCATATGAATAAAGATGACAACTTAAGTAGCAACATACTAACATGTGACCAAACCTAAAAACATGGTGCACCATCAATGCACAATGGTATGGAAAGTCGAAAGAGTCAAAACAATTGCAACTATGGTGGTGTCAAAGGTTAATGTCTTAAAGGTTTTTATGCATTTTGGCTGTTCATTTACACGATTCATTTAGGCGGTTTGGGGGCCTAAAAAAGGCAAACGTTTGAAAACGTAAAAGTGCAAGTTTTTGAAAACAATAGTTATTATCTCCATGTAAACAACAAAAGTGTGAATTTGAGAAAATGGTGTTGTCATGCACATGTGTATTACGTGTTTGTTACGTTTCTTTACAAAGTGACATTGCCAACTGCCCTGACAGAATAAAACAGCCTTTTTAGTCGTTTTCACAAATCCGCATGAACAGGGATGGTTTTGGCAATTTTTGTAAAGTTCTGACAATTGACGGAAGTTAGCATAATTACTTTAAAATAAAGTTAAAAATATAATTATTCCAAACAATGGCTAATTTTGTTTTGTTACATCACTAAAGAAGCGTCTCTCTTATTATGATTTCAAGCCTGTGTAGGTAGAGCATATCCTCAAGACACTGTCTGAATGTCACTATATATACTCTTGGCCTAAATGAGCTTGTTAGCTGAGTATGCTGTATTTATTTGCCTGTCAGCTTGCTAAACAATTGCATTATTTCCTAGAACTCACTGTCACACATGTATAATGATTTTATCCAACTCCCATGTTCCGTATCCTCTCGAAAAGACGTTAAGTCGCCAAGAATGAAAGCATGGATCAGCATGTCATCTTTCAATTTTATATCCGGCCACAGGGAAAATGAGCCCAAAATTCTTTATAAGTATAATCTGCAACAAAAACAAGTCTACTGTGTCTTAAGGGAGCACTTGAAGGACCAATTGATTTTCATCCTTTGTGTTTTTTTTTTCAAATCTGAAATCTGTTTAGCACTCAAGTGCGAGCAGTAAATTGATTTCCTCAAATAAGTATGACTAAGTTGGTTGAATATTGCATTCATCAGGCTGCTTTGTGAAGTAACTTTCCCTTAATATCAGAAAGAAAAACAATGACAAGACAAAAAACAACTATTGTGTACAACAACAATAAAATGGCATTTACTAAACACCTTTAAAACGGGAGGGAACATTTTAAGGCACTGTTTACACGAGAATGCTCGTGGGTGAAAACGTAAAAATATTTCATCGGATGTGCCTTTCGTTTACAGGGTGACGGCAAAAAAGTGAAACCACCCTCCAGAGTGGAAATCTTAAAAACGCTCCACCGCTGCGTTCCCGTGTAAACGGTAAAAACGCAAAAGTCTGCTTGACTGTGAAGTTTGTACGCAGGCGCGTGGACTTTGTGTTGTAGTATGCACTGCTAACTAGGGCTGGGTAATAAATATCGATTTCTCGATATTAATCGATTCTCATTTTTATGAACCGATATCGATTCTTAAATCTCAAGAATCGATTAGTCGCCCTGTTTCATCTGAATGAATGGATCATTGTATCGCGGCTGCACGCATCCAAAAAAGCGCAATAATCTTCGTCCTTTGTTACTATTGATATGAAACAAAGTCTCAATTTTCAATTTACGTCCATTTTCTTTAGAAATTCAAAAACAGAAATAGTGTTTTGGCGCTGTGGCGTGAGATCGCTCTGGGGCAGCTCAAGAGGAGCAGCAGCACTGATCTCTCTTCCGGGTTGATAATATCAGTCACAGCGCGAAATAAACATGAATGAGCATCTAAAAGTGTGTTAAGAGATAGAGTACAACTTATCGAAATCCGTATCATGTCACATTGATTCGCTCAATCAGCGTTTCAACCGTGGAAAGACGTCAGTTAAACAGCTTGTAATCAATATCGTCATATTTCCCTCAGAAAACCCACATAAACTCGTTAGTCAGCTCGAAAAAAAAATAACTCTAGAGAGGAGCATTTTGAAAAATATATACACCAAATATTCCATATGCAATATAATCTTAATGTTCTTCAATATTGAATGCATATTTGAATAAATCTAGCAAGTTTTTAAGACAGCCACCATTTAAATGTTTAAATTTCATATAATCTTCTTATTATAAAAATAAATAAAAGTGTAATTTAATTGTTTGTATAGCTACAAAACAGTTCATTATTGCCTTCATATTAGGGTGATGAAGTCTATAGGCTACAACTAGACTCCCATAGTTTACAGCATTAGTTAAGAGATTTGATTCCCTTGAGAAAAATGGCCATTTATTGTAACTGATATCCAAAATAATTGATATTGAATCGAATCGTAATCGAATCGAATTGCAAGCTTGTGAATCGAAATCGAATCGAATTGTGAAATTTGTCTCAATACCCAGCCCTACTGCTAACCACCTGAAGTGCATACTACATTGAATTTTACACACTTTTGCGTCACTTTTGGCACCATTTCACCCACAAAACGCTTGACTAAACGCAAAATAAAAAGTGATGACGCAACGCCACTTTTGCGTTTTCTCTTCAGAATCGTTTCTGTGTAAACATATCCTCAGGGTTACACTGAATTGTTTTTTTTTTTTTTGTGTGTGGTTCATTGAGGATTTTCTTTGGTGAGGCAAGATACTTGATACTTCTGAACAGCACTAAATCATTCAGCATACACCTCCTTTCCAAGTGTGGTATTGAGTACAACCTTCAAAAGAACTATAAACGTGGAAAAAAGAATTTCATGAAAACCCATGTAAGCCAAAAAGACTATGAAATCAAAATGGGTTTGTTTGAAATGATAAATTCAAATAATTATGAATTTTTGGGAAATATAACAATTGTTATGTTTGTGTTGGTAGCTGAAGACAAGGACTTGAGAACTGCAATATAATTGATTTACAAACTTAAGTGACAGGAACAAATGAAAACTCCAGAAATTCAAGACACACAGACATACAAGGAAAACAAACAAAAAAACACTGAGGAAAAACACAGGTCTTAAAAGAACTGGGACTAATGGGATAATTAACTGAACACAGGTGATGATGGGAATAACTAATTAGACAGGCAAGGAAAACTAACAGGACTGAACCAAAATCACAAGAGACAGGGGGAAACAAGATCACATAACCGAACTAAAAACAAACAATAAATAAAAACAATAAATTCTCAAAAACAAAATAGTAACTGTGTGTTTTAAAGTAATATCAATCTAAAGTTTGTCAACTGATTAAAATATTTAATCTCTCTTGATTTTTTCTTACACTGTCACACATTTTGTTCTTTTTTATGGAAAGACAACTAAATAAAGCCTTTTATGTACAATTTCTCAGCAAATTATGTAGATGCACTGAAAATAAATTCAAGCTTTTTTTTTCTCATCTCACAATAAACGAATATTCAAGTCATTCAAGTTTCAAAACAAATGACATCAGAGTATAAATATCAGTGTATCTCCAACTTTTACTGAGAATGTCATCTCTACCAAAACATGAATGCATTGAATGTTGACCATAAATGCTTTTCAGCATATTAAACAGCACACTTTAACCATATTTCAGATAACAGAAGTAATCATGACACTATAAAAAGATGTACTTAAGTCTAAGGTCAAAAAATGAAATCAAATGTCAAAAGGTAATATTTTGGGATTAAAATATACAAAAAACACAACGTTATATATTTGGATATTTGGACTTGAATGTGCCTTTAATAATTAAATGAAATCATATATTGAGCTCAAGGGAGGGATACAAGACTGCTTTCCTATTAAACGTATTTTATTTTTTTTATTTTTTTTAGAATCATGTTAATATTGTTTGTAGTATCTGTTTTAAATTTCATACTGTCAAATATGTTTTCTATCAATATGTTCCAGATTTTGTTTTTGTATTTTGCCACAGATCCGTTGCCTCACTCCCCACATATCCACATTCACTGAAGAGCAACAGCATGTGAAACAAATTCATCAGGTTATAAGTACACTGAATAAGAACAACCTGTGCTAATGAACATCATAGTAATAATTATAGTGTAATCTAAAGCCTCTATGTCCCAGTGGTCAGATTGTCCATCACCTTGAGCCTAAGCACCAGCAGACTGCTCTATAAATGGTCTTCGCCATTCCCCAACTGTTGCTCAGAACTGGGACATGCACAGCATCAAAGTCACAGAAAACGCTGGCCTATATTATACTTCTAGGCCGTCACCCCTGTCTGACCCACTAACGCTAAGGAAAACTATTAATAAGAGCAATGTGTGGAGATGGATAAAAGCAGACTGCATGGCAACTTCATCTGAAGGTTAACATAGCAATTACACTGATTTGCATCATCAATTCCAGCATGAAAGTTTCAATTCATCAGTATCTTGCCATTTTGTTGGGTTTTTTCGGTTATCTGTTTTGTTTGAGGTACATTAAAGAGATCACCCAAGTGTCACCACATGCACCCACGTCGTTCAGGCCAGTGTCCCACAGGATGATTATCAGTTGTAGGCATTTAAATAGTCGTTTGACTCAACTGAGTTAATGGTCTAATAGCATCTAATTTGTTCAATATTAACGGTGGTGGTTGCTTGACATATTCATTTTCGGAAGTTATCCATTTGGATCTCCTGCACTTACTGTATATGGCTAATGAAATAAGAAAATGGAGAAATTTTTTTTTATTATTTTTCTCACTTAAGTGATGTGATGATTCACATAGGCTAGCTTCAGAAAATTAGTTATTTAGTAAAATGTGCAGGATGTTCTTTTACATACAGTGAAGTCTTTATGACATTTAGACTAATGGTTCAGTTGCTCTTTAAATGTTAATTTGTCAATTGATCTTTAATTGTTGCAACATTGGCACTTTGTTTTGGTTCAGGAGAAACTGTAAAAGGTGGGCCCAAATGCAATGATTGGACGAACATTGTTTTGTTCCTCACAGAAGATATATTTACACGTTTTAATATTTACACCACCATTTACACATTGATTGCTATCAGGATGTGAAAAAAAAAGTTTCAACTAACAAAGTGTTTATATTACCATCCTTACCTGTAACTAATAAAACAGATTTGATGTGTTTCATGCTCTTATTGTTAGTTATTCAAGTAGCTACATAATGATAGGACAAAAATATTGAGTTTGTGCTCGTAATGCTTGCAAAATGTATGGAACATTCAAGTGTACTGCAAGGAATCTGCCTCAAAGCTCGCTTTCAACCTGAATCGTGCTTAACTATAGAGGGATTTCCCTTGAGAAATAACAGCAGTCTTTCCACAATGCTTAAAGGGGTAGTTCACCCAAAAATTCTGTCATTAATTACTCACCTTAAAACCATTAATTACCCATTACCAGTGGAGGGCTTAAAGTAACCATGAAGCATCCACTTGTTTCCGACGCAAGGATCCTTCTGAAATCTGTTCAGAGACACAAATGAGCTGTCTAAACTGAATGCGTCAAAGTGAATGCTCTTTCACTCTTCTATTTGTCCTGTTGTTGGTGAGCTGTTTGTGGAGATTGATTAAACAAATGCTTCATTTATATTGAGGAGGACATTTTGAGGTATGAAACATGCATGATTCTTAGAGAATGAGTAATTGTGATTTTACCCAATTACTGTTAGTTTATAACCTGACTTCGTCATACTCATATTCTAATGAGAATATGAGTCTGAAATCACTCAATTGAACTTTAATTATGAGGTGTGTCGTAATCGACCAGGACAAAAAAAAAAAAAACCTCTGCACTCAATTGGATAGTCGGTAGACCTACCAACCAATCAGACCAATGCATAAGTCAACTCCTTTGCATAGCGCAGTTTTCAAATACAGAACGTAGCCTACTTTATTTATTTTAGAAGTTAAATAACTTGTTACTTGTTACTTAGAGTGTTACTTCTTTTACTTACTTCTCCATGAGTGCCACCAAAGGAGAAACAACAACGACCACAGGCTTTTCATTACGTCCCGTCTTCTTAGCGACCGTCAGAGCCAGCTGATAAGTTACACTTCTCCCGAATCATGTAGGAAGGACGCCAAAAATATATTTCCGATCGACAAGTGCCTTGATTGCAGTTCTCTGTTTGTTTACGTCGATTGCACTGTCAATTTATTTTACAAAAGACGCGACAGCGGAATCTATACATCTCAATTCTAAAATGGTAAATGGACTGCATTTATATAGCACTTTCATAGACCCAATGGCCACCAAAGCGCTTTACAATTTGCCTCACATTCACCCATTCACACACACATTCATATACCGACGGCGACGGCAGCCATGCAAGGCGCCATCCAGCTCGTCGGGAGCAGCTGGGGTTAGGTGTCTTGCTCATGGACACCTCGACACTTGGTCAGGTGGAACCAGGGATTGAACCACCAAACTTTCGGTTTCTAGACAACCCACATGAACCACTGAGCCACTGCCGCCCCAATTCTCCAGCTGCAGTCATCTTTGACAAGCGCTCTTTGACGACGTGAGGATTACGTTACTGAAGACCACCTGTCAATCATCGTATAAAGCCCGCCCTGGCAATTTGATTGGCCCGATGATCTCTGAACCGTTCATAATTACTCCTCAATGGATTGAGTCCAGACCGAACTTCCCGTCCAAAAAATGTTGTGGGCGGAGTTCGGGCTGGCATCCAGGCTAGTTAGTTTATAGAATGCGTTTTCATTTGTATTTACAATAGATTGTGTAAAACAGTCTCATCCCAAGAAGTCATATAACTGACGTCTTGGGACGTCTTTTGACCATATGTCAACATTTAGGGTACCCTTAAACGACGGTTAGTTGGCGATCATAGGCCGTCATACAACTAACGCTTTACATTTAACGTCGGTTAGGTGACGGGTAGGTTTAGGGGTAGGTTTAGGTCTGCGGTAGGGTTAGGATCCCGTAACGTCATCTAACCGACGTTTAAGGGTACCCTAAAAAGGCGGATGTTGGCGTATGGTCAAAAGACGTCCCAAGACGTCAGTTATATGACGTCTTGGGATGAGACTGCGCTGGATTGTGATCAGTCTTGAGTTGTCTCAGTGCTGGAGTCTCTGGTGTCATAATTATCCATAATACGACAACGTGGGATCAAAGTTTGTTTGTCTGTATAGAGCTGGACAACAAAGCTTGCTCTTTAAAAGATGCCTCCTTCCAAGGACTTTCACAAAGACAGCATGTCATGGGCTTCATTTTCGCTGTGGCCTCAGTGGGGTTCAGACTGCTTCCATTAGAGATTCAACTAGTCAGGCAGAGAACACATGATATTTAATACTTTTGATTCAAGACATGAAATCAATACAAACCTACATGATGAGGGATTCAGATCAATTTAAACCATGCTGTGTGCCCAATCTGAGGTTGACCTTTTTCATTTGATTTCTTTTCTTTATTTAATAAAAAAATGAGTCCCTGTACCCTCTTATAGGGCTCTAAAATGTCTTTAGAAGCCATGCTAAGTGATTGCTTGTTATTGTGTTCTAGGATTTCAGTCTTAAGGGGGTTCGCACATACTGCAATTTAATTACTGAGTTGACGATTTCCAGCGTCACCAGTGACAACAGTCATTGTTGGTTTGGGCATGTCCAGCAAAAAAAAAAAAAATGATAATCCACTTTCACATTCTACTAAGTATAAGTAACTAAATGTCATTAGAGAATTAGTAGACTGTATGCTTAATATCTGGTAAGACTTTATTTTGATGGTCCCCCAAAAGACCCCCCTACTGACTATAATAAGTAACTTGACAACTACAAGTCAACTTATTCTACTAACCCGAACCCCAACTCCTAACCATAACCTAACAGTCTACTGGCATACTAATACAGTTAGTTGACATGTAGTTGCAAAGTAACGTACAGTTAGTAGAATGTCTAAAGTGGACTATCAAAATAATGTGGAACAAAAATTTAACTTTAAGCAAATAAGCAGCAATGCAGTGTGGCAATACCAATACATACACAAGACAACATAACATCATGACTTTTGCGTAAACATACATGCCACTTTCGTGTCAAGTGGCGTGTTATCTCTGCGCATTTTGAGCTACCTACGTGTATCCACGTGTATGCGTGTATGTCTACGCCATTAACGTCCGCGTCATTCCGCGTGTCTGTACACGCCATCAAATGTCTGCAAAACAAAGCAAAATGTAGATCTACATCTGGGGAGCTATCTTTTTCTTTCCTAGGATGGTAAGGGAACAGTCATAAATGCCATTAACCCCAGTGACAGGTAGGTTTAGGGACGGGGTTGAGGTAAGTCATATATCTATATATACAGTAATAACGTTAAGTCAACGGCGTTCATAAACACGCTGAAAAGCGATTATGCGTGTTGATAGCACTCCAAAAATGGAAATACGAATTGGTGTGTTATACACACGCTACTTCATCAGTCTGTAGAGTACGTTATTTTTTTTACCTGCCATAAAACATAGATTTATCTTTATTAAAGTTACAAAAGTTATAGCAATGAGTAATTATTCTCTATCTTCTATTTATTGATAAACACTAGTGCAATTCCCTTTCAAAATCAGTCTTTGTGTATTTTTAGTAGTTGGTTTGGTACGTTTGAATTGCTTAATAGCCTAGACTACTATAACACAGGAGCCTAAACTGTAAGAAAACGATAACATTAAGCACACAGCATGCAACATTCAGAATTAACAGTGTAGCTGACTAAGAGATTCAGTTGAATAAAAAATGAATTGCTACTTTAAAAAAAAAAAGAATCGCTACTTTTTCAAAAAAGAATGGCTACTTTTTTTAAAAAAAAGAACAGCTACTTTTTCAAAAGTGAATCGCTAATTTTATAAAATGAATCGCTACTTTAAAAAAAAAAAAGAATTGCTACTTTTCCCAAAAAGAATCAATCAATACCATTACACATCCGTTTTATTTCTCAAATGTTTACGTGACTTAAGACATTGATTATACGTTTACAAGGAGACCTGCCAAGACAGTCATTCTGACATAGTTATGCAAACTCAAGAATACAATTCAGTATTCACACTCTATCAGAGATGCCAAACCGATCTCATGACCAAATCGTACGAATTCGACGAATGATTAAAAAGTGGCTAATTTGTGACAATTCATACGGCCTCACTTGTACAAATTAGTACGATTAGGCTAAATCGTACATATTTTAAGAAATTGGCCAATTCGTATGAATTCGTACGAATGACCTACCCCTTACCCCGCCACTAAACCTACCAGTCACGTGGGTTTATACAAATCGTACAAATTCGTACGAATTAGTACGAATTAGGCACTTTTTAAACCAATTGGTCGTACGAATTGGTCGTGAGATAGCATAGGAGATGCAGATTTCTGGCGAATTGAGTTCCCTTTTGTTTCTTCTGATTCTTGAATACTTAAATTGGCAAGGCTTCAACTTTCTTGATGATGCAGCACCGACCCGTATTTGTTCATGTTCTCACAATTGAGCAATGTTAGAGTTCATAAAATTGTTTACAGCCAAATGGCTATTGACAGCCTTTTTTTCCTTTTTTTTCTTACAGATTTTTACTCACATTTACAACTTGGCAACTTTGTAAGTCTTTACTGTTATGTTTGATCAATTCAGTGGGTCTTCTAAATGGCTCAAAAATGGCTCAAAACTTTTGAATGGTTGTGTGGGTTCATAGAAAATTTAATTAATGGAATTCGACAAATTAGATGTTATTAATGACATATTAATTCTGTTCTGTTTGAAAAATGCTCTCCAAAATGATTAAAATGTAATCCATTATAATCTGTTCTATTGTGTAACATTTGAAAATTTTCTTTTTGGATGAACTAATGTTTTTAAGACTAGAATAAGGACGATCTAGAGTGAAATAATCTCATATTACTGGTGGCTGTTGTTTCCAGAGCACATGAGGGCAAATCACATTTTCCCAAATTTTGAAGTGGGTTAAATATAGGGCCTAGAAAGGCATGCACAGGTTCTTATTAAAACTGCTTGTTCCTGATTCATCAGCCAGGACAGCCAGCGAGCGTACTGACATAATGAGTCATTTGCAGTGGGAATCCCTTCTGTGACTCCAAAGTACCCTCATTACCGCTCCAGTGGGTAAAAAGAAGTCATGACAGGCCTCTTACAAAAGAATCAGAGCCACAGAGAGGCTGAGGTACAGCAAGATCCTCTCTAATAAAAATGCCTCTGTTCAGTGATGAGTCCTCCTGCAGCTATAGCACTGTAAGACTACTTAATAATTCATACATCCCTTTCTGCTGAGTATGAGATGGTTTGTGGGTGCATGTGTGTCTCAGAAGATAACAATCAAAGACAAAGGTTCTCAAGACAGCAACCTCTACTGCACCCACAGTGATTTCTTTGTAACACACTGAATGCTGGAGAGGGCACAAGACTCGCTTTTATTCGCAAAGAGCAAGGTTGACATTTTCTCTTGTCAAAAATAAATAGCATGCTTAGTTTTAATAAGAGATCTCTCTCTGTGCAGAATCACAGTTGCTTCAGCACAAAGGGACTCGCATTCCCTCTGATACATGAACAAGGCCATTATTCATCCCACTGAGAGCACTGAAACAGTTTTGTCCGGGTTTCTCAAGTCCAAAGCCAAAGGAATTCACATTCTTAATGAAATGCACACATTTAACGTACCTTTATTTCAGAATGCATGCATACAGTAGCTAAAATATGGACACAATTACAAACGTAAATGTATGTTTTGTGTAACTTCAACAACTTTCAACCCATATTGTATTGTTAACTGTTTCACCATTTGTGTCACTCCGCTTGCGGCATCATGGTTGAACAAATCCACCATATTTATTTTTTTACAAATACTACTGTTGTTGTGTCATGGAATGTAGTTTTAAAAGTTCTTTTAGCCGAGAATATAGTCATTTAGAACTCAAATAAGTGACTCATGTATAAACAGTGCCTATTTTACTATTTGTTTAGAAGTATTTGGAGATTAAACTCCAGGCCACTATATAAAAAGAGGTGACAGACACACAAACAATACTTAGAAACATAGAAAACACTTGCTGTAGGGTTAAGGTAAGTGTACTATTTAATGCTCTCGGTGCACTTTATTACGAAAAATGAACTGTACATGTTCTGAAAAGTGAGATTAATTTCTTAAGAGTAACTTGTTCTATTCCTGTGAGAAAAGAGCTGAATAATTAAAGTCAAGGTGATGAATATTTGAAAAGGTCCAGATACCAGTTTTAAAAGGCCCTTTTGTGCCCTGAGAGCCCAACAAAACTCTACTTTCAATGCCTTTTCATATCATATCACACTGTTCCGCTGGGCCTCAGTTTGCATGAAAAAATTGTGTGGGTCCCAACCCGATCTCACGATAATTTGTACGAATTTTACGAGGTGGCTAATTTGTAACAATTCGTACGACCTCACTCGTACGAATTAGTACGTTTTTGCTAAATCGTACATATTTTACGAATTGTCCAATTCGTATGAATTCATACGAATGACCTATCCCTGACCCCGCCCCTAAACCTACCCATCACGTGGGTTTGGACAAATCGTACGAATTTGTACGAGTGAGGTCGTATGAATTAGTACGAATTAGCCACTTTTTAATCACTCGTACGAATTCGCACGAATTGGTCGTGAGATAGGTGGGTCCCAACAAAACCAGACCATACGTACTGTATATAATGAATGATAACCCCATAAATATAAAGGAGAATAAGTGAGTGAATCTCTTGAAAACAAATCCTAAAAGGGTTTCCTCAGTAAAATGTATTCTGTTTGTTATATACAGTATACACTGAACAACCACAACATGACATCACGACTTTTGCGTAAAAATACACGCCACTTTCGAGTCAAGTGGCGTGTTATCTCTACGCATTTTGAGCTATCCGCGTGTATCCGCGTGTATGTCTACGCCATTAACGTCTGCGTCATTCCGCGTGTCTGTACACGCGCGTCAAATGTCCCGTCATAAATGCCATTAACCCCAGTGACGGTTAAGTTTAGGGATAGGGTTGAGGTAAGTCATATCTTTTTTTTCACTAGGATGGTAAGGGAACAGTCATAAATGCCATTAACCCCAGTGATGGTTAAGTTTAGGGACGGGGTTGAGGTAAGTCATATATTTATATAACGTTAAGTCAACGGCGTTCATAAACACGCTGAAAAGCGATTATGCGTCTTGATAGCACGCCAAAAATGCAAATACGAATTGGCGTGTCATACACACGCTACTTCATGAGATCAGTCTGACAACCACCTGATCAACTCCATGAGAAGGAGATGAACACACAAAAACACAACACTTTTGTTACACACTAATAAACGCAAAACTTTTGTTTTTGCCCCCATTTTTCATGTGCTGAACTCAAAAATCTAAGTGTTTTCTATGTACACAAAAGGCCTATTTCTCCATTTATGTGTTTCACAAATCTGTCTAAATCAGTGTTAGTGAGCACTTCTCCTCTGCCGAGACGTGTGGCATATCAAGATGCCGATTAGACAGCATGATTATTGCACAGGTGTACCTTAGGCTGGCCAATATAAAATACCACTATACGGGACGGTACGGGTCAGGAAACCAGTCAGTATCTGGTGTGACCATCATTTGCCTCACGCAGTGCAACACATCTCCTTCTCATAGAGTTGATCAGGGGTGCGTTTCCCGAAAGCATCGTTAGCCAACTATGGTCGCAAGCTCCGTCGTTACCAATAGAGTTCAATAGAAATTGCGACCAACTTGCGACCATAGTTGGCTGACGATGCTTTCGGGAAACGCACCCCAGGTTGTTGATTGTGGCCTGTGTAATGTTGGTTGGTTGGTTGGTTTTGGTTGGTTGGCAAAAACATAAGTGTTGCATTTATAATTAGTCTATATTTGAATATAATATGTTTACTGCACCTCTGCAATTAGACTCTCTGCTGTCCCTTTAATATTCACTCATGCCTGCTGTATTTCCCAAGAGTGGAGTTAAGCTTTATTAATAATGTGTATTAAACCCTCTTTTCTGTCTTACACTAAACAAATCCTCACCCACATGTTACCATGGGATTATGCAGTTTCTCAACACTCGTTCTCTTGCTGTCAGCAGCTTGTAGGACAAGAGAAAATAAGATGAACAGCTGTGGGTTTTAGTGGTACAAGATAAACATCGTTTAGGAACATTAACCAGGGGAAGACAACAAACGTAATGGGTTTTGGATTCAGGGAACATAATAGAGGTTTGGCAGTAGCCATAATGATGTCAGAAAACACTTCTAAAACTATAATAATGATAATTTAACAGATCAGGGCATACTGTTAATCAACAACAAATTCCAATAATAAGGATAATTGGTTTGTTATGCTGTTACAAGTCAAATGAAAGAATTTGAAATAATGTTATTCTATTTAAAGGGAATAGTTTTAGCTTACCTCAAGGGCATCCAAGATGTAAGTGTCTTTGTTTCCACAGTTTTTCAATTTTGACATATTTTTGGTCAAACCGTTGTTGTCTGCCAGTCATACACTGGAGGTTGAGGGGTCCTCCCTCGGTTCACCTCAAAGAGCATGCACAGCGAAGTCAAAATTAAACATGATTTAGGGTGTATTTACACCTGCCTTGTTTGGTTCGATAGAATCGAACTCTAGTTCGTTTCCCCCCTTGGTGCGGACCTTTTGGGCAGGTGTGAATACAGCAATCGAACTCTGGTGCGGAACAAACAACCGAACCGAGACCCAGCTGAAGAGGTGGTCTCGGTACGGTTCCAAACGAACTCTGGTACGGTTCGTTTACGGTGTGAACATGAACCGACCCAATTGCAAGAAAGCACTGTCGAAAGATAATATTCCGGTGCGCTGTCTGGCCACACGATAATGCTGCGCGTCTTTCTGCGTGTCGTTTGTGCATCATTGGAAGGGAATGAGTGTGTGCATCAAGACATTCACATACAGCGCGTTCTCTTTAGTCTAATCGCGCATAGATGCAAAAAAAAAAAAAGAAAGCATTAGCTGTTCACTACCTTTTGGTGGTGGTTGACGAGATTCCCCCTTCTATATAAAGCGCTTTGAGTGCCGAGAAAAGCGCTATATAAATGTAATGAATTATTATTATTATCATTAATTTAAGGATAGTTACAATACAAGGATTATGCTGCGTTAATTTACGTTATACTGGACAAACTTAATCGCAACCGTTAACATTGACAGCACTTGTTAGCAGTACACAATAAGAATCTCATTATTTGAATGAGTGAACATAGCTCCTCTCTATGAATGAAAACTTTATACCTTATCCGTCTTCTGCGCAGTGCCACTTGTAACGCAAAGTTGAGATGTTGCCAGAGATTAAAAAAAACAGTAGATGGTTGAATGAAAAGATGCACGAAAGACGAGAGTTGTTGTATTTCCCCGCATTTAATAGAACCACTCAAACGTTACACTCGTCGTCCTCTCAAAATCCGAATTACAACACAAAATAGGTAAAAGAACAAATATTGCAGTACGAAATTTCTCCATGCTGAACCTTTTTTGCACTTCCTGATTTCCCTTGAGAATACTTGTTCAATAATTGGACGACCTTAGCACACCTGTGGTTTTGTTTACAATTTTTGGTTCACTTGCAAAAAGAGCAGTGTGAAAGCGAACCGTACCAAAAAAAAAAATTATAATAATTTATTTGGTCCGGACCATAGCAAGTGAACTATCTATCGAACTTTCCTGGTGTGAATACACCCTAAATGACTCGTGAATGTAAGTACACACTGATGGCCTAAGACACGAAACGAGCGGTTTGTGTGAGAAAACGAACAGTATTTATAACGTTTTTACCTCTTGTTAACAGCAGTCAAACTGATCTGAATCAGATGTCCAACTGAACCGAACTGAACCGTCTCCAGACGTTACGCCGGAAGTGATCTCTCGTGCGTATACGTCACGCATTGTTTACATGGAGATTTCGAAAGTTTTACCTTTCACTAAACATATTTAGATAAATGGGAAATCATAATGGAACACGATTTCGATATATCTAAATATGTTTAGTGAAAGGTAAAACTTCTAAAATCTCCTAAACACTGTATTAATATGACGTTTCTAATAATCCTTTAAGTGAGTGGATTGGAGTCTTATTTGGGATAACATGAAATATGACAAATTGTTCTGACATAATTTTCGGCCAGGATTTCACTCAAAGTTATGAAAACATGCAATGACAAGAGAGAGCAAATGAAATATTAATAACTGATTATGTTGTCAATATTCTTTCCTGTGAGCTTTTTGTTTATAATGCATTTTTTGCAGAGTAAAATAAAACCAGCAGCTGTAGTTTCCTTCTTTTTACCAAATAATTTTGTCAAATAAATACCTTATAGATAATAGATATAGAGAATAACTTTTTTTACTCTATAATTATGAAAATATTTAATTGATCAGAACTCATCTCCTATTTTTTTTCATTGCCTAAAGTGTGTACTACTAACCCGATCTCAGGAGAATTCGTATAAATTTTACGAGGTGGCTAATTCGTAACAATTCGTACAACCTCACTCGTACGAATTAGTACGATTTTTGCTAAATCGTACACCTTTTACGAATTGGCCAATTCGTATGAATTCGTACGAATGACCTACCCCTAACCCCGCCCCTAAACCTACTAGGGATGCACTGACACTGATACCGGTATCTGGTTTCGACCTCGATACCACATTTTCTAAAGTACTCGTACTCGTTAAAAGTACTCGTACTCGTTAAAACCGGGGACCGATACCACAGTCTGAGAAATGGGTTAATCACAGGCGCCGAGTGCCCGCCCCCAGGCACCGGCTGCAGCTCAGAGCGGGGAGAAGGCGAGGCAAGACATGTCAGCCGGGTGGAAATAGTGTTGTCAAAATATTCGGTACTTCGGTACCAAGTCGGTACTAAAAAAATGTAAACGTCATGGTACCAAGTCCCGGTGGTACCGAATGCCTGATCAAACCCAGTTCCGTTTGCGCATGCATGCACGAAGGGCATGAAGTTGTGTCATCTTCATGAAAGCGCTGAGACATGGTGATCGGCGGCACTGCTGATGTGTGTCATATTAAACTGCAAAACGACTGTTTAAATATGAAACCTGCATGTTCTGCTTGTCTCTGTGTGAATGAACGGTGCAGACGCGCGGTTTCATTTAACGTTAGCTACCTCACACACACACACTGAAGCTCGAGTGACGCTCGCGCTGTTTTCCGTCTCTGCTGCCTCACGATTTGATGACATGATTCATGATTCCATTAATCTCCGAGAATCATTTCATGAGAAACGTTAGGTATTTTACCGTTTCATTCGAGAAAAACGATCGTCATATCATTTCTTTTACTAGGTGTTTCTCAATGTCAAGGATACTTCCTTGACATTGAGGCCCCGTTTACACGATGGGAAAACGCAGATATTTCTCTGCGTTTTGCCCTCTCATTTATACGAAAATGCCGTTTTTATCACTGAAAACGATTATTTCTAAAAACTCCGGGCAAATTGGTGATTTTTGAAAACGCCGGGTATTGAAAACGGATATTTTTTGTCGTGTGAACTGGGAGAAACGGCGTTTTAGGTTCTCTCTTGTCAATTCTGGGATTCTGATGGGCTTGCATGGCTTTATCCTCAACCCCTACACTGCTGCCAATAGGTTTGGCATAGTTATGATGGCGCTCGACGGCGTTTTTATGCGGGTGTGTGAACGATGTTATTTTTGAAAACGGAGAGGGGAAAATATTCGTTTTGCAAAACACCCGGCTATGTGTAAACGTGGCCTGAGAAACGCCCAATGTCTATGTATCAGACACGCACAGAAACTCAAAGGTCTTCACGGTAACCCGTCAAAATAAAAGTTTGGTAAGAAATTGACAGAAATAATTATATTAGGCTACTGTACAATAGATGTAACTACATCTCCATTAATTAAAAATACTACTACTAATAATGTGTGCATAAGGTTGCTTTTTCTCTTGATTTTTTTTATAAGCAATATTTCTCAATATCATCAATATTTTCGTATAAACAGCATGTAGCCTTCAATGCTTTCATAAATGTACCATCATAAATAATAAAGTCATTGAATTGAATTTTTTTATTTAACTATTTGAAAAAAAGGAAAATATAAACATATATATATATATATATATATATATATATATATATATATATATATATAATTAAATAAATCAAATAATTAAATAAATTGGAAAAATTGTTAAAACTGATTTCACTGTGGTACTGAAATTGGTACCGAGAACCGTAACATTTTAATGGTATCGGTACCGACTACTGGAATTTTGGTACCGTGACATCCCTACGTGGAACTATTTCAAAGTGAATGAAGACGACAAAACAAATTGTGCTCAGCGAAATTGCCCAGAAGAGGCTCAAAGGTAGCGCATTTAACACATTTAATCAAGCACCTAAAATCCTGTAAATAAAAATATTTAAATCATGTTTTTTTATTAAGTACTCGGTATCGGTATTGGCGAGTACTGAAATGCAAGTACTCGTTTTCAAAAAAAGTGGTATCGGTGCATCCCTAAAACCTACCCATCACGTGGGTTTGGATAAATCACATGAATTCATATGAGTGAGGTCATATGAATTAATACGAATTAGCCACTTTTTAATCACTCGTACAAATTCGTAAGAATTGGTCGTGAGATAGCGTAGGTACTACTGATTTTTACTTTCCAGCTCAAAATTACAAAAGCACCACATAAGTCCACTGTAACGTAAGTAATGGCAAAACTAAGAAAATACAAATATCTGAACATCCATACCAAATGAACAACTGGAAAGTCAGAGAAAGACCAATATTCCAGCAGTTAAAATATTTTTGGAATAGCCTTTTTGTGAAAGGCCTACTTTAAGTCACGTCTGGAGTTTGCAGAAAGGCAAACTCAACATTTTTTGGATGAAAATTGTTGTTGGCTTGGAAGCAAAGCACAGTTTTTGGCAAAGATAAAATACTCAAAAAAATCCCTGACATCATCAAAGAATCGTTTCTGCAAAATGGACTTGCAAGCTTGCATGAGGGCAACTGAAATAAAGCCTGGTAGACCAATATCCATGAAAAGAACCTAAGATCTAGCCTATATTTTAAAATAACAATCAACATTACAGCAGGGAATCCGGTGAAGCTCACGGCAAAAATAAATACATAAATTAATTAATTAATTAATTAATTAGAAAATAAAAAAATAATAGAAACAATTTTAAATGTAAAAATCCATGATGTGACCGGCAATTTTTTCCTCAAACAATTTTGGAGGAAAAAATTGTCACACTCAAGATTCACAGCTGAAATTGATGCTAAAAGGTTTTGAGCAAAATATTGACTCAAGGTGATAAGGGAGAACTGAATCCTTCTGTAAATGACAAATTGTGTCTCGCTTTGGAGAAAAATATGCTCTAGAATAAAAAGATATGTTTAGTATTGGGTTTTAAATAGAGGAACATTTTTTCCATGTGTTTAGAGGAGCAACATGGACCAAATTAAATTGTAAATTCAATCTCAAGACAACAGACAGTCCGTGGAAACGTCTCAGGTAACGTAATGCTCTACTGGGTTGCCCCTCACGTAACGGTCTGGTTACTGATATTCTTCTAAATATCAGAAAATCGGCTGAATTGATTCGAAAACGGTAAAACTGAACTGTATAACTCTGGAGGAGTGGTAAAATGAGCCTATTTCCAAAAAAGTGGAGTATCCCTTTAAGTTTTGCCAGAGTTATCACGTCCACCAACTACTCATATGCTGTGGAAAGAGGTGGCTAATCCTCTTCCCACTTATTTTCACTTTGAATGCTCAGCACATCTAACGTCTCTGAACTAGAGCATTGAACAATGCAGCGTGAGTTCTCTTGAAAGGTAACATGGCGACATTTTATGTTTTGAGCTCCATTATCCATCACTAAGCTGCATTCATTCATACAAAAAATTGAAACTGACCTTGAGGTTGAATAGTGAAAACCATAATGCATTAATACAGAGCTTCTTAAAACACAGGTATTTCAAGGGCAGAGTGGAAATATGTTGCCTTTATTTAAAAAACAAAAAAAAAAAACTACAGTTTCATGCTCACTGAAACTGTTACTTACACCAACACATCTGTAATAGGAAGACAATATAACTATATAACAGCAGTGGTCTCATCTGTATTTTAAACATGTGAATCTGTAGCACAGCATTTAAATTCCCCACCATTTCCTGTAGAACCATGCGTGAATAAAAGTAATTTACCTGGTGCCAGCAGACATTCCTGTTGCAGTCGGGATTCCTTTAAACTCAGTGTGAGACCCATTGCCCTCCTCATTGCTAATAACAAGTCTATTTCACAGCTCAGCTTCTGCTACCGCCAAACGTATTAACCTCCCCTAGAACAGGGTACCAATCCAATTCCTGCGCTACACATGATTCTACGATCGACTTTTCTTTCTGTATGTATGTGCATGGATGAATTAATATGTGCGATTGTTCTACGTAAAATAAATGATGACTTAATACTGATCCTACAATATGAGAAAACACAGTTTGGTAAGTCTTACTTACACTAACAAATATAGTTTTTTTGTTTTTTTTAAACCTGTACCATACACGTATGTAGCACTATGTTATTATTTATGATACCTCGATATACTTTGTAAATACAATAGATATTGCCTGTGTTTACTACTGAATTATTTGCTTCAGCGGTTTAGCTGTAAACAGATGATACCACTCCTGTAACAGCTTGTGATCTGTCAGATCTGCTACATCCAAAATCTTGACAGCAGATCATGCATGAGTAAGCAAGCGTTGTGTTCAGCTAATTCACCTTATAGCCAAAAAAGACTAAAATACAAACCATTTATATGTTGATTCATTTTCATTCACTGATCCTTATACAAACTCTTGGGTCATAGGGCCAGATTATTGAGGTCAGAGGCAGGGGAAAGCATCCTGGACAGATGGCCTGTCCATCACACACAATCACACACAGGCAATTTTGACTCTCCAATTCACCTTACCTACATATCTTTGGCCTGTGGGGGAAACCGGAGTATGCTAAGGGAACCCACGCTGACACGGGGAGAACATACAAACTCATGGACTCCTTCTTGCTACTGTGAGGCAACAGCGCTAACCACTGAGCCACTGTGCTGCCTGTGCAAAATTAGTGTGATTACCATTTGCCAATTTCTCACCCAGACAGGAACGGAAATAGAAAAGTATGTTCTTGTGCTATCTGTGTGTGATGTACAATCTGCATATATTATGCAATATACCAAACGCACCAAGGCACTCTTCTAAACCAAACTGACACCAAAGAACTAGCGATCACACTGGACAGACTACAGCCGACGTCGAACAAGTGTGTACGTTCTGCACTTGCATGAGAGGACAAAACTTTTTCATACCAGATGAAAAGATCAAATACACTTAAACATTTTGAAGCTTTCTTTAGAGTTGATAGAAGAAGATTGTACTGTTGGCTCAGTGGACGAACAGATTAGTTGTTTCAAAATTAATTCTGCTAAATGTTATTTTGAAAGCTGATCTATATTCTAATTTTAACCTGCTGTAGTTGATTATTCTACACAAATATAGTTCAGTCAGGACAACTGGTATGGTAATGGGCAGGGGTGGAGCCACACCAGCCATTGTCATATTACAAAATAGGTTATTGAGGCCAAACATATAAAATTATGTATTGAGGCCAAACATATAAAAATAATTTATTGAGGCCAAATATATAAAATAATATTACGAACTGAAAAGAGGGACTGTCTCTGTTTATCACGTCACTTCACCACGTGACAGCAGCAAGCAGGATCCTGATTGGTTAACGCGGCGCAAATTCCCCCCAAAATGAAAAATTTTCAACTCGGGCAGCAGACACGAATTCGCGTCAAATGCGCGAGTGCACAAACTGCACCATATGCACGTAACGCGCCAGACGCGTGAATGAGGCCTGTTGCCAGTTATATGACGAATTGGGATGAACGTCTTCTTGGGCCATGCTCTACGCCTCATTTGCCACGCAGGATTTTTTTTACGCGCGCAATGCATCTTTGTACTGACTTAACACTGAAATCACCCGCGCAAGACGCTCTAGTCGCGTCATGTGGGAACGCAGCTGTAATGATTCACGATGCACAGAGGAATCCATTTGCAGCTTTTATTTAAACAAGGTCGTACAGGCAGGGTCAAGACGAGGCAGACAGGGCAATGCAGATCAGACAACAGGATAAACAGGAGACAGGCAAAGATCAGGGCAGGCAGCAATAATCGTGGTCAGTAAACAGTCCAAGTTCAGGCCAGGCAGATATCAGTCGTAGGAGAATCAAACAGTCCAAAGTCCAAAACCAGAATCAGGATACAAACGCTCAGAAATGATCACCGGGGCAAATCAAGACTTCGCACTGGTGTGGTGTGTGGACGTGGCTTTTATGTGTGTTAATGGCGTGCAGGTGTGTGACGCAATCAGTCCCAGGTAAGCGGCATGATGGGAATTTGAGTTTGAAGCCAATGATCAGTATTCTGGTGAAGGCTCCCTCTGGTGGCGGAGAGGAGACAGAGCGGGAGCCTCCACTGTAACAGAGCCCCCCCCCTGCGAGCGGCTCCTGACGCGAGGAGGCGGTTGTCGTCGGGGTCTCCCACGGGGTCGAGGGGCCGGTTTCTCCGGGTATGTCCTATGGAACTCCTCAGTGAGAGTGGGGTCCAGGATATCCCTTGAATTGACCCAGGACTGTTCCTCCGGACCGTACCCCTCCCAATCGACCAGATATTGGAGCATGTTACCCCGACGTCTGGAATCCAGCAACTTGTGCACTCTGTAGGCCTCCTCGCCGTCAACCAGAAAGGCAGGAGGGCCCTGAGAGGCGGCCCCCTCCTCCGTCTCTCCCCTCGGACCACCAGCGGGTTTTAACAGGGAAACATGAAAAGTGGGAGAGATACGATAGTTAGCGGGCAGGTCTAAACGGAATGAAACAGGTGATATTTGTCTTATGATTTGGAAAGGACCAACATACCTGGGACTGAGTTTGCGACATGGAAGTTTGAGGCGTAAGTCTCTGGTTGATAGCCATACCCATTGACCACTCTGGTATTCTGGAGCTGGGCGACGACGACGGTTGGCCTGTTGTTCTTGACGCCTGACAGCATGCCTCAGATGAGTGTGTGCTTGGTCCCAAACCTCTTCACTTTTGTGCAACCATTCTGTGACCGATGGGAGTTCAGTGGGCTCACCGGACCATGGAAAGAGAGGAGGCTGAAAACCCAGTATACATTTGAAGGGAGTGATACCAGTAGCAGGTTTGACCAACGAATTTTGAGCATACTCTGCCCAGAATAAGTATCTGCTCCAGTCATGTTGGTGTTGCTGGCAGTAGGTTCTCAGGAAGCGGATGATGTCTTGATTTAGACGTTCGGTCTGACCATTGGACTGGGGGTGATAACCAGAAGTGAGGCTGATGTTCACGTTTAAATGTTTGAAGAATGCGGACCAGACTCTGGAAGTAAACTGAGGTCCTCTGTCAGATAATATATCTTCAGGTAGTCCGTAAAATCTGAATACTTGGTTGCATAAGAGCTCAGCTGTTTCGAAGGCAGTGGGAAGTTTAGTGAGAGGAATGAGACGGCAGGCTTTGGAGAATCGATCCACTATCGTGAGAATTGTCGTGTGTCCTTGAGAATTGGGAAGATCTGTGATGAAGTCTATGGCAATGTGTGACCATGGTCGTTGAGGTGTTGGAAGGGGACATAGAAGGCCTGCTGGTAGTTTACGGGTGGATTTGGAAGTTTGACAATTGATACAGTTCTGGACATGTTTGATGGTGTCAGATGAGAGAGTGGGCCACCAAAATCGATTCTGCAGTAGCTGAATTGTGGCAGAGATACCTGGATGACCGGAGCTAGGGGTGGAGTGGACCTGATCGATGAGGCAAGATCGTAGTGCTTCAGGGACAAAGAGGAGATTGGCTGGACAGTTGCTGGGGGTTGGAGTCTGAAGGTTGGCCTGTTGGATCTCGGTTATAATGTCCCACTGGACTGGAGCTACTAAGAGGTTCTCGTGGATGATGTTTTCGGGGTTGTCTTTGTGGATTGCTTCTTCTGTTTGGCGAGAGAGGGCATCGGCTTTGACGTTCTTGGTGCCTGGGCGGTAAGTGACAGTGAAGTTGAAACGTGTAAAAAACAGTGCCCATCTTGCTTGACGAGGATTGAGGCGTTTGGCGGATCGGAGATACTCAAGATTTTTATGGTCCGTGAGAATGATGAATGGTTCTGACGCTCCCTCCAGCCAGTGTCGCCATTCCTCTAGAGCCAGTTTCATAGCTAGCAGTTCGCGATTCCCCACATCATAATTCCGCTCGGCTGGAGAAAGCTTGCGAGAGAAGAAAGCACACGGGTACATTTTGGCTGGATTTCCCTGTCGTTGAGATAATATGGCCCCCACTCCTGTGTTCGAAGCGTCTACCTCCACAATGAACTGACGCTCTGGATCGGGATGACGTAGGATGGGTGCAGTGGTGAATCGGGTTTTCAACTCCTGAAATGCTTGCTGTGCTTCGGGATTCCAGGCAATTCGAGAACTATGACGTTTGGTTAAGGCTGTTAGTGGAGCAGCAATGAGACTGAAGTTTCTAATAAATCGTCGATAAAAGTTAGCAAATCCCAAGAATCTCTGTAATTCTTTGACCGTCTGAGGTAATGGCCAATCCAGCACTCCTTTCACCTTCTTGTCGTCCATGGCCACTCCATCCTGACTGATGATGTAACCCAGAAATGAAACGCTTGTTTGGTGAAACTCACACTTCTCGATCTTGGCATATAACTGGAACTGAATTAAACGTTGAAGTACTGCTCTGACGTGTTGGATGTGTTCCTCAAGTGAGTTTGAGTAGATCAGGATGTCATCGATGTACACAATCACCCATTTGTCCAGCATGTCACGAAACACATCATTCATAAAAGCCTGAAAGACGGAAGGACTGTTAGATAAGCCGAAAGGCATGACCAGATATTCATAGTGCCCACTAGTGGTGGAGAAGGCTGTTTTCCATTCATCCCCCTCTCTTATGCGAATCAGGTTATATGCATTACGTAGATCGAGCTTGGTGTAATATTGAGCCTGTCTCAGCTGTTCCAATGCGGCTGGCACCAGAGGTAAGGGGTAACGATACTTGATGGTGATATCATTTAACCCACGATAATCAATGCAAGGCCTGAGTCCCCCATCCTTCTTCTTGACGAAGAAAAACCCAGCAGCGGCAGGTGAGGTGGAAGGTCGAATGAACCCTTTGGCTGTCTCTTCTTCGATGTACTTTTTCATGGCTTCAGACTCAGGTTTTGATAGGGGAAAGATTCTACCTTTAGGGGGTGTAGCGCCGGGCATTAACTCAATGGCACAGTCTGTTGAACGATGTTCAGGAAGTTGAGAAGCTTTTTCCTTACTGAAGGCTTCTGTGAGATCGGAATAAACTGCCGGTAGCTCTCCTAGCTCATGGTTTAGGGTGTCTGGTTCTGGCTGGGAAAAGGTCACTCTTTTGACTTTAGACAGACAATGGTTGTTACAGGTTTTACTCCAACGAATGATTTGTCCCTCCTTCCAGGAAATGTGTGGGTTGTGAGTGTGCAACCAAGGGTGGCCGAGGATGATGAAGTGATGTGGAGCGTGAATGACATAAAATTTAATCTGCTCGGAATGAAGAGAACCAATCTGCATTTGGACCTTCTCCGTTTCAAACTGGATTTTGCCGTCTCCGATGGGATGGCCATCTAGCGCTTCCACTGACAAGAAAGAGTGACAAGGATTAAGTTTGAGTTTGATTTGGTTGGCGAATGTTTGAGAAATGAAATTTCCGGCTGCTCCAGAGTCTATGAGGGCTGTGGCTTCAATACACTGGTCTTGTATAGTTAAACGAATGGGGAGAGTGAAACTGGAGGGAGATCTTTGATATTGGTTTACTGAACTCACCGAAAGAGTGCGAGTTGGGGGTCGGACTGGACAGGAAAGTTTCATATGGCCGGATTGACCACAGTACATGCAGAGGCGATGTTGCAGTCTGCGTTCCCGTTCTTCTGGAGTGATATGCGTGAACCCGATCTGCATTGGTTCGTGAGTGTGAGCTGTCTCGAGTGATTGACGGATAGGTGCCCGGGTGATGCGTCTGGAACGCATGAGATTATCGACTTGAATGGCCAGACTTATATACTCGTTCAAGCTCTTTCCTTCATCTCGACAGGCTAATTCAGATTGAAGTTCAACAGAGAGTCCTTTCCTGAACAGCGTCTTTAAGGTGTCTTCGACCCAGTT
Organism: Cyprinella venusta; assembly: GCA_038021265.1. Lineage (NCBI taxonomy): Eukaryota > Metazoa > Chordata > Actinopteri > Cypriniformes > Leuciscidae > Cyprinella > Cyprinella venusta. The sequence continues at coordinate 23,963,273 of CM075863.1, forward strand.
CGTCTGTGCAGCGAGGGTGCGAAACGTAAGGGCATACTCGGCGGTGGTACTCTTTCCCTGGGTGAGATTTAGAAGCTGTTCTCCAGCGTCCCCTTTCTCAGAAGAGTGTTCGAAGACTTGACGAAACTGTTGAAGGAATTCTTGAAATGTGTTGAATGTAGACCCCTCTGGTTTCCAGACTGCCGTAGCCCACTCCAATGCCTTGCCCGTGAGCAGGGAACAAACGAATGCAATGCGACTGGCTTGAGTGGAATATAATGCCGGTTGCTGGTCGACGAAGAGTGTGCATTGCAAAAGAAATCCCTTGCATCTGGTCGGATTACCGTCGAATTTGTCAGGAAATGCGAGTCGGGGATTTACTGCTGTACTCACGGCTTCAGTGGGAACACTCGGTGGTGGTGTTGGTGTAGCAGGTGCGCTAGGCACAATACCCACAGCAGTGCGAAGCTCCTGCATACCCTGTACGAGCTGTTCAGTGAGCGTGGTCAGGTGACTGAGCTGATGGTGATGTAAATCCAAACGAGAAGCTTGGGAGGTGAGTTCAGACGTGAGTTCCATGACGGCTGCTGGATTGTTTAGTGGCGAAGTCTTCTGTAATGATTCACGATGCACAGAGGAATCCATTTGCAGCTTTTATTTAAACAAGGTCGTACAGGCAGGGTCAAGACGAGGCAGACAGGGCAATGCAGACAAGACAACAGGATCAACAGGAGACAGGCAGAGATCAGGGCAGGCAGCAATAATCGTGGTCAGTAAACAGTCCAAGTTCAGGCCAGGCAGATATCAGTCGTAGGAGAATCAAACAGTCCAAAGTCCAAAACCAGAAAACCAGAATCAGGATACAAACGCTCAGAAATGATCACCGGGGCAAATCAAGACTTCGCACTGGTGTGGTGTGTGGACGTGGCTTTTATGTGTGTGTGTTAATGGCGTGCAGGTGTGTGACGCAATCAGTCCCAGGTAAGCGGCATGATGGGAATTTGAGTTTGAAGCCAATGATCAGTATTCTGGTGAAGGCTCCCTCTGGTGGCGGAGAGGAGACAGAGCGGGAGCCTCCACTGTAACAGCAGCATTATAGGAACAGATATTTAAAACGAATAATTTCAGACAGACAGTCCGAACAGGGTTTGAAAATAACTGTTTTCCTGCATATATTTATTTTAATTGTTTTGTGCAAAAAACTTTTATTCACATTAAAAATGAACCTCAAGACACATGTCACGACCCCTTTAAGATATGCTATATGTTACTTATTTTCCATGAGGGTAAGATTTTTGTGACTCTTGTGATCTAATTTTTTTTTTAGGTTAACTAAAAAAAATAAAAAAATTTTAATCAAAAAATACACAGCACAGAGAAATACGGATAAAACTCTTAATTAGAATTATAAACCATCATCTTGGATTAAATTGTTGCAACCCTCGAAACTAGGAGTATATATGATGCCCGAAAATGCTACCGTTTGTGTGTGCTTGACATGCACTGAGGATAAATGCTTAGACAGACAATTTCATACAAAAATTAGTGACTGATAAAATGTTAGACATTGACCAAAGTATGGATCCAGGACCAAAGAGAAAATACATAAATAAAAGAATATTAACAAAGCACCTGACTCATCCCGAGGCACCATTTTACATTGTTATTAACCTACAGTTCTCCCCACATTTATCCTTTCCCTCTGTTCCACTGTGTTAGCCCGGCCTCCTGCATTAGCCCAGGGCTTCCTTGGTAATAGAGCAACTACTTTCATCATTCCCTTTTCCCCTGCCGTTTTATCTGTTTATTCTCAGCTAAAATGCACTTAAACCTTCTGATTTATTCCTTTCATCCCTACATTGTGTGTAGGTGGATGTGGTTTGGGGCGTTTTGGGGCAGGAGGGGTGTTTTCAACTTTGTTTTTAGGTCAGGAAAAATGAATTATGGCAATTACTGAAATTAATTTATTTAGGGAAAGTTCCTCAGCAGAGTGACTGAAATCTCCATAATGCACTTTCTCCTGCACACAACTGTGAAGTAGGCCTATCTACTCCTACAAATGTAGTGTGGCTGCTCTGTGTTGAGTGTTTTGTTTGTTTGCGCTGAGGATTTTCTGGGAAACAATTTGCTTATTACAGTATTTGTACATTTTAAGTTTTTCTTTTCTTTTCTTTTAAAAAAAATGACAAACAGGACACCAAATCAAGTGTGCTTTTGTAACAGAGTCACCAGAGCGGGTAATAACAGTTGTTCCGTACATCACAATTGTGAATAACATAAAGATATCTGAACACATAGCCTACTGTATCTGAATGAATCAATGTGTGATTCAGATGAGTCCATGATTCAACGACTCACTCATAAAGGCCTTGGCTGCCTCCAAATTATAAATACTTATAGCAGACCAAAAACAGTATGTGAAAAGGCTAGTGTGTCTGTAGGCAAAAAGTACCAGGATGCTGCTTAACCAATTAGATTTGAGGAACTGAACTATCTTTGTTTTTATGTAGAAAACAATTTGCCTTAACTCATGTACTGTTTTGAGTGTAAAAAAGTTTTAGTGCTAAATCCAAAAGGACAAATACTTTGATAATTGAGCTGGCACCTTCTCAAACATAGATATGTTTCTTTCACTACATATTTAGTGTAAAGAGACTATAAGTGACCTAAAACTGTCCTAAAACTGAGAAAGATGCTTTTTGCCCCCATAATGTGTATTTACGGCCTCTGCAGCAGCCAGGCCAGACAGATACAACAGATTTTTGGTTCTTTTAGCTTTGTTTCTGTCTTTTCCAGCATTTAAGGGACTGTACCTGCTCCCCAGGTGGCTCTTCATCTCCAGGCTGATGAAATGCTTGAGCACATGATAAATATTTAATCCACATATGAGATCAGTGGCCACACTTTTCAAACAATCCTGGCAGAGGTCCTCAGTGGCTAATTGTCACACCTTTGGCATGCCAATGAGGTTACAGCGGGTGAGAATCAATGCTGTCCCATCAGCCCCAAGGCACAGCTGAGACCCTATCAGATGCTGATGGAAAATGACAAATGTAAGTAATGTAATAAATCACAATGGGGAGTGATCCATAATATGCTAAATCATTACAGCTGTGTACATCATATGAATCTTGAGTTATCTAAAAGATAAATCAAATCGGGGGAAAATAACGTACATTATTTATTATTTATAGGCATTATTACTTTTTTCACTATTTTTTTGGTCAATGTAACAAACAATAATCAATAAATAATAAAAAAAAAAATCTCAAACGTGCTGCATAACATGAGAATGCATCTCATTGGTTCCTGCAGAAGCTCAAATGTGCTGCATACAGTAACACAAGAATGAACCTCATTGGTTCTTGCTCAAGCCAACCCGGTCTCATCCCAATTCGTCATATAACTGACGTTTTGGGACGTCTTTTGACCATTCGTCAATATACGACTTTTTAGGGCCCCCTTAAACGTCGGTAGATGACGTTATGGGATCCTAACTCTACCCCATACCTAAACCTAACCCTAAACCCAACTCGTCACCTAACTGACGTTAAAGGTAAAGCGTCAGTTGTATGACGACCCGGGATCGTCATCTACCGACGTTTAAGGGGGCCCTAAAAAGTCGTATATTGACGAATGGTCAAAAGACGTCCCAAAACGTCAGTTATATGACGAATTGGGATGAGACTGTGTTACTCAAGCTCAAACGTGCTGCGTGCGTTGCATGAGAATGCACCTCATTGGCTCTTACAGAAGCGCAAGTAACATGATAAAGAACCTCATTGGTTCTTGCTGAATCTCAAATGTGCGGCATAACACGAGAATGAACCTCATTGGTTCTCACACGTTAAACGTACAGGCTCAAGCTTCCATTTACCACAGCGGATGTGTATTGATATGTTAAAAGCATTTTCATTTTTTGCATGAACTACCTCTTTAAATATATTTTAAAGACATGCTTTAGTTCAACTATTTGGATGTCCAAGTCACCCTGACATATGTTTGGTTGTAATGCATTTCATTTAGTGTTAGTATAAAAATAAGGCAATAGGATGGCCTTTTTTAAAAGTTCATGTAAGATCATGTAATCAATCTAACTAAATTACAGGCACATCTGTCTGTCTGTCTTTCTCTCAGTTAATCTAAAATCTCTCAAACTCTAATCAAAATTATACATATATGTAATTATATTACAGTGTTATTATACATTTACTACAATGTAATTATACATTATTAGAGTGTCATTATTCATTTATTAAAATGTAATTATACATTTATTACAATGTCATTATACATTTGTCACATTATTATTATTAATAAACATTTTTACATTATTATTTTGTTACATTATTCTTTTTGAAAAAAAGTAGCGATTCTTTCTGAAAAATTAGTGATTCACTTTCAAGAAAGTATAGCGATTTTTTTTTTTTTGAAAAAGTATCGATTCACTTTAAAAAAATAGTGATTCTTGTTTGAAAAAAAGCATCAATTCTTTTCGGAAAAGTAGCGATTCAGTTTTGGAAAAGTAGTGATTTAACTGAATCAAGTCAGTTAAATTGTTTGATTCTGAATATTTTTTGTTTATTAATATTATCGTGAATATTCTGAACATTATCGTTTTCTAAGAGTTTAGGCTCCTGTGTAATAGTATCCTAGGGTATTCAGCAACTCAAACATACCAAACCAACTACTAAAATCACAAAAACTGATTTTGCACGGGCATTGCACTAGAACGCAATTATAGTAAATGTCTAAATTAACCTAAAAATGTCAAGTTGTCAATCTGCCATCATAATAACAATGACCTATTTAGATGAACTAAAATGTCTTAAGTTGTATCAATGTTTAAAAAAAAAACAAAACTAAGGAGACTTGCTTTATATCATACATACGTATAATAATACAGCACAGGCACTGTACTGTATGTTTATTCTATTCTATTCTATTCTATTCTATTCTATTCTATTCTATTCTATTCTATTCTCCAGCTGATGCTCTTTGTAACTCATGAGACTCTGAGAAAAAATCCCTTCCAAAAAATTAAACGTCTGCCTCATTGCTATTTATATTATTTTTCATTGGCGGTCTGAAACAGACAGAAGAGACCCAAATTTCAACTCTGTGTAACGGATGTGTCACAGCCCTCTTCTGCACCAGTCTGTCTCGTCTTCAGCACTACACTTCCAAGGATCCTCTTGTCTCCCTTCCGGAACTCACTCCCTCATCAGCCACCTGTTCCTCGTCATGTATCATCTGTTTCACCTGTTTGCACCTCATTATGTTTGATTCCTCTGTGTATTTAGTTCCTCCTCAGTTAGTCAGTCATGGTCGGTCGATGTTTGTTGTTAGCCCGTGTGGCCCTGTACTCCTGTCTTCTTGCCTGTTTGTGATTAAAAAGTAATCTTTATCCGATACTCCGGTCTCCTCGTGCTCCTTGCCTGAACCACACCCGTGACAGATCGACCGACCGCAAAGTGAAGTAAGATGGACCTTCCAGCAGTAGCCCTCCTTTGTTTGGACCAGGACGACCGCTCCCTGGAGTCCCATACCAGGGATTTTCTGGAGCTGGCGTGCCTCACGCACTATTCGGACCGCTCGCTGTGTGATTTCTACATCGCCAGCCTCAGCGAGCGGTCCCGGGCACGCCTCCCAGGGAGCGGTCCAGAAGATGATTTTGCCGCCTGTGTGGAGTGGGTGCTGGTGTGTTGTGAATCCCCGTTCACCGTGGGGGAAGCCACAAGCACCACTCCAAAACCCGAACTTTCCTCATCGCTGGTCCCGTCCAGCCCTCCTGAGCCCGAACCCTCCTCATCGCTGGTCCCGTCCAGCCCTCCTGAGCCCGAACCCTCCTCATCGCTGGTCCCGTCCAGCCCTCCTGAGCCCGAACTCTCCTCATCGCTGGTCCCGTCCAGCCCTCCTGAGCCCGAACCCTCCTCATCGCTGGTCCCGTCCAGCCCTCCTGAGCCCGACCTCTCCTCATCGCTGGTCCCATCCAGCCCTCCTGAGCCCGAACCCTCCTCATCGCTGGTCCCGTCCAGCCCTCCAGAGCCCGAGACCGTCCAGCCAGAGCCCGAGACCGTCCAGCCAGAGCCCGAGACCGTCCCGCCAGCGCCCGAGACCGTCCCGCCAGCGCCCGAGACCGTCCAGCCAGAGCCCGAGACCGTCCAGCCAGAGCCCGAGACCGTCCCGCCAGCGCCCGAGACCGTCCAGCCAGAGCCCGAGACCGTCCAGCCAGAGCCCGAGACCGTCCAGCCAGCGCCCGAGACCGTCCAGCCTGAGCCCGAGACCGTCCAGCCTGAGCCCGAGACCGTCCAGCCTGAGCCCGAGACCGTCCAGCCTGAGCCCGAGACCGTCCAGCCAGCGCCCGAGACCGTCCAGCCAGCGCCCGAGACCGTCCAGCCAGCGCCTGAGACAGTCCAGCCAGAGCCCGAGACCGTCCAGCCAGAGCCCGAGACCATCCAACCAGAATCCGTGACCTGGATCCCACCCAGCCTCCCTCTCCCGCCTCCTCTCATCAGCCAGCCGTCTGTGTTTCCGTCTGCCTGTTTCCCCGACCTAGCCTGGTCACTGGATCCCTGGTTCAAGCCTCACTCCTCCTCCACCTGGACACTTCCTCGGCCCCCGGTCCCATCGGCTTCCCCCTGGCTCCTACCTCCCTCAGTCCCTCCATGGTCCCTCAGTCCACCAGCTCAACCAGGCTCCCTCGCCCCTCCGGATTCCCTGCACTCACTCGTAATCCTCCCATCACCTCTGGACTTCCATCCTTTGCCTTCGTCCCGTCATTCCACCCCCCCGGTTCAGTCGGACTCCTCACTCCCTCCAGTCACCCATCAGCCCTCACTCCCCTTGGCCTCACCGTGTCCCTCGGTACCCCTGTCGTCACTTCAGTCACCTGAGCCTGCGGTGTCCCCATGGTCCCTCGGTTCCTCATCAGCACCCGATGTCAGTCTCTCTGCTTCACCCTGGTCTCCTCGCTCATCTGCTCCGCCCCTGTCAGTCGGCCCCCTGGTGGCGTTAGCCCAGTTCCCATCGCCGCCACCAGGGGTCCTCCCTCCATCTCCTCCGCCCTGGTCTCATCCTCAACCCGCTCTCCCCTGGTCTCGCCTTCAGCCTGCTCCGCCGTGGCCGCTTGAGGGGTCTTCACCGCCGTGGCCGCCTGAAGGGTCCTCACCGCCGTGGCCGCCTGTAGGGTCCGCTCTGCCATGGCCACGCCTTCAGCCTGCTCGGCCACGCCTTCAGCCTGCTCCGCCCTGGCCACGCCTTCAGCCTGCTCCGCCACGCCCTCAACCTTCTCCGCCCTGGCCACGCCTTCAGCCTGCTCCGCCCTGGCCACGCCTTCAGCCTGCTCCGCCACGCCCTCAACCTGCTCCGCCCTGGCCACGCCCTACTCTGCCCTCAGTTCTTCCCCCCTCCTTCCTCTGTGGTACGGCGTGAGGTCACGCCTTCCGGGAGGGGGGAGTTCTGTCACAGCCCTCTTCTGCACCAGTCTGTCTCGTCTTCAGCACTACACTTCCAAGGATCCTCTTGTCTCCCTTCCGGAACTCACTCCCTCATCAGCCACCTGTTCCTCGTCATGTATCATCTGTTTCACCTGTTTGCACCTCATTATGTTTGATTCCTCTGTGTATTTAGTTCCTCCTCAGTTAGTCAGTCATGGTCGGTCGATGTTTGTTGTTAGCCCGTGTGGCCCTGTACTCCTGTCTTCTTGCCTGTTTGTGATTAAAAAGTAATCTTTATCCGATACTCCGGTCTCCTCGTGCTCCTTGCCTGAACCACACCCGTGACAGGATGCTTGTTAATAAAACTAGACGCAATTCTGTCAAAGAAACAATAGGAAATAGAGTGCACTGTGCATAGACAGTTATTAAAAGTGTGGAATAAATGTAGAGCAAGGAAGCTGCTGACAGCAGCTGTAAAAATATAGGTGTCAAATATGCACTGTCGTCAATGCATGGAACTGTGAAAATAAATTGTGACGCTCCAAGAGAGTTTGTTGTCCTGTCCAAGAAGATTCATCTATGTTTACAAGTAGACAGATTGCACTGATACTTCAAACTGTCATTGGGGGGCAATTTATGTGCCAAACACTTCCAGAAAAGTTTTAGGCTTCAAAAATAGGTTCCTATTGCCCCTTTCATCCCTGATGAAAATATAAGGGTGCACTGTTTGGAACTTTAAATCAAGCAAAAATAGATTTCATCTTGAGCTGCTAATCTACCAAAGATAATCATCACAAAATCCTTTCAAAGGACTGAAACATTCACTCCCTAAAAAGTCCCCAAAAATTCACCATAAAAACCAGAGCATCTAAACTACCAAAGTGAAATGTTTCCTTTTAATTTCAAAGATGTATAAATACAATCAAGAGTTCAGTTGAATGACCAACAGCTGAGTGCTGGAGTGCACTAATGTCAAACACAAGGGTTGCTTCTCAATCACTCCCTGTAGTTCAGTAGTCAGGGCACTAAACAGGGAGTTGGTCATTTTAAGGTCTGTGTAAATCAAAAAAATCCTTTCAAAGTAACGTTCGCTCCCTAAAAAGTCCCACAAATCACCATGAAAACCAGGAAGCATTGATGCTTACTATGTTCCCTTAACAGAAGTTCTGAATTGTGAAACTTAAGGGATACTCCACTTTTTTTGGAAATAGCCTCATTTTACCACTCCCCCAGAGTTAAACAGTTTGGTTTTACCATTTTCGAACATGTTCAGCCGATTTTTTTGATATTTAGAAGAATATCAGTAACCAGACAGTTTCTGGTCTCATTGACTTCCATAGTATACAGTCTATATATTTTTTCCTACTATGAAAGTCAATGAGACCAGAAACTGTCTGGTTACTGATATTCTTCTAAATATCCCAAAATTGGCTGAATGGATTTGAAAATGGTAAAACTGTTTAACTCTGGGGGAGTGGTAAAATGAGCTTATTTCCAAAAAAAAGTGGAGTATCCCTTTAAATCACGTGAGCCAACTCACTACACATAACAATCGTTTTTTTTTTTGTTTTGTTTTTTTTTTTTTTCACATAGCTGCAACATAGACTAAAATACTCCGTCATTAATGGTCATATAAATAAAATCAATACATGATGATGAACTATAGATGGTCTTCTTTTTCGTGTGTGTACATTCGTATTAACATCAAAACCTTGTGTTTTCGTAAAATTAATAAAATAAACAGGGTGCGCTTTCAGCTCACTCTGTCTCCGCAAAAATCTTTCTGAAAAGCGTCCGAAAAATAAACTGTAGCTCGGTAAATACTTGTCACAGAGACACGAAAGATTTCTCTTTATGAAGCTGAAATTCTCTTCTTTTAAATGAAGTCAATTGTGTAAAAAAGCAACTATTCTCAGTTGATGCAATCTGTATGAAAAAGGAGAGATGTCAGTCTTTTTCCTTTCACCTAATTATAGCGTTTGACGTGTTAATGTGACACGCCCACTGAGAGCGCGCGCTATTCAAACACCAGTGTTGACACAAGCCATGAAAACGCCCACATAAGCTGGATAAAACATCCAGTTTATCACAAATCTAACCTTTACCTCATGTTGCTGCGCTGTGAGGAATAATACTGTCATAATAATCCTGGAAAAGTTACCTCAGTTACCTGTTTCATTTCGAGGAGGAGCACCCGGATGCAGCTGACGTAAATCATTTATTCTTAAGTGCTTTGTTATAATTGCGTTATTGAATAATTTTAAGTAAAGTGTTACAGAAAAGTCTTCAATTTTGACCACTGACCCCTAAAGTTTGGAATGGTATAGACCATTTCGTGAGATGTAAACAACACTGGTCCAGAAGCAATTCCTGTTTTAGTTTTTTAACACTATATAAACGTTGGGATAAAGTACAACCAAGGGAACATATACAACTGAATCAAAAAGTTAAAAAAACATCTTTAAGATATTTTCTTTACATTTGAAATTAAGAAACCATTTACAAACTGAAACAGGAAGTGCTTCTGGACCAGTGTTGTTTACATCTCGTAAAATGCATCATGATCTATTTATTACAAAATTAGTTTATTAGAATTTATTCATTTATTACATTTCGGGTTTTTTTTTTTTTCACACAACTTGACCTAATCTTGCTTTGTCATAAGAATATTAAATTATCTCATGTGTTAAAAGAGAATCATGTTCTTTCAGTTGCAAGTTGGTCACACTACATGACTTTAACATTAATATTATTTTGAAAAAAAAAAACTGCTTAAAAAATGAATATAAATAATAATAAGAGATTATGCCAAACTACTAATTCCTTAAAAAATACATACCAGCGCAGTGCTACAAAAGCCATAATAAAATGATCCTTCACAATAAATAATGCTTTACAATATTTACAGGCCAGGGGCCACTGTATAGTGCTCTAAAAAGTCCAAGGAATGCTCATTTGGAGTGACTTTAAGCAGCCTAGAAACTTTGAGAGTGAAAAAGTTCAATCCTGAGTATGCAGCCTGAAGCGAGAGGGCATGCGGTTGCTTTTAAGAATGCACTTTTAAGTGGAAGGGAGGACATCTTGCATTGCATTTATTTCACATATTGCCAAAGGTGCAAGAAAAACTAAAATGTCTCATAATTTTTCAGTTTTTGAAAGTCAGAAACAAACAAGTTTCAGGGAAGGCAAGAGCCTGACTGGTTTCTGATCAAAGCCACAGATGAAAAGGGTAGAGGGGGTGGACGAGCGGTCCCTGGAGAGTGGTATAACCATCTGAAAGCAGATTCAAGTCCCATTCATTGATAATGAGAAGGGAACTATGAAAAATCCCCAAAGTGAAAGCGTGAAATAGGTGTGACCTGTGATCAATCTCGCTCGGGAGCACGTGTTCATGATGTAGTTCAATACATGTAGGGGATACAAAGGAGATCGAGAGAGCTCTTTTTATGTTCATATTAAAACCAAGGACCAGTTCGTCATTTTAAAGGAGTAGTTCAGTTTTTAAAAAAACTTTTGCTGATAATTTACTCACACCCATGTCATCCAAGATGTCCATGTCTTTCATTCTTCAGTCGAGAAGAAAACAATCAAGCGAAAACGATCGGTCATTTAAAAAATAAGTAAAAAAGTTTAAGTTTTATAAGCTCAAATGCTCGCCTTGCTCTGTTCTGTGATGCTCGTTCGTGACTCTCCTGTTCAAACTCGTTCATCAAAACGAACAAATCTTTTTTCGAGTCATGACTCGAAGGGTCCTAGATAAGACCCTTATTCATCATCTGGTGTCGTTTAAAGCCCTTTGAAGCTGCACTGAAACTCTCATTTGGACCTTGAACTGTTTGGTTCCCAATGAAGTCCATTATATGGAGAAAATCCTGGAATGTTTTCATCCAAAACCTAAATATCTTTTCGACTGAAGAAAGAAAGACATGGACATCTTGGATGACATGGGGGTGAGAAAATTATCAGCAAAGGTTTTTTTTGTTTGTTTTAAACTAAGCTTTTATGAAACAGGTCTAAAACTATTAGTTTAGTTTGGCTTTGTCCATTCTGAGAAGCCATTTGTCTTTTGACACTGACATATCCATCAAAAGTTCATCTAAATGCTTGTTGACACAAAGACAAAAATAAACAGAATTACATTAGCTACATATTTCCTTGACACATTTCCAATCCTCCCACAATAAAGCGAAAATATTCATCAAAACAATCAATTAAATCACTGCTGCGGCTATATCTACTTATTAATTTACTCAAACTGTAAAGCAAGACGCTTGGCTTTGAACTTGTGAACGGTTTCTCAATTAGGAATTAAAGCAGACCCTGTGATACCATCTTCTAGTCTTCACCAAGCTGGCAGGATTTCAAGAGTAGATTAGATGAGTAAAAGGGATGAGTATGATCTTTACTTTTTTTCATAAAATAAGAACATAAGTCTTGGAGTTTATGTTGTTTCTGCTCAGTGATTTTATTTGCCTGGTTAATTACATGTGAACATTGTTTTTCTTCTGTTCAGCTGTTCGATTTATACACCATGAAGCAATGTTAGATCCTCTCAATCACTGATCTATGCAAGACTGAGTTTGGTAGGTATTTAAATGGTAGATCTTTTGAGACAGTTCTAGCTGCAGCTAAAAGAGGTGTTTGAAAGGTCAGAGTGTGGCATTCATCCCTCTAGCCAATAGCCTTTGCCATCCTCTGCTATCTAGGACCTGTAAATGGTGCTTGCTACTCAAATGGGTCACAAATTTAAAGTACTGACTCTGGCTGCTCATTAAATTAGCATTACTTTCCCCACAAACAAAGAGACTTCCTGCAATTGTACAGCTATTTATTCTTGTAGCGTTGAATGATTCAGCCTCTAGGCCGTCGGCAATGTCAAATCACCCCCGTGGTCATTAAAAAATCTCAGAACATCTAAATTTCAAGCCCTGCTCTCAAGCTACCTAATGATACTCAAATGTCAGTCTGATATATTTGTAATCTCACTGTAGTGGGACGGATGAGATGGTCGGAGCAGTGGCACATTCTAGCTTGCTGTCCCATTATCTGGCAGCTGCTACATGCGACTGTATTTGCTGCTGATATCTTGACTCGGATTGGCTTCTTTTTCATAAAGCCCACTGGAAGGTGATATTCAAGTGTAACACCCCAGTTATCAGGGAACATTACCGTACTGTGAAAATGGGGCATTTTGTTAATATATTCGCAGTTTGAGATCTGATAGGAATTCTCATATAACCTGATTGAAATGCATGTCTTTATAGCTTTAGAGGAGTCATAGCATTGCACAAACTAATGCAAAACGATTATCATTGTCACATTGTGGGTTTTGTTCCTTGTTCTTGTCTGTCATGTGATACCCAGAGTCCGTGTGTTGCACAATTCCTGTCGGATCCAATATAGACGGCACAACACCATTCTTTACTCTTAATCGGTCAGCAAATCCAGTCTTGTTTACAAAACAATCCTCAGTGAAATGAAGCGAACAGAAGGACAATGTTTTACCCTCATTAGCTGGAACGTCATTAAAAATAAAGTTTATCCATTCAGTCCTATTGGAATCCAGAGGAAGCTTATGCAGCGTCTTCTTCCACAACCAGGCACTGCACAATTTTCTGTATTGCTCGTTAGTTCGATCCGGTTTGTCATCACGAGGTAGACATCTATGTTATTTAGCTATGCGTGTAATGCACGAATCGGTGGGCGGGGCTAAACCGGCCGTGTTGAAGTAGGCGTTGATCTTCTGCGGGGGTGGTGTTTTATCCTCTTTGACGTCATAGTTCCCCACTTTGAAAAACGAGTCGTTTGCTGTGGCTGGTGTCAATAAAAGCTTTTATTGGACTAACAAGGACGTTTTCAGTTCTGAAACTTACGGGATATTCTTATAATATGATGACCTCTTAGATGTCAAAAGCTCAAGGGAATTTTGATTTCTCAGTTCATCACCCCTTTAACATCCATGAATTTAAGAAAATTATGTAAGATCATGTAAATTATTTTTTTTTCTATACCCGTACCATAGGCTAATACTTTTGCCGACATTTTTGCAAAACTCCAAAAATGCATCTAACCTATGCATGCAATTCAGGGTACGTTTACGTAACAACAATGTACTAAAAAAGGAAAAAGTTTTTCCTTTACATTTTTCATACAGATTACACTGTCAAAACGATCTCTGTTCACAACCATCCGCAAAAATGAATAAACATGCTGTATTATGCTGCCATGCCAGTAGTTAGCGTTGACCGTCATCGTTTTCACAAATTTAGGTTTTTGTGGTTTACACGAAGACTATAATGATATCGTTCTCAAAAACATCAATGAAATGAAGAGCCAAAATGCATAAAAAGTTCACTCACAGAAGACATAATTTTCCAAACTGCCACAATACACGTAACAACCAATGTAATGTTGCCACATTCACGTTCATCTATTTCAGTCAAAACTGAAAATGATTTTAGTGCCAGTTGATTTAGGAAGGGTAACCAATCATGCAAAAGAATATTATTTTGCAGAAACACATGAGCCTGTAGAGAGCCTAAGTCCTGCCCCTCTGCTTCTGGCTCATGGGACCTTATTTCGGAAAAAATATGAATGGAAGTCAATGGCGAGAGACAACTTATCTTTTTATTCCGTCTGAACTGTGCCCTCAATTACACATATGATGTTTGTCAATTTAAAAGATAATTCTGAAAGTCAAAAACGTCGCAGTTTGTCATACAGCAGAAGAGTAACATTTAGTTTTATGTGAAAATCGCTCTATGAACTACATCTCCCGGGAAGAGAAACGAGATCCGCTGCTTGTGTGCGTGCAGTCTGGTACAAAACACTCAGGTAGGACGGCGAAACATTACGATTATAACGTAAGACTGTAGAAATAATGACAGACAGCCTCAGTAAAGTTAGCCTCATTCATTGAGAGGAAATGTGCGCCTTTGGGGTTTGTAGTCTTTGTAATTACGTATTTTCACAGTCTTATACCTCAACGGTTTTACATCAAACTGCGACTTTCTTTACTTTAAAATCTATCTTTTAAATTGACAAACATCATATGTGTAATTCAGGGCACAATTCAAATGAGATCAAAATATTTGTTGTCTCTCGCCATTGACTACCATTCAATGTTTTTCCAAAATAAGGTCCCATGGTGGTCTCTAAGGTCTCTATTATTGCATTTTGTGATGTTTATCCTTTGCTTAAAGCAAGAAAAAAACAATCAGTGGCGGTTAGAAAAACAGACTTAATTCAAACAAGTTATGATGTTTTATTTCTCAAGTATTTTTCTTTTTACTGATTAAGAAAATGTCTCTAATGCCGAGTTCACAATTTTAGGCTCGATTTTCATTTGCATACAGGTTTTGGCAACGAATGACAAAAATCGGAGGCAAATCGCTACTCGTTCACACCAGTGACAATCACGGCAGAGTTATCTCTGGACCTGTCAATGTGAACAAAGCATTAATAAAAATGCAAAGTCTCTTGGAAAAGTGCCCTCTGTCAGAGAAATCCATTTAAGCCCAGCTGCATTGGTGTGAGATTTAAAATAAAACAAAATATACCAATTTATAGAAAACATTTTTACATCCATCCATGGGAACCAAAAGCGCACACATTTTGAGTTCACACAAAACAAACTAACACTGCTAAGAGGAAGAATATTTGTAAAAGGTCTGAAAACATTCCATGGAAAAACAAACAGAAACACATTCTAAAGAAAAGCCTCCATTTATCAAATCAGAGATTTCTCAGAATTGGATATTGAAATTGGACAGCGAGCACACGACATCCAGAACCCTAAAACATTATTGTTGAAGGTTAAAGGAGATGTTCTGAGATTTCCCACTCAGATTGTGACCTGTATAGTCATCTGTGTTTTTAGCCCTGTTTCTCTGTGCTCGTCCCCAAACAGATGGGTACTGAAGAAAGCAGGCGGGGTTTTGGCTCCAGCACTAAATAATGACACCTGCCGCCCTGTTGGCACATACGCCTCACACCACAGGCTGCGATGGGTTCCTACAGCCCAAAAAGCAGGCTGGTCTGTTCCTCTGAATGACTATGATGCTATTACCAAAACAAACCCAGAGTATGACAGTATCACATCATTCGTGGTTATAAAAATGCAAACCAGTTAAGGTAGTGCAAACAACATGATCGCCTCCGCTGTGACATCTGTGTGTGTGCATAATGAGTGGATGAAGCTGAGAAATTGTTACCGTTCTGCACTGTCAAGTCTTTTATTATGGGACACCTCGTGTATGGTGGGGCCGTTACAGCTAGGCAGTCGATTCTGTCTTTCTCTCTCTATCCATCTCTCTCTCTCTCATATATATATATATAATCTTTTTGTTTTCTTCTTCAATTGAGCAAAATAAAAAGGCTATTTTCACAGCGGGTAAGGTGCGCCAAGAGTGCTGAAAAGCCATTTTCACAGCTTTTAAGACCACTATGAAGAGAAAGATAGCACGACAGGCTGCTCTTCCCTGTTTGTTTCCGCTGCGACCATTCCCCTGCGTGCTTCAGCACCAAGAAGAGCAATCCCTAAAAGAGCTTACAAGGGTGGAGCGCATCTTTTTAAAGATGCCACTCTACCTGTGTGTTTTCTTGATGCGGTCGTTACCTGGGATCGCGGGATGGATTGGGCTCGTGGGATTGAGTTGGTTGGGAACCCTCCACCATGGATGATTGGTTGGATGATTGGTTGGATGATTGGTTTCTCAGGATGGCGAGCGCTGGTGTTCTGCAACCCATCCCGGTTCCTTTCTTCCCGGAGGTGCATGAGGAGCTCACTGAGATATGGACGGCACCTTTCACTGCCAGAAACCATACCGGTGGAACCTCCTCCCTCATCACCCTTGATGGCTATGTGATTCAGTTCGCCCTGCGTCCCCCCAAGTTTCGGCCCATCCACTCCACTACAGTGAGAGTAGCCAATGTCTATGTCTTGCGAGCGGACATCACAGTCTTACTGGCGAAGGATAAGATAGAGCTGGTCCCTCCAGCCGATATGAGGTCAGAATACTACAGTCCTTACTTCCAAGACTTCTTCCAAGACATTATTGGGTTACGACCGATCTTGGACCTGCTAGTTTTGAATCGGAGTCTCCACAAGCTACCGTTCAAAATGCTCACGCAGAGACGTATTTTCGAACGCATCCGTCCTGAGATTGGTTTGCAGCGATCGACCTGAAGGACACGTACTGTCACGTCTCAATTCTTCCTTGACACAGACCGTTTCTGAGCTTTGGATTCGAGGGTCGAGCATATCAGCCCTTCGGGGCAGGACCATGTCTTCAATAAAGTCACAGAGCTGGCCCTTGTTCCCATGAGAGAACAAGGCGTTTGCATCCTCAACAATCTTGATGACTGGCTCATACTTGCACACTCCCGAGATCAGTTATGCGATCACAGTGACCTCATGCACAGGCACCTCAGCCAGTTGGGTCTTCAGGTCAACTGGGAAAAGAGAATACTCTTCCCCATGCAGAGGATCTCTTTTCTGTGTATGGAGTTGGATTCAGTCGCACAGACAGCGCGCCTCACAGAGGAACGCGCTCAGTCAGTGCTGGACTGCTCGAACATGTTCAAAGGCAGGACGGGGGTCCAACTTAATTTTTTTTTCAGAATGGCATTTGCGTATTTAAATGCAAACAGTGATTTTTTTTTTTGGGCCGAGCGGTGTATATTTTGTCCTTTTTGTTTTATCCTTTTATTTATTATTGTATTTATGCATAATAATAATAAATACATTTGCAATTTTGTATTATTTGTATTATTGTATTTATTTTATTTATGCATAATAATAATGCTAATAAATAAAAATAATCCAAAATTACAAGTTTAAATCATACATGCATTATGAGTAAAACGGTAATTACAATAATGTTCATTGTTACTGTATTCATTATATTTATGTATATTATTATGATTATTATTATTTTAATTATATATATATATATATATATATATATATATATATATATATATATATATATATATATATATATATATATATATATTATTCTGTGTGTATTCTGTTCTAGTTTTAAGAAAATATAAATAAATAAATAAATAAAACATGATGAAGATTCTATAAACTAAGATCTATTACACAAAAGATGAACTGGCCTCCTGGATGATTCAAGGTGTAATGCAAGTCTAAAGTATAAATGTCTGACCCCAGGCAGTGGCCTCATGAATGGCAGGATGTATTTTCTCCTGATTAACCGCAGTCGTGGACACTGCAGCTATTCATAGACACTGTTACTCCACAGATGTCTGTGCTCCAGCTTCCTGCAGGAATGTGACAGTTTCCAATCTCAAAATGTAGATTGATTAATGACTCACAGCTCCCGAGAAGCCTGTCTCGCTTTTCCTTTATCACCGCTGGATCATTCTGTTGAGGTGATTTTTTTTTCACTCAGGTCATATATTTGTAAAAAAAAATTAATAACAATCCGAAAGTTTTTCTCCTGTTACCCTTCTCGTGACAATAAATATGCTTAAGTTCAACTAATTGAATTTAATATGCATTTTAGTGGTAAGACATTTTAATTTAACATTGAAAATAAGTAGTATATTACTTGCTTAATATTTATTCATTTTAAAAGTAAAGTGTGCTAGACATAAAGATCCAATAATCATTTATTAAACCTCATATAGTTCCAAACTCATTTCTGCCTCAGCAAATGAAAGCAGTTATTTAGCAGAATGAAAGCCAATAGGAACCAAGGACAACCCTGGTCATCCCCATTGGATGAACAGGGCAGTATCTTTATGGTGAGACCCCGAATCCCATAATGCCACAGCACACATTTGCAGTTCTTCCTCTAACAGTTTTCTAATCCGTTCTAACGGCAGTTCCAACTGCAAGGCGACTGCGAAAGAAACAACAGCAGAAAATATTTACTCCCTGCAAATATTTACTCGTCGTACTGTTAATTACAACTCTGTTAAGTCAATTCCCCACCTGTTCTTTTAATCAGCCTATTTAACAAAGAACCTAAATTAAATCAAACCACGAGTCACAATAATTATAGACTTTATCTCTAGTAGCTGTACACAGATGTCACGGTTGACTCAAGGCTGATTTTTATAGATTTGCAATAGCGTCACCTCGGGCAGGCTTTGCGGTGATTCACGCTCACTGTAAAATACGTGTATAATTCGGTTTAGTGAGAGGATCACGGTGCCTGACATGGTGATTATGCCTGATTCTGTGCAGCTTGAAATCCTTTGACTTCGGTTGCTGTATTTGGATGCATTGTGGACATCTGCGGTAGACATCTGCTCGGTGGATGACATATGAAATCTCTGCCATGTTCAGTGCACACTCAATGTATTGAAGAGCTCACAATGGTTGACACATACACTGAAGCAATAGAGCTGTTCTGCCAATAGGCAAAATAGGGCCAGCATTTCCCAAAGGGACCATAATGTGCCCTTCCTTGTGAACAAAGCCTCCGTGGCAGACAGTTTAAACAAAAGTCTGTTTGACCAGAATTGGTTTCATGTTTTGTGTTAAAAATTCAATACTTTCTGCCGGCTGACGCATAGTAATCACATGCCGGTCTCTAAACTCAGATAATGTGCTGTGAGTCATGATTACCCTGGTAGAACAAGTGTATGTCAAAATCTTGTCAAAAGAGCAGCAACCTAAATGAGGTTTCTGTCAGAACACTGCCTGTCGTGGCTTAAACAATCGATTTAATTTGTCATTCAAACATCATTCAGCTTCAGTGAATGATACACCGGTAGGTATGAGAGAAATATTTCGAACTGAGAAAGAGCAGCTCGCAAATAAAATATGAAGGACCGAATAACCTCATTTATTTCTGAAAACAGAGCCGCGGGGGGAAGAACAAAACTAACCTTGAGACGTTTTGAACAGCTGGCTTCTGAGATCAAAGAGAACGGATCGTTTTTGTAGCATTGCCAAAGAAAACGGAGACTATTACCTGCGCGAGGATCTGATATGTACACATTAGCGAGATGGAAACGAGAGGGGAAAATTGCGCGTAATCCAGTGCATTATAGAGCTTGATGTTGACCTTTGACCTGGAATTGGAGTCGCAGTATCCCAATGGCCGGTTCTGCAATATGGCAGGTGCTTATGAATAATCATAAGCAGTCAAATGCTACCTGTTCACATCACATTCCAACACCCACTGGTGAGTGCCCAATTTGAATATTCATAGTATAACATGAGAGCGTTCTGTTCTCAGCAGGTGTAGTCTTTGAGGATGTAAGGGAAAATAAGACAGAATCCTTCTACTCAAAAAAATCAAAGATCAGCTTGGAGGAAACAAATAGTTTCAGACAGATGAATGACAAAACAACGTTTTTTGCAATTTCATAATTGTAATTTAACCCTTTAACTGACTTCTCAACCAAACGGTTGAGCACATTTTGAGTCACTATATTACTATCACTATAATTTACTTTAAGCTACACTGTGTGATTTTTACCCCGATCTAGCGGTGAAAAGGTATATGACCATCCAGTGAATATTAGTTTCTGTTCCTCTCAATTCCGATTTCATTTTAACTCCTACGGTGGCCACTGTAGTCCAAGATTAACATGGCTTCCAGTTCGACCTCGTTCATGAGTGTTAACTCAAACGTAAACGTGAAAGGCGAAGCTTGAATTTACGGGTATGTCCCTCTTTGGCTAATGTACTTTCAAGATGGAGGGACAACATGGTGACCGACATTAGAACCCCTTACCCGTATGTATTTTCAATGGCATATTATACACTCACGAGAATACTTTATTACTTGAACGAAGTAAATATACATTAATGAGCACGTATATTTTTTAAAGAACTAAGTGTTTTTAGCTAAGAATAAAGTAAAAGAGTTACACAGTTTAACTCGAACTGATTCGAGCCATCTCTATCATCTGCTTGAGGTATGTCAAAAAAAATCCACTAGATTTCACAGTATCAGTAAACAGCACTTGTCACAACACTTCTTCTAACATGGATGTCAGAAACAAATAAATCACCCCAGCCATGTGAACTGTTTTTGGTGAAATTTTGCAAGCTAAGCATAATTTTACATATTACACTGTAAGGGCCTTAACTTTACAAAATGATGTTACTTGATGCTATGAAAAAAACTTAAGTATTTAATAATTTTTCAAAAACATGCTCAACCAAACGGTTGATTTGGCACATAACGGTAACGGTCACCCCCCTTTTTGAGAATGGACATTACAATGCACTATTAAAAGTTGGTTGTAATTCAAGTATGCTTTTGAATAAACACCTATAGTCTTGTTTTAAAGAAAAAACTCAGCGGATTATTGCTGAAGTAAAAGCACTTCAAAAAATAAAAAGTTATGGACGTTTTAAATTTACATTAAATCAATTATACTGTACTAAATATTTTTTCTTTTATATAAAATATATATTTTACAAAATATTTTTTCCAATAAAATTACTATAAAATCAAAGCCATATATCTAACCAAGTTGTGTTCCAAATTTAAAGTTGATATCACAAAAATTGAAGTTTTCACGAGATTTTGTTTAGGCGTAAAACCAAAAATTACTTAAATTCCATTGAATTTAATTGTATGCATTTGCTAATTGTGCTGTATACACATGCTGAAATTTCTGTCCAAATATCACTTCTGTTACAAAATATGGAACCTTGAGACTCAGACCTTTCTGACAATGTGTTTTGACAAGACTAGAAAAGGTTTTCTATTTTTCCGAAAAAAAGGTTTTCCGGTACTATTTATTACCATTAAGTGACATCTCAACCATTTGGTAGAGGCCGATATTTTAAAAATTATGGGATGTATTGAAAAAAAAATACATTGAGTGTGATTACTAGTGATTTAAGAAGATAAGAAATGCAAACAAACAAATTTCCGTCACTTTTTTCTTGGTGCGGACTTCAAAGGGTTAATTATGGAACGTTATATATTGGTACAGCTAGTCCTGTAAAAAACAAACAAACAAACAAAAAAAAAACAGTTAAAATCGCCCCCCTAATCACTAACATCTTTCAGCCCGCTTGTGACGGCCCTGCACACACACACACACACACACAAAGAGATGACAAATACACTTTGGGTGGAATTATCTAAAATTAGCCCAAGAAGAGAGAAACCTCTTATTATTGTCAACTTCACACGTATTATCCCACGCCAAGATAGTGAAACGCACCCCCAACGTAAAGAAATTCTGTCTACCACCAATATCGCTTCTCATGTCTTTCACAAATCTCAGCTTGAGGCAGTAAACAGTTAAAAGTGCCTGATTCAGTCTCAGAGAATTCCCCCAGAATCTTTCATTGTTTATAGAAAGTCTCAGTTATAGATGACACTACTCACGAGCATGGTGGGTATTATAAATCCCAAAGTCTCAAAAAACAGTTTTGCAAATGTTAACATGAACATAGTTTGGCACCATCTTCTTTCAGATGGTAAGCAAAAGAGTGTACCCAAGAGTCTTCCGTACACTGTAGTAAGACGTGAGGATCAAGGCCGAAAAACGCTTGTTGGACATAAGCCGATATGGGATTTGCTCTTGTTATGATCAACTAAACGAGTGTGAGAAAGGCCTGGAATTAAATAAGAGAAGGCAGGGCTGACTGAGCACAGCTGGATTATTGAGTCTTGACACGGACGGGCCTGAGCGAGACCCTGCTGGTCTCAAAGTGGAGCTCCTAATTGAAAGCCGGAATACCAAACAGCAGGCACTGATGGAGCAAACGAAACAAGATGGTGCTGAGGGGAGTCCTGTGTGCTCACTCTTAATTGGGTCTCTGATGGGTCAACAGAATCATTATCACTCCAAAACATGCTGATTACCGACATCTTGTTTATCTGTGCGCCTTGGCCAAATCCCTGGCAAGGTAATAACATCTGCATAATTAGCGCAGCACTTCTCCAATCCATTCCGAATGGAGTATGGAGAGAGGGGGAATCAACTTATTTCTCCACTAATTCTACAGTTACTTTTTAAATACCAAACAATGTTTTTTTTAAAAGGCCTAAGAGATACTCAGCAATCACATCAACAGCTCTCAAAAACTGCTGGGTTTCTCGCGGGAAAATTGTCAGCTTCTAATGGCAGATAATTTGTTTTTATAGCAGGAGTTCAAAAAGTGCTATGATTTCTCCTCCCTACTTATATGTAAGTAGATAATGGTTTCGTATGTTGTGACATGTTTATCCGATCAGTTTTTTTAAGTTATGCTGCAATATTTTCAAGATCACTGCTACTCTCGAAGAAAGAAAAAAGTACTTTTTCAAAACGCATCTACAGTAGCTTGTAAGTGTCAATAATGTTAACCCTGATCTTGTCTAGTTTGAGTGAAAAGAGTAGCAATATGCTTCTTGCCAGCTGAAAGTGTAAGTTTGTGCGCAACTATTTATCTTTTATATACAGTTGCAGTAAACCGCAAATGATTGATTTATTTGCCCCACCTGCCCTGCCTCGTTACTTGCTTTGTTTGCTTTCCCTATTTATTCTCCTTGTGTTTGCAGTCCTGTGCTAGGCCCTACACTGTGTGTTTCCCTGCTGTGTGCTTCAGTCAAGTCGTTCAAGTCCGTCTTGTTTTCCCCCTCGGGGTAGTTTTTGTTGACTGTTTTGTTTTATTTCATTATCATTAAAAGCCCAACCCTGCAACTGAGTCCTTGCTCCTTACACCACCACACCTGACACTATGCAGTGTTGTTGTTATTCTTAACAAAAACTAAAGTTAACGCTTTAGGAAGTAATGCGTGATTAAAGCAATTGTACAGCGTAAACTTCGGTAATTATAGTGTACCTATAACATACTTACAATATAAGTAGGCCTATAAGAGAACAATATTTTAAGTTTAGGGAATAAAGGGGTAACACTACTATTTATGATACTATCTTTTATTTACAATCTTACATTTGTGTGCAATTTAGCAAGAACACACCTTTTTGAAATAATGGTGAACCAGTACTGTAGGCTTTTTGAAAAAATTACAGGGTACATGTCTATGCATTTATAAAGTAATATTTTTAACAAAAGTGCACTGAAAATGAAAACTATTGCAACTTTTGCTTAAATAATGGGGAAAGATACTCTTGTTTCATGTAGGTGCTTGTTGTTACCCTTTTGTTTCATGTAGTTACAGGGTAAGTGTGGCATTTCGGGCTGTACATTCAAGTGGTGTTTGTTACCCTCTTGCTCCATGTAGTTAGAGGGTAAGTACAATAAAAATGCATATGCAATCTTATACCACTGACTCAGAAACCTTTATTTATTATACAAGCACCAATTACCCTGTAACCACATGAAACCAGATATATTTCCCAGTATATTTAAAAAAAAAAAAAAAAAAATCACATTTAAGCTTTTCTTGCCTTGAAACATGTTAGCCCAAACATCTGCACTTTTGTACATCAAGTTTTTAAAAAAAAAATGTTTTTATAAATGCATAGATGTACCCTGTCATTTTTAAAAAGCCTACAGTATGTATTGATACACAATTGCTACAAAAGGTACGCAGTGAATGCTCTCGCTAGATTGCTCACAAATGTAAGATTGTTATATCATAAATAGTAGAATAAGTACCCCTTAGTTCTATAATACTTAGAGCATATTTTTTTAATTTAGTAATTTTAATTCTCCTACCCCTTTATTCCCCAAAAATGTACATGTTGTTCCCTTATACGTACATGTAAGTACTTTATAGGTACACTATAGGCTGTATAAACACATAGGGCTGTAATCTAAACTAAAACATTTCGGTAACGCTTCCTTTTACAGTACAGTACTTACATTGTACTTACCAAAAAAGTACTGGCTAATATAAGGTAAGTACATGGAACAGGGGTAGGTTTTTTGATAGGTTCAGGGTTAATACTAGTTATTACCCATTAATTGTAGATACTAAAATAAGCGAGGCTCCGGTGGGAAGAACCCTGGAAATACAGGTAGACAACAATCCCTTGGAGTAGGCCTACCAACCTGAAGCTGCTGCCGTGATTTTCACTATTTGATGTTAATATCCAATGTAGGATACGTCAACGCATTCTCATCCCAAAGCGTTATATTTGACACTTTTGCAAAAGCGTAAAAATGCGGCGCTCATGGCACCCTTTAACGTCTAATTAGACGCTTTCGTTTTGGTTAAGTTTAGGTATGGTGTGGGGTAAGGGTTAGAACACTAGGGGGCGCTTTTGGACCTAATATTTCTGCGTCTCATTTGGCGCTAAAGGGTGCCATGTGCGTTCGATATTTACGCTTTTGCAAAAGCGTCGTATATGGCGCTTTGGGATGAGAACGGGCTGCGCATTCTCATCCCAAGGCGTCATATACTGACGCTTTTGCCAATGCGTATACATCCAACCCACATGGCACCCTTTAGCGTCAATATAACATGCTTCGGTTATGGCTAGGTTTAGGTCTGGGGTAGGGTTAGGGTCAGCCCACTAGGATGCGCTTTCTGCTCCATATATATCTGCGTCTCATATTGATGCTAAAGGGTGCCATGCGCATCCATTGGCAAAAGCATCAGGCTAAGCCAAAGGCAGGTTTGAAAGGATAAACAAGCAAATAAGCAAATAATTTTCAGGCTTTTTAATTATAGCACTAGCTTATTCAGGTGAAAGTCCATCCTCGCAAAGCAGTGTGTGCCCAGAGATTCAGTCTAAAGTGTGAGTGTCTGGCAACAACAAGCATGCATCATCAGGTCTGATGGCCTCATGGTGGCAGAGAGACTGTCTCCAGGGGGCCGAGGAGGGGGCAGCTGCAAGGATTTCTTCCGCCCCATTACTCCCACATAATTCGATCACACCTAACAATCTCAACTGCTGCTATTGCACTGGTAGAGCCATCTGTGACAACTTCTTACCTGCACTCATTCCTGACTGAATTCCTCTGCTTTACTTTTACATCGACACTTCCTGCTAGAGTAGTTCAGTCTGGTCTCTGATTAAGGAAAATGGGGGTGGACACAAATAATTATGTAAACTAAAACAAACTAGTAAACTCATTCCCTTTTATTGTATCAAAAAAGACAAAAGTGGACATTTTTGCTATTTTTCAATTGTATTATTATTATTATTTGGCAAAGGAAAATCTTATAGCGAATCATTCTGAGTCCCATACGTGAAACACCTCTACAAATGGCACTGCTAGTTGAAGGGCTGTGGGTAGGGATTTCAGAAAAAAATAAATAAATAACGTAAAAAGCTACATTTGGATTTCAGCCTATGTTTTGTGTCGTTTGAACGTGTTTGCGTATGTGTCTTTTAATCAAATATGAGTGTCTCAATAACTACATTTTAATGAAGCCCACTGTTAACTCTGGCACTGCAGGAGTATTCATTGTTGGGCTTGCGGTGTGAAATGATGCTAATAAGGAAAGCGATCAAAGGGAGGATGTTATGTGAGTTCCCACAAGACTTCATGGCCCATATTGCTGTTCAGCTCCAGGCTTCCACCTGCTTCGCTCCTTCTCTTTAAAAACCACACGCCACGCATACAATTTCATTCCCATCATTCTCTCTGTGACCAAAGCATACAGAAACCAAAGAAACATGAAAACAGTTTCGCACTGGATGAAAAGAGCTGTATCGACAAATTTGAGATGCTGATAATGATATTATTGCTAAATATAACTTGACTGCTATCTTCAAATATCATCACTTTTGTTTTGGTTTAAGGATACTTAAATAGCCTGAGCTCTTCTGAAGCTATTTTTATAGGAATAGTTCATTTGAAAATGAATTCTGTCATTATTTTTTTCATCCTCATGCCATTCCAAACCTCTATGCTGTTAATACAAAAGAACAGTTTATAAAAATAATTTTCATGCAGCTGTTTTCCAAAATAAGTAAAAGTTATGTCATTTATGCTAAGTATTCTGAAACACAACAGTCAAACATCCAGGAAATAGAGATCCTGATCGGTCAGGAATCAGCTAATAGGTTTGATTCCCATAGAACGCAAAAACTAAAACATATGCCTTGCGTGCAATTTACATTGCTTTGAATAAAAGTCACTGGCAAAATCCTGGAATGTTTTCATCAAAAACCTTAATTTTTTTTTCGACTGAAGAAAGAAAGACGTGGACATCTTGGATGACATGAGGGTGAGTAAATTATCAGCAAATTTTTTTTAAAAGTGAGCTACTCCTTTAAGTTCTTGATGATGGATAACTTTAATCGGTTTTTGGGTCACAGGGAAAATGAAATTGAGAAAAATGAACTATTTACCCAACTAATTTAAAGAACGGCATAACTTAATCAAAAGCCCTCCTCCAAAAGCAACATCACAGGCTTGTTTTCTTCTTTGACAACTCGAATTCATGATGCAAAGTACATGGACCTTTTTTTTTCTCTTTAAGAAACAACTGCCAAACAGTCTTATTTGCAAGACAGCTGCTTGAACTGGAGATAAATGGTCAGCACTTTTCTTCAGTCAGCAAAACACATTCAAAAATAAATTCACATAAAATATGGAAATATGTAGTGCTGATAAAAGACAACTCCTATAATTGGAAACACGAGGCAAAATTGTTCTAACAAGTACAAGGCGATAATAGTGATAATGAACCACTCTAAACTTTTCATATTTGAGAGCAATATAACTGATCTGAAGCGGTTTTCCTTTGGATAAAGCATTACTTTAGCACTGTTTCTATTTTCATCTAAATGAAAGATCTTTGAAAAGTTAGCGGATCTCTATAGACAGCACCTTCCGAAAGTATCTGAACAGAATCATCTGAGAAGTATCCAGAGGGAAGAAGATGATGAGGTGTATTAATAGGACTTGGGCTGCAGGACTGTCAGAAGGACTGAGCTGATCATCAACAGATCATCTTTCTAAACCTCCCTGTGGAATGAAGCAGGCAGCTCCATGAACACCCCAAGTAAAGTTTTGCCTCAGGAAATGGTCTGTTTTCCTCAGAATTGTATTTCTCTTTCCATTTGTGGAAAGAATTACCTTGAGAACTGAGCATGCAATGAAAATGAGATTTTTATGATGCACATAAACTTCTGAAAATGTAAAAATTGTCCAAAGATGAAATGCAAAAGGAGGAAACCAGAGGGGGACGCTGCTGCTACTCCGTAAACATTGGAATTGAAAGGACCTCTAGACTACCCCCAAGTCTCAGAGTTTATCAAAACATTTTACAGGGGGGATTGCTTTCTCAGATCTGCCTAAGTTGATTTAACTTTTGGTGGTGCAACCAATAGCAAACCAAAGTTTGATTGAGGATCAAGCGGGATTGCCAAGGCCTGAGTTGTCCATGCTATTCAATAATTGTGTTCTAGTAAAACCAATCTAGCTTTGTTTTTACTTCCCTCAGCACCAGTGTACTGTTTATCCGACGCTTTGCATGTAAAACAGGCTATAAAACAGAATCAGTATTAAGATATCGCCTTACATTAGGGAATACGGCCTTATTAGCAGTCAAGAGAAACTGTGCATGTCATTGCAGACAAGATGATTGAGCTAGAGAACAGACACATGTGGACACATGGAAAAATATTTTATTTATTTTAGAGCTGGAGAATGTTCCATTACATACCATTTCATGTACTTTAAAAAATATTTTTATATATATACCGAAGCAATTTATGAAAATAACTCACCCTCAGGAGTGCCATGGTTGACTGGGCATCTCACTAATTGTCCAGTTTGTGGAAAACCTCATTGAGTCCAAACCGTCCGAAATTGATTTTGGACAGGCTTCTGGGGCAGAATAACAATCTAATGATTCCATTAGGTAGAAATCGCGTTCCCTTTCAGCTGGAAACCCATTCTCGTAATCCCATCCAGTAAGGGCAGGTGCCAGGCAGCAAATCTCCATATTGTCGCAAACGCAGGAGGAGACAGACAGGTTTAGGTGCACACGGTGTTGGAACAATGCGAACCAGATGATGGTGAAAGGAAGATGACTTGTAGAATGATGATGATGACTTAGCTGGCAATGACTAAAGTGGATTCTCTGTGCATGCAGGTGATGAGTGAACACAAAAACAGGCGATCTGGATCAGGATGATGGACAGAAGACTTGGAAACAGGACGAGACGATCTCAGGTGAGTAGATAGGTAACGAGTCAGACATAAAGCAGTGTATACCGCAAGGAGACCAAACAAGGAGTGAATGGTGAACAGGGCATATAAAGGGTGTCTTGATGAGGGAGTGCAGGTGCAGCGAGTCCAACGCTATCTCACGACCAATTCGTACAATTTGTCTTAACCCCAGTGACGGTTAGGTAAACAAAAAATGTCTTTCACAATATAAACCAATTCACAGTTGTTTTATGTGAACGATTAGGAGGATGATTTTCAGATTACTGTGAAGAAAAAACTCTAGGCCACAACATCCATTAGTCAAAAGTCTTGTGGACGCATATTTCTTATGTGTATTGTGGCCTTATTTCAGAAACTTCCATTTTTTGTTTTTTTCAATTACCACGCATAAACAATATTCTCTCAAAAATACAAACATGTACATACATGTTGCTCACATATTATGGTAGCCCTGTTTGTGCTAAATATAGTGTAATTTCACCTGTGCCATTAATATGTTTATAAGCAACTTAAAAAGCACATGTCAGAACATCTCAAGGACCCCAAATACACCTTGGTCCCCAGGGAGTGAAGGGCGGGGTCAGGGGTAGGTCATTTGTATGAATTTGGCAACTTGTAAAATATGTAAGATATAGCAAAAATCCTACAAATTCGTAGGAATTAGCCACCTTGTAAAATTCGTATGAAATGCCATGAAATCTGGCTAGCGAGTTAGTACTCTGGTGATTGTGAATGGCCCACTTGTTCACAATCACCAGAGTACTGACTCGCCAGCCCGATCTCAGGGTCCAGGTGAATGAGTGATGATTGGGGCTGTGACGAGTGGCTGACTGTCTGACACATATCATTATCTCACAATGTTTGTTTCAGCAGAGATCCCTGATGCATGATTCTACATTGCATTTAAAACTTGAATCCAACATGCAGTGGTTTGACTTAGGCTACTGAACAACAGTCTTAGGCCAACTTAATTAAAATTCCTTACAATTATTTTTAGTTTGCAAACAGGGTTTTTGCCTCCTGACTTGTAAGTTTGGAAGGACCCAGTCATGAGACTTACATCTGTTTTAGTCCCTGCACACTAATGAATCAGTGCAGGCTTATTAAAATGATTCACCTCCAATCTCTCGTGTTGCACATGGACAGCAGCAGGCAGTTAAATCAAGTTATCAATCAGAGTCAAGCTTGACATGCTGTACATCAGACATTAGCCATCAGTGTTGGATGGGAAAACCCAAACCATGACAACTGAGAAAAGTCACGAAGAGTCATTTTGACTCATTTTCTAAAGACACTTCCCATTGCTTGTGCCTAAAAATAAGATGTGATATTAAAAATCATCACCCCGTGCATAATTCAGTCTAAACCCCTTGACTATTAGGCATACATATGCTGGGGTGTGAGAGCAAAAACGCTATTATTCTCACTGCAGAATAAATCACACTGCTTTCAAATAGGCACAGTTTTTATGAACATTAGGCTATTCCTAGATCATGTGGGGCTTCATAGCACAAAGAAAGAGCTGCCTGAAATTCAACACATTTAAACCAGAAACAGGTCCATTGGTTCACCAGCCATGTAATTAATCAAAAGGGAAAACAAACAGAAGAGAAATTATATAAGGCTTACTTACAATGAAGCAGAATAACCACCATTGTTGTTGGATATGCAGAGACATAATGTTTAAGGCACCAAGAGTAAAGGCACTACTCATGGCTCATGAGGCTGTTAAAGGTCTGAAAATATGAAAAATGTTGAATTCATGTGGCAGCAGCTTACCATCCTTACCTGTTACAGAGAGACTGTAATACTCCCCAAAGGCCACCAGACTTGCAGAGAAACTACTATTTGTGTAAATAGCACTGATTGAAGTAATTAATGTCCCCTTGTGAAGGTGGTCACAGGTCAGAACAGATACAAATGGCTATTTCCAAACACTATTGAAAATACCCTTATGCTGACAAGGCATTAATTATAAAATCCTAGTGGTCTAACCCTAACCCTACCCTACCCTAGACTTAAACCTACCATAACCGAAGCGTGTTATATTGACGCTAAAGGGTGCCATGTGCGTTAGATGTATAACGCATTGGCAAAAGAGTCAGTATATGACGCCTTGGGGATGAGAATGGTTGGCTGAGAAACGTTCCACAGCATGTAATGTTTAAGCATACAATGAAAGACAGGTAATACAGACTAGTTTTTTTTTTTTTACGTTATCTGTCAACGTTTACAATAAATTATTTCATTTTATTTAACTCGTATTTTCTTAAGTTTCTTTAGACAAACTTGGCTTACACTTTATGTTGAGTCCACTTTAGACACTCAACTAAATGTAAGTAACTTTGAAACTACATGTCAATTAACTCTCATTAGACTGTGAGTAGGCTGGTGGGGTTCAGGTTAGTAGAATAAGTTGTCATGTAGTTGCAGAGTTGTAGTCAAAATGTCTGTTGAGGAGCATCAAGTTTTAGCAGATATTAAGCAGACAGTCTACTAATTCTTTAATGAAAGTTAGTTGACATGTAGTTACAAAGTTGATAGTTAGTATGTCTAAAGTAGACTATCGAAATAAAGTCTTACAAAAAATTATTGGGACTTTAAATCAACTTCTATGAACATAAAAGTTCAGTGTAAAGTATAAGAGCGCATGTCCTATAAAGATTAAGAGCTCTTTACCTCATTTTGCCTCACAACTCTAAGATGCATCACCAAGAGGACTGTCAGGGTCTTTTAAATTGTCTAAATCTTGCTCTGCACGTTTTCATGAAATGCTTAGCAAAGTCTTGTGAGATGTAATCCCATTACAGCCTTGTACATTTACTAAAGTATCATTTCAATATCTGGGCAGAGGATTTTTCTGTTGCTCAAAGCTAGTATACTTAAAGTAGCCTAGAAATCTAGACGCACCCTAGCGGTAGCAAAAACTATTTCGCAGGCAGCGTGGTCTTGCAACTCTCCATAGACGTTTTAGCTGGAAAAAACAAAC
This sequence comes from Cyprinella venusta, assembly GCA_038021265.1. Taxonomy (NCBI): domain Eukaryota; kingdom Metazoa; phylum Chordata; class Actinopteri; order Cypriniformes; family Leuciscidae; genus Cyprinella; species Cyprinella venusta. The sequence continues at coordinate 23,994,717 of CM075863.1, forward strand.
TCTGGTCAGGCCAATCACATCGTGTATAGAGTCGGTGAGCGGGCTTACCATAATGACGACAGAGTTGCGACGGTTTACTGCTACTTGAAAACAAAGAATGGCTTGCGCTGGCGAACAGCTGTCTTTCGATTCGGCTTTGACCGCGACTCTGGATGATTTTAACTTAAGCTTTTCTTTGAAACCAGGACAAAGAACGGCACTTGCAGACTGATCTCATGAAGTAGCGTGTGTATGACACGCCAATTCGTTCCATTTTTGGGGTTCTATCAACACGCATAATCGCTTTTCAGCGTTTTTATGAACGCCGTTGACTAAACGTTATTACTGTATATATAAATATATGACTTACCTCAACCCTGTCCCTAAACCTACCCGTCATTGGAGTTAATAACATTTATGACTGTTCCCTTACCATCCTAGGAAAGAAAAAGATAGCTCCCCAGATGTAGATGTACATTTTGCTTTGTTTTGCTCGGATATTTGACGGCGTGTACAGACACGCGGAATGACGCGGACGTTAATGGCGTAGACATACACGCGGATACATGCGGATAGCTCAAAATGCGTCGAGATAACACGCCACTTGACTCGAAATTGGCGTGTATGTTTACGCAAAAGTCATGATGTCATGTTGGCACTTGAGTCATTTTTTTTTTAAAAAAAGATGTGTTTGGAGTTTTGCCGACTGGATCCGGTAAAAGTTTAATATATCAACTTGCTCACCGAGACCACCGTTTATCCCGCCCCTCGGATTGAGCCGTGTCAATGATGAGTTCTCAGACCTAACAGTTATTTGTCTCAATTTTATATCTGTTATCATACATAAAAAGGCAGTTCTTGCAAATTGGGCTAATGGTTTAATTCTAGCTATGTATCATGTGTGCAATTCATAAGAGAAAAGCAACGCAACGAATCTTCCTGAGTGGAGCGTCTCGGCATGTGGATTCCCTGACGGAGATAGAGGGAAGACCACAGAAAGAACTGAACTTCAGCATCACACGCATTTCCCCTCTAACTCAATCTGACACCATGTCCTTTAGGCCTGCTCACCTCACCTCCGCAGTGCTGAAGAGGCACTATAACGCCCAGTACTAGTTTGCTCAGCCGGTTGACGTGAGAGGCCGTTTGTGAAGCGTGCCAACAGCACAGCTCGGAACAAGCTGAGTGTGTTTGAGGAGCTGGCACTGTCATTCATCCTGACACCGCTTGTGCTCATTGTGAGCAACAGCCAAATGACAAAGCTCCAAACCTTTGTATATCATTGACTGTATGGAGAATGAGTCAATTAGAGCTGTTTGTCAGTGCAGAAGCAATCATTAAAAGCCAGTGGCAGATGCCCTTAGTACTGACTGCCTACCATAACTGAGCAGTTCCTGCATATTCTTCATGAATATGCAAACACTTTCTGTTTTCGAGAAGGAACTTTTCTTTGTTTTTTTTTGATGTCAGGTAGCCCTACCTTACTCTGTCCTCACAAATACAAAGAACATCACAACAGACAGTGGAAAGTGGTGGAAAACAGACCGGAGGCAAGGTGAACTTGATGAGGAGGCTTTCAATGTGGAAGTAAACAATCAAAAACAAAATGGTATTTTTGAGTGTGTCATTTAGATGACAATAATCGATAAAACAGCAGAAAATGTAGAATTCTTAGAGGCTCCACATACAAAAGACTTAGCAAAAGACTGTACTTCCCTCTACTGGTGATTTTGTGTCTTAAAATACAAAACTTTTATTCGCTTGCTCCTTGTCCACCAGCTACTCAGTCATCTTCTGTAATGCTTCTTTTTTTCCCTCAACACTTTAACATCGAGCCTAAACATTAACATATATGTGGTCATGTGTTGCTTCTGTGAATATTTGACTAGAGAAAATCTGTTGAACATTTCCACCAACGACTGCCCTGGGGGTAAAAATAGAGACAGTTCACTGGACATCTATTCATCTTTTGTGAACCCTTGAGATGACCAGTCAGTCTATTTGAGCTGGGTCAACAAGTTCAGTAACCATATGACAGACAAGAACCTGCATTTAAAAAATACAACATGCGAATGAGATGCCTGAATTGATTTGTGTATGAGGGCAGATAACTGCAGTGTTTGCCAGAGCAGGGGGTCCTATCTCTGTTTGCTTTTTACAATAGTTACCACTTCCTAACATTCTTTGAATGCCACTGAGTATTGACTTACATGATGTTCTTCAAAGAAATACTAACATTTAACAGAAAACGTCTTTCCTTTTCAGTGTTATTGCTCTCTTTGCAACTTATGTTTCGGTCTAAAATTGGTAAACAGACAATATGATTTTCAGTCAGGCCTTGTTAAAGCTTGTTTAACCCGGATTCACTTTTTAGATTTGGATGCCTTCCAACAGATAACCACAACTGGAGCAAGTACCATCTGTTAAATGTCACTGATGGCTCAGTAGATTTACATGAACTTTGGAACACCATCCAGAGAAAGTCAAAGGATTTTCATCTAAAATGCGTGGGAGTATTAGACAGAATAGTCTGTGGAAATGCATTGACAATTAAAATTAGAGTACTAATTTTATACAAAATATGTCGAAAGGAGTTACATTAACATAATGGCAATGTTTCAACATCTCCACTTACGCATTTTTTTTTTTTTTTTTTTTTTTTTTACAAATAAATATATATAGGAATCGTCCCTGACAGTAAATGTTTATTATAAAAGAGTGACTATAACAAGTTTTGCTAGGCTTAATTTAATATCCAACTGGTAAAATAGTAGCAACCGCAGAAAATGAAAACAGCAGAAATGAAGAGGTTAATTCTGTCTAGAACACTGTGTGGGTTTGTCAAGATGATATATGGGGCAGAGGTGGTTCAGATCTGTCACACACATGCCACTCTTCTAGTGATCACCCGCTGGACTGCTGTCACAAAAAAAAGGTAGAGCCAAAACTATCTATTGTTTTTTAAATGTATTATTTTTTTCTTGATGTTGATGTATATATTGATGTTCAGTGAATGCTTGAGAATATAATCATGTGATGATGTAAATGTAACTAATTTCCCAAATTTGGCAGATGTTGAAAAAGTATATAGATAGGCATGTGCTTTGTTACCTTGCAAGTGATTGATGTTGGCTTTTCGATAATTGTCTCTTAGTTGGGATGAACCCCTTTGTACTGCTCTTGTTGTACACAATGGGGACATCAGTGGTGCTGGCAGACCACAACAAAGACGAATCAAGAGCCTCAGAGAATCCGGGGCCCTCGGTAGATCCAAAGCCCTCAGAGGAACCCACTGGCCAAAAAAGTGAGCCATGCTCAAAGGGATGTACCTGTCTCCAAGATGACTACACTTTAGAGCTCAACGTCTACTGCAGCACACGCAACCTCACCCAGGTTCCCTCCGACATCCCTCTGTCTACACGCTCGCTATGGCTGGATGGAAACCTGTTTGCTAACTTACCAGCAGCTGCTTTTGAAAAGCTGTCCAATCTGGAGTTCCTAAACTTACAGAGCAGCATGCTGGTATCCCTCGATGCGCAAGCCTTTAAAGGTCTGACTTCCCTTGCTCACCTGCACCTTGAGAGGAACAATATTCGTTCATTAGCTGGCACAGTGTTCCAGGGCATACCCAACCTTGCGTCCCTCAGTCTCAACAATAATCAGCTGTCTCGAATAGATGACAAGTTGTTCGCTGGACTCAGCCACATGTGGCTGTTGAACCTAGGATGGAATTCACTGTCTGTCCTGCCTGAGACAGGGTTTCAAGACCTACATGGATTACGAGAGTTAGTTCTTACTGGGAATCGTCTGGCGTATCTCCAACCGCAGCTGTTTCAGGGTCTTACTGAGCTCAAAGAATTGGACCTAACTGGAAACAATCTAAAAGTTATCAAGGCAAATGTGTTTCAGAAACTAGCGAAGCTGCAGAAGCTTTATCTGGCCCAAAACCAGATCGTGACCGTGGCACCTAGGGCATTTGCGGGCCTGAAATCTTTGAGATGGTTGGATCTCAGCAGAAATCGTCTATCTGTGCTTCACGATGAAACTTTCCTCGGTCTAAAGAGCATTCATGTGCTTCGCCTATCAAATAACTCCATTAGTAGTCTAAGACCTGGGACTTTCCGTGATTTGCAGCATCTTGAGGAACTCTGCCTTTGTCACAACCAAATACGAGCCTTGGGAGTGAGAGTTTTTGAAGGGCTGGGCCATCTAGAGGTGCTGAACTTGGAGAACAACCGGCTACAAGAGGCACGCATGGGCACATTTATGGGCCTGAATCACCTTGCTGTGATAAAACTTACAGGCAGTTGTTTTCACAGCCTACCAGATCAAGTTTTCAAGGGTCTGTCAAAGCTCCACAGTATTCACCTTGATAGAAGCTGTTTGGCAAAAGTCTCAGCCCAAAGTTTCGTTGGTCTTACAGGTCTTCGTCGCCTTTTCCTACAAAACAACAACATCTCTACAGTGGAGCGTCAGAGTTTTGTGGAACTACAAGGGCTGCAACAGCTTGATCTAAGATTCAACCAGATAACATCCATCACCTCCCACACGTTTTATGGCCTGAAGAATCTTGATTACCTGCTACTGTCAGGCAACTTACTTCGCAATCTTCCTGCTGAGGCTTTACTGCCACTGCAACACCTGTCTTGGCTGGATCTCTCTGGAAACAGGTTGGAACTCATACGTAATGCGACTATATACATGCTGCCACGCTTGCGCTACTTGAACCTGAAAGACAATGTACTGGTCAACCTTCCAGCTTCTATACCTGATAGCTTGGATCAGCTCTGGCTCTCAGGTAACAACTGGAAATGTGACTGTAGTGCCAAACCCTTTCGAGACTTCATTCTACAGAAGCCACAGGTAGTTCCACTACAGGTTGAAATGCTTGGGGAAGGTGAGGAGCCCCATACACTTGTCACAATATACAATAACATCACATGTGCCAGCCCACCCAGCGCTTCTGGACTTGACCTGCGGAACATTGGCAGTGAACATTTCCGGAACTGTTAACTAAACAAAATATCATTCGTTCTACTAAACCACAGATTACGTTTTCTATTCAGACATTATAATTCAGAGCTTCCAATCACGACTATTATTTATCTCAAGAAATATTTTGTGAACTGATCTTACAAAGATCCTTAATCCAAGTCATGATTGTCTAGATGTGACAATATTATTGGATATCAATTGTGTTGATATATTCAGGTAATTATATTTTTTGGAAATAAATTTAAATAAGGGCTATACAGAAAAAAAAAAAAACTTTGGGCGGTAAAAAGTGATCTGTATAAAATAGATATTTTAATAACAACTACTTTTTTTGTGTGTGTGTTTATGGTGTGTGAAACGCTTTATGGATGGAAAAACTACTAAGTGGTTTCACTCCAGTTTCAAAAGTAACATTACAGTATAAGTATTATGGCTTTTTTTTAGAATGTGTAGTTCTTCCTCCAAAATTAAACAAATTGTGTTTGTTTGTGGTCTCATAAACACGAAAAGGACATTGCGCAAAAGCTTGTTCTGATAAATCAAACCCAAATTTGGCGATATGTACACAATATTGATCCATGCTCTAAGTCCAAAGGCCTGCCTTCAGGTTTAAACATGCAATTCCCAATTTGTCTTCTTCAGCAACATTCAATAATTATAATAACTTAAAAATTAGATGTAACTTTATTAATACCCCCTGTAGAGTTTGCTAATAAAGTTATGGGCAACATATGGTTTCCATTTGTATGACAGGTCAGTTTTTTTTAGATCACAACTTTTACATTCATGTGTTTACTATGGGACTTTTATTAAAAGAGTTTCTCTAGATTCTGACTGGTTTATTGAATTTGTCCACTAACAACGGCATGGATTTTTGACACAAAATTTAACACAATAACAGCGTGAAATACAACACAATACAAAAAAGACTGTTCTTTTCACAAGTAAAATTTCTTTCGTTTTTGTCACATCATTTTCAGCTCAATCTCACATATTTTGTCTAATATTTCAGCTCGATTTACTCACTGCTGTTTTCATAATTTTGAAACTGAAAATATTGGACCTTCATAACAAAAAACAAACAAAAATGATAGGCTATTTGTTCAATTTTAATAATAGTAATTTACTATTATTAAAAAACCTAACACTTTTTTTTTCATATGTTCATAAACCAATAGTTTTTTCCCCCCATTTCTCAAATCAATTTTAGATTTCAGGATTGTTTTAAACCACACTTTGTTTAAAGATGACTGCAATATAGCTACAAATTTCATTAATAATATAATTTTAATTTATGCAATATGTGGGGAAAATTACCATACATGAGTAGTCTCATTCAATACACTGTATCTAATTTGCATATTAATGTGTTCTCGGGACAACATGTCATGAAACATAAGTGTAATAATGGGAGTAATAATTGGCAACATTTTCATAATAATATCTAATATTTCATAGGAATATTGACATATAGTAAGTTCCCTATTTTCACTTGTTTTGTCCCCCAAAATGACTAAAAAACTATTCTGGATGTCCTCTACAGTGGTAGGCCTATGAGATCATGCCCAGTTTTGTAACAGAAACAGTAACAGTATTTTTTTGGTGAGAAACCCCATATCATTCCAAATATTAATCTGATTTAAATAATAATTACAAAATAAATATGATCTTATTTCCTCAAGAGTGCTAAATTTGATCGCTAAATTAATGTCAGTCATTTTTAAAGACCAAGGAGAAGTTTCATGGTGAAACAACTTGGTAACCCTGTAAAGCCCTGAAAGTGCTTTTTACTCTAGGTCTGGACATCTAGCGTAAAACGGTGACATGGGGAGAGCGGGGCAATGTGAGACACCGGGTAATGTGAGACACCCCCTGTATCTAGTCAACGGAACACATTTGTGGTTGTGTGACCATTATGTTTTCAAGCCCATTCCATTTCCCCTTGGCCATAAAGGAGAGGAGCTCTTGGTGCTGTGATAAGCATGTTTTTTTCACAAAAATATGTTTTTTGCATGTAAAAGTAAATTTTCTTGCTGTCAACTTAATCAACTGTTGTGGTAAAGCAAATTGATTCAGGTAGAAAAATTTATATCATAAATGTTGATGAACTATTAACATAAAAGACTATGTGATGATTATAGCTGAAGAGTATCCTGAATTACTAAGAGAGATCGTTTTATTCTAAAATGTGGCAGTGGGGTAAAGTGAGACAAATACTGTGGGGTAAAGTGAGACATAAGGCACAAGTTAAGTTTAGTCTTAAAAATATTTTAATGTAACATTACATATGTTTTATTTTTTTAATGGTATAAACATTGTAGAAAAGCCATCATGCCAAGATAAGGCACCAGGAAGACAACCTGGGGCAAAACACCCCTTGAAGAGATGGAGAGTGCAGCCGCTGAGGTCAAGGAAGGAAAGATGTCTATAATAGCAGCTGCGAGGGATATAATTATTGACAAGCCTGACAAGATATTGAGAAGATGAGGTCTGTTTTAAAAATGTGGAATATTGAAGCCAAAATCTTTAAAATGCAGAGAAGCTGCACAGCAGACACAGATGAGCGGCTAGTGCGGTCATTGGATGTGCTGTGGCAACTGCATGAACCTATGGAGAGGCGGCTCAGACGAAAGAACCAATCAGGCTGCTTCGTGCCACGGCATGTCAGAGCCATCCAGAATGGGTGTGGCCTAAGCCTTTATATTGACCAGTTCAGCCAAAGGTAGTCAGGTTAAGTTAACTGAAGCGATCCCCTGATCAAAGCCACATATATTTTGAATGCGGAGGGGGTACGACCCACGTCCAAACTCCCTTGTAAGAAGGCGAGTATACTCGATACTTCGCACAAATAGGGGTCCAGGCCTCGTGCAGCGCACCAGCCAGAAATTACCACCCATTTCTGAGCGTAGAGGCATCTAGTTGATAGCGTTCTTGCCTCATGGGGATGGCAAATTAATCGGTTTGCCTGCATGAGGAGATCTCTCCTCAGCGCCACCGCAGCTGTACCAGCATGGAGAACCATAACTGGGTCTTCCAGAGAGGGGTTATTAGTAGCACTACACACTTGCTCTCCCTGATCCATTCGATGACCTATGGTAACATCGTGACTGGAAGGAATGCATTCAGTGGGCGGTTCGGCCAATCATGGGCAAGCACACCCCTGCTCTTCTGAGGCGAAGAGGTGAAGAGACCATTCTCCTGGGGGAACATTGTCTCTGGATAACATATCCGCACCCTGGTTCAGGATGCATGGCACATGCACCGCCCTTAGGGAGCCCATAAAATTTGTTTTTTGGCCATGGTGTGAAGGTTGCTTGACCTGAGAACGCCCTGGCGATTTATATAGGACACCACTGCCATGCTGGCTTTCCGGACCAGGACATGGTGGCCTTTCATGTAAGAGAGAAAGGCTTTCAGCGATAGAGCAACTGCTCTCATCTCTTGACAGTTTATATGTAGGTGTTTCTCCAGGCTTTACTATGAGACGAGCCTGCCCTCGTAAAGGGCCCTCCAACCTAGGTTGGATGTATTTGTCGAGATCACTTTTCTCCTTTTAACCACACCCATACTAACTCCTGACTGATACCAGTTGCCCGCTTTCCAGGGAGCTAGGGCTCTGATAAAAAGTAAGTGGATCAGTTTACCCCCAGCTGGTTCACTTTACCCCCTTGATTTCTCTCGTCTGTCTCAGTTTACCCCTAAGCTGGGGTAAAGTGAGACACAAGACCACTTTTTTAAAAACAATCATATTTTCACTGCCCTTCGTCCTGAATACATTCAGATAATTTCCATTGGTAGAAAACATCCTGAATTAATGGGAAATGTATAAATCTTACTGATATATCATTTTAGATCACTTAGAGGAGAGCAAATGTAAAAAATGTCTCACTTTACCCCACTCTCCCTATGATGTCAGAGACATTTACTAAATATAGTGTCCTAATGTTCACTACAAGGACTTTGCTACAGTGGACAAAGAAAAGCTCGATTAGCAAGTTTCGCGCCAAAACAGGACCAGGCCAGAGATGTTCAAGGGGGTGGGCATGAAACTGCATGCCAAATTGACAAGAAAAATAACGCAGCAGTTTCAAGTTCAAAGTCTTTAAACAGCAAACAACAACACCCTATTTTTTTTTTTTTAAAAAAAAGGTAAACTGTACAAAAGGTCACGTTATTCAACGTAAAACTTATGTTGCAGCTTTACTCAATTGACTGTATAGCTATATTAAAATACTAAAAAAATCAAGTTGAATCTCGTGTAATAGCCTAACTTAGAAATGAAAGTTGAAATTGCTTAATTTATTATTTTTTATTTAACGTAGCGTTAGGCCTAATCTAAAAGCATGATTTCAATGATAGATTTAGTTACTGCATTAATGTTTAGAATGTATAAAGAAAATGTTTTTACTTACCTTTACACGTCCTCTTCCTGCAATATTAATCTGAAACGACGGACGTTCTGGTTAAAAGATTGCTAGACAAAACATTCATAATCAATTCGCGAAAGGAGCCCGGATTCATGCTTGTTTTCTTGCAGCCTACTATTGGAACATTCAGTTTAGGCTTTTTTAAAAGTATCAAGTGATTGGTTTTGCTTCGCCATTTGCAAATTCAACCTAATGCGCAAATAATAATTAGTAACGTTATTGTCTAATGTTAAGCCAACTTTACCGCCGCAAGTGCTGTTACTATAACAACAAGGTTAACAACCTTGCGTCAGAAAGATAACTTGTGGACGACACCAACAGAAACGGACGAATCACATTTTGGGATGGGATGTATTTCATATTTGGACAACTCGTAGCTTAGTGACTGTCTACAGCGCCTGCTGTCACCATGACATCTAAATTACAGTTTAGTTCGTTGTTGGCGTCTGGACGTTAGACCGCATCAACAGCAGCTGCTGTTTAATATTTTGACAGAAAAAAATACGCACCTGCCCAGCCAAATACAAGAAATGCAGAGGAATTCGCATCTAGACGATCTTATATCCAAGATACCATCCCTTGACTCTGACCTGTCATCAGTAAGTTCAAGCTACTGTGTTATGATACTTTTTCACAAGCGTTATGTTATGTTTTCGTTATGTTACCAGTGTTTATGATTTGTAATGATTATTTCTGACCAAGTCAATGAGGTACAGGTGAATTGTAATCCTGACTAGCACAAGTTTTACAATCAAGGTAAACTGAAATTAACTGAACAATTCACACTGCAGTCGGACGATGAAGAAGAGATATATGTCCTTCAGAGACCACCAGGGATTCACTTGCTGAAAACCAGGATGAACCTGGAGTGTGTTTTACCTAAAGAGCCAGAAATCAAGGTGTGTGTTTGTGTGTAAAAACATAATTTGTCAAAACATTACCATTTAAAAAGATCTTCACCTTCTATAAAAACTAAACTTTTGTTTACACACTATTTCTTCTCAAACATTAAGAGATTAAATTCATATTCTAATCTTATTATGGATTCAACCAAGGGAGAGAGAGAACCATCTAATTATTTCTCAGATCATATTGTCTTACATAAAGCATGCATCTAAACAAATCTGTATCTCACAGCTATTCACTTCCGGGACTAATGATGACCAGAAAGGTGACTCTAATCCTCAACTTCCTCACAAAACAGAAGGATCACTGAATGAAAGAGTGGCACATAAAACAGAAAACAATGCGCCTTTACAACAGAAAGCAAACGAGACTGGATGGATAGAGACTCCGTTCAGCCCTGTTTTATCACTGACAGTAAGTTCAATTGTATATAGTCAGATTATTAGACCAGAGCTAAATACTAAGCGTGTAATACATTATTATCTCAACAGACTCCTGATACCTGGGATCTCAAGTTCAACCAAGTCCTTCAGACTCTAAAGCAACACAAACCTCTTATTGAACCAATTCAACCCAATATGCACAAAGGTTGGATTGCGGACTGTTTTTATTCATTTAGACTAAGATGAACAAGAGAACAACATATTTTTTGTTGCAGGCGATGACAGTGAAACGCATGAAAATGATTTAATGAAACAGCTGGTTGCTTTTTGTGAGAAGAAAGTAAATGAGATGGAAATAAAGACACATGTTTCATCTCCGAAAACCCATAATATACAAGAATCATCCCTCAGGTAGAGTCTATTTGGACATTACAACACTGTTCAAAAGTTTGTGGTCAATATGTTTGTTCATTTAACAAAATATATAATTTTGATCCACCAATGATGTGTTAAATTGACCAAAAGTGATAGTAAATATATTTATAATGTTACAAAAGATTAACTAAAAGAACTAAATCCCAAGAAAATGTATTAGTTTCCACAAAAATGTCAAGCAGCACAATTGTTTTCAACATTGAAAAAAATCATAAATGTATGTTGAGCATCAAATTAGCATATGAGAATGATTTCTTAAGGATTTATGTGTCACTGAAGTGTTTACTGGAGTAATGATGCAGAAAATTCAGCTTTGTCATCACAGGAATAAATTAAAATTACATCAAAACAGAAAACGTTATTTTATATTGTAATAATATTTCACAATATTTTTTAATACATAAATGCAGCCCTGGTGAGCTTCTTTCAAATACATTAAACCGACCCTAAAAATTTGAACAATAGTGTATGTGTCAATATTTGAATTTCTGTACTGCTGGTTAAATGTGTCTGTGACTTTTCCCAGATGTACTAGGCGACCGATGAAGGATGGACTCAATCTAGACTCTCCCACCATATATATTGACTTGCGCGACAACAAATTTCAAAAAGAGCAATCGGCTCTTAGCCAGAGTAACAGTGTCGTAAGTCCTCTAAACATGAAGAAGAAAATAAGCTCCATTAAGAGGACAACTAACACAAAGGCAAAAGCAAATGATCAGAAAAGGTATGAGATCACATAAAACTTATAATTAAGTATTTTAGGTAATGAACGACAAATATACTCCCACTAAATCTTATCACAATGCATGTTTATTTTTCATTTCTAGAGAATTTGCTGGGAAGAGTGTATTACTCCAAAACACCAAACAGTCAAAACAAAGTGTGGTAGAGATATCTGGGAGAGATTTTGCTGAGGCTAGACAGAAACCCCCCTCAGGGAAAATCATAAAGGAAAACCAGCGTTGTGATTTTGAAACTAGATGCAGTGAACCTGGTATTCAGCAGGTCAATACTGCAAAATGTGACCAACATAAACAAAATTCTCAATCTTCTCACGTTCCAGCTGCTCAAAACAAACAAAGGTACGGAGTATTCTTACATTTTCTTCACTCATGGGAATATGCATAACCTAATGTAACCTAATGCATAATAACTGTATGACCACAGCCATAAAGTCAGATGGCAGAAGGATCTGAAGATCTTGCAAACATTCAGACCTCAACTTTCAGCTAATTACACGGCGGGAGCCACTGAGGGGACTGATATTCTTTATGACCCTGTGAGTTATTGACGGTTTTTCTATAAAATAATAATTGATGATATTAATAACGCTGCTGTACTCACTTCCATTAGGAAGCATCCTACCTTCCCACTGTGAACACCCTGCCTGCAGATCTAGAGATGAGGGAGTGTTTGCTGTTGACCGTGTCCTTGTCCAGTCTTGGGGTGGTGGCTGGAAGAATGCAGAGAAAAGCACAGAGAGTGGATTCAGTCTTCATCAAATCGCATGCTTACAATGCACTCGTGGCATGGTTCTTGTCTTTGGTATGTCTTATTTACCAAAAATAATAATAATTTGGCAGTGAAAAACGTTTTTACATTTCATCTGTTACCTGTTCTGTGATAGACCGATCCCAAAAACTGCAACAGAAAGGGTGACAAGCTTGATGCCCCTTTCTGGGTGGCTGGGCTGCAGCAGTTTTATAAGGAAGACGGCTTGGCTTTGTACATCTGTGCCATGTCTCTTGAGGATGGTCAAACTGGCTGTAGGAAATCCATGGTGAGTTCTAAACGTAACATAACAGATTTCCCACTTACGTACAGACACTAAAACAGATTCTGTGTGGGCCAAACATTATTTAGGCCAGGGGTGCCAGACCCTGCTCCTACCGATTGACTGTCCTGCAGTTTATCACTACCCCTAATCAAACACACCTGAAGCAACCAATTAAGGTCTTCAGGATCACTTGAAAATTAAAGGCAGGTGTGTTTGATTAGGGTTGGAGATGAACTGTGGAGGATAGTCAATCAACAGAAGCAGGGACGGCCACCCCTGATTTAGGCCATGTGTCCATCAAAGCGTTTTTAGCCAGCTGAAAACGCTAGACACTCTGCTGAAGACGCCATGCTTTATGCGCTTGAGAGCGTTTTAGCAGCGCAGCGTTTTTTTTTTCCGTTGAGACGTTTCATTGCTATGATACAGTATGATACATGATCCTGCCCCTCCTCTGGGTAAAAAGTGACAGTGATGAGCGCTGCGTTTTATCCAAAGTTGAACATTTTTCAACTCTCGGCGACCAGTAAAAAACGCCAGGCGCTCGGCGCTTCAGCGTGAAAAAAACCCTCAGCGCCTCGTTACGCTCATGCACGCGGCGCTCCCATTGAAAACAATTGAAAACATACGCCAGGCGCGTGGAAAAACGCTTTGGTGGACACACGGCCTTAAAAATGAGGTCTTTATTGACTATATTCAAGTTTATATTGGAATCTGATTTTTTTTTCTCATAGACAATGGAGGTCAAAAAGAATGAGAGCATGTTTTACAGGCGAGTTTGCAAGTTTTTTGCTCAGACGTCATTGGAGAACGTTGCATTCTGGATACCACAACTTAATCATTTGCTGGAGGAACAGGCTGTCCAAATGCCCTCATCTTACCTGGACTGCTTCATCTCTGTCAACCCAAATATAGAAGTGGCGTATGATTTATGCTTCCATTTTCTTTTGTTATTTAAACAATATTTTCTTTAATATTTTCTTTTGCTTTGTTTCAGGCTGTTGAAAGGGCCTTTAGTGTGATCCCAGGATTCTACTGGCAAACTCTGGAAACCGAAGATCAAAAATGTCAAATGGCAGAAGCCACAAATTCTCAAGAGTGTCATACTGAGGTGAAGACGTCTTTAGAAAATGCCATTTTATCTTTCAGTGGACATTTATAGTATCTTGGTTAAAACATTTTTTGTTGTTGTTGCTTTTAGACAGCACTTGTTCTGGTAGGCAAGGGACTGTTGCTTAACCCACTGGCAATGCATCACACACTTGAGCTTATGTGCAGATCGAGTCTAGATGTATGTGGTATCCGTTTCCTCTACCCGCCCCAAGAGCTACTGAAAAACGTTGCAGGTACAAATCATCTCCCACCATAATTACGCAAAATGTACACAAATTGCATGGGTTAATGCATATCCTGTCTTCTAGTCAGCAAGTCAGTTATGCATAGCGAGGGACAGCCAGTGCTTATCATGGCTTTCCGGGGTCCTCACGCTAACTCAGTGTGGCAGGAGATCACAGGGCCATCAGACCCCCAGCTGGCAAGGCGGACAGATCCAGCATCCATCAACGCCCTTTACCATCATAGTCAAGACCAGTCCCTGCTCTACTCACCCCGTCTTGCCAATCTTGTGCATCTGGGGCTCTGCTTGTGGTTTGGTGGTAGAATAGCAAAAAACACCCCAATGTTAGTATCTTACAATGTTAGATTTGCGAACAGCTTGCGGCTGTGCGAACACTCTTTTGGCGTTAAAGAAACTACTGTCAGGATTTACTAAAGACATGCAGTGGAAAAATTGCACTGAAAAGGCGTAAACAGTTATTTTTGTGACTGACCTTATTGCATATGTATTTGTTGGAGTTTCCTTTTCAGACAACATTTATGAATCAAGCATCAAGATGATTTACTAAGGTTTGCGCTAGTCAATTTACTGGTATTTGTGCCATTATTTACCACCCCCCAAAAAAGCATCTCTTAAACCAGACGCTAATTTCCACTGCTCCTGGTAGATTGCATTGGTCATTATGGAAATGATCCGGCTGCGTCTGCGTTCTTTAATTTCCTTTCCACTCCCACCAACGCTTTTAATACATTCAAATATATAGTTGTCATTTTCTTTCATCATTGAATCATTTTCCTTATGTGAAACACAAAGAACCTGTCAGCTGCTTTTGTCCATATTATGAAAGTCAATGGGAGCCAGAACCATCAAACTCTAGAGTATATGAAATTAACGTCAAAATAATCCATATGATTTAGCAGATATGTTGAGTCTTTCAAAGCAATATGACCACTTTGTATGATGAACAGACCAAAATGTAAGCTTTACTCACGCTCAAATCAAAACTTTGCTCAACAGATTACATTGAATATGGCGACACAAACCTAAAACATGAGATTAGGTGATTATGAGACAATTGAGATTTGATGTAGTTTGTATGCATATTGGCTGATTTTGATTTTGAAATTGAGAGTGAATAAAGACTTGCATTTAAATTCCATCATATAACACGAGCATCTGTTCTATTGACAAAAACAGAAAAAGATTCTTCAAAATCTTCATTCTATCTTGCGTTTCGTAAATCATACAAGTTTGTAACGATATGATTAAATGATGATAGAATTTTCATATTTGGGCAAACTATTCCTTTGAACTACTTGCTGACTCCGATTATCCCTCTTAACAGGATTCAGGACTCAAAGGATAGTGACAGAGGAGATAGATCTGACATTCTTACCTCTTCTCCAGCAACTTTATGTGCCACTGTTGAAGGTGACCATATATATATATATAAAAACTCTTCTCATTGCAGCAGTCTTACATCCTATAAGTCAAACTTTCTACCCCTTTTCCCTCTGACCCCATACAGCGGATATATTTCTTATTGTGTCTCCTGTGGTTGGACCATGCTGTTACAGCTATATACTATCTGCTTGCGCAAAGACTGGCTTCAGTCTGTTGGGAGTTCAAAGGACACAGATATCCAGGAAACAAGCTCAATCTTTGGGTCTCACCACCAAGCAGGTGAATAAAACCAACAGTGAGCCTGTTTTGTACAGAGATATATTGAAGCTGAGAGTAGGACACTACCATGACATTGATGCTGATTGCATTTGTCTGGAAACGCTGTCTGTCTCCGTTAGGTTGCAGCGTTCTGTCATGCTCCCACAGTGTTGCTGGATGGAGAACAGGTTGAGCTGTCCTCTAATTGTCTTGTACTGCTCATGAGGAGAGAAAGTGCAGTTAGACACTGTTGCAGACTGCCGATAGGTAGAGCATCTGGATAGCACATATCGTGCCAGCTATTTACTGTATGTGAAGCTGTACAGAGATGCTCCAAAAATTAAATGTCCTGTTTCTTTGCCTGGTGAAGGTTGTATGAATGAGCTTGCTGCCCAAGGCCTTATCGGATCAATCCGTGCAAGATTCACAGATGTTGTTGATCCACACATCTGCTTTCACACTGTACCCTACTCTAAAAACCACCACAATGTTCTGGGTACATATATTACAATGCATTTTCATAAATTACTCAACTACCGCACAAGAGTATTTTGACATTTATATGATATCCTACAGGTGGGCTCATGTGGACAGTACCAGAGTATAGCCACATGGTCCTGTCCAAACACACGTATCCCTCCTGGCCAGATGTAGAGCAGGTGGTGACTCTCACGTTGACTGGGCGAAACATCATGAAGAATGAAATGGGCTTTCTTCATAAAGTTCTCAGGGGAGATGCAGCAGGTACTTGAACTCTTCCTAAGGCCTTGTCCACACAGACACAAGTGTTTTTATAACCGGAGTTGTCCCTCCTGCGTTTAAAAAAAAATCCTATCCACGTGAAAACGCAAAAACACGATATCAAGCGCTGTCAAGAGCATGCCACATCAGAAGGCGGCGATATAACTCTAACCGTAAAGCCACGTTGGCCAGTCAGAAGCCTAACAAAAAGTCATTACAGGTTCCGGTAGGCGGATAACGGCGCACAATCTGACGTCGCAAGGCAAAACCCCCGGTTTTACTGTATACACGGCAACACTGTAACCGGCGTTTCTGAAAATCCTCACCCCGGCAGGGGTTTTCAAAAATGTTCGGTTTCAGTGACCTGATACTGCGTTTCCGTGTGGACGAACAGCCGAACCGCGTAAGTCACGGTTACAAAAATACGGTTCCAATCCTGCTCACGTAGGACCACCTTCCAGCAGAGTTTAGCTTCAATCCTAATTAAAAACACCTGGAGCAGCTAATCAAGATCTTCAGTATCACTAGAAACAACCAGGCAGGTGTATTAGTGCCAAACTTCACAGGAAACTGGACTTCTAGAAGCAGGACTGGACATCCCTGACCTAAAACTATCCTTTGTACTTGAGTAATTTAGAGTAAGTACGTTTCAGTGTCTGGCTACTGAATCTACTTTCTCTTGTACGAGCAGGGCTAGATGGATTCGAGTTGCTGGCATTGAAGTGGGTGTCCAAGCTGTCTAAGTGGCAGGCACAAGAGTTGAGTCCTTTTGAGATCGGGGACAGAGAGTGGCAGAGCAGTGTGCATAGCTTGACATCCACTCCTGCCCTGGTCCTGGCTCTGAGGAGGGTGAGGGCATTCATCACCCTACGTAGACTTTTACCACAAAATTACCCAGGAAACCTGCATGTATTGATGTCCCCTACTCCCGAGACAGCTTTCAGACAGACCTGCCTCTTCTTCTCTGAGGCAGAATTTGTCCCTGGTGAGGATTTGACTAGATAATAGTTTGGTAGGGATGATCTTTTTACTTAGTTTGCTTAACTTAAGCTTCTTCATCTTCAGATCACAGCAGTCGTCCATCATTGAAATTTCTACCACTTCATCACATTGACACTCCTGGTATGTACAGAAACAAAACAGAGCCAAAATCTATTTTACCCTCCCATGTACTCTGGGAACTGACTGTCAATCTCCGACAACCCTCAGGTCTCAGAAGTCAGTCGCTTTACAGTTACATGACAGTGGGTAAGTGATGTCTTTATAGAACATGTCCTTTTAGGAGCTGCCTTTCACAGCTTTTTCTTTCAGCTCCCTCCCTCTGTACTCTACAGGCCCAGAGCCACTTTTGACTCTAGCTCTGTTCAAGCCTGGAGCCTGGAGACACTGCTTTGGTAAAATTCTCACCGTAATCAAACAGAATGGATATACTCTAGTGGGCTTACGTGTGCTTCTGCTGGACTCAAACATGGCAAATGCACTGATACGTCCGTCGAAGCAACAGGTCACTCTGCTCTCTTCCTCCTAAATATCCTAAAAAGAGCAAATAATCACATTTATTCTAGACCATTGAAAAAAAGTAGTACCCTTTACCATACTTTTAAAATTAGTACTTATGTAATAACATACTTTAAGATTATACTTGAGTGCAAACTGAACGTAATGCTTTCAGACACTTAATAGCATAATAATTGCAAGTAAATACAATACAGCTTTAATTTAGAAAGTGTCCTGCCAAATTTACCAACAAGCATTTATGGTTAGCCAAAACTTGCATTAGTCAAACATCAAAATAAAATGTACTTTTTTAAAGCATAAAAACAAATGTTCATGTTTATTTGATGTCCAGGATCCCACCGAGGAGCTGGAGTACTTGAGATCCGGCCCCTCGCTGGCTTTGGGTTTACTGGGAGTGAATGCGGTAATGAGGCTGTTGGAGCTAATGGGTCCTGAGGACCCTGTTGAAGCCCGTACTATAGATCAGACACTATGGAGAGCACAGTATGGTTCTGACAGACTGCATAATGGCATCTATGGTCAGCACTCTGACAAAAATAATCAGACTTTAAAGTCTGGTCAGAGCTTACTAACACTATTTGTACATTCTTGTACAGGGTCTCCATCTTATCGGAAGGCTGTAGAAGACATAAAATTGGTATTTCCAGAGGGCGTGTGCTGCGCTGAAACTTCAATTATGCAACACAAGAAGGTACTGTTTTTTTTTTCCTTCCTAGAATTATGTTGGTGCTATAGTTAAACATCTCTTCTGTCTTATTTCAGATACCCTGTTTGCGTTCAGATCCTGATGCTAGTGTGGACCGTGAACAGTTGAACACCCTTAGAACCACTGTCAAGAACACATTTGCATCAGGATTTGGTCAAGGCAAGGCGTTCTTCCTCATTCTCACTCCTCTAACATCACATCAGAAAACAGAGTCAATGACACAAACATAAACCAAAACCTGTAGATGTTTTACTAGCTGCGATTGACCTTTGTAATGAGGATGGGAATGGTTGTTGTTTATTTGTGTTTTGGTGCCAGTAGGGCCTTTGGTCTGCAGTGCTCTTTGTCAGACCACCTGCTTGTTGATACCTTCCAACCTCCTGCAACAGAGTCAGCCTCCTCTGTACTCGGAGCTACTGCATCGGCTGCTGAGGACAGGCTGCCACCTGGTGGCTGGAAAGCTCTGCGCACCAGATGAAAAACAAAGGCAGCACATGTCTGAGTTACTGAGGTCCTCTACTGGTGGATCACTTCTACTTGAGGGTCCCTGCCTTATCATTGCTTTGCAAGCAGACAATGCTGTCACATGCTTTGATATTATTCTTGAGAGGTATAAGCAAAGCTGAAAGAAAAATGTCAAAGGTTTCAGCAGACTGTAATACAAATCATATGTAATTCAACACAATTATGTATTTTCCTTCTGCTGTAGTGTTTGTCGGGCGAGACCAGACTTCAGGAGAGTTACCATGAAACTTCTTTACCCAAACTCTGAAAGTGCGGTGAGTCTACAGTAACATTTATCTTACACTCTTACCTAAATGATTATTAGGAACACCATACTATTACTGTGTTTGACCTCCTTTCGCCTTCAGAACTGCCTTAATTCTACGTGGCATTGATTCAACAAAGTGCTGAAAGCATTCTTTAGAAATGTTGGCCCATATTGATAGGATAGCATCTTGCAGTTGATGGAGATTTGTGGGATGCACATCGAGGGCATGAAGCTCCCGTTCCACCACATCCCAAAGATGCTTTATTGGGTTGCGATCTGGTGACTGTGGGGGCCATTTTAGTACAGTGAACTCATTGTCATGTTCAAGAAACCAGTTTGAAATGATTCAAGCTTTGTGACATGGTGCATTATCCTGCTGGAAGTAGCCATCAGAGGATGGGTACATGGTGGCCATAAAGGGATGGACATGGTCAGAAGCAATGCTCAGGTAAGCCGTGGCATTTAAACGATGCCCAATCGGTACTAAGGGGCCTAAAGTGTGCCAAGAAAAAATCCCCCACACCATTACACCACCAGGCATGGTGCATAATGGAACCATGTTCTCATTCTGTTTACGCCAAATTCTGACTCTACCACCTGAATGTCTCAACAGAAATCGAGACTCATCAAACCAGGCAACATTTTTCCAGTCTTCAACTGTCCAATTTTGGTGAGCTCTTGCAAATTGTTGCCTCTTTTTCTTATTTGTAGTGGAGAAGAGTGGTACCCGGTGGGGTCTTCTGCTGTTGTAGCCCATCCGCCTCAAGGGTGTGCGTGTTGTGGCTTTACAAATGCTTTGGTTATACCTCGGTTGTAACGAGTGGTTATTTCAGTCAAAGTTGCTCTTCTATCAGCTTGAATCAGTCGGCCCATTCTCCTCTGACCTCTAGCATCAACAAGGCATTTTCGCCCACAGGACTGCCGCATACTGGATGTTTTTCCCTTTTCACACCATTCTTTGTAAACCCTAGAAATGGTCATGAAAATCTCAGTAATGAGCAGATTGTGAAATACTCACACCAGCCCGTCTCACAACAACCATGCCACGCTCAAAATTGCTTAAATCACCTTTCTTTTCCATTCTGACATTCAGTTTGGAGTTCAGGAGATTGTCTTGACCAGAAACACACCCCTAAATGCATTGAAGCAACTGCCATGTGATTGGTTAATAAGATTGCATTAATGAGAAATTGAACAGGTGTTCCTAATAATCCTTCAGGTGAGTGTATAAATAAATAAATAAATCATTTTTGCAGCATAGAAGAACCATTTTTGGTTCCCCAAAGAAAATTTCAAAGTGACTTTCGCACCAGAGGAAAGTTTTCATAGTTCCTGTTACTATTGGTGGAAGAAGTACCGGCTTTTTGACGGTGCTTTTTGAAATTTTAGTTCTCAGGGGACCTCCCTTGTAGCCTGGTAATACCAAACTCTGCTACTTTGCTTTGCTTTACAGACAGAGTCTGGAGTGGCATCATTGAAAAGTGTTTTCTTTATCGCGAGGGGGCGTTTGTCAGAAGTTTAATATCATTGGTTAACCAAATCAGTAAGCCAATCACATAACATTGGTTATGCGCCAGCTCAGCCGCATCGAACTTAACCTTTAAACAGTAAACACACAAGTTATATGATGCGAAAACGAAACCATCGAGTGAAACACCGGAGTGCGCATGGCTGTGAACGACTTTTGTAGATTATGTGAAATAAATCTACGCATCCACGGCACAGTCGGGGCCTCTAAACTAATATTTGACAGTAAAGAGAAACAGGAAAATATTTGCAGCCAACTGTCAAAGTTAGGATTAGTTCTGTTAAACACAGCGCTTTGTTCATTTCGAGTCTGTCGGAAATGCTGCAACTTAATTGCAAAGTGACCGAGATACTCCCTCTGTCGGGAGTAAGGCCACAACATCACGTCTATTCAAAATGTTTAACAAACACTCTTCTTGGTCGGGCTTCAGTTTGCAAAAGCCTGGAATATTCTCCACAACAGAGCGGATTGCATCCCGTCTCCATATTCGCGGTCGTTCTTAAACTCGGCGCTTAGCGTCTGCGTCACGGCTCTCAGCCCGCCTTCTGTTCGTTGATTGGGTCGGCTGTTTTCAGGCGGGAGGAAAACGAAGAGACATGCCGCGGTCTCAGACTGAGTAGAGCAGAAGTACGAAGTCTGAGGTAATAACTACCTGGTGCGAAAGCCTCTTTTTTAAAAAAAGAACCATTTTCCACAATAAGGAACCTACAGTGTGAAAAATTCCACTTATGTTAAAGTTTCTGCATTGAATCATATATGCCAATAAAGAACTAATATGTTTAAGAGTACATTCAACTGTTTCCCCATTTGATTTCCCTGAACCTTTTCTGTGTGCAGGCAGTGAAATTGCTGCGTTACCTGTTTGATGATCGCAGTCTCGAGTCAGTCTTCACCGCATAGCACCACAATAACCAGGATTTATTCCATAATATGTACCTAGTGGTGAATAATTATATAATTATTTTCTATAATCCACATCCATTTGAATTACTGACTTTTTTTTACATTGTTGAAAGAAATGAAAAGATTGTTTTAATCTTACTAGAGTAGTCATATTGTAACCCTTACCACACTAGAACAAAATAAAGAAGTCATCAGTCTACTCGGCAACTGATTCAGAAGGACATGAGGGGAATAATACAAACAACTCGAGCCAGGTTAAAGATCAAAAATTATTTAATTCCCATGATGACAAAAATAACTCCATGAATTCTGTAAACCATTGCATAACTGCTGTAGTGTAGACAAGTGTTAACAATTTTAAAATGATACACTACAAGAGAAAAATTATGCATTATAAATAATACCATCTTAAGTAATTCTAGTGAAGAGAAACCTCTCTGGCCTTATACGGCATCAAAACATACAACTATTCCATAGAGAATCCTCCATAACTTAAACACATAACTCCCAGGAAATGTTTTAAGGTCTTGTGTCGACAACACATACACAAACATATTATATTGACAGCAAATTGTATAGTATTTCAACACTAATTAGAATATAAGCTGTTCTATATATTGATGCATAATGTACCAAAATAAGGGATATGTTTCTTCCTCGCAATATAAATGTTGTCCTCATTTTGACTTTTGAGCTAATAAATCTGTGAGTTGCAGTTTCCTTTGAAAATTGGACATCTCTCTCTATTCTACAGTTCTCCTGTAAAACCCTGAGAAAAATACATCTCATAATTCCATCAAATTGTTACACGGATAAATACACAAACTTGAAAACTGCAATTGTTTAACTTATAAATTTATTTGTAATGTATCGCAATTCACAAAACTAGTGCTACATCATTATAGATGAACTGTTCTCCAAGTTATTCCAGTGACCCATGTTATATCTAATTTGAATGGTACATTCAATATTCAGGGATTTAATGTTCGATTATTCATAACATTAATTATAGGGAACAGTGGTTTCAAAGAAAAAAAAAGCGTCACTTTTTGTATTATTATTATTTTAGCCTCTTATAAAAGTTTACTATTGTAATAGGTTTTTCCCCCTGGCTGGCTAGTTTGCTAAATTTAACCAGTTTCATATGTAATATGTATATACAAGATTGCATAAAACCTTAGGTTCAATAAATCACACTACTGATAGAGAACAAAATTAGAAAAACAAACAAATGGACAAAAGAAATCCACAAGTATGCAAAAAAGAAAGAAATAAAGAAATTATTATTTCCACTGCAGAGCATTATGGTAAATGTCCAATACATTAATTTACACATTGCTAAACAAGAGTCCTTGGTGCTTCTTAAATTACAGATGCCTGGTCTTACATTAATGTTAAACGGTCATTTTAGATTACAGTTGGTATTAAAATGGCTGATGCAGACAGGGGTGTTTCACGTGTGTGAAATCAAAACTTTTCATGCTGTGGTTTAAATTCATTTGCCTAAAATATAAATATATCTGTCATTATTATGGACTGTGTACAGAAAAGCACTGTAGAGCAAACCAGTAACAGAGAAAAATTATTTGGAAGCCCAAACTCACAATGACTCAAAATTAATTGCGTCATGCTTCATAAACTGTTCAGATGAGCTGCTACTTTTAACACGCCCTTGGTAGAGAATACAATTGCAAAACACCTTAACGGTTCATTTGACTGCAGTACATGCTGACTTTCAACATCAATAAATATTTCTCTTTCAAATAAGTGAAACGTTCAAAGGCATGGCAGAGTAATTATGTATTATTTTAATACACTGGTCTGTGCATTGAGAAATGTCCCAAGGCACTAAAATTCGGCTCGTTCGGTAAGCTGGGCTTACCCATTTGTTCAATGAAAAATACTTTCAATGTGGTTTTATTAAAGGCACAAATTTGTTCCAAAGAGACTTGATCCTTCCAAGATTTAACAATATCATGAAGCAGATTGACTGTTTGTGAATTGCAGGACAATTATATTATTTCACTTGCTGAACGTATCTAGGCCAAAAAGTGAGGTTTAAGGCTAGGAAATGTAGATATTTAACAGTTTTCATAAACGTAACCCAATGTCTGTCTCAGCCATTTCAACTAGCTTGAGCAAGGGACCCATTTTACATCACAATCAAATTAGACAACATTTGACAATACAATAAACGACTTCAAGGTTAAAAAAAATAAGTTAAAAAATTGTCTTATTTCATATCCAAATTCTGAAGAACAGACAGAAAAAACAAACACCAGTCAAATGGAAACCAAAGAAAGCACCTTACGAGATACTCTTTTAAATTCCTGACAGCATACAAGTAGTGCACACAACAACTAATGTTTCAAAACTGATTTCAGAATTTTACGAGTATTATTTGTATAAAAAGAAATATATATACTTCAAATAAGCACTAATCCATTATATGGCCACTTAAGAATATCAACACAAATATTCATTCATTACTATGACATTCCTTCACTGTAAATTACAGCCAATTCAATACTATGTCATCGTTTCTACTGATAAATTGAAGAAAAACAAAACAAAAAAAACATTCCTTTTATTTTTTTTAGGTAATAAAGAATTGTGATTCATTAGGATTTTTTTTGAATGCACATATAAATGTAAATAAGGTACTAGGTTCGGTCATTTTTCTAACTATTTCCTCAAAATGTTAAAATGAAAATGCAGTTATAAAATTGCAGTGAGAACAAAGAATAGTAAAGGTCTTTGGTAGAAACTACAAAAATGGGCATTTAGTCCATTAATATTGTCAGCAAAAACAGTTGGCATAGTTGTCCTGTCAAATTAAACATTGAAAAACTGACATAGTAATTGTACACCACTTCAATTGAACTTTGAAACAAGTATAAACTACAATACCACTTTGGTTCGTTTGAGTAAAGTCCACATTTGATTTGACCGCACTCTTACGTTGAGAAATCAACCACATTTTAAACCCTATCTTATGGTCCAATACCCAAATAATGGAACTAATCCCTCAACAAAGTGACACGTCTGCAAAGCTCATGAGAACCCAGAGCTGCTTTGATCCATTTCAACCCATCTACGTCAACCATTGTACGAACGAGAACGTGTTTTTGCTAATCGATCTAGAAAAGATACGCACATAGTCAATGCATCTGAAGCGCTGCACAAAAATATTTCAGAATACTTTGAGCGATCGACTGCGATGCCTGACCAAACGACGGGATAAGTCTGCTCAATAACATTTGGCAGTGTGATCTAGAGCTTCAGCTGGTTAACAAAAGTTACACACTGACACATGCAGTGACAAATGAGCTACATACAGACCTTGTGGATTTAGATGCAATGCAAGAAAGAAAGCAGAGAAATCATATATACACTGTCTTTGCCTCGTGAAGCAAAAAAAAACAAAAAAACAAAGAGGGTCTGGACAATTAGATCCTCAATAACCATCCCTTTTGAAGTAAACTGTTTATCCCGATTTCAAAAGACAAAAAGAAACTTGCACCTTTGTGTACCTGACAATTTACCGCACAAACTCGTTGCTGTAAATATGAAAGGAACCAGAAATAAGAAAAAAGAAGAAAAAAAAAGGTTCAGATAACACAGTAGCAGGTCATTTCAATTAGATTACCTAAGCACATTACACTGTCGAATTTGGATACGAAAAAACACCAACGATGTCCGTCTGTAAACACTACAGAGCACTACAGTTCTACAACATTTCAATAAACAGAAATGTACTAAGCCAGTTTAGTTTTTGCAATCAAAGAAACACACATTTCCTGATTTGAATATCCCTACACATTTAAATTAAGGACGATTCAACATTTCTAACGATAATGAAGCTGCACCCAAAAAGCACCATCGTTAATGAAGAAGAGGGAACGATTCTTTAGCTGAACCTCAAGAGCTCAGGCACCGACCAGGGTGAAGTCTCTCGGAAATACGTTAATATGAGGCCGGCGAATCCTCTGATAAGATGGTACTACTGAAAAATACATACTTGCAAGCGGATGAGATTTGTACTACAATCCTAAACTCTTCACAGATGCTTTGAATGTTTTTAAGGCAAGGCACTTAAGAGGGAGTGGCCAGGAATCAGATATATGTTCTGACACATCTGAAAGGCTAAAGTCCAAAAAAAAACAAACAAAAAAACAAAAAACTTGAATTACCGTGTCGCTGAGGACTTCAGAACACGTGTGCTCATCTAACAACTACATAGTGTATATCTAAATAGTCACTATAAGACGGAGAAAACGACTTACTAAATGCCTTAGCATACAGTATGTGCCTTACTGATATTACAGCTGCTGGTTATGCCTAAAATGCATTCAAAGTTTGCACTTATTTGATTGAAAAATTTAAGTAACAATAAATGTAATATTAACTAGTACTATTTTATATGAAAACTAACAAGTTATATACACTATACCATGATTTAACAGTAAGAAAAAAATGAAATATTCTATTAATGTTTCACAGTACACACAAAAGCTTCATACTTTAGCATATTTGGGGAAAAAAAATATATAAATCTAAGAAAATTAAACCTAAAAAGCAGCTTAAAGCAAAATGCCTAAAAAAAAATACCCTCGAGAACAACAAAGTGCTTTTAACAAGAAACCCTCTTCACACAGCTAGTAGCAACAATGGCGTCGGATCGATGATTTTGTTGCTAACAGTCAAATCAGGGCCAACTGACTATAAATACCTAAAGCAGTTATTAAGGGGAAATTGTTTAATGCTTTCCGAAAAAATGGATAATCTAGCTTGTACAAAACAGGTATTGCATTCAAGTACTTGATTTGTATCAGTCAAACACCACTTAGATTCCAATAAAACAATCAATTGAATAACTATATGAAATACTGAAACACAAAAGAGAGAATGCTATTTAGAAACTGTAAGCATCATCATCATAATAATAATATTATGTATTAGTAGTTCTTCAAAGGGCTAAATCATTAAATAGTACCTTGGATAGCTGTACATCACCACTTCAATATTTTCGTCTTACAGCAAGGACATTCCGTTTTACCAGACGCACAGTTCTGACAAAGTACATAATGTTGGCAAGGCTGCAGGACAATGGAACGATCATGCTTTTGGCAAACTATACATTTCTTTGACTGAAGCTGATATATTACCTGTGTTGAGAAAAAGAAGAGTTAACATCAGTCACACTCTGACAGATTCAATGCGGTGCGTCATGCATGACTGACTCATGTGGATGTTGCCCCACTCTTCCCCCGCTTACGTCTACTTGATGAGAAGAGTGCAATGGTCTTACTTAGAGTGTGTGTAAATGTGGCATGGTGACGTATGTGTGTTGGGACCTGGTCCTTCTTACCCCGTCTATGAGGTCTAGGTCAGAGCGCAGCTGGCTCTGGATGGAGCGCAGTTTTGGCAGAGGGAGCTGGTCCAGCTCGCCGTAGCTGCGCAGAAGAGGCGTGCTGGGGGAGCGACACAAAACGTCAAAATCTCCTTGCAGTTCCTTCAGTTTGTGCTCGGTGTCCTCTCGCTTCTGCTCCGCAAGCTGGCGCTCTGCCTCCGCCGATTTAGCTTGTTCTTTCGCTTTGTGAGCGTCTTTCTGCCACGCTTCACAGGCCTATGAGAGGTGCGTTTTAATGAGACGTTCTGATGATAAAGCCAAGCTAAAGGAGTGCTGCAGGTATGACATATATCTATAGGTCAAACGAGGTCACATCGGGTTTTTGGTTAAATGCCTAAAATAAGGTCTGTGGTCAACACAAGCTCCAGATATTTTCAGGTTTGCAAATGCAATTTAAGCTTTAAAGGTTGTCAGGGACATTAAACATTATCACACCGAAAGGTAAACTCATCAACCCACTGGTCTGCTTTTATAAACTGTGTTTATAATCTTGCTCTTGCAACTGTTCTAACTCATGGAAAATGTTCTTACATAAAAGACTGAAAGAGTTGTCGGAAGCTTAAAGGGATAGTTCACCCATAATTGACTCAACCTCAAGCCATCCTAGGTGTACATGACTTTCTTCATTCAGACAAACAAAATAAGAGTTTTAATTATGGATGTTTTTTTTTTTTTTTTTTACGAAAGCCTATCGCTTCACTTCAGTAGGCATTTATTAAACCCCTGGAGCCGTATGGATTACTTTTATGATGGATGGATGCGCTGGGTGGGATGGATGGGATGGATGGGTGGAACCTCGGATTCAGGAGGAACAGTGTGGTTTTCGTCCGGGCCATGGAACACTTGACCAGCTCTATACTCTATACAGGGTGCTGGATGGTTCATGGGAGTTTGCCCAACCAGTCCACATGTGTTTTGTGGATTTGGAGAAGGCATTCGACTGCGTCTCCCAAGGCGGCTTGTGGAGGGTGCTCCGGGAATATGGGGTCCGGGGTCCTTTGCAAAGGGCTGTCCGGTCCCTGTATGACCGAAGAAGGAGCTTGGTTCGCATTGCCGGTAGTAAGTCGTCTGACTTCCTGGAGCCGTCGTTCTTCCTGGTGCATGTTGGACTCCGGCAGGGCTGCCCTTTGTCGCCGGTTCTGTTCATAATTTTTATGGACAGAATTTCTAGGCGCATCCAGGGACCGGAGGATGTCAGGTTTGGGGACCACACAATTTCGTCTCTGCTCTTTGCGGATGAAGTTGTCGTGTTGGCCCCTTCACATCAGGACCTTCAGCATGCACTGGGACGGTTTGCAGCAGAGTGTGAAGCAGCTGGGATGAGAATCAGCACCTCCAAATCCGAAGCCATGCTCTTCAGTCGGAAAAGGGTGGCTTGCTGACTTCAGGTTGGTGGAGAGATCCTCCCTCAAGTGGAGGAGTTTAAGTATCTTGGGGTTTTGTTCACGAGTGAGGAAGGATGGAACGGGAGACAGATGGATCGGTGCAGCTTCTGCAGTAATGCGGTCGATGTACCGGTCTGTTGTGGTGAAGAAGGAGCTGAGCCGTAAGGCAAAGCTCTCGATTTACCGGTCAATCTACGTTCCTACTCTTACCTATGGTCATGAGCTTTGGGTCATGACCGAAAGGACAAGATCCCGGATACAAGCGGCTGAAATGAGCTTTCTCCGCAGGGTGGCTGGGCGATCCCTTAGAGATGGTGAGAAGCTCAGTCACTCGGAAGGAGCTCAGAGTAGAGCCGCTGCTCCTCCACATCGAGAGGGGTCAGCTGAGGTGGCTCGGGCATCTATCCCGGATGCCTCCTGGACGCCTCCTCGGGGAGGAGTTCCGGGCACGTCCCACTGGACGGAGGCCCCGGGGAAGATCTAGGACACGCTGGAGAGACTATGTCTCCCCGCTGGCCTGGGAATGCCTCGGTGTCCCCCCAGAAGAGCTGGAGAAAGTGTCTAGGGAGAGGGAAGTCTGGGCATCTCTGCTTTAGACTGCTGCCCCTGTGACCCGGCCCCAGATGAGCAGAAGAAGATGGATGGATGGATGGATGCGCTTTTTTGGGCTTCAAAATCTCACTTACCATTCAAACACTGATTGTGGTTGTCTTAAAGAAGAAACTCATATACACCAAGGATGGCTTGAGGGCGAGTAAATTATGGGATCATTTTCATTTTCGAGTGAACTAACCCTTTAATGGCGGTGATGTTGAAGCCATGTGAGTATTTTGTTTATAGTCTACATTTCAGCTTTCAACTTCCGGCTATTGTATTTAGGCTTCAAAATTCATAAAAGTGGTGACCATTTGTGAAGAGTATCGTGATGAACAAAACAGATAAGAATCATAAAGTTTTGTTAAACTTATTTTCTGTAATAATCGAGCCAATGGAAAATCCTGTTGGGTTTTTGTTGAGGGAACCAGGGCCTACAAAAACACATCATCACTGCAGCACTCAATAGATTGAGGTGACACTGGACGACAATGAGCATCAATAAGCAAAGTAAAGCAGTGTCAAACTTTATTTTCTACAATAAAAGTAGGCATGAAGAATCTCAGAGACAACCTACAGGAGAATCTAAATGGCTGCTAGACAAATTTGATTTAAGCATCACCCATTTCATAAGGCCCGCAAAAAAAGCAAGCACATCTTACCTGTTTGACTTGGTGCCAGGCATCCTCCCATTGCTTTATCTTGCGCTTGGCTTCATCCAGTTCTCGAAGGAGCCGGCCGATGTCAGCGCTGCTGGAGCCGGCCGTGCTGGAAGTAAGGCTGCTGAACACTGGAGATGGGCTGGGAGAAAAGCTGCCACTCATGAAGTCCCATATACTCCCTGTTCCGCCATTCAGACCTAGGCCAACACATTATTACATCAGCTCAAATATTCATGAGAAAGTTTAGGAAAATAATAGCCTTATGCTGAGTACACACCAAAAGATTTTTGTACATCTTATAAGATTTTCAAAATGTGATCGACCACACACATGAGGACAGAAAATCCTTGATTTAAGCGTTTTGCTCCTATAGTGTGTGGTGTGCCATGATGTGACAAAGACAGCACACCACACCACACACTAACAGATTTTCAACTAGAGTCTTGACTGTGAACACGCAAAACTTCAGAATAAGCATGGCGAAGGATATGCAGGAAAAAATTGGGATGATAGTTTTTGGAATGATTTTCTCAGAAAATTCACAAGAGAAAAAAAAAAGGTTTGGGTGAAGTCGTGGAGATGGCGGGAATTATGTAATCTTCTCAGATAAAGGTTGTAGTAATGCACAAGCTGGCCCTGTCTCTCTCCCCTTACGAAAATGTACAATGGTTTTCCTACAAATAAAAAATAAAACATGGATATTGTAGTTAAACCATGATAACGACAAATTAATCATAGTTTTGCTAAAAAGAACTCTAACTATAGAATTTATTTGGTAATAGAAATGTTCAATACACTGATAATAAAACAATCTCTCTCACTCTCACACACACATCATTTGTACTGGTACACCTATCCTTATCTGAAATGGTTTTTATACTGAGCTAATTACATTTTCTGAGCCACAAATCAACAAGCTGATCCTCCATCTCTGCTCTCCACATCAAGTTCACGTTTTGCTGCCTGTGTTTGTTATGCTTCCGACTTCCAACATCTCGTTTTCTGATTGGATATCGTTTCGTTTCATGTGATAATCACGCATTTGTCCTCGGGGTTCCCCCCACACATCAGGATTTCTGATCGTAAATATTCAACATGTTGGATATTTACGATTCGCGATCGGAGCGGCTCCGACGTTCTTCAGAGCAGCTTCGGACACTGTTAACACACCTCACACCAAGGGGAATCTGATAAGATAATATGTAGAACCATCAAGATAATTGGGACATAGCTAGGATTGTCGGAAGGAGGGAAAATGGGCCCTAAATCAGCCCTCATGTTCAAAAGATCTCAAATTTAATCAAAAATATCTTCATTTGTGTTCCGAATACGAACGAAGGTCTTATGGGGTTGGTACAGCATGGGGGTGAGTAATTAATGACTTAATTTTCATTTTTGGGTGAACTAACCCTTTAACGAAAAATAAAGCCTCAACCCCAGACATTTCAAAGCAGCACAGCAGTAATGACTTTCTTTACTTACAAGATTGATTATATCAGGGAGAAAATTATAACTATGCAAGCATCTACAACAGTATCACATCAGACAGTGCATTGCAGTCTCCCTGAGGAAAAAATTCGAATCATTCATTACTATAGGGAGAGGAATAATTTTCTAAACTCGCTAAATCATCTAAATCGACAACATGTATGTTAGACCCTATACGGAATGAGAAACTTCCAGAGGTCATAGACCCTCTTCTCAATACATTTAATTCATCTTTGTCATTAGGATATGTACCAAAAAAACTTTTAAGCTGGCTATGATTAAACTATGATTAAAAAACGCAACTTGATCCTACAGAATTAGACTATTACAGGCCGATCTCGAATCTGCCTTTTCTGTCAAAATGAATAGAAAAGGCAGTATCCTCACAACTATGTTCCTTTTTAGAAAGAAATGGTATCTGTGAGAACTTCCAGTCAGGATTTAGACTATACCATAGTACTGAGACTGCTCTCATTAGAGTCACAAATGATTTGCTCTTATCATCCGACCGTGGTTGTATCCCTCTATTAGTGTTACTCGATCTTATTGCTGCATTTGATACTAATGACCACAACATTCTTTAAATAGACTCGAAAATGATATTGACATTAGTGGGATTGCACTAGCATGGCTCAGATCATACTTATCTGACTGTTATCAGTTTGTAGCAGTAAACAGATGTCTTATCGATCACAAGTTCAGTATGGAGTACCACAAGGCTCAATACTAGGACCGTTGCTGTTCACTCTGTACATGCTACCCTCATGAAATCATTAGATTTTACTGTTATGCTGATGACACTCAGCTCTATATTTCTTCACGCCCCAACGAAACTTACCAACACACAAAATTAACGGAATGCATAGCTGATATAACATTTTGGAGCCTAAGATTGAATTACTGTATATCTCTTTATGGCAGATTAATTCATTATTCAGCTAATAATCTTCTGTAGTAGTTTCTGTCCCTTTTCATCCTGAATGTGACAATCTCCAAACCATACAGTCCTTACCTAAGGAGTTCTGTGTAGACGTTGGTGTTCCTAGAAGGCCGTGTTCAGGTTTTACAGGTGGTGCCTGTTGCTGGCTCTGCTGGGACGCCATTCCAGTGAGGAGAGACTGGGACAGGGATTGAGACAGCGAGCTGAGCGGGGAGGCAGATAGAGACGACGAGGAATGCAGAGAGGAAGACCGAGCCAGAGAGCCAGGAATATTAACAGGAGCAGAGCCTCCCAATAACCTCTGACCTATGGTGAAAACAAGTGTTTAAATATTAACGACATCATATACCCAGTACAAGCTGAAACTAACAACAAGAATAAAGTCTTACTTGTTAAACCAAGACCATTGTTGTCTTGGTCCTCCAGCTCTTTGTCGAGGGAGGCAACATTGATGTCACTAAAATTTAGGTCAAGTGCAGATCCTAAGAGCAAGGAAAGTGGTGCGATTCAATAATTTTGCAAAGTGGATATAAAAAAAGCAATATTGCATCAGGCTATTAATGATGTTTTTTGTGTTTTCTAAAATAGAAAAAAAGTGATAAAAGGCATGATAATTTAGTTATCCATCCTGCAATATGATTCAATCACAGTGATAACACACATCAAAAGCTGTCTTCGGGCAACTTTGATTTAGCTCAAAGAAAAGGCAGAAGTAAAGGCAAAAGCACTTACCATCCACTGAGCTCTGTGCTGCTGAGTCATTGCTGCTTCTACTAGTGATCTTAAGTGGACTCACTGAATTATGGCCGATGCATTGCCACAAATACACTTCATTCGTCTTCACTAAACACTCTGCATTTATCTGCACTGCCTTATCTGGGCTAAGTCTGTCTCGTGTACTTTTTCTCTTGGATGTAGCACTTGGCTAGACGGCTCTAAGACGAAAGAGTGCTACAATGGACCTTACCTATTACCGACTCCACAGTATTGCTGCCTGGATAGAAAGGCGTGGCTTTTGCATTCATGGTTGACAATGTGGTGGGTGACGAACTGTCAGATCCGATACTGGAGGCCAAGCTGGATGTGATGCTTGATGTTATGCTGGACGCTAGAGGGTTCACCACCGAGAAAACGCCACCGTGAGCCTGTGAAAGGAAGCAATATAATCATTTTTTTTTTTTAAAAAAGCAATAGTATAATTTTAAGAAATAGCTTCTTCATAAATCAACAATGATACTTTCCCTTGAAAAAAAGTACATTTGTCTTTTTGTATTTTATGTTGTTTAATTGTGTTTTACAAAGTTGTTTACAATTTCTGGTTGTATTACTCTTATTGTTGTTTTTTTGTTTTCTGTTCTCTACTTTGTAGGCCAAATAACATTTGGCTAATTTGGGAACATTTACATCTATGAATATTCATTAATGTTTAGGAGAGAGGTTGAGGAGAGATCCCCTGATATGATTGTATAGCACTTTGTGTGTACAGTGGTACATATGAAAGCGCTATATATAAATGCCTCATTCATTCATTAATGTATTCTGTACCTTTAAAAGAAATAACAGAAGTAAAAAAAAATCTGTGGCGACATGGGTCAATTTCAAATAAGACCGTCCACGATGAAGAGTAGGAAAAATCTAGTTTAAAACACAAGTGCCAAGTTGTTAGAAATGTACTCATGTTGGTTTAATAAGGTTTTGAAAAAAAATAATTAATAAATAACAATAAATTGTTCAGGACAGTATCTACACTATCACACTAAACTGCATTAGAGTGTGTTGAAAATTATAATGTTATTCTATGTGTTAGTGTGTTGGCTGTATGAAACTAGCGGTTAGCTAGATCAACATTAGAATAACATACTATTCATATTCTAACATTTCATCATGTTGAGCTATATAACATTTATTAGTTTTATGTACATTTGCTCACCTGTCTAATAAAGTACATGCAAGAGTGGCATCCCTGTCAAGTCGTGACTCGAGAAGCTCTGTCAAGTCGAAGTTAGTTGCGGACGTGGAGCACTCGGCATCTCGAAAACGTCACGCTGATATTGATCCTCGTTTTAGTTCTCCTTTTGTCCCAAAGTCTGCTTGTCCATAATGTTTGAACGAAACAACAACAGAGTGAGTGTGCCGCTAGACGTAACGCAGTTGTCCACGTCTGTCGCCATGGTTACTATGGCAGCACGAGCAGAAACCAGGGATAACCCGGATATCACGTCAGGCCATTATTTAAAATCGGAATTTCTCTGAAATTGAAAATCTTTGGGAAATTTTGGGATATTATAAATACACAACTGCAGGAAATATATCAAGCTGTGCAAGTGATTTTTGGATATTTTAATTACAAAAATCTTACATATTGTACCTTTAATGAGGTTTTTTTTTATTGTTTACCATTTTATCTATTTTTGTAAATTTATTTATTTTTAACTTTCAGTTTTCAGAACCTTTTCCCAGTTACACCTCTTGCATGTACTTACAATAGTAATAATAGTAAATGATGCATAATTACTAGCAACTAACCCTAAAACAATCCCTAATTATATAGAAAGTACAAATAGTTAATTCTCCTCAGTATTTAAAAGTATAATTACACTGTAAAAATGTAAGTTTAGTATTATCTAGTTTTAATGATATATAATATTAGTCCATTTAGCTTCCATTTATTTAAATTTCTGTTTTAGTAGTTTTATAACTCACACTAGTTTATTGCCAACAACATTTCTAATTTTCGTTTACGTTTTTTTAAGCGTTTCATCTAATATTTATAGTTTATTTTATTTCAGATTTATCTCAATTATCTAAAATGATTTAAGTTTTAGGTAGTGATAACAATGATTTAAAAAAAAAAAATTATGTCAGATGATATGTAATGCTATATGGTTTCTTGTAAATGAGGATGAAAACATAGATGATAACCTAATCCACTGCTCTAACCACTTTATGTCTTTGCTTGCGAGGTTGTAAAATGAGTGAATATGAGGACTAGGTTGCTTTACCTGTTTGTCTTGGTCCATTAACTTTTGATTATGTTCCCCAGACTGGCTCTTCTGGTTCTTTGCCTGAAATCACATAATACATCCTATCATGTGACCTGATGTTGTCAAGACAACCAGGTATTATGTAGGGAATTGCTACCTGCTCAGAAAAAAAAAAAGAAAAGAAAAGTGAAACGCCCTTCTGTGGTTTAAAGATGTTCATTACAGTATACCATTACAACGTGCTTCGTTTTGATATTTTTATGATGGCCACCACAACATGATTATGTGGCCTCTGGGTGTCGTTCTCGGATTACAGCATTTAAATGATTATTTTAGACATCAGAACATGAACGTAAGTAAGTTCATGTGGCATTTCAAAGTCAAAGTATTAAAACCTGTGCACACAATGATACCACACCCTCAAAGCCAAAGACTGACGTGAAAGTTTCAACAACAACAACTGAATATTGACAACTAAAGACAAGTGACTTTCATTTGACAACAGATCACTAAAAGACACAAAAGAGAAAAGTGGTGAAATGAAAATGACCCAGGGGCAAATAAATCAAAGTGAAGCTTGCAGTGTGCGTCATGCCTGCAATCTTGCAGGAGATCCCTTTAGAAAGGGCTAGAGAAAACGGTCATGTGTACCTGATCCTCCCGTTCAAAACCCGGAGCTTTGGGATAGTTAGACGTCGGAGAGGAAACACTGGATGTGGTGGACTCTGAACATAAGCTACCATTAGTAAAGCATTTTGGCCTGCCGATGGGTCCAATTGGGGACAAAGAACTGTGGCTCCCTGAGCTTGGTGTTACAGTCGGACTATTAGAGCATGATACCTGAAGGAGAAAAGCACAAATGAGCTTAAAAAAATGTGGTTTTGGAGCCAGCCAAATAGGTGGATGCAGATGTGAGAGGATTTCGCTCATAATAATAGAAACGTAGCTCAATCAGGTCTAATTTTTGGTGTAATGCATTTAAATAGAAAGCTCTGATTTGAATTTGAGGTATTCTCGCTTTCCAACACAGACTGCAATAGGTAGAAAATGATGCAAAGAAAACAAAATCAAACACTGAGGAAATGAAAAAGAAAAAACAGTAGCTCTAAAAACAAAACCATCAACTGCTTCCTAAGTTAAGGACCTTTTCTCTACCACAGATGCAAGACCGGTGTGCAAACATGCAAACATACGTTTCCGGTCTGTCCGTTGTTACTCGCGCTGCTGGTGAGGGAATTCATGTTGGCGCTCCACTCGCTGATTGGACACTCTGGATATTGCTGGGAGCCGAGCTTGGACTGAGAACCCGACTGCATTGCCGTGAGAAACGTGCTCATGGTCTCCTCTGTGGAAGGAATTCCTTCAGACACACACACACACACACACACACACATATTCCTTTGAGTCATCAACTTAGGGCAGCACAAAACAAAATAAATAAATAAATAAATAAAATGATTTTTCTGATAAAAACATCGATTGTGATTTGAAAAGGGATTTGAAAAAAAGTCGTTTTTGGTTTGCATGCTTGTTTTATATTCCTATAAAATAAATAAAAATATTACTATTTTAATATTTCCCTTTAGAATAAAAGAAGAGTCTAAGAAAAATATAATAATATTAAGCATTTTTATTTTACGTTCCGCAAAATGATGGCTTAATTTCTTAATTTTCAAAGATTAAACCACTAAGGTTTTATTTATGCTCAAAACAACAGCTGGTTCATCAGCGCTTATCATTACAACTACAAGTTTGGTTGGCGCATTTCACGTTCCCAAATGCATGTTATAAGACGTGATGCAAACCGAGCCGCTCTGAGACAAAGAAAACACTGGATCGTGAGCTGTTCGCATGTAAGAGACAGAATTATTGCAGCACACAAAATTATTTGGTATACTTTATTTTAAGGTGTCCTTGTTATAGTGTAATTATACTGAGTAATATTAACTAACAACAAGCATTTACTATAGGGTTAGGGATGAGATTAGCTTATTGTTTACAGTTAGCTGCATGCAATTGTGCATCATTTACTGTTATTACCAGAGCAAGTACATGTAACAAGGGCACTTTTACCTAATTATTTAATTAAATCACAGTCTATGCGATTTGATAAATCACACGTCACTAAGCTATTTAATTTCACTTCTGCAATCTTGCAGTTGCAACCATGACTGAACTAAATGAAATCAATGCCTTCCAGGTGTTTAATGTCTACAACACACAAACACATTGCAAAGAGTCATCTTTATAATCATGCTTACTTTCCACATGTGCGAAAGCACAGAATGGTCCCCTTGGACAGTATCCAGTTTGCCTCATGTCGTTGCATTTCGTAGATTTATAAATCTTGAAACAGAGAAACATAGAAGTTGGTGAGATAAAGAAAGTAATGTAAATCAAATAAACTCAAGTCAATCAGTCAAGTTCAATGTTGTAAAGGTGTGTCGGTCTCACCTCGGGGTGGAACTGCTGTTCGGTGCGGGAGTGGCAGTACTGACAGCTGTCCCCACTCTCACACTTGGAGGGTTCGCCCCATTCATCGCCGTGCTTTACACTCGGGCAGGGCGTCGACCTGCAAAGAGGGATTCAGTTTTATGTTGAATTCAACTAAGACTGAGTGTGATGTTAATCAAAAATAGTGATAAACAAAAAAGATTTTTTTTCTTCCGGAAACCAAAATTAAATACATATCGCTACTCTAGCATAATGTTTGGTCACAGTGAAGTGTGTCCTGTAGAGCTGCCCCCTAATAGTCCACATTAGTGGACTAGAAGAGGCTTAGTCAGCCAAAATTGTATTAATCGGTTAGTCACGAAAAAATAGAAAGAAATTTGTGGTAAGTATAGTATGTTGTGCAGGAAATCCAAACCTTCGCCATTGACCTCAAATATGGCTTATCATTTGAAACATGCAAGTAGCAACTTTACATGGATGCTTGCTCTAAAGTTAACCTAGATAAATAGATAAATAATAGGTTTAGCTGCATATCCAAGTGTTTGTGTGGAGTGTGGAAGCTAAAGTATTAGCACGCTTAGCACGCTTTCATGGACGTGCCGGCACGATCACTTGCATTTTTCCTGACAACAGCAGAAACTGCCTAAAATACCCTGTCATTTTTGGTCATACAGATAAAAGTAAAACATCGTTCCAAACGGGTCTAAAAGGGTCTACTTTTATTTGTGTAAACTCACAATAAAAACAAAACATTGTGCGTTTATAAAATAAAGAAAACAAACATGATGCGCTTTCTCCGTCAACTGGAGTGTGTCTAAGGCCCCGTCCACACTACCGCGTTTTCGTCTTAATCGCTGTTAAAAAACTACGACACTTTAAGGGTTTGGGGTCATTTTGACCCCAGACTTTTAAAGAGTGATTGCATAAGGAAATAAACATTTTTATATGGAAAACTATATATCATTTTTTAAATTCACTTCTCAACTAATCATTTATGCTGTGTTTTTTTGGAATTTTTTAAGTTTTCTACCTATTTACTGCACAATTACATAACTAGGCCATAAATTGACACATGAAAAAGGTCTTTTTAAAGAAAAAAACACTTAAATTATGATGATAATTAAATCTAAACAGTTTTTGGACATTGCTTTATGTGTTTGGGATAGAATACTACCATCTGGTGGTTAGTCGAAAAACAGTTTTTCTTATAGTTAAGGAATTAAAGTGCAATGACCACATCTTTCCAATAGGGGCCAATAGAGACTCATTCATTTTCACTTCATTTTTCTTGATGCTTCAAATCCTCATCACAACTTGATATATATGATATATATATATTTTGTGAATTGCACAAAATATGTTTGTTAAAATTAGAGTTTGTTGTTGTCTGATACATTTTGAATTATTTGTTTATGCAAATTATTATACATACATTTGCATAAATACTACAAATCAGCACTATGACATGACTGTATACACACACTTCATTTTAGAAAATTATTTATCAACTATTATTATTTTTTTTTAGAACAAGACATTTTAGAACAAATAAATTTAATAAACCAAGTACATAAACCAATATAATACAAAACAACAGCACTAATAAACTGTAATGAACAGGATGCATACATGTGTGTGTTTGTGTGTGTGTGGCTGTGTGTGTGTGAGATAGAAAGCTCATTCCACTTTGTGTTTATGCTCTAGGACCAGCCCTTGAATTTAAAAAAAAAATATTTTAGATTTATGCCAGTTTTGTTTGTTTTATTTGCCAATTTCTGCAAAAATGCTCTCTGTTGCAG
The DNA here is from genome assembly GCA_038021265.1 of Cyprinella venusta. Taxonomy (NCBI): domain Eukaryota; kingdom Metazoa; phylum Chordata; class Actinopteri; order Cypriniformes; family Leuciscidae; genus Cyprinella; species Cyprinella venusta. The sequence goes on from CM075863.1 coordinate 24,034,504, forward strand.
TCATGGCATGTGTGTGTTTGTGTGTGTGTGTATGTGTGTGTGTATGAGATAGAAAGTTTGTTCTACTTTCTATTTGTGCTCTAGGACCAGACCTTGGTTTATATGTGGAACATTTCAGATTTATAATGGATTTACTTTTATTTTTTTGACAATCAAAATGGAAAAAATGATTTTTTTTCATTTTCCCATTCATTTTCAATGTGGGGTCATTTTGACCCCAAACAGCTTAAATGGTAAAGTTTTTTTTACACACCTTTAGAACAACCAAATCAAGCCCAGTTTTTTTGTGCATGTTTAGATAGATTATTTAGGAAAAGTCACCGAGTTTCATGTCCCTGAGATGAAGGGAACATTTTTAAATTTTCAAGGAAAAGTCCAGCGGGGTCAGAATGACCCCAAACAGCGATTAAGGGTTAAAAACGGAGAATTAAAACGAATACGATCTCCGTCCACACCAGTGTTTTATCTGCGTATTAGAATTGATCCCCGTCCACATTAAAACGACTGAAAACGCGGATCACGTGAACATTCACCAACACTGGGTATGCGCGTGGATTGACGGATTGACTATTCCTCAGATTTGACGAAGAAGAAAGTAACGTTAGCTACCTGATGGGTGGCTGACGAATCAAGGAAGGACACGTAATGACTAATGACACCCAATCATAGAGCCGAGTGTTAGCCTCTGCGTCATCGTTTCTAAAGTCCTCCGTGTTGTCCCGTCTTCACTAAAACGTTTCTATACTTCTCCGTTTTAGGTCTCCGATTTTTCCATTTTAGTCTGGACGGGAAGTGCAAACGTAGCAAAAGGTGTCCGTTTTCCGTTTTTAAACGAAAATGCAGTATTGGGCCTAAATTAACCTATATACAGTAAATATATAGCTACAAAAGCAAATACTCCTTAATAGTGTCACTTCTACTCTCTGATGTGTTTTAGGTGCCACAGTGTGTCGACTTGTGTTTTGTTTGAGAATATTTTGCTTTTGCAGTGTCTTTGCAATATCTCACCTGTATTTGAACTTTCTGGGATTTCTTCTTCTATCTCTGCTGTTGTGATAGTGGGGACAGGCATAGCCTTGCCTGCATAGCCGTGGAGGCTTGGTGCACTGCTCAGTTTTATAGTTGGCCAAAACAAAATTGGTGTCTGGAAAAAAGGGGAACAGAAACTGAATACGAGTGACCTGATTAAATACAGTGCCATTTTGTACCTACTGCCACTGAAATCTGTAACCATTCCCACTGAGATTAGTTTTTTACTTATACTGGGCTTGTATTAATGTGGGCACGTTTTGTGTCACCTTGCCAGCGTGGGTCCTCATTTAAGGTCTTCTCAATCATGGCCTGGCTGGCCAGCACACCCGGCTGCAGGTCGGGAATTCCCTCCCCGGATCCCAACTGGCCGTTCTGCAGAGCTTCCTGTGCCTGGATCTCTCTGTGAACGAGATTATAAAAGTCAGCCCGCCCCATTCAGACACAACACCAGAAAAAATCCCTCAAAGATTGGTCTTGATGCCACAGTTATTTCCACAAACTCGTTGCTAGGCAACTGCTGAGATGGCATATTTCTTGTTATTTAATCACTGGTAAGCCACATTTCCAGGCCAGTATCTAACCATTTGTGGCTATGCTGTGCAGACTGCATGGTAATGCAAGTGTAATTAATGTAATTTGCAAAACAACGAATAAGGCACATTTTTGCAAATTAGATTAAGCACTCTGACTGCTCGCTTATGCATTGAATACATATGCAAATGACCCGCTAATCAACTGAAAATGTGTGCAGCCACCGACAGCTTTTAGCAACTGAAAGCAATTGTCATAACAAAACAATGTCTAGTGCAAACTGTGTTGCCATTAGGGGATTCACAGCTTTTACTTTAGTTGGGGGTTGGGAATCCTCCCGCCTTTGAAAAACAGGAATTTGAGTGCCACAAGATGGAGAACTTCCACCTGGCCTTTAGTGTGATGATTCCTCGTTCTCTAAAGGTTCTCTGTTCAGCCCAAGACGAATGTTCGGTGTGTACATTTGGTGCAATAAACATTGTAATTTGAATGAACGGCTGTTAATGAGTCTATTTAGACTGATCACTTTTCCATCGCACCACGAATGACACTGGTAGACCAATCAGATTCAGATTCATTGGTCACATGCACAGAGTTGCAAATTTAACTTATGCACAAAACTGGAATATTGCATAGAATATTTGCAACAAAAAAAGGGAATTTCTTACTGTGTTCAAGATAACAAAATTGAAGCCACAGTGGCTCCATCATAAATGACTCGCGTCTCAGAGAGCAGAGACAAAACGCAATCTTGCGTTCGAGGGTACAGGAACGCAATCGTGTAAAACACTTCGGTAAGGGAATTAAACCAAGACTTTGGTGCAGGCATTTCAGAATGATCAAACCAACCCTACAGATTCTGTGCAATAAAAATTGGCTCACTGGTTAGTCCAGTCATACAAGTCATGTGAGCTTTATGTTGCACATCGAGGGATTTATTCCAGCTGCTGCTATCGTGTATTTTACGGAATATGAGTAATGGAAGTGTATTTCGGTTTGATTATCAATCGAAAAATGTATATATTTGACAAAACTACATTGAACTTAGTTTATTATTGCAGATGCCTTTTTAAAAGACTTTAATTGAAAAAAAATATATATTTAAAATTCAACCTGGCAAAGTGGATAGTAGGCGTGACTGCGTTACACGCCACTGCTGAAATCCACCTGTATTTGGCGGACAAGGCCATTAAACATCTGTTCTGTGAAAAAGCTTTTTCAGTGCAGTACTAAATAGAAACAATGTTTTATGATCCTTACTATTAATAATAAAAAAAATAATAATAAAAATACATTTTTGGAGATTCTGAAAGGTGTATGTAAACTTATGACTAAAGTGTAAATGTAACAAAAAAATCGTACAATTATTAGTCGCCAAAATGTTGCTATGTTTATCAAGTTCTCATGTTGCTATGGTTACGGGCAATCATCACAATTCTAGCAAGTCTAGACTTTGTTTATGAGGGGATTTGCAAAAGGATAAAGCTCGTGCTGATACTGAATCTACATTTTGAGCGAATTCTCTGCATGTTGACTCTAAAATGCCTCTGATTTGCCAATGCGTTTATGCGATTAATACATGTCTGTGATTGGACACAACGCAAGTAGTTTCGTTTAGTTTTTGAATAACGTGTCCTCCAGTGCCCGGACTCGACTGGACTCTGAAATTTTCCGAGTCCGTGTCAAGTCCGAGTACAAATTCATCCGAGTGCGTGACAAGTCCGAGTTCATTCAAAATTGGACTGGAGTGCGAGTTCGAGTACCTCAACTCTAGTCTCACTCCTCTAATTAGGTAATTGTCTCTATCAGGCCAGAAAAGATAGTAAAGACATCGTTAAAATAGTCCAAGTGACCACAGTGGCTCAACCTTATTCCTTTTCTTCTGTGTGGGCTTCTGACGTTAAGTTCACGAGAGCGCCATGATGCAGGCTCGAGAACTGAGAAGATGATGCCTACAGTCATTTGATAGGAAAGTGTGAAAGGTAACCCATTCATTTTGCGGCATTGGTAAGGCAGTTTTACGTTTTCTAGTTGGTTTCTCACGATTCGGACATCCAGGAAATGCACACTTTAGAACCATTTTAAACACTAAATCGAGACCCATCTGCGCCATCCTCTCACTTCTCACAAATGCGTCGTGGTGCTCTCGTGAACTCGCGAGAAGCCACACACAGAAGAAAAGGAATAAGGTTGAGCCACTGTAGTCACTTGGACTCTTTAACTCTTCTGGGCTGGCAGATATCAATTACCTAGCAGTCTATGAAGGAGTGAGCCAGCTCTTGGATTTCATCAAAAATATCTTATTTCGTGTTCCGAAGATGAACGAAGGTCTTACGAGGTTGGAACAACATGAGTGTGAGTAATTACTGACAGAATTTTCATTTTTGGGTGAACTAACCCTTTAATATGCACCTTTGCTAAGGACACAAAGGGAAAAAGTGATACCTGATATCATAAACGGGTGGCCGCAGGTCATGTGGTCCATGAGCGAAGGCGCAGTGGAGGCCGTTCTTCACACAATGTCCACGGGCATCTGTCTCATGGATGCAGGTGCCGGTCTTGTAGTAGCGTAAATGGTACTTGCGCTCTGTGTCACCGGTGGTCCGGTGTAAGTATGGGCAACTGAGGAGAAAAACACCAGCTCATCGGTACAAATGCTTATACTTTAAACAATAATAAGTACTAGTCTAAAAAGATAATAAAATAGAGAGGTTGGAAACATTTTTATATTTTGTTGTCACAAAATAACTACACGATTGGGTCGAAACTACACTTACCTGCCCTCCAACTATTTCTAACATACCACACAATGTGACAGGAGGTCACACTTTAGATTAGGGTCCAATACTGACTTTTAACTATGACTTTTGCCTCAAACTCCTAATTACTGCTTATTAATAGTTAGTAAGGTAGTTGCTAAGTAGGCATTGAAAAAGGTCATGCAGAATAGGGCATTAATACATGCTTTATATAAGTTCTAATAAACAGCCAATATCCTAGTAATAAGCCTGCTAATAAAGTAACTCCATCTGGAATCGTTTAAAGCCCTGTGAACAGTTTGCACTGAAACTGTCTTTTGGACCTTTTTTTTTTTTCATTGACACACCTATCAATCAAATTTATTTTCACAATAAAACACAATACATTTTACTTCAAAAAACAGATATATTCTATTGTGAAAATGGATCCCCAAGAAGCAATAGCTTATAAGTAGGGCTCCATCCCACCACCACCTTGAACCGTTTGGTTACCAATGAAGTCCATTATATTGAGAAAAATCCTGGAATGTTTTCATCAAAAACCTTAATTTCTTTTCGACTGAAAAAATAAAGACATGGACATCTTGGATGACATGGGGGTGAGTAAATTATCAGCAAATGTTTTTTTTTTTTTTTTTTTTTAAAGTGAACTACTCCTTTAATAGTGAGTATTGAACCTGAAACTAAAGTGTCACCAAACAGACAACAAAACATTTTCATTGCTATGACAGGGTGGGAAAAATGTATGCAAGAACTCCTTTTATTCCCAGCACAGCAATTGCAAACACTATAAATAGTACTAAATCTACTATTTCCAGAGGCAACATGATTTTGATCAGACTAAAGGAAGTACATTTGATGTCGCTGTTAAAATGTGTAGTTAAATTACAGCTTGTTTTAATAAGGTTGTTTCTTGCTTCCACTCAGGAAGATATGCACACTGTTTTAAAATAATTACTGCGACTATATTATCAATAATTATAACTAGGCCTGTTCAAATTATTTTTTTAAATTAATCATATATATATATATATATATATATATATATTATACAACAAATATATATATGTAATATGTACCATGCAATAAAAAGAGACAAGACGAGCAACAAGCACCATTGTCACAGCAAACCTCTTTCACAACTTTAAAACAGTCAAACACTTGTGAAATACTTCCCAGCTGGAAGTTGTTTTGCAAGATATGTTGAAGTACAGTGGATTTACATTATATTACATGCAATTATGAAATGTGTATGTTCTTGGTGCTGTTCATAGGTGCTGTTTAGTTTTAAAATGCATTCAAATGGACACACTGTACAAACGGAGTTATGCATATTACTGATACATGACAACACAAAGCAAATGATCAGATTAGGAGAAGCAGATATTTATAAGAAATCTGCATTTAATTTATAAGACAGGAGGATTTAAGGCACACAGAAAATGGGACTGTGATAATCCAAACAGCAGCCTGGAGGAGAGCAGATTCATCCTGAAAATGTTACATACTCAATAATCTTCTCAAATATAGCAACTGCATCTTGTTCAGGTAGCAACAGTAACTATGGCAACAGCAATGATGTCACCATAGGACTGCTGCTAGTGGATGAATGAATGTGTGATCTATGCATACACAAACTATGTGACATACATTTCAATTTGGCAGAGACAAGGGAAAACATTTATTTTGTTTAATTATTTAACCATTTACAATAGAGCTTAATTTGAGACAGTCAGTCAGAGCACAAAGTGTGTCAAAGACAAACAATAATAATAATCCAATAACTTTCAGTTCAGGTGTTATTAAAGAAAAAAAAAACATTAAATGAAATGCTTGCACACTAGCACTGGTGTCTATCATTATTTGCATGTTATGGTGGATAACTATTAAATGGACAAAACAAACAAACAAATTTTTCCAAAAAACAAAAAAATACTAAAATAAACACCTAAATGGTTGTAAATATCAAATAAGTGTTGTAATGTAAATGCTGTAGGAATCACAACATTGTTATGAAATAAATGAATAAATACTAAATTTGAAGTGAATGAGGAAATTCCTATAAACGCTGTGACTCCTCTATTAAGCTTTGGCTAAGTTCAAACTGCGGGCAAATCCCATCTTTTCAGGCTGTCTGCACTATTAATTCTAAGTGATCAAATAAGATTTGTGTGTCGACATAACCAACCTGTCTCAGGCACACACACATGTAACAAGGTTTTCAAAACGGATGCAGGAAAAATTGGACATTAAAATAAAATAAAAAATGTTAGAATTCATTTTGATTACATTTATTACTTGTGTTTTTAATATATTTTAGTGAACACTGCATAGGGAGGGACCCTGTCACGGCCCAATATGTGCAGCATTTGGGTCACCAGTTTTAACGTTATCATTGTGTCACATTAAAAGACCATTTTAAATATGATTTGAGAAGCCAGTGGCCAGACTGAGACTCATCTGTAAAAATCTGATTGGAATCACATTTCAAACCAACTCAAAATATGGTTGAAAATCAGATTAAAAAAAAAAAACATGAATTTCATGTGTTGTTCATTTTTGCTTTTTTTACTGTCCTTTCAAAAACTCACCCCAAAGGTCCAAACTACCATTTCATGCAGCTTCAAATGGCTTCACAATCCCTTTACTTCTGGAGTGAACTACTCTTTTAAGTCTCTAATATTGGCAGATAACCCATATGGTTCTAGCATATAGTGTAACACCAATAAAAACATCTTATAATACAATGACTAAGGGTGTAAAATCATTAGTAAAAAATAATGTTAGGTTTAATTACTGATATAATCTATACCTTAAAAATGGATGTCTCACAGCCGGCAATCTGACAGTGATATCAGAAATACTTTCACAAAATCAAAACAAAGTTGCCAAGCCGTTAATTATGAAAAAACTTGACAAGAATCCACATGACACCTGACTAGTAGTAGTGTCCTGTGGACATTATACAGTACTAGTCAACATTTGAAGTGGATTAAAACCTTTCAAAGTTATAAATGAATTTTGAACAACACCCGGTCTTGTTTTAGGACAACTTTGGTTAACTTTTTTGATCCACACTTCAAATATACAACTACAAGTATTCAACTACAATTATACTGTAGTTATGATCACATAATTCATAAAGCCTTTGAACTGTACTGTAGTACTACTACATCAGCAAAGTTTAAATACAGTTTCAACAAGTAAGTAAGAAACTAACAAAAGATAAACCACAACCAAAGATTAAAACAACCCACAATAATATTAATATATAAATATACCCACAATGGATGAATTAATCATTTAGTGCACAATGCACAACTTCAAACAAATGAATGGAGAACAAAATATATAACTGACTAGAGTAAATTTAGACATGAGAGTCATTAAAGTCGAAGTTTAAATATCCTCCCAGTCCCAACAACGACAACAACGTGCTTTGTAAACACATGAGTTTTTATAAAGAGAGGGAATCTTGAACGCTGTAACAGCAATGAACCAATCAAAAAAAGAGTACGTGCAGAGAGAGAGCCAATCACAAGCCAGAGAACAGGGGGCGTGTCTTTGGGCTCCCTCAACACACAAGAATGGCTAGAAACACTTCCAGTTACACACAGGGCAAACTGGGAACTGAGAGATTAGTCACCAGTCAAAAGTGGAAGTGAAACTCAAGATAAATACAAACACACGTTGTTTTGAGTTGAGCGAACGGCAAAAACTATACAGGAAAAAGCTATTGGGCAACATGGGGAGTAACACATTAGCAAAGAAACCATATAGTGAATTTAGAAGACAACGATCTGCTCAACACTTCACGAAGAGGGCGTGTGCTAACTATTACACAAATGCACAAACCGTCACATTGTCTATTATGCAAAATAAACATGACTTCAACGTGCGCATTGGCGCGCAACTTTACTATCTGACTGCAAAATGATTTCGCAACTTCAGTGAATCATAATAAAAACAAATTACTTACTCATCTCCATCGGGGCATATTCCTGTTGTTTCATCATACTTCGTGCAATACACATCTGGGCTGTAATTAAAAGTCCCGTCCCTTCTCCGTATGGGTCTCCGTCTTCGCTGGTTTAGAAAATGCCAGTGGAAACAGGTAAAGGGTCTATGCTGTGTGCATTTGTGCTGCAAAAACAGTGGGCACTGCTCGGTCCTGAACTCCTTCAAATATCTAGAATTAAAACGAAAAGGCACGGTCAAAAGCGTCATAAATCAACCACCTCCGCACCACACACTACGCCTGACTGATGTAAACAAAGCAGTATGGAGCACAGTCATGTCAAACTACGTTCAAAGTTTGGAGCTGTGGTGGCTGTTGTTACACTGCGCAGTTTTTTATACGCGACCATTCCACAACAAAACCAGCCCTGGAGAAATATTTTACAAGATAAACCACCTTTTCAGAAACTATGAACATATAATATTCAGTGTATGCGTTTATAAACCGGTAAATGGGAATGGAATGTGTTTTATAGCGTAAAAAAGCCATTTATCAAGGCTCTCCACTACAACATTAGACGCTTACGCCAAATTCTCCGCGATTAGCGTTCAGAGTTACGTAGAATCTTCGACGTACGCTCCATTCAAACCAACGGTGCGTACGGAGGGAAAAGTGCGTAGAGTAAGAAACACGGCCCGAGGAAGGAGGCGGATGCAGCTAACAAACCAGCCTGCTAGCTACATCTAGCGAGCGTCTCGGCTCGTTCGCTTTGCTGTTGTGCAGTCTACATGTCTTCAAGCATTTTCACACAAGCAGGCTTTGAGCAAATAAGCGTAGAGCACTTTCTTAAGTTTTAAAATACATGCAGCGCGACCCGGCGCGTTAATAGGGAAATAACTGCGATGTTTGATGGAGATGAGATTGTTGATTTGATCAATATTGAGATTTGAGAGGCGCGTGCATACGGAGGAATTTACAAAAGGAAAAGCACCATTTTAAAACGCACAGAGGGAGAGGAAACAGCACGCGTTACAAAAACAAATCCGACAGTAGAGTGTCGAATAGTCACCACCATCCACAGAAACGTCTTTTAGCCCATTTAACGTTTATTTACTTACGTATAGTGGGTTGGTTTCTCGGTTTGAGGAGAAGCGCTCGCCGCCGTTTTCGAAACCGACGGCATTTTCAGTCAAAACAATAATAGCGCGTGCGCGGGGAGCCTCTCGTCTACTCATGCTCTCGCGCGCCGCTGCAAGGCCAATATGAGCAACTGGCGGGACAAACAAATAGGAGACAATGGCCATGCTGCATAGCAGCAGTGCCACAATACAAAACAAGTGTTTATGTAGACTGCAACGTGGCGTCAAAATTATTTAGAACAATAAAATACATTAAAAACACACAAAAAAACATATTACTGATTATTTATCTGGTAGGCGTTTGTATTTATTAATATTTCTTAGGCGTGCAGTGTTGATATTAACCGTTTGATGTATGACTATTTCGCTGTAATTTGAGCAGCGATTAAAATAAGTTTATGTTTAGAAAAATACGTAAACAACCCCCTAAATGTGGGTTTGGAAGGTCCCACTTTATATTAAGTGGCTTTAAGTACTATGTACTTACATCGAAAAATAAGTACAACATGTTATTTTGTTCCTGTTGTATTGTAAAACACCTTTGCTGCTATTGAGGTGTGATGGGGTAAGGTTAGGGACAGATGTGGTGGTATGGGTCGGTTTAAGGGTAGGTTAAGGTGCAAGGGTAGGGTCAACATTGTAATTACAAATGTAATTACATAAATTAATTACAGCTGTAATTACATGCAGGTATTTTTAAAATGTAAGTACAATGTAAAAACATGTATGTACACAATAAGTCCATTATATCAAATTATTAATTTCAATGTAAGTACATAGTACTTAAAGCCACTTAAAATAAAGTGGGACCTTTATTTTTTTACTCAAAATGATATTTTTATCATTACATTATCAGCTCTGGGACAAATTATATATTCAGAATTATTTTAAAAATGTAAACAATGCACGGTAAATAAAGCGAACGGAGTAGAGGAGGAGTTGGTTTTGGGTTGAACCAATGAGAAACCAAAACGTCATATATGGGCGCGTCTACGCGGCAAGCCATAGATCTATATAAATATAAGCCCAACCCTCTCTTTTTCAAATACGAGACACACCGTGGGAGACAGATCATTGAAAACAAGGTTTGTGTGAGTAATTATTTGGTAACGTTAGATATGTCGACATTAGACTCTGTAATCATAATATTTAACGCTAGTTTCAAACAAATCGATAAGAAATGTACAGTGTTGATCGGATTTTCAGATTCTCGTGCTTATTAAATGGATAATTTTCTGATTAATCTGTTAGTTTGGATTTATTTTAAACACTCTTGTCCTTAAACATAGTTAACTTAAACATTATGTGGCGTTTTTATACACGTTAAATTCGTCGTTTTGGCGGGCTTTGGAAGTATAAGTGACATCTGATAATTATGTGCTGGTTTGTCGATCTACCTTTTTGCCCGCCATTTTGGACAATGGTTTATTCAGCTGTTCCTGAAGAGGTCGAGTGAGCGATTGTTCAATGCTGCATTAAATTAACTTTCCCCCGCGCCTCTAAACACTTTCCCGCTCATTCTACATTACATATTTGGTGTATTCCCACTTGAACGCGAGTTTCGAAGTGGGCTGATGTTTAATCTCCTGTGAACCGGCGCCTGCTGCAGATGGAGGCTCATATACCGGGCGACTGTTTAACAACAACCGCATCTCCTGTCGACTAATGCAAATGTTCCTCCGCGATGCTCGCTTGGCTGTGTTCACGCATTACAAATTTTGCACGGGTTTTAGCTGGTTTGTTTAGATTCCCATATTATATTTAGGCACTTAACGTTGTACATATTTAAAACGAGACATTTTTAGATTAGGTTAGCTGCAGCTCTAGAGCGGAAGTGGTAAACGCAAGCCACAGGACCCGGATAATGCCGCCATTTTAAGTAACCGTTAGATTTATTTTTTATTTTTTTTTTAACTGGAATTTAGTATTTAAAAAATCGTTTTTGTTTTTAGTTCTAGAGATTGTGAGAGAAAATGGCTCGTACCAAGCAGACCGCGCGTAAATCCACTGGTGGAAAGGCGCCAAGAAAGCAGCTGGCGACTAAAGCTGCGAGGAAGAGCGCGCCCTCCACTGGTGGCGTCAAGAAGCCCCACAGATACAGGTGGGTCTGAGAGAGACTGCTTTTTTTTTTTTTTTTTTTTTTTTTTTTTTTTTTTTTTACTGAACACGCATGCTTAATGCAGTTTACTATAACGGGTAAATTATGTTTTTCTTCCTCACTTTAGGCCTGGAACTGTTGCTCTGAGAGAGATTCGTCGTTATCAGAAGTCAACAGAGTTGCTGATCCGCAAGTTGCCATTTCAGCGTCTGGTCAGGGAGATTGCACAGGACTTCAAAACTGACCTGAGGTTCCAGAGTGCAGCCATTGGTGCACTTCAGGTGCGTAACTTATTACTTTTTCATTATACTTTATACTTAAAACTTCGTATCCAGTTTTAACTTTAGCTTTTCATGTTACAGGAAGCAAGTGAGGCCTACCTTGTCGGCCTGTTTGAGGACACTAACTTGTGCGCCATTCATGCCAAGAGAGTCACAATCATGCCCAAGGATATCCAGCTTGCAAGGCGAATCAGAGGAGAGAGGGCCTAATTTTTATTTTATTATCGTTTTATTTTATTTTTTACTTTTATTGAGAAACACTCAAAGTAAAAGCAATGGATTTGTACATTGGAGTCATTTTGTAAAGCATTCCTTACAGACTCAGGTTTTTAAAGTGAGTGTCTAGATTAACCATTGTAGAGCTCATTGTGAAGTGGCTTTAGTTGCATGCGTAATATATTTATCACGTATCTTTTTCATTGATCATTGGGTTGTAAATAAAATTACTCTACCTCAAAATTGTGCTGTTATTGTGTTATTTTTTTAATATGCTTTAATGGATTTTGATTGAGGCTTTATTATATTATGACAGCTACTGAAGACTTATACGACAGTGCTAATGTTATGTTTTAGTAGTTGAAAGCTGCCTGATTTGTGGCATGTAGACTCTTTCCACCACAAGAGGGCAGGATAATATCGTTTTTTGTGCATCCTTTCTATCAAAGCATACTTTTCTTGTATTTTGGTGGTTAGGGATGCTCATGCTATTTATGTTATGCAATTCAACATATTTGATGGCAATGACAAATCATATTTAAAGTCACAATTATACCTGCAATGACCTTAATAATGTAGGATAGGCTAATATAATGATTAAATGGTTCACATAGGAATGTGCAGTGTACTTGTTTCACTTGAAAAATAACCTGGTCAGCATGCTTGGCTTCGTCAAAACTAACAGACCCTGCTGGATTAAAAAAGAAAAGAAAAGTTTGTAGCTGCTATGACCGTGTTTCTACATTGCTCAAACTCATCAAAATAAGTTTGATTGTTCTTCAACTTAAGTTCTACAAGATTCGGACATGTTAGGTTTTGTTTTTTTATGGTTAAATGACTAAAGTACTTTTGTCTTTAAGGCAGCAACTTTTCTTTTAGCAGAAAATTCACACATTTAGTAGGCTTTTACTCGATAATATCGAACATTTCACCCTGTCCAAAACTCTGAGGTGCCATTACATTTTTTTTTTTTTAATGCCATTACTCATCTGCAAACTTTTTTTTATTCTTATTCTCAGACTCGATTATCTTCCCGAACTTGCTCGGTTTTTTTGGCGCCCTCTCGTGGCCGGTGGTGGCTTTACGCTTCTATTTTTTATTTATTTTATTTTTTAGTATCTTATTATTCTTTAGCTCATATGTTATGTAGGTTTTTACTTCTGGTATTTATTTTGAGGCGTTATAAGAGCTAACTTCTAAGCTGAAACACTTGTGTAATCCTCTAATAGACCCTCTTGATGTTACCTAAATTGCCTCTTTTTATTTTTTTTTTCTTAGAGAAGATTATAATATGCAAATGTAATTGTGAATCAGATCTTTTATTCAAACTCATATTCCCCAAGCATATGCATTAATTCTCACTACTTTAATTACCTGACAAAAGGCAGCCAGTCGCGCTTCGGTGTTGTATGTCTTGTGTTTCATAAGCTTTCAGCTTATCATTCTCTTCCTCCAAGCGACAAAAATTATTTGGATCAATTCAAATATGAAGAACTCTGTGTTCTCAAATGTTTCTAGGTTTAAATTGTTTGTGTGAATACAGACAGTAAGCATATGAGCAGTGAAAACCATAAGACTGCATGAGTTTGATAAACAGATTCATTTACCACATCAAAAGAGAAATCTCAGACAAATAGGACGCGATGACGTCAGATCCTTCAACCCTGAGCCCTACTCCAGTCCCAGCTGCAGACACACACTCTTCTCACAGTCTCTGTCCGTCACCTCTTGCTCTGTGTCTTTCTCAGAGTCGTCCCGTGTCTATTTATTTGTATTTATACAGATATGAAATTAACTACATGTCTCGCTTTGGCTCTTTCCCAGGGGATGGACTGTGGGGATCCGGGTTTCGGCGCTGTTGTCTAATGAGCCTGTCTGTCGTTATTTCACTTTTCTGTATCTTTCTGGGATGCTCACATCCTAAGGCTGTTCTCATCATGGATTCTCACATCTCTGTTAGAGGCACACAACCTTACCCATGCCCTATAGGTCTGCCTGAGACACAAGTTTCCCCAAGTCACTATAGTTCATGTTTTAATGTAAATATTTTTGTTTGTGATATTTTACCATATAACATTATATACTATGATGATGTCATGAATAGTTATTCAAACAATGCTTACATATTTTTCCCAGGCTGCGGTGTCACAGCTGGAAAAACATTTCATGGGTTTTACCAGGCTGAATATCTCTAACACTCCATATACTAAAACATGCATTCATTATTTTGACTTATATTTGTATTGCATTTGATCAACTATAAACCGTCTCAACAAATAGATTTTACAATCAAAAAGTAGCTTTCTCCAAATGATTTACAATCAGAGTTGTCATTAAATCCAGAGCAGTGTTATTTTAGAATTATTTACTATTATAATATTTTGAAAATTTTGAAGCTTTCATTATACTTTTAGTTTAAGTTTTAAGAATTTGGTAACACTTTATTCTGATAGTCCATTTTAGACATTCTAGTAGTAACTACATTTTAACTAACTCTCATTAAAGTATTAGCAGACTGTATACTCTGTACACTGTAAAAATGAATACGCTATATCTAATCAATAAAATCGTGACAACAGATTACAAGCAATATTTTTAATTAAATTGAACAAATTAGAACTGAGTAATAATTAATCAAAGTAATTTCTTAAAAGTTAACCATTTGAGTAAAAATGAGTAAAATTTACACCAAAAAATAAAATAAAAAATTGAATAACGTTAAAACGTTGATAGACATCAAAGATGAATCTCTTTATTTTATATTGCCAATATTGAAGACACCTGATGTTAACAAGCAGAATCACTGAAGGGGAAAACCATTTTCACCATTATGTCACCATTATGGTGATCAGTGTTTGTTTTAGTTGGGCTCTTGACCCTTTTGTTTTGTTTGACTGATATACCCGAGTTATTACATGGTGTTGGTTATCTTTTAACATAATCTTTTTTTTCCACAATCATTTGACTGGTTATCTTTTAAGGAATTAATTTGATTAATTATTACTCAATTCTAATTTGTTAAATTGAATTAATAATATTGCTTGTAATCTGTTTCCACAATTGTATTGCTTAGACATAGCATTTTCATTTTTACAGTGTACAATTTATGCTCCTCAACAGATATTCTGACGATAAGTAATTTTGCATGTACAACAGAACTTATTCTACTGACACAAGGAATTATTTGACATGTAGTCGCGAAGTTATTTTAGTACTTCAGCTCATTTTATTTCAATAAATTGCCAATGCATTGCTATATTTTATAGCAAAATTTTCAGCTATTTTTAATATGGCTTAACTGATTGACTCAAAATAGTCTGTGACCAAAACTGAGGCTCAAAAGCAAAGATGGCAGGACACCCTGAGAAGTGAAAAGTGATTTTTTTTTAAACTGATCTCACCCCAAAATCAAAATGAGAATCAATACAAAATTCTACTTTCTTTCTGTTTTCATGACCAAAAATCACTGAAATTCATTACCATAAATAGTCCAGTCCAAACAAAAAACAAATTAGTCCGATTCTCACAAGATTCTCATTAGAATTAAATGAGGATAAAAACAAAATCACAGCAGCTTGTCTCCAGACAGGAGACATAAACAATACGCACTTTTATTGGCCAAAATGTGTCTAATTACAAAAGATGTCTACTCTTCCATAATATGACAGGCACTAAAATGTTCCCTATATTGGTCTCGATTAGCTGTTTGTGCAGGCCAGTCAATTTCCTGTGGCATTTTCCATAGATAATAAACAGTAAGTGATTTACCTGTGAAGTAAAACCAACCCTATTTCACTGTGCTGTACTGCAGTACAGTATTCCCCATCTGAGAAGAGAATAAATCAAGTATGCATCAATATCGCTTCGCCTTTCTATAGTTTAGCAGGCAGCTTTCTATTAGTGAAAACCTAAACATTACAAAATGAGATCATTTTATTACTTCAATTTGAAAATGGGGTTATTCAACCGTTCATGAAATCAGCTCTTTCAGGCTCGAATGCATTACATCATGCTTCACCCAGACCGCTGTATTGATTAAACGTCATTCTGTGTGATGCACTCCTCAACTGGACTGATAAAAATCCCCCAGAGACCAACCTTGGGATTATTTTTGAAATCCTCATTTTCCTTTTATTTGTTTATCTTTGTTCTATCTTACTTGGGAAGGAGCCCTCAGACTGCCACTGTGTTTATGATTAACTCGAGTCATATATTGTTTTAGCCCGTGGCATGAGAGGGCTCTCTCTAGGGGAGAACATCAGCTTCCTGTTATCAAGACTGACACTCTTGTTATCATTTCTGTACACAAAAATATTCAAGTGGTACCCAAATCATCTTAACACATTCTTGACAAACAGTGAAACCAAATTATTCCAGGTCTTACTGTGTATCAATACAGTCTCGACAATGAAGAGTTTGATTCTAAATAAATTAAACCTTTGTGGGATTACTTCACGGTTCAAAGCGATTCACTGCAAGCGTCCTTGTTTCGGCTAAAGGAATGGGAATGCAATGGATGGCAGTCTGGATCAAATATACAGCAGCGTTGGACGCCGCACATCTTAAGTCTTGGATAATGTGTTTATATCCCGCTCTGCACACCACCTGCCCACTGACTCTAAGTTCAGGGAAACAGGAGCCGACACCTGGGTTTAGTGTCGCTAACACTTGTCCAAATGAGCAGTGATCCACCAAATATGTGTGCATAGAGCTGTATTTACTTTTTTGTCTCCCTAACGATGTTTTTCATGTACTTCACCTTGTCAAACAGCATTACTGTGTACGGAATCCCCAAAAGTGTCTGGAAGTAAATCTCACACTTGAAATTGTCTAAATTCTCACATTTTCAGAATCCCCCAGTGAAGAACTCTGGAATAAAAACTAAATCCCACAAAATATGCATTTATTCAGTCTTGAAGCAGAACAGACCAAGTCGTAGATTGCATCGGTTTCAGTCACGTCAATATATGAACAGGAGAATATATTTCGCAATGACTCACGACAGGAAATGGGTCGCAGGCACTTCGATGACTTTATTTGTTACTTTAGAATGGGCTCACAGAGAATATAGTCCAATAAAAGTCTTTGTTTTTGACATGCCATGATCTGTAAAGGCCAAGCTCTGCATCCGTGCCTTGTAATCGACTTCATCAGCAATTTCACCCAGCTGACTTAAACATGAAGCAGTGTTCGTTACGCCAACCCACATGTCACTTCTTGATCAAGTTCTGGAAAGCAAGACAAGGCAGACGACAACTTCCGGAGCTTCAACCCGCGCTACACTTCGGACTCGCCCCTGACAGGGATGTGCAAGTCCAGGGTGTGATTACAGAAGCGGTAGACCACGGACCAGCTGGCTTTCCGCTTGATGAAGAGCCGTAGCTTGTCCCTGAAAGTCTCCCCGAGGAAGCTGTATATGATAGGGTTCAGGCAGCTGTTGGAGAACGCAGCCAGGTTGACGATGTGCCCGGTCAACGGGTAGTCGTGCCACAGCGTGGCGTCGCTGCGTTTCGACGGGTCGGCCGTGCCCTGGAGCAGCTGGATGCTGATGAAGACGTTCTCGGGCAGCCAGCAGATGAAGAACACCAGCACGACCACCACGATCATGCGCAGGGCCTTCTGCCGGCGAGGCCACAGTCCCTTGTGCTTCTGGGCGCGCATGAGGATGCGGACGATTAGGGAGTAGCACAGGCCAATGATTGAGAAGGGCACCAGGAATCCAATCGTCACCTCCAGCCACTGGATCTCGAAGACGTTGGCGAAGCAGAAGTGCACCTCGCCGGTGTGTTGCGTCTGCACGATGGTGAAGGGAAGCAGAGTCGCCAAGATGGAGGCCATCCAGATGAGGCCGCAGCTGAGTTTGGCGTGCTGCATAGTTCGCAGCGGACTGCTGCTGATGGAGCTGGCGAGAGCGACATAGCGGTCGAAACTCATCCATGTCAGGAAGAAGATGCTGCTGTACATGTTCACCTGGAGGAAAAGCGACATGAAGGTACAGAGGACGGCGTAGTCGTAGTACTTCTCGTTGAGATTGAAGACCTCGATGAGCGAATCCGCCACTAGAATAAGGTCCGCCACGGCCAGGTTGACGAAGTACAGATCGGGGATGGTCATCTTGTCCCTGTGGTTGAGGTTGACCACCAAAATGAGGATGTTCCCAATGAAGCCAATGGGGAACAGGAATATGGTGTAAAGGCAGGAGAGGAACAGGCCGATGACGTAAAACTCATAGGTGTCTATGCTTTCGTTCACATCGGTTAGGTTGAATTCATACGAAGCATTGAACTGCTCAGTGCCATTCACGTAAATCGTTATCACAGTGGTAGTCTGCTCTTCCATCCTGGCCAAGTCTCTGTTTTAGATGCTTTGAATGGTGCTACATATTGACACAGTGCCCAGTTCACTTTGTAGAGAGGATCCTTCATGCTGCATTTGCATTCTGATGACGAGCGGTGCTTAACACGTGCCTCAAAGTTTGGTAGATGCCATCCAGAAAGAGATGCAGACCTCCATTTTCAGGGCAGTCTCTCAGCTATGGAGGCTGCCTGGACTTGTGTGATCCATTGCACCAACACCAAGAGTTTCTCCTTAGGGATTGTGCTTCTTTTTTTTCTTTAGCACACTTTGCTCTTTACACGTGTTTGATCCAGTGCAGTCTGCTCTCCTCCAGTCCGTAAGCATGATTTTTTTAGTCCACCAATGTACCACCACTTTGACACCTGATCGAGAGAGAGAGAGAGAGAAGGAAAATAATATCCAAAGACTAAAGTGGCATCGCCTGTTTCATTGACATAATTAATTGAACAATTACATGGATAGTCCACCACAAAAATCATTTACTTATTCCAAACCTGTATGACTGTACTTCTTGAGGAACACAAGAACATATTTTGAACAAATATTTTAATCGTTTTTTGCATACTTTGAATGTCTTTGGGGTCTAAAACAGCAATATTTTTCATAATACCTGATTTAAAGTCAGTCTGCTTCGGATGGTAAGTCATACCATCACTTTAATGAAAATATCATGTTAAATATCTGCTTTTGCACTTGATGGCAGCTCTCATAACAGTTTTTAATCGATTCTCCTTAAGGATTGAGTGTCTACAAGTTTATTAAAATGCAAAGCGATGTCTTAAACAGATGCATTGAAGCACCCTGAGCTGCCAGACCCATGTGCTAAACTCACAATTATTAAACAGCTAAAAGACGAGCTGTACAACTGCTTCATAGCAATAGATACGGTCCAAGTAGATTTTCTTCACGGGAGGCTAACTGGACTACATAACATCATGATCATAACTGATTTTGACTACACCAAAGTATTGCCATTTTAGAGAGATAAACTCTCCAAGGTATAGTCAACTGTGATATTTTTCCCTGGGTATGGGATATTTTTTAATGGGTGTCAAAACCAACCCCATAGAATCTCATTATATTAGTAATTTTAGATTAATATGCCAAAGGACAATGTATATCATGAATAATGATGTGTAAAGATAAATCTAATATTCCATGCTATTTAAAATAGCCATTATGCAACAATTATCATATATTTGAAACAAAAATGTAGATATTTCGATATAGGTATCTGTATTTGTTTTTTTTTTTTTTTAAGTGAACTACTGCTTTAAGAGCATAAAGGTTTGGATATTTGGACAATCCCATGCGCAGTGGACTTTGATTGATAGTTTCCAATATCTGTCTCGATAAAAATAGAGATAAATGTGTTTAGAAAAAAATATGTAACTTTACAGTTTTCTTAATCTTGGATATATAATCACAGTGCACATTAGAGGTCGTTAGGCTACTACTATAAACTTTTGCTTTCATTTCAGAATTACCATAACAAACACAACTGTGAAAGTCTGAGCCTGATCCTATAATTGTAATTCTCAACAGCAGACCCATTCAGAGTTCCTCACTGCATAATAGATGAAGGAACATTTGTCATTGCCTAAAATTACATCTTCTCTAAAAGACCCAGGACAATATAATCCTTTCCCATATTTACTCACAGCTGCAAGATGACATGAACAATCTATCAGGATATTAGAAATGGAGTAACACAAGACAAGCACACAAGCACCCAGATAATTGAAGGGCTCGTTTGGAGAGACAGAGAGAAGAATGACTGCGCTGCTTCATCAATTATTTGAAATCTCTGTGCATCTGTGAAATTAAGCTGCAATAGAATAGTTTTCCCCTGTTGAAAAGACCATATTACGCTAGCATGAATTTCCATGATGTTCCAGGCTGGTTTATGCTGGTTTGTGATGCTTTGCTTTGCTGCTGGTCTAACAGGTGCAAAAACAAAGCCAAGCTACACTCTTAAAGAGATGCTGGGTTGTGTCCACCCAGGTTTGAGTCGAATATGGACAAACACAATTTTTAAATTACATTTCAAACCCAATGGATTGGTTTTTGACCCAAACTTGTGTTGAAACAACCCAGCATTTTTAGAGTGTGTTCAACTATAAACAGGGGTAAACAGTCCACTAACACAGTTTTTAGGGAAGATAATAATCTGCACTGTAAAAATAATAATAATAATAATAATAATAGTAATATGTAATTTGTAATCACAACATATTTTTCATTAGTCAAATCAACTTAAATAATTTATGTGGTTCAGATAACATAATATTTTGAGTTTCTGATGATTAAATCAGTCTCCTTCTTTGTATTAACTCAAATTTTCCATTTCAGTGAACTTAAAATTTTAAGGCAACCAGGTTACTTCATTTTTTTTTTTTAATTAAACCAACAATATTTTTTTTTCCTGCTGTTCCATAGAATATTTCAATAGTAAACAAAACATACTTAACATTCAATTATCTGGTAATTCTGGATGACATTGATAATACAATTTTCTGAAAAATTATTAACAAAATCATTGTAATAATGATAAAATAAAATGATATATATATATATATATATATATATATATATATATATATATATATATATATATATATGTTTTACATTACTTATGTCTGAGGACTCATTGACCCCAGATATAATATTGACTATTAAGTATTGAGTTTTCATTTAAATTTCACTTTTAACATTATTGTAATTTTGTTATGTATCATTTTAGCCTATTTATTAATATTTTGTATTAAACTTCATTTAAATTTACTTTAAGTTTTAGTAATTTTAGACCTTACAACTTATTTTAAATGCAGGAATCCTTTTTTTCTCTAATAGTCATGTATTAATTTCAGCTTTATTTAAATGAATGAAAATGGTTTGTGGTTTTAGGTAACAATATCAACCCTGACACACACGTTTTTGAAGGGGTCAAACTGACCTCAAACAGAAACAAATGATTTATTAATTTATTTAAAACATGTTAAAAAGGTTAATTTCAGAAGGAACATTATATATCTTTTTCCCCATAGAACAAATGGGCATTAAGAATGCAAATTCTATATCGTCACACGTGCATCCAAAACACAAAATTTGATGCTCACCTACCGTTGGGTCCTTTAAACTGCATTTTCTTACAGATTAACTTAATTAATCCCACACTCTTAGAGAAAATGGTTCATTGGGGTTCTATGTAGCATTGGGTTCTTTACTCAACTCCAAAGAACCTTTTATGCTCAAAAAATCATTCATATATTACACTATTCTTCAACATTTTGTAGTTGTAATTAAATTATTGTTTATTAAACTGTTGTAGTAACTTAATATCACATTTTAATCATGCTGATTTTTGGAGGAGAAAAACTGAAATGGCACTCTTCGTGTGATATTGATTAACATAAAATACATTTTCTAACCCCCATATCTTGAACTTTGTGATCATTCACATGCATTCATAAATACATATTAGGGTCTTTGTCAATAATATGAAATATTTAATCGGGAAAGGACAAAACAAATGATACTGAATGAACCCAAAAGGTTCCATATAGAACCTTTTCCTGGTTACAAAGAACCCTAAATGGTTCTTATTATTGAACCCTTAAAAGGGTTCTGTAGAACCTTTTAGGGGTTCCAAATACGTAGCGCTGATGGAACCTTTTAAGGTTCTCTATAGAACCTTTTCTTCTAAGAGTGCATGCAGTGAAAATAATAGAGTCAAAAAGTCACTTACTTTATTCACGAGGGCTTGTGATGCAGTCAGTGAGTTTCTGTAGATTTGTAATCCCTTTACCAGGTCAAGATCCACCGTCTGCGCCACCTACTGTTATAACACAACTCGCTTCTGTCAGTGAGACGTCCAGAGAAGAATATCACAACAGCTTCCTTCTTTTCTGGCCACTTGTTCACTAGCCACCCCTCTACCTCCTCCTTTCTCTCTCTCTCTTTCTCTCTCTCTCTCTCTCTGCTCTGACTTCCCCCAGCATGGCCACATGCACGTGGACAGCATCAATAGCAGGAAACCCAACGACAGTTACTAGCACATATGGCTGCTGTCACATCCATGACACTAGCGCTCGTTTAGTTCAAAGAACAATGGAGAAATAACCAGGCCAGGTTGTTTTAAATGCTCCAGACCTGGGACGAGACATCCCTGATGCAGCATGACTTCATCGAGGACTCTGATGATGAATAATCGAGGACGATTAATGCACTTAGTCAGGGTTTGAGCATCTAACATGACATAAAGTGCTCTTATCCGAGTGTGACGCAAATAAATGTCATTTACTTCGATAAAACACTTGTTCAAATAATGGTCGTGCTAAACAAACGCTCCCACTGTAAAAGTCCCTTTCCCTAAGTAACTGGAATATTCTGTATTGCGCAGTGCCAAATTTGAAGAGATGGTTTCACTACTGTGTATAGTATGTTAAAATATCTCTGAGAACATTCAGAGAATGCAAAATATGCATAATAAGATCATAAGTGAGATGCAGTACAATGTTGGGCGGAGAACCAATATGACCCTTTATTTCTAAGCTTTTGTCGGACAAGGGGATTACTGAGCCACAAACTATTGTGCTTGTAATTCGATTTTCTGAACATGGATGGATTCTGTTCACCTTATCAGTCCCTCTGTGTCAGGGCGGGTTTACAGAAAGCTTGAGGGCTCTTTTATGTGTGTCTTCAAAGAGGTTTGTGTAGAACATCCTGAAGTCAATGGTTCGTCGAGAATCCCTGTCAGACTGTGATGCATCCTTTTTGCTATCACAGAGAGAACATTTTAGAGTAGAAAATCAACAAATACAGAACTAGAGAAACGTATAAAAGTGATTTAGATCCAGGACAGCTTATACTGTTTAATTCATAACTTGATATAATATCTATCTATCTATCTATCTATCTATCTATCTATCTATCTATCTATCTATCTATCTATCTATCTATCTATCTATCTATCTATCTATCTATCTATCTATCTATCTATCTACTCACCTATTCACCTAACCCCACCATCCATCCATCCATCCATCCATCCATCCATCCATCCATCCATCCATCCATCCATCCATCCATCCATCCATCCATCCATCCACCTGCTCACCCATTCACCCAACCCCACCACCCATCCATCCAATTTGAGTGCTGCATGCCAGTGGAGTTCAGTAAAAAAAATCATCCATCCATCCATCTATCCATCCATCCACCCACCCAACCCCACCATCCATACATCCAATCCCAACATCCATCCATCCATCATCCATCCATCCATCCATCCATCCATCCATCCATCCATCCATCCATCCATCCAATTTGAGTGCTGCATTCCAGCGGAGCTCAGCAAAACATTTGTGTAATTCCACTGACAACTGGCATAATACCAAATGAACTGGCGCATTATAATTACAGTTTTTCTCAATCGCTTTGGCACATTTTTCTAAACAGTCTTAACAATCTCTTAACTGCAAGTTTAATTGTCACAACTGTTTGCTGGAACAGAAGTATATTGCATGTCTACAAAATGATGTTACTCACACAAAACATTTAATTCATGCTTAACTTAGTTATTGTGTCAATGCATTGGCCAGTGCCACCAAAAATAAAAAGTGTTTTTGTCATCATGTGAGCCACACTGGTCATAATGTTTAGGTGTTTTTTCACCATGAAGATGGAGATGGTGGTGCAGTAGTTTTGTCTTGCTGAATGCTCTTTCGTACCAAACACTGCTTTTTAGATACAGATTTCAGCACTAGGGAAAAAAATGACTTGGAAAAGTGTGTAGTACACAAAAATAACATGGACATTTGGTCACATTTTATATTAGGTGCCCTTACCTTTAACGGTTAATGTTAGTAGATAAAGACACCTAATATAAAGTGGTACCGAACATTTTTTATTTATACAGCACATTTTTGAAGAAATGTGTCACAAGTTAACGGAAAATTCACAGATACTTGTTCATTTGACCTTTTCTATGTCTTCCCCTATAACCACACATTCTAACATATCTTGCTCTTCCAAGACAAGCAACTGTGTATTTTCATTTCATATTTAACACATTGCTACAAAAATAAACTGCTGTTGCTTCTTAGGGATTTTGGCATTCCTCTGTGTTCAGAAATGGTAGTAATTGTGCTGGGCAAACTCTATATTTCAATTTCATTCAGTATTACATCTAGGTTTGAGGTGTATTCTTTGGTTTTCTCCGGTCAGTTTTTTTTTTTTTTTTTTCAAATTGAGCAGAAGTACTTAGAAGGGCGTAGCCAGGCTAAAATGGCCTGCCATTGTAATGACAAATATCACAATATTACCAATCAACCAACCAACATTTAGCCTAAATTATCCTGTCACTAAAGAGGGGCTAGTTAGTTTATTCGCTAGTTAGTAGTTTTTTGTAATGGGTTAATATATATAAGTCATGACAACATATTATACAAGATTCAATTCCTTTTTAAGTCAGTTCAACATAATTGAAGTTGAAATGAGATATACAGCCAAGATGATCACTTTTTAATTTAAAGGCATCAACTGAACTTAAATTTGTTGGGGGGGGGGGGGGGGGGGGGGGCAGGTGACTGTGAGCTAATGCAAAAATGCAGTGAGCTAATGCAAAATGTGGTAAACAGTGATTTTTATATATATTTTATTTTACTGTCTCTCAATTTCAATAACCAAAAACTATTTTCAAGTTTTTAGTTAAAGGATTCACTTTTAACAAAACATTTGCTGATAATTATATGGAGACCCTTACTCATCGCCTGGTGTCATTTAAATCCTTTGAAGCTGCACTGAAACTCTCATTTGGACCTTGAACCGTTTGGTTCCCATTGAAGTTCATTATGTAGAAAATCCTGGAATGTTTTCATCAAAAACTTTAATTTCTTTTGACTGAAGAAAGAAAGACATGGACATCTTGGATGACATGGGGGTGAGTAAATTATCAGCATAAGTTTTTTTTTTTTTTCTTTTTTTAGTGAACTACTTTTTTAACAATACGATATTTGATGGGTTTGAATTGTTTTGCTATTAATAAAGTTGAACACAATTTTAACAGATCTGATAGTCCTCATGGAACATGAGATTTGTGTTTTGTGTTATTGCTCTTTTTTTAAATAATGTTAAAGATAGCATGACACCAATTTGCACCCTATCCGTGAAAAGTGCCACCTGGCAATCCAAAAGAATGAAAATGTTATGCTTTTAATTACAGTCACCTACTCCCAAGTATGATTTTCCCAGAGGCATTGCTCTTAAATGGCGGCTGTTGTTTGTCTCCCTCTATTAAACTCTCCATCAATTCAATTTTAACAGAGACTCGTAGAACAATCTGAAGGGAACAGATTAATTATGACGCCGGGAACAACGGATGAGTTACAGACAGCATGAAACTGCTTTTCTCATGCCTGACCGTGTCTCTCTGCTACATGTGGTGGAAGCCTGATGCTCTACAACCTGCGTGTGTTAGTAGTGTTACATGCAAACTGAGAGGCACGATCTTCCTAACACGGTTATGTCTTAATGGCATGGCGTGACGTTCTAGGAATTGCGCTCTTTCTGAAAATATTATCCTACTGTGAGCTCTGAAGATCCATAAAATGAGCTGATGATATCTTTTTGGAGACAGAGAAATAATGAATCATGTCATTTGAGCTCAAAAATTGACTGAAAGGAGACGAAATTAACATTTTATAACTAAACTGAAAGGACCCCTATTATGGGACATCTTGGATTCTCACAAAAGTGAGCTAGTGGCTTACAATCCTGAAGAGTGCTACATAATTCTTGGACTAAACTGGTCTGTCTTATAAGAATCACCATAGCAACACAGCAAAGGTAAGTTAAGGGATAACAGATTGATGACCGGAAAATATAACAGCTGGTCTGCTGTGTGTGTGACATTCCCAGCTGAAATTAAACATAACTGGCAGTAAACACCAACAAACTTTATTACTGTTCACTTCAATTGTAATTCTAGATGGCGATTATCGATTAATCGATTCATTTTCAAACTGTTTCTTGTACAATATTATGTTATGACCTTAAAACATTTTTTACCACCGTGCATGATTTGTACTAATACATTTTGATGCTTTTTTAAGTAGTAAACTAGCAAGGGTTCACATACAGCATGTATTGCACTATAAAACCACAAACTCTTCTAAACAATCTAAAATGACATGTTTGCCTCAGAAAATGTGTTTTTGTCGCATGTTTGCTTTTGTTAAAGGGATACTTCAGAATTTAGCATTAAGCTTTGTATTTGTTGAAAACCTGTAGTATATTCGAATTACCATGTTTTCCCCTCATATCCCCCTGAGACGAGAGATTTATGTATTTTTAGTCTGGAAAAAAATCCTCCGATGACGCAAAATCGTAATTTGACCCATTGAATATAGGTTTACATTTAATTTCCGAACTGAGCCAACCATTTTGCCGAATATCTCCACACGTTTTTCCAATGAGGTTTGGCTGAAACCGACAGAAAGAGCATTATACAGACAGGTGAGTAGACAGACAAACAAACTACATAGCTTTAAAATGCAGTTCATGGCATATCACTCGAGCAAGAGTGCAATTTTTTATGAATACCAACAGAACTGTTGCCTGGCTGATTTTGCTTGTATGGCCTATAGCAGTTCAATAAACAAAAAGTTAATATTGAGTAACTTACATTTACACACATTGACAGTTACTTTGTCTAATTTTGATCTAGTGAATATAGCACCAAACAAAGTTAAAACTAATTAACAGCAGCATTTTCCGAGTAAACAAACAATTTGTGATGTTTCCTTCCTGAATGAATTGGCATCTTTGAATTATTCGGTTGAGTGAATGATTTGATGATTTGCTCACATCTCAAATATTGATACAAAACTGCGATTCATTAAATGAACTAATCATGACATCAATAAGATAACATTTTTAGCATTAGCATTGCTAAACTGACATGATAGGAGTGCAGCAAGGACAGTGTGATGGGTTCCAGTCCCAGGACGAAATGAACACAGGAAACATGGCTAACACAAAGATTAAAGCAATGCGTCAACAAGCATAAAAAGCTCTGTCCAGTATAGGCTATAAAACAGCTTCAGCTATGACATTGACAACGTCCAGAACACGCATTATATTGTAATACGGAGCATTCTGAAAGGATAGCACTATTTTTTCCCTTCCTTCTTTTGCAGTGAATTCCTCAGGTAGGCCAAATGCTGTGTAAGAGTTAATCAGCGAATGAGAGTCAACATGGGAAGTGCACAACGATTTAATGTCCATCGTGACCCTTCATATTCGTGGATGAATTTCGAAAAGACACGTTGTAATCTCTCAATGTCCATTTAACGGAGTTGGTCCTGTTGCACTACTCTTTTTGAACACAGGGTGGAGTCAAAGTGTAAATTATGGATTTCGTTTCTTCTCACAAAAGCTTTGTTTTTATGTTTTCTAATTGTTTTTGGGGGTTTTTAATGTCGGTGAAAGGAGAAAAAAAGAGCTCTGGGAATGCAGCTGTAACATCATACCGTCAAATGCTATTTTCAGTGGTCAAGACAAGAGAGCTGCAGCTTTCTCAAAGGCAGACATGTTCGAGGTCAGTGGCCTTGAGCGAGTCAGTGTTGTGATTGTTGTGACAGATTCCTGCACCTGTGGGAATGAGCCGAGGGGTGAGCACAGCATTATGCTCCAGCTGTCTGCTCAGTAACAGGCAGCAAAACACAACGCACGACATCCCGCTGCCTCACCCGACCGCAACACCCCTGAGATGAGGATGACAAGTAAAAACCTTTTGTGACCTCTTCCGCTTGGCTCAAGTGAAAGCTGCATTTTTTTAATGATAAATGTATTTATTTATATATTTCGCGTTTCCAGTGTCTGTCCCTGCAGTTTGATAATTCGTCGCTACTCCTGTAAATAGAGTAAAGGAAGCAAACACAACAAGAGGTAGACCTTATGCACCAGAGAAACGTGGGCACCGTCATCTTTAGATAATTGTCTTTGAACTTCCGGTTCTGTATATTTCAATGGCATCGCTGTTAGCTGGTGAAGTGGATTTACTTATTGTAGATCGAGTTAACAAAAGTTATCATGAGCATTGTAATGTTTATCATAAGCATCTAAAGCAGATGTCTAAACAAATGTCGAACAGGATTTTTTTACGAGCAGTTCGTTCATAACTATGCAAGATCGCTGCGAAAATACAGACCGGAAGTCAAAAGACAACGAGCAAAACGCTAAAAAGGGGCGGGGCATCAGCCTTTCGCTTTACTTGAAATCACTGACTCACTGTCCAACAAAATGTGTTGCAATCTAACTTGTTCCATAGTGTGATAACGTGTCAAAAAAATGATGTCTAAAATTCTGAGACCACTGGTGAAAATACTTTATAACAAACAAACAAACATTATATTATCAGCACAACAATTAGCATGGAAATGAAAAGTACTTTACTTGAGAGAATGAAAAGTACTTTACTTAAAGGGATGTGCATAAGACTAACATGACACCTTCATAATCATGACATTATGAATATGAAGTAAGTTTTATTCATGTTTATGACAACTGTCATTAAGTGTCATTTGCTCAGTTATGACTTTTTTAATGCAAATATGACATTGTTTGAGATGTCTTTGTTATGAGACCTTGACATAAACCAGTAAATCATAACCTGTCAATGTCTTCATGACAACTTGACATTACTAAGACAACACAACCTGTCATAAACATGACATAGCAGATTAATTATCAAACTTAATAAACCACCTAGCTTTATTGGTTAACATTACATTAAACTATCAGGTGGTTGGTTTTGACATTGGCTATCATGAATCCATTATAATTTTTTAATGACAAATTCAATTAATACCACTGTAGTTGAGGTCACAAAAATATTCATGACACAGTTATAATGGCCTCACGACAGCCAATGTCAAAGCCAACCACATGACAATTTAACTTCATTTAATGTCAAAATGTCATGACAACAACACTAACGGGTTATGATGTTATGATTTAGGTCAAGATATCATAACAAAGACATCTTAAATAATGTCTTATTTGCATTCAAAATGTCATTATTGTGCGAAAGTCACTTAATGACAGTTGTCATAAACATGCATAAACCCTACTTCATATTCAAGTCATGTTATGGTTGAAGGTGTCATGTTCAAGTAAAGTGTTACCGTATTTAGTTTTTAAAAGCTGCAGCACTCAAACTATTTATTCTAAAGAACATGATGATCTTGTTCTCCAGCTTGATTCGAGATGATCCAAAGCTATTCTTGTGCTTCAATGGGAGACAGACAGATCTGACTGTCTCTACAAAATTCCACATGAACAATGTGAATAATGCCCTAGAAATGGTACAGAATCCGAGATAGTTCGAAACGTCACTAAAACTTTCAGGTTGTTTCAGGTTGTTTGACTGTGAAAATAGATTTTGGACCCTGCCGAACGTCACATTGATTCTCCTAAAAAAGAAAGTAGTACATCTAATCAGACAGTGTTAATGCATTACTAGAGATACATGCAACTCTTGACAAATATCTGTTCGGCAATGTGTATGCCGGTCAATATGGCTATTTCCAGGGATGGATGAATGGAAAAACATCATGAACATCATGCAAACATTCAGGTCATTGTTTATTGATCCATAAGTATGAGTTGTAATTATGAGCAAACATGAAATATATTAGACAGGGGTGAAAACATGGCTAAACACAAAGCTTTTAATTGTATTAACCACAAATTATTAGTCTGGAAACTGGCACGATTTAAGCAAACACACTTGTAAAAAAGCCATTGTCTCAGAAATGTTTTTGGCAGAATATGGGAAGTTGATGGAGTGATGGAGCACAGGTTGCCTTCGAAAATCTGCAGAGAAATATAGTAATAAATCCATCTTTAGCACAGTGAAGCATGGAGGATGAGTGTCGTTGTGTGGGGAGCCTTTTTAGCTGCTGGTATTGGTGAGATAATTCACTGTGAAAAGTCATTTAATGCATTTGGAGTTCAGAAGAATATTGCAGAATGGCTTGCTTCCCATCAAATGAAAAGTTGTTATCAGGCTCGTGTTTTTGCTGTTCAAAGTGCAGTTTTGAACCCTATAGCGAATCTTTGATCTCACGTTCAACTGAAACGAACTGGGAGACATACTTCTAAATAGTTTGAAGCCTTTTACATTAAGTGGAACAACACTGACTCTTCTTCCTGTTAAAAAACTGTCTGCAAGTTTTATTGTCTACTTTATCTACAGTATTTCTGCAATTCTCGCTAATTTGCCGACCAGTGATCCGCGATTAAACCGCTAAATATTTTGGATAATGGGTTGTAGAGCTCCATGCCTGTGGTCTGGTGGAGACACACTTGTCTCAGTGAGTAGAAAGCCGTTCTCACTTTAATAGAAACACTCTCCCATGACTCCCAACCCACACAACCACAGCGTCAAACACCGCCAACCTGGTCACTCGCTCCTGTGTGGTTCCCATGGCCCAGTTCTCAGATGTTCTGCTGACACCAGCATTTCGTTGTTGTTGTATTTCCAAATCTCTGGTACATTTGCAAAGAGGAAAAATACCGAGCCGGTCTGGCAGGGTCTTAGAGGATTGTGTTTCAGCCATCTGCTGTAGTCTGGGCCTCTCCAGCAAGGCTGGACTGTCTTTCCGCATTGGGTCTGATTTATCAAAGCATTCAGTTCATGCCAGATCACTCCGGTGGTGCAAAAAGAGGAAGGGAGCGTGTAATCGCCTAAGGCATTCGATGTGCCAATCATAGATGTTTCTGGTGGAAAAAAATATAACATTATCTAAAGACTTGGTCCCATGACTGAATTGCCCCATCCCATTTCCCTGCGCTTATCGGGGTTAGAACAGAGGTGGGTTGGGCAAAGCAGACATGTAAATACAAAGCTCATTTTTATAATGTCATACAGATAGAAAATGGGTCAAACTTCAGACATTTTGACAGTTTTAAAGCAGGTCAAGCCATTGGATAGAAACATTTTCACTTAAAGTCTGGCTGTGATTGTATTTTTATGTATAAATCTATCACTCGGTTGTTTTTATTGTGGATCAGCTGATTCGGTTGCATTGCCTGCTGTGACCTTGAACCTGTAAAAGGAATTGTTGTCCTAATTTAAACGAGGGATCTGGATGAGCACCAAGTCAAACAGCAAAAACTTTAGGAGACAAACCAAATGCGCAGCCTTGGTGGTCTAGTGTGGCCGATTTAAGCCGGTCTCTGCGAAACAATTACTTTTTAAGCTCAACCCGAGTTTACTTTGAAACAAGACCAGAGAACATTAGAGCCCCCGGTTTTCTTCGGGGTAAATTGAGCTAATGTCCGGAGTTGAGGCATTATTCGGGATGTGTTACCCAATATGGGGGATTTAAAACCTGTTGTGTAAAGCTCTTGCTTGTTTGTCATTGGATTTGGAGTTTTGAGTCTCTCAGATTAAGGAGGCTGTGTGTGAAATCATTTCTTGAAGCCACCGGAATGGTCAGAGGTGCCATTAAGAGATTAAACATGGCGTGTTTTAATATCACCGAAACACACTTGCCTTCTGTTTTGGTGGGACATACCAATAGGATGTTGAACTTTGAGATGTGGATTTTTGAGAGTGGGGCGATGCTTCGGTAATTTAGTGGGGGGGGGCGACTTAAACGCCTCATCCACCTGTCTCTGGAAAGCCTGTCCTGTTGGGCGATTGAAGGCTTTTAACTTCATCGGATGCAATATGCATGGGATAATGTACAGCCAGCCAGGCATTAAAGTTGAAGCGGAAATGGCTTCTGAAAAAGCGCAGTGCAGAACTTGACTTTGTCCACCGTCAGTTATTTGTAATAAACACTGCAATATTCCATCAAAATAATAACTGTCCATTTTGATGGTGTCTTCAAATTAAAATGGGGGTTAATTTTGTAATGTTGACTGGCTGACTGTATTTCACAACAAATACATATATATGTATGCCGACATTAATTTTTTTTTTGACATTGTTTTATAGTTTTACCTGAATATTATCTAAAAGCTAAGAAAAAAATACAGTTACATCTATTATATATATTTTTTTTAATCAAAACTAGTTGCCCTTCATGAAATATTAATGGAGAAAGGCATGGCATCATGATTTTCAAAATAAATTGCCGAGGAGCCGTAATTTATAAATTTGCAAACTTCTCATATTCTGAATAGGATGTCTGCTTCATAAATTGTATGAAAATTGTGGAAATAATGGTTCATATCACTCAAAACACGTATGGAAATGGAGGCACCCTTATATGGGCAGTAATGGAGTCTGATTGTGCCCTAGTGAAAAAGTTTGGTACTGCGCCCAAACAAAATCTTACTGAAAGCTCATTTTTTGAGATATCAACCTAAAATTTCAAACAGTTGTTCAGATTTTTTGACTTTGATTTTTTTTTTTTTTTTGCAGTTTTAGAGTCACACAGGTTTTGAAAAATCTATATTTTGTATAAAATATGAATAATTATTTTTTATATATTGTACATTTTCAGAAACAAACTTCTATAATTGTTTTTTGTTTCACATTCGTAATTTATTTCACTTCTACAAAAATCTGCCCAATGTCTTCTTTAAATCGAGACCAATCTTACGTCTATATTCCAAAGCGTTCTTGAATTACAACCATTTAAGTTTGAAATCTGCATTTTCATGTATATTAAAAAAGGGGGATGACACTTTAAGTAAGTAAAAGTAAAGTAAAAATTGACTTTTTTAAGAAGATGAAGATATTCCATGAAGATATTTTGTAAGTTTCCTACTGTAAATATATAAAAGATGTATTTTTTGTGAGTGAATGCAGCACAATCAAGAACATAAATGTAAAACGTTTTCTCAATTTTCTCAGTGTTTTGATTTTTTTTCTCGGCCAAATATTGTCCTATCCTAACAAACTATACATCAATAGAAAGCTTGTTTATTCATCAAAATTTTCAAATAATTGACCCATTTGACCAGGGTCACATATGTACTTTATTCTATACAGATGTTAAAAAAAAGTGCTTTGACAGTTCTGGACTTGGCAGACCCAAAATATCTGTTTTGTTTAAGGTGTGTGTACAATACACAAAACAATTTCTGCATGATTTGGCAAAAAGGAGTTTGAACATGCATATGTGAACCAAAGGCATGCAGTGGCAGTGAAATAGTAACTTTAAATTAAAGGGCTGCCCTTAATGTGGTCCCACCGTTTGGTTAAGCTCAAATTTCATACCCTAAAGTAATTACAAATGTGGCCAGTCAAGATCAGTTTGACTGACGGATCTATTGGAAAAAAAAACTGCACAATATGTTTGTAAAGCTCTTTTCTAGATATGTTGCACATGTAGGTGTTTCTTTACGACTTTTGGCCCTGTGAAGTTTCAGTGAATGAACTTTAGAAAGTGGACATCCATCCATCACAGGATACTTCACCAATACTTTTTTTGTCATGTTAAATGAATACTGTTGTGTAAATAATAACGGTACTGGACATTATGTTTTGAAATAAAATGGTCAATTCCTTTATCTTGCTTAAGCTAATAGCATTTTAGGTAACCTAAATAATATTAAGGTTGAAAGTTTGGGACAAGGGTAAAAAATTACTATTTCTTCATTGAAAATAAAACAAATAAATGAAGGCATGGTAAAAAGTTTCCAAACCTTCCTTAAAAAGTAATTAGACTTTCTAACAAAAAGAAAACAGTGCCTGTTAGAAAACACTCTTACAATCATTATTGGAAGTATTACTCCAAACAACATGGAATTTCTCTTGCTTCCTCATTGGTTCCTTTTCCAACATTCCGACACTCACCCGGCTCCATTGTTCCGTATCGGACAATGTTGTACTTGTGTTGTGACAGGCGGATATGTTGTGCTGGGGGAGTTCATAAGCCAAAACAATTCTCAGAACGCCTAGAATGTTCCTCTTTCATAGGGGTTTCGTGGCTTGGTTTGGGGACACCACAGGCACTTCGAAGAGACTGCACACAGTGCTGAGGCCTGAACGGGGCCCCTCGGTCTACTCCCACTCTGACCGAGCTCGCTCCGTTCCAGACGTACAGACACACACACATACTGCTGACTCTGTTGGCTGGAGGTGCCCCCTCTGCGAGTCAGTATATAACAAAACCCAGGTGAATTCTTATTCTGCGAGCGTCAACACTGCAGCGCCTTGTAAATCATTCAAATAGTCAACAATGGACTGAGTCTCTCTACAGCTTACACAAACATTTAGGTGGTTTTAGAAGTATGTATTCCTGTTGAAACGACAAACAAAAAAAGATATCTGACTTTCACATAATCGCAATAATGTCCTTTTCTCGATTGGCTGGTTGAAATGTGATTTCCCAAAATGTGTAACACTGGCAACTTTCAAAACATTGCGCTGTTTGTTTAAGCTTCCTGACCAGCCAGACAACAGCAATATTGATTTAACAAAGGGCGTGAGTTTGGGGCGGGGCTATCTGTTATTCGAGCAATGGCGGTCAGAGATTTTTTGAAAACAATCATTGTTTTTGCAATGCAGTTTCCACTTGAGATTTGAACTTAGACAAACTCAAATTATTCAGTAAAACCTCTTAGTGAAGTGTTTAAAGTTGCAGTCCGCAGCTTTTCCCTTCGCCATCTCTGTTCGAAATCTGCAATTGCAGTTATTCGCGGGATTATCATCTTTACGGGGGTTATAAATCGGTATGAAACAGCGTGGAAAATGTCTTCTGAACAAGTAACATCCACTTTTGTTCTGATCAACTAAGGGGGAAAAACATTCGACATGATAAGCTTCGTTAGATTTAATCAACGCGATTTACAGCAACCGTGCTACCGTCCTACTTTGTTCTGAAATTGTTCATGTTAACAACATCAGCATTGCGTGACTAAAGGCCAGTACACACCAAGACGAATATCAGCGCGCGTTATTCGTCAGCATTTTTCAAAGTGTTTTTTTTTTGTGTTCACACCAAAGCGATTTTCACTGACGATGAGCCGAGTGAACATGCAAATTCATTGCCTGACATTAGATGCCGCCCATTTGCTCTGTAATACCACTCCATAACAGTTCTCTTTAATCAAGATGTTTGTAGTCGCTGTCGCGTTTGTCATATATGTTCTTACACCAATGAGACCAGCAGCTCTGCATTCATCTTGCTTTGCATCTTCCTCTTCTTATTTCTTCCTGGCTGTGTAGACGGCGCCGCTATTTGGCGTGTATCTTCTTCGCCGTTGCATATGTGTGCTCGGCAAGACCGTTTTGTGTTTGAGCGCCCCCCAAGCTGTGTTTTACTGTAACTTCAGAAGCTCCAAACACGTGAGCAAAAGCAGCAATCTCATTGGTCGGATAGTTTTTGACTAAAAAAAAAAAACTAACCCGTCAAACAAAAAAAAAACTAACCCGAGGCGGTTTTTTAAAAAAATGACGCTTTTACGCGTGGCGTTTTACGCGTCAGTGTGAACACTCACATTGGCGTCCTTTGTTTAGTCACGAGGCGTTAAACTTCGGCGAATAACACGCGCGGAATTCGTCCTGGTGTGAACAGGCCTTAATGTTAGTTTTACGGTTACCTGTGTAGTTCAGTATTCACATTCTCCATAATAGCAAAACGAGAAAGGCACAACAAAGGAAATGCAATGACTGTGTGAATTAAGAAAATGTCCAGTTACACGACTGAACTATTGAAATGTCTTACTTGTTCAGCAGAAAAAAGCCATCTCTTCTGCCGTTTTGAACCCCTTCAAAGCACGGAGTTCACGCACTTTTCAAAACCCCCGCCGATGATTAAATCCTGGTGCTCGCTTGAGACGGTTTCTTTCCCTAGCCACCTTAAATCCGAAGTACGAAGTCTTTTGGGTTTTATAACTGCAGAATCTCGAGTTGACATGGACGATTGTTGTTTGGATCTTTCTGGATGCCATAAATTTACTTATGTAAAGTGCTGCGAGAAAAGCCTATACATCTCTACATCTCCTCACGCGCAGCTAGCCGAGAATCCTTCTTTATGTGTACGGTTGTGACGTAATGACGCAAAGACATGCTCGAATTTCCCACGGAAACCCACCAGTACCACTGGAATTAAAATCATTATTACAAGCCAACCGTTTTGAATCTAGCTATGGCAAGCAGATAGTTTTGACCACTGGCAGAATATGTTTTTTTTTTTAATAATTATTTTGGATTATTTTCAACTTAAAAAAGTTACGGACAGCAGCTTTAATATGCATCAAAAACAAGTTTTCAAGAAATGAAGAGTTGCCAAATGAAGAACAAGCTGAACGTATCTTTGAAACAAAATAAGTCTGCCAAAGAACATTTCAGTGTGGTTTGTGCTCCTGGGGCCTGGCACTATTCTGAGGCTCGCACCAAGCAAGAAAAATATGTTTTGGCATCTGTAACATAAACCATATTTATTTTCTTTTCTTTGGTATGTGCGAGTGTAGTCATCCATACCTGTTTTGTTGATGCAAACCAAAACAAGATTCATCATTTGTCATTTGGAACGCTGTGATGTTCTTTGAGGTCGCGAGTCAATGAAAAGCCGAGCGGGATTATATTCATGTTAGTTTATTGAACAAGTCTTTGACTCAGTATGGGACAGAGGATGACTGACACTTTAGTATCTAAATAAATCTCTGAGAAAATAATACTGTACTCTAAAATGGCATGTCTGTTTTTTTTTTTTCCCCCAGTAAATCTCTGAAGTACAATATATACACATTCTTAATATGATACATACTGGCATTAGCAAACTAACAACAGCCATAACATTGAGATTTGATACCGTTTAATCGTTTATGATTGAGGGTTAACTGATTTGAATCCCCTCCATGACTTTAAATACATTCTTTCCCTTGCATACAAAAGTGGATTTAAATGACACATCTCCACTCTTCCATTCACATACAATGCTTTCTCTTCAAAATATACTAATTTTGCATCCACTGACTCAAGAAAAAACAAGAGTAAAGACATTTTCGATAACAATATACCATTCACTAGCTTAAACTGTGCTATTTCTCATCCTGCCAGTATTGTTTTCTGGGAACGTCTACGATTTTCTCCCAGTCTTGAGAGCATTGATGCATATTTCTCTATATATGCATACAACTCAATTATTCATGCAACTAATCTCAATAAAAGCTACTTCTTTTTGGATATACACATCAGACAGAAAAAAAAAAAGTTTTCCCAATCTGATTAACGATTTAGAAGCAATAAAGTCAGATCAATACTCATTAACGGCATGTTCCAGAGCGGGTTTCTTCTTGAAAGTACACCAGTTAAACGAAATATGTTTGATTGTATTGATAGAGCTTGTGCAGCTTCAATTCACATCTCAAACGTGTGAATTGTTAACCACTTCCTTCTGTCGCATGGATAATAATTGCAGTAGTAACAGACTAATGATTGAACAAGTATTTAACGAAGAAGATTAAATTTCTAACGAGTTGAGCATAAAACTGTGATCCATTGTCTAGTAGATTATGTCTATAGCTTAGTCTAAATAAGCTATACATTTAATATGAGCAGTTATGATGCACATCACCTTAGCAGCGAGCACTCGATAA
Source organism: Cyprinella venusta (assembly GCA_038021265.1). Classification (NCBI taxonomy): domain Eukaryota; kingdom Metazoa; phylum Chordata; class Actinopteri; order Cypriniformes; family Leuciscidae; genus Cyprinella; species Cyprinella venusta. Next base: position 24,072,444 of record CM075863.1, read on the forward strand.
CACACAACCACCCGCACACAACGACACACACAAACACATCTTTCCCGCTCCCTGATATCAGTCTCACTGAGTTATTTCTGGGTGCTGTAAAAGTTGTAATGCAATGGTGTAAAAGTGTAATGCTGTAAAAGTTGTAATGTAATGGTGTGTGAAATTGAGGTAATTATATCGTGTATTCTAGCGTCTACCAGAGAGGTTTTATAGAAAGTGTGACCAAAGAACTCAATCGAGACTGAAGAGCTTATGCTGTTGTGGATCACAACACAGAGAGTTGCCTTGAGCTAAAAGGGAATGGGTTGGTCTAAAAGCATCACATTAGAAGGCTATGCCACATATCCTGTAACAGATTACACACGTTCAACCTTTTCCCCCTCCACCGAACGGACCGTCGGATGGGTTGAGATTTCCCCAGGCCCAAAAACCCAAAGAACAGACTTAGCTTACACAAAAACAGCACTTAGTGGTTTCTTCTTGGTCGCCCACTCACCACAGAGATGGACAAATAAAGTTAAGTGTCACAGAGGTTACAAAAATTCACAGAGACACACCTTGTGGTGAGCTTCCTTTCTGCACACAATATATATCCAGGTTCATGTGCTGGCTCTACTTCTGTGGATTCGGAGTAAGTGCTAGTGAGGGAGAAGCAGGTCCGAGAGCAGGTCATGTGACCACCTGCTGTACTGTGGAGCGTTCGTGCGGACACGATTGGTCCCCGCAGTGCAGCCTCTTTAGGAGCCGCTGAAGTTTATGCGAAAAGTTCTTGTTCATTTGCCTGTACATGAGGGGAATGGCAAAGCTGCTGCAGAAGGCGAGCAGCACGGATAAACATCTCAGGAAGAAGTATGTGGTGAGGTGCTGCCTGTTGGAATAGCTCCCAGGAGCTCCCGCCACTGTGTGCACCAGTAAGGTCATGTAGTACGGAGTCCATAGAAGAAACTGCATGCACACAGAGGCCAGCAGCAACCTGTGGATGGAAGGATCGAGCCTCCCAGAGTCCTGGTCCAAAGGCGTGGACTCCTTCCGGATTCGGAGGATCAGCACGAACGCGTAAAGCACGGCAACCGCCGGCACCACATACCCAATGAACATCATGATGGCGTCAGCCGCCTCTTTGTTTTGCATCTTGGAGCACTCGATGATCTTAGTGGAGACGTGATTGCACACGTAGAAGAGCAGCGAAGAGAAGCTGGTGAGTACGGCACCGCCCCAGATAAAGCCGCAAACATGCTTGGTGTTGTAGACGCTGGACATGTAGGTGCGAGGAAGAGCTCGCTCAATATAATAGTCCAGACTGAGCAAGGTAGTGGAGTACATGATGACCAGAGAGGAGATGTTGAAGAGAATGAGGAGGGTGATGTAGATCTCGTTGTTGTATTCCCACATTGGCCAGCGTGTAAAACTGGGGCCCAGCAACTCTACTGGAGCCACCAAGTTGAGCACCAGACCAGCAATGGCTATGTTCACAAAGTAGACATCGGGCATGGTCATGGTGACCTTGTTGGAAAGGTTGACCACCACCAACAGGGCATTGTAGCAAAGCCCCAATGGAAAGCAGACAATGAGGTACACCAAAGAGAAGACGGACAGAATGAGTCCGAAGTCCTGGCAGAGCCGGAGGTCCACGTTGTCGTCCGTCTCATTGTAAACCATGCAACTCCACATTGCTAGACTTTCCAAAGGTGTCTGCTCCGTCTTTCTGAATCAGCTGCAAGAAAGAGCATGGGCAATGTTAATTCATCGGCCTGTTTTCAAAATCATAAAATGCTTTTATTACCGGACAAGATCCGGGGTGTCCAATCCTGCTCTTTGAGTGCCACTTTCCTTCAGAGTTCAGCTCCAATACACTGACTGGGAATTTCTAGTAATCCTGAAATCCTTGATTGCTTATTCAGGAGTGTTTAATTCAACGATAAAGCTAAACTCTGCTGGAAGTTGATTGGACACCCTTGAACACAATGATGGATAGTTGATGGATATAAGTTTACAACTTTATGTTTTTGAATTTTTCATACTTTCTAGGTGTTTCCTGATCAATGGCTTGCAAAAACCTTCTTGCTGTTGTTACCACCTCATAGAGAAGAAAACTGAAACCATACATAAACAGCATAGTCAATGTACAAGCATTCGATTTGGAGGAACGCCATTATTTCCACTTCAGACTGAATTCAACTCGGCACAATATGTTGCACTGGAGAGCAAAACCCTAAACACAAGGACTTCATTTCAGTCACCACGTGCCATTAAGGCCGTGTGTCCACCAAAGCGTTTTTAGCCAGCTGAAAATGCTAGACGCTCTGCCGAAGATGCCGTTCTTTGGGCGCTTGAGAGCGTTTTGGCAGCGCAGCGTTTTTTTTGTTGAGACTTTTCGTTGCTATGATACAGAATATCCATATCAGTTTGAATGTTGTGACAGTTGGTCGGTGTGGTATTAGTCCCGCCCCTCCTCCACTGTGATTGGACGGCTGGGTAAAAAGTGACAGTGATGAGCGCTGCGTTTTATCCAAAGTTGAACATTTTTCAACTCTCGGCTACCAGTAAAAACACTGGGCGCTCGGCGCTTCAGCGTGAAAAAAAACGCTCAGCGCCTCGGTACGCTCATGGCGTTTAAAAAAACGCGGCGCTCCCATTGAACACAATTGAAAACATACGCCAGGCGCGTGGAAAAACGCTTTGGTGGACACACGGCCTAAGGATCATGTTGTACAAAAAAGAGGAAGGACACCACACCATTAAATGACATCAGATGTTTCTTTCCATAACAATAGGTTCCACCTCTCCAGCTCGGCACCTTGCCTCGTTGAGCGGTGACAATACACGTGCTGTGACCAAAGGATGGCATAATTCAGCTCTAAGGCTGTGAGGCAGGCAGATTTATGGCATGAGATGTAACATGTCAGGGGAGCAGTGGATGCACACAGTGTGAAGTTTGAGTTCAGGATGAGGTCACAGCGCGGGCACATGCAGAGAGCTGCTCTGCAGTCCACTCATTAAAACATAATGACATAACGCTCTCACAATGTGAACAACACTTTTGTATGATTACACACAGGCTACATTATTGCTTTATTTTATTTAATTAGCTTCCTGGCTTATTTTATGTAAACAAATGGTAAAGGGAGCAAAGTTAAGGAGGAAAGCCAAATTTGAACCTGGTTTCCCCTGTGTTTGTTATATGTGACGAACGTGTCCTAGCCAAAATAATTTGTCCCTACTAAGTTTAGATACGCTATGTTTACATACTCCAATCTTAATGAATTTAAAGTGACTATAGAATGTTAAGTGAATATAGCCTATTCATAAAAAAACATAAAAACCAACAACAATTCAATGAAATCCTTAATTATTTGCATGACAATTGTCAGGAAAAAAGGAAATTGTGACAGCCCAAGTCATTATATATTTAATGTCTTAAGAACATATTTTGCAGATCAAACTTTCTGACACACGGCTTCTGGCTTTTTTGTGCATGTCAGCATGTATTTGGTCTTGAAAGTTGGAGCAGCAGATCTGAGCAGATATAATGACTGTTGAGTGCATGTCCCTATGTCTGCTTACATAACACAGTCACAGATCGGCTGTTTTGGCCTGGAGACAGGCAGCCATGGATTGCTCCACTATGACTCTCGCCAGAGGGTGGGGAAACTCATTTGCCCTTTTCACCTTGTAGTCACACACCTATGGTGAACCAGCATGTTTTCTGCATCAACAGCTCTGTATGCAGCACTTTATGTTGCGGTCTAACCGGTATGTAACTACCAGTAAATATCTTCATGGCAACACTTAAAAGGGTTAAACTCTGGTCTAGAGGGAAAAAAAATGTTCATATCGGTGCATCTCTACTTGTAAAGACTAGTTAAAGTTAGTTTTCTTCACTGGTATGAGACTCTGTCCTGTTGGGAAGTCTGGGAACAGGAGAAAAGTGTTACTGTGGGGAAAACAAAATGTGATGACATGGTTTTTAAAGGGCAGGTGTAAAAGTCTGACTCCACAATGGCCATGTCGGCTTTTCTGCATGAATTACTTTCAAAGAAACAAAATATCTTGCAAATGGACTTTGCTGCTAGCAAACACAATAGAACAGCCAAGACTAGTCACTACCTGTGTCCCTATCTGTGTCCCTATCTCTCACTTAACAACAGTCATCATCCTGTTCTCTTCTTCCTCTTCCTGTGACCATGGTGCAAATAAGGGCAGTATTGCTGAGTTTTAGTTGCAAACAGTTTACTTTTTACACATCCACTGAACCGGTTTCATCTGAGGAGGACAGGTCTTCGGACTGCATGCTGCTCATAAGGGTTTAGATCAGATCTTTTCAAAATCAGCTACTCGTTGCAGTCTGAAAAATGTAACTCGTTCTTGAGCGAGGCCTGCATAATTAGGGCCCACAGCAGCAGTCACATGATCCGTCAGAAATCATTCTAATGTGCTGATTTGGTGTGTAAGAATCATTTCTTATAATGGTCAACGTTGAATTGAAATCTTTAGCAACATTATAAATGCATTCTTGCTGTATAAAAGTAAAATCTTACCGATCCCAAACCTTTTTAATGGTATTGTACATTTTTGTATTCAACCATCCTGCCCATCCTTACTGTACTTGCTTTTTAAAACTTGCAACCAGCATCTTGTCTGACTCAAGAGACCATGACCAAACACTGTCTATGCTGGAAGACTGAAGCATTCCTGAGTGGGTGCCAAAGGTAGCTGACATCACTGCTTGTAGTCATTTATTTAGAGAATAGTACTTCTAACGCCTTCAGCTCACGGCTCACATACATGACCGAGCATGCCCGCAACGGTTAAGTGTCCATCCACTGTGAGTGCCTCACAATGACCCCTGTTATCAACTGTACCTCCCTCAAACAAACAAACAGGAGATCTTGGCTGACCATGCATCTGGATGAAGAGTGTAGTGGGAGTCGAACTAAATGCACTTGACACTTTCAGAGAAGTAGTCAACCCTCCGCCCGGCAGATGAAACGAGTGCTGCTCCACACCCCTCGTTTCCCCACTGGAATGTACAGCAAATTCTCCGAATCGGCTGAGTGATGTCCCATGATTGCATTTTCTGAGCTTTGTGTGTGTGTGTGTGTGTGTGTGTGTGTGCATGCTGCAAGGGTTTAGGTAATGAATAGGGAACAAAGATGAGGACTGGGTGCTCTGCAGTCAAATCGTGTTTTGCTACAATACATTTTTCACTTCTGTATTTCAGCTTCAGGGATTTCGGAAACAGAAAGCAGACTACGAGGAAGTAGACGCATTTCATCGAAATGAGATGACAGGCAAAAGTGACATAAACAAAAATGACAAAAAATCTGAATATGGTACTGCATGTTAAAACATTTCAGTGATTAACAATGGAAGTCTCCACTTCCGCTATATATATATATATATATATATATATATATATATATATATATATATATATATATATATATATATATATAAACGCACAGCTGATGTTACACCAGGTTTTTATAGCATCTAATAACTCACTAAAGCCAAACGTATTGGAAAAATCAACACTTAAATGTATTCAAAATCTTAATTTACTCATACGGGAGCACCAGACTGAAATGGCGTATGTATGACACGCCAATTCGTATTTCAGGGCTCCAGACTAACTCTTTTTACAAGGAGCGCTGTTGCCCCAGACTGAAAATTTTAGGAGCGCAAGCAGAAAATTTATGGGCACACCTTAAATTAGCTTGCAACGCAATTAAATTCAAATTTCCCCATTCATAACTGTAATACTGACTAATTCTTTACTAATAACTAGACTTAACATACAGATATTATGATATGCTGTTTTATTTTAAGTTTACAGGGCTCCAGACTCAAATTTAAGGGCAGCACCACCTCAAATGAGAACTCACACTGAGTTCTACAAAAGAAAAAAAAAATCTTGTAGTACTGGGGCTAACAATAAATCACTAAGCTTAATTTAGGGTGTAGATGAAATTAACTTTAGTTATTATCATTTATAATGTCTTAAAATTAATTTAAAAAAACAGAAGTAGTGAAAACATGTATATTGAGGAGTGAAAATAGTCAATAAACATCCTACTGTTTACAATGGTATTTTTTTTTTAAATAAGTGTTTAAAAGAGAGTTTTCCAACATCATATTTTTTATTTTAGGACAATCTTTGAAGGATGAACAAAAAATGTGTTGGTCATCACATAAAAAATAAAATTAAAAAAATATATATATATGTATGATATTATAGTTTTGAAGTACTGCAAAAAGATGTGTATGCTACTTGTAAGCGTTTGACTATTTCTGTCACAATATCATATTTATGGTTCGAGTCAGCTTACTACATTAGCCTAAATCCATGGTGAATGTTGCTGATTTGTGGATTGAAAGCCTCCTATAAGTATTTCTCCTGGTTTCCACGTCAGCGGTGTGTGATCTGATATCTGGTTTATTAAAGAACTCTGCGCCGAATCGTAATGTTTCTCACTGGATGTCGTAGCGATGATGTTATTAATTCTGAGGCGAATTCAATGGATTTCTTCACTGGATCTCCTAGTAACAGTTTGGCGTGATCGAGATCGGCCCGCGACTGGCAAGTTCGCGGCTTTATTTTACTGTCAATGGTTCGGGGCGCTGCTTTATAGATATACAAAAGAAAGGCTATGCGCTGCTCTGTCTGTTATTGGTCCAAACTAATAAACGGTCCGTGAAGCATAAATGAGTAGCGTATTTTCGTTCCACTTTCATTTTGTTTGCATTCGCTACTCGGTAACGAGTCGATAGATCGCTTCTTGCTCAGACGCACATAGCAGGTTGTGATATTTGTCTCTGTCTCCTTCCCACAGACGTTTACGTGTGCTATTCTTGTCACGGATTCATTGACCTGCCCCTTCCACGCTTACCATGCGTTTAACGAGTGGCAAATTTACTGGGAGCACGTGTGCGACTGGATGTAAAATTCAATCGCACACACTCAAATTTTGGTCGCAAAAATTTTATCAACACGTATAATAGCTTTTCAAGTGTGTTTATCAACGCCGTTGACTTAACGTTACATTACTGTATATATAAATATATGACCTACCCCAACCCCGTCCCTAAACCTACCCGTCACTGGGGTTAATACCATTTATGAGTCTTCCCCTACCATCCCAGGAAAAAAAGTTATCGCTCCCCAGATGTAGATCTACATTTTGCTTCGTTTCGTTCGGACATTTAATGGCGTGTACTGACACGCAGAATCACTCCAACATTTAACAGCGTAGACATACACGCAAAAGATGACGGTTCGTTTCGGCGATACACTCAGATAGCTCAAAATGCGTATAGATAACACGTCACTTGACTTGAAAGTGTCGTGTATGTTTACGCAAAGTCATGATGTCATGTTGCAGCACACATGAGCTCAAACAAAGTTCCCTTCACCCACAAAACTCACCATAGCACATTAGTAGAATATAAAATAACCAAAATATTCAATAGTGAAATGCAATTTGTGCAATATACCAAACCTTTAACCGGCGCCAACAATTTAAAAGTAGCCCAATTCTGCGGGAAAATCAAGTAGGCTATTTGGCAACCACAGCTGCTGTTTTTTTTTACTGTAAATTTAACAAAATATTGTTTACAATGAAACAACACGAAAGTCAGTATTCTATGATGTCAACGTATGGTGTTTTTGCCCAGCAACCCTCTTCAAAAACCAACCTTGCAACAGGCAGAAATAGTAGTAGTGAGCATCTTGGTATAGAGATCAAAGTGTGCCTCATAAATATTAAAATATTTAATATTCAGCTGGAAATGTAAAATAAACGGATCCTCAGCCATGTGAGCTCAAAGTTAAAATGTGTCTGGTTTGAAAGTATGGGTGTTGCAGAGCCCGAGGGATCTTTCGCGTTTTGCATCTAAAAGTTAGTTTATTCAACACCAACTAGTCCTGTTTCAATCTCATCCTCCAACAGCGTAATTCATTCTTACATGCTTTTCATCACCTACACGCAGCCGGGGCTCAGTCTGAAGACCAGGACATTTTTTTCTAAGCCTTACAATACTTTCCTGAAGCTGGTGAAACAAACAAACGTCTCAATTAAACCTCCTGCACATTTCTGTGTTAGTCGTCCTGACACCGTCTCAGCTGTGCTGACCCCTGGGACGGCATGTTCTCTCAGCGCTTCTTTGTTAAGTTATCAGCAGGAGAGATCACTCTGGGTGTTTGAGTACCGCATGCATGGTTTAATCGCAGTCTTGAACCGAGAAAAACAAATTCACTGCAGGATCGTTCCTAGTTATTCAAAGCGATTCACGTATGATTTGCATAGCACAATTTGTTTACAGGTGAACTTTATATTTTGGTGTGTACATCATGTCTTAGCATTGTGGGTTGTTGGAATGAAATATCTCCTTATTTGGAATGAAATATATGGACTGAAGAGAATATGATGGATCAAATTTTGACACATATGAGAAAACTGGATAACAGGTTATGTAATCCTCTCATGTCCAGCTGGACAGTCAAGACCATGTTGGAGAATAAAGCGCTCACCAATGTCTTTAGGCAAAGAGGCATGCTTCTCTCAGCTGTCTCATATGACGTCTGCGATCTTCAACAGAACTCATAGGCACATTGCCATCCTCTTACAAGTCCTACATGAACCTGATCCAACAGTAACGTAGCCTCTCTGGAGTTTTTGGTTGTTTAGGCACTAAAAAGAAGTCAGTGTCACTTCCTATGCAGCAACATCATTTGTCCACATGCATATTGCGAAATAAACAAGTGTGTCAGTGCGCAACTAAATTTCAGGCAAATAAAAACAACATGGTAATGCTTTTCCCTATTATTATTTTTTTTTATTTCTCAACACAAAATTAATGGGATAATTGTTTGCAAACCTCAACATGTGCTCCTCGATCCAAAACCAAACACATACAGCACAAAATGTGGTGTAAAATGCAACTAAAAGATATTTTGATTGTATTATTTAGTAGGCTAAATATTACACTACATAACAGTGGTTTTCTTCTCAGAGGTCATTAATAAGTCAACGAGAATTTAAGCAAATTAGGGTCACCATTATTTTGCCAAGACATGTTCCTGGATCAAAATATTTAGCTGATCCTGCATAAAATTCCTGTCTGATTATACTAATCCTAAACCTAAATCAGAGGGAAACAATAGTGAATTACACTGATGTAGAAGCACCTAACCCTGGTTGTAAGCCTAAACTTGACATCAAAAATGTGTCCCTTAAATCTGATTGGTCGTTTCAGGATCATTAAAGATGTTGAATGTTGAGCCAGGAACATGTTGTAGTATATAACGTATAAATATAACCGAAAACATGTTTTTTCCCTGCGCATAATCTCAAAAACAACCCGTACTTATATTAACCATAGTTTTATTGTAGTAAAAGTGTAGTAACAGTTTTTGGTAGATGGATAACCATTTGTATAACCAGTTTTACTATAAATACCATGGTTTGACTATGTTCAGTGTACCATGGTTAATTTGTGGTTACCGTTTATTTATTTATTTGTAGTAAAACCATGGTTAATTGACTTTTTGTAAACTTACAGTGGGAAACAAAATCGTGACTAAAAAGATGCTTAGCCTATGTTTGACTGAGCAGTGAATATCATTGGTTTGTTTTTCATCCGGGCATTCCACGTTTGAGTTTAACCTGTCTGATGTCGCTGTTAACTGTCACATATGCACACTTCGAGCGGTAAACTGTAATAAAGTGTCTAACGTGCATGTGACTGATTTAGCGAGCTCTCTCATCCCTGCTGACTAGATACAGCGGTAAATGCTACTTTAAAAACAACTTTTAACTCAATACAGGGAGGTATTGGCTAACCTACTCACCAGAGGACCAGTTCTTGGCACTGAGAGACAGCTCTCTACGGAGGCATCGGGTTCTGCTGTATTTCCATTGACATTTCTCCTCGGATACTTTGGCAAAAGCTCCCAAATCGGTAGCTAGACTTCCAGGACTTCGTATAAAATAAAGTAAGTAAAAAAATGCTATCGATTAAGTCGCCAATATGTGGCGTAAACACAGTTGCATATGGTACATTCGTCTCTGGTGCGTCAAAGCTTGTTCTGGAAAGGGGAGGACGCTGATGATCTTACTACGAATCGAGTGGTGCTGAACTCTACTGTGTGTACACACGTCACGTGACCCTCCCCCACAGTCCTCTTCAAGAGGCCCGACTGCAAAGTTATGAAATCTACTACGGTAAACCTGAGTTGTTAATATTCCTAACACAAACTGTCGCTATTGGACTGGCCCTCGTAGTTCATTAATATGCATAAGGCAGGCGTTTCGCTATTGGAAGGTTTACGGAACAACGCCTGCGTAGGCTAATTAATATGTATGAACCTAGACTTTGCTATTGGACGGTTACCAGGCAACGTTAGCGCGACCTTCTTAATATTCATGAGCGTAGCCTTAACCGTAGTAGCATTTGTAATTTCGTTTAGCTTGCAGTCAATGGACGAGTGCAGTGGAGGGAGGGAGACATACAGCAACTTTCAACAGCACACTCACTCACTATCGCGTTTAAAACCTGCCAGAGAAGCGGCTTTGAGTCTGCAGGTCAGAGGATTACCGATCTCGCAGCATTATTTAGAGTCAGACCATTTTATACCGGTAGTCTGGAGGAGGAAACTAACGTTAACCTACTTGCATTAATGTCCTTTTTTATAAACAGCAAACTCAGGTCTTTTTTGTTTGATAAAAATGCCCGAAGAAAACAGAATATAGAGAGCCTAAGTCCCTCCCCTTCCGGTCGACCACCATGGGACCTAACTTCGAAAAAATATTGAATGGTAGTCAATGGCAAGAGACAACAAATATTTTGATCTGGTTTGAATTGTGCCCTGAATTACACATATGATGTTTTTCAATTTAAAAGATAGATTTTAAAGTAAAGAAAGTCGCAGTTTGATGTAAAACCGTTGAGGTATAAGACTGTGAAAATACGTAATTACAAAGACTACAAACCCCAAAGGCGCACATTTTCTCTCAATGAATAAAGCTAACTTTACTGAGGCTTGCTGTCATTATTTCTACAGTCTTACGTTATAATCGTAACGTTACGCCGTCCTACCTGAGTGTTTTGTACCAGACTGCACGCACACAAGCAGCGGATCTCATTTCTCTTCCCGGGAGATGTAGTTCACAGAGCGATTTTCACATAAAACTAAATGTTACTCTGCTGTATGACAAACTGCGACGTTTTTGACTTTGAGAATCATCTTTTAAATTGACAAACATCATATGTGTAATTCAGGGCACAGTTCAGACGGAATAAAAAGATAAGTTGTCTCTCGCCATGGACTACCATTCATATTTTTTCCGAAATAAGGTCCCATGAGCCGGAAGCAAAGGAGCGGGACTTAGGCTCTCTATAGTGACAGAGTATGATTAGTAACAAACAAACTAGACTGTGATTTTAAATTTAGTTTAGTTTAGGCAATAAAACTTCCCATGCAGCAACATCATTTAAGTGCAAAATAAACTAATGTGTCAAACACGACAAAATGGTTATGCTTTTCCATATTTTTTTTCATCTCCTCAACACTAAAGTAATTGGATTCATATTTGAAAACCTTAACATGTGGTACTCTTTCCAAAACCAAACACATACAGCCCAATACGTGGTGTAAAATGCAAATAAAAGATATTTTGGTTATGTAAAGCAAATATTTGATTAAGATTTTAAATGTATTTAGTTAAGTTACGTTTTATAATCCTGTAATATTCAGAATGTTGATTAGATGTGGGTATTTCAATAACTGATTATTAAAGGTGTCCTTGGGTGCAAAATGTTTTGCAAACAAACAAAAATGCAGAGAAAATGAAAGCAATTTCATAAAATAGCGGTTTTATTCTACATATCCAGTGCAACGGCTTCTACTGTCATCAATCCAGTTATTTTAACTGTACAAAAACAGTTTTCCCTTTCACTGCCCTTTGTTATTCTTAATTTTTTTCCTTATAGCTGCTGATAAAATGGACATCTTGCATATTCAAAGAAAATTGCTTCTGCTTCGCAAAATAAGGTGGATAGGAAAGTAAAAGTTTACTAGTGCTCAAATCACTAATACTTACCACCAGACCCAACAACAGAGTTTGACTCAATAATCCAGAGTGATAGTATAGCATGTGTCCTTTCAACCGTTGCAAGTCCAAGTCCAAATTAGCATATTACATATTATTATAAAACACATTGACCCACAGCTGGAGGACAAACACAAACATAACTTATTGAGTGTATATTTAAAGTTTTAACCTTTGACAATGGCAACCAAGGCATGCTCTAATCAGCATATGCGACTGCTAGTTATTCGTCATCATGTGGTAGATCTGTTTCCTCTTGCACCTCATTTTTAAGAAACTGAAGGGAAGTCTTTCGCAGTTCTGTTTTCCTGGGACATTTCATAGTTAGTCTTTCTCATAATATGACTAATTTGTAAAGAAGCTTTAAGACTGTGAAAAGCGAGACCCACTCTAAGTACATCCCTGTTCATGACCCACATTTTAAAATCCTGACCCACAGAGCGCCAGAAAGATGTGTTATAACAGCCTGTAATTACCCTAATGTTTGTTCTAGTTGCGACACAGCTACTTTATTTTTACAATACAAACTTCCATGTTTATAGTGTTTACTTATCAACCAATTCCCTGCCTCTGAATTCTTAGCGTGTTGTCAACACTGACAGGCATAGCAATGCCCAGTTTTGAATTTGAGAATTTTCGTTACACTTATAACAAGATAAGACACTGAAGATTAAGGAGACATCTGCAAGTTAAAGGGATAGTTCACTTTGAAAAATTTTTTTGATATGTTGTTTTCACACGTTTTCTCACACAAATCGCTCGTTTCGTGTCTTAGGCCATCATTGTGTACTTACATTTACGAGTCATTACATCATGTTTAATTTGGACTTCTCTGTGCATGCTCTTTGAGGTGGACACCATAGACCTCCATTATATGACTGACAGACAAGAACGGTTTGACCTTAAAATATCAAAATTGAAAATACCGTGGAAACAAAGACACCTACATCTTGGATGCCCTTGAGGTAAGATAAAACATATCAAACATTAATTTCAAAGTGAACTATCCCTTTAAGTGGATTTTTTATTGATTTGGGTTGTATGGAGGAAACCTCTTGGACAGCCAATCCTTGGACTCCACAGATCCTCTGGGAAGAGATTATCCTTCGGGCTGAGCGTTGTGGTTATGCGACCGCTGTTAACTACGTCCGTGTCCACTAATGGCGACCACTTTATCCTTTTCTCGAAACCACGTGGACTTCTGGGTCCTCCCCTTGTTGCTATCAGAGTTGTAGTATTTGTGGCGTTAGGAATGCAGATAAAGAATGAAGCGCATGGCTGTGTAATCCTATTCAATTTAAAAAAAATGTGTAGAGACATGCCTACATTTTTGTTTGCAGTACTTACAGGCCTTCTACTTCAAACCCTTGTGCAGCAGACCTATTAGAGGTCTGTGTCCCTGTTTCCTCCGAACAATTGGCCTAATCTCTTTTAATATGACCTGAATTTGGTTCAATACATTTTGATGTGGGTTTTTATAATAGTGATTTGCAAATCACATGGGTCGTAATCCTGGCTGCCTTTGCTGAACTGTGCTGAATTCACACTTATCCAAAGTAATAGATGAAACCCGTAGTTTCATTCGAGCTGCCGGTGAGGTATTAAAGAATTAGTATTTTATGATTAATCCTCAGTGGGTGCGTACTGGCGGGACAAGGACTGCAACACATGTGATGAGAATCAGTTGGCCATTATGTGGAGAGGAAGATGATAAACAGCACGTCTTTAAAAATACAATGGGCGACTTTGAAATGAGCAGTGTTGGCGAAAGTTAGGCTAACACTGTAGAAATCACTTTTTTAATCAGAAATATCTAAACTTCAGAACAAACATAAAATGTTATAACTTGTTTTAAAGACCCTTTGTCGTGAAAATCAAGTTTTTCAATGTTGTTTATATGGCCACGTGTTGTTTTTAATGTGCTTTAAGACAAATTCGTTAGTCAACACTAAAAATGCGGTTTTGAAAACGTCTGTTTCCTACATCACAACCATGTAGCCAATCCCGTTAATGTGGGGGCGGGGCTTTTCTCCACTGACTTTTTCTATAATGTTCAAAGCGTTTTTAAGGACCCGTACACACTACTGCGTTTTCATTTAAAAACGGAGACCTTTTGCTACGTTTGCATCCCCCGTCCAGACTAAAACGGAAAAATCGAAGACCTAAAACGGAGAAGTTTAGAAACGCTGTAGCTCTATTTTGAATCTCCGGAGGGCGTTTTAGTGACGACGGGACAAAACGGAGGACTTTAGAAACGATGACGCAGAGGTTCACGCTCGGCTCTATGATTGGGTGTCATCAGTCATGACGTGTCCTTCCCTGATTCGTCAGCCACCCATCAGGTAGCTAACGTTACTTTCCTCTTCGTCAAATCTGAGGAATAGTCAATCCGTTTCCTGTTTACACTGGCACGCATGCCCAGTTTTGGTGTATGGTCACGTGATCCACGTTTTCAGTCGTTTTAATGTGGGCGGAGATCAATTCTAATATGCATATAAAACGCTGGTGTGGACGGAGATCGTATTCGTTTTAATTCTCCGTTTTTAAACGAAAACGCGGTAGTGTGGACGGGGCCTAAGGATGCAGATTATTAGAAGGCAGTGACTGAGATGGCGAACGGAAAACATGTTTGTGTGACATTAGCAACACTTATTATTAATGGTTTGATAACATAGTCAAGCCAAAGGCTAATCATATTACTGTCCGACAGTAAAGAGCGATTCATTAAACGTATTACTATTCTGATATATTCTTCTGAATGAGTTTCTGGTTTAAACATAAATGGCTGAATTAAACCAACATTTCCACTTGCCATTGTGTGACATTCCCTGAAAAACCATGAAAATTGACATTAGAAAAACGTTTATTTTCTGCAAGTAAAGCAGAAAAGAAATAGGCCTATGATTTTCTAATGTTCATGAACTGAACCACACTTCTAATTATATATTTTTTTTCATCAGGCATCACTTCATTTCTGGGAAACTGACTCATATGTTTACTGGTATTCCGCATTTTGCTTTACCTTATAAGGACATGATGATTTTATCTGATCTGAGATGGTGGATGTGGATAAATGCATGGGCTAAAAGCCTTATCAGTCAGTGACTCGTATATGAAAGAAGTCTTCATATGCTTATGAAGGCCGATCAGGAATTTGGTAAAAATATGAATATTTTACAATGAAACATTTTGAAATATGATTGCAAACATTGTTCTGTTGTAATATATTTTAAAATGTCACTTATTTCTGTGACGCCAAAGCTGCAATTTCAGCACTGTTACCTCAGTGTCACGTGATCCTTCAGAAATCATTCTGATATGCTGATTTGATGCTCAAGAAACATTTCCTATCGTCAGTTTTCAAGTGTATACGGTTTTAATTTTAGTTTTTTTGTTCACTTTAGGTAAGAAAATCATCTGCAACACAATTTGATGTATCATTCATATCTGTAAAACTAATAGTTGAGTTGCACACCGAAGTTTAATACTTAGACGTTTATATGAATGACCAATAATAAGCGAGAACTAAATAACTGTTTTACTGTTATTAACTGTTAACTATAAGGGATATGTTTTGTACACTTTATATTACTCTGGCCTGCAAATGTGCTGTCGATATATTGGATTATACCAAAGTTCAGTAACTTTACAGGCTCTCCTGCAATGGACTGTATATGTTTGTCACATCTTATGTGGGATGTGGGTTAGTCGGTGAATGTGTGCTCTGCAGGATTCACGCAGGTGGGACTTTGTAAATGCCGAGACCTAAATCTTTTTTATACCACAGACAGTAATGAGAGAAAAGGATATAGAGAATACTGGGACAAGACTAAATCACTTTCTATCCCCAAGCTCACAAATCTCTCCCCTTCTTAGAAGTGGCAGGACAGTGCAGTGAAGTTTTGACCTGCCGTCACCTTCCTTTAAAGGAATTAGACTTCACCAAGACCAGATTCATTAATGAAAGTCCCGGTTATCACAGCAACAGACCCTCACATGTTCATGTTAAAGTGATTGTGTGTTTGTGTCTGATTCTTAGAATTGAGAAGCAACATTATGGACATATAAACAATAGAGTAAATAAAACATATATATTTTCAAGATATATTTATATGCAAAAGAGATACCGTCAAGTAAAATCTTGTTTTAAGGATGTATAGATATTTTTACTGCAAGCTCATATTTTACTCGATTTTTTTTTCTTCTTCTGCAATGTAGAAAACAAGTGTACATTAATCCAATTCATGGACAGGGAAATTTAATCACCATTTGTTCATTGGACACAACCTCTGTGCTTAATACATTTTGGCTAAAATAAATAGCGTGAAAGGGAATTGAGCATTTGGGAATAAAGTGTTGTGAAAAAATTCCAACATTTCACATTAAACATTGCAACTGTTGTCTTTAACTAAATTATATATAGATAAATACAGTGTGTATATATATATATATGCGTGTGTGTATTAATATTTATTGTACTATATTCTATTTTAATATATTTAAAAAATACATTTATCAAAGCGTAATTTTTAGCATCATTATTCCAGTCTTCAGTGTCACATGATCCTTCAGAAATCATTCTAATACGCAGATTTGATCCAAAAGAAACAGTGTGTAGAACAATGCAGAAAGCAGTTGTGCTGCTATTTTAGGGTTATTTAAACAGAAAGTTCAAAATAACAGCGTTTATTTGAAATATAAATCTTTTGTAACACTATAAATTACAGTCTTTTTGATCAATTGAACGCGTCCTTGCTGTATAAAAGTAAAAATATAACTGGCCCCAAAATTTTTCAGTAGCGTTTTATCACGTTTATATTTTTTCACAGTAAATTTCATTGTGACATTTCACAATATTCAAAGGGGACAAACTAATTCCGTCAAGTGAAGTGGATAGGGAACAGTGGACACTGCATAGGGTGCACTGCACACGCCCACCGATGTTTCCTTGGTATTTCCTGAGGATAGAGATCAAACGTGACTGTGCCTTTGATGCTCTCTGCTTGCATTCCGGTTTGGACGAAGTTGCCATGGTCTTTGTATACTATATTTGAAAGAAAGGGTGTAGATTAAAATCATCAAGTTCATCTTTTACGATGTCTTTTCTGGGATGGAAGTTAGCCCTGTTGCTCCACAAACACTTCTGTCCCCACCCAGCAACAAGCACCATCTGATCGCTCCTAACATGCCTTTAAGCTCTTAGGCTGTGTATTCCTCTGTAAACCCATTATGCTGTGGTACAGATTAGGTTCACGGACAGCTTGACTCTTCCTCACCCCGACACACGATGAACCGCCCTCCCCCTCTCTTCTGGATTTTATCAGGCTTTAGTCGGATATACTGTACACCGTCAGTCCAAGATTTATTTATACGATTTGAGGAATCATTTATGTAGCACAGACTGCGTAGAATAGGGGTTTGTTCAGATCCCGAACACTAATTATAAGTGACAGTAAAAGTGACGCCTGCCTTAGCAAACACCTCTAATGAGAATCACACTAAAGCACACATGTGGAGACATTGTGTGGTTATTTTAGGCCGGCATCGTGCTGAAGCCTGTCATCCTGTCAGATCATTCTGGGAACCATCAGCCTGAGGGACCCACATGAAGCAGGTCCTGTCTCCCCGTCTCGGGCTGCAGGTGTGTCCTGATCCTCTGTGTCTGCGTCTATTTCTGCCTGCGTCTGAGACAACTGATGGGGAATTTTTAATTCAAAAGCTTTATTGTCTATCAACAACAACCAGTGATAGAAATGTGTCTTGGGGAAAAGGCTCACATCATGTAGTCTATATCAAACAAAGACACAATTGTTCATTGTGTCAAACACCTTTAAAAAATGTAATACAAATAACTAAATGTAATGATCAACATTAACTTTTAACCTTATTTAAAATGGATGTTGCAGTGGGAATTCCTGTAAGTCTTTTTAAAAATGAAATTAGCTGAATTTTCAGCATCAGTCTTTTTGTCGAAACCATTAGGCCGTGTGTCCACCAAAGCGTTTTTCCACGTGCCTGGCGTATGTTTTCAATTGATTTCAATGGAAGCGGCGCGTTTTTTGAGTGTGACGAGGCACCGAGCTTTTTTTTCACGCTGAAGCGCCGAGCACCCAGCGTTTTTTACTGATGGCCGAGAGTTGAAAAATGTTCAACTTTGGATAAAACTAAGTGGCAACATTCTAATCTGAAAAATGAAGCCTACCCGGAAGTGCGAAAAACTGCAATACATCTAAAATCCGCTAGAGGGAGGTCCCAAAAGGGAGCAAATATCCATAGATCCCATGTTAAAATGTCCGTTTTCACAGCATAAATTCATGCTTTTACAGGCTGTTAACTTTGATTGACAGCTGTTAACGGGCTGCGCCGAGTGGAATTTGACGTCTCGGCCATGATCTGACACATCATACCACCTCTTTATCCTGTCTGAACATTTGTATTTTGTATTTCTCAAGATTTTCCAATATGGCGCCGCTCATACCCCCCATAAACAGCCTCAAAACTGTTCTTCAGAAAGTCTATGGGTGACGTCACATGTGCTTTGTCCATATTTTTACAGTCTATGGATAAAACACAGCACTCATCACTGTCACTTTTTATCCAGCCGTCCAATCACAGTGGAGGAGGGGCGGGTCTAATTCCACACCGACCAACTGTACAACATTCTTTCTGTACAACGACATCAACCAGCAGAGCTAACCGAACAAAATGGATGAAAAATACATTTTTAGTATGAAACAAATTATCTGCGAAATCAGTTACAAGTAAACTGTGTATCATAGCAACGAAACGTCTCAAAACGCTGCGCTGCCAAAGTGCTCTCAAGCGCCCAAAGCACGACGTCTTCAGCAGAGCGTCTGGCGTTTTCAGCTGGATAAAAACGCTTTGGTGGACACACGGCCTAAGTCGTATAGAAAGAATGTTGTGACGGTTGGTGTGGTATTAGTCCCGCCCCTCCTCCACTGTGATTGGACGGATGGGTAAAAAGTGACAGTTATGAACGCTGCGTTTTATCCAAAGTTGAACATTTTTCAACTCTCGTGAAAAAAAAAAACGCTCAGCGCCTCGTTACGCTCATGGCGTTTAAAAAACAGGGAAAACAGTTGAAAACATACGCCAGGCGCGTTGAAAAACGCTTCGGTGGACACACGGCCTAAAATGTTTGTCACCTTTGATCAATTTATTCAGTGCATTCCTGTTGAATAAACCTATTCATTTTTTTTTAATGAAAGTGATTTTTCGAGGTAAGACATATTTTGTTGATCCTTCCAACAACCTTCCTGCCTGAAAATTTAGTCCTATCCCTAACCCTATCCATAACTCATAAAACATAGGGATTATGGTGAATAACACTGATGTAGAAACACTGGTTGTAAGCCTAAACTTGACATTAACTGTAAACTTGTCCCTTATATCTGATTGGTTGATTGGAATGTTGTGTCAGGATCAACAAAGATGTAAAATCATTACCATAAAACAACTTAAAAAAAATCTGTCTAGTCACTGTTTTCAATTCAGCTACAGTTTCTGGTCTATATTCAAATCGCAAGGAGACACCATGCAGTTTTTCAAAATGTCTCCTTTTGAGTTCCATGGAAGGAAGGATGTGTTTGGAACGACATAAGGGTGTGTAAAAGGGTGAGAACATTTCTTGGCAGTGGAAATCAAATTTAAAGCCTGATTAGTAGTCTACATAATACTTTTTTCATGGTACAATTTACCCAACCATCAGGGTCTACCCCAGCCCGTTTAAGTTTCTTCAATATGAGCCAGCAAACCTTTGATTCCGGTGGTGACTGCCGTTGGTACGTTCTTTACCCGAGCCAGAAGTCTCCTGATAAGCATCTGTGCCTCCCCGCGCCGAATGAATAATCTCCTCTCTTGGAGGGTGTATCCTCGATTCAGTCTTCTTGGCTCTGAGATCTAAACAAACTAGAAGGGACAGAACAGCCGCTGTTTGTCAGATGGAACTCAAGCACAAAGATAAAAGCTGTAATTGTCGGATTACTCTTGTGTAAAAAACAACCAGCCTAGCCAAAACGTGGATTTTGTAATTCATCGAGAGGTATTCATTCACACAGACACTCGAGTGAAAGCACGTATACAGCACTTTAACACACACAAACACAAATATCCATGAATGGCTCCATTCCACATGCGCGTCACACTACCGTGTCCCTCAGAGGCATGCAACGCTCAGAGACATTCCTCATGTTAGTGAACCTGACCGACCCTGGCACGCGTATCCAAATTGAGATCCAGGGGTTGCGGTATCTTTTGACTCAGAAGAATTAAGCCACACACACATTTTGGCAGCTGTGTGCATCTCTGCTGTCTCTGCACAACCTCTCATAGGCCTGCTGTGTATTATGCGTAGAAGTGTAGAAGGCTGACCTGAAATCAACCCCGTAATATAGCCATTTCAATAACATCCCCTTCTGCCATCATTCTTTAACTGTGTTTTTTATGGGCCACATTATATTTTCCTATATTGCCCCATGAGGGTTTCTGGTGCACATTCCCTTCCATCATAAAATAGGTGGAGTTCCAGCGCCGTGGTCTAAGAATAACATCCTGTTTTTAAGTGCGAGGGATTCCTGTCACTCCTTTGTTGTGGCCACCATTCGGTCAGAGCGCTTCCTGTCTGATAAAAACACCAGGCGGGAACGCATTGTTCTCTGGTCCGCTCCCAGTCTGCTGATCTGCAAGCGGCCGCCGTGAACCTTTCCCATCATCATCATGGGTTTACGCACATAAATCATTCAAAGCTCTTTTTTTTCAGCTGGTCAACGTTTTGCAGTTTTTGTGAGAGCCACTAGAGCAGCCCATAGGCTTCCACTATAATCCGCTCTTACCCAATCCACTTAAATATATATTGGGTTTAAGTCTGTTTTATTGTATAAGTGAAAACCTCTTGGTATTGCTGATCCCTGCTGTTCACATAGTATTATGTCACATGCTCATTTCTTGTTCCTTTAAAATGTTCACTTATTTTTGTTGAGAGAAGGAATTACCTTATAAATCACCATTTATTATTTACTGTATGGTAAAGGTGAAGTTTGTGTTTTTTGGATGTTTGTATTTTCTCCTATCACATGTGTAGTATAAAATTCAATGTTCATGGCTTCAATTTTAAACCATGCCAAGAAAATTGTTTGGAATGATACCCATACCTTGAATGCCTATTTTAAGTTATTACCATCAGGAAGGAGGTACAGGGTCCTGATGTGCACGTCTAATAGACTGAAAAATTCCTTTGTTCCTACTGTAATTAAAGTGTTAAATAGAGATAAAAAAAAATAAACTGTGAATTGCCAGGGTGCCTTTCATGTACTAATTTCACTTACTCTCTATTTTGTTTTAATGTAAGTGATTCACTTGTTTCTATTCGTTTTGTATGTACGGACTTTGCACGTTGTCCAAGACAAATTTCCCAGCAATGGGACTAAAAAAGTATAAAGTACAAAAGTATAAAGAGATGACTAATATGCCTAAAACTGTGCAAATATGAAGCAAAATAAAATAAATGACTCCATTTCAGTTAAGCACTAAGAACTTAAATGACCACACCCCACATGAAGTTGAATTGCAATGTAAATCGAATTGACGAAAAGAGATATTTACTAATGAATTCAAATGAATTCAACACACATTATGCATTCTAGGAAAAAAGTCCTTCCGTAAATGTTACTTTATTAAAGGGTCACTCCACCCATTTGTGTTAAGCTTTCCATTGTTAGAAACCCAGTTATACTATTGATTGGTCGTGCAACACTCTCTCATTTTCCCCTGAGACGAGAGAAATCTGCTATTTACCTTTTTCACTTCCTCCTACAATGACGCAAAAATCATAATTTTACGTCATTGTAGGAGGAAGTGTAAGAGGGGGGATTTCTGTAAAGACTACAAGCACTAGACAAGCACTAACAGACCAATCACAGATCAGTGCCAGTCCGTCTGATTTCACTGGAAGAAACGTTTTGAAAATATGGACGAAGGTACTGAACACGCAGACGGATGCATTATGGAGGATTGGGATTACACATAGTACCAGCCATCTTTTTTTTCTGGAAGCTAAGCTAGCAGACTCTTGTACTGTGGAGAAAGCTGAGTAGTAACTTTAGGGGTTACCGTCCTATTTTTCCTTGACATGCCCGACCGTCGATGTCCGGGATTCAGCTTTTGCTTTCTGCGGTCGCCATTCATTGTTCACATGTTACAGCTTTTGTTTCAATCTAACTGAGTTCATTCTGATTGGTGAATCTGAAAGTAGTGTTTACATGAACGCTAAACAAGTGATCGGTTGATGTGCGTTTTAACATTGCTTAGAAAATTCCCACTCCTCCTTGAGAGATACGAGACCGGTAACTTACGTCACACAGGTGCCACTCATCGGTAATCACGCCACCGGTCTCCTGCCGTTCTCCCGCGGCCCTCACTCGTCCTGCTCGCCCCAGTAAACATGATGAATGGCGACTGTAAAGCGCAAAAGCCGAATCCCCAACATTTTGGGCGATCTCGAAGCACATATTCGTCAGACTAATCACGGAGACTCACTAGTAGCCTAGACTGTTGTTTACCTACTGCGCTCCGTTACCGGTAGGCGTGGCCTTCTAGGACAGTGAAGCAAGTGCATTCTGGGAGTTGTTGTCTTTCATCCACATAAGCCAAAATTAATTTTATGGCTTTTCTCGGTCTAGAAAGTTCCAAATTCAAAAATAATTCACATTTCTTCTACATAAATGACCCATTTTAAATACGCATTCATCTTTCCAGACGTGGAACGACCCTTTAAATATGGTGAAATATATAGAATAAATACAATAGGTGGTATTGCATCTATTGATCCCATCCCTCCCTCCTTCCCTCTCTCCATCCATCCAATCCTCCCCTCGCTCCATCCCTCTCTCATCCCTCCATCCCTCTCTCTGTCCATTCCAAACCATCTCATCCCTCACCCATCCATACTCTCTCTCTCTCTCTCCCTCCCTCCCCGTCCATCCATCCATCCATCCATCCATCCATCCATCCATCCATCCATCCATCCATCCATCCATCCATCCATCCATCCATCCATCCATCCATCCATCCATCCATCCATCCATCCAAAACTATTCCATCTCACCCCATCAGAACCATACATATCCATCCTTCCTTCCCTCACTCCCTTCATCCCATATTAATCCAACCATTCCATATCATCCATCCCCCTCTCTCCAATCCTTCATTCCCTCCATTCCTTTCTCTATCTATTCATCCCTCCATCCATCCCAAACCATTCCATCTCACCCCATCAGAACCATACATATCCATCCTTCCTTCCCTCACTCCCTTCATCCCATATTAATCCAACCATTCCATATCATCCATCCCCCTCTCTCCAATCCTTCATTCCCTCCATTCCTTTCTCTATCTATTCATCCTTCCACCCATCCCAAACCATTCCATCTCACCCCATCAGAACCATACATATCCATCCTTCCTTCCCTCACTCCCTTATTAATCCAACCATTCCATACCATCCATCCATCCCCCTCTCTCCATCCATCAATTCCATCCAATCCCAAACCATCCATTTGAATATGAAAAGGCATTCTAAATATGAGGCTGGATGGTGTACAGACCCTGCTAGCTATGCAAGCTCAAGCTTTAGGAAGTGGGAAAAAAATAATTCATTTTGGCCCACCAAATGGAATTCCAAAAATACACTCGTCACCTTTAAGAGAAATCTCCTTCAAAACATTACATTAGAAACATTTCATGTTCCCTCTGAGATAAAAGGTCTTCAAACTGAATTGGATATAACAGAAATACAGTTGCCAGGGAGACCATAACCACATGTCCTGATTAAAAGGTCAGTGTTTGGACTGTCAGCGTTCGACATATTAAAAGACCAGGGAGATCCAGTCGTGGTTCAACTGACAGAGCTAAAATCCTTCCCGCTGAACATTTGACTAACATACAATGACACAACAAACGACAATTCAAAAAACAAGAGCGCATACCTGCATCTAAACTTCACATTAGCTTCTCATTGTGCTTCCATATAAATGCATTCGTTTTGAAGGTGAGGGTGTTTCTCTGTACTTATAAAAGTACAGAGAAGAATAAGAATCTTTGGACATTCTCCAAACCAAATATAAAGCAGGAGTGGAAGAAAGTCTCTGTACGTGATGAAAATAGCTGCCATATGTTTTATTCGCATGTAAAAAGAAAAGGTGAGAGAGATCAACATCACCACATAGGTGAGAAGGAGAGATCAGTATCACAAAACCAAAGATGTGTGTTTGTCTTGCATATGCGTGTCTGGTATGCATATTCTGGATGCAGGTACTAAAGAATCAACTTCCTGGAAAAGAATGGAGATTTTCACTAAGTCCATGTGTCCTTGGATATTAAATGATTTGTTATTCATATCATGCTCCGCGGAGCTGCTGATTGCATGCAGCTGTCTCAAAGCAAGGTTTGCACGTTCGAATTTTAATCTTTCCTGAGCGCATAACTCCAAGAGTGCCAAAAATGAGACCATGGCCCACTCGTACACTAATAAAGCAGCATGCACCTGGGAAAGACTCTAGAGCAAGAGTAATCTCATTAGTGTGCATGAGCTCCTGTGAGGTGTGTCGACACTCCAGTACAGGGATGGTTGGATTCATCACATGAGGCCATTGTTTAATTCCCCCCACCAGGGTTGAACTGATCATCTCATCCCGCCTCCGCTCCTCCCCCCTTTCTCCCTGCAGCGAGACAGAGGCGGCCGTCAGACCCGCGTCTGGGCCCCTGACCCGTGCCTCTCGTAGCGTCAGCCAAAATTATTCTGCTGTTTGGTTCCACCAGATGTAGCAGCGCCACGGATGGGTTCCGTCTGGCCTGGGCGGCAAGTATGTAAGGGGATTAGCGGGTTGCCGTGACACGACAGTGGGATACTGTCCAGAAACAGCTGTGTGTCTCCATGTTTCATAACGTCCAGTTCTCCTCTTCTAACCCCACCCTAAACCAAGCCTTTTGAGGAAATCTGACTCTCCCTGAAGTACTCTTGGTGGTGCTCTCCCTGCAGAGAAATGGGGCTCTAATGAAATGCCTGGAAGCAGATGTTCTGGATTGCGCACCAAGCCATCCAAGACGATGGGGCATCTGTTTGTGGCATGTTTGTTAATTAATTCATGACGCAACCAAAGCCCAAATCAAAGAGGTCTGAGTGGATGTGGAGAATTTAGAACGTCGCTCAAAATCTGAGCTCTGCGGTGATGTTACAAGTGTTACATCCTACTTTGTACTTACAATTATAGTGTCCAAATTGAAACTACTAACATATATCTGAGTATGATGGTTGCGGTTGTTAGCATGGCTTGTTCTGGCACCGTCAGAATAAGGTGAGATCTAAAATCATGTCATGCTTCCATCAGCTCCTGGAAACTGAGTCCTTCCAACAGACAATAAATCATGATTCACTGTATTATTTAAGGTAGCCAAGCTTGAGTAATTCAAGTAATTTTGTACAAGACGTTTTGCATTTAATATGGTATAAGGTCTGTTCACACCAACATGGAAATTTGGTGAGATAAACATTTTATTGTGAACATTTGCATGCCGCCAAAGTGACATCATTTTTATGAAGAGATGTAACGTCTCTTTTCCATCACACTGCGAATAATGCTGGCCAACAAATATGATTTGCGTCTGCCGATACATAAAACAACATGAAGAAGCGCTGCACAGACCAATTGGTGAATGACATCAAAGTACCGCAAGATTACAAAACATACAGAGCCGTACTTTTATCTCAGTTGTCATTAATATCAGACTCTAAGACGCATTAAAAACTGACGAACGCAAGAAAACACATCTGGAGTTTTAACTAATCAATCAATTTCACGTTCGGTGACAGTGAGGTGTATTACATGCGGGACTGAAATGGTGGCAACAAAGCTATACCTAACGTTAATTTTGGTCATGATGTCTTGAAAAACTAAGACAATTTGAAGTCACACTACAGGGCTGTGAGTCAAATCTTCTGACACTGCCAGAATTTTGCTGGATGTAAAATTTAAATGAAAAGGTAATTAATTGTCAAATATAAAAACTAGTGATCAAACACTTCCGATTTTAGCCAAGAATCAGAGGGATCTTTTTGGAATGGCAAAATTGGTCTCAGTCAGACGGCCAAATCCATCCATCCATCCATCTTCCGCTTATCTGGGGCCGGGTCGCAGGGCAGTAGTCTAAACAGAGATGCCCACACTTCCTTCAGCACTTCTGGGGGGACACCAAGGCGTTCCCAGACCAGCCGGGAGACATAGTCTCTCCAGCGTGTCCTTGGTCTTCCCCTGAGTCTCCTCCTAGTGGGACGTGCTCTGAACACCTTCCCGGAAAGGTGTCCAGGAAGCGTCCGGAACAGATACCCGAGCCGCCTCAGCTGACCTCCTCGATGTGGAGGAGCAGCGGCTCTACTCTGAGCTCCTCCCGAGTGACCGAGCTTCTCACCATCTCTAAGGGATCGCCCAGCCACCTTGCGGAGAAAGCTCATTTCGGGGTGCCTGTATTCAGGATCTTGTCCTTTCGGTCATGACCCAAAGCTCATGACCATATAGGCGAGAGTAGGAACATAGATTGACAGATAAATCGAGAGCTTTGCCTTGCAGCTCAGCTCCTTCTTCACCACAACAGACCGGTACATCGACCGCATTACTGCAGAAGCTGCACCGATCCATCTGTCTCCCGTTCCATCCTTCCTCACTCATGAACAAAACCCCAAGACACTTAAACTCCTCCACTTGAGGAAGGATTTCTCCACCAACCTGAAGTCAGCAAGCCAACCTTTTCCGACTGAGGACCATGGCCTCGGATTTGGAGGCGCTGATTCTCATCCTGAGTGCTTCACACTCAGCTGCAAACCGTCCAGAGGGCCAAATCGTGGCCAAAATCGTACAGCTTGACCCGGCTTTAGTGTGTTGCTCAAGAAGCGACTAAACAGCCGAAAATTGCACAGCGCTTTGAGTACCAGGGCATCTAGGGTATTTTTGCTTTTCTAAAAGCATCACCCATTGTCAGAGAGTGAATTCGCATTTTTATTCAACCTGTCTGGCATTTTTTACACATCGACCCAACCCAAGCAATAGCAGTCATTTCAGCTTGACCTTTAACGTTATAGTACGGCTACGAGTCGAAACACTTCTAGGCAAAATAACCTTGAATCTGGTTATATGTCGTTTTTTGTTAAAAATTATTTCCGAGATGTATTCCATGTAAGCAAAGTCAACAGTGATTACAAGGTTTGGTTTAATTTCTTTGATATGTTCTATGCTTAGCCTGTACGTCTACTCTTGAGCTGTGGACAGCTCAAAATTGCCTTGTTTTAGTGTATTTGGATGGCTATTATATGTCTTTTAAGCACAAAATTGCTTTCTGGGAACAGACAAATCAAATTTGAAAATCATACTGAATTTTCATACCCAATATTCGTGTTGGTGTGATCAGCCCTTTATTTTTGCATATGTCATTTCTGTTTCTTACTTGCAATTCAATTTTTTAAAATTAGCATTAAAAAAGTCCACCAAAATCCATGTTGTTACCTTACCCAAAGTCACAATGGTATGCCTAAATGGTAGATTGCAAGTAACTTGCAATGTTATGTTTGAACCAAAGAATTATAATTATATAGTGTACTATATGTTCTATAGTTTAAAGATTATGGAAGGTATTTTTTTATGTTAAATGCCTGCTCAGCTGTTATTGCATATAGCTAGGCCTATACTCTATACTGTGTTGTGCTCTGGTCTGGGTCTCATTAAAGATACTCACTATTGTGCGGTTACTCTGGCATGCGGCCCACTCCCTGTGGCCCGCTATCCACAGAAGAGTTTGCCAAAGGGTGTGTGCGCTTGTGTTTGTATCTATAATGTGCATAGAGCTGGAGAAAATAAAAAGTTATAAGCTTCAAATTTCATAATCAAAGTTTAAAGTTTATAATCTGTTGTGGCTTTCAGAAATGTTTTCAGTGCATCCAGATATAGGACACTGTCTAGGCTCAGTTCAGTCAGCTGATAGGAGTGCAGGCGCGCTAAAGCCAAGCAGTTTTTCTAAATGCATGATCATGCCGGTAAACTCCTCACAAGACTGTCCTGTGATGGTAGGCTCACCTCAGGAAGCTGTATGTACTGAACGTGTCTATTGTTTGTTTTATTGATGGCTTGTGGGCATTGATATCACATGTCAAAATGTACTGTAAATGCACCACCATGCCTGGGAACTGTGAATATAATCTTTAAAGATTATCTTTAGATAATCAGATACGGAAGTTTCGAACAATGAAGGATGCTACTAAATTATGCTGCTTTCTAAAGATGCGGTCACATAAGGAAGATTTTAGCAAAATTACACTAGCAAAAAAACGTCTATTGTCTATTGTCAATAGTCTACTGATGTATGAAGCACAGCTCACACAAAACTAAATGGCTTTCTGTTGGTCAATGCGGCAAATTCGCATGATAAACTTGTTTTCTGAATTCAATTGTGAGTTGAGTCTCCTGTGGACATGCAGAGTGATTTTTCATGATGTCTGAAGTTAGGCTACTGCTCAAGTAAAGTTTTTCAAATTAAGAGTGCTTCCTTGAAGGGTTAGTTAACCGAAAAATGTAAATTATTTCATTATTTACTCACCCTCATGACGTTCCAAACCCGTAAAATCTTCGGAACACAAATTAAAATATTTTTAGTGAAATTTGTGCAGTATGACGCTTCAAGAAGTTCTTAAAGAGATTGTGAAATGTATCCATTTGAAGTGAGCGGTTTAGTCAAATGTTCTAGTTCATTCTCGTGTTACACATCACGTTTGAGATTCAGAAAGAACCAATGAAGTTCATTCTCATGTTACGCAGCACATTTGAGCTTCAATGAGGTTCATTCTCGTGTTGTCTGAGGTCAAATTATGACATTCGCTTGTTTTTTGCATTCAAATACATCAAAATTAAAAAGTAATAGGTTATTTTCTACTCTAGTTTTGAGCCTATCTGAAAAAACGCTCGGTTTTTTTGGGCGTCTGGCACTGAAGACTTGGAAGTAAACGCCCACTGCTGAGAGACGACAGTTGACGCCCACTGCTGCTGGATAACAGTTTTGCATATTATAAAGAGTTTCAACTCACCCATCGATGCAATTGGGGGAAATTGTTTTCAAAACATCCAATGTTGTAAAATGGCAACCGGAATGATTCGCCCATACATGTTCGACACAGAGTGTGTGTGTTGCACAATTCCTGTCAGATCCAATATAGACGGCACAGCACTGTTCTTTACTCTTAATCGGTCTGCAAATCCAGTCTTGTTTACAAAACAGTCCTCAGTGAAATGAAGCGAACAGACGGACAATGTCTTACCTCATCAACTGGAACGTCATTAAAAATAAAGTTTATCCATGCAGGCCTATTGGAATCCAGAGGAAGCTTATGCAGCGACTGTCTTCTTCCACAACCAGGCACTGCACAATATTCTGCATTGCTCGGTAGCTCGATCCGGTTTGTCATCACAAGGTAGGCCTCTATGTTATTTAGCTATGCGTGAATGCGCGAATCGGTGGGCGGGGCTAAACCGGCCGTGTTGAAGTAGGTGTTGATCTTCTTCTGCGGGGGTGGTGTTTTATCCTCTTTGACGTCATAGTTCCCCACTTTGAAAAACGAAAAGTTTCAAAGTTCCCCACTTTGAAAAACGTTTGCTGGGGCTGGTGTGAATAAAAGCTTTTATTGGACTAACAAGGACGTTTTCAGTTCTGAAACTTGCTGGATATTCTTATAATATGATGACCTCTTAGATGTCAAAAGCTCAAGGAAAATTTGATTTCTCAGTTCATCACCCCTTTAAAGAAGCCGTCGCAAAATTGTTGCATGGAAAAAAGGAGCTTTGCACATCATAGTTGGTACCTTGAAAACAGCCTTGAAGGTCTTTTTCCATCAAACAAAGACTCCTTGGTAAGGCATATGAGACACTGAAAAAGTCGATGCCTTTGGCTGCCTTCAAAAAAAGAAGAAAAAAACTAGTGAAGTTAAGTGAATTCGATCCATGAGCTTTGACTAGAGGGCCATTTACTTGTGTGCTTGTGGTGATTTATCTTGGTAAATTGGAGGCTTGGTTGGTTGCTGTGAGAAAGGGGACTCTTAACAGGAGTATCTCAACAGGTACTCCATATTGATTTTCTCAGCAGCCTCTGAAATCATGGTACTTTGAAATCTAAAAACATGAGCAACAAGAGGGCAAACATAATCAGGGGAAAAAGAAAAAAAAACTCAAAGCATAGTCCTCACAGCTTATTTTTACCTAAACATGGATTACAGGAATATGAGTAACTTTTTATGGAGCATGATCCAATCTGCATTGTAAATACTTTCAACTAGGGGAAGAAACATGTGGGACACACATTTTAAACCTTACCAGTCAAGAGCAGTGAGTGAATTAAGCATAAAGACTGGCAGGTATATCAGGCTGCTGTCACTTCCAATCCAATATATTGTTACACACTCACTTTCTTTCTTAACTAAAGCTACACTGTGTGAATTTTTCCCCCATCTAGCGGTGAAAAGGTATATGACCATCCAGGGAATATTAGTTTCTGTTCCTCTCAATTCCGATTTCGTTTTAAATCCTATGGTGGCCAATGTAGTCCAAGATTAACATGGCTTCCAGTTCGACCTCGTCCATGAGTGTTAACTCAAACGTAAACGCGAAAGGCGAAGCTGGAATTAACGGGTATGTCCCTCTTTGACAAGGTGGAGGGGCAACATGGCGACCGACATTAGAACCCCTTACCCGTATGTATTTTCAATGGCATATTATACACTCACGAGAATACTTTATAACTTGAACGAAGTAAACATACATTAATGAGCACGTATATTTTTGAAAGAACTAAGTGTTTTTAGCTAAGAATAAACTAAAAGAGTTACACGGTGTAGCTTTAAGACATAACTGACTGTGTTTATGTTAATACTCACTTAGATGTGCATTTTGACATAAAATTGTGTGTATTTGGCCATTTAAGCTGCTGAAGAGAACTAAATTTGGGATCAATTGCTGTCAGGGAGGTGTCTTCATGTGTGCGTGAATACTTCAATTATTAAGCATGTCACACGCATAACAGTCATGTGTCTAGTCTCTTATTCTTTTGGACTATTAAAATCATGCAATTATCGCAAGCTATTGAAATATGCATATCGTGATAAACATTTTTTTTTAAACATTTTGATATATTGTTCTGCCCTACTACCGTGGTATTGCCTTGTTTTGATTTTTAAACATGCAAAATGGATAGAAAATATTTTTTAATTGACTTGATTCAATATTCAATACCATTGCACATTTCAATGTGGTACCCAGCACAAATCTGCATGTTTAAATGTTGATTCGTTTAGCACATATGGAGGAGAGGAGTGGTGCACCAGTCATGTGCAACTGGCTTTGTCAGCCGTAATGGGAACATAAATTTACTGGTTATGGTCTCTGCTGTGCATTTGCTCATTCTCTGGAGTGTGTTCACAGACAGATCAGTGGTATACGATGTCACGGGGTTCTTAGGGCTGAAGTGAACCAACACTGCGAAAAAAACATTTGCATGCTCCTTTGTTCTTTTGCCTGAGAAGGTTCATTGCATAACCCCAAAAGACTTTAGGCTTTAGAGTGCTTGTGTTCTGGCTTTAGGTAGAAATGGATTTCATTTCCAAGCCCTACCACTGTACATATCCAGTTTTAGCCGCCATTAGCTTTAAATGCATGTCTCTGTTAGGCCTGAACTCATCCACCGGTAATGGAAGAGCCACCCTGGCATGGTATAAAAGACATCGGTAACTTTGCTCTCACCCCTTTTCCCCGAACTCCCACCAGACTGAATCACTTTCCTTTGTGACACTGCCCCATTTGTGTTCACTCCTGCTGCTATCATACCTTTAGTCCGCATCCAGTATAAAGATATTATAGATTGTCATTGTTTTAGTTTGTCATTGATCTGAACCGCCATCTAAGTGCACTGGGTATCCGAGCCTCAGGCGTGTTTGTGTTGCGCTGGGTGATCCGAGATGAAAGGCTCTTAAAAGCTGTTTGGAAGTGAAGCCCCCTCACTGTGGAGTGGCATTGGGCCTCCTGCGTGCAATCTTAGTGGAGCAGAAACTCCCTCCTTCCCGCCCCGGCTCCACAAGCTAAACCGGCCCCGAGCTGGCATGGGGCCCCTCGATCAGATAACACTAACACTGTTCTGCTCACTGGCCCAAACCGCATTGAAGGCAACCTTTGGCTCCAGCACGACACACAGGCGTTTGAGCATCTGTGTGCTGTACACCGTCTCAGATTTTTAAGGCGTGCCGTTTATCT
Organism: Cyprinella venusta; assembly: GCA_038021265.1. NCBI lineage: Eukaryota > Metazoa > Chordata > Actinopteri > Cypriniformes > Leuciscidae > Cyprinella > Cyprinella venusta. The sequence continues at coordinate 24,104,893 of CM075863.1, forward strand.
TAGTAATATTCCACCCTCGGCATCTCTCAGATAAGACTGTATTACGTGTCTCTGACACACATTGTTTTTCTTGCCATGGTTCACGTCTGCACACAAAAATGCTTCCTGGCCACACCACACGTCACTTAGATTGTTGAATTTATTTATACACAGATTGGCATCATTACTGCCCTCAACTTTCCCTGCGTCTCACCAGATCTAACGAATCAGTGTTTTTGTTGTTGTTGTTGTTTTTTATTTTATGTGAGACTTGCTTCTGTAATTAAAGGAGTAGTTCACTTTTAAAAAAAAACTTTTGCTGATAATTTACTCACCCCCATGTCATCCAAGATGTCCATGTCTTTCATTCTTCAGTCGAAAAGAAATTAAGGTTTTTGATGAAAACTTTCCAACATTTTTCTCCATATAATGGACTTCAATGGAAACCAAACAGTTCAAGGTCTAAAAATCAGTTTCAGTGCAAACTGCAAACTGTTCAAAGGGCTTTAAACGATTCCAGATGATGAATAAGGGTCTTATCAAGCGAAACAATCACTAATTTCAAAAATAAATAACAAAAGTTTAAGTTTTATAAGCTCAAATGGTCGCCTTGCTCTGTTCTTTGACGCACGTTTGTGACTCTCCTGTTCTGAATGAATCTTTTTCTGAGTCATTTGATTCATTCAACGAACGAAACAAACAAATTGAGTCGGAAAAAGATTTGTTCATTTTGATGAACAAGTTCGAACAGGAGAATCACGAACGCGCATCACAGAGCAAGGCGAGCATTTGAGCTTATAAAACTTAAACTTTAGTTTTTAATTTTTTAAATGATCGATCGTTTCGCTTGATAAGACCCTCATTCATCGTCTGGAATCATTTAAAGCCCTTTGAACAGTTTGCAGTTTGTACTGAAACGGACCTCTTTCGGACCTTGAACCGTTTGGTTCCCATTGAAGTCCATTATATAGAGAAAAAAGCCTTATTTTTTTTTCGACTGAACTTTTTTTTTAAAAGTGAACTACTCCTTTAACTTGCTTGGAGATTGTGGCGCACCAAAAAGAGTGCAGTGAAACAACCAACATTTATTACCTATTATCATGGTACCCGAAAGCAGGGGAACTTTCATATGCTTCAGTCTTCTCACATATCATGTTTGGCTATTCAAAATGTGTTTACATAGTCTACCTCAATGCCATTAGTGTGATGTGGGTCAATGCAAAAGTCAGAGGAAGTAGACATGCTGGAAAAACTGTTAACAAGACACCTTTGATACAGCCTTGTCTGGACTTTTGCATGTTGAATTTTTGTTTTTCTGCAGATGTATGGATATAAATAATACATTATTTTAAGTACTTCCACATGAATCTGAGATTAAAAAGGGGGGACAGTGAGACTTTCAAAATACTGTGGCTATAAATATTTTTTTGGTGCCGCGATCAGGGTTTTCAGTGGTTCTGTATAGACCAGGTACACATCAGAACACAAGACACTCTCTGTTTGGCAGCCGCCGCTTTGAGGAATCCAGGCAGAACTGGAGGAAAAAGCCTCATCATAAATTCAGTGGCTGTCTTCTGGCATCCGCTCTGTTGCTTGCTCAAGGCTGCTGTGACTTTGTTGGATTGACTTGTACTTTATACTTTTTATATAACTAAACTTTGTGGTCAGATGGCATTCTTGATAATAAAAAGTGAGAAAGATTCTTTGTCTTTTTGTTGAAGTTTAAAGATTAAAGTGTGATATTTATGAAAGTATCCTTGACCTTAGATTCATGTGTTGTTAAAAATTGCTAATGGCTTTCACCGCAAAAAGATTAGTATCAGGAAACAGTCTCTTATGCTCGCCAAGTCTGCATTTATTGGATCAAAAATACAGTAAAAACAGAAATATTGTGAAATAATATTGCCATTTAAAATAAGTTTTCTAATGTAAAATTTTTTTTATGAAATGTAATTCATTCCTGTTATGTAAATCTGAATTTTTCAGCATCATTACTCCAGTCTACAGTGTCACATGATCCTTCAGAAATCATTTATATGATTTAATGCTCAAGAAACATTTATTAACAACGTTGAAAACATTTGAGCCAATATTTTTGCCAATTTTTTTCTGGCACTTTTAATAAATTCAATCTTAAGTATGGAAAATAATCAGCAAAAAAATCTATTCGTGACACTTTTTAAAATCACCTGGACTGAAGTAAAATATACCAGGTTCAGCAAACGACTCGTTTTTCAAAGTGGGGAACTATGACGTCAAAGAGGATAAAACATCACCCCCGCAGAAGAAGATCAACTCCTACTTCAACGCGGCCGGTTTAGCCCCGCCCATCGATTCGCGCATTTTACGCATAGCTAAATAACATAGATGCCTACCTCGTGAGTCGTGATGACAGTCCGGATCGAGCTACTGAGCAATACAAAATGCTCAAAACTAGGATAGAAAATAGCCTATATTACTTATTCATTTTGATGTTTTTGAATGCAAAAACCAAGTGAACGTCATAAGTTGACCAAGCCGACGCCAACGAACTAGTGCTGATGAAAGCCAACTGTGTTGTCGCCTCTCGTCCCCTCTCGTCGAAGTAAAAAGCTGCACTTGAACACACCGAGAGAACTACAGGCGACTGTCAGCTATAATGTGCGTTCTGCGCCTGCGTGTAATGAGCCAACTGTATATTTCTACAGGTATATTAGTCTATATTCGTCATTCAAAAAGGAAAACCGACGCTGCGGGTGCAGATACACATAATGTAAACAAAGTAGCGCGTACTTACCTTTTTGAATATCAATCCTGCTAAACACTTTCTTTACTCCACTCCAAACATGTTAATATTGAAATAATCGCCAAGGAACAGAAGACGTAACATAAGAACAGCCTTCTATCTTTACCGTTTTGACTTCTTTGCTTGCTGTTTTGCTTTTATTCTCGTGCACTGACTCTTTCACTAAGCTAAACAGTCAATCAGAGTTAACTCTTTCCCCAACGGCCCGACGCCGATTCAACGTAACCGTGCGTATCACATTGGGGAAAATTAGTTGGTCAACGTAAAAAATCTGCCAGACGGCCGACCGTCGGCTTGGTGTGTTCCGGGCTTTAGGGTACCCTTAAACGTCGGTTAGATGACGATCCTGGGGCGTCATCCAACTGACGCTTTACCTTTAACGTTAGGTGACGTGGGTAGGTTTAGGTCAGGGGTAGGGTTAGGATTAGATAACGTCATCTAAGCTCACGTTGCAGTCTTTTCTAATGTAGACAGGATACATTATTGGTTATACAATGTTTTGCATGTTATTAAAGAACAATTATAGATCATAACAGAGTCAACCAAAGTATAAACAATTTTATCGACACAGAAATACTATCCTTTAGCTCTCGCCATTCCGTAAACACACAACCAATATTTATTCTTCTACTGTCCCTCACTCCGTCAACAGCTTTCTTCCTTTCCCTTACCTCCTTGTGAAGCATTAACCATCGTCGCGTGTTGGTTCTTTTAGCTAGTATTGAGCTTGAGGGGTGCGTGTGTGTTTCGAATAGCCGTAAAGCAGTTCGCGTTTCTCGCTCTTTCTCGCCCGTTCTCGCTCGTTCTCGCTTCTCACGAGACTTCCTATTTCCAATTTACCGGGATGGTAGTCCTCATGTTGCAAGGCTGATTTTCCGCTTGGGAACGCTGGGGGGAGCAGGGAAAGTCACAATTCTCACCAGAACTGGTTATTTAAACATCCAAATGATTTCTAAATGGATTTATCAAGTTGAAAAGGTTACCAAGTGCTGCTTTAATTGAAACATTACTGTAAAACTAACTTGTCTCTCTAATATTTCACCAAGTTCCCTCAATGATAGTTAAAACAAAGAGTTAAAAAATATCAATAAATAAAACAAACAGGCAAGAGAAAAACAAATAGTCATTTGCACAACTGATATTTCTTAAATTAGTTCAAATGAGCATGTCCCACCTCCCAGGGTGTGCACCTTCGGCCCACTCTTCGAACAACGGAAATAAAACAGTGAAAACCCACATGAACAATTACCACATGAACATTTACTACATAGATGATACAAAAAACAATAATAAAGGACAATAAGGACACAATTTTGAAGGATGGAGAAGCAACATTGGCTCTCCATCACACATACAAGTATATGAATCATATGGACAGCTTTTTGGGTGATTTTCAAGTTTTTCCCTTTTTTTTGGATAGAAAAATTGGTAAATTGGACAATTTGCAGAGAAACAACATCATACAGGTTTAGATCAACATGAGGATGAGCAAATTAGTCTGTTTTAAGTGAACTGTCCCTTTAAGAATCCTCGATTGGGGCTGTGCTTGAACATAATGTGAATCTGGAACGTGTATCAAATTTCTATAATATCTTCAAAGAGGCACTTTTCAAATATAGTAGTTTAATTTTCAACCTGTTGTACAAAGAGGGGTCACGCCAAAGATCTCGCCTTTATCTAACTTAATCCTGTAGAAGTTTGACAGTTTGGTCGGACGTTTGTTTTGTGATCAGGTTGTCTTCCTGCTGTGTGTCTGAATGTGCTGAATCCCTTGCTTGGGCCTCTTCTAGACTGAAGTCCTGATAATCTCTTTTGTTATTGTGGTGGGTGTGTTCAAAGAGAGCTGTCAATATCAGTAGAGCTTGGATTTACCCCAAACCCTCACACACACCTACACACACATTTACTTAGCTACTTACAGACATACTAGACTTCCATTGTTTAAATATAAAGCACAACATAATTAGTACAGATTAACCCTAAAACTTAAACCGGTTTACTTTTCAGAAATGACAATGAAAGAGTTTTACATATTTCTATTTCAAATAAATGCTTTCGATTCATAAACTATTAGTTTTTGCTGTATTTTTGATTAAATAAATGCAGCCTTGGTGCAAAGTAGTCTTCTTTCAAAAACATAAATGTTTTTTTCACACTTTTGAACGTGTATTTTGTATGTAAGATAGTGTGGAGTTTTCATAGTTGTGAATAATACAAATATTATTGGATTACGCGTTCTACTTCAAAATTTCATGCTTAATTCGATGTGTTACTTGTCGTTTCTTTGTAATGAATTGTGAAATTTAGAAGTGATTTTGAGTAAAAATTGTGCCCACAAAAAATCTCCAGATGTTCCTGTCAGATTTGGATCCCTTCTGGGGACTATTCTACGCACACACACACAAACACACACACATGCATCATACTCCCTACAGCTGGATTATCCACTCGGCTTGTCCCTCAGGAACAAACAAACTAGCAGATGGCCTAACCCTCAGTCCATTAAAAGAGTTGTGTTAGCAATACGCTGTCCAAAACCACAATGATGATCATGAGTTTGCAGAATTGGCTGCAGTCCATGTGCATGGCATGTTTTATAAAAGGAGAGTTGAAGCTCTGAATTACTGAGAGCTTTTTGAAATTGGACTAATGCCCAATCGGACCTTTACTTCCTCTGTATTGGTATTAGCCACAATATTGCTTGACTGATAGCAACAATAGTTCCTGACGTATAGAAGTTCATTAGTGCTGCTAGTCAAACATAATAAAAAATGGAATAAGACAGTAAGTTTCTATGTAATATTATATTGAAATATATTCTAAGTCTAAAATATATTATCTAAGCAATTAGATAGCGGTGTTAGTTTTTCAGTCAAAAAAAAAAGGGCAAACATGGACCATGTAACATGGGTGAATGTAACATGTTGCGTAAAAACCTTTGCTAGTGCTATAGAAGAGTTTATTAGAGAGATGTATGTTTTGAGAGATGTAGCAGGCTCTTTGTTCTGTGGAGAAAGCTGAGTAGTAGCGGTTAGCATCCTCTTTTTTCCAGGACATGTCCGGCCATCGATGTCTGGGATTCATCTTTAGCTTTCTGCGGTCGCCATTCATTGTTTACATGCGGAGCTTTTGTTTCAGTCTAACTGAATTCATTCCGATTGGTGAATATGAATGTAGTATTTAGATGAACGCTAAACAAGTGATCGGTTGATGCGTTTTAACATTGCTAAGAAAATTCCCGCTTCTCCGTGAGAGATAGGAGACCGGTACGTCTCACAGGTGTCGCTCATTGGTAATCACGCCACCGGCCTCGCGCCGTTCTCCCGCGCCCTCACTCATATATATACTTGTACAACCCGATCTCACGACCAAGTCGTACGAATTCGACGAATGATTAAAAAGTGGCTAATTTGTAACAATTCATATGACCTCACTCGTACGAATTAGTATGATTTTGCTAAATCGTACATATTTTACGAATTGGCCAATTCGTATGAATTCGTACGAATGACCTACCCCTGACCCCGCCCCTAAACCTACCCATTACATGGGTTTAGACAAATCGTACGAATTCGTGCGAGTGAGGTCGTACGAATTAGTACAAATTAGACACTTTTTAATCACTCGTCGAATTCGTACGAATTGGGGCGTGAGATAGTGTTGACTTGTATATATATATTTCCATTTATTATTCAGAAATCATTCTAATATGCTGATTTGGTGCTCAGGAAACATTTCTTATTAATGTTGAAAACAGTTTTTCTGTTGTTTTTTTGTGAAAACTGTGAAATGTTTCATTTCAGGATTCTTTGATTAATAGAAAGACCATCAGCATTAATTTGTTTTTTTTAATCTTTTGTCACATTATAAATGTCTTTACTATCACCCGTCAATTTAATAGATCCTTGCTGAATAAAATTATTTATTTATATAAAAACACATTTAACTGAAATGTATGATATCTGTATTATACAGTAAAGTGCAATGTATTTTATACACTTTATACACAAGTGTTTACTCCCTTGCACAGCCCCTCAGTGATTTAAAGTTTTTTTGTTTGTTTGTTTTTTTGGGTTTTTTTTTTTTTTTTTGCATCACCAGTCGTTTTGAGACTTGCCATCAGTCTGGCTGTGTGTGATACTCTATCACTGTACAGTGAGGCAGCAGAGCGCACTCATCCCTGGAGCCAAACTGTCCCCTTTCAACCCTGCAGCGTCAGCCTGTTTCAGAGCTGGAACAATGGCACGGCCTGAACCTCTTCTCACACCGCATCAGATAAGAACAAGCTCTGAAAACAGACACAGAGAAAGTTGAGCATTCCTCTCGGCCCCACACAAGGAGCTCTTTGTGTGCCCTGCCATATTTGTGGCCTACATGGGACAGCATTGCAGCCATGCCAGAGTGCAGGATGCATGCTGTTTATTAGATTGCAGAAGGCAGTGATCTCCTGCACTTAATTGGATCCTCTCAGGAAGGGGATTTGATTAAAGGCCACATATTCGGTCATTAATAGGAGTTTTCCCCTTGGGCAGGGAGGACCACCCACCAGGGACGCACTTGAACGGTGTTCTGGCAAGCATCGGCATAGTTGCCTTTCCCACAATCTCTACATAGGCCACAGGCAAAATTTAAAGACGTTCATAAAAGAGGTTGAGTGGTTGAAGAAGTATTCGCATGAGTCAAACATTATCTTGGTCAACTTATTAAGACAGCTAGAGTGAAGCAGAACTGTTTTCCCAGGTGAATCTAGGGAGAGTTTATGCCAGAGAAAAACTGGCTCACACTGACCAAAATAAAGGCACTACACTACATGGCTTTTGCCCAGTCTGGATGAGCTGATGCTAGTAGTTGCTAAAGTGTTGTAATTTGGCATGGCGCTGAAAACTGCACAGAGTTTGATTTTTTTCAGCTTCAGATTTTGATTCCATCTAGTTAAAGGATCTTAAACATGTTTAATACTTTTTGAGCCAATTTTAGAACACATAATGTTTTCATTTGTCATCTCCATGAGTTTGTTGTGTTTGGAACAACTTTAAAGGGATAGTTCACTTGAAATTAATTTTTGATATGTTTTAGCTTACCTCTAGGGCATCCAAGATGTAGGTGTCTTTGTTTCCACAGTATTTTCAATTTTGATATTTTTTAGGTCAAACCGTTTTTAATTAACCAAAAATGAATTTCAAAGTGAACTGTCCCTTTAAAGTCTTATAGTGTGTGATCCTCAAGCCAAGTTCACACTACAGGATTTTAAGCCCGACTTATGCCCGATTTGCAAATCGTTGAGTCGCTGACAGGTCAGGGTGTTATCGCGTGCAAATCGCGGGGGATTAGCGGACGATGAACGCTTGCCAATCTGTTAGTATGAAAGAGCCAACAACGCAGCGAAAACGCTCTCAGACGCCTCGCAGACGCGTCGCCGAGCCCAGAAAAATATCTAGCCTGCTAGATATCCAGAGCAGTCACGCGACTCAAACTCAGTGATGTCATGAGTACAGCCAATCATAGCAACGCATTGGTTGAGGACACCAGGTAAATCTTAGTTTTTCTTCTTTTTTGTTTGTTTTTTTTTGGCATTTTTTTTCCTCAGAGCAGATCGTTGCGCAAACAGTGTGCAGCACTAGTTTCTGTCTGACGTTCATTTTCACGTGTTGTGTTCTCTTCTTCGCTGGGTATTGGCGCAATATTTATTTATTTATTAATTGCGTGTTTTTTCGTGACAAAACGTGGTTTGTAGACAAGATAGAATCGTTGGGTGACAGAGTTGTTGTCCACTCGTTATTTATTTGATTATTTTCACGATTTAGACCGTAACATAGTACTGAAACAGCTCTCATTGAGTCACAAATGATTTGCTCTTATCATTCGATCGTGGTTGTATCTCTATGTAGTGCGTTGTCAACTCGTGTAGTGAGTTACCTCCTGTTGTGGATCTATCACGTTGTGTTGTGTGGTGTGAACAGCTAAAAACTTGAACACTCCTGATTTCACTGAGAGCAAGTCATGTAGTGGGAACCACACAGTTCAGCCCGACGTTTTAAAATCATGTAGTGTGAACAAGGCTTCAGTTGTTTAGTGTACGACACCCAGGATTTCTCTATAACCATTTACAAAGTTGTCAAGTGAATTTGATTTTTAAAAGTTGTGCAATGTCAAGGCCCTTCAAAGCTTCATTTTCAACATTCCACCCCATGACTCACGCAGAGTTAAAGAAGGATGGAGACTCACAAACAAATGTCCATAGTGGACTTTTGTTTTCAAAGCTCAAATCACTTGCACGTGCAACTGCACTTTCCATGTGACGTAATCTTCGTCATCAGGAGGGTCTGCGGATGGCCTAATTATAGAGTGATGCAAGTATGATGTCAGAACCCTGAAGACTAATTCACCATTGGTTCGTTACAAATTTTCCAATGAGGTTTTATAATGGAGATTTTCAACGTATGAGTATTGACGTTTTGTTCTACGATGCAAAACAGTTTTTGAGTGTAACTAGAAGAGACAGTTTGGGGTGTGAGTGTGTGCAGTGTATGTCATAAAGTTCAACATAAGCCTACATGAATTTGTGAGGTTCAGTTGAGCTGAATGTGTCAAAATAAACTTAAAGCACACTTGACCGTTGTCTTTGGTGAATCCGGCCAATGGTGAAACAGGAATGGTCAGCCGATTTGGGGCAACTGCAACAGAGTTATTGGGAGATATGAAAGTCGGTGGCTCTACCATTGGAAAAAGCATGGCTAAATTGGATCTAGGGTTCCTTGATAACCAATCACACCACAGCCTGAGTTGTACGACAGTCAATCACTTTTTACCTGAATCATACCTGTGCGCAATCTTCCGTGACTTTGTTAACTCTCAGGGTTCATATTTGAATCCCAAATTTGTATTTTTTTAATCTCTCTTTGAAACAATGCATAAGCCTTCAGAGTAGAGTAAACACCCTTTTTTAATTAAATGTGAACAAAAGGAAAGCTGTGAGGGATGTAAGAACAGTTGCTTCAATTATTCAGATTCAATCGTTCCACCAATGAAACATTGACTGTACAATTTGTTTCCCCCATCTGGAAATCCCTTGAAAATGTTTTGTGGGCTGCATGATTGACATCCAAGTACACAATATTTTAAGTATCAATTCGAACAGACCGTACTTGCAGCATTTCTGTTTGTATCATACTAAATATGCTGTGCTTTGACTATGAAACCGCTGGTGAGTGTCGCATGCAATGTGGAACATAAAGTTCTGACACATTTTTCCTTACAATGAATGAAGACAACCCTTCAAAGACATTTTGAAGTCTCAGCAAATTATTTTTCTCCATTGTGCTGAAAGCATTCTTTTTTTTTAATTCGTTTGTTGTTGTTTTTTTTGTCTCTCTCTGCATTGTGAACGTAATCCGAATGTGGACATCATTATTGTTTATGGCAAGCGGGGGGAAAATTAAATCATTTTGTTGAAAGATTCCTCGCCAAGTGATGCATGAGGTTTTGGCAGCGCTTACTGCTGGAACGCAGCCAGAGTTCACACAATAACTGCATGATTACATGTAATGAATACAGTCTTATAGCAGCTCTGAGTCATGTATGACCCCTGTTTATTGAAAATGATCCGCTTCTCGTGCAAGACCAGTCTGCGTACTGTTTGAGGCAAAGTCGTTTTAGTACAAACCTCCAGTTTTCCGAGAAAGTGTTGTCATATTTATGTGCACTATCCTGAGCTAGCGGTATTATGATCATAATCTTCCTTAATGGCTCTCCCTTAAAATGGCTGCATGTGTAGGACAATTAAAAAGAAGCAGACTGGTGGTGCAATCCGCCAAAGCCAAATTTTTGCTTTTGCTTTCTCTTCGTGCTGTTGGCAGACATCCGCCACTGGTGAGTTTTACTTTGCCGAAGCAGAACTGATTAATGAGCAATACTGTGTGTCAGTGAAGTCATCTGCTTATGTGCATTTGTGTGCGTATGAGACAGTTTGTGGTTGTAATCGGCTGTAAAGTATGTTAGAGATGTCATAGCACCTCTGCTTCAGGGAAAGCAAATAAACCATGGAGGCAGACCTTGGCACTTTTTTTTTCCCTTCCCTGGAAAGCTTTTAGCCTGCGGCCTGCTTTTTCATGGAGTGATTCCAGAGAATCTAATGTGTTTTTCCGTAGCGTTTCCCATTAGGTGAATCAGCCCTGCTGGGACTTCCTCATCTAAAAGTCCCCCATTGAGAAATGAAAACAGTTAATTACACACTTTATTTTCCATATATTTTTAGATTTAATTATTTGATATAAAGTTGTGTGTCGCATTCAAATTTACAGTGGGGACTAAAAATATGAGGCCACTTTGAAAACCATGTCAGCTCACAACCAATACTGAAAAAATAAAAATAATAACAATAAACTGAATTAAATAAAATGAATCAAATAAAACCATACTGTAATGAAAACGTCTTTCATCATTTTTCCACTAGTGTTGGAGTCATTAATGCAAAATGGGGGACACATTAATAAATGCAAGATAAAATAAAATTATAAAATTGAAGAAATAAAATTCAATTAAACAATAAAGTAAGATACAAAATAAAAATATATGCACTGTTAGATTTTGCCGTAATTTTACTGTTACTTACCGCAAAAAAGCCCAGTAAAATACTGTTTATATTATTTACGGTTAACTACTGTTTTATGCACTGCATGGGTTTTTTAATGTACTTTTAATGCACTAAACTTACAGTAACATACTGTATATGGGTATTTGCAGAATTTTACTGTTTATGCAAAAGCAGTAGTGCTACTGTAAATGTATCTCTGCAGTATATACGAATGGGTATATTTCTAAAAAAATAAAATTAGAATTTTAAATAAAAAATTGTACTGATGTCAGACTTTTGCAAACATCATTTGCTCCTCCAGCTGCATTGAATAGTGTGTCTGGATCATTAATTGCTGTTTACAAAGTGTGCAGTAATGAAAGAAAGGAATGGAACCAAGGAGGACCAGAGCAGGAAAAACAGGAGAGAGGGAGAAAAAAAAGACACAAATGAGACCACTTGGCGGTTGTATCCAGACGTTGATGTGCCTCCTGACAGCTATAGAAGAGCAACGGGACAGTGCAGGCTGGTGTTATCAATTAACAGGCATCTGGATCCACTTGCTCTCCCGGCTGGGCTTCGTCTTCTGCAGGCGGTGCTCACCAAACAAACATCTCCCTTTTGATTAGAACCAAACCCGCTCACATACACGCTAATTTCATGTGTGCATGTCAGGATCCCAGGTTTAACAAAGGTTACATCAGGAGTAGCCTCAGATGGAGTTGATGGATTCCTCTTAAAGTGGTTTGCATTGAGACTTTCTCCCATTAGTGAAACGTCTCAGCCTCAGAAGTCACGCCCAGGAACCGCCCACACTCCGTTCGCTGAACGTCTGATGCGTTTTGGCACACAAAACTGGAAACAATTTCACAAAGGCAAAAGTCTGAATCTGACTGGCTGACTTCTACAAGTTTTCCAGGAACCATAGTGTGGGGCGATCTTCAACGGTCCGCCAGGAAACAGAAACAGTCAGTGCGGTCCCTATAGAAACTTAAAGACATCAAACGTTTGGTTTGCCTCATTTAGCTGAATTTTAAAGAGATGTGGTTTTTTTACCAATGGGAAATGGGGAAAATGCTATTTTCCTAGCTTGAACAACAACCTTTTTGATTTCCAAGTGATCCCATTATATTAGTTGTGTGTCCTTTACTAAGAAGGAAATATCTGCGGCATTTTCCAGTCCGACATATACACGCCAAAACAAAACTACCATTGGTCACTTTCAGCTCGTTCTCATCTTAAGCCATCATCTAACTGACGTTTTTGACCATGCGTCATCTAACTGACGCTTTAGGCACCTTTTAGCATCAGTTAGATGACGCTTTCCTAGTGGTCTAACCCTAACCCTACCCCAGATCTAAACCTACCCGCGTCATCTAACTGACGCTAAAGGGTGCCTAAAGCATCGGATGTTGAAGCATGGTCAAAAGTGTCAGTTAGATGACGCCTTGGGGTGAGAATGCTTTGTCACTTTACATGTCAGACAAACTGGTTCAGGTGTGTTTGATTTACGGTTGTAGCTCAACTCTGCAGGATAGTGGGTACTGATAACACCCTTGTAGGTTGTAGATTTTAACCTCAGCTCTGTGGTTGCCAGACACTAAAAGGACATGAGAACAGAGCTGTTAGCATAACCTTGAATGTGTCTGATCTTGATGGATTGAGTGTCAATGTAGAAGAAATGTACTTGAATAATCTTGCCCAGTGAAATGTACCTGATCAGTGTTTGCTATTAAAGGTAGATTGCTCAAAGTTCTTGTGTTAATTTCACAGAGAGCTGCCTTTTTGACAAGGCTCCTGCTTTTGATAGATGGCGGTGTGTAAACAGGTCTATTAAAGAAAACTGTTTGCTAAAGCTCCTGTTTGTCAGCAAGGGCAAATTACAGGAGTGAAACAAGATCCCTTTAAGCATGCAATGAAAGTAAATGACAGAGCTTTGAGAGTTGAATGAGTCATAGTTTTCCCTCCAGTTGTAGAGCATTTCCATACCAAAGCAATGCCAGAAAGGGGGCGAGCTTTGTGTAGGCAAGGGGGCTCATTTCTGTATCTGTCACCAGGGCTTGACATTTACACCCTTCAAATGCGGGTGGATTTCAATGGTGGCGTGTAGCGCAGTCACACTACTAGCCACTTTGGTGGGTTGAATTATATATAATAGGTCTATACATTTTACAATTGTCGTCTTATAAAAAGGCAACTGAAATAATAAACTAAGTGCAATCTAGTGTGAATCTAACGATTTTTTTCGTACATAATGATACTGAAATGTCTGAAAGCAGGATACACAATACCAGCTGCAAGTTCTCACTCTCTAATCTCTCCGACAGCGAGACACACAAACCCGCGTCCCTTTACTCACGCGTTTCATTTTCTCTGGATGAATATTGTTGGTGTTACAGGACTTGAATTTCGGTGAGGGATTGTGTGTATTGAGCAACTTTTTATTAATTCCCGCAGATTTTGTCCTTGCACCCAAAGAGACAAATCTATTGGCTGTATAAAAAAGTGTAATGGTCATAATTACATTTAGTCACAGTATAATGGTGCACCAGGTCTTTAAGTGACAGCAGCCTAATATACCGGCTGCCAAATTATGAGATAAAAAAAATAATAATATCTATATAATATCTATATAGTTTTTAAGAGGGAGTGGAAAGCAAAAGCTTATATTATCATGTGCATCCAATTGCAAATCGTGTCATTTTTACTTCCTTTTTGCCTTATGCTTTTCTGGGTCAGTACATCTACCCTGTGTTGTTTCGCCAAGTGTATAAATGCAGATATCGGATATGGATGTTTTTTAAAAGAGAATTTAAGCTGGTCGTCAAAAGGAATCGGATATAGTCAACAAATCAGACCTGGATATCAAGACTTGCAGTGTAAATGAGGCCTTGAGTCTTGAATAAGAGTGCTTACCCATCATTTTCTGAGTGATGGGAGGAGCATTAGAAGTAGATTGGGGAATAGAAAATGAAAATGAGTGCTGTTTTCTCCAAAACTCACTGTCATGATGGTTGAGCACATTCAGTTGATAGAGGGTTCTGGGTGGCTCCTAAGAGGTTAGTCAAAGGAGCCCAGCCTCAAGCCTCCGTGATATTAAGGATATGATGTCATATTGCTCATGCTCCGCCCACAACCACTGACGGACTGTCCCGTATTAGCATATTTCCGCCCTCAGCCATTTGTATACTGTCCACCAAGGCGGGACGTTACATCTCTTGTGTCGACATGCCCCATGGAAGAGAGGGGTGGGGTGAGCTGTTGCTCATTATCATTTAAAGAGACATGCACCAAAACGGGTCACTGTGAACAGAGCTGTTTTTGAGGAGGTAGAATGGTGTTGTTTTACACAACTATTGAGGAATTTTAACCAAAGTATGGTATATACTTTAGATGAAGACCCTAAAGATTCATACCAACCTGTGGAAAATAGGCATCCGATGACCCCTTCAAGAAGCTGCACTGTTTGAGGTGTCAGTTTAAATGTGGGATTAACTACATGCCAAAGTTTAATATTAAGGATCAAGGGTTTTCCAATACCAAATAAAATCCAATACCAATAGCAATGCTTGATTTAACAAACACCACTGCAAAATAATTTCCATTACATGCCGTACCTAAGAAGGAACAATAAAGACATTAGAGTTAAAGATAAAAGTGTTCTCAGTCAAGTTCACAGGGGAGGAGGAACAGCTGTGACAGCGCCGCATGTTGTTGAAATTGTTGTTTTTTCCGCATTTTGAAAAAAACAAAATGGGATAACATTTTAACAGCTGCTCAGCACCCACCTGCTCACCTCCCGTAGTGGAGTGTATCGGCCACGTTGCCTGCTTCAGTGGGTGGGTGGTTTAGGGGCCATTGTGTTATTGAGTGGTGGTGAGGCTAACATGGACTCTTTCTGTGCGGTTCTGACACACAGGGCCTGAGAGAGTTTCTGACGTCCTGACCAGCCCTAGTATACAAGAACACTGTACCCACAAGCACTCATGACCAGCAACCCTTGAGGAATTTGTGTTTCTCACAGTCTAATGTCAAGTTGGAAGTCTCCCTACAAGCATTCCCACAGTTCCTCAGCAACTGGCTGACCAGGAGCTATAGAGGTCAGAGGGAGAGAAGAAAGATGGCTTCTTTTTTAGCCTGCGGTTCACACCAGGGGACGTTTTATGGCACTTTTAATGAAGTCGTTGGACAGTAATTTCACCTTAAATTATTCAGACCTGTTATTTTGTGTGTCCTTGAAGAGTATCCCAATAAACACAGCTTTAGCACTTTGATTTACAGGAGACATTCTGCCTAGACTGGTCTATACTCTAGTCAACTCATTGTACTGTGTCTTTTCACTGAATGTGAAATCACTTTGAATGTGTGTTTGCTAGCTCTAGTGGCCACCCATCCAGGGCGATTTCTTGGCCTGAGACCCTAAAAAGCACAAGTGGTTTGGGGAATGGATAGATAAGGTGTGATACTGTATAACTCAAATACAGCTACCTCTTTTCCAGGTAATAAATGTTTATTTTATTATTATTATTTTGCATGATAACTACACATTCATTAGTTTATTAGTTTAATAAATAATCTTAATAAAAAAATTATATTACATAATTAAAATTTAAAAAAATATTCAACAAATGAATTAATGAGGGTTGTCAAACAATTCAAAATTTCAGTCTAATTAATTACACAATGTGGCGATAATTAATCTACTTAATCGCAAATTAATCGCACATCAAATTTGTCTGATAAATTACCCCCAAAAGATAATTTTAAGTCATTATTGTGTTCAATGAGAAAAAACATTAAATAGACATTACAAAAATCAGCTTTAGAAACTTTTTTAGGATGAACTTTACAGTTTTTTATTAACATGGGAATATTAACTTTTTATTTATTGAATATATATATATATATATATATATATATATATATATATATATATAATTGGATGTTATAAACTTTTATTTTGGCTACTTTTTAACAACATATCAAACACTGAAGTTGATATTAACAAAAAGAGGAGCATATTTAGATTTCCATGTGTACAAAGCATACACAAAAAAAGATTCAAAGAGTGAAAATTGTAGCTTTTAAAATTTTTTTTTTTTTTTTTTTACCTGTCAGTGTATTGAAATATTGTCTTATTCTTAAAATGTGTGAAGTTCTGTTTTTGCAATTATCATTAACATTATGGAACTTTGGCATCAGACCTCATAAATATAAGCCTCTATGTAACCCTGGGGGCTCCTCAGAACCTGAACAAGTTCAGTAGAACCGTATTGTGTTGTGCATTTTAGTTCACACCAGGTCGGATAAGAAGTTCAAAGCCATTAAGCAGAATATCGCCACCAACTGAGTCGCATGTCATGATAAACCACATGTCTTGTTCAGTTGTTTCACTGCCCCCAGGCTTCACTTAACAATAGGTATTCAGTTGTTGTACTTTCAGTAGCACAAGGCCAAGTCTGATAATCACTGTGAATGATTGAACAGAAGTTCATCCACTGTGCCCTTGAGCAAGACAATAAGCTTCAGTGAGAAACTCTCTCTGTATGAGTACACACCAAGTCTGTAATGGTGTAAAGCCATCAGCTCAATGGCAAATTTGAACTCATTTATTCATTAAGCCCTGGAACTAATTCTCTTGGTTTATTTGTCTGAATTATTCTATGATAAAGGTCTATCTTGCTTATTATCAAGCTTTGAAATGCTAATGGTCTAAGAGTCTATTCCTACAGCTTGATTGTATAAATTGAATGTGCCAAGTTGTGCATTAGCGGAACAGTGAGAAGTTCCAGTGACCTCCAAATGAACCAAGACTACATCCATGGCAACCAGGGTCATTCTTTTTCTTTCTCTGCCGGTGGTCATGGCTACCATGTTCTTTGTTACTTCACTGATCATGAAAGACATCAAAGAGGAGGAGCTGTGGACACTTTGGCTCGACGACTGACCACTTGACCGGCAAATGCCCGGCTTTTGAAAGTCATGATAGGAAATGAAGTATAGATTACTGCAGTGCGGTGTCACTGGATCTTGAAGGAGGGGGGGGGGCACTGCTGTATTAGTTAAGCCTCTGATGGTATTAGTGCATCACAGGAGAGGAACAGACGTAAGCAAACACAAGTGCGGTGGTCCTTCACATTCAATTAAACCTTGTGCTGACTAAGCCTGTGCTTCTCTTTGCTTACCCTTGTCCTTACTTTAGATCGAAAACCTATAGAAGAGGAACTAATGAGAGGTGTTTAAATTAGGATAGACAAGTTCAAATATGTCCTGAAGTCTCTGTTACATCCCATTCTATTTGATGTGTGACTATATGACTCAAGCTATGCTACGTTAACTAATTGTTGTCTAAGGAATTTCGTAACTTAGTTTAATGAGAAATTTAAGATTGAATCTTATGCCAGAAAATAGCTAATCAACATCTTTGGGTGTAAATGGTGAAAATATTAGGAGGTCAATAGAAACATTCAAGGATTAGTCAAGAAACTACACAAATGTAGTTTTGAATAACACAGTCTCATCCCAATTCGTCATATAACTGACGTTTTGGGACGTCTTTTGACCATTCGTCAATATACGACTTTTTAGGGCCCCCTTAAACGTCGGTAGATGACGATCCCGGGTCGTCATACAACTGACGCTTTACCTTTAACGTCAGTTAGGTGACGAGTTGGGTTTAGGGTTAGGTTTAGGTATGGGGTAGAGTTAGGATCCCATAACGTCATCTACTGACGTTTAAGGGGGCCCTAAAAAGTCGTATATTGACGAATGGTCAAAAGACGTCCCAAAACGTCAGTTATATGACGAATTGGGATGAGACCGGGTTGTTTTGAAGACATGTACTGGTTAATCTGTATCATGTAGTGAATGAGGACTTTCAAGCTTCCAAATAGAATCATAAAAGTCTATACGACTCATAGATAGATGTCGCCTTGGGGTTCTAAGCATGCGTCGAAACTGCTGCCATCTTGGAGCAGGGGCCTTGTCATGGGAAGCAAGGGAACGTTGCTGTCTCCGCCTGTACTCCGAATTCATAGATTTCTGTACTTTTATTCTGCGTATGGATGTTTACACAAACAAAATCGGAACTACACTCTAAAAAATGCTGGGTTGTTTTAACCCAACGTTGGGTCAAATATGGACAAACCCGAAATGTTGGGTTAAAAATGTAATGTAAAAATTTAACCCAACTGCTGGGTTAGTCCATATTTGACCCAACGTTGGGTTAAAACAACCCAGCATTTTTTAGAGTGTAGGAAGAATGTTTAAAAAAAAAGTTTTATCTAGCGCTGTCAAACGATTAAAATATTTAATCGCGATTAATCCCATTAATGTCATAGTTAACTCACGATTAATCGCAATTTTTATCTATTCTAAATGTCTCTTGATTTCTTTTTGTCTTATTATTTTTTGACCTTTTAATGCTCTTATCAACATGGAAAAGTGGATCGGCTTGCTTCGTGCAATTGTTTTTTATTGAAAACAGCATTGGCATTTACAGTGTTCAAATTCACACTAACATTCTCACTTGGAGCAAATAATCTCTCTCACAATGTTACACTGTCCATCAATAAAAGGGTGAAAGAAATACTGATGAGGTTCTGATATTGGCGAAGGGGCGGAGAAATTGCATCAGCTGTGTGTGTGTGTGCTTGGCCATCATCAAGTGGTATTTCGATGATGATAGCTCAGTTCACAACGACAAAACACACAGATCACTTTGGTCTTGTCAATGGAACCATTTGGCAACTTTTTAAAAATAAACTTTCCATTCAGAATCTTATTGGCATCCATTTCGGGGTCTCGCGCTCGTCATCCACTCAAAACGTAATGTTAACCAACTATTTGGCCGGCTCGCAAGCCCAAATGTGTGTGTGCGGCGTGCCTGTTGTTTTGTTTACGGT
Source organism: Cyprinella venusta (assembly GCA_038021265.1). NCBI lineage: Eukaryota > Metazoa > Chordata > Actinopteri > Cypriniformes > Leuciscidae > Cyprinella > Cyprinella venusta. The sequence goes on from CM075863.1 coordinate 24,124,133, forward strand.
CTAGCTAGATCCGCTTGCGCTTTGGCCGACGAAGCAACAAAACGTCCTCGCTTGGCGCAAGCCATTGAAATTAATGGGTTTCATAGCGCAGCGACGCGCATGCTGCGTCCTGTTGCAAAAGCATGTGAAAGAAAACTACGAAGTTTGCTAGGCCAAAAAGGCCGTTAATCGCGCAATAAAAAAAAATTGACGCCGTTAAAATGGGTTTGCGTTAACGCCGTTAATAACGTGTTTAACTGACAGCCTTAGTTTTATTATTTTCTCTGGACTCAATGACGTCTGACCATTGGAACAAACCAAAAAAAAAAACCTAGAAAATCGCATTCATCACAATTTATGGGGATTTTATTTTCGATAGACCTTTGCCTACATTGATGCTTTTGCATTAAAGAGGAGGGGCTCCCCTGTTCCATGATGGCGGCTCTATTGACAGCACAGTCTCATCCCAAGACGACATATAACTGACATCTTTTGACCATACGTCAACATCCGCCGTTTTAGGGTACCCTTTAACGTCGGTTAGATCAGGGGTTCTTAACCTTTTTGATGCCGGGGCCCAAATTTTACAGTACAAAGTGGCCCAGGGCCCATTCAAATATTATCACTTTATTGGTTTATTGATCTCCCCGTGGAATTCATTTGTATTTAATAACTAAATGAAATAGAATTGCAGTTTAACAGTTTATTATTCATGCCTGTACACCTGCACAAGATGCCAAATACACAACGATTCATGGAACAAATCAATCTGCATCAAGAACAAATTTAAAGGCTCAAGTCAGGCATTTAACACAAAAATCAGTTAGATTTGACAAATTTTACTTAAAAAAATAGAAAATGTATAAAAATAAAACTAAATAAAATAAAATGTGTTGCTAAAATAAATAAATTCCAATTAAAAAAAATTCAAATCAAATTAAATAAGTTGTAAATGAAATTGAAATAAAGTGCAAATGAAAAAATAAAGCTTTATAATCTGCAAAATAATTTGATAATTGTTTCAGCAGTCTACATTTTTGCCTGCCAGAACCTGAAGTTGCTCTTCATATCTGTTATAAATTAACAACAGTCAAAACAGTCCAATTTGAACAAGCTACAACTCCCTTTATTTATGTTGACGCAGCAACCTCTCCGATCATCTTACAGCACATATCCACAGAGGCAGGCAAAACCAACTCCTCCGCTATTGTGAATGCTTTTTTTAGGGCATCGCACATCGGCCGCGTCACGCACTTTATCAGTTTTTGGCCAGCAATATTGTTATGTTTAAGGGCATTATGGAATTAAGATCATGTCTGTATGGTATGATTGTACCTACCTTATAATAAATGATTTGTTAAAGCATTAACACACAACCCTTCTGTTAATTTAACGAGAAAGCAAGCAGTCTACTGCGTGCATGGTTTGGCATCATATTTGGCATGACTGAATGCTTAATAATTCCTGAAAAGCTGACAGTTCATCGCGATCTCACACATCTCTGTTATTATCAATGAATCTTTCATAATATCCACACTTTGTTTGTTGTAATTTGAGGATTTGCCAGCATACAGAATTCAGCACTGAACAAAAAAGTCAGTTTTGCGCGGTGAGGAGAGTCTATCGTAAATGCTTCTGATTAGCCATTGCGTTCAAGAAATCAACACGTCTGTGGCTGCAACGCTGCAAACGTGTTATAAATAGAAACTCCCGCCTGACCGCCTTTAAATCGTTTCTATTTTGTTTGAGTTATTCTTGTTGCTTTTCTGCAACAGATGAATAAAAATCTACTAGTTGTATGTGTTTTTTCCATATACATTTTTAGTTTGCGGGAGTCCCGCGAGTCGTTTTATTCTCCCGCAACCCGAACACACAGAGTGAGTGATCACCGCTCGCGCTCGCACACGGCTATCAAATCTATTGCCGCAATCTATTGCATTAGGAGTGCACGTCTCTGAAGGGCTCGGCCCGAGGATAGTGTCGGGAAATATCGGGTCAAGGTTCGATCATGTTCGGATCAAATTGTCTCGTGGATAACTGGTCATTCTGGTGTCTTCAATTGATAACTTGTTTGGTCCCGCGGCCCTCGCGGCCCAGAGGTGAAAAACGTAAAGTTTTTTGCGTCCCTCCAAGTGGCGCTCACGGCCCAATTGTGGGCCGTGGCCCTATGGTTAAGAATAGGTGGGTTAGATGACGTTATCGGATCACAACCCTACCCCAGACCTAAACCTACACCTAAACCTACCCCGTCAACTAATTGACGTTAAAGCTAAATTATCAGTTGTATGACGTCCAGGATCGTCATGTAACTGACGTATGGTCAAAAGACGTCCCAAGACGTCAGTTATATGATGTCTTTGGATGAGACTGTGTTACTATTGACGCATTCGTTCCAATGAACTGCCGTAGCCAAGGCTCTAAATTGTTTGAATGCACAACATTGTTTGGCCGACGCAGCGTTTACCCACCGAAAGTCCGACTACTCCCATTCAACAAACAAATAACGACATGCAAACAAAACACAAGACACGAACAGTATGATTATGTATGCGACTGGACTAAAAGGAGATGTGGCATGGAGAAATGACCGCGAACCATCGGACTGGCGTGTGCACCCGCGGTCCCGCTGGCGAAAACAACAGGTCAGGATGGGGAATGAAGAATGGAGTATGCGAGTGTTTGACGTAGATGTAGATGTAGACGATCTGACAGCTTTGTCACAACTTTATACAACTTTGCATCATTTCTAAAAACCTTTCTGAAAACTAAACAACTTTATTATTAAAGCTTATGACAGTTAATGAACTAAATTCACACAGGTTTAGACCAACATGGGGGTAAGTAAATGATGACTGATTTTATTTTTTATTTTTGGGTGAACTCAACAGGAAGTCAATAGGAAAGTTCTGGTCCACTTGCTGTAATTTGAGCGTGAGTGTGTGAGGTTTTCTTGCTGGAGCAGTGATGTGCGTGTGAGGAGACTGCAGAAAAAGGAGGCAGAATGTCTCAGAATACAGAGCTGTAGGCATAAACAGAGGGTTGATGTGGCCCAGCCTCACCACAATAATGGGTACTCTGCAGTTCCCCCTCCGCTCCACCCAGAAGAACAAACATCCACCGCATTAGAGCGCTCCCAAAATGAACATCCCAGGATTCAGAAACTGCTCCCAAAGTGGGTTGACGTCACTCCCAGACCATCCCCTACTTTTGTTGTGAAGGCCTTTCTGATTTCATTGAGTGGAGCCCAAATTTGGCTGAGGGCAGGGAAAACAAATGAGTCCGCCAATCTGATGTAATTCGATTCTACCGAAGGAAGATAGCCAACCTTAGCTAATTAATTGCACAAGCTAAAGGCCCCTGAGACTATGAAACGTATGGACTGTTTGGCTCCTCTCTACGATGCTGGCTTTACGCCATTCTGTTTCAGAAAACAATATCAACAGCAGAAACACAAGGACGACGGAAAAAAATCAGATTAGGCTCATGCGATTCCCTGCCAGCATATCTCTGGACACAACAGTTCCAGAAATACTCAAAAAAGCAAGTCTCCAAGCACCAACAGTCTTCATACAGTATGTGTAAACTCCTAGGGGGGCTACATATTGAAATGCCAAGCTCGATGCATACAATGTAATGCTTGTATTCAGGATTGACTTGTTCCCACTTCCCAACCCTGATACTCTGTGTCAGCTGCTCTTTGTAATTTTCATCATGAGTTCTGTTGAATACTGTTTGACTAGATGTTTCTGTAGTGCACAGTGTTTAATGGGTCTTTGTTACATACTGTATATTAGTACCGAAGTCTTCCCTTCCCATAAAAGGTCCCAACATATTGATTCATGCAGAGGCATTTCTAGTGTTTCATTTGTAGGCTACATGGGTAGAGACCCTTTATTTTTGATACATGGATTTAAATTGTCTTTGCCTGCAGTAAAAAGTCGTTTATAAGCTGCTGTCCAATAAAGGCCTGCTTAGTCAACGGCAAATAATAAAAGACATATGCCAGTTTTGTTTGCTATAACGAATTGTATCCACCTCATTTGGTGCTATTTTTTCCCCGTTAAGTATCGGCTAAAGTATCCCGTTATTTTTTCGCTGTGAGAAACCACTGCAAGTGATTCAGTGTGTGAGTAAACTGAACCAATGAATCACACTGAATCTCGAACAAACGAATCTCGAAAACGACATTCAGTTGTAAATCTGACATCGCTAGGTCTGGCTTATTGATTGCTAAACAGTAACAGTAATCTGTACAGTAATCTCTATTGATAGACAACGATTTATCAGGAATAATTTAGTAAGTCACAGCAGTATTTCGTTGGGGCTCCAGTCCCAGTAAAAAGAATCATGCCCCTAGTTTCCCAAGCAAGTTGTCACGTTTCTATTTGTTTGAGTTCTGTTTTGTGATCTTGTTTCCCCCTGACTTTTGTAATTTTGGTTTAGTCTTGTTAGTGTTTCCCGGTCTGTTTAATTTGCAATTCCCTTCACCTGTGTTCTGTTAATTATCCCATTAGTCTTTGTTCATTTAAGCCTTGTGTTTTCCTTCTGTGTTTGTTGATTTTTGTTGATGAATGGTTGAGTTTCCTGAAGTATGAATGGCTGTGAAATTAAATAAGCAATGTGGAAAACTTTTTTTTTTTTTTTTTTAGTTTCAAAAGACATATGGCAGTTTTGTTTGGTATAATGGATTGTATCGACCTCATTTTGTGCTATTTTTTCCCGTTAAGTATCGGCTAAAGTATCCCGTTATTGTTTTCGGTGTGAGAAACCACTGCAAATAATTCATAATTCAGTAAACATAACATTTCAAGAATAGCAAATTACCATTTGTCCGATTACAGAAAATCACACTCAAAACAAGAAGGTCCCTGGTTTGAGTCCCAGCTAAGCCAGTAGGCAATTCTGTGTGTTTACATGTTCTCCCTGTGTTTGCGCGGGTTTGACCCCGTTTTCACCAAAATACAAAGACATGCAGGAAAGGTGAACTGGATACTTGACTCTGTGTTATTTGCCATCTATCCAGGATGTTTCCCTCTCTATGACCCAAGGCTATATTTACACGGAAATGATTCTGAAGAGAAAACGCAAAAGTGGCGTTGCGCTATCACTTTTTATTCTGCGTTTAGACAAGCGTTTTGGGTGTGAAATCTGCGTGCAACAGTGTGTGAAATTCAATGTAGTATGCACTCCAGGCGGCTAGGAGTGTATACAACAACAACACCAAGTCCACGCCCATGAGTACAACCGTCACTGTCAAGCAGACTTTTGCGTTTTTATCGTTTACACGGGAACGTGGCGGTGGAGCGTTTTTAAGATTTCCACCCTGGAGGGTGGTTTCACTTTTTTGCGTTATTAAGCCTCAAAAACGCCATCGCCGTGTAAACGAAAGGCACATCCGATAAAATATTTTTACGTTTTCACCCGCGAGCGTTCTCGTGTAAGCAGGGCTTTAGATGCTTTAGCATCCTTCCGACCCTACATTGGACAAATGGTGTGGAAAATGTATTGATTTACAACCTGGTCAACTGGAAAAACAGACGTAGATGATGATCTACTTCTGGGACTACTTTTCGCCATGTTGTTGCTTAACGATTTGGCCTCCTAATAGGGCCATAGTTAGCATAGCAACCTATACCTTCATTTTTCTTGTTGCATACTCTTTCACTTCACCAGAGATGACTCTGCGCTTTCAGAAGTCCTCTGAGGCGAGAGGGACAGGGACGGTGGAACGGGGTTGAGCGAAGCCTCCATTGCCGGTCCAGCTGCATTCCTCAAGGGCGAGCTGTCCAATATCATTCTGCTCCCTTTGACAGGAGCTCTGGCAGCCACAAAGGAGTCTCTGTGTCGGTCTATCCTCACCCCAGCTCTCCCAACCTTCCTTTCTGAACTGCTTAATTACCCTGACGCCACTTCCAATCTGCAGCCCACCTGTGGCCTTCTGCCAAAGGTCCTTTCAACAGGTGCCTCTTTCCAACTTTTATCTGTGGGGTTCTAATCACGTAGATGTACTCTCGCACAAAGCAAAAGACTTTTTTTTTGTAGGACAAACTTTCTTTTCCATTGTTAGCGTGATTTTAATGGGGTAGTCTGATTTCTTCGACACCGTCTATAAATTCGGTGAGCGATGCAAAACTTTATGTTTCAAGAGCGGATCAGTTTTCTGTGCCTTTGAAGGCATTTGCTTTGACTTGCTGGAAAATCTGGAAGTTCCCCGTGAGAAGAGTTGGGCTTCTAGTCAACATGTTTTAACATGTGAGAAGTAAAGCGAGCCCTGCTGTTAATGATGGCCCAGCATGCATAAATCTCGAATGGAAACACATCCCCTCTGATATCATTACTAATCCTGAGGTGCGGGAAGCAGAGGAACGTGCAGGTGTAACTACGTGGTGGGGCCGCAGGGAGTTGGCCTGCTATTGATGAAACTCTTTACTGCTACATTTCTGTGGGAGGATTAGGGCTGTGTGAGAAAAGATAAGCAACGTGAGATCAGAGCGCTGTTAAACATACCTGACAGAGCCAGATCCAAACTTAGACCCACCCCTGAACACATATCTTTGCCAGCATTCCTCACTCTCCTTCTCTTAGGCCCTTTCTCTAAAAAACAAAACCAGAAAAACAAATATACTAAACATCTGTCAATCTTTTATGTATATAAGTGAAGTGATCATGTGCTACTACTAGCATCACAAAATGTAATTACAAAAACAAAGGCTGTTTTTAAACAGGCTTCCCAAATTCACTCAATTGGTTGAGCCAGAGTTGCTGTGTAGTTTAACAAAGCAATGGCTGATTTCGGAATACCATACAATACTAGCATGATCCTACTCCTCATATTTCTGCCATATGCTGGAAGTATATTTTCAATATTTGGCAGATATGTCTGGAGTGGTATGCTAGTATGCTGTTTTGAATTTAGCTAAATATGAAGCCAAATATGCATGGAGTGTGGGTGAAAAGCAATATATGTCAGAATTCACAGATGACCTACTACTTCCAGTGTGCTTTTGAAGAAAGCATCTACACTGGACACTTTACTATCCCATGAGGCCACAGGAGAGGAGTTGTGTATGGCAGGGAAACCATGTATTTTTATTTTAGCCAGTGTTTTGATAGCATGGTTTACACTTCTCTGTGAAATATATCTATATTTATTTTATAGTTGTCTTCTCCCTCACATTGTAAAAAAGATTGGAAAACACATCAAATTCCATTTGGAAGTGAGCATCCCTATGCTCTATTCACTCTGAAGAACAGAGCCCTTGAACTTCGGAGGGAGAAGGTCACTTGTGTGTCATAATGAAGCCATTTGGCTTTTAATGAACTGCTGCATCCGAAATTGCATATTGTCTGAGTAGGTACTACATCTCAATTTGAATTTACTTTGCGACCGTTAAAAAATACGAGAGAAAGACAAAATTTTAGGCAATGTCTCCTTTCAAACCTGTTACAGTCTTCAACCCCGTCACACTGTTCTCAACATTGTCACATTAATATTTTGTGGAAAAAATAGATGATTAAAAATTACTGAATTTATAGCTGATTAACACTTGAAATGTTATGGGTTAACGCAATAAAATGAAAATTTGTGTTAAACATTACAGTAAAAGTAAACAAACAGTAAATTGAAAACATTTTTTTTTTTAAGAGAGAGACCTTAACTTCAATCCCATGAAAATAATCATAAATGTCACAAGTGTAGTTGTTTGAGGGATACATCGGTAAGCTAGATGTATACCAAGTTTTGTATAAAATCTTTTTTAATTCAATAAAATTACCTTTTTTCCAGGGTTTAGAATGAAAGGTGTTTGAATATGAAAAAGAAACAAAAACTGAAAATAATAAAAGTTTTTTTTAATGCCTGAGGTGGGAAAATATGATTTGATGGAGGTTTGATATGTGCCTATGCCAAATGATGTGCGGTATTTAGAAAATTAACTATTATGTAGTTTAAAAAAATACAAGTTGAAATGTTACCAAAGGAATAACCCAGGTAGTATGAACCCAGACAGCAACATAGTGTCGGATTGCACACGGCCCTGTTGTACGCATGCTGTATAGTAGGGAAGAATTACATTTCGGACGCAGCGAACATAATTTCCTCATTATTTTCACCCACTGTAAAAAAAAAAATATATTGTTGGTTTAACTTAAAAAAATTAAGAAACCTGGTTGCCTTAAAATTTTAAGTTGATTGAACTGGAAAAAGTGAGTTAATACAATGAAAGAGATTGATTTAATCATCAGAAACTTAAAAAAATAAGTTATCTGAACTATAAAAATCATTTAAGATGATTTGACAAAAGAAAATCTTGAAAATATTTTTTTGTACAGTGTAACAACTCAATTGTTCAAATAAACATTCATTTTCTAATTAAGTTTTTTTAAATACATTTACTTGAAATGACTATCGCATGTACCCCTTTCTAATGGACGTGTAGTAGGACCCTTTGCCAATGGATTCCGTTGATCAACACATCAATGGCGTCTCCTTCCTGAAGGGCCCTTCAAGGGCACACAACTTCGGTTATGCACTACTTAATGTAATTTTAATGGAGTTTGCTCGATGCACACAGTGCTTTGAGGATTCAATCACATTTTTATGCTAACACATTCCAAAACTAATCGTTAAGTGTTATTATTTCAAAACGGTCTGAAATTTTTTTGCGTAACAGTTTCACAACATTTATTCCGTTGGCATTCAAAACAAGTAAATGCATTTTCATTTATGTTTGAAAACTGAAGGATGAAGTTATTTTCTCTCCTAATCATTAGCATCTGCAGCAATAACTTAAGAATAGTCCTTCAAGGGATGAAATTAAACTTTCCAAATGAGTCGAAACGAAACAAAAAAGTGCTGATTCCCAAAATGTGGGAGTTTAGAGAATGTAGGCCTGCTTGTGTTTGGGAAGACGCAGGACTGAATGTATAATGTTCAGCAGGGCGTGGGCGTTCCTATCAGCACATTCCATCTTATCAAACACGCTCTCGTCCTCTGCTTCTCATCAGTCATTCTATGCAATATTTATATAGGAATGACACTGGGTCTGCACTTCTCTCCTCATCTACCCTCTGTTCTTCATTAGCTTGCCTCTGCGGTACGGGACGGTTCCCCAGCAAGCTCGTGCTCAGTAGAAGGCGTCCCAACCATCATGTGGCCCTCACACTTGCACTCAGAAGAGGCCCACGCTCCCCCACAGAGAGATCCACATCCAGGACAGTCTCTTCACCTCCCCTGAGCGAGTGCTAAGGGGGGTTACAAAGGCCCGTTGCATCTGTCTCCTTTAAAAACACTACATCCAGGAAGTTTGGGCTGGATGAGGACCATGTGTAAGGAGATGTCCATCATGAATAACATGTGTGACAAGTGGAATGGAAATGCTATTAGCCCTCCCCCCACCACCAGACGCGAATAGGCCTGTTATGTGTTAATAATGTGATGTAATGGTCAGGATATAGCAGTTCCTGTACGTGATGTCAGGGGATCTCGTCTATATCCTCCCAGAACATCCGAATGAACGTGCGAGTGAAACAAGCGCTTTAAGGGAATGAGTGAGTCAGCGAGCAAACAAGAACAGAAATCATTTGCTCTTTTCCAAAACTTAGTTGACTGCCTACAAAGGCATAAGCATAAGCACTGCATATATTCTCTGTGGAGTAGACAATCCCACAATGCATTGCAACAATTCCCTTGTGGAAAAGAAGTGCAATTAATTGTATTGTCATGCTATAGTATTGTTCAGTCAGGGTTTTGGTGTTATTTGTGAGCCAAATCTTCCACGCAGAATGCTAATTTTGAGTCGTTCCCAATGTAGTATTTCAATTCACTCGCCTATGAGGTTCCCATTATGGATGTGGCCTTATAAGACAGCTGACAATGTAGGCCTGTTTTCTGCAGAACTGCTTTATAGATTAAAGGACTCATTTAATAATCGATGATCCTAAAAATAGAACTGAAGCAACACTGAAATGACTTCAGCTGAACATGACTTATTTCCAGAGCTGCTGTACAGCCAATCATTGACTCATTTTCATGTTATCACAGTGATGCTGCTTTGAAACAATCTGTATTGTATAAAGCGCTATGTAACTAAGGTGATTTGACTTTGGCTTGCAGTGAAAGGGCTCATTTAGAGCAGTGACAGTGTAAAACGAGTCTGTAAATGTCATGCTAGGTCCAGTCAGGCCCACACACAGGTGCGACAGTCCAGAGCCTGACCACCAGCAGGAGCCACTTAGAGCTTAACAGCCCATGGCTGGCTTTATGACACGCTGCCAGGACACAAACATGTGGAGAAGGAGACTACAAAAGTGGACCTTTCAGGTCAGTTTCCAGCAGACGCCAATCTCAGAGGACAACTCAGTACAGCAATGCTAGTGTGGACAATTTAAGCTTTCCATATATATATATACTCACCGGCCACTTTATTAGGTACCCCATGCTAGTAACGGGTTGGACCCCCTTTTGCCTTCAGAACTGCCTCAATTCTTCGTGGCATAGATTCAACAAGGTGCTGGAAGCATTCCTCAGGGAGTTTGGTCCATATTGACATGATGGCATCACACAGTTGCCGCAGATTTGTCGGCTGCACATCCATGATGCGAATCTCCCGTTCCACCACATCCCAAAGATGCTCTATTGGATTGAGATCTGGTGACTGTGGAGGCCATTTGAGTACAGCGAACTCATTGTCGTGTTCAAGAAACCAGTCTGAGATGATTCCAGCTTTATGACATGGCGCATTATCCTGCTGGAAGTAGCCATCAGAAGTTGGGTACATTGTGGTCATAAAGGGATGGACATGGTCAGCAACAATACTCAGGTAGGCTGTGGCGTTGCAACGATGCTCAATTGGTACCAAGGGGCCCAAAGAGTGCCAAGAAAATATTCCCCACACCATGACACCACCACCACCAGCCTGAACCGTTGATACAAGACAGGATGGATCCATGCTTTCATGTTGTAGACGTCAAATTCTGACCCTACCATCCGAATGTCGCAGCAGAAATCGAGACTCATCAGACCAGGCAGCGTTTTTCCAATCTTCTATTGTCCAATTTCGATGAGCTTGTGCAAATTGTAGCCTCAGTTTCCTGTTCTTAGCTGAAAGGAGTGGCACCCGGTGTGGTCTTCTGCTGCTGTAGCCCATCTGCCTCAAAGTTCGACGTACTGTGTGTTCAGAGATGCTCTTCTGCCCACCTTGGTTGTAACGGGTGGTTATTTGAGTCACTGTTGCCCTTCTATCAGCTCGAACCAGTTGTGGCCATTCTCCTCTGACCTCTGGCATCAACAAGGCATTTCCGCCCACAGAACTGCCGCTCACTGGATGTTTTTTCTTTTTCGGACCATTCTCTGTAAACCCTAGAGATGGTTGTGCGTGAAAATCCCAGTAGATTAGCAGTTTCTGAAATACTCAGACCAGCCCTTCTGGCACCAACAATCATGCCACGTTCAAAGTCACTCAAATCACCTTTCTTCCCCATACTGATGCTCGGTTTGAACTGCAGGAGATTGTCTTGACCATGTCTACATGCCTAAATGCACTGAGTTGCCGCCATGTGATTGGCTGCTTAGAAATTAAGTGTTAACGAGCAGTTGGACAGGTGTACCTAATAAAGTGGCCGGTGAGTATATATATATATATATATATATATATAATTGCAGTACAGTTATAAGACATCTAACAGAAATATTGGTATAATAAACAATAATAAAATATTTCATACTTGTATACCTACATACCTTTTTAGGGTGAAACATGACCGAGACACGTTTGTTGTGAGATTCACTCGCCTCAAACAGATGGAATGCATAAGCATTGTCTCGCTAAAGATGATCTATGACAATGCACGTGCAAAGCTTTCACAAAACACCTTGCAGTCAACGCAGTATTAAAACACCACGGCATCTTATTTTAGCAGTCTAATGATAGTCTACATTGTAAACAATATGAATCAATGTTGCCATGCTAGTTTTGAACTAGGTCTGCTAACTCAGAAGTATAATAACTATGTATAATAACTGGAGTTAATAAGTAGGTGTCATCTCTGTGCTCATAATTATGATGCTGCAATGCAACACAGATTAGCTTCCCACCTCTTCCAGTGGGCGTTATGCCATTTTATGATACTGTTATCTCTCCCTTAAAGAGCCCGTCAGTTTATAAGTAACAACTCAAGATTTGTTTTTGTTTTTTTGTAATAACTTACGTCTACTGTAAAATGACCCTCCTCACCTTTTAATACGCCATCTTGTGTCTGGTCAAAGAACTAAAGATAGTGATACTGAAATCTGTGGGGACACCTGGTGGTGACTCCCTCCCTCAGTGTTTTACTGTAATATTTTCACTTAGATACCAAGACAGACAGACAGACAGACAGACAGACAGACAGACAGACAGACAGACAGACAGACAGACAGACAGACAGACAGACAGACAGATAGATAGATAGATAGATAGATAGATAGATAGATAGATCACACATGTTAGAATTTGTTACAGTTTCTTAACATTTTAGCTATGTTATAATATTGTCATCTATTGTTTTGATTTTTATTATTATTATTATATGTATTCCAATTGGCATTATTGTATTATTTACAGTCAATAAAGCCATTTTTAAATCTGAAACAGACACAGACAGACAGATCATTGTATGGACTTAAAGCAAACTATGCTTTACAACCAAATCCACCAAGATATTTAGTTTATGACTTGTGCACAACAGGGGTATACAACTCTGCTACTGTTATGAATTTTAATGTAATGAGTAATCATTGTATTATATAGCAGAATTGTATTATTTGTTGAGTAGCCTACCTGGAATAACAGTTGCAGTGTCATTGAAAGCGTGATAATGAGGCTGAAGACGGCTCTGCTGTTGGGATGAGATGTCACAACACCATCTGCGCAACAACCGGGTCTCTCCGATTCAACTGGTTTTAATCATAAACACGTCTCTTTCTAATCGTTATCTCTTTATTGAACTCAGAGTGCACGTAGCCACACACGTGCATGCACACACACCATATACACCATTACTGGAGTCACAAAGGAGACAGAGAGTTGCTGACAGTATCACATTCTCGAGCATCACATGTTTCAAGTTGAGCAGTAATATCAGTGTTGCCGGGTGCCGCGGTTATGTTTCAGCAGGCTTTGGCCTTCATTTGTTTGCGAGTGGCTCATTGCTGGTGGTTTTCACTCACCAGGAGGTGAATAGCGCATGAGATGTGTGAAGGTCAGAAGAGGAGAGAGATGCTGCTGAGGAAAAGTTATAATAGCTGAACGGGAAGTTTCCTGCTGAGAGCTATTCATAATGTACAGATGGGGGGAGAAATGTGAAAGAAGAGTTCATAAAGCCAATAAACTCTCGCTTCTGTCACAAAAATAGCAAGACATTCAAAACGTGGTGGGCGAAAAGCCTTTGCGATGTGAAAAAGTCCTCGTGGTATATATTTTTTTCTTTTAACCTAATCGTTTACTGGCAAAACAAGTAATTTGGCAAAGAAACACAAGAGAACCATCTGAACACTAAACCCGTAAATTGAAGAACCACTTGGCATTAAACGAATACATTCTTTAGGAAAGACGACATCTTACAGAAATGTTACGATAAAATCTCAACACAATCCAGTGTGATTCAAGGACAAATACTGAACATTCACCGTTTAAGATAAAGGACTTTTCTTGAAAGTATTTTCCTTGATAAGAGCGAACAGAGAACACTTAATAAGGTAAACATTGTCGTATCGGCTCTGCTGTATGAGTACATGGGAAAAAGTCGTCAAAATTCTGTTGCCTTTCTTGCTACACGTACAGGCCACATACACACTGCAAAGTTTTGGGAGTGACAACTGCATTTAAATGTGGCAGTGAATGTCTTCCATGATGTGTACGGAATACAGGAGTCACTTTTGGCATGATGATAACCATAGCAACAGTTTGGCTGTAAAAAAAAAACAGAGATGCCAACCTTTTCCATCTCAAATTGCTTGGGGAAATATTAAAGGGCAAATGAAAAAGACATTGAGGGCTCGGTATAAGGATGAACATGAGGCGCTGTATAAAACTATCTTTCGCGTTTTAAAATCACTTTAGGGCTAATTGACTGTTTAACCGAACTTGGACATTATTCGTTTCAGCAAATGGTGATTAAAAGTTGCACTGTAAAAACGAATACGCTATGTCTAATCAATAAATTCGTGGCAACAGATTACAAGCGATATTATTAATTAAATTTAACAAATTAGAACTGAGTAATAATTAATCAAATTAATTCCTTAAAAGTTAACCATTTAAAATGAGGAAAAATTTACACCAAAAAATAAACAAAAATATCTGAATAACAGATAGGCGTCAAAGATGAATGAAGAAATCACTGAAGGAGAAAACCATAATTTAAGTCACCATTGTGGTGATCAATGTTTGTTTTAGTTGGGCTCTTGACCCTCAGAAAAAAAATGTGGTAAGAAGTTATCTTGTGTGCGCTACATTTTTCAACCTGTAAATCTCAACTTTTCCTTTAGAGAAATGAGATATATTCTCCGAAAGCAATATTTAACACAAAATTGCTTGTAAAAAAGGATTTTGAGATATTTTGGTCTGAAACAAGACAAAAATACTGCTTTAGAAAAGGATTACTTGTCTGCAGTGTGGACGTGGCCTTGCAAAACTGCTACATGTAAATAAATTTAGTTTCTTTTATAGCATTTTTGAAAATCCTCAAAGCAAACATCTAATTATTATATAAGTTCAAGATTTTCAGAGTTCAAGTCACAATCTATAGCTCAGAAAAGCGTTTTGAATCCAATACCACTGAGAAATGTTTCTTTCAAAATAGACCTTTCTACTACTAAATTCATACAAGTCTATGAACAACAAGCTCCATCAGAGGGCTTCAACGTCAAAACACAGCACACATTCAGAGTGCTGAACAGTGATAAAATACTGATCTTTAAACATGATCATTTACCTCACCTGTTTTTCTTCTTCTGGACAACAGTGAAAAATACATTTAAAAGAGTTTGCATTTGAAGAGTAAACATAGTACAACAGGTAAAAAAGACCACCATCAGAAATACGTGCACTACAGGGGACACATTACTCTTCCTCCATTGACTTCTCAATCTCTTTCAGCTTTCGCACAAACTCTTGAGCCTCTTTGTCTCCCGTTCTCGCCTCCAGCATCTTCATGATGGGCTTCTCTGTATCAAAAGAAGAAATGAATCCATCAGTCCGGACGCAACAATAATGTTGAGGTGGCAGACCCTCTCGAAAGGGAATGACACATGTAATTGGAAATCATTTCAAGAGGACAGGCTGCAACAGATACTAAACACCAAGTGATGCTGACAAAACAATGAAATCCAGCCAGTACACTACTTCTTTTTCTCTCTGAATTCTCGAAATAAAATGTCATGTTTACTGTAAAACTCCTAATTATTCAGTTGGGCTCAAAGTAGAAACTGTTCTACAATTGTTTATATGTATGCAAACTTGGGATTTTCTTTAAAGCTGACTTTCAGGTCAAGAGTGTGACAACTCATTCAAGAATAAGTGTAGAAACGATCTGTTATTGAGAATTGTGAACGTAGTAATTGCGAATGCTTACTGTATAGTTTAGTTTGTGTGCTTTTCGTGTAATGTTGATAAAGTTGGATAGCACTTTATTTTCCAATCCTGTTCCTCATGTAGGTACGATGTACTTATACAGTGATTACAAAAACTGGGTAATAACTATAGGTACTTAATAAGGTGGATACATCTGAGAGATTATCATACCGCTTGGTTTTTGTCGGGACAAGTGCAGGATGACAGGTTGAAGGGTCTTTCCAGCAGGTGTGGCACTCGGCCTGCCCGGCCAACAGAAGTCACTCAATGGGGCCACAGCCTCGCCAGCGAAATCATTAGTGGACAACCAATCATAGTCCATCACAGTGAAGGTCAGACAGGCACACCTGTGCCTGTACTGCTCAGGGCTGACATGGCTGTGATGGAGCAAATGGAATCAAAATGCAGTTTGAGGAGCTGGGACTCAAAGTTAATAGCAAGCAGGTGAGCAGTTGTTGTGGTACTCACAAGTAAAAAAGCTCGTCAAAAACAGGGTGCAGGGTTTTGAGCTTCACTTGGGTACGCTGACTCCGAGCCATGGGGAACAGATGGTGAGGACACAGCTCCAGGATGACAAACGGGTCGCTGAGGCCTAGGGAAGCAGGAATTAGGAGACAAATCCAATAAACAACAGAAAATTTACGCAAGTAACTAGATTTGGAAGGAAATATCAGTGCCTGCATGGAAACCAAGGAATAGCGCCCAATTTTTAGGAAAACCTTCAGTACTTTATAATCAACACACAAGGCAACACCGTCTCTGTGATGTATAACTGGCTAGAAATGGTTAAAATATGTAAGACCTGATGTAAAGAAGGGTCACTGTGATTTTGCCAAGTAAGACATGTTACTGGATCAACAGATATTGTTGATCCTGGTACAACACTCCTGTCTGAAAAAAAATATGGAGAAATGTTTGGTCTCCATAAGGAAAACAGCTTAAAAATCATATTAGATACTGTTGTTTTTAACATGTAAAAATGCAGAAAGTTTTCTGTGATTGGTAGTTTTAGGAGTAGGATTAGGCCTCTTAGTTCTACCCCCTAATAGTTTTGTACAGTATAAAAACTATTATATCTATGGAAGGCCCCCCCCCCCAAAAAAAAATGGAAACCCAATTTGTGTGTTTGGGTGCTCGCAAATTGGTGTAATGGGAGTTTACCATTGGCATCCAGGGCAATGAGATCAGCAGCATGCAGTATCTCCACAGTGAGTCTTTGCTCAGGGGCATCATAGTAACACTTCACGCTGATACGTCCAAAGCGACTGTGCTTTAAGATTCTCTGCAAAGCAAATGGGAATTTGTTAAAGAATTTGTTAAAGATTACTGTCTACATCACAGCAGTAATAAATATACAATTGGTTTCTAGTTTAAAACTAATAACACATTAGCCAAGGTTGAGACTCTACAACTGATTTTAGTGACAGGTTTTATCCTAAAAGCTAGTTGTTTACAACCTAGCATTGTCAGTGACACAGGCGTTAAGATCGTCTTCAGTTGTAGGTAGAGAATTGATGCTACTTTCTGAGACTGGTCCACCACTGCAATAATTGAAGCAACCCCATGAGTAAAGTGATCATGGATAAGCTATTCCAGGCATGTCAATTCAGATACAAATTAACTTTGTAATGTTGCTGTAATGTTGCTGTCTTTTCAGATCAGACATTTTTGAGGTTTGGTTTTATAACTAGTTATGCAGACATCTGCCCCCATAGGCATTAGACAGCAAGTCAGCTTAGCGGGATTTGAGACACAGTCAGAGACTGTGAAATCTTACAGAGTGCAAAGAACGCTTAGTCAAAGAGGAAATGACTGATGTAAACTTTTAATCATCAGAGGAAGGAATAGTATTCGTGATGTCTTAGCTCCTAATCAACACCTCCTCTCTCAGCAGGGCTGGAGCTAAAAGCTGCGGTAGCCCAGCAAGACTCCTACCCACCTGCTGGGAGATTTTCTCCAGGAAATACTGTTCGATCAGCTCAAAGGAGGAGCATTTGTTCAGACGCAGCTCCTCGTCCAGGCCCTAATGGGAAGGAAGAGGGAAGGAAGATGAAGCCATGCTTAATACATTTGGCCAGCCACATTGGTTGAAGGTGAGAATACCTTATAATCTCCACTCTTAAGGTCTTCCAAGAGCAGCCCTTCTCCATCAGCTTGGAAGAATCGCACCAGCGTCTGCACGAAAAAAGAACCTGTTACTGTACGTTCACACCACCGCCATTTTGAGCTTCCTGAGCGGCCGGAAGTCATTGATTTTCAATGGAAGCTGGCTTTTCTCAGCTGCAAGGAGCGTCAAATCCATCGGCATCGCGTTTTGGGCATTTTGAGCGTCAATCAGAAAGTTGAAAGAAGCTCAACTTTATGGTAATGAGCTGTGAGCGCCAGCAACCAATCGGAATATAGGCGTCCTTCACGCTGGCTGATTCCAGAGAAACATGTGAACTTTTGTTCCTACCAAAACATTAGTTCCGAGAAAATGGAAGAGAAGCTAATGTGGAGAAGCTAATGTAGTGCAGGAACTCAACCACAGGACCTGCAGACCTCTCTCAAAACCAATTTTATAAATCTTCAGACTGTAATTTCCTCCAGTCAGAAGATATCAAACATGTCTGATATGAGCCAGCTTTGTTTTCATTTCTCATGCATCTCCTAGCACAGAGGCACATTTCTGCGCGAGTTTGTGGTGTTGGAACCTCTTGAAAAACTGGTAGTGTGTGATTCTCAGCTGTTTAGTTTTTTTTTTCACTGTAACATTTAAAAAGTCGGCAAGTGTATGGTGGCAAGTGTTTTGAATAAACTTTAAAAATCGTGTAGTGTAATCCAGTATTACAAGTTTTGTGAACATATTAATCTTAAGTAACTGATTCAGACTTTGTATGAGCTGCTTTTATCCAAATATATAATGAATACAATTTATAGTAGTCATATTTGGAAGTGTTGCTTCGACAAATTGGGCAATTATGTTCAGCCCGTTCTCATGCCAAGGTGTCATCTAACTGACGCTTTTGACCATGCGTCAACATCCGACGCACATGGCACCCTTTAGCGTCAATATGAGACAATATAAGCCTCCTAGTGGTTTAACCCTAAACCTACCCCAGACCTAAACCTACCCGCGCCATCTAACTGACGCTAAAGGTTGCCATGTTCGTTGGATTTTGACACATGGTCAAAAGTGTCAGTTAGATGACGCCCTAGGATGAGAATGCATTGTTATATTGGAGTCTAGTTTTGCAGAGTTTAGATTTGTTTTGCATTATCCAACCCTGGACAATGACGTTAATAGTGGTTTGAGATCACATTTTTTTTAGCCATTGTATAGCCAGTTTAGCTGGCATTGAACCCCCTTTTCTTTGGAATGCATAAAGGTTGAGCACCAGAAACCTATCTGGGCAAATGGGCATTAGGAATAAGACAATAGCTCTGGATGTGATACCAAACCAGGATGGTTCAATCATAATACTATGAATGGGATAAACTGCAACGCACATTAGGGCAGAATACGTCCTGTCTTAAAAATTAAAGAGCCAGTGGCCAACTAGTATTTGCACCACTCCAGCTGCCGTTAGAAACTCCGTTACAAGTGTCCTGAGATGTGCACTCGGCACATGTGCATTGGCTAGACCAACCTGAAATGCTTTTAAACCATTTTTAACCACAAGAAATAGCATTTTTTAAACAGGCTGTGTCATATTTTATTTGAAACATGTTACTTAAGTGTGAGTTTGGCAAGCTGTTTGTCCCCATGAACTGACTTTCCTTGAAATGGACTTGACATTCATGTTGACTCATCCGTACTGACCTCTACAGTGTACTGGAAACGTGAGAAGAATTCCACCTGGACACCCCTGTTTTCCGCCACCGTGTCCAGGATCATCCGCAGGAGCAGCTCCCACAGACTCTGCAGAACCCTAGGGTACAGAAAGATCACGCTCACGGACACAGTGACCTCCTTCACATACAGTCAATTGCCACTTTAAAGTGCCCAATTTACTTGGAAAACATGCTTCCAATGGTAAATCTATGTGTCATTACTGTTAACATTACTGTTATCGCTTCAGTACCATCGCTGTTCTCAGTAAATGACGAAAGCAATTACCTTGTTAGATTCTCTTTAACCAATGACTCATTGAGGATGACTAGAGTGTCATCTAGGTACTTCATCAGAGGAGCCACAGCCTGGAGCAGATTATCAGAGAGGACATAATGATGAAAAACACATTGGACCATAGCCGAATTAAGCTAACATGAAATAATTAAATGTTCTTTATCTGTTCTTTCATACTTGCCTCGTCATTGTTAATAGAGTCTGGAGATAAGCTGATGTGTTGAATGCATCTCCTGAGTTCAGAAACCATCTGTGTAGGATAGAGATTGGTAACACTTTGCAATAAGGTTCATTTATTAAACATTAATTAATGTATTAATAATTACAAATATAGCTGTTCATTGTTTCTTCATGATAGTACACAGTGCATTAACTAATAATAACAATATGTCACCATATTCATAACACTGAAGCTGTTGATATAATCAAGTCTCTTAGTAGTTGAACTGTGCTCTTGGATGTATGCCATTACCCTATCAGTGAGATGTGTGATTAGACGCTTGGCCTCCCTCTGCAGGTCGATATCAGCGTTGTAGAGCTGCCCATTCAGGGACTTGTTGACCTGCTCCTTCCCTTCCAAGCCGCACGACTCCCCCATGGCCTGTTCTACCCCCCGCCAGTCCAGCTCCCGTGGCAGACCTCCCAGGTACACACGCACAAGCTCGGTGCTATTCAGAGCCACACAAACCTGCGCCAAAGCAGCAGCCAGGAAGAGGAGGAAGGGAGATTGGAAATGAGGAAAGGAGAGGTAAAAAGTGGATAGAACAAAAAGGAAGAAAGCAAGGAGGTCTAAATGGGGTGGAGGGAGAGAGAGAGCATACAGTGCGTAATGAAAAGGGGGCGCTAACGCGGTCAGACACACTATGACACAGGCGCAGCGCTGAGACGTCAGTGTTGTCAGGGAGAAGCACTCAACGCTGACATTTACTTCGCTCGTAATTAAAGCCAACCCTCCATCGCCCAGAATGCGGTACCTGCACGATGAAACTCTTGTTGTGGTCCTGTCCCAGCTG
Organism: Cyprinella venusta; assembly: GCA_038021265.1. NCBI lineage: Eukaryota > Metazoa > Chordata > Actinopteri > Cypriniformes > Leuciscidae > Cyprinella > Cyprinella venusta. Next base: position 24,144,844 of record CM075863.1, read on the forward strand.
GCCCCTCTCAATCTTGCGCTTGATCAGCTCGGCGTAACACACCGCCTCGCTGCAGAAATTCTGCCAAACATCAAGAAAGAATTGCGTTATGTGAGTGAAGCCATCAATTCTCCTTTCCATCACGGACAAGCTTTGTTTTTATTTTCAGAGTTTTTGACTGCCGCTCTCCAGCTGTGCAAGCTTAATATGCTTATGAAAGTGGAGCTTAGAGATCAGTGGTGCTCACGTCCGTCAGGCGTGTGATGAAAATGAAGGCTCCCGCTGAATCGGGCCACGCCAGCTGGGCCCAGAACTCCCGCACTTGGCTGAAGCATGTTGTAACGTCCACCGCCGAGGAGCTGTGTTTGGTCTGACTCTGAATCAGCTCCAGCTGTACCATTAAAATACACACGTCACGTTATGCAGCCAACAAACACTCACTAACACACATTCAATGAGGGTACGTTAACTTGATTTTTCGGTAACGCTTTATTTCACAGTGTCCTTTTTACATATTGCCTGTACTTACCATAGTAATAGTAAATCACTGAAATAATTCAAGACATTACTTGCCATTTCTTTGTAAATATTTGTAAAATTTACAAGCAATTTCTGAGAGGAAATAGTTCTAAAGTAAATTCTGCACGAAACTATTTAAAGACCTGCTCTTTTTAAAGTAGAAACAGGTTTTACAACGACTCACTGACATGGATGGAAACCATTGCACATGTCTTGGCTTGTCATGATGTCACTCAATGCCTCATCCTCCATAACCTATTCCACTCTTGACAATTCGCTTCAGATATAGCTTTACAATGACTCAGCCTGTAACAGTTTCCACATTTTTGTGCGCCTCACGGGCCCAGGCCAGTTAATCTATTCTTTCTGACATCGCCATTGACAAACTTGTATTGGTTGGCCATGCATCGTATTGGTAGGTATAATATATACTATAACACTGCAATGCTCTGTCCTTGCTCACCTGATCCATTTCCACAGCTTTGCGGATCCTGTCAGTGGATCTTTCATGTACAATCTGCAGCCATTTGTGAATGGAGCTCTTAAACCAATTGTGAAATCCAGTCAGAGCAAACATCTTAGTGTCTCTGGAAAGAAATGTGAACGACCAGTTATTTGGCCATACTCACCATCACTCAAGAGTGGATAACTTAATAAATTATGGGTAAAATCATTTCTAATCATCATGTACGTTCACTCACTCTCTCAATGTGAGTCACTCTTTACATAATAGCCTACTGTAGGTGATGAATTAGCACTCATGCAGATGGATGAAGGGCAACTCAATGACTAACTTGAGAGGCAGGTACTCCCTGAAGCGTTTGAGGGACTTCAGAGACATGTAGAGCTCAAAAAGGGTCTCTCCCATGGTTTGGGTGAACCGAAAACTCTCCTGCTCCAGGTTCCCACACACTCGCTCCATTGCCACATTGACGTCATCTGCCACCTAGAGAAACAGCACAACATTAAAGCCCCTCTCTATCACCTAGCTCCTGTTTATCGAGGCAAGACTTATTTTTAACGCAGATCTATAAGCGTTCCCAGGGGCGTTCAAACTCACGAGCTTCTCTAACTGCCGGTAGGAGATGCTGAAGAAGTCAACCTTCACAGAGCTGAAAGACAAGACAAAACGCATGTAGTTTCTGGATTTTTTGTTTTGTTTTGTTTTTAATGCTCAATTTCATCGTTTGTCCAAATCCATCTCATTAAAGCTGGATTGTGCTTTTTTTTTCACTGTAAAATGAATTTCTTCTATCTCAGCTTCCTTTGCAGAGACAGAAATAAACCTATTTGTAGGTTGACTTTCCGAAGTGTAAACAATATGGCTGTGTGGTGCAATCAAAATATTGCCTGACCAGCCCAACACAGAAAACACTGACTCAACCAATGGCGTGGGTTTGGGGCGGGACTATCTGTTGCAGATGGGAGGAGTGTGTGCATGTGTGCGTGCGTTATTCTGGAAACATGTTTGAAAACAGTCATTATTTTTGCAATTCTGAAATTACACACTTCACCTTTAGGTAAAGTTCTACAAAAGTTACCTGTAATAAAGCTTGTTGTAGACATTTTGTCCTCTCTGCACATCATCACATACTGCATCCACCACCACAACCAGACGCCTCAGCTGCTCCTCTAAAGTCTGTAGAGATGTGCAGAAAACAAATACATCGGCTCACAGAAACACTCGACCAATGCTATCTTGCTCAGTTATGGCCAATAAAGAAACTGCAGGAGCTCTATACACAACCGTATGTTTGTTCAGATATAATACACTACTATATAAACTATCCCTGTAGCATTCCTGCCGCTCAAACAGGGAAGCGTGGCTAGTCCCAACACTAAGGTCAACTCTTGATTTCCAGAGAATGCATGAAATTATAAAATGTACAACAACGTATATGACTTTGTAAGAAAACCTCTGCCAAATGCATGCTATGTAGAGGACCATTGAAACTAGGTGACTATTTATGTTGTGCTGTTGCTAAATGAACGGAAGTATATTTGATTATATATTTTTGGACGTATATTCCAAATTGCAATTGTTATGAAATGAATACTTACTCCTTCGTCTGGTTTAATGTTTGATATTATTCCTTCATACCATTCAACTGTGCCTTTCTAAATTCAGGAACAAGCAAAAAAAACAAAAATTACAGATAGTAAAAATGTATCAATGCAATGTACAATAAAATATGCTCCATATCACATGCAGCAGATAATATTTAAAATAACTGTATGCAGTGGCCCCAAAATTATTTGGACACTACTGTCGAAATTTCGCAACGTCACTGCATTAGATATAAAATAACCATCTTTCATTTTTTTTATGCCACTTATGCTATGATCTTTAACATGTGGTCTTATGAGTAGTAGATGTGTGAAGTCAGTTCCTCTCTAGTTCACAAAAGTGTCCTAGATTTACCACAGGTGGACTTCATCACATTGACTATGTCTCACAAACGTTTGACAACCAAAGTGTCACAAAACATTTGTCTTCATTTTGAACAATGTATTAATTTATTTAATTGAAACCAAACAAACTTTTATTTTTTCATTGCTATATGTAGTTTGAAAAGTATACTTGTTGTCTATTTCTTGAAAATAAAGTGTCACTTGGTTTAATGTTTTGTAATATATTGCAGAGACATTCATACATTACTGTTTGTTTTTACAAATGTCTCTTCTGCTCGCCAAGGCTGTGTTTATTTAAAACAAAAGTACAGCAAGACAATATTGTGAGATATTTTTACAATTTAAAATACCTGTTTTCTATGGAAGCTTGTTTCCGCCACTGAATAAAAAATGAAATAAATAATTGTGACTTTTTATCTCACAATTCGGACTTTTTTTCTCACAATTGCGAGTTTATATCTCGCAATTCTGAATTAATTTCTCAGAATTGCGAATATAAAGTCAGAATTGTGTGATATAAAGTCGCAATTGTATGTTATAAAGTCAGAATTGCGTGATATAAAGTCAGAATTGCACGATAAAAAAGAATTGCGTGATATAAAGTCAGAGTTGCGAGATATAAAGTCAAAATTGCGAGATATAAAGTCAGAATTGCATGATAAAAAAGAATTGCGTGATATAAAGTCAGAATTGCATGATAAAAAAGAATTGTGTGATATAAAGTCAGAATTGCATGATAAAGTCAGAATTGTGTGATATAAAGTCAGAATTGCGAGATATAAAGTCAGAATGGTAACACTTTACAATAAGGTTCATTAGTTACTACATTAGTTAACATTAACAAAGAATGAACAATACTTCTTCAGCATTTGTTAATCTTTGGTAATGTTAATTTCAACATTTACTAATACATTATTAAAATCTTGTTAACATTAGTTAATGCACTGTGAACTAACATGAACAAACAATGAACAGCTAGATTTGTATTAACTAACGTTAACAAAGAATAACAAATACAGTAACAAATGGTTAGTTCATGTTAGTTAATGAATGAACTAATGTTTAATAAATGAACCTTATTGTAAAGTGTTACCGTCAGAATTGCGAGATATAAAGTCAGAATTGCATGATAAAAAAGAATTGCGTGATATAAAGTCAGAGTTGCGAGATATAAAGTCAAAATTGCGAGATATAAAGTCAGAATTGCGAGATATAAAGTCAGAATTGCGAGATATAAAGTCAGAATTGCATGATAAAAAAGAATTGCGTGATATAAAGTCAGAATTGCATGATAAAAAAGAATTGTGTGATATAAAGTCAGAATTGCATGATAGTCAGAATTGTGTGATATAAAGTCAGAATTGCGAGATATAAAGTCAGAATTGCGAGATATAAAGTCAGAATTGCGAGATATAAAGTCAGAATTGCGAGATATAAAGTCAGAATTGCATGATAAAAAAGAATTGTGTGATATAAAGTCAGAATTGCGAGATATAAAGTCAGAATTGCGTAATATAATATCACAAAATTCTGACTTTATATCTCGCAATTCTGACTTTATATCTCGCAATTGCAACTTTATATCACGCAATTCTGACTTTCCATCTCGCAATTCTGAGAAATAAAGTCAGAATTGCGAGAAGTAAACTCGCTACTACCTTTTATATTTTTCATTCTATGACGGAAACAAGCTTCCATACTTTTCTACTTGAATATATTTTTTTTAAAATAATTTATACCCGTGATGACAAAGCTGAATTTTCAGCGTCATTGCTCCAATCAGTGTTACTTCAGAAATCATTTTAATATGATCTGATTTGCTGCTCAAGAAACATTTCTTATTATTATCAACGCTGAAAACAGTTGTACTGCTTAATGTTTTAGTGGAATAGTAATTTTTTTTAATTAAATGCATCCATGCAGTGTACTCTTTTGGCAAGTGTGTCCAAATACCCTTCAGGACCACTGTATGTCTCACTGTTTATCTGGAACACCTAGTTACCTTTATAACTGTTGCTATTTCCAAGTGCAGTTCATTGCGGTTTGAACACACTGCTCTGAAGGCTGCCATTGACTGCATGTGACCAATGCTCCTAAAGCACACATAAACAAGGATCAATATCCAAAGAAACAGTTTCAACTGAGCTATTTGGAAACTGCATGCATTGTTCATACAGTATGTTTTTGTGTTGGTGTGAGCTTAGAGTACTGTACTACATTGTAGTAGCAAAAATCTCACAGGAAATCAATTTTCGTGTGTTCCGCTATACAGATCTACCCAGAGTCCGAAAGGGCAAATCACCATGAGCTTGCAGACACAGCTGCTGCAATTGATGGTGGAAATATCTGAATATAAATAGATTTATTTTGGTCCAGAAAATCGACCGTGTGAATGCCAGTCTGCGAGCTCATGATTCTTTGCAGCCTGTGTGCGTGTGTATGTAAGTTTACCTCAGCATAAGCTCACAGCGTATAATGGCAGCCGAATTGTTGCAGGGGAATACTTGACGCATACTCTTCATTTGAGACAGGCAGTAATCACAGTAAAGTCTGAAGCTCTCTGCCAAGAGACTCTCCTGCACTCAGAAACACACAATTACAGAAAGGAGTCAGATGAAATGAATTAGTAATGAATTAGGGGGGGGGGGGGGGGGGGATTCACAACGTATTAATGACACCTGCTCAAAGCAGCGTTTATTTGCACAGACGTTGTTTTAGCATCCGATTCGCTAAAGGAACGACACATTAAGTTAGCGCACAGTTTGTGGGGAATGTGGCACTTTTTTGCGAGTGGTATTAGCAAAATGTTAAATTAGCAAAATGCTAATAAGCCTAGTTTACATGGAAAGTAGCCATGATTGTGATCAAAAGATTGACAATGCACCTTGACATGAAAAGGAAATGAACCCAATATATTTTATAAATTTATGTGATCTTAAAGTGACAAATTCATAAGCTTACATTTTTCAATCAAAGTCTTTCAGTGAAGTGGCAGACTTTTCTCTGGTGATGTCCAGAGGACTTCTCCAATCATTTAGTCCATTATTACAACCGACTAGCTCACATTCAGACCTGCCTCCATCCAATCAACAACCGATGGTTAGTCTAGCCTTATTTATTCTTCTTTTGTCAAATCCGTTTCACTCAAATGTACGTCACAATAGCTAATTATGTTACATTCTGACTTTATATAAATAAGCACTGCATAATTGCGCCTTGTTAAAAGTGGATTGAGGGTGGTTAGTGATGACGTGGGTGTTTGTCCTGAAATACTGGGAGCAAAAGTTGTGCAACAGTTTACAATACTATTACCTTCTTAGGTGTTTTTCACATAGGTCACATTTTTGGACTCAACACTGTTTTTCCATTGTTTTTCCATGTAAACATGCACTTAATGGACATTGTTGACCACTGAGATCAAGAACTACAACAAATTACTTGTTTGGACGCCAACGTGTTATTTTCCGAGATTTGTGAAGTCATAGGGCTCTATCTTGCAACTGGCGCAAATGACTTTGTACACTGATGCATTTATCATTCCTATTTTGCACCCGCGCAAAGCAGACTTTTCCCTCCACAGACGCACACCGGTAAACTAGGGAATGGACTTGCGCTCCCTGGGCGGATTGGCGCAAAAAGCAGGCGTGTGTCGGCACAAACAATCCCTCGTGCTATTTTGCAGTTCCAGAAAACAATTGCGCCACTGACCGGAAAAAAAAATAGTCTAAAGTCAGTGGGGCGTTGTGCGTACATTCAGATGCTATTTTAAGCGCGCATGCTTGGCCAAAATACACTGTAAAAAAATATTTTCAAGATTTGTTATCACAACATATTTTCTTTTGTCAAATCAACTTAAATAATTTATTTAGTTGCGATAACTTATTATTTTGAGTTTCTGGTGATTAAATTAATCTCCTTCATTGTATTAACTCACTTTTTCCAGTTCAATCAATATTTTTTTTTTTACATTCTACAGAGTGTGAACAACGCACATATAGATGATTCTCTCATCTACACAGATGCCTTTTACTTTTTGCAAATGATACATTATTATATGGAAAAATATTAAAACACGAGGGAAATCATTGTTGTGTCCATGACGATGGGAAAAATAGGCATAAAGATTACACATTTACCTAAATTATTATAAGCATGTTTAACTGAAGGTGATTTGGGTGGGTTTGTCCCATCCCCAATGTCACTTCTCTTTCTTTTACGGCACTGACGAGAACATTGATCTCCTCGGATGTGAACCGATTGTGAAGCGCGCCTGGCAAATGCGCCGTTAAATTGCGCCATGGAACAAGCGCACTTCGTTCATCATGCTCTTAAAGGGAATGTGAGATGACGCTCTTATTGGTTTGTTTCTGTTACGCCCAAAAACGAATAATGAAGCTACTTCAGACCAACTCCTTTTAGATTGCGTCGGGTGCAAGCAACAGCGCCAAAGACCTGCCCACAAAGTTACTTGCGCTTCGCACTTGATACTTGCGTTTCAGATCGTTAAATAGGGCTCAATATATTATTCATCTAAATAAACTAAAAGTGTAAAATCTATAAATCCAATAAATCCTGATATCGTGCGAATTTGCTTCTCAAGTAAGTGTAAATTTTTTCTACAAAAGTTTGCATTTTACAGGAAAAAAATCCCGATTAGGAAAATGCTTTAATTGCACAGCAGCAGCAAAGTGAATTCGCCCCTGTAGTGTAAAACTCAAAAGAGTGCCGGAGTGATGTCCAGACACTGTGTTACATCACATGGATGTTTCCCAGACGTTCAGGGTCAGTGAGCTGTTGTAAAGACCCACCAGCTCCCCTTGCACAGCGGTATCCTCCCACTCTGCCTCCATGGTTTTCAGCAGCCTGAGAAGCAGAGCGTAGCTCATCCTCTGAGAGCGGTGATGGCTGCTGTAACACTGCCAACGGCTGCAAACACATGCAAAAACATCCGTTTTACACACTAGTGTCAGTCTCACTGTTGGCAGGATGGGCCTTGGTGTTATAATAAGCATTTGCTGTTTTCATGCTGTAGTGCTCATCCTGTCAATACACACGCCGAATGCGTGGCGAAATATAACCTCACTACAGGTTTGATGTTTAATACGCACATGACGGCCTGTTGCAGAGGGGACAGGTCAGCCTGCACTGCATGATGGGACAGCACAGTCCATGCAGCCGCACACACTTGTCCATTCCAGTTATAAGGCTCTTTCTGCAATTAAAATGGATTATTCAAGACAAGCTCTAAGCTTGAGGGAGATGAATGCCAGGCAATGTAATACAAAAAAGTGCAACCTGAATTTGATTGTGTTCATAGTCCAGAATCTGACTCAACATCTTCTTGTGAATGGTTACATTGGAGGCCATTTTACTCAGTGCTGTGTCTCTCTATTGAGCAGAAAAAAGAGTGATGAATACATATTATAAAGATGATTATTCATGAAATTCTGTCATTTAATTACTCACCATCCTGTCATTCCAAACCAACATGCATTAGAATGTGCAGCACCATTCAAAAGTTTGGGGTCGGTAAAGTCCCATTCATACCAAAAACAATAACCATAAAGAGAACTGTAATTATATAGCATCCACAACAGCTGACGATAGCGCTCGGTTTAGTAGCTGTCAATGTTTTTTATTGTTCATCAGCTGAAAAAAAATCTGAAAGTGATTCCAATGTGATTCCTCTGTGCCGTTATTGTTATAGTTGTGGTGTGGATTCTGCTATTCTTTTATATTTAGAAGGATTTTTAGATCTGTATCTTTATCGTTATAGTTATCTTCCTCGGTGTGGACAGGCCTTTAGAGTTTTAAAATCTCTTCTGCTCATCAAGGCTGCATTTGTTTGAAAATACAGTAAAAACAGTAATGTTGTAAAATATAATTGCAATTTAAAAAAAATAACTTTTCTATTTGAATATATTATAAAACTGAATTTTCAGCATGTCACATGATCCTTCAGAAATCATTCTAATATGCTGATTTGGATTTGCAGACCGATTAAGAGTAAAGAACGGTGCTGTGCCGTCTATATTGGATCTGACAGGAATGGTGCAACACACGGACTCTGGGTCGAACATGTCTGGGCGAATCATTCCAGTTGCCATTTTACAACATTGGACATTTTCAAAACAATTTCCCCCACGTGCACCACCGACCAGTGAGATGAAACTCATTATAATATGCAAAAATGTTATCCACTCACAGCAATGGATGTTTACTTCCAAGTCTCCAGTGCGAGACGCCCATAAAAACCGAGCGTTTTTCCGGTAGGCTCAAAACTTGGGTAGAAAATAGCCTATTACTTACTCATTTTGATGTTTTTGAATGCAAAAACCAAGCGAATGTCATAAGTTGACCAATTTAAAAAGCCAGTTCATGACCCCTTTAAATACAATTAAATGGAAAACTGGGCTTTCGAGTTTCAAAATTACAATTGAAGCTCAACAGCATGGATCCTCATCGAATAGATGGAAAAGCGAAGCCAGTACATTCTTCAACATTCAATGTTTGTGTTCCACAGATGCATAGAAGTCATGTAGTACTTGAAAGATGATCCAAGGTGAGCAGCTGTACCTGAGTGGTGAAGAGGCGAAGAATCAGGTGACATTCTCCCTGAACTTTAGAGGCGCTGGATCTGGGCTCCAACTTAAACCATTTATCATAACCAACGACCGGGATCTCCTGGTATGAGACAAAAAGTGGCACAAAAGTAGATACAGTGACAAACTCGATAAGTTGCCTGGCTGTTATAACAACTTAAATGTGCCGAATTAGAGCTCACATTCAACGGGATGTTGATGCAACCAAGGAAATCATCCGCATTCTCCTCACTTCCCGATGCAGCGGCCCCGTTAGACCTCACGGATTTGGCAATTTGCTTGAAATATCTAAAATCATGATGCAACAGTTTCAGTCATACGTTCGGCGTGCATTTTAACAAGCATTTGCCGAGAATGAGTCGGATGCATCTCAGGCTCATTAGCTTTTAGACAACAGACGGTCGTTGTGTGATCTACCTGCCCATTCCTCTGAATCCACTGATTTCATTCAGCTTCTTACAGGCTTCCGCGACTGAAACATCGTCATCGTGATCCCTAGGGTGGGAAATAACAACTTTTCGGTGAGAAAAACGGACTGCTCATGTTCTGAGGAACATCTGTTGATACATCTTACCATATGTCCAGATGGAGGAGGTCATTGTGAACATCATCAATGTCACTGTGGAAAACAATCACATTTAAAAACGATGTCCCTGTTATTTTATAAGTGATGATTACAGATTTTCAATTTTCAATTCTAACAGTGAGATGCTCACAAAACAAAGTGTTCATTCCACACTGGGTTGAGAGTCTCTGGTTTGACTTCGGTCACTTGGATATCCCTTCCCGCCAACACCTCCTTAACACTGGAGCGCTTCTCTAGCTTTTCCCGCCTCTTGCGAAAACTGAACCTTCTCTCTTTCTTCTCCTCGGTGTCTTTGGGTGATTGTCCCAGGAGGATTCCCAGCATGCAGTAGGGGTCACTGTAGCCTACCCAGTGTGAAGCAAAAAAAAATATATTGGCTAATTAATTCCACAAATGTCAGGATAAATGGTTTCACAGCAGTTTTTTTGGTAACACTTTATTTTACGACCCGCAAGTAAGCCGAAATTACGGTGTGCGTTCCTGTAATTATAGCATACTTACGTGTAGGTATAAGGGAACAATATGTTTGTTCTCGGGTAATAAAGGGGTAACACATTATAAATAACAAGCAAATTATTTATAATGTAATTATTTTAAAACTAACAACTACCATTGTGTTAATATATTCCAGGCAAAAATTGTACGTCTGTTGTATTTAAATATGTACGTATTTATTTGTATATCACACTTCTGGCAAAATATTTTCTTGTGCAATTTTACAGGGTATATATATATATATATATATATATATATATATATATATATATATCAACCCACAGATGTCAAAATTACCCAGTAAAATTGCAAAAGAACATATTTTGACAGAAATGTGATGATAACTTTTATATAAAACAGACAATTTTTGCCTGGAATATATTAACAGAATGGTACCTGTTAGTTTTTAAATAATTACATTATAAATAATTTGCTTGTATATCTGCTTGTTACCCCTTTAATACCCCAAAACTTAACATATTGCTCCCTCATACCTAGACGGAAGTACACTATAATTACAGAAATGTACGCAGTTGTTTGCGGATCGTAAAATAAAGTGTTACCGTTTTTTTCCACTCGATTTGACTGAATCATTTATGTTGTGTGAATTTTGGCTCATCAAAAGGAGAACAAAAAAACTTTGCAGACAAAATAAAGTTTAAAACGAACACAGTCTCTATGATGCTTTAAGTAATATAAATAAAAATGTCCTTTGAAGACTTTCTAAGGGATGTAGGTGTGAATGTTTTGTCTTGCTATTCTTTGTTTGTTTCTGGAAACTCCGAAACAAAAACCAATACCAAAGACAACATCAAAAGCTCATGATTTTAGAAGTAAAGCAAACAAATAATACACAAAAGGCTAAAGTATCTTACCATTGGCATCTTTCGCCATGAGATTTTTGCCTTTCATTACCGAGACCCTGAGAGAAAAGCTGGCTTTCTACAAAAGAACGTTTCACACATGGATTAGAAAGCACTACTGCAGTAATGAAAACAAAACCTGTTTCATTTGCTGTTCGACATGGCGACGGCATCTTGAGTGAGTGCACAGTAAAATAAACGCAAGCATGCAGCGCTTTAGTGCCAAGGCTTGTCGAGAGCTAAGAAGTCAACCGAGGTTTTCTTTTTCAGATGTTAGAAGTGAGTAAGTTATGTATGGTATGATGCACATTCAAATAGCACAACATTTTTCTGTCCTTTTCAAACACCTTCTAAGAGGCTCTAAGTTTATTTGATTGATTTTACATTTGTTTAGTGAGAGAGGCTCTCTCGATATTTTACACTTGTTGAAGATTTCTTTAGTTTTTACTCGCAACATTTTTTTTTCTTTTATCAAATCAACTTAAATAATTTATTTAGTTCAGATAACTTATTATTTTAAGTTTCTGATGATTAAATCAATCTCCTTCATTGTATTAACTCACATTTTCCAGTTCAATCAACTTTTCAAAATTTTAAGGCAACCAGGTTATTTCATTTTTTAAAGTTAAACCAACAATATTTTTTTTACAGTGAAGGAAAAATAATCTGCCTATAATGAGATAATAGGTCAAAACTTGATGTAAAGCTGGCAGCAGTACATGCTGATGGAGTCGTGTGCATAGTATCAGACAAAACCCTCACCTTCGATTCTCTGACTCTCTGGAGGATGATGTCATGCTCCTCTTGACCCATTTCAAAGACCTGAGTGAGAGTGATCAGGGGAAAGATTAGTTTCTGGAATCATTCATGATTAAGAAATGCAATGACAGACATCTTCACAAGCCTTACAGTAAGTCTTCCACAAAAATATTAAGCAGCACAACTGTTTTCAAACAGTTTTTTATTTATTTTTTGCGCAAAAAAAGTGTTCTCGTCATTTGATAAACTTAAGGTTGAGCCACTGTAGTCACTTCGACTATTTTAACGATGTCTTTAATAACTTTCCGAGGCCGGCAAGCTTCAATTCCTCAAGAAGCATATGGACTAGTACGGAGGAGTGATCCAGCTCTCAGATTTCATCAAAAATATCTTAATTTGTGTTCCGAAGATGAACGGAGGTCTTACAGGGTTGGAACAACATGAGGGTGAGTAAATACTGACAGAATTTTCATTTTTGGGTGAACTAACCCTTTAAGAGTGTATGATATACTCTGATATTTAGAAAAAACGTTTTCCTTGTAGACACAAGAGTTGTGTTGTTCACTGATATTTCAGCTGGGCTCCAAATTAGAGACCTATTTCTTATAAGTCTTAAACACAACTTGATCCAGAAGCTCTGATTAGTGTTTATATCTCCATTTTCAACATTGCATAGAAAACTCTTTATGGCATCTACTAAACTTCTACATAAAAATGTAATTCAAATGAGTGCTGACGGCCATTATTCTTGGGAAAGGGGGTTTTGCCTTTTATAGATGTGATGCTAATCAAAGCTCAGGCTATGTCAGGTTTTTATTTTTTATTTTTTGGAAGAAAAAAACATTATAGATCAGACACTTCAAACAGAAGACCTGCTGCACCTCAGTGTTAGAGGTCTCAGAATGTAATCAGGCTCCTTTGGAGTGACAGGGGTTTCATAGGTGTAATATAAGCACCGAACATCAATCCCCATTGGGCACGGGCTTTGATGTTTAATCATGTCTGAGACAAGAGCATCTGCTCCAACTAATAAAACTAAGTCAAAGTAAACAAACCCCCCACATACAACCCTCCGTCCCCCCACAATCCCTTCAAGGAACGCAAGCACTTTGAAAACAAAAGATAAAACAAATATTTCTGTCAATTTCATTTCCATTTAGAAATCAATCAGAGCACAATATTTATTTAGGTCTTGGTGGTTTTGGAGTACCAAAGGCACAACCCATATTGTGATATTTGTGTTGATATTGGAAGGATGTGGGAGTGTTGAAATCTTTATTAAGCAAATAACAGAGTCGCACCTTCTGCAGGTAATTAAAAATGTCCCCTTCGCTGGTGACATATTCAGGCGACGGCACCCCAACTCGATTGACCACGGTGTAGATCGCCTCCTCGTACAACAAATCCAGCTAAAAACAGAATGATTGATTTTACGACTGGAGAAAAACAACAATGTGCCACAAGAAGGAATAATGCCATCTGAATCATTCTTGCGTTTTGAATAGGATGACCAAGAGACTCACCTCATCCCTGGTGGCTCTTTCTGGAACAAAAGCTTGGTCTTTGCACTCTGGGGGTGGAGGAGCACAGCTGCTCTCCTCCTGTAAATGCATGAGAACCAATAGAAACAAAGATGACAGGTGAGGGGATCAATGAAGAGTGAGGAGATCATTAATTGTGCGTAACAATGAGCTCAAAGCAATTCGGTAACCATGTAGATTCAAGGGCTGCGAGCAATGAGCTGGCAAAAGGAGAGTTTATGAGCTCTTCAGAATTATCGTCTGTGAGAAATGGATTATTTGATCCAAAATATGAGCTTTTATCTGGGTTACGTTAATAGATTAAGGGGATCTTGACAATAACACAGCAATAAACTCTCACTTTTGTCAATGAACATCGTTTACTTTTTAATTGGTGAATGTATAGCATAATCAGTTCTCCAACGGGAGTGATTTAACTCAAATGTTTTAATCAATGACTAAAACAGGTTTTATTCACAACACAGGCTTATGAAGTGATTTATGAAGTGCTCAGATCAAAAAAATCTACAATGGCTTACTACTATTGTAATACCTTGTTGTATCCCAGACAAACAATGGTCCATGAATTAAAGTCCTCATTCAGTATAAAATGGCTATTAACTAAAAACATCATGTTTGTTAGTATACATAATTAATTGAAGATCTATCCCAGACAGCAACATATTGTAGTGTCGTACATCTGGTACATGTGGATTCCATCCGTATGTGGGCCGGATCTGGGCCGACACTATGTTGCAGTCTGGGATTTTGAATTTCAATTCAGTTCTTGCAATTTCAATCAAAATGGCAAACAAGATGCAGAATTTCTATTTAAATTTAAGGCTGAATTAACTGAAATTCCAAGAAATTTGTGTAACTGCAACAGTGTGTAATTTCTAATTCTAATTAAGTCTTGATTCTTTAAAACTTAAAAGGAGTAAAAACGCTTTAGAGAGTTAACAGTAGATTGCACTTAATTTACATTTCACAAATATATGGCCCAGGATGGAAGAACTGAATTAACACTGAACTGAACCAACAACCGAAATGCATTATTTCCTTGTTATCACTGTAAATAGGTATTTTATAAAGTGCTAAAAGTGACTTGACTTGAAAGATCTGCAAATCCCATGAGGCATCTGCAAATGATGCAATTAAATTGAGGAAAACGATGGAGAAATATAAAACTATTGATTTAAATTAGTTTAAATAAAACATAGAAACAACATGGTATAGAGTATTCAATTTGGTTACATTTTTTTCTATTGCAATTCTCTGATTGGTGGAAATTTCTTTGCACAATTCTACCAGGAATTCTGCCGTTAAACCTGATTGACACTTTACTTGAAGGGGTGTGCAAAAGACTGATATAACACACCTTCATAACCATGTCTTGAATATGAAGTAGGGTCCATGCATGTTTATGACAACTGTCATTAAGTGTCTTTCGCTCAATTATGACATTTTGAATGCAAATATAACATTGTTTAGATTGTTTTGTTATGACATCTTGACATAAACCATAAAATCATAACCTGTCACTTTCGTTTTCATGAAAACTTGACATTAAATGAAGTTAAACTGTCATGTGGTTGGCTTTGACATTGGCTGTCATGAGGCCATTATAACTGTGTCATGAATATTTTTTGTGACCCCAACTACAGTGGTACTAACTGAATTTATCATTAAAAAGTTATAATAGTTATAAAGTTATAACGTCAAAACCAACCACCTGACATTTTAATGTAATGTTAACCAATAAAGCTAGGTGGTTTGTAAAGATTGATAATTAATCTGCTATGTCATGTTTGTGACAGGTTGTGTTGTCTTAGAAATGTCAAGTTGTCATGACAAAGACACTGACAGGTTATGGTGTATTCAAGGCGTTATAACAAAGAGATCTCAAACAATGTCATATTTGCATTAAAAATGTCAACTGAGCGATTGACAATTAATGACAGTTGTCATAAACATGCATAAAACCTCCTTCATATTCATAACATATGTCATGTCATGATTATGAAGGTGTCATGATAGTCTTAAGCACACCCCTTCAAGTAAAGTGTTACCGGTGTTCTGTCGATTTTTGCTTCCTTGTCGAAAAATGCTACCGTAGCGCGAATTGATAGAATGATAGAATTTGACAGAATGCCAATTAAAGTCGTATGAAATACAATTATAATACAATTCTAAGTTATGAGTAGCTACTGTGTACTGTAGACGACTATTTTTACTTTTAAAACGGGGTGAAAAGTAAAAATTATCATAAAATATTCATCTTTGACTTGTCAAAGTACACCTTTCCTCATAGTAACTGAAAATTTCAGTTATTCTTTTTCACCTGGCTGACCGTACAAATATTCATATGGTAGTAGGCATTTTGGTAACACTTTATTTTACGACCCGCAAACAACTGGGTAAGTACACAATAATTACGGTGTACGTTTCTGTAATTATAGTGTACTTCCGTGTAAGTATAAGGGAACAATATGTTAAGTTTGGGGTAATAAAGGGGTAACAAGCAGATATACAACCTGCAAATTACTTCGTAAGAACACTGAAATTACGATGAACGTTTCTGTAAATATAGTGTACTTCCGTGTAGGTATAAGGGAACAATATGTAAGTTTGGGGTAAATAGGGGGTTACAAGCACCACTTTAATTTACAGCCCGCAGAGTTACACTTACCCTGTACCTACTCAGAACAAGGGGGTAACAAAGCACCACTTTAATTTACAGCCCGCAATGGTTACACTTACCCTGTAAATACACAGAACAAGGGGGTAACAAACGCTACTTACTATGTAGCAATACGAAACAACACTATTTGCACTGTAATTACAGAGAATGGTACTGTTATCAATTCCACAGTATATTTGCCTTGACATTTAAGTGTCATTGCAATTCAATAAGGTAAGTACTAATTAGGCTACCACAAGGTACAGTCTAAATTAAAATCATAACAGAAAATAATTAATTTGATTTAACATTAAGTAATCTAGTAAGAAAAGACAATAAATTTGATTTTTATCATATACTATATATATATATATATATATATATATATATATATATATATGAGGAGTTCTTTTCCAAAACGCTATAAATCCATTTCAATAGTTTTCAGGAAAACTAGGCTACATTTTTTACCTAGACCCACACATTTTGTGAATATTCAAATTATCCTGTTGAAATGTTTTTTGGTTCAGTCTGAACATTTTGAACAATGATTATTAAATCAAACAACAATATTGTTAATGATAAATTAAAAGTTAATTTTTTTTCAAAACGCTATAAATCCATCCATTTTTGTCTCATTCTTAGTAAATTCATTTTTAGTAAAGTGTCAAACCTCAAACAAATAGTACAAATTTCAACATATGCATGAAAAAACTAATTATTAAAAAAAAATGATCAATAATGATAACGATATTTTCAAAAAAGGGATGGGCACCCCTCCAGCGCATGCACACACACAGGCGTGAGCAAAGCGGTGACGCTTAAATATAGGTAAAAAAACAACAACCATAAAATAAACATGCTATAGCTACGTTTCACATTTGTGTTTAATAATATTACGTTACGTATTTTTATTATTTCATCTATGTAGAGTAGGCTATGAAAAGGCAACCGCATGAGATGAGTAAGATAGGATCAAAATTCAAAAGCTGCCCAATATCGAAAAATATTAAGAGGGTCAGACACGATTTTGACCACTTATTCCGTTTTGTTTTGTAGAAAGCTTGTAAATTTCGTTTGATATAAATTGTATATTCATTTTAATAAATGTTTCATCAACAAATTGACTGGATTAAAACATTAGAACCAATATCATAATCAGGACACAGCGGGCAGGTGAACCGGAGCGCGTCTATGAACCAAAACACAGCGATGCTTGCCTCACAGAGAACTACAGAATGCTTTAAATGTCTTCTTTTAGACAAAACAATTAAAAACGAAAATAAATTGGCAACTCTCTGCGTATGTAGGTTCTAAAGGCCTATGCGCGTTCACTGCGAAGATGGCAAGTAAGCATCATCAACTTTATCTTTGTTGCTGACACTGACAGTTTATTAATAAATAATTCAAATGTTTCATGCATAATCATTACTTTTGCCGGTTCCTTGTGGCAAGCTTTATGCATGCGTTGAGATGCGGAATAGGCAATTAAATACGCTCATGGTCTCCCATTTAATTACATCATTACGACGCTTTTGCAAAAGCGTAAATATCGAACGCACATGGCACCCTTTAGCGCCAAATGAGACGCAGAAATATTAGGTCCAAAAGCGCCCCCTAGTGTTCTAACCCTCACCCCACCCCATACCTAAACTTAACCAAAACGAAAGCGTCTAATTAGACGTTAAAGGGTGCCATGAGCGCCGCATTTTTACGCTTTTGCAAAAGTGTCAAATATAACGCTTTGGGATGAGAATGCGTTGGTGATTCCTGATTAGACAAATGGCTTAAATGATCTACTTCTAGTCGACTAGAAAACTAGGACTCATTTTGAGGAATGAATGAACATAAACAAACCTCTGCTCAGAGTGCCGCCGTGCTGGATCGCTCATCGAATTCGAGGATTTATCGCGTTTTGGCTAAAAACAGGGCTGGCGCTTATCGCGTTTTGGAAAGAAACTGTAGCTATATTGCAGTAAACAAGGAATAGCGATTTGGCATGAAACGTTGATGGAGCAACGAAAGCAGGTTCTGTCCACAGCAGAATGACACGACAAACTCTTTTTTTTTTTTTTTAAATGGGGTTTATCGCGTTTTGGAAAAGAACTCTTCATATGTTTCAACCCACAGATGTCCAAATTACCCTGTAACATTGCACAAGAACATATTTAGCCAGAAATGTGATAGATTTTATTAACAACAGACCTACATTTTTGGTCTGGAATATATTAAAAGAATAGATACCTGTTATTTTTTAACTAATTAAATAATTTGCTTGTATATCTTGTTACCCCCTTATTACCCCAAACTTAACATATTGTTCCCTTATACCTACATGGAAATACACTAGGCTATAATTACAGAAACATACATCGTAATTTCAGTGTACTTACAAAGTTATTTGCAGGTTGTATATCTGCTTGTTACCCCTTTATTACCCCAAACTTAACATATTGTTCCCTTATACTTACGCGAAAGTACACTATAATTACAGAAACGTACACCGTAATTTCTCTGTACTTACCCGGTTGTTTGCGGGTCGTAAAATGAAGTGTTACCGGCATTTTTTAAAGGGAAATTATATATTATAACAGGAAAATGTGCCTTTTGTAAAAAAAGAAAAAAAAAACCTGTGAGTCTGCACATGCGCATAACCAGTAAGTAGCAAATCTCGATGGGTAGCATGAATTGTCAGAACACCGGTCTGGCTTTAATGTTTTATATGTTTTAATTAAAAATCAATTCCCTTATGAAGAAAATTAATTGGCTTTTTTTTTCAAATTGGTAATTGGTCCATTTCCAGTAATTCCACTTCCTACTGTATGGGTGTGGCCAATTCAAATGAAATGTTAACAACTGTCACTTGATCATAAAATCCCAGGAAAACAGACAAACGGTTTTCTAGCAATAACTCCAGCAGTGACTGCTGTCAGAGTTCATGAATCCACAGTAAGGAAAACATTGGGCAAGAGAAGTGCGCGTGGGAAGTTATTAAGGAGGGATTCACTGCTCGCCGAAAAGAACAGTGCTGCACATTTCAGCTTTGTTAAAGACCACCATAAAGGTCCAGACACATTTGCCAGAGTGACAAGATAAAACTCGATCTTTACAGCATAAATGGGAAAGTTATTTTCATCCACAGCAAAATGGTGAATTCTGACATCAGACCCTCAGCAGACGTGCCATATGGTGGTGGGAGTATCATGATTTACAGCCTAAGAACTGGATAGCTTGCGGTCTTTGTGGGCATAATGAATCTTAATTGTACTCGGCATCTCCCCAGCAGAAACGCTAGTGAATTTGACTGTCTGCTGTCTGTTTCATCTCAATAGGCATTGTATTTTACTCCACACTGCATATAGTCTCTTTGCATTTATTGTTATTGCCTGTGAATTAGGTTAGCTGACATTTACTACATGACATTTCCTCGTATCATTGCCACTGTTGCTGTAAGGTTCTGGTGGAATTACATTTTATAGGTTTTCTTACAGCTGGACTAATGAGATTAATGACACTAAACCTGACTTGTGAGTGTCATGACATCCATGCATGAGGTGACGGTTAACAGAGTGTAGGTCGTGCATCGCAATGCTAATGATCCTAAACACACAAGGAAATCGATAACGGAAAGGAGCAGCCAGAGAAATTTTCTGTTTTCCAATGGTCAAGTCAAAGTCCTGACCTTTAGCCAGATGAAATGTTGTGGCATGACCTGAAGTAGGCATCTCAAGCGAGATAAAAATCTCAATGACTTGTGAATGTGATTCACTACTTGCATCCGAGGACTACAGGAGTATATATAAATCAATCCTTTTTTATCATTTCCCCCACTAAGATGGGGCATGCCAGACCTACATCAAGATGTTAGGTCTGGGAACTCATCATTGACAGGGCTCAATCCGAGGGGTGGGATAAACGGTTGTCTTTCAAATTCTCTCTGCACGGAATTGGATAGCGCTACAACCAATCAGGGGTGAGTTTCCCGTACAACTATGTAGTTCACTGTTTCACTACCATAGTACGATGCATAGTTGGAGAAATCATCTAGCTAATCACGACTGTTTCCCGAAACCGATTGTCGCAAAGTATCGTTCAACCACGTTGGTTTCGCACGTGGTGGAGTAATAACTACTTTTAATGAAACTGTTTGAGATCCAATTAACGCTAGATTTGTTAATATAAATTACAGACATGTTATCTGAGAACTATTTCTCATTGTTCTCAGTTATTTTGCTTCATTACCAGACTTCAATCTTTTGAAAAACTAAAAGACGTAAATGAAATTTGTGTGTATTCTAAATAAAATGCACCAGTTGTACTGAATGTCAGCTTGCTTATTTTGCTCAGGATAAGGATTTATTACATCCAAATATGCTGCAATATAGAAACGATGCCTCTAACCACAGGTCGAGAGCTGTCATTCAAACCTCACTACTTTGCGATGCTGTTTGTGAATGTTCATTGGAACGATGGTTTCGGGAAACACCGAATCGTTGAACTATGCTGATAACGACGGAACGTGCGCCCATAGTTGGCTAACAATGCTTTCGGGAAACGTACCCCAGAGCAACGAAGAAGGTGACTGCTGCGTTTTTACACAAGTTGCAAGTTGATAAATTAAACTTTTATCGTATCCAGTAGGCAAAACTAAGAACACATCTTTTATTTAATGACTCAAGTGCCGTTCTTTGTTCTGGTTTCAAAGAAAAGCGTAAGTTCAAATCATCCAGAGTCGCGCTAAAAGCCGAATCGAAAGCAGCAGCCAGCAGCAGCCATTCTTTGTTTTCAAGTAGCAGTGAACCGTCGCAACTCTGTCGCCATTATCTTAAGCCCGCCTGCCGACTCAATCCACGATGTGACTGGCCTGACCAGAGTTTTTTTTTTTTTTCCAGCTAAAACGTCTATGGAGAGTTGTTCGACCACACTGGCTGTGAAATAATTTTTGCTGGCACTAGGGTGCGTCTAGATCTCTAGGCTAGGTGAATGTTGAATCACTGTGTTCACTGAAGACGTGAAAAAGCATATTTTCATACATTAATTGAGTGATTAGAATGTCAGGAATGCATGTTTCTGTGGGATGCTTGAATAGTGAGTAAACAGTAGCCATTGAAAGTGGTAATGACATTTGTATCACAGAGAACAACTTGAAGGCAAAGTCTCAGCCAGAATTGATTGCTGTCCTCTTTGACATATTCTGCTAGAACAGTGGGAGAGTAACGCTCTTCGGTAAACATCTAATTGAAGCACATTAACTCTAATGCTGTCTGTAGCTTTATGAGGGGAATAGTGAGGGAGTGCAATGTTCAGTGAGGGTGAGCAATGTTCAGGAGAGAGAACTACTTTAATATGACCTGATTCTTCAGATTGAACACACAGGAGAATGTGGTGATACACCCAGGAGAAACCAGGGATGTAATATTTTGAAGAATGTGGTTACCTCCGTTTGGCCGGCAGACAGCAGACTATCCTGTTTCTGGAGGATTTTATTCATACGGTCAAAGAAATCTCCGTTTCCCCTAGCAACCCTGGAAATAGAGACGGATCAGTTCAGTTGCGAAACATTTCACCTTTGTTTACATTTAATTACACAGTGTGGCTTCAAAAAAAGAGTTTCCCTTCCAGCCGAGAATGGGATGTTTTTTCCTGATTCTGCTTCACTGTAATCAGTATCATATATATGCTGAAATGTCACCTGGACCTCTGGAGTGCTGCTCGTTCACACTAATAAGATAAGATGAGCAACACTGAGAAATCTTTGACAGGCATCGAGCAAATGCTTGTTTTGGGTTTGACATGCAATTACTTGAACATAGATAAATGGAGAAGTGGTAAAAAAATCTGTCAAATTGTCAAATTTAGGCTGAAACTAAGAGCGATGCTGGCATAAGACAGGATGAGGAGAAATTAGTATGAACCTTTCACTTTCATACAATGATCATGGTTTCAGGAGAAGTTAAACCTCTCTGTTGCGAACACTAATGTGAACAATAATTCTTATTAGAAGTTGCTATATCCTGAATACCACAAATAATAGACTTGGTGAAACTCAAAAAATTTGAATATTGTGCATTTATTTCAGTAATTCAACTTGAAATGTGAAACTAATATATTATATAGACTCAAAGTGAGATATTTCAAGCCTTTGACAGCTTATGAAAACCCCAAATTCAAAATTAGAATATTGTGAAAAGGGTTTCATAGCTGTAAACCATAATCATCAAAATTATTACAAATAAAGGCTTGAAAAATCTCACTTTGCAAATGAGTCTATAAAATATATGTCTATTTTTTTAAGTTGAATTACTGAGATTAATGAACTTTTGCACATTTTTCGAGTTTTACCTGTAATAACAATAATGAATAATAATTCAACCACATCATAATATAGTTATAAAAATAAGCACATGGAATAAGTAACATGTGGTAAAGTAGTGTGATTCGTGTGATTTCAAGCGATTTCAAGTTCTGGTGGTCACATTGTATCTCAATTTATTGGGCGTCCCAGAAATTCAAAATTTTCATTTTCATGCAAAGTTTCATGGAGATTGGACGTGGAGATAGGTGGCGCTATAACCGTCAAAAAGGTTTCATTGTTATTAGGTGTTCAAGCAAGAAACTATGATAAATCATGCTAGATTGATGGTAAATCATACTGGAACATGGTAAATAATGGTAATGGTAATAATGGTTCATGGTAATAATGAAAATCACACTGAAATGTGGTATATCATGATAAATCATGCTAAAACACGGTCTATTCCATCTATGATCTCAGTGGTTAAATGCTTGCTACATAAAACGTAATATCTTTAGATGCTTTTGTGCCTTAAAGGCCTGAACTGTTTGAACACCGCTAAATGTTGCATGCAGCTTTAATTTTAACTTGATTTTACATACAGGTTGTAATAAAAAGGAAATAAATAATTGTATGAAATCCACAGGGAATCTTTGCAATAGGGAAACTATGAAATACAATTACATAGAAAAATAGGCCTTTTATTAATGCTGATGAACTTCCTGTTTAAGCTCCGCCCACATCCTGTATCTGAATGCAGAAAAAGATTATTTTACCATTGTAATAGATCAACGCACATAGCTAGTTAAATCAATTTGTGACCAATTTGTATGAATTTATATGACATTCTCATATTTTCATTCAATATGTTTAGGGGTGGACCTTCATGCTAGCTTTTTTCTAAATATGGAAAGTTTTCGTACGAATTCATACGAAATTGCCACGAATTGTTTCATCATGAGATCAGGTTGCAAAAGACACTTGCACAAATAATGTATTTTCTGCACACCCCTAATTGCTATACCTTTGCTGGTTTGTCCTCACCAGGCGACTTAACCTAGATCAAAAAGGTTCTTCAGATACATTTCTCTGGTGAACATTGCTTTGATGCTCCACATGTCATCTAGTACCAAACCAGCACTATAACCACCCCAGTGGATAATGGAAACGAATGCCGGTCTTTTCATTGAGGCAGGTAATCCGTTACTTTACACATCTTAAAGAAGGGGATCAGAAACCAGATGTGTCTCAGCCAAGCAAAACAAACAAACATGCTGGGAAACACTGACAGTGGATTTCAGAACTTGTTGCGGACCTTGTTGATCGAGTTTATCTACAGAACGCCTGCGCTCACTGGGGATTGAGGTGACAGGCCTCCCCATCCCTCTGACAAGCCAGAAAATCAACAGCTTGAAACGCGTCCCTGAGAAAT
This sequence comes from Cyprinella venusta, assembly GCA_038021265.1. Lineage (NCBI taxonomy): Eukaryota > Metazoa > Chordata > Actinopteri > Cypriniformes > Leuciscidae > Cyprinella > Cyprinella venusta. The sequence continues at coordinate 24,168,986 of CM075863.1, forward strand.
AGCCTCCATGGAGATAAGAAGATGATGGACGTTTTCCACCCTCATTAGAGTCGCTGCCACATGCACTGCTTAAACATCATCAATGCAACAAGTATACAATCGTGTCTTGCCGCTTCTGATCAAGACTCTTACACCCTGTCCAACTTCATTTATATTATCAGGAGGCGATCCGGAGGGGGGGTGCAACCCCCCACAAAGCGGGGTGAACTCTTGGACCCCTGCCACTTGCTAATTTTCCAGCCCTGGTCGTCATGGTGATGATAGCCGTTCAATGCGGAATTGGTTGGCAGAGCGCGGTACCTAGGGAATATCGTCCATCTCTCCTGCTTTGCCCTGCCTGACTTCAGTAGAGTGTGGAGGAATGAGCGGGGGAACACATTAGTATGGCCATACAGCTGTCAGACAGAACAGACCCCCTCGGTGAGCTCCAGTCCTCCCGTCTCTCATTATTTATCCAGTCCACAGCACTCCAGACCATTTCTTTATCAACAGCATCACAGCAGGTGAGCATTAGATACCTGCACCCCTAGATATGGAGTCCAGGGATTCCCTCAGGAGATGAATTGGGGATGACACATTGAGTCTGCATACATCCATATAAATGCGCACTAAATGAGGCCGCGCATTAAATCATTGTCTGATATATCTAGTGCTGTCTAGACCGTTTTGTTCTTACTCGTGAGAAATAAATCGCAAATGAGATTTAGAGATTAGAGTTTTAATCTCTCAGTTGTTGAGGCGGCAGTGAGTTAAAAGAAAAAGTGCAAAGGTGCTGCACGAGAGCGATTTTAGTCATTTTGTTAACTTCCATAATTTTGTTAATTACAAGAGTGTACCCTTTCTCCAAAACCCAAAAGCTATTTTTCCAAAAACATGTCAGCAAACCACAAGGTGTCAAGGTTTGGCTGGTTAGCATGGACCCGAATGGCCAGTCACATTATATTTTTTTGTTTTAATCACACCCATTCATAAGCACGCAAATACCCGAAACCACTAATGCAAGCTCATGTGAATTTTGCTCCGATCAAGTTAATTTACCAGTGCTCATTCTTTAGGAGGCTCTCAAAAATGTGAAATAAGCTTATATTTTTCCCTGTTCTTGTGCTGACATCAGAACAACAAGTGCGTTTCGAATCCAGCTGGATGTAACCGATCTCTGAGATTTGCCGCTTGCAAATTTAGCGCTTTGAACCCTGGCTAACATGCTACGGGTGTCCCACTGATGGTGCCGCGAGCTCATGCAGCGCTGCCAGAAGCAATCCGTGCAGGAAAGTACTATTAGAAAAGCGATTTCAAATGATCATACAGTAACTAGGGGTGGTGATGGCGCAGTGGATAAGACACATGGCTTTGGTGTGAGAGACCCGGGTTCGAATCCACTGTGAGACACCAATGTGTCCCTGGGCAAGACACTTAACCCCTAGTTGCTCCAGAGTCGTGCGACCTCTGACATATATAGCAATTGTAAGTCGCTTTGGATAAAAGCGTTAGCTAAATGAATTAATGTAACTAGTAACCATCATACAGTAGCCTCCCCCAATGTATTTTGGTATTCAAAAAACATTTCTTAGAGCACATTTAAGTTTCTCAGATTTCTCTCCGGGGAAGAGACCTTAGTCATCTCCTCTAGAGCTTCAGAAGAGATCTCCAAAGTGTAAAAACTGTGCCAAGATATCAAAGTTTTCCATCAAAAGCCAGAGATTCTGATATAAACTCTTAAAGACCCCCTGTGGTGAAAATAAAGTTGTTAATGTGTTTTTATATCTCAATTTGGTGTTTTTAAAGACAAGCCATTTGCAAATTCATAAGCCAATGCCATTGCTGAGTATTTTCTCCTTAAAACAGTGAACCAAAGACAAAAACGCAGTTTGAAATGGTGTTTTTTACATCACAAACTACCTTGTAACCAATCAGGCCAATGTGCCAACGGGCTTTGGTATATCATCATTACTATGCTGCGAAGCAGGGGAGTCTCAAGAGAAGCCAGGTTATCCCAGTATATTTTTCTATTGATATGAAAAATTGTGTACATTTAGCAATATAGCAGATGAATCATGTATATGATGTATATTACGATTGTATGATAAACTTTCTCCACTGAGGTTAACTGAGTATGAAGGATACTGATTTTTAAAAGGCAGATGTCTGACTCTGAGATGAGGAATGGGAACATGGTTTGTGTACATTAGCAAAACATTATTTGCTAGTTTGGCTCAAGCTAAAGGCTAATCGTTTTAATTACCGTAATGTGTCTGACGTAGAGAGCGATACATAAAACGCATTACCACATTCTGACATATCGACTTGTAAACCAGCCTGTACAACTCTTCCATTTTGTCTTTTGTCATGAAGTCATGAATACTTTTGTGTTTGTGCCTGGTTTTACAACTCCAATCAAAGCTTTTAAACCTTCCTGTTGTTATTACTTGAAAAGTAAAAATTACTTGAAAAGTGATTGCTTGAAAAGTGATTGCATGGGAGGCATGGATTATTACAACTTCTGTGATTTATACGAATGCAAGTGACACACACACACACACACACACACACATAAACAGGCACACAGCTTATTTGGCTGTCCACATTCATGTTGCTAGGAAACAGAGTTTTCCATGAAGCTTTTTATTATTTTAGCGATATTGTTTATTTTCATTATTCAGACTTCAATGGTTGTATCGGTTGAGCATAAAAAAAATAAATTATTTACTGACATATCACATATGAATGTAGAAGCTTCCCGTTGACTGACATATGGGACAAAAAAAAATACAGCTCGGCACTTATGAATCAGATGAATGCCCAGCTAAATGAAATGTTAAGTATGCAATAATCATTCTTTAGTTTGGGAGACATTTAGAGACAAATCATTTTGCAGAGTTCATGCAGAAAATAAAAGTAATGCTCACCCACACAACAGGAAATAAAATTCTGGATGGAGCTCATTACCTCTGATTCCATCCGGGCCCTTCAGGTCATACTGCATGTGATTGCACTAATTTCTAATGCTGCCGCCAATCAGCCGTATTCCTCATATTTTTCACAGTGTACTGAGGGCGCATCATAATACAAGATCTTTTTCTTAACCAGGTCATTTAGATGTCTGTCACAACTATATGAAAGTTACACATTGAGGATCCTGCTGTTGTGTTTCTCACAACCAAGTGATTTCTGTATATCAAGTAAACAACGAACATCCTCAATCTTATGGATGATTGAGAATGAAGAATATTTAATCTATAATTTAACATTGTTGTTTATTTTTTGTAGTTTGTCATGTTCCAGACTGTCATATCTCAATTTATTTGAGCAAACACAAAGGACATACTGTACTTAGAAGCATATGTAACACAGAAAAATATGTATCAAAAGGTTGGCAAGGAGAAACCCCCCACCTCTTCATCCTTTTAAAGTGATGACAAATTGCCTCTGTGTTTTAGTGTGAGCTGCAGTCTGCGGTCAGCTTGACAAAGCAAAATAAAATTTGCTGTAATGATCAACTCACATTAGTGTGCATGATTAGATACTACCAATACAAAAAAGCTATTACAAACTGTCTGATATATTCAACCCCATTTGTATTGTATTAAGCAGCCATTTTGTTTTTCTGGTGTTGCTAATACCGGCATTATCTAAAAATTAAGCCGATCTATTTATTTATTTTATAATTTGTATGATGGTGATGACATACAACGTCTTTTACAATCAAAATATGAGGATAATTACATGAAATTATTTTCAAAAAAACACTTTTTAAACACATGTTATGGTCCAATTCTCACTATTAACTTATTACACTCAGGCTGTTTGTGAAATTGTGTCTTGTAGAAAGTTTTAAAATACAGAGCCCCGCTAGTCCCACTTTGGCAAAAAAAAAATTAATTATAACTATCTTATGGCCTCAAGATAGTAACTCGTTGCCTAGAGATAGTAACTCTTGGCCTCAAGATAGTAACTCGTGGCCTCAAGATACTAACTCGTGGCCTCAAGATACTAACTCGTGGCTTCAAGATAGTAACTCGTAGCCTCAAGATACTAACTCGTGGCCTCAAAATACTAACTCGTGGCCTCAAGATAGTAACTCTTGGCCTCAAGATAGTAACTCGTGGCCTCAAAATACTAACTCGTGGCCTCAAGATAGTAACTCGTAGCCTCAAGATACTAACTCGTGGCCTCAAGATAGTAACTCGTAGCCTCAAGATAGTAACTCGTGGCCTCAAGATAGTAACTCGTAGCCTCAAGATAGTAACTCGTGGCCTCAAAATACTAACTCGTGGCCTCAAGATAGTAACTCGTAGCCTCAAGATACTAACTCGTGGCCTCAAGATAGTAACTCGTAGCCTCAAGATAGTAACTCGTGGCCTCAAGATAGTAACTCGTGGCCTCAAGATACTAACTTGTGGCCTCAAGATACTAACTCGTGGCTTCAAGATAGTAACTTGTGGCCTCAAGATAGTAACTCTTTCTTCAAGATAGTAACTCGTGGCCTCAAGATAGAGTTAGTATCTTTTTTTTTTTGGGCCAAAGTGGGACTAGGGGGGCTCCATATTAAAATGACTGATTTGATTTTATAATCTGTTTGGATTCATTTACTAATATTACTAGGATATTGGCTGTTATTAGAACTTATAAAACACACATTAATGCCTTATTCTGCATGACCATATTCTAAATCTCTTAATCATACCCAATACCCAAACTTAACAACTACCTTACTAACTATTAATAAGCAGTAATTAGGAGTTTATCGAGGCAAAAATCATAGTTACTGGTTAGTTAATATTGAGAACCATCATCTAAAGTGTGGCCATAATGACAAAAGGTAACAAAACATCTCTGAAACCTTATAAAAGAGGTGTCACTTTTTAAGTAAGTAATAATATAGCAATATAAAAGATCTCTCAAGAATCTGTGCCTGACATTTGGATCTCATTCCTCGTAATCGCTTTTCAAACGTTTCCACGGACCTGCAGATCTTAAACCGGCTGTAATCAGGGTCACCAGTGATGTGAATAAGGAAGGGACGCTCTGCACAGCTTTGGATCATTTGCATAATATTAATGAGTGAGTATCTGGGTTACAGGTATTACTTCTCTTTCGCCCTAATGAAGGAGACAAAGAGCTTCCTGAAAGCCTAATGATGGCAGTCATACAGCCAGAGGCAAATCACTACACACAACACAGTCTCATTGGATGCTTACTGCATAGTTAACAATGGATGGACTGTGTTTATTGATTACTGCTAGTTACATCTGGCCAGCAATGACAGAAATCACCCGTGCATATGGTATAAATAACATAAGCGAAGAAGAAGAAGGGTACATCAAATGAAGTGCAAAACAATAATTTAGTTCAGTCCTGCACGTAACAGGTGTTTTTTCCCCTCCTAGACAGAAGTCATTAAAAATAAAGCAGCTCATATTTTAGGAGCAGCTGTGATAAATAGACATGTTTGGTTGCTATAGAAACCTCGAGGTTCATATGCCCATCATTACGTTCGGCTTTGAAATCAGTCGAAAAGGAAATAAAAACAAGACAGGCCGAGAGGACTGATGAAAAACAATCGACTTTGTTAACATAGAGCAGTGAACCCATTCACCACATACATGTCTTTGGACATCACTTTGATCATATAGTGGTGAGTGGTCATGTGACCCAAGACCAAAGAAGTCACATGCATGCTCAAAGTGATGTCTTTATGGGTGTTTAGAGCAGTAAACATGTCCAGATAGGGGAGAAAAACACGTTCTGTTCTTGTAGCAATGGTGGAGAAGTGCTGGAAAACATTTTAGTCGTTTCTCATTTATAGCTTCTGGTTTCTTTGCCTTTTCGTAAAGATCAAACTGGCTTTATCGTTCTTTTTTTAACCACAGAGACCAAACCACTTTTATCTTTGCTGCCTGGAAATTGGCCTGAATGGAAAAGAAAAGGCCTTGTGATCCCGCTTTGAGAAAGAAAGGTAATTGTTGCATGATCCGCACAAAGACCTTCTTGTACTGAATTGTTAACACCGATAAAATTGAAATGTGATAGAGCAAGGTGTCGAGATTGAGTCATTCTAAAAGCCTGAATATACTATAAACGTAGTAGGCGTTCAAAAGCTAACTGAGTCACTGGCCTCTTCATGGACATGGATGCCACCATCTGTTAAGATCTGGGGAAGTTAATAGATCAATACAAAACTTGAAACATTCAGAACGTTGAAGTGAAAGCCTCCATTTGTTTTTGTGTTGTATTAATCTCTAAAAAATAGTTGTTAAAGCAACCAATGACCATGAAATTGAAATTTATGGATGTGATTTCTTTCCCGTATTTTTTGAGACCAGTTGGGAGTGCTCTTCCTTTTCAACTTGCCTTTAATTCACAATCCACACTTGACGGGCTAATCATGGATGAAAACCACAACGACATTTTCAAAATGAATAAACTACAGCCACTTCCTCAGTAATTAATTGGTGGTTGGGAAAGGAAATTAATCAACAAACCATGGTCTGCTGCTGCTTCTAGTTAAAGGCAGATAGTAAATGTGATTATAAAATGTGCACACTACTGTTCAAAAGTCTGGGGTAAGTTACTTGTGAGTAAGTAGTATATTATTCATTATTCTTTATGAAGATGGAACTATATATATATATATATATAGCTGGAACCATGTATTGTAAAAAGCACACACTCTAAAAAATTGGGTCGAACTTTGAGTCAAATATGGACAAACTCACCCATTGGGTTACATTTTTAAAATAAAATTTTAACCCAGCGTTTGGGTTTGTCCATATTTGACCCAAAATTGGGCTAAAACAACCCATTATTATTTAGAGTGTCATACATACAAAAAACAAATTGACTTGATTTCATGGTTATTTCTCTTCTTTAGAATATATATATATATATATATATATATATATATATATATATATATATATATATATATATATATATATACTGGTGCTTGCTTTAATGTCGGCATAAATTCAAATTTGACATATCTTCTTTTTATATGTAATATTGTAGTGTTTATTATAAATGATCAACGCATTCTCATCCCAAAGCGTTATATTTGACACTTTTGCAAAAGCGTAAAAATGCGGCGCTCATGGCACCCTTTAACGTCTAATTAGACGCTTTCGTTTTGGTTAAGTTTAGGTATGGTGTGGGGTAAGGGTTAGAACACTAGGGGGCGCTTTTGGACCTAATATTTCTGCGTCTCATTTGGCGCTAAAGGGTGCCATGTGCGTTCGATATTTACGCTTTTGCAAAAGCGTCGTATATGGCGCTTTGGGATGAGAACGGGCTGAAATGATTTATCTGTGCGCTTCATTATTTTTTTTAAATTCATGTACACTTGTAAACTTAAATCAAATACATTACCGTTCCCTCCCCCATCAAAACGAACTCTCTTCTATTTTGTTCACGTGGAATGGCGAAAGGGTGCAGCCAGATCCGATGAGGGTGTGGCTATCGGTGCACCGCCTCTCAGAGAATCGCATTCAAATCTGCCTCCATTTTGTTTGCAACGCCCAACCTCCAACAATCCAATAAATTCCCGAAGGACGAAATCAAGCCCTGCCCTACATTTTTTTCTAATTTCAGAAGCCGTTTCACTCGGATATACATCATAACAAGGAAAAAATTACAATCTCAACTTCCGTTTCACGCCGACTTTAAAGCTGTGTTTTTCAATCATTGGCTGTGTTCCACTTCTCTTTTAAACATTCTAAAGTAAATTATAATAAAAATGTTTGTTAAGCAGCGTCAGGTTTTAAAAGCCTTTGTGTTTTTTAACGGGTTTTAAGAATGTGCTCTCATGGTACAGGCTCACCTGTGTACGACGGTGCCAGAGCGGCGTGCGAGTGTCGGGGGACTCCCTCCAGCGCTGGTGCTGGCCGGTGGCTCCCTCCTGGTCCTCAGGGACTGGCTCCTCTGCACCTGCCTGAGCACACTGCTCTTCAGATCCAGCAGTGTCGACATGCTTGTTCACTGTCTGCAAAAAATATCACACACTGCATCAGCTACGCCGTAGGAGAGGAGGAAAGGTGATAGAATGAGGGGACGCGTGGGGCAAATTATCAGAGAGCACTTCTCATAAAGGCGGGAGCGGGCGAAAAACAATTAACCCAGCGTCCACCTCTCAGGCCGACCATTGGCTGTGCTCGCAACAGGCACGATGAGTAATTACATGCATCATCCCTCCTTCTCGTAATCCAGTTATAAACACGCTTTGCATAGGGCACATGCGGCTGCTGTCCAGTGTTAATTGACGTACGTGTCAGGCGCATTTGTCTTCAGCCACAGAAAGCGGTCATCTGTGTGAGAAGCGAAGCCTGCAATTACTCTCAATGTCAAGACGGAGGCAAATTTTTCACCCGTCAGCTCAGATGTGGTGCAGATGTAGATTGTGAGAGTTCGGCAGAGGCTCTTAATATGGTTATGACTGGAACCACAGGCTTAAACTCTAGGCCCTTAACCTGAGGAGTCTTGAGAGGTGCGAACAGCTACTTCTGGGTAGAGAGTCACTGGGTATATGATTCACTAGTGAGCCACATTCAGTCACATCTTTTGGAAAAGCAACGGCTCTATTCAGAGATAGAATCAAGGGGGGCGGGGGTTAGCGTAAGAGACTGACAGAATGAGTGAAGGAGAATAATTTTGATTGAGATGTCACATGCAGATGTACAAATAGTTCTTTCATCTCATGACAGTTTGCCTTTGTCAAATCTCTAAATGTTACGAGGAGGAGTTCTGAAGCCCACTGTCGTATCAGTTGTTTTCTATGCAATGACTCTATGTTTACTTGGAGATCTAGCATGTCCCTGCATTCATAATACTACTTTGGGATGCTTTTGGAACAGGTATATTTTTCGCTTTTTAAATCAGTGTAGACTAGTTTGGACCAATTTATGTTGCAACACACATGCAGGTTGTTGCATTCCAGCTTGACCAAGTCTTGGATACAATCAGCCGAAATAGCATGAAGGTGCGTCAAAATGCCTTGTACTTGTGAAGATGCAACAAACTGGTAATTTATGCTGATTACAAGTTTAGCTAGTTTGCAGGGTCGTTTTGATTTGAATCCAGCTGGGAAATAAAACATCTTAGCCTGAGGATTTGCAATCCTGCTTCTGGTGGACCACCTTACTGCAGATTACTGAAGACATTGATTAGCTAGTTCAGATGCGTTTAACTGGGGCTGTAGCTAAACTTTGCAGGATAGTGGCTCTATAGTGGCAGGATCCTACCCTATCTCACGAGCAATTCGTACAAATTCGACAAACGATTAAAAAGTGGCTAATTCGTACTAATTTGTATGACCTCACTCGTACGAATTCGTACGATTTGTCTAAACCCACGTGATGGGTAGGTTTAGGGGTGGGGTAAGGGGTAGGTCATTCGTACGAATTCATACGAATTGGCCAATTCGTAAAATATGTACGATTTAGCAAAATCGTACTAATTCGTACGAGTGAGATCATATGAATTGTTACGAATTAGCCACCTCGTAAAATTCGTACGTATTCCTGTGAGATCAGGCTGCAGGATCGAACACCCCTGTCTTAACTGGGCGCTAAAGAATGCTAAAAAGTGCAGTCGCTAGCGTCAGTCGCTAACACACCTCTTGAGGCCAGGGGAGTGAGGTTTACACATACAGCTCTTACCAGCCTATACGTCCAGTAAGGCCCCGATATATTTCAAGCGAAATGTAAGAACAAACTGATGTGACATCATTTCGGACAAAATCAGGCCGAGACGAAGTTCTTTTGAGAGTTTGAATCAACTTGCCAAAGCGAACTCTTCTAAACACCTTCATACTACCATTGGTCCATGTCGATACGTAATTGGTCGGTGTGCACTGAGGCTCCGCCTTCTTTCACGTGGAAATCTTTTCTGGTTAATTTGGTCTGTACAGTCGGTGAAGGTCAGACGTCTGTGATGAACACACTGGAGAGCTTTGAAATTTTTTGAAAAAATGCTTTGAAAATTAAGTTGTACTTCCAATGAAACGAGACACTGGCATTGTTTTTTATGTTTAATATGGTAAAGCTGCTTGATTTGAAACCATCTATTGTATAAAGTGATATATAAATAAGCGCGGCGTTACTTTACTGGAGTGCCGTAGAGCTTGTGTAAATGTCCACATCGCCATGATCAGATGCTTTTTTCTTCTGCTTTTTCTGTTTTCTCAAGTTTGTTGCGTGTTAATTTTGTTATTGAGAGGAAAGCGCATATTTACATATTAATCTAAATGTTACTCTCAGCAGTGTGGGTGGAGTCAGATGTACGATAACAGTATGTTGCTGGTCACCCCACTAAACCTCACTCCCATCCAGGTTACGGCACCATATATAACCGGTCGTATAGACCCACTTCAAGCATGATTCGAACCGAGGTCTCCAGCGTGGGAACAAGGACGCTAAAGACAACACCTGCTAACATCACTCGCAGGCCTCTTGAGGCCAGAGGCATGAGGTGTACATGCTCAGCGAGCCCGTTCTCATCCCAAGGCGTCATATACTGACGCTTTTGACAATGCGTATACACCTAACGCACATGGCACCCTTTAGTGTCAATATGAGGTGCATATATGGGCCAGAAGGCGCCTCCCAGTGGTCTAACCATAACCCTACCCCAGACCTAAACCTACCCATAACCGAAGCGTGTCATATTGACGCTAAAGGGTACCATTGGATATATTGTCAAAAGCGTCACTATATGATGCCCTAGGATGAGAATGCTTTGGCACAGCTCTAACTGGACTGCATCATGAACACAACAAACCCATGCATAAAACATGCAGCTCCCTGCTAGAAGACAGCTGACAAATGAAAAGAATGTCTTATAAAACCAGCTTAAATTATTGAACATGATTGCAAGCCTCTGACAGGATGGAATTATGGTATACAACTAAAAAAATGGACTCTGTTTCCATACACAACATGATTTTCTGTGAAATATTCAACGCATTCTCATCCTTTAGCGTCACATAGGTGACGCTATACGACAAAACGGCAAAATACTACGCACATGGCACCCGTTATCGTTAATATAACACGTGCTGTGATGGGTAGGTTTAGGTGTGGGGTAGGGTAGTCTCATATTCACGCTAAAGGAATTATGACGCCTTGGGTTCGCGTGTTATATTAACGATAAAGTGTGCCATGTGCGTAGTATTTCGTCGTTTTTGTCGTATAGCGTCACCTATATGACGCTAAAGGATGAGAACGGGCTGAAATATGTTAAATAGGCTCTGACTTTTGCCAACTAGCGTCAGCTTGTGGTAGAGTGTATTCCAGCCTTTGGTCTGGGTTAAGATCAAGTCTGGTTTCTCTCAGCTTGATTAATCCTGCAAGACACGAGGAGAGGATGCGTTTGCTTTTCACCTTCCTTTAATCTGACCAGACTTGCATTAAGAAATGTCAAAAGATGAGCCAAATCAAAGCAGTCTGTCTGAATCTCAGCACCTTGCTCAACTCCCCCCCACAAAGCAAACTCCATCAGACGCTGTGCTGGAATCGAGCATAATGCACATTGAAGGGCACCACAGTGCATTCACCTGAATTCTCAGTTCTTACTGGTGGCAATTAGCACCAGGCCACCGAGCAGCTGCTTCCCAGGTGAACACATTTCAATTACGCACTCCGCCACCTGAATTGAATGTCACTCCGTCGTAGTCATCGGCTTCAATGAAAGGCGAGAACTAACATGCTACCAAACTCAAGACAACAGCTGCCGAGGGAGCGTTGCCATAGCCGAGAGCAGGAACATCGGCTCCTTCTCACCAGGTCATCCCCGCTGAGCCGCTGTCCCTCGCAAAGGCTCTTGGGCCGCGTGAATGACACCACTGCTCAATAGAGACGCTAAGCCTGGCAGTCAAAGGCTTCTCGGCTGGGGACGGAGGGGTCTCTATGGTAACGGTTCAGCAAGAGGAACCGCCAATGCAGGTACACAGGATTCAACAAAAGCTCCACAAATCATCCTCTTCTTTTGCTAATATCACCTTTTGTCGGGGCATTTAAGCTAGTAAAATTGACCAGAGGTTCGTCTATTTCTAAACTCGCAAGTGAACGTTAAGGGCGCCACCAGCAGATAAGCAATATTGCTGATATGCTTCTCTCCTCAGCGATTTCAATTCCTCCAATTGCCACCAAATTGTTTTATTGATTTCATAATCTTCTTTTACATAGATTCCCACTCTCGTTCATATACAAAGGCTGAACGGCTGCTTTTGCATATGGATTTTCATTCTCATTCATAGAGATGAGTTAACCTTCTGATCTTTGTCAAGCAAAATGAGGCAGGGCTGCTGTATAATGCTTTCATTCAGTCTGACACACAAGCCTCACCAGTGTGCCTATTCCTCAACCTTCATTTATTTGTGGCAAATTCTTTCTGAAAAGGTATGCCATCCGAGGAAGACCTTTCAGACTACAAAGAGGTTTTCCAGGTCAGTATGTGTCTGTTTTATGTGAGATGTGAGCCTCCACTAGCCATATGTCACCAAATAGACCTTGTTATAAGATTCTGGCATCATCAGATAGCAAATCAGGTTCTGTATTGCATTACTTTCGAGCTATTTCAACATAAATCATATGTGCTAGGAAACTCTGCATGCTCTTTGACACCATTTCCTATTTATTCTATTGCTCTCTGCCCACTTATCCAACAGGAACACGGTTTTCATAATAATTTATGATGGCAGGCCCTGTGATTGTCATCGACGCAATCACTGCTCTCTTCTCAAACAATGTGAATGAATAAGGACTGGATAAGCACTGAGAGTCGGCCCATAACCGTGTCTCCAGTATTTCATAAATTGAAGAAATGTCAAGTGTCCTTCTCATTATGAAGCTCTGAATAGTGGGGTAAAAGGTTACCTGTAAGGGTGTAATTTTTTTTCACTTCAATAATTAAATGATATACACGTATATTTAATAATATAACCCGCCTATAGCAGATAAAGTAATCAAATCAAACCAGACCAACAATTCTTTCCCAAAACGTGTCATCTTTATTGGTTGTGTGGGTGTGGAATACCCAATGTTTCTGTCATATTTTCAACCGCTTTTTATTGTAATGTTGAAAAGCGTTCTCCGTGTTACCTGGACAAAGAAATTAAGGGTTATTTGTAAGCAAAAGTCTGGAGGCAATCGCACTACGATTGGTTTTGTGCGCCTCTTGCGCACATTCGCGAATCGGTCTGAATAAACAAAATGATGGCGTTAATGGAATGACTAATTAAAAAGTAAATAAACAACTCGGCCCCTTGAAAACTTCGGCCCCTTGAAACTTGAAATGGCCTGAAAACATGATGACTGTGGGCGGTTTTAGTGAGCAATATAATAAAAAAGTTTGGAAAATTAAAGGTATACATCTTCGTGTCTGTGACAGACGGTGTTTATCGAGCTTCATGATTGGTGAAAGTAAGTTATAAGTTGACTATTAAAAAGAATAGCTGAACATCAGTTCACAAATAAAATGTATTGTTTAAATTGTTACTGCCTTTAGTTATTGTTATCACAACATATTTTCTTTTGTCAAATCAACTTAAATAATTTATTTAGTTGCGATAACTTATTGTTTTGAGTTTCTGATGATTAAATCAATCTCCTTCATTGTATTAACTCACTTTTTCCAGTTCAATCAACTTAAAATTTTAAGGCAATCAGGTTACTTAATTTTTTAAGTTAAACCAACAATATTTTTTACAGTTAATGTGAATGACTACATAATAGACTTGTATTTTTGTTTTTTGATGTAGTTTATTTGACCAGAAAAAAAGTGACAACATTAAGTGTAACTGGGACATGAATTTACATTTGATTATAAAAAGATAACCGCGAGCACGGGTCTTTGAAAAATAATATATAATACTTTCCTCAGAATGTCTTTAAGCTTATTTGCATAAAAGACTTACGCAATTTAGAAATCTACCTCTGTCTAATGTATTAGTCAAAAGGAAACTATTTCTGGTTTGATGTGAATGAATTGGTACTTACTAGTCACTACTATTGCTGGGCTGTGAGGGTCCTAAGACAAAAAAGGTTAGGAAACACTAACCCAGGGGAGGAACCAGGGCACATATCATTACAATCTAAAAGTCGATAAGACCAATAATCCTCCAGGCCGTGATAAAGGTGTATGGGGCCATCAGGGGATCTATGCCAGCTTATTCCCATTTTCACAGAGCCAATCTTCAGTGTTGATCAACGTTAACGTCAAGCATAGTATCACAGAGACGTTTCACAAGTGGGATCGATCTGACTCGAAGACTGGTCTCTCTGAAATGAAACTAAATAAGAATAGCTATAGTTCTCTCTGTCCAAGATGCATTCGAGATGTTTACAGGCATTTACACCCACCATGTGATGGAACAAATCAGATAGACGTCCAGTGACAGTGGTTTACGAGTGTGTTGTGTAACTGGATGCTGAACAATGACAGTTAGTGAAATATTCACCCTGTTCCAAAACTTCATAGCAACTTCCCTCGAATTCAGCATCCTATAATCATCATGGCACCTCAAATGATTTAAAAAAAACTCTCCACATGAACCACGCACTCACTACAAGGCAGAAAATGTCTCCCTGCGTGCACTAAAAGACTCCTTCATGGTGGTGTGCACACACTATACAAGTGATCGCTGACTAGGTGCGTAAATTGCGAGATTGTTCTTCTCCCTGATCCTTGAATACATTTGCTCGCATACAAACGAGATGGCTGACTCTTGACAATGTGTTAACAACAACATGCCATCATCTCTCAGTGGATGAACTTCAGCTGATGGCCTGCACTATGTGACTTCTTGCTGCAAACCAGCGTAAATCAATCAAAATCTTTGAGCCCTGTACTGTGTTTTTAGCAATAGGCAGCGACACAAATAGCGCTCTGTATAGGGACTTGATGCACAGTTTGACATCGTTGCTGAGGTAACACTGCAATATTATGATGAATAAATAAGGCAAAGGACTGAAATTTTGAGTAATTATTATTATTTTTTATTATTATACATCTCATTTTTATTTATTTGTAATGGGACCATTTGTCCAATTGACTTAAAAATGGCATGCAGTGTCTTTGTCCAAGTTGCCCTCCTATTCTATTAGGATAATTACATGTCTGGCCGCCATTGGTCAATCAAATACAAAGTTCTGACATAAAACTCTAGATGGCGCAGGCTAATAGATCCTTAATTCAATCTGTTTGCAATCACATCATTCTCTAGCGCACAGGTGATTGGTTCCTGCTAAATCAGTAGCCAATGAACTCACTGCTCCACCTTCAAATACTGGGTCAGCATTCGCTATGGCAGTACGGCATGCTTTCAAAAACCCTCCACCTTCCCCAGCTCCACCTGTATAGATCTGCTATGGATAATTCATACATTTAACATTGTTTTTTTTGTTTGTTTGTTTGTTTTTTAGCCAAAGGATCCACACAATATTGCACTGAAATTTGGCCAAACGGCATCTTAGGAAGCAGCTTAATTTATGATGATTTTGAAAAAGAGCTATTTAACTGGTTTTCTTTTGGACACTTCGTTATACAAAACTTAAAGGTCCCCTGACATGAAATATTCATTTTCACTTTCTGGGTTTTTTAACATTAATATTAGTTCCCCTAGCCTGTATTTGGTCCTCTCGTGTCTAGAATTTTCAATCGGTGTAAACCGAGCTTTGGCTATTTCTCTGCAGCTCAGATGCGCTGATCTTGAATCTCCTCGTTATTACGTCATAACGAGGAAAGGTTACCTCCCCTTTCTCTGCTTTGCCCGTACAAAGAATTTGGCTCGCCCATGAGAAAACGAGCTAGGAACAAAAAGTACGAACACTTTTCCTCAAGAGATATCTCTTGCAAACGAGCGAAGCATGGCAGTTGATCAGTGTTCAGATGTACAAATGAACACAAATGTATTTTTTAATTCCTTCATCCGAGCCTCTGAAGAAACAATGGGTTCATTTTATTTTCTCTGGAAATGCGCCGACACAACTTCCCAAAGTTTTGTTTGGTCCAACATTTCACCGACGACCGTTTCCTCAACTCCATGAACGTCTGAAAATAAAATGATCGAGCGACCAAGCAACAATTTCTGATGTGTAGCCTAATTGTTCAAGTTCAGGCAGGTTTAATCTTTCTCTTAAAATCGTTCAATACTGTTTATGCATTAGTAAGTCAAGCCAGTGACTAAAATTTTAACTTCACATCATTTCTTTTTGTAGGATGAAAATAATCTTATTTGAATTCTGAACAAAGTACAGAAAGCGATCAGAGAACAATCTTTCCACACAGCGCGAGTTTATCTGGACAACTCGTTATGAAATCAATGACGCACATTGCACAACGAAGCTCTTACTATGTACATCATCGTGTTTGTATTGGTGAAAGCATTAGAGAGAGTTCAGAAACTATGTTACAATGATAAGATCTTCATTCTCGCGATCAACAGCCTGTCCTCTGCTTGCTCAATGCTCATCACGACAACATTTTATGTGATGGGAAATAGATCTAAATACTTTAAAAACTTCTCACGATTCGTTAATCTCAATAGTTGTAATAGTAAAAACATATAGCTGTAGTAAAAATATTCGAGAAAGTTTCACATGTAATACATAGCTATTTCATATGCAAGCATGTCAGCCAATCACAGCAGTGGGCGGTTCCACTGAATGCCACAGCAGACACGCCCCTTCACACAGAGCATTCAAATCAGAGGCTAAAATCAGGGGTGTGTTTCCCGAAAGCATCGTTAGCCAACTATGGTCTCAAGTTCCGTCATTATCAGCATAGTTCAACGAGTCGGTGTTTCCCGAAACCATCGTTCCAACAGAACAGACATTCACAAACAGCATCGCAAAGTTGTGAGGTTTGAACGACAGCTCTCGACCTGTGGTTAGAGACATTGTTTCTATATTGCAACACATTTGGAGGTAATAAATCTTCATCTTGAGCAAAATAAGCAAGCTGACATTCAGTACAACCGGTGTCTTTTATTTAGATTAAATACAAATGTCATTTACGTCTTTTAGTTTGAAAGTACATTGTAAGAACGAGCCAAATATTGAGTCTGGTAATAAAACAAAACAACTGTGAACAACTAGAAATAGTCCTCAGATGACATGTCTGTAATTTATATTAACAAATCGAGCATTAATTGGATCTCAAACATTTTCATTAAAAGTATTAATCCACCATGTGCGAAAGCAACGTGGTTGAACGATACTTTGCGACAATCGGTTTCGGGAAACAGTCGTGACTAGCTAGTTGATTTCTCCAACGATGCATCGTACTATGGTAGTGAAGCAACGAACTACATAGTTGTACGGGAAACGCACCCCAGGCTAGGAAAAATGCCTTTTATTACTAAATTTCGAACCAGGAAACATTATAAAATAATAAAATAACCCCATGTCAGGGGACCTTTAACTATGTACATTACACCATGATTCTACCTTTTGTCTACTGCTCTTTGCACTGAAAATAACAGAAGTAAGATGGTAAGATTTTCTAGACCAAAAAATAAATACATAAATAAAAATCCCTCTGAAAGAGTGTTTGGAGATAGAGTGTTTGCCTGTTAAAGGGACAGCCCACCCAAAAATTTCAATTTCTGTCATCATTATCTCTCACACCCTCATGTCATTCCAAACCCGTGTGACTCTTTCTTCAGTACATAGCACAAAAAAAAATCTTGACAATGGCTGTCACTGCGTGAAAAGAGCTGTAATCGGGCATGTAAAACTCCTGAGTACTCCCGTGTACTCCACAAATAAACGTATGTGTACGGGAGTTTGCTGTCCCGTCACACAATCCCGAAAACTCCTGGATATGTACCAAGTTTGGGGCACAGCAGGGAGCCACTAGGGCCATCAGTTACCATGGTGAATAATCCCCAGGTAGGGGTCAAATCAAGGGAACATTAGCATTTCACACCTTTGGGACACAAGGCAGTGGCCTCCTTCAATTGGTCAGAGATCTTACATAGGATTGGGTGCTCAATGCTTTGTCCCTCCTCTAAACCCCCACACTCTTGGTCCAGTTTATGGCCTCATTTGGGTTTATTATTACTCAATTTTTTTTTTCAAATATTACTATAATATTCATTGTCATTGGTGTTCATGGTTATAAAATCAAGACAATCAGATGGACAAAGTTGAGTTTGTTATTTTTTTTATTTGTAAATGACACAAGGCACATGACATATATTTATATACACAGTCAAAACTCTATGAATAAAAAAAACATTAGCACAGAATACATTTTACTATTAGTCATACAATAAATAACCCCATATAATATAAAGCCTGTGTATAATATATGTAAAACAATATAATAACCCGAACAACCCACACCGACTTTCCATCCAATATGGCATCCTACTCTTCAGACATGTGGTCAACTGTTGCAGTCTTCCAGATAGCTGCATCTTCCTCTGTCAGGAGAACCCCAGTCCTGCAGCTCAGCATCTGCAAAATGGGAGGGAAAAAAATAATTAAACCACTGAAAATATCAAATGGGTTGGGATGGGAGCCTCTCCCAGGCTGAGCCTTTTACTGAGATTTATATGTATTTATACTTACTCTTCTTTTTCTTTGTCTCATGTGCATAATGATCCTGCTGTCCTCCATCTTGTCTTTGTTCTCATCTTGGGCCATCCTGTAACCCCTTCTAACAGTTTCAAAATATGTCTTGCAGGATGCTAGAAACATGGAGATAGATAGGGGGTATACATATGTATAAACATATAGGCCTACATATGTTTATATATAACTAACTAATCTATACAGTTAAATAGTTGTAGCCTTGGTACATTCTCTTGTGACTTGCCTTTAACAACAGCAGGATCTACGTCCGGTACAGCCATTAAAAAGATAGGTTATGACCTCAAGGTTGTGGGGGGAGGATAGACTGTGAAGCAGTAATTAAAGTAGGTTGATTAAAAATATAATTTAGAAGAAAAGACTGTTATGAAAGAATAGTTTTAAAGATATACCTTGTCTATGGGTCATATTTGTGTATGTTGTTTTCCCCATTGTGCAATCTCCATACGGCCTCCTGTAAAAATCCAACATAGTATGAGGGCTCAATTCGAAAACATTTATAAATAAAGCACACAAAGTTAAGCAGACACCGTGATGGTCAGAAAATAACTTACCACAACAGAATTATTCCCAGCTCTCTTTAATTTTTTTTGAAGCAGGCTCCTCTTTTGCCTCTTTGAGCTCATTGATGTCAGCCTCCATCTTATCCAACCTCATGTCCATCATCTCCAGCTTTTCAAATATCCTCTTCAAACTTTCATTTGCCATATACACCAGTCTGTTTTCGTTCGGATTCAGAGACTTAATAGCCACATTGTCCCTATGTAAAGGAGCAACATCTCCACTCTGCTCTCCATAACACTTGTTGAAGACTGACACTATGTAAAGCCTATCACCTTTCCTGAATACTAATGAGGGGGGCAGGGGAACAGGGGCAAACTTGAGCTGCCAGTCCCAAAACAAATTAGCATTTAAAAAGCCAAGCCATCAACTCACAGTATGTGGTCAGACAAGTTCCTGTTTTCGGGCCTTTACAGGCATTTACAGGTACGCGTAACAAAGTTCCAAAGATCCCTGCCAAACAACACATTTAGCGGGCGTTTTCATTGTCCGAATTCTCCCGTATACACACCTTTTGACGCAGTGTGTTAAGATTCATGACAAAAAACTAATATATATATACAGTATATGAATTATATTCCCAGGCTTCTGCAACCATATGATAGTTTTGTGGTTCTCTGGTTCAATTCACTGACTTTTCAGTGAATAATGCCTTAAATTTCAGTTTATTCATCACACAATGCTTTATATGGCTGATGCATTGAATAATGAGACATTGTATGGTGAAAGAATGATGCATTGTATGGTGCATTTTGGGACCTTATCAGGAATTATATCTCCTTATCTCATCAAAATGAAGTAAAGATTCTGCAAGATTTGGAATGAGATGAGAGTGAGTAAATGATGACAAATGTCTTTTTGGGTTGAACTATTACAACTTATAAAATGAATACAGAAATTTTCCAGTTGTCAGGTTGCATAGTCCACATCATAATATCATTGGAAATTTACCTTGTGATGCTTATTTGATGTGACAGAATAAAACAATAATATTACAGATTTATTTGAACTTGATCATGGTTTTAACAGGGCCACTGTAAGAATAAGAGTGGAATACATTTAAGTACTCAAATCAGCAGCAAATTTCAAGCTGCCTTTTTAAATTAGGCAGAAATCTGTCGCTCAACTAAAGTGGAGCAGCTGATTATTGGGTAAAATAAAGGGTAAACGACTACGAGCCGTCATGATTTTGGAGACTGATGAAAAATAGATGGACATTTGCAAGCCAACAGCTCTAAAACACAATTTAACTTCAAAATCAAAGGCCCTCTTAAACTCCAAAACAGCATCTGACAGCGGCACATTAAAATACAGTCGATGACTCGCTGCTAGAAAAGTAAAACAATTCCTCTTGTCTTTCTCTGGCTATACTGAGATGTTCACGGCAGCTCACAGAAAGACAGATGAGAGAATGGAGAGCTGTCTTTCACCTGTGGCAAAAGCTCTGCTCGCACGCCTGCTCAAGCCCCCATTAAGAACAGCACAGATTTAAACTGTCAATCAGAGACCAAAGGGGAAGTCTGCCGAGCTTTCACATTAAATTACACCGGGACAAGCTCATGTGCGAGCGAATGCTTCTCTATATGGAATAAGAAAGACGTAATTTCCATCTTGAAACTTCAATCTTGTATACGATATTGCTGAATTCTCAGCAATTTATTAAGTGATGTTTGTGTACATTTTAACATTTCTAAATTATTAAATGTACATTTTAACATTTCTACATTATTTTCCACTCACATTTATTTCACTAATATCATCAAAGTTGTTATATAAACCACTGTTAAGACTAAACTCCACCTCTATCTTAGTCCATTTTGACATTTAATTCTAAAGCTTTTTTTTTTTTTTTTTTGCATTGAACTGAAAAGTTGTTGTCCCATGTTTAAATAAATATATAGACTTGATTTATAATTTGCCTTTTTGGATTGTCAACCTCATCTTCTGTCTATATGTGTTGTTGTCTTGGAAACTAACTCCCTTGTGCACCATTGCACCGTCAACACATTAGGGGGGGTGGGGGGTAAAATAAAATGTTCGCATTTGGATGAAAACACTTATAGGCATTCTAAGTTATCCAACACACGTCTTTCAACTATTCCTGCATTATTTCTACTTTTGGTTGCTAAAACCCACACACATTTAACATTTCTTATTTGAAGATTTTTTTTAATTCATTATTATATACAATATGGTCGGTTGAATATGATATGGAACAAAACGTAATTACATTACACCACGATTCTACTTTTTTTACAAGCTTTCATAGTCAGAAAAAAAAGCTAAAAAAAGAGCTGCGCCCCCTGAAAGCTACTTTGCCACCTATAACATCTGTTGAGACATAGCTACAGGTGTTCAACAACTATAAGACATAAACACAGAATCTAAAAAAAGCCAGTGACATTAAATCTAATGTTTAGCAATTTTAAACAATTATTTAATGTAACTAAAACGCAGTTCAAACACACAATAACCCATTATGCAGACTAAAATACAAATATATTTCGATTTATTTAAACAGAAATCCTGCAACAACATGATAGAGGTATAAAGCAAGACTAAACAACATATAGCCTACACTGACTTATACTCAAAGAAATAGATTAAGCTAGTAATAATTCCCGCTCATGCTTATTAGACTATAATTCCCCCGTGTTAAATTAATGAACATAATTCAGGCACGTATAAATCCATATAAATGCGAGTATCTCACCTGTGGATTTCTCATTCACTGTTGTGCGATGCGCGCGCGACTGTTTCCGTGCGTCTCAGACTTTTCTTCTCCCATCGAAATCTACGCAACTGGTTGGTGGTATATCTCTTTAAGACGGGAGATGTCAACTAAGCAATAAACGTTAATTTGTCCTCATCTGATGACAGGAAAACGTTTTAATTTCTTCGAGACGTTTCCGTCTGCTCTCGTGCGCACCGGTATAATCCATATATGGTAAAGGGAAGTGCCAGACTAGTTTGCATGCCTCGAGCTGTTGCTGAGGGGCTGTCAGCCGCTTTGCCAAGAAAGACCGTGTTTTATACTGTTACAGAACGAGAGCACATTTCATTGGTATGGGTAGAGCATGTACTAGGCTATAACATTAAATGCATATCAGAGAATTACATGCAAAACCAAAAGAACATCAGGTAAAACCTATACAGAAAGTGTGAATACAGCAAGTCAGCTGCTTTATGTAGAGAATAATAGATTCTCTGTAATAGTTACATGAGTATTGCCTGCCAAACAGATGAATATCACAATTTGGACAGCCTACAATTTTACAAATCAGCCTCATAATTGACTCTCCCTTAACTGTGGGTTTTGCATGCTGTGCCATTGCATAACTTGGGCAAATTTCACAAAATCTCCATAAAAAAACTCCAGGCTATTGTTTTCCGAGCTCACAGAAAGAAGGCCACAGCCAAGACTTGGCATTTATGTAGGTCTTCTCTATTTTGTTCCAATTAGACAAACCAGTAGGAGGAGGTGCTACCCTGCAGACAGTGGATCTGAGACATTTATTAGTATGAGTAAAACAGAAGCGTGGACCCGAGCTTCCAAACAGTGCGGTGACTCATACTGTCACAGACCAAACGTGTGAGAGCCTTGTGATCATGGACATGTGTGTGAGAATATGATGAAACATGATGTTTTTAGTCCTTGGAGCCAGGGAAGAAAGCAAAGGACATTGAGGATGAAAATTGCCTCCACTCTAAGATGCTTTGTTTTACTTATTCTTTAGTGTCGTCTCCAGACAGATTTATTTATATGTGCACATGTGACGTGTGTATAGATTGGGTGTTCTCTCAAATTAGACCACTTTCTGATTAATATATAGGCTGATTTTATTGAGCTGTGGTTATTGATTACTGGTCTTTCAACGTGGGAAACTAGATTAGGGTCAAAATACCTATTGGAGTAGCCAACATCATGCTCAACAGACAATTCTGGCAAGTCAATTCAGGAAATTAAAGCGTAATCTTTGCCAAATGCCAGTTGGTAATTATAACCGCATCCCTTGGGTCTTTCGAGATCCAGGAAGTCATTCTACCCTCCTCCTTGTTACATTTCTCTTTTAAGATAGACAACAACCTTCATAGTATTCCTCAATCAATTAATTATAAACAATATAACATGAAAGAAATTATAATGGAATGACTGTTTTACCATTCATTTATATTTCTTCTGCACAACAATATTTGAATCTTTGGTGACTGAAAAGGTGCAATTCACCTTTATTCTATTAGGTGGCAATGTTTGATTCACGACTGGGGCTGGATCCCAAATGGCACGCTCCTTCGAGTTCACATTTGGTGACGTCGAGAAGTGCAGACGTAAGGGGCGCGGGCCTCAAGTCCACGCGAGTGTATTTTTGGACAGGCTTGATGACATCATGCCATCGAAAGTCAAACAGCCACGAAACTCCTCCCCTCGTTTATCTGATTGGGCGTTCACAACTTCGCAATGATACCTGGGTAGGTAACTCGTGTGGAGGGTGCGAAAGTGCCTTCGCCGAAGTCCGCATCGAGGGTACGAATGGCGGCACTCGCGAGCACACTTCTGAGTGCAGATATGACGATTGGGACAAGGACTCGTACACTTGGCGAGCAAGCACAATTTAAGACCGCAAGTCCACATGAAGTGTGCCATTTCGGGATCCAGCCTAAAGCGCATACCGCAAGTGCACTTAGGGCATGTCCGAATACACTTTTGCTAGTTGAACGAGCCTGCTGAACCTTTATTTTTAAGAGTGCAGAGCAAAGTAAAAAAAAAAAAAATGGTTTCCCAAAGAAGCTTTCAGTGAATGGTTCTTAAAATAATCTTCTCCCTTTTTCTCGTATATGGAGAACATTAAGTACCTTTTTTCCCATTATAAAGAATTTTTTTTTGTGGAATGGAAAGGTCTTTTGTGGAGCCCTACCATTAAAGATCCTTTATTTTTAGGAGTGTAGCTGAGAAAATAGAACGAATACAAGAGTGAAACTGTTGAATGGATCTCAAACCTTGTGAACATGCCCAGGAAAAGTGTCCAACAATGATTAGCTGACTCTGGAAATCCTCTGAAGGTGTTTCTAAACTCGATCCAATTTGTGTTTTTCATTGCAATATCAGACCCTGTCTCAGAGCGTTTCACTATTTGTCATCCACGTATGAAGCCTCAGAATTCATGACCAAGAAGCAACACAAAGTGTCACTTCCCCGCTCCCACCACGACCACCATTGGTACCCCTCACCCATCTACACCATCCATGTCTCCACTGCCTTTCCTCGCTACTATAAATAGTCACGGACACATTAATTACGTAGCTGCTGGGGTGAGGTGCCTCTCAGTACACTGAAAATCTTTAGCAGAGCCAATAAAACAAAGCACCAGCCGGGCATCTCTTCTCGGCAAAGGATTTCCAAATGGCTGGAAGAAGCTCTAAACGGCTTTACCTGCTCTCAAGAAGGTGGGGATGTATCCAACCGTTATTTACTTTCATTGATTTTCCAGCTGTGCTGTAATCGTAGTAGGCTACCTGGTTTGAATGGTGGAATGGATTGGGATTGTCGCCATCAAAAAATCTTTGGTGACGCCGTTTTGAAATTGCTGCTTTTCAAGCAACAATTTAATCATAATGAAAGTACAGTCAAGATACTGTTTTGAACAAGCTGTTAACTAATCTAGAGGCTACAGATCAAAACTAGCTAACTATTCTGAAGTTACGTCTCCTGGTGGCAAAGAGGTATGATGAAGATGTACATAATACAATTTAAACACACTCCTATAATTTTGGCCTCTGGAGAGTACTGGGTGAATGACAAGAATAACTGAAAGCAGGTTATTTACAATATGAAACATATAATTTACATAAATGGAAACAAAAACAAACTTATTTACAGCTATATACACAACTTAAGCAAAAATAAAATATAAACACAATTTGAAATAAGCCACAGAGAAAAAAGATAAGCGGTGATAAACAAACAAAAGCACACAATAACTAATCCCCACCCTCTAAACTAACTGAAAACAAAAAGTAGTAAATGAAGAATTATTCAGCGTTTAACACGCCATAACTAAAGCTTCTAACTAAAATAAAACTTAGCCTAGACAGTTGTGTCTGACTGAGGTAGTGCTACGTGTTTGCAGTATGTAGGGGAGAGCGGGGCACAACATAACACTTTTTGACTTTGTCAATTTGTGTAAATCTACTTAGGGTTTAGAGTATTTTTTTCCCACATTAATTTCCCACATGTCTAGTACAATTATGTGGTTTTGTTTTGTATGGTTTTCCACTATGTAAAAGTTGTACCTGTTCCTGCTTTCAGGTACTCAGGTGTATCACTCCAGGCAAGGTTCTGAGTGAGCTGAGGCGATACTAAAATGTGACGTGAAAACAATGCCGACTGCTGATTGGTCAGAGAGAATCGTCACCATTTACTGCGTCATCATTGCACGTGCCAGATGGAATATCCAGAATAACCCCACCATTTTGAAATAGTTTGGCCAGAGATAGTTGCTAAACTTACTACTATTATTATGGGAACTGGGAAGGATACGCCATGGTCAAACGAGGAGGTGCAGACTTTCCTTTGTTTGGTGGCCGAAGAGAGGATCCAGCGAGAACTTAATAGGGCAACGAGGAACGAAAGGTGTTGCTATGATATTTGTGCCGGTACTGTCTGCAATGGAAAACGGAACGAAAATCGAGTACTGGTAATGGAACATGCCATTATGTTACACACTACATAGGGGCCCTTTAAATGTACTCTAAAGGTTAAAAAATAGTGATTACACTATAGTATGGTACACTAAAATTCCACTTTAGACATTGTATACTAACTATGAGTAACTTTGCAACTACATGTAAACTTCCATTGGGTTAGAGTTTGGGTTAGAATATGTTGACATAAGAATATGTTACAGAATATGTTACAAAGTTACTTATAGTCAGTGTGTCTGTTGTGGAGCATCAACACAAAGATCAAGCAGATATTAAGCAGACAGTCAACTAATATTCAATGAGAGTTAACTGACATGCAGAGCCAGACAGTAACGGAGTACATTTACTTGAGTACAGTACTTAAGAACAATTTTGGGGGATCTGTACTTTACTCGAGTTTCATTTTTGGGGAGTACTCATGACTTTACTCAAGTACATTTGAGAGGGAAATATTGTACTCTTTACTTCACTACATTTCTATTCATAACTGTTAGTACAAGTTACTACTTAAAAAAAAAAGGAAATTAGAAAAATCCCGGAAACTCTCAATTTGTTGTTTCTCTCTCAAATGGGATTGGATTGTGCAAGCGCCAGTAATTGGACAGGCCTACGCTATCTCACGACCAATTCGTACGAATTGGACGAATGATTAAAAAGTGGCTAATTCGTACTAATTCGTATGACCTCACTTGTACGAATTCGTACGATTTGTCTAAACCCACGTGATGGGTAGGTTTAGGGGCGGGGTAAGGGGTAGGTCATTCGTACGAATTCATAAGAATTGGTCAATTCGTAAAATATGTACGATTTAGCAAAACCGAGTGAGGTCGTATGAATTGTTACGAATTAGCCATTTTTTTATCATTCGTCGAATTCGTAGAATTTAGTCATGAGATCGGGTTGGACAGGCTATCAACAATCACATTCGGCTTTCCGCCAAAGTCAACCCCATAGTCAGATTTAGATAAGAAACGAAACCATGGATAAAGATGCAGCAGGGCCCCACCTTGCCAGATTATTTCAATTTTCTGAAATTTTCTTAAATGTTAAATAAAGCAGCATGGTAAAAAGATCGAAATGACTTGATTTTACCTTAATTAAATAAATTCCTTTTACATTCTCCAAGGTATTAACATTAACATTTTTTTTTCATAACTTTCTGTTTCTGTACATAAATGTAAGCACTGTGGCAGTAGTATTGCTACATTTAGTATCTGTACTCTTACTCAAGTAATAAAGCTGTGTATCTTGTCTGCCTTTGCTGACATGTAGTTGCAAAGTTACTTGTAGAATGTTTAAAGTGGACCATTGAAATACAGAGTTAGCAAAATAGCTAAGATGTAATGCAGGTTATTTTCTGTAACAATGTTAGTAGCATCACTACCATTAGTTAGTTTCTAAAAAAAAAAAAATAAAAAAAAACTCCATGCGTTACAGCCTACACCTCATTCTATTATGTTATATTTGGCTCCACTGCTGACGGCCGATATCTAATGTGACCAATTTAGAAATTTATGCATTTGCACTTAAATATATTTACCACGACAAATAAAACATGCTAAAAGTCATAAAAGCCTCAATTAAGAGTTTGAGCCTCTCTCATTGAGTCATAGCTAACCCATGTAATGAGCTCCACTGGATTACAGAATGAAGGTTTCTTTCTTTGTCAGTGCATGCTAAGTGGCCGGGTCAGAATGAATTAGATTTGAACAGGATTCTACACTGTGTTTTGTTCTTGCAAACGCTGAGTGCTTGTAACATGGAGAATTAGGGCCTGCACTTTATAAACAGGCAGTCGACGCAATTGATGGGTCCTTTGAAGCTCTAGAGGTTTTCGCTTCACTTGTGATGCTGCGTACTGTTTTGTATTAAAATACATCACAGTTTGAAAGGATCAAATGGGAATATTTCTTTCAAGCTTCCCTCATCGCTTGCACTCGAAGCTTTTATGGGTCGAATTGTCGTCGCACAGACGTCTCCTCTTTTGTGTAATCGTAGTAAGCGTTCATAGGTGGATCTTCAATGCCGTCCCAAGTGATCATAATAGAGCCTCTTCTAAGGTTATATAATCTAAAAGGAAAAAACAACAGCATCAGATAGAAAGTTGAGTTCTTGCAGAACCCTGTTTTTGCCTCAAAGTAAAAAAAAAAAAAAACTGAGCTAAATTAGAAATAAAGAGATCACATTTCAAGATATAAAGTCACAGATGGTATAAAGTAGCAATTACTCAATATTAAGTCACAGCTGGGTGAAATAATAATTGCAATTACCCTTTTTAACTCTGCAGCTGAAGCAGGTTTCAATACTTGTTTTAAGGTATGTCAGAAAGAGCTACGTCATGAACATGACAAACAGTTTCACAAACTTGTAATTTAAAAATATATTTGTTATTAATGACTCCCATGTACTGCAGGGGTCTAATCAGTGGCAATAGCAATTTAGTTTCGACGGTTACCAAAAATAAAATGCTCACATAATGTTCCATTTATTGTTTTGGTTGTACGAAGCGTTTTTTCATTGAAAATACAGCACTGTCAAATTTTGTTTGGTGCTAATTAAATCAGCTTGTTATTAGTACCTGGATGCGTCTGAAATCACATTTCATGAGTCATTCATGCAGAAATCTAGTTAATTCGAAAGGCTTCAGCGTCACGTCTTAAGTTGATGAGTAACAAAGTTCGGCTCTATAAACAGCCAGGCACAAATACAGGAAAGTTATTTCTTGATATTAAAATGACTAATGCATCAATATATGCAGAGAGCTTCAATTCCCACCCAATAAATTACAACTTCTTGACATTATATAATGTGTAACCCGGGCGGCTCAGACTATTTGAAGTAGACCTCCCGCACACATAAAACAAATACAGCTTTAATTTAAAGATGGTTATGGGAACAGGCATTGGAATCTAACACTGATTAATATAAAACTGTCGGATCAGATTTTTGAATGATCACGTTTTGGAAAGGGAAATGCAGGGATGCATTAAAAGTAGCCTAACTCCTCTTCTTGGTCTCGGACTGTGACACCTGAAAGGGACGTTTCTTACGAGGAGGCAAGGGAGGCAGTGCCTCCGCAAAAACAATAGGATGAGAAAATAATCCAGATTACAAAGATGAAACAATATGTGACATTAAAAAGTGTATAAATCACTTGTTTTACAAAAGTAACACTGTCAAACAGCAACACCAGCCGGTACAGTTGCAGTAAGAGTCTGCATCGCTCTTGCCTCCCCTGAGTTCATTGTGTTTTAACAGACCCCCCCAATGCAGTGGGTTTAGAGGGGGGTAATTGAGAATGAATGAGAGGAGCCAATGCCTCTATCCCACTATGATTGGATATGATGAATTATGATCGGATTTGGTTTGTGTAGTAGATCCTGTTTACTTGCACATTCCATGCGCCAGTCACATCAAAATCAAACTTGAAATGGCCCAAACATAATTTAATGAGTAATCACCTTGGTGAATAAATTCACGCCTGTGACAGACAGTGTTTATCGAGCTTCATATTAAAAAGAACAGCTGAACATCAATACACAAATCAAATAATTTGTTTAAATTGTTACTGCAATGTGACAACACTAAAACAACACTGCTTAAAACACTAACATTGATTAGATTTATACTTAAAAAATAAATTAAACAATCCTAATTATGTTTTGATGTACTGCAGTTATGTGTATTTAACCAGGAAAATGTGACAAGATTAAGTTTAAATAGGACATGAATTTACATTATTTATAAAAAAAATAATAATAAGAAGAAGATTTTGTCTCTTTATTTCAGAACACCACTGAACGAATCAGTGATTCCTAAATGGTTGTTATATGCAGTTATACTAGACGCAGAGAAAATAAGTCATTTAAAAAATGAAATGGATGTCAGGAGTAAAAGGTCTCTAAATAGCAATCAGTGTTTATGAAACGTGACTGAGAAATATAATCGATGCCACCTTTCCAGAGACTTGGAAAGGCATGAATTGCTTCAATGTCGAGGATGTGTGTAGAGCAGTGTTAATGATTTCATTTGCATTGCAGAACTGCCATTTGCATTGTGTTAATCTTATTTAACCAGCTACTCAAAGATGACAATCAAAACGGTTACTGTAAGAAATCCCTCAAGACACACACACAAATGACTCGAAAAGCTTCTGAGGACAGTCTTGTATTCGACATTATTAGCAAAAGGCAGATTGATGCACATGGTTACAAAATCCAATTGTGTCATGAAATGCATAAAGAATTTTACTATCCAATTAAATCTCAAGAAAACATGAGCTGTTTTCCCATGAAATCAAGATAGCACAATGCTAGTGGTTGCTAAGGTGTTCTGATAGGTTGTTAAGCCATTTTTTGTGGTTGCTATGGTGCGCTTATTGGTTGACGGCTAGTTACTAGCCCATTTTTAATCTTACATATATGCAAAGCACTAGATGGCTTTTCCAAACTCATAACTTAAATCATGCTGAAAGGTTGCCATAGGACTTTAATCATGCGAAAAGGTTGCCATAGGATGCTTTGATAACAGTCTGCAAGATTTAGGCACAATTTATATTTGTAGCACAAACATGATGAAGGTTAAGATTTTTATCTAAATAAAATAATTAAATTGTAAAACTGTAAAACTCTCTGAGCAGACTGATCTCATGAAATGGCGTATGTGTGACACGCCAATTTGTATTTCCATTTTTGGCGTGCTATCAACACGCTTTTCAGCGTGTTTATGACTTAACGACTTAATGTTACATTCCTGTATATATAAATATATGACCCAACCCCTTCCCTAAACCTACCCGTCACTGGGGTTAATACCATTTATGAGTCTTCCCCTACCATTCTAGGAATATCGCTCCCCAGATGTAGATCTACATTTTGCTTCGTTTTGCTCGGATATTTAACGGAGTGTACTGACACGCGGAATCACTCGAACATTTAACGGCGTAGATTTACATGCATACACGCTCAATATGCGTATAGATAACACGCCATTTGACTTGAAAGTGGCGTGTATGTTTACACAAAAGCCATGATAGGATGTTGCTCTAAAAGGACAAAGGAAATTAACATTTGAGCTCTCTCTTGTGCACCATTCAAGACACAAGTCTCACCACAGAATCATCCTAATGTACATTTCTTTCCCTCTTCCTCCACTCCTTCTCCCTCATGCTGAGATCACCAAAATTCACCCAAGAATCGATATGGTTTAATGTGAGTAATTATCATACAGTATTACATATGTTTGGTATCATTGGAAATGTCATTGAAAGTGTGACTGGTGCAAAGGTCTCATTCCAGAAGAGGTAAAACAAAAGGTAATGCGTTTTTAAGAGTTTAGAGAAAACTTACACACAAAGGAGGGTGGGTCTTCCTGTAACCTTTGCGGCAGAGAAGGAGGAAGCAGAATTCAAATGCAAGCACAGATTTTAATTATACAACCAGGTAATCCAAGGCAAACAACAGAACAAGGACCTCAAGACAGGAACAAGGACAGGAACAAGGACCTCAGGACAGAAAGGACAGGAACAAGGACAGGAACAAGAACAAGGACCTCGGGCCAGGAACAAGGACAGGAACAAGGACAGAACAAGGACAGGGACAGGAGCAAGGACAGGAACAAGGACCTCAGGACCTCAGGACAGGAACAAGGACAAGAACAAGAACAAGGACCTCGGGCCAGGAACAAGGACAGGGACAGGAGCAAGGACAGGAACAAGGACAGGAACAAGGACAGGACAGGGACAGGAACATGAACAAGGACAGCAACAAGGACCTCAGGACAGAAAGGACAGGAACAAGGACATGAACAAGGACAGGAACAAGGACCTCAGGACAGAAAGGACAGGAACAGGGACAGGAACAAGGGCCTCAGGCCAGGAACAAGGACAGGAACAAGAACAGGGACAGGAACAAGGACAGAACAGGGACAGGAACAGGGACAGGAACAAGGACCTCAGGACAGAAAGGACAGGAACAGGGACAGGAACAAGGGCCTCAGGCCAGGAACAAGGACAGGAACAAGAACAGGGACAGGAACAAGGACAGAACAGGGACAGGAACAAGGACAGGAACAAGGACCTCAGGACAGGAAAGACAGGAACAAGGACAAGAACAAGGACAGGAACAAGGACCTCAGGACAGAAAGGACAGGAACAGGGACAGGAACAAGGGCCTCAGGCCAGGAACAAGGACAGGAACAAGAACAGGGACAGGAACAAGGACAGAACAGGGACAGGAACAGGGACAGGAACAAGGACAGGAACAAGGACAGGAAACGAGCAGGATCTGCGGGTGGCGGCCAGGGCGGCGAAGACCCCTCGGGCGGCCACTGTGGTGAAAACCCCTCGGGCCGCCATGGTGAGTATGTATTGACAAGACACATGGCAAACAGGGAATCACATGACAGACAAGAACAAGGAACAAGACATAAAACCCAAACTGTGACTCCAGTCAAATGGCCTCCTGCTCTCAAAAGGTGTAACCTCTGAATGCAAATTCCCATTGTTAGCAGATCTTTCCATGTGAGAGGCTTCTGTCTATATAATGAAATGCAACAAGAGGCTCAGGGCGATTCTGTAACTCAGATTAGCCCATAATTTTGAAGGATCTCAAACACTTCAGCATTAAGTATTTTTTTAAAGGTTGGGTTTAACCTTTTACTATTTATCTCTGAGCATTTGATGTTATTGTATTGATAATGAAATTGGCGTGATACATTTACCTGACATAATAAATTGTAAACGTTTGATTTTATTCGAACAACTCTGACATTATTTCCAGTAAAGAGTTAAAAAAGAATAGTCAAACATTCACTCACATTCAATGATGCACAGATATCATTAAAACCTTTTTCGGTTATGGAGTCAGATGAAATAAGGAGTTAATACATGGAAAAAATGTATTTTGTTGAATCAAACTACTTTACCACGCAGACACCTTCACCCGCTGACCGAATGACGCCATTGGATCGATTGAGTCGGGCTTACAAAATAAGAGTAATTACCAAGACGTTACACTTTAGAAATCTCCTCCTGCAATTAGCAGAATAAGTGGGTCTTTCTGCCTCTCCACTGACAGGATTTCCCACTAATAGTTTCTAACCTGTTTCCTTACATAAATATTAATATTCATAATTGTGCTGACTCCCACAAGAACCTGGAGTCAAGCCAGCGTTTCCTCATTCACATCAGAACAGCATTGACAAGCTCACAGAACCTAATTCTGCAATTCTCACGGGAAAGAGCGCAGTGAGAACACCTTACCAAGTTAATGTCAGTGTGATTAAACATTACCTTTGTTAGGAAGAATACATAATTAGCACAGAAATTCTCCTGCTGTAATATCTCATTTCAGTGAGAGGAGGCTTATCAAATTTAGGGCCCGCTGTTGCTTCACCTTTAACATTCAACGTGGGGCATTTTCCCATGGGGATAATAGCTATGTGGCTGTTAGCTTCCTCTTGACAACCCAACCAATGCCATGACATGTGCTATAGACAGTAACCTTGGAGCGAATCTGCTAAATCTGATGTATAAATTAGCACCATCCCATTTAAGTGGTTTCAGGTACCAATCCAGAACATACAAGCCCCACCTAAACACTATTGCTGCCTCTCATTTCAGCTGATTCACCAAAACCTGTAGACCTTAATCAGAGCTAGGCCATATTTGTTTGCATTTTTAACTGGCATAAAAGTGAGGCTTTGAGGGATAGACATCTCTTCAATGGTTTTACTGTCAATTAATATGTTTTTGTAGTTCTGATGACAAAACACTGCAAAAAAATATATTTCCAAGATATTTCAGTAGACACACACATACACAAAATGACCATAGATTTTTTTTTTTCAATAAAGTGTAAAACTTTTCTCCTGCATCTTATTTTTCCGTTATCCAGAATGTCAGCCCAGATGAACGGTTTGCTTGAGCGGCGCCCTCTTCTGTACACACATAAATTTGCAATTCCTTCAGCCTGAGGATTATCTTCAGGATTATCTATTTTTCTTTGGGCGTCTTTACATTTGCCCATATATATAACTTTATAATGGAAAAAAAAAAAAAAAAAAACAAGCCACAAGCCTAGCCCAGGTGAAAAAAGGTAACATAATAAATTTTTTTAAACTAGTTTTACTGCTTACACACCAAAACTCTGATCTAAAAATCTATTTTAATCATCAGAGAACTAGTCACTGCAGAGAAAAAAAATGTTGCTCTTGTTAAAAAAGCAGAAAGTAAAATTGTTAAATTTCAAGTCTTGGCAAGTCTAACAGACAAGTCTGACAGAAATCGGAATCTTTTCTCACTAAATCCACATTAGTATTTTTTCCCCCATATTCGCCTAAGGCAAGACCAGCTTGAAAATGAAAAGATGTGTGTAGACATCAGGCTTTAAATACACTTAACAATAAATAAAATATTTTTTTGTCCCCTAGGGGGGCAATTAGTTTTATGGCAAGACAGACAGCCATAAAAAAAAATTAAAATGATACAAGAAATAATAAATAATTATAACTTTTTCCTCCGACTGGATAGCTATCTGTTGTGTTCATCCATAAATTATATTGTGACAACTATTTTGAAGTGCTGTTTAATGACATAATGTTGTAGGCCTATGTGAGAACCTGTTTTAACCCCGCCCAAACGGTCTAACATTTCAGTACTTCACAGTTCACAGTCTTTGTAATATATTTTAGCAATACATTTGTAACATTTATAATGCGTTTAGAATTTTTATTTATTTATTTATTTATTTTTTTGTAGAACTGCCTTTACAGGGACTAAAGTCGTCATGAAACGGAAGTTGAGATTAACTCCGAGTGAAACGGCTTCTGAAATTAGAAGAAAAAAAAAAAGGCGGAGCTTGATTTCATCCTTCAGGAATTGATTGTTGGAGGTTGGGTGTTGCTAAGTAAATGGAGGCAGATTTAAATGCTAGTTTACAGTCAGTTGTGGAGGATTTCTTTGCAACGGACTCACCACCGTTAGCCTACCACTACAGGTATGATTACTTGCTCAATTGTTGTCAATTGTACTCACATTTATTGTCCTGCACCAATGCAGAAGAGCAGTTGTGTTTTAGACCAAACATATGGTGACCGAGTGTGACCTGGACGCATCAGTGATGGTGAGATTTTGCTAAATAAAATTATCATGTTTGAAGAACTACACAATAACTTTATTTTTCCATCTGTATATCATCTTGGTGAACTTTTGTGAGGTTTCACGCATGTGTAGTAGGCCTAAGGTGAATTCAGAAGTTTCTCACCCACACTGAAACGTCAGAAAATGCCTGAAAACGCAAGTGTGGACATAGAGCATTTTTAAACGAAAACGCCATCTTCAAATATATCGGGATTTAATGTGGACGTAGCCTCAGAATGATGTTGATGGTGGATCCTTCCAGCACCAAGAACGAGATCGTCTCATGCAGGCAGGCAACACGTAGTGTGACTGTGGGGGAGAAGTGGCGGACACGACCCTGGCTCAGCAGCTTGCCGAGGAATGGCTAATTCTTGTCAGCAGCCTTTCCTCTGGAGGTTGAGTCTTTGGGGAAGTTGATGACGAGAAATTGGTGAAGTTCCCTGCTGACCCAGAGTTGCTGAGTGCTTGCGCTGAAACAAGAAGTTTAGTGAGTGAGATGTGCAACTTTGGGAAGAAATATCGGGCTGTTGGTGATGATATGACCTTCTCCCCCACAACACAGATGCAAGTACGGTGTTAGTTTACTTGTATAGCTCAGTGCTGGACAGATGGTAAGTGTCTACCTGCATGGGTTATGGTGCTAGAAGGGCGACAAATGAGAGATGAGCAGAAGATGCGAAGTAGGGTTGGTCCAATTAGTGGGCTAAAAGACATTTTGAATGAAACACTCCAAACCAACAGTGTCATCATAAATGGCCATCTGATGGCGCACTTGGGTTCAGACCCTGGCAAAAGGCGGTCAACAGGGACGTCTCATAGCAGCCACTAGATGAACACAGGCTGCGTTCCAAACCGCATACTCAGTGAGTAGGTACTTAATTTCAATAAGTACTTACTCAACGAGCGCTAAAAAAGTAGGTACTTTATAGCCAAATCTAGTTGAGTATGAATGCGAACCGGACATCTGCTATGTTATTCTCGCCTACTCTTTTATGAATACTGAGGATTCGAACGTACTTTTTTGCTCGCCTACTCTTTTCCCCTACTATATAGTAGGGAAGTATGCGGTTTGGAACGCAGGGACAGAGTTGGCACAGGCAAACTGATCCGGTGAATGCTTCCTGTTGGTTCCAACAGGACTCGGCGTGATGGTGTGGTCTTTTGTCTCAAATACAGGAGACAAACGGGTTTAACATGGTGGTGGAACAACAGGAACCATATGATGGTGAGAGGATGGTGTCTTAACTGGCGATGACTGAAGTAGATTCTCAGTGCAGGTGACGAGTGAACACGAAGACAGGCGATCAGGATGCCGGATGGAAGACAGACTGGATATAGGAAGAGACAATCTCAGGTGAGTAGATTTGGGCATATAAAGGGTGTGTTAAGGTGTGCAAGTGCAGTACTCTGGTGAT
Source organism: Cyprinella venusta (assembly GCA_038021265.1). NCBI lineage: Eukaryota > Metazoa > Chordata > Actinopteri > Cypriniformes > Leuciscidae > Cyprinella > Cyprinella venusta. Next base: position 24,205,390 of record CM075863.1, read on the forward strand.
TGTGAACGAGTGGGCGGGTCCTGGTGATTGACTGATGATTGGGTCTGAGACAGTGGGGCTGACTCTGTGACAGCAATATCATTGGAATCACTTTCAGAACAATTTTTTTCAGCTAATGAACGAAACAAATATTGACAGCCAATCAGAATCCACCGACTTTATGTATTAAAGCAGCAGACAACACAACTGAAGTACGCTCTAAACATTATCCATTGGTGTGTACAAGGGCTGGGCAACTCTGTACAAATAAGTAACAGACAAATTCATTAATTCTGAACCAATGACCTGAGCAGACTTATGATGTCCGTATACTCTTTCTCTGTCTGAATTTACTTTACGGCACTGTGTTGAGTGCATTGCTTGGAGGGAGTTTAATAAAGCAAGCACAGAATAGTCTGGGATAGGAAAAGTTAAGAATTGTTTCTGGGGGGGTTGTGCAGTGAACTGTTACTAGTGAGTGCAGTGTTGTGCTTATGGGACTGGGATATAGAGGAGCAAACTGCAACACTGCAGTTTGGGGTGGGAGAAGGAAGGATTACAATTGACTTTTATTGAGAAACAAAAAATGTTTCAAGTGTTGGGGTTTATACGATTCCTCTTATTGGACAAAACCTCTCCAGCCTTGGAAAATATCCTTTCACAAGGAACAGAGGATGCAGGGGGATATAAAAATGCCAGTGCCAGTTGGTATAAATGAGGATATTGATGCTTCTGTTGACCCCAGACAGGGGAGGATCTTCTCTTTCTTCCTGGCTCCATTACCAGGACAAAGGAAGAGTCGCAAAAAGCAAACAAATCCAAAAGGGCAATCCAAAACAAAAAGCAGTCCAGTCCAGATCCAAATGTTATTTAATTAATATAACAAGATAGCTACTATAATTATTAATAACAATATACTACATTCTAACCTGATAATGTAATATTAGCCCTAACATGACACAATAACAACGCCAATGAGATTGCTTTAACTCTGACTCTCTGACACTACTACAACTCCTCTCCTAACAACACCCAGAAAGTGGCGCGAGTTTCGAACCCCTTTTATCCGAAAGCAACACACAAATCGTTTGTCATTAGTCACGTGATTTTCACGATAACAACACAAGCCTCGAATCGTGGCTTCATCTGACGCGCCCATTTTTTCTCAACACAAGCTCCGACACTTCGGTTCAAATGTCACATTGCTAGTTGGAGCTAACTAAAGTGCCCCTGAATGCCGTCTCAGTTTGAAGGATCCTCGGAAGGCAGCCCGAGTCCTTCATTCAGCTCATGTTGAAGGTAGGATGCATCAAGTTTCTCCTTCACGTCCTTCAATCACCCACAATGCTTTGCACACATTCAAATTCACGAAAAAGAAATGACGGAAAACGAGTCGGAACTGAGCTTATCTAAGTTATGAAGTGTAAAACAACGACAACAACAACAACAAAAAAAATGTTTGAAGGCATATACATGTTATTTTTTGTTTTTATATGTATCCAAAAATAGATATAACAGCATTTTTGTACCATGACTGTGGCGACGGTAACGTGTGATGTAGCCATGCACACTGAAAGGAATAGTTTCAAAATTTAAATGCTGTCGTCATTTACATTTAGAAGTCAATTGGGTACATCAACTGTTTGATTACCGACATTCTTCAAAATATCTTCTTTGGTGTTCATATTCATAGGTTAACAACTTGAGAGTGAGTAAATGATGACAACTTTCATTTTGAAGTGAGCTTTTCCATTAACACAGCCTTACAGGATGCAGACTTTCCATTTAAGAAGGACCCTTTAAAAAGTAGTAACACAATATTAAAGGTTCTGTAAGCGATCCTGGGTGTTGACGTTGGGAATATTTTCAAACAAATCGGAGGCTAGCTAGACCCTCCCTCCTCCGCATCTCATCTCCTCCCCCTCCCTTCTGTGCTTCCTGAAATAATTGTAACCGTCGGACTGGAGGCCCTTCTGCCGCCGGAGTTCTCGCCATCGTTCAAAAGCTTTGCTACCGATGTAAATTCGGAACTTCGCACGTTCTTTATCCGACTCCTTCTTCTTTTTAATTTGTTCTTCAGAACGACGTCTCTTTGGTCGTTTGTCGGTCATTTTTTCAAACTTCCCTCTGATGCTTCTCTCTCCTTCACCCACACACCCCCTTCATGTGCACGCGCACTAACCCCTCAGACCCACCCTCAAATACTTCTTGCCAGTGATTGGCTGGAACACTGTTTGTTAGGTTTCGTGGTCCGGGTGAGACATGATTGTTTTTGTTGCCGTGTGTGGAGCCTGTGGTGTCTACAGAGACCGCGTTTTTTTACAGTGTGTTTAGGGGACAGGCAGCTAGCCGATAGTGAGGAGACGTTTGATGTATGTGACAAAAAATGTTTTGGCCCCACATCGCTTAGAGAACCTTTAAGTTACTTTCGCAACACTGATCAGGACAATTAATTTCCTCATAACTTCATTCTTTGATAGTTCATACCTTTTATTTCATGTTAAGTCTGTTTGCTGAGAAATCTCTAATCGATTTATATAAAATACATGCAAGATGAACTTTTACAGGATTGAAGCAACTTGGATTTACACGATTATTCATATAATCAAATACACACACGCTATCTAAGACACAACGTGCTTTTGGGGAACAATAATTTGCCAATCTCTAGTTATCACTGAATTGCTTATATGAGCTATAAAAGCCTGATATATGAAGCTAAACAAATTTGTAAACATGAATAAATATCAATTAAACATGAGCGTTACCAAATAGTTATTCATCTTTGGTATTATTTCATCAAAATAATATAATTTTTAAAGAAGGTTTTGCCCAAGACGTTCAATTCAAAACTAGAAAATGATTTGACATCAATTCCACTGACATACAACCAGGGCAAATTCAACTTCTTGATTCAATGAATGCCAGTCACATAGAAATCTTCAAACAAAGTGACCATGGCCAAGAATCATGAGAAGACTTACCTTTCAAGCACGGGTTGAAATCAATCCATTCATGGGATGAAGCATGTGAAAAATGTACCTGCAGTCACGACTGGCTTTGTATAAACATTTTTATTTACTCTATACACTTACATGAACAAAACACCATATAAACACAAAGAGACTGATGCAGCGGTTAACTAACCATTTGATTCAGAGGCCTTGTACGCAAGTCTTTTTTTTTTCTTTTTTTTCTTTTTGTGAAACACAGACGGCCGAGGCACAATGCTATCATACTGAACAATACATGCTTAGTACACTGCCTGCATCAGGAATGGAAATCTCTCTATAGACACTAACTCAAAGTAAAGAAAGTATAAAAGTATCATTTTACAGCAGTTGAAATACTGACATTAATAGCAAGTTTTAAATCATTAAAACCATGAAAGAGACTAAGGAGGCCAGTCTGAGAAAAAAAAAAGAAAAAAAAAAGAAAGAAAGAAAGATTAAGCGAAACAAAAGTTTTAGGCCCCTGCCTCTGCATCTGTGGAATATCATTTCTTCTGCATGTGGATGTTTGTGCCTTTTTTTTTTTTTGCAAATATGTAGCACTGTTACTTAGCAACCCCACCCCCCCAAAAAAAAATTAAAAAAAAAAAAAGCTACACAACCTAGTGTGAACTCCTCTGCTGTGGATTTGCCCAACTTCGAAGGGGAAAAAGACTTTTTATACAAAAGACCGAATTTAAAACCTCCAGGAATAGTTTGTTAGGGTGAGCATCAGTGGATTGACAATGGCACAACACATTCATTTCTTTAAGCCCAGCAGTAAATAAGTATGAAGTGGATATGAATTGAAAGGTGGGTAGGTGGGTGGGGTGGTGGGCTGGAACAGGGGTGAGGAGACCTGGTCAAAACCCATTTCCATTAAATGAGAAATCTTGGTTTACGGTGAGAACTTTTTGGCTTGTGCTCTGACCCTTTTTTCATACTCCACTCTGTTTTGGCTGAAACAGAAATGCAAACACAAGATTCATAACAAAGGCAATAAAAATGTCAGTCTCAATAGGCAAGACTATATTTGAAGGTGCGTACCAGTAAATTGTGTATGCCTCAGCCTGTGCGGGATCCTGAATATTTGGTTCATTAAGGAGTTCTTGGATTCCTAGCAAAATCTAAAAAGATATAAATACGTTATGGTGCTTCATGAGATAATACTGCCCTCTTGAGGAATGCATTGGACATTTGTAAATTTTTGGTTTATAACACCACCCAAATGCACACGCAAAGAAAGGCAGAACTTTTATTCTCGCTGTGTTTTTGTTGCCACCATCAGCACCGCCATGTCATGTTATTTGTTGCGAAAGCTAGACTACTTAGTTTGGCCTTCCAAAAGAGGACACGATTAGAAAATTAGTGCAACACTGTCACAGAAATGTGCAACTAAAACTAAACTATTCCACAGGGTGCTGCACATATTTCAGAGGACTGTTTCCAGAACCTGAGTAACAAGGTCAGCTGTGCACAAGACTGATTCTAATAAGTTGGCCAATTCCATATTTGCATGTACGTTCTGGCGCTGATGAATCTCAGACACAGCCTACAAGTATGTTTTCATATGTTAAGAAGTTGTGAGCCGTACAGAGAAACACTTGCAGCACAAATGCGGACATAGTTTTGGGTTTACATAGTGTTCTCCCCCAGTAGTGCGTCACACCTACAGTCTAATAATTATGTCCCCTATGAAATAAAACCTTACCAATCTGATAAGATCTGGTCCAGCCGCGCTGGCAAAGTTGATAGATCAGCTTGGTCATCTGCATTTTTCCATTCAGATTCGAGCTCGAATTGATAAGTTAGTACCCACATTATCACCTACCATTATTGCTTTGGGAGCTGATGATTCAAATATGGTAAGGGGCGGGACATTTCCGTAACATGCTTAAGGTTTTTTGGGCCAATCACACTGCACTGGATTGGTAGGCAGGACACAATGCTTTTCAGAATGATGGGTACCATCATATGAGCACTTTAAGCTTGGCTTATAAAGAGATCATGATTATAGAGATAAAGCTCTTTACATTCGATTATCATGAAAACAAATCTCACACCGTGTCCTAACTTCACGCGACGCGATAAAATTCCACACTAGACGCGACGCGACTGTGAGACGCCACACGTCAGTCAAAAATCACAGCCATTCAGAACCGCGTCAAAGCGCACTGCTGTCCCGCACTCACATTGGAAATGGGTAAGGACATAATCAAATCAAGAAATAATATTATTAAAAATCAAAACATTAACAAAATATACTCATTGACTCAGTTTGTTATCAAGTACAGTTGTGTGTTTGCATAGAATTCATTTTGAATGCTATATTATATGCTTTCAAAATCTGAGGTAAAATATCCGTTATCGCTTGTGGCACAGTGACCTATTTTTAACTAAAAATAAATAATGTGTAGCCTACTCATAACCAGGGTAATTTCTTCATTCTGTCAGCCGCGATGTTGCAGAAATAGGAACCGTTTCTAAAATAGAAACTTCGCTTGTCTCCATCGTGTCTGGTTAGAACAAAAACTCTGGACAAATAACATGGAAAAGATAACTTTTATCGCGCGTCACGTGTACTTTGGACAACGGTTGACTACCAATGTTTTTTAAACCAAAGGTTCATTTTGCACCGGAGTTCTCCTTTGCGGCGGAGTTCTCCTTTAACTCGGTTGTAGAATGCAGTTGTCACTCCCATTAATTACTGAACTGTGTATACAGAACTGGATTAAGCACTAAGGTGAAATGATGTGTAGCTAACCATGTAGCAAACGTATTAAAACATCTTGAAGATTACTTAAATTTTAAACCATTTACTGATATTAAAGGGTTAGTTTGACCAAAAATTAATATTCTGTCATTATTTGCCGACACTCATTTCGTTCCAAATCCGTAAGCCTGTCATTCATCTGAAATGAAATCGGAGAGATTTCTGTCCAACCATAGACAGCTTACATACTACCACTTAAAAAAAAAAAGTTCATAAAGAGTTTGTAAAACATATCAATATATATTGAGTGGTTTAGTCAATTTTCTGAAGAGATAATCAATTTAAAATGAAAAATTGAATTTATTCACGTAAACATTGACCACCAAGCATAAACTCAACCGTACTTGACGCGCAAGAACGAGCCTCATTGGTTCTTGCAGAAGCTCAAATGTGATGCGTCACACCAGAATGAACCTCATTGGTTCTTGCAGAAGCTCAAATGTGCTGCGCAACACCAGAATGAACCTCATTGGTTCTTGCAGAAGCTCAAATGTGCTGCGTCACACCAGAATGAACCTCATTGGTTCTTGCAGAGGCTCAAACGTGATGCATAACTCAAGAATGAACCTCATTGGTTCTCACACGTCAAGCGTACATGCTTGAGCTTCGTTTATCATATCTGATGGGTGCATTGATGAATTTGTGAACAAATGGTAAATGGACTGCATTTAGTGCTTTCTTAGACCTAATGGCCACCAAAGCACTTTACATATTGCCTCACATTCACCCATTCACACACCGACGGCGGTGTCAGCCATGCAAGGTGCCATCCAGCTCGTCGGGAGTAGTTGGGGTTAGGTGTCTCGCTCATGGACACCTCGACATTTGGTCAGGTGGAACCAGGGATTGAACCACCAACCTAACGGTTTGTAGACAACCTACATGAACCAAAGAGCCACTGCCGCCCCAAAGACAAATGCCTGAATTAAATCAATATATAAAGCGATCATGTTTCTTCGGAAAAATTGGACTAAACCGTTCAATTCATATGGATTAGTATAACAATCTAAAGCGTCAAAGTGATAGTTGCTTAGAATGGAGGGACAGAAATCTTTCCGATTTCATCAAAAATATCTTCATGACTGTTCCGAAGAGGAACGAAAGTCTAAGAAGATCCAAGCTTCACAGCTTACCTGCTTGATTGTAATGGCAGGCCTCCAGTCTTTGTCTTCCTCTAAAATAGACAAGCATACGGTACCAGACGGATATACATTCGGATGGAATAAAGGAGGCTCAAATTTACCTGTAGAAGAAATCACATCATAAAAATCTGGCATAATTAAAAACACAATGTGCATACAAAGTACAGATAATGGATTAGCTCCACTAGGCATCGGATTTACACTTTGGTGGAGAGGAAGGATAGTCATCCTTGAACAGCATCCGAAGTTTGAACAAGCCTCCCTCCCACGGTGTCTGAGAAAAAATTAAAAAAAATATTTCCTTAAGTCCCACTGCGGAATGAAAAAATCCACTAAATGTTAATTATAAGTCTATGTGGCATTTTAATTATGAATTTGCACATGGTTTGTCTTAAAGCATAAGTCAACACCATCTCCTTAAACCGCAGTAAACCAAAGGGTCTCAAACTCGGTTTGAAATCGCTGGTGTTTCTGACGTCACAAACTACCTTGTAACCAATCGTCAACGAGCGATCATTGAGTGGATCTCTGAGCTCGTGCGAGTGAGTGGAGATGGGACTAATTTCCATATTCATACAACCAGGTATAATAAATGAGGCAAGGGTGTAGAGTTACATTCAAGCTATTTTAAGGCATGAATACATTTTTCAAATATATATAAATTGGCACTTACTCCTTTTTTCCCTGGGATGGCACACTCCCAGTTCATCAAGTTCATCGTTCCATCAGGGTTTTTTGTCGGTACCGCTACAAAACCCTAAAAAAAGAAAGAAAAAAAAAAAGAAAAAGATATGTTTGAAATCCTGTGGGTGGCTGCAAAAGTTTCAAAACGTCTCTAGAACCTTTTTTAATTTATGGCACACAACCCCCAACAGTTTCAATAGTGACTTCTCAGCTTAATAAATGAAAATAAAAGTGACATTTAAAAGAACATCTCCAACACAGATCATATATATAATCTCACTCTTATTTCCTATATGTCGGCCTCACATCTGTGATCGGAAACTTCATACTTACAAAAGGATGGTCTTTCCGCCAAGCCTTTCGTTCTTGTGCGAGACGACTTAACGCTATACCAGACATGACTTGTGACCCACTTAATGATTGAAAACCTGAAAGAAAAAGGAGGCAATATTTTCTCTTTAAGCAAGATGCACACATCTGTAAAACTATAGACAGTCGTTACACAATTTTCTTCCTATTAATTATCAATATTTAACTCGATAATAACAACCCTTTAGTTATTACAATAAATAATTTTGGGGGAGGGGTAATCACATGCACAATGATTTGCTTACATTGACATTTAAATTTTAAAAAACAAATTGTTAGGTTAAGATTACCATTAAAACTACATTGGGTTCATACAAATGAGGAAATGTCATTGGAGTATGAAACGTATCTAGGGAGCTTTTGATTTCATAAGAACATACAATAGTGAAACTGCGGTCGTGGTGGTGATACACACTTGTTTATGGTTGTAAAACAGAATAACTGCACATTTCCCAAATCTCCATCAGTAGGAGATGCATGATCTGACAAAATAAAACAAATCCTGGATTTATCAACCTAAGGGTCCTGGAGTCAACCCAACAAGTGTGACACTGACTATGTACCATGCTAATGAAATGTGCTAATTTTTATCAGCAGTGATAAGGCTATTACATTCATACATCTTAACCATTTGACTGATCAGGATGTCTAATAAGCCATTTCTAAAACGTATTTATTTGTCCTCTGGGGTCTCTAAAATGACAAATATTCAAAAAGTTCAAAATAGACAGACATCAAGATGGTTTCATTATTAATTTACTCTGAGGATTTGATCATCATGATTCAAAAGGAGCATGATTCATGTCTACATATTTTTTAAAGGCTGGGCAAGCGATTTGCTCCAGAAACAATTTTGCTACTTTTGCTGGTGGAAAGTCTCTACACATCCTAATAGCAACTGCAAAGTAATAGTGGTCTAAATATAGAACCATTAAATGTTCACTCAATCACTCTATTCGGTTCGAAAGCACACCATCACCATGAGTTAGACAGAAGTCTGTCACCGAGCAGCGAAACCGAAACACCTTTTACAGTTCCTCCTGAACAAAAAACAATTTTATGCAGCATTCCTGCCATAAATACCATAATTTGGATGGAAGCAATAGAGACCTGCGACACTACTCCAGGAGCGTTTTGTTGAGATGACTAACGATTAATCGGAAACAAAAAATGGTTGATATTTGGTTCTCTGCATCAGATAAACATATATGTATGTATGTGTGTATGTATATATATATATATATAACCACTGTAAGTGCACATAATTTTGTGTATGTGTATATATTATATATAATACATACAAAATTATGTGCACTTACAGTCAATTAGAGATTCAGATTAAGCAGACGAAAATGATTGGAGAAGTTCAGCATGCGTCACTTGTGGTTTCACCCGAAGATCTAGGTGACTGATTAAACCGTAAAAAAAAAGTCTTTGCATAACATGACATCTAAAATAGAGCGGTGAGACGCTAACGTATACATCGAGAAGTGAGAAAATGAAAAATGAGTAACGTTATTCATAACCGCATAAGAAAATGATGTCAAATTTAGGGGCCATTAACTCTAAAAAGAGGAGTTGATAAACATGATCAAACAAACAAACTCAATAAATCGCTGAAAAATAATAAACTTGAAGTCAAAATCTATAATGAAATGACATTGTAGAGTTATTCTGTGAGAGAACGCATGAATGAAGAATATTATTACAATTTTGCAAATTACTTAGGGTTTCCACAGTTGGTACAATCAAAGCAACTTATTTTAATGAATAAGCAGCGCCCACACATGTTTGATTAGAGTAAATTAAAGTGCAAATGAACCGCATTGAATGAACCTGTCAGATGCACATTTTTTTTTTTTTTGCGCGATGCCGCATTCGCCTCTGCGCGCACATCAGCCGCTGATTGAGCTAAATCACGCTTTATTGCGATTAACTGCTCGCGTCAAACTACACGGACATAGATCTATAATTTGCACGTGTGCAATTACATTATTATAATACAAGCGGGCGCTGTAATTTGTCCTGTCGCGTGCAGTCTGGATATGCTGTTAGCTTAGCATAGATGGCTAGCTAACAAAACCCGCAAACAAAACACCGCAAACTAAGTGAACGTCTACAAACTGACCTTGCTTTCACACTAGACATACCTCGTCAGTGAAGATAAGTGCTGTACTCTATCAAGAGCCGTTTAATTGGGAATTCGCAGCAATCTCAAAGCAAAAATTTAGCGAAGTTTCCCTCCTGGAAAAAAAGAAAACACAGACATTTAGCCAAGATAATTAGGACCCGTGAGTGCACAGGCAGATGCCTGAATGAAACTTTCAACAGTGTCCATATATACTGGGTAAAATTGAATGGATTGTTTCCTATAATTACAGGCTGATGAATTGCAAGGTGTTCTCAATAAACGCAAACTGATGGATATCACCTGGAAGTCCAATTTAAGGTAATACACGAACAGTTAATAGATTAATTAAACAATGTAGCTGATTGAAACATTAATATTTTGTGATTAGTTCATTAACACTGCATTTAACTGCATTTGCTGAGTATTTTTACCGAGTCAGAAAAATCCACTGATTTAAAGGGATAGTTCACCCAAAAATGAAAATCATTTAACTTACTCGGCCGTTAACTTGTTCCAAATCCGTATGAATTTCTTTCTTCAGTTGAAGATAAAGGAGTATATTTTGAAAAATGAGGGTAATTACAGTTGATGACCCTGTTGACTTCCATAGTGCAAAAAAAAAAAACACACAAAAAAAACAAAAAAACAATGGAAGTCAATGCCATCAACTGTTTGGTTTCCCACATTCTTAAAAACATCTTCTTTTGTGTTCATCTGAAGAAATAAACTCATACAGGGTTGGAACAACATGAGGGTGAGTAAATGACTAAATTAAAATTTTTGAGTGAACTATCCCTTTAAGATTTTTGGTCAGGCAATTCTTGGACACCTAAAGGATGTCTCAAGCACACTGAGGATATAAAAGTGAATAAATATTAGACTAATATTGAAATCACAATCTGCTCTTTTTATGCAGTACTATATTACTACCATTTTAGAGCACTCATACCATAATATAAAACACATTATGACTACTTTTTAATTTTTATTTAGGTTATTCATTTCATTTTTTATACCCATGACAAGTCCTGATTTATCTATTGTCTGCTATATTGACCCTCCAAAATAAATTCTGATGACACTGCGCATTTATCCAGGCAACAACAGAAACAATCCTTAAAGGGGAACAACACAGTTTTTTTTTTTGGCTCGTTTCCACTGAGCGGTGCGGTTCGGTACGGTATGCAATTATTTGCGTTTCCACTGTCAAAAGTTGTGAATGGTACCAAAAAGCCGAACCGTACCGCACCACTTTTTGGGTACTCTTCCGTTGGGGTACCTAGCACAGTGGTTACGGTACTAAAAGGTGGAGCTAGACTCGCTGCAGAACGGTGATTGGTTGACAGATATCGTCACTTGTGCGTGCTACAAGGGCATTAGAAGCGCCATTTTTTAATATACAGTTGAACTATAATACTACTGTTATTGGGTCACGAAATGAGTTTTTCAGGCGAGAATGTAGTTTTTTAAAGCTCAAATCTGTGGTTTATTTATACATTTATGATAAAGAGCCTTGTGAGTGACTTCCAAATCTGACGACGGCCACGTGAACTTTTTCCTACAGTGAATTTTATATAGTGAATGTGTATGGAAACTCCCTTTCTTTGATTTACTGAAGCAAACACATTTGCAGCTCAACATGCTAATACATTGAGCATCTGGCTCGCTCATAGGTTGTGCTGCGGCAACTGCACATCCAATGGCGCGCGGGCTTAGCCATACGTCATTACACGATCTTCAGTCTTCACGTAGGCTACCTTTGCGGGGTTTCAGACACGTGACACGACTTCCACCAATCAGATGCATCACTGTGGGATTGTTCAGGATTGTGGGTAATGAAGTACTTATTCTATACATCGCGAATAAAAGGGATTTATCTAAAAACTAGGTTAGTGCCCCATAGAGCCAGACTGATATATCGGCGATATTAGGCATTTTCCAACTATCGGTATCGGCAGTTATAATGGCCGATAAATGAATATTTCAAAAATAAAATAAAAACGGACGAAACACGCTTCAATCATGTCATGAGTGTTGGAGTTGTATAGTTTGTCCATCCGAGGGCACTCTACACCGTCCCTGCTAACCACAAAGCTAGCTAATGCCACTATTATCAGTGGAAGACCCCTAACGTTAACATTAATGAGCTTTGGTTCCTCTGTTCTGTTGCGACAATAAAAGAAACAAGTTTCTTTTTAAAATGCACTATCATATTATTTTAGTTAAAACTCATACATAACTACAAATAACTAATGTTAGGGAAATCTGTTAATGTTTTGTTGCGTGTTTCTGAAAAAATAATATATCGGCTGATATATCGGATTTTAAAACCAACAAATATTTGTATCGGTATCGGCCTTCAAAATCCTTTATCGGTCGGGCTCTAGTGCCCCATGGACTTTTGGCGTTTAAATGAGCATATACAATCGCTTAGTACAGCCGTAGCTGGTTTTAAGTCTACCATGTATGGTTACATTTTAATGGCTTATATCCCAATTCAATTTGAGGAGAATAACGAGAGATTCTTTGTGCATTCCAATGAATTATTAATGGAATATTGTAAATTAAATTCAAGAGAACAGACCACAAATGTGTCGTAGATGTTGTCCTTTTTCATATTTTTACAGCGGATTGGAAAGAAAAAAATAAAAATCACCATCAGGAAAAGAAAGCAGCGACTGAAAAGTGCTCTTGATATTCTTATTATAACATGTCACGTTAAAATACCAAGTGTAACATTATTCTCATGTCTGAAAATAAATCATGAAGGTAAATTGACTGCTCATCTAGTCAAACTGAGGGCTCGGCTTTATTTGTAGGGCAACCTTATGATTTGAAATGATTCATTTTAGCTTTTTGAATGTTTTTGTTTTTGAAAGTTACCCAAACCGGAAGTGTCACCCATAGTTCAAAACGCAGTAAGGTCATCAGGAATGAGGTGGATATGATGTCTATGATGGGTTCGACATTGGACAGGAAGGAGACACGTTCTTGCACATGTGTAGTACAGATCATGTTTCCAGAACAGATCGAGTAGTGACGTAACGACAGGGGCGGAACATCGGCAAATGGGATCTTGTTTTAACCATAACCACATCCTCCATGTCCTATTTCATCACAAGCACTCTGACTGTGCATTTAGATCAGTAGAAGATTGCCATAGCGTAAATGCCAGGTGGAGTAATGCAATGGCATTTGATTGAAAACAAAACATTTGTATTTTTTCAGCGACATTTTATATTTTTGTAAATCGGTTCAATGGGAATATTATCAAGGTAAGTTTTAGAATTTCTCTACTTCTTCTTTTAAAGTCACTTTTACCTGTATTTTTTTCCCCTAACTCAATCTATTTTTCTTGTTTAATCACCGTTGATTATAGACTAAACAATATGATGATAAACACCTCAAATGTTTGTGACGCTTATGTTTATGTATTATAAATTAATAATTTTTAATTTTCTTAAGTTTTGCTGTTGTTATATCTTTGAAAATTAAAATGAATTGAATTAAATTAAATGTACGATATGAAATGTGGTTATACATTAGCGATTTAAATCCCGTAATATATTCAAATGACATGTTTGCTTTCTTTGCAGTTTGCATGTGGGCTCTCTACAATACATTTGAGCAGGGCTGACCACAGTTCATGCCATTGTTTCTCCACAATGGCTCTATGGCAAGCCATATTCTTGCTTGTTTGTGGACTTATTGCGTGCAGTAAGTTTGCATTTATTGCAATATTACCATTCCTGTTTAAATTAAGTTCAATCAACTTGGATGTTTAAGTCATTTCAACTTAAGTTACATTAAACTGTCTTAAAAGAAGTCGAACTTATTTTGATGAGTTAAAACAATGTAAAAACACTTGTTTCACAACATATTGATCATATACATATAGTCATCCGTATCGTCTTGTAAAATAAGTGTAAACATCCTCGGAAGGATATAGCTGCGACAGTCTGATTTGCCTTGTGTTCTTTGACCTAAGCAGGTGTTGCTTTGAGAAGAAACGCTCTACCATTTCTGTAGCTCGTTTGACCACATTTCCTCTCACATCACTCTTTGCAGATGACGCCGTGTGCAGTGTAACCTGCACCACAGACTTCATCTCCAAGCTGAACTGCTCTAACTCTGACTCGGCAGAAACAGCTTCGTGTGATATTGTGGCAAATTGCAGGTAGAGATGTAGCCCATTGTGTTCTTACTTTTGAGAATGCGAATCTACCGAATCATTGTCTGGTCTCTGCTATTACCATTGGTCAACATATTGTTTAATTAGCACATTTCATGTCTCACAGGGATGAGTTTTCTTCTGTAAATGGGACCTGCAGAATCAAATCGCCACAGTCTTGGTGCATAATGGAACCAGAGGATCCGGAAGACGTAATATCCTCCTATGATACCAACTGCTCTATCATAGTAACACAAATGGCCAAACAAGGCATTATGGAGACCCCGACAAGGCGTTACTCTGAACATTTTGTTTTATACAAATCTAGTAAGTTCCTCTGTCCACTTCAAAAATAAGCGTCATTTACAGTGAAATCCAAATCTGAGATCACTACAAAAAGTGCTTTGTAGTCAAAACAGGCTCTTTACATTATAAAAATGTTTTTCAAACAAGTTGTTTGGGGAACCTGAAATGGTTCTTCTGTGGCGTCGCTGCAAAAAACCCCTATTGGGGCTTTTATTTTTTAAGAGTGGATGAGGATTTTCACAGTCTTGCAGTTTTTGGTTTGTCCTCTTTTGCTTTAAAGTTGGTATGCTTCTTTAGGGTCTTCATGTAAAGTTTGTAACATCCTTTGGTTAAAATTTCTCAGTGGTTGTGTAAAACAACATCCTTTTACCTCCTCAAAAAAAGACAGCTCTGTTTACAATGACCAGTTTCGGTGCATGTCTCTTTAAATGATAATGAGCAACTGCTCACCCCACCCCTCTCTTCCATGGGGCGTGTCGACAAAAGACATTAAAGTCCCTTTAAATGCAATTCTACCAAAAAATGTATTGCTAAAACATATAAGACTGTGAACTGGGAAGTTCTGAAATGCGGAGTTAGACAGTTAAACAAATTTTCACCATTGCTATTTTACGGATTTTTTTGGGCGGGGCTAAAACAGGGCTCGATGACACACTGGAGCCCCTGAGCTCGTGGACACGCCCCTACTTGATGACGCACTGAGGCCACTGATGCTGATCTCTCCCCTAACAAGAATAAAGCACATCTGCATTCGCCGTTCTGTCGCGAGTTAGTCAGTACTATTAGTTACTACAGCCTACAGTTTTCTAGCTAGCTATCCCTTCGACACGGAAATGCGTAGGCTACTACCTGGATGCGATCATGTACAAAACAGATCGGTGTCTTTATTTACATTTCCTAAAAACGATCACATCAAGAAGAGGTGGATTAATTTAGTGTAGAGCCAACTTTGATGAATAGCTGAGGATGACCGACAGCAACACCCGCCTCTGTAGTGATCATTTTACACGGGATCGTTTTATAAACTTTCGTCAGAGACAACTAGAATTCACTGATAATCCGCTGTTACTGGTGAACGGGGCCGAAACGACTATCTCCCGCCTCAGCGTTCATCCTCCCGTCCCGAAAGCAGGATCACCTACCTAATATCACCGTCGGCAGCTTTCCCGCGAGTGGGCGTGGTTTCAGCACAGCCAATGGACACGCCCCCAGCGTTTGAGAGCAGAGAAAACTGCTATTTTTTTCAAGATTTTGATAGCTTATTTTATGTACTTGACAGCTTTTTTATCATTCAAATTTGGCTGGGTGGCTAATAACACATTTTTCTGTGGTGTGACAAATTAAGAACACATACTTAATTTGGACTTTACAGGGACTTTAAAGTCCAAAATTTTCATGCCCTTCCCTCGCTAACTTCCCTCTGTCTCATTCACTCGGATGGACGTCATAGCTTACGTTGCATAAGTGCCCACTACTGGTGAAACCTTTGCAATAGGATATTAATCCTTAGGATATTAATGCAGCATTCTAGATGTATATAGGTGTGTTTGAGTTGTTGAAAAACATTTTTTTTTAAATAATTCAAATAGTTGTTTGTGGTGGGGTAAATTAAACGCAATATGTGCTGACGTCACAATCGGAGCTGTCTGAAGTGTACTTAACTCAAACGGCTTGATTAGTGAGAGTGTTTAGACTTTTTTTCAGGATTAATAAATAGGAGTGATTGTATTTTTCATTGTATGGTGGTTGTGTCCACACACTGCAAAGACAAATTTAAATGCAAACACCATATAAACGTGAATTTTTCACCCGACAACCCCTTTAAACCTGTGTCAAACCTGAAGATCATGTTCTCCAGCATGATTCAAGATGATCCAAAGAGCATCTTGAGCTTCAGTTGGAGAAGAACATCTGACTGGCTGTACAGAGTCACATGATCATCGTCAAACGTACATCACTGATTAGTGAAATGGAAATTGTGCAGAATCTTGAATATCGCTCCTTAATTTTACATCATAACCTTACTCAACAATCTTTTGGATGGAATTGGATTTTAATCCCAGATTTTTAATGTGATCTCAGACTTTTTGGGCTCCACTGTAAAACATCAGCCTCGTTTACTTCTGTACATTATTCACTAACATTTGTTTTGTTTTCTTTTTTATAGTCAAGCTAATGCAACCTTTCAACCTAAGCATTGCAAAAATTGATGGGGGTTTCAACCTCACTTGGGATGTGGCTTATGAAGAATCCGATCTGTATAAGAAACTATACTACGGAGTACGATTACGAACTAAAACTGACCCGGATGAGGTAAAAAATCAATTTGTCTGTCTATATGGAGGGAAAATGAGCCATATTTTGCACACTTTCTTTTGAATATGCCGATCATTCCACAGAAGGGGCAAATTTACACTACGCAGCAGAACCAACAATCCATGGTTATCATCAGTGAAAAACTCGTGCCAGGGAGGCAATATGTGGCAGACGTTCGAGTCGCTGTGTATCCGGAGTGGTTTAGATCCATGTGGAGTGAATGGAGCAACACTGTTGAATGGACATCAGACTCTTCAGAGACAGATCAGTACTATTTCCTGCTGCTGGTACTTCCTGTCGTGGCGGTGGTTCTGCTGGTGTACAGTGGGAAACTGTGAGTATACTGTCTGTATTTCATCTTGGCTCGGTTTCACAGACTGGGCTTAGACTTAGCCAGCGATAGGTCTTAGTTAAATTAGGGCATTTAAGTAGCTTTTTATAAACGTTCTTTTAGGGGGATGGGACAAAACAATGGCACTGATGTATTTTAAGATATGTTCAGGCTTAAAGGGATAGTCCACTTGTTTTGGAAAACGGCTCATTTTACCACTCCTCCAGAGTTAAACAGTTGGGTTTTACCGTTTTCGAACGTATTCAGACGATTTTCTGATATTTAGAAGAATATCAGTAACTGGACAGTTTCTGCTCTCATTGACTTCCATTGTATATATTTTTTTCCTACTGTGGAAGTCAATGAGACCAGGAACTGTCTGGTTACTGATATTCTTCTAAATATCAAAAAATCGGCTGAATGGATTCAAAAACGGTAAAACTCAACTGTTTAACTCTGGAGGAGTTGTAAAATTAGCCTATTTCCAAAAAAAGTGGAGTATCCCTTTAAGCTTTGTTTGTGAAACTGGCACTTATGTTCCAGTTCAGATCTGCAAATTGCGTTCTCAGTACTAACTGTTTATTGCCAAAGCTAAAGTTGAAAGTCTAGCTCCTCATGGAGGCCATTAAGGTACATTTTTAAGACTTTAGGGAATTGTACAAGCTCATACAGAAGTCACTTTTGGGATATGGAGAAGTGAACCTCTCTCATTATGACTGTTTCTTCATTTATGAGTCACATGAGTGTCTTTATTATTAGTTAGTCATATGCCATTTAGGCTTCTATTAACCTTTCAAACCATCTAGATCAGTTCACTCCTTCTTAAAAATCTGAAAGATTATGTACCGAGAAGTTGGCCTGATATCCCACATGGTGACGGACTTAATAAAAGTCTATAGACGAGTGTGATCTTAAATTTCGATAGCGCCTCCTCTAAATGAGTCTTCCAGTAATGGATATGACGGCACTTACCGTATATGAATAGTCCTTTCTCACCTCCTACGTTCACAAAAACCACAACAGCAGCAGATATGTTTGTGCAGACAGTCTATTTTCATGTAGGTCAAAAGACTGGAGGAAGTCAGAGCGACAAGCTCTGCAAGTGCATAAAGCTCGACAGTTTCCATGATGCCTGCTGTTTTCATTTGTTTTTCAGCACGTAATCATCACGTCCAGAAATAACAGCGTGTTTTAAATGCATCCACCAAACTGCACTCCAGTCGTATAACACTTTGTCTTTTTGCACGTGCAGATGGGGCATCAAAAAGCCGACCGTATGGCAGCACATCCCAAGCCCGCATGATTATTTCAAACCGCTCTACCATGTACATCAAGGAGACTTTAAGGTATGTTACTCTAAATCTCTTGTGCATAAGCAGAAGTCTCTGTGCGTGTAGCATTAGGGGACTTTCTCACATGCGACTCGCTTAACCTCACTCGCAACGGGGGAATGTGACATTTCTCAAATGAGTCAGCCTGTAGGGGCTTCAAAGGAACAGGAGGGCTCACTTAACATTTGGTAGCGATTGCGTTAAATGTGAAAACTGAAAGTAGCATTTTTCCCCTCTAATGGAAAGTACTATGAGTTCAAACCCAAACTCTGATAAGGTGGGTAGTTATAAATAGTTGTTTTTAACTAAAGGGGAATTTAGTGAATATTCCACTGGGTAGGCTAATGTGACGTAAAAAAAAAATACTACCCTCTATCGAAAGCTCGGAACAACACAAATAAAAATGGTGTTGTTGTTGTCCCTCAGAGCACCTCGGTAACTCTAATTGTCACAGCTTGAGGATTTTTCTGAAATTGAGAACTCGCAAGACTCGAGGCACCAGCTTTATTTAACCATAGCAGTAAATGAGGAAATCGTGGCACCTTTGTGGTGGTGATCTTTATTTTCGAACTGTAAAGGAACACACATTCCAGTAGAGGTCAGTAACAGGCTGCATTTGCAACTTTTTAAAACGTTTACAAGGATAGATTTTAACAATGCAGCCTACTGTGTGAAAACAGGAGATGTGCGTTTTGATCTGCTCCGTTTTATCGCTCCGTGACACCCTGTGTCATTTTCCAACCTCCCCCTTAATACTAAAATAGATTAGGCCCACTCAGAAAAATCTACAAAATCAAAAAATATGTCTTTTGTTGCTGTTTTGCATTCATAATATCAGTTTTTATTCAGTGTGCACAAAGCACCTTGAACGTTGCTAACCATAAAGATGAAAACGCTTTTAATGAATGATTTTTGTTACCCAATTTTGTATGAACACATTTTAAAGTTCAGGAAATTATGGTTGCGGTAAGATAATCTGCAAGCAGGCATTGTTTTGACATTAAGATCAGTGTCGGGTTCATCAGGTTCGTTTAATGGGTTAGTTAGAAGGATCATGTACTGAAGACTAATGTAATGTAATGATGCTGAAAATTCAGCTTTATCACAGGAATAATTAAGTTATTTTAAGCCGTAATATTATTTCACTTAAATCGTTACTGCATTATTGATCAAATCCCTGATGTTGAGCATAAGAGACTTCTTTTACACAAACTTTATACATGTCACAAGATATCATCAATACAATGACTTGAATGCACCTCATTAAGATGAAAATGTTTTTAATTTCATTATTAAAATTTGGTAAAATGTTTGAGGGGGGGTATAATGTTAAAATGTTAGAGTGATGCATGTCCTAATATCATAATGAAGACAAACAACTATTTAAAATAATGACATTCTTGCATATAATCATTTGGCATAATCTTTTATAATTTCTCAGAGTTAAAGGGATACTCCACTTTTTTTGGAAATAGGCTCATTTTACAACTCCCCCAGAGTTTAACAGTTGGATTTTACCATTTTCGAATCCATTCAGCCGATTTTCTGATATTTATAAGAATATCAGTAACTGGACAGTTTCTGGTCTCATTGACTTCCATTGTATATATTTTTTTCCTACTATGGAAGTCAATGAGAGCAGAAACTGTCTGGTTACTGATATTCTTCTAAATATCAGAAAATCAGCTGAATACACTCGAAAATGGTAAAATCCAACTGTTTAACTCTGGGGGACTGGTAAAATGAGCCTATTTCCAAAAAAAAAAAAAAAAAGTGAAGTATCCCTTTAAGCATTGTTGAAGTTCTGTTAATCAAAGTCTTGTGTATTTAAAATTGTTGTTAAACGTTTTTATAAGTTTTATTTGTCATTGACCTATTAACGAAAACAAGATCAACAAGTGTATCATTTAGTAATCTGGCAGGATTGTGGAAGTGACTGTTTATTACAATATATTGTAATATTTACAATATTACTACATGTAATATTTCATTTTATGAAGGTTCTACTTATTTCAACATACTTTAACAAATGCATGCACTCAAGAAAACATTTATTAATAATGAAAACACATTTATTGTCATCATGACCAAATAAATAAAAAGATCTACTTGTGTTTTATTTCAGAGGTGGGTCGGACCAGTCCTGACGTTCAATAACTTCGATTTCCAAGAGAAGAGCACCTCTTTGCAGGTTCTTTGTGAGAACCAGCAGAACGACAGCTCAGAAGAGCCCAGTAACAGTGGGAACGGCGAGCGGGACTTTGGTCTGGCGGGTCAAAACTCATTGAAACTTTACTTCCTTGGTGGCAACAGTAACAGCGTCGCGCACTCCGGCGGACACATATCGATGGACACCGTCACAGTGTCCGGTCAGGAGGGCGTCGTGGCCGACTGGTCCAGTGACAGTCACAGACGGAGCCTAGAGGACTTCCTCGATGACAAAGACTCCAATCAGAGAGCGGCTGAGATCGCAGACAGACAGCCTCTTTTACCTGAAGGCAGCGGGAGTTTACAGGGTTTAGACTGTGATGACTGGCATCTACAGGAGCACGACCTGGAGAACATTGAACAGAACTCGCTGGACTCTTACAATTCCAATGAGGAGTCCGATGATGGTTACCCTCAAATGGGATTGGATTTAGACACCATAGACAGTGGATTTCTGGAGTCAGACTGTTCAAGCCCGTCGGCTTTTGATGGGAACGAGCAGACAGAGACTGATTCACTGGATAGCGTGGGAGGCTCCCATTCAAATTATGTCAAACAGTGGGTGGCTTTTACAGCAGTTCAAGTCGATGCCCACAGCACTGGAAAGTAACTGTTCATGGGAGTTTCTATTACTACATTGAAGTAAATCAACCGCAACTGAATAATACATGGCGGAAGCGTCTGTATGACATATCTGAAGACATTGAATCTAATTTGCTCATGATGTATTGATGTGAGCACTGAACAGTTTCACCTTCACAAAATAGACTAAATGTTAGTCGGTTGTATGATCGCTCACAGGACATTGGTTTACATTAGGCTGCAGGACATTATGCACGGAGGCATCTCGACTGGCATGCTATCAATCATGGAGATCACTCTAATTGTACATTTTCTGTCATGCTTTATTTTTATCTGTCAGTAAAATATTGTAATGCTTGGCATTTTTAATGTGACATTGATATCACAAGAACTTCTGTGGCAACGATACTGAACAAAATCCCATGAAAACTGGTTTAATTTTTCTCTTCGAATTGTCCCAGTTTGCACTTTAAAACTATATTTTGTCCCCTATACTTCACTTCTAAATCCAAATAATTATGAAATCCCTGTTCACCTCAGAGTTAAAAAAATAGTTGTAAATGAAAGTTACAATTACAAGAAATAAAGTCTCAGAGTAAAACTAACTAAATAAAAAGGCAACTATGACTTTATTTGACACAGAAGTCTATACTTTACAGAATTCTATAATTAACATCTCTTCCTCTGGAAATGTTGTTAACACAACCACTCCTTCTGGTATGCAATAGTACAATTAGTGTGTTCTTAAATCATAGTCTGTGGTATGCCAAAAGTGCCTGGGTGGTTTACTATCCCAGCTTACAAAAAAGAACGTTTTGCTTACATGAGTTATGAAAACATGATTCCTTTACGTTCTCTGAACGATCAAAAGTCAAAGGGGTACTCCACTTTTTTTGGAAATAGGCTCATTTTGCAACTCCCCCAGAGTTAAACAGTTGAGTTTTACCGTTTTCGAGCTGATTTTCTGATATTTAGAAGAATATCAGTAACCAGACAGTTTCTGGTCTCATTGACTTCCATAGTATATATTTTTTTCCTACTGTGGAAGTCAATGAGACCAGAAACTGTCTGGTTACTGATATTCTTCTAAATATCAAAAAAATCGGCTGAATGGATCCAAAAACGGCAAAACCCAACTGTTTAACTCTGGAAGAGTTGTAAAATGAGCCTATTTCCAAATAAAAGTGGAGTATCTCTTTAAGAAAACGTTCCATTTTATCATTCTTAAAACAATATGTGAACGTTACTTTTGAATGTTCTCTGAACATTCTCAAACAAGTAGTTGCGTTTAAAAAATATTTGACGAACGTCCAACAAAAACATTTCAGGAAAAAAAGTATATTAATAATATTTTTATCCTAACATCAGATAACTTTGAGCAAGCGTTCTGTTAACTTTATTGGAAGAGCGTTTGTTGTTCATAACTTTGAGAGAACCTCACCTGTTAGCTGGGATGTCAGGTGATGTGTCCAAAAACCATTCATTTGCATTTGCTTTTTGAGCTGACAAGTATGTAAATATCCAAATATTTAAATGGTTAGTTTCTGTAGGTAATTTCTCGCCCTGATGTTGTTCCATCCCTGTAAGACTTTCATTCATCTTTGGAACACAAATTAAGATATTTTTGATGAACTCTTCAGAGCTAAATTCATCTTCCAGCCCAGAAAAGTTAGTAAAGACATTTTCAAAATAGTCCAAGTGACTACAGTGGCTCAACATTAAGTTTTATGGGGATGGAACAACATGAGGGCGAGCAATTACCGACGGAATTTTCATTTTGGGGGTAACTAACCCTTTTTAAGTTAAAGTTCAAGAATTGGTCATTGTAAAGCCCTGTACAACCAATACTCTTAATATTTGGGGGATGTGTTTGATTGGGGGATGCTACATGCTAATGTTTTCATGCTAACACCAAAAGTACATGACAACGGACTGTGGTGATTTATGACAAACCATGATCTGCATCAGAAGAAGTACATTTTGCTTGTATAGCAGAAGTATGTGAAGTGAGGTCTGACCAATGTTATACTGATTATCTATTGAGGTAATACTGAGAAATACACTTGGTGACTTTTTTATTGCATGAGGATTACATTAGCTGTGCAGTTCTTCAGTTATTGCACACAACGTTTGAGTTATCAGTGTTTTGCTGCACAGAGCAAGATAAGGCATGAGTCACAGACGGATCTACAAAATGCCAGCCACCTGATAATAATAGGGTATTTCTACTTATCAGATCTTTTGAACAAATAATTATTTCAGCAGAATATCTCGGTTTTCTGTTTTGTTTTTTCTGGTCAAGTGCCTTAGCGAGCGTTTTATTTTTCAGTTAATGCTCCATATCTCTTGATTTTCATGCAATTATTTCATGCACTTTATTTTCATGATCTTATTATGTTTTAGGCTACTCGTTAAGGCTAAAAGTTCTAAGTATAAAACGAATCTAGAATCCACACCACAGCAATAAAACTAAAGGCACAGGGAAACGATAAACGATATCGTTTAAATCATGATTAGGGTGCAAAACATCAACAGCCAATCAGAATCCATCCTGTTTTAAAGCTGTTTTTTAAAGCTGCCAACGACAAAACTGAATACGCAGATTGTGGTGGGTTTGTGTGGATCTTTGTCTTAGTTATCTTTATAGTTTTTGTTCTTGGTGTGAACGGGCCTTTAGCCTTATAATTTTTCAATTAATTTAGTTTAAAAGTTATATAGCCAAGTTTTAAAGGGGTGGTAAAATGCCCCTTTCACAAGATAAGTAAAATAAATCTCTGATGTCCACAAAGTTTTAGCTCAAAATACCCCACAGATATTTTTATATAGCATGTTAAATTTGTCACTTTTTGAGGGTTAGCAAAAACACACCGTTTTGTGTCTGGTCCTTTAAATGCAAATGAGCTGCAGCTTCCGACACAATGGGTGGAGCTTCAAGAGTGCGGCTCCGATTACCTCACAGACACACGCTAAAATGTTCTGCCTTTTATGTTTAAACCGGAGAAGGTGGAGAGACTAAGGCCCCGTCCACACTACTGCGTTTTCGTTTAAAAACGGAGACCTTTTGCTACGTTTGCACCTCCCGTCCACACTAAAACGAGAAAAACGAAGACCTAAAACGGAGAAGTTTAGAAACGCTGCAGCTGCATTTTGCGTTTTGAATCTCCGGAGGGCGTTTTAGTGTGGACGAGACAAAACGGAGAACTTCAGAAACGCTGACGCAGAGGCTGACGCTTGCGGTTCTATGATTGGGTGTTATCAGTCATGACGTGTCCTTCCCTGATTCGTCATTCACTGTTCACACCAAGAACAAAAACAGTTTGAGCTGACTCACAAATGTGCTGGACTACAACAGCTCTTCCTCTTCTCAACATGGACTGCGTGTTCCCGGGGTAGGGGTTTATGTAAATGATAGGTTTAGTGATGTCACTAACCCGGGAGGACTGTTGTGTAGTCCCTACCAGCCGTTTGCTGTAGTCCTTGAAAAACGATTTCTTTAAAAGCGAATATCTCCCTTTGCTTTGAACTTTGAGCTTTGTAACTTTGCAGATGGTGTTTATGCTCAAACAGCAACATTACACACTAACTAAAGTTATAAAAGTGAAATCATAATCAACCAGCCCTTTAACAAGTTGTATATGACGGAAGCTTTTATAGTAACATGTGTGGCCTTATTTTTTTTTCCGACACAGAGCGTGGAGCACCTCAGTAACTCTGCAACATCTGAAACTGGAAGATGAAGAAGGCACAGTGACATACAGTAGGAAACCACAAATTAAAGTTCATATTTGTATCTTTTCATCTTTAAAGTCACTGCAATAAACGTCAGTCATTTATATAATCAGTCATACATGGGAAAATCTATTTTGTGTCTGAAAATAGTATATATTATTAATGTTGTAATTTAGTATAAGACAAAAATACAACACATTATTTTAGGGCTATTCAAAATGCATTCAGGTCCTCCCTTTGCCATAACATCTGTAAACTTTCAGCCCGTTCTCATCCTTTAACGTCATATAGAACACTACATGCAAAAACGGCGCTATACTACGCACATGGCACCCTTTATCGTTAATATAACACGCGAACCCAAGACGTCATAAATCCTTTAGCGTGAATATGACACGCAGACCCTACCCCACACCAAACTTAGCCCTCACAGCGCGTTATATTAACGATAACGTAATAACGGTAACGTAACGATAACGGGTGCCATGTGCGTAGTATAGCGCCGTTTTTGCATATAGCGTTCTATATGACGTTAAAGGATGAGAATGCGTTGAAACTTTATATAGGCTACTTATGTATCATAATGTGAGTAAACTTTATTTTCACTACAAAGTTACATTATGTTGTGTATAAGAGCCATGTTGTCTTTATTTAAAGTTGTAAGTGTGTGTCCAATAGGGGGCTGTCTTTGGGTAATTGGTTACTGAATATAGCTGGGAACCTTCCGTCATGTGACAGGTGGAAAATGAAATTCCTAAGGGGAGTGTTATTAGTCCTATCTTGTTCAACATAATGATAAATGATATATATGAACAACTGGGAAAGAGTAATGAAGGCCTATTAAATGCAGATAATACTGTCATTTGGAAAAGAGGATGTAACATTTCATATGTTAATGATACGGTTCAAAAGAACATTCATATACGTGAAGTCAGGAGTTGATTTGGGGTTTTACGTTTTCCATTCCAAAATCACAGGTTGTGTATTTTACTAGGAAGAAAGTCCCTGAAACTTAAGAAAATTATGCTGTATAATCAGCAACTTGAAAGAAGTGACAATTTTAAGTACCTAGGAATATGGTTGGATCCATCTTTGTAATGTAGGCTACAAAATCTGCTTCAAAATCCCAGCGCTGTCGTCATCATGTAAAGCCCGCCCCAACGTTTTTGATTGGTGGCTCGATTTTGACGGATTGGAAATGGGCTTGAATGAGCTCTTTGCCAGACTAACTTTCAGAGCAAATCTAAATTTGCCGGAAGTTGTCTGGGTTTTCCCAGGCTAGTTGGATGCCAAACTTACATGGAAATAGCACATGGAATATATCGAAACAAAGTGTACAAGGGAGAATGGCCTTATGAGATTGGTCACTGGACATAATTGGAGAGATGTCTCTACAATTAGATCAACGATTGACTATAGTTGTATAATGTATAGCTCATGTCAGACATCCCTCGAGAAAATGGAAAGAATGTCGTTTAAGGCTTTGATGATTGCCCTTGGTGCTTTTAAAACAACTCCCACAAGTGCTTTATAGAATCTAAGGAAACCCCTATTCATTTAAGGTATGAGCAATTGTCTTTAACTTATTGGGTTGGGTTAAAATGGGAGTTTTAACAACCCAGCTCTTTCAGCGCTTAGTGATTGGTGGGAATATTTTAAAAAGTCCAATGGGTTTGATTGGAATATTGACAGTTTTGTGAAGCATTATGGATTGAAAGAATTGAAGTATGGCCCAGAATTAGCTGTAAGCTGTGTTCCTCCATGGCATGCTCCCAGAACCAGAGGTAAACATTGTTTTATTGGCGAAAAAAGTGAGCATCTCACCAAACAATGGTATACTGACCTTTAAGTTATTTAAATACTTCATATTATGGATATCTGAAAATATTTACAGATGGTTCTAAAGAAAGGTCAATGTGGTATTGGTATTTATATTCCAGAATTTGACAAAAGATATGGATATAGAGTGAGTGACTTTGTTAATAGTGTACTACTCAATAGAGATGACTGCCCTTAGGTGGGTTAAAGAGACTAAGGCTGAATCCCAATTCTCTGTCTTACCCCTTCCCCTTCGTCTTACCCCTAGCCCTTGTCCCTCGGAACCAAGTGGTAAGAGCTGGTGCAAACATACCCCTATGAAATGAGACACCACTCGGTCACGTCATCTTGCATCGTCCTTAACTGGCGTCTGTGTCACACCGGGCAACAAGATTTGATCACAAACTTCTCGAAACTTTCAAGATGCCGTAAAAATGTCTGGAATTGGGCTTTTGCTTTCCGTCTTCACTTTTCATTATGTTTACATGCACAAGGTGTTGTTTCAATCGGACTGAATTCATTCATTTAAATCTGTGAATCTGAATGTCATTAACCGATCACTTGTTTAGCGTTCATGTAAACACTACATTCAGATTCACCAATCAGAATGAATTCAGTTAGATTGAAACAAAAGCTGTGCATGTTAACAATGAATGGCGACTGCAGAATGCTAAAGCTAAATCCTTGACATCGACGGCCGAACATGTCCGGGAAAAAGAGGATGCTAACTGGTTCTAAGCTTTCTCCATAGAACAAGAGCCTGCTAGCTTAGCTTCCAAAAAAAGATGGCTGACACTATGTGTACATTCTGTGAGTGAGATCCCACTCTCTATGGGCGGGTTAAAAACATTCGGGACAGCCCCTACTACTGACTGTAGACTTTAGCCTCTGGGCAAAAAATCCTCAGATGACGCAAAATGACGATTTTTGCGTCATCAAAGGATTTTTTCCAGACAAAAAATACATAAATCTCTCGTCTCAGGTGGATATGAGGGTGGAAAGAATGGCAATTCGAAAATACTACAGGTTTCCTACTAATACAAAGTTTAATGCAAAATCCTTTAATAGATAAAAATAATGGCTTGTGCTCTGAATGCAAAGTCCTGGAGGATGTTATCCATGTTTTATTAAAGCAACATTCTGTTATTTTTGAAATTTTGCTCTCGGGGTCCCCCTACAGTTCGGAAACACTATTATCTTCAACTACTCTAGTAAAATCTGTCATGGTTACACTAGGGAATACACGAGTGCATTTGCTTGCAAGTGATACCCCCAAACTCTGCAGAAGGAAGGAGTTCTCACGTCTTGGGCAGACTCCAGTGTTGCGTGTGAAATGTCTTCATCCCAGGTATATTGGGATATATTTCAGCATGTCATATGAATATAGTTTCATGGGCTTTATTTTTTTCAAACGTCAAAGGATCGCGTAGCTCACGTTTACAAGCCAAAGTCTTTATAGTAACGTTAGTCTATTGGCTCCTTGTCAGGCTATGGCAGACCTGTCATTCAACCTATTTTAAATCGATGTACCATCTCAAGGGTTTTGGAAAAATATTATAAAGGTTGAAAAACTGACATAGTGCTGCTTTAAATGTAAGAAATTTGACTGAATTGGCAGAAATGGAAAGACTTTGATGTGCAAAATGACATTCATAATATTTTACAGGAGCAAGGAATGTAGGGACAAAGAATCAAGTATTTCATAATGTATCTTAATGATACTGGTTTAATTTGAGTATTTTTTTTTATGATTTAATTTGTCAATTGCCAACGGCAAATTTACACACTCTTGTGTAATAGTCCAGTGGATGGCGGTATATATCGTGAAGATATCCGCCATTAAACAGAAGAAGAAGAAAAACAGGTGACAAGGTGTTGCTGGACGGGAAGGTGCACACAGTTTTTTTTATCGCTACGTCATGCTATGCTATGTTATGCTATGCTATGCTATGACACGCTGCAAGTAGGAAATCTGTACTGGTGAAGGACTTTGAACTGTAGATTTATTGACTGTGTTTTGACTCTTGAAATGAAGACCAGTCACGGTAAAATAAATCTACAATGTAAGCATATTAACTTGCGTGTGAACATTCAAGTGAATAACAACCCGAGCGTGTGTCCAGTTAACTGTTTGCTTGCATTCTTCATAATATCTTCCTTTGTGTTTAGCAGAAGAAAGAAATTCATAGAGGTTTGAAACAACTTGAGGGTGAGTATATGATGACAGAATCTTAATTTTGAAGTGATATCCCTTTAGACGTCTGCTTACATTTTGTTTTATATTTTTGAACACCGTAAAAAATGATATAAGTTATGACAACATGCATTTTTCAACCTTTTTATAACATAATGCAAGAATCAGCACATTTTTCAAGTCAGTTTAATGTGATTTAAGTTGAAATGACTTAAACATCCAAGTTGTACTTGCAACTTTTTTTAGAGTGTATTTCCTCTTAAGAAGGTATTCACCAGGACAGTTTAACTTAATGTGAAAATGTACCATGTGGTTCCACATGTGTGAGAACCTTGTGATGCCATCTTAAACGACTAATCAGAGATTTCAGATAACTTTGAGGTTCAGACCTCCTACATAAACAGGAACTTCTCTGTGTATAAAACCAACTTGATGCCCTTCTCTGCCACAGATGTCAACTTTCACGCTATTATGTAATATGTCTCCAATGCTTCAGAATAAACTTGGTGAGTTGATATAATTGTGTCTGTTCTAACATGTGTTCTTTAAAATTTGAGTCTAAGTACAGAAACGTATGATACATATGATTTGTGTTTTGGCTTTTAATGTTTATTTTTTTATTAAGTACACATTCAGGATAATCACCTAATTTGTAAAACTCCAAACCTTAAATCAACTGAACCCAATGGACTTATATTGAAAGTGTTTCTTTATCAGTCTACTTTGTTTCATTTATGGCTAACTTTTCAATGGGGTCTTTTCAGTTGCATGCTGAATTATGTGTTGAAACGTGGAAGTGTGTGTACATACAATCCTTTACAAGAATGATGAACCGCACTGGAATGATCTGCATTTTCTTGGCTTTTTTAGTGGAACTTAATGCCAGTTCACAGGGTAAAAAAAGGCTTCTCTAATAGTCACAATGGATTTTACATGTAGTACTTCCAAAAATATGTGACCATTTTTCTGTTTCATGTTTCAGCTCTGACAAAAGGGCTCATCTGTGTGACCGATTACTGGACAAACATCAGCTGCTCTTTAAATCTAACAGTCACACCCACTAGAAACACATCATACTGGTTGGAATTTAAAAGGTCGAACGACTTGTAAGCAGTGATTCATCACCATTATCTGTTTAGTAATTCATACACTATTTTTCAGTTGAATTTGTGTGCATTACAAGTACTGAGCCAGATTCTGCCAACACACACAGGTGGTATAGATGCCCACTCCAGAGAGCAGGTGAAGATCACACCTGCAGTTTCACTGTAGTTAAAATGGCTGATTTTCATGTTTATGCTGTGACGCTTCATTATTTGGAAAACGGCCGTAATTATTCGTCTCTGTTGGATGGTAATTTTCGTCCAGCAAAAAACAGTGAGTAAATCTTTAAGTAACTAAAGAAAACAAGTTTTTTTTTTCTTTTTATAGTTCACGTACATGAAGCTTCTCTCTTTTCCCAGTTAAGCCAAAAGCCCCATTTAATCTGACGTTACAGTACGCAAATGGAAAGTATCGTTTCTTTTGGAAGAATGGATTCGAAAATCATACATACGAAAAGGCTCTACCCATCATGTGCAAATTCCTGTACTACAAAGATGGAGAAAATGACAGCGTAAGATTCATTAGTGATGATTCAGCTGTAAATGTCCACCATTCATAGTGTGTGTTCTCAAAGAACATCCTCGGTTTCACCCACATGCTTTGAAAATGAATGTTTTCTATGAATGGTTTCACATAGACGTTACTTTTCTTTTTTTCTTTTTTTGAAGGAGGTCAGTGTTCATCCAAGCACTGCGATGATTGAGATTGATGAAATGAAGCTTGATCCTGGAACTACATACACTGCTATGGTGAGGACTGGGATAGATGAGATACGCAAATACAGTGGA
The DNA here is from genome assembly GCA_038021265.1 of Cyprinella venusta. Classification (NCBI taxonomy): domain Eukaryota; kingdom Metazoa; phylum Chordata; class Actinopteri; order Cypriniformes; family Leuciscidae; genus Cyprinella; species Cyprinella venusta. The sequence goes on from CM075863.1 coordinate 24,236,336, forward strand.
ACGTGGAGCGACTGGAGCAGCACAGTCAAGTGGAATACGCCATACAGAGGTGAATACTGTGATCATGTCTATATTTACACTCTCATGTACTTGATTTATATAAATCTATATGTTTGTTGTGAGATAAAAGGTGCAGTAAGCGATTTCTTATAAAATAAATGCTTTTGAAAGTGTATTGGCCAGAGCAGCACAACACACTTGCAGCCAATCAGCAGTAGGGGGCGTATCCACTCATGATGGGGGAGGAGAGAGAGAGAGTGAGCAAGAGGGAGATTTGCGCGAACCAGCAATATGATGTTCACTGGAACACGCGCACTCTGTCATTCCCCATATTCCTCACTCATTGTAACTATGTACAAACCGAATTCCGGAAAAGTTGGGACGTTTTTTTAAATTTGAATAAAATGAAAACTATACGACTTTCAAATCACATGAGCCAATATTTTATTCACAATAGAACATAAATAACATAACAAATGTTTAAACGGAGAAATTGTACACTTTTATCCACTAAATGAGCTCATTTCAAATTTGATGCCTGCTACAGGTCTCAAAATAGTTGGGATGGGGGCACGTTTACCATGGTGTAACATCTCCTCTTCTATTCAAAACAGTATGAAGACGTCTGGGCATCGAGTTTATGAGTGTCTGGAGTTTTGGTGTTGGAATTTGGTCCCACTCTTGCCTTTCATATGAAGTGTTCGTGGTCGCCTTTGACGCATTTTTCGTTTAATGATGCGCCAAATGTTCTCTATAGGTGAAAGATCTGGACTGCAGGCAGGCCAATTCAGAACCCGGACTCTTCTACGACGAAGCCATGCTGTTGTAATAGCTGCAGTATGTGGTCCTGCTGAAATACACAAGGCCTTCCCTGAAATAGACGTTGTCTGGAGGGGAGCATATGTTGCTCTAAAACCTTTATATAGCTTTCAGCATTCATAGTGCCTTCCAAAACATGAAAGCTGCCCTTACCGTATGCACTTATGCACCCCAATACCATCAGAGATGCTGGCTTTTGAACTTAACGCTGATAACACGATGGAAGGTCTCCCTCTTCTTTTGTCCGGAGGACACGGCGTCCGTGATTTCCAACAAGAATGCCAAATTTGGACTCGTCTGACCATATACTTTTCCACTTTGAAATAGTCCATTTTAAATGAGCCTTGGCCCACAGGACACAACGACGCTTCTGGACCATGTTCACATATGGCTTCCTTTTTGCATGATAGAGCTTTAGTTGGCATCTGGAGATGGCACGGCGGATTGTGTTTACCGACAGTGGTTTCTGGTAGTATTCCTGGACACGTCAGGACTGTTGGTCACCCTAACTCCAGCAGCAGAACGTGCAGGCAAAGCGTAATCGTGGTTCATAACTAATACATACTAATATAATTATTACATATAACAGTCTCGGTCAAGTTTGGAGCAGTTACAAAATGATACTAGCTACTACTTTTTTCTTTGTCGTTTTCTTTGCTTATATTGGCGGTAGTCCGGTGTTCCCCCATGTGTTTGGCGGTTTCGCCGGGTTACGCAGGAAGTAAGAGAAAATCGAGGAGTCAAAGGTTATATGACGTCATAGACGGGCGACGAAACGGAAATAAAGAAACTGGCCGTGTCTTTGAATTAAACTATACATTTCTCCGGATTTGAAAGTTGGTGGAAACTGTCGGGATAATGTAAGTACACATCTAATAGAAATATATAGAATACAGTTATTTTTGCTATTTTAAAGCAGAAAAAAATACATATTGAGCCTTTAAAGAAAGACTGATGTTTGAGAGACATTACAAAAGAAAAAAGGTCATAGGAATCACTGCAAAAAGAAGGGTTATGATGCAAGAGGTTTAGAATCTGCGTTAATATTAGAAAAAGAGAGCTGGAGAGATCCTGAAAATGGACTTGGTTACGTTATTTCTGCATTACCCATTGACGGTAACGCTTCCTTTTACAGTCCAGTTACCCATGTAAATACTATGTACTTATTTTAGTAACTACAATTACTGGGTAATAACTTGTACTACCCCTAAACCTACTCCTGTTCCATGTACTTACCTTATATTAGCAGTACTTTCTACGTAAGTACAAGTACTGTACTGTAAAAGGAAGCGTTACCAGACTTTGCTGATTCACAGAACAAAGATATGCTGTTGTCAGCTTTAGGAACAGGACAGTTCTGAATGTCATTGAAGAGACATCCACTCTTGCATTGCGTTTCCATACATTTGGGGGTGTAGCAATGAAGGGAGCGGTTCATTTGTTTGGGATTATTTCAAATATCAACAGTTTCTCAGAAATTGCTTACTGCACCTTTAAAATGAAACAAACTGGGATAGGTAAAATGCATTCTTTTTCTCAATTTTATTAATTTTTTTTATTGTTGATTTTATTTATTTATTTATTTAGTACAAGATGAGTCCATTCAAGTCAGAAAAATTGTCATTGGAACATTTTTAATACTGGGACTTTTAATTCTGCTTCTATCTTTTCCGGCTGCAAGGTAATTGTTTATCATCCATCTGCTATTGCCACAAATTTACTGAATTGATGCAATTGAAAATGATGCAATACACCAACAGGTGAGAAAGGATAGATAACTGGATATAAAATGTGATATTTATTCATTGCAGATTTAAGATGAAAGAAATTGCATTGGTGCCGACACCAGCAACGTACTTCCAGCCTCTTTATCAAAATTACCAGGGCAATTTTCAGGTAAGATTTCAGACTTCAGAACCAGGGTTTCCCAAGTGAGGGTTTGAACCCGCTGGTGGTACATGAAATGAGAACAAGGGGCTTGTGAGAAAATAAATCGCATGTAAAGTTATCACTTAAAAAAACAAAACAAACATAAAACACTGAGAATCACTCAAATATATTATTAATTCATATATATAGATAAATATTTTTAAGTGCATTATATTTAAAAAGTATTTATGTGATATATATATATATATATATATATATATATATATATATATATATAGACACACACACACAGAGTATGTACATGTCAGGCCCATGCATATTACATGTTCAGTCTATAGGTGTGTAGTGTTTCTTTACATTGCCATTTATTGGCTTGGCAGAACAATCCAAAGTTTTTAGTCGTTTTCATGGAGATCCATGTTGTCTGTCCACGAAAAACGCAAAGTAACATAAATCTTATGTAAAAAAGAAAGAAAAAAATCTGTATAAAACATTCAGAAATGTATGTTATCCTACATAATATTATGTAAATCAATCAATTTAATTAATGTATATATTTATACTGTATTTTTTACACACACACACACACACATATATATATATATATATATATATATATATATATATATATATTGTGTAAGATATATCCTCATATTCAAGTCAGATTAATATTTCTTCTTTTATTATCCTCTTTTTTCCCCCAAAGTGTTGGGTTTTGGCAAAAAGTCCTTTAGAAGACATTCACGTTATAGAAGACTTTTCAACAGTCGACAAGATTTCCGAGGTCATATCTACACTACAGGATCAGGTAGAGAAAACGAGCATGTATCCCGCAGCACAGTGCCATCAACCCTATGTGGGCCCCACAGCTGAGGTCTGGGCCCCACGCCAAACGCCCGATACGTGCAGTGAGACGAGTATCCCGTGTGAGGAATTTTCTTTGTTATGTGAAGTGTTGCCAGATGAAGTGGACGACTTCATGCAGTCCCTCAGCGTGGCGTGTCTGAGTGGAGATGTTCTGTCTCTGAATGACTCTGCTCTTAGTCTTGAGAGCCTTGAGGACTTTGAGGCCTCTGAAGCACCAGTTATCATTAACCCAACGCCTATGCGTTCGAAACAGGACTACTGCACTCTCACCGACATTCCCACAAGCCCCGTCCCCATCATCGCCAGAGATATAGAGCTGGATGAAAACACCTTCAGGGATTAAATGCATGAAGACATCTGTAGTAGACAATGACATGTGGTCATTCTGAACTGACATATAATGCATTTATTCACTTTTTGAAGTATACAAGTTATGTTGTAAAACAAGCTATGTTATCAAGGAGTTCTTATTCTTCAATGGAAACAACTTGTCCACGCTAAGAGGTGTAAAACTAAGAGTTCAAATGAGGTTTGAGGTTTTGTGTGCAGTGATGTGATTCTCCAGATTCTGTGTTTCATTAGTGCTGAATATATTTCTATTTGTGATATTTGTACTAAATTTTGTGCATTTCAAGTGGAAAAGCACACTAACACTTAAAGCAATTTCACCTAAGAATAGATGTTATTTAGAAATGCACACAGGAATTCAGTCTACTTCAAGGTTATTGAAAAAAACACAATATGTAAAGAGTGTGAATTTTTTGTATGACTTATGATTGAATCTATCATGTATTCAATTTTCCAGCAAAACAATGACCCTGTACACTTAACATGGGATAATTAGGAGTATGTGTGTGTGTGTATATCACATTATGAGATTGTTTTTTGATCTGTTCTGTTCATTTTTGAGTTTATTTGTTAATCTTAGACTGTTAAATTAGTTCCATTCTCTCCCTGTTTATTTCTACGGTTTCTAATTGATTGTGTTAGTTTCAGTTTAGGTGTGTTTCATTAATGATCTAGTCAGTTTCTCCCTTTGTGTATATAATCCCTCAGTTTGAGATTGTGCTGGTTATGGAAGGCTATAAGTCGTGTTCAGTTGTTAATTAGTGTAACTCCTAGGAATTGCTTTATTTTGGTTGGTGTGTTAAAAATAACATTCTTTGGATCTTGATCCCTGCTTCTTGCGAGTGTCTGAACTACACCGCGTGACTGCACGGGCACACACACACACCAATTTACTTACCTGTTCAACTGCTCCTTACCACACATATCTAATCAGCCAATCACATGGCAGCAATCCATGTGGGCTAGACATGGTGAAGAGGATCCGCTGAAGTTCAAACCGAGCATCAGAAAAGAAAATGTGATTTACAGGGATAGTTCACTTTGAAATTAATTTTTGGTATATTTTATCTTACCTCAAGGGCATCCAAGATGGAGGTGTCTTTGTTTCCACAGTAGTTTCAATTTTGATATTTTTAGGTCAAACCGTTCTTGTCTGTCAGTCATATAATGGAGGTCTATGGTCACCACCTCAAAGAGCATGCACAGAGAAGTCCAAATTAAACATGATTTAATGACTCGTAAATGTAAGTACACATTGATGGCCTAAGACACGAAACGAGCGGTTTGTGTGAGAAAACGAACAGTAATTATATGGTTTTTACCTCTTGTAACTACAGCCACGTCCATGTCATCTGAGGGCGCGGGCGCTTCGGTCTGGAAAGCGCCGAAAGTGAACATGACTTGCAAAGGCGCTGGGGTCAATTATCTTCAAAGCCCTCAAGTAATTTGTTAAATATGCCCTATATTACATAATATATTTTTTACTCATATAATTAAAAATATTATAAATTTATTAAAGTTATAACGCATAATATTTATTTGAGTTGTTAATTTTAACCTTTAATAATAGTACCAGCTCACTGTGTTTACATTATTAGTGAGAGATTTGTTTTCCTTGAGAAATGTACAGCTTGATACTGTACCTGATATTTATCCACATTAATTGATGTAAACATTTTCACATGTTGATACTAATCTTAAAGGGACTGTATGAATTGCTATTTTGCATTCAGACAAATTGTGCTCTCCAGCGCCTTGCTTTTTGAAACGCACGTTGCATCTACGGTAACTATTATGTACCAAAAAGCTATGACAGGATTAGCACTTTGTGGAGTGTTCCTTCAGGTGAACAGGTTTGTTATTTCAAACAAACAGCAACCTGACACAATGAATGAACTAATATTAGAGTAGGCTATTCATGAATGACTGACTGTGAAAAACATGAACTGTTGTAATAAGTAGTTATTAAGCCTTCTTTATTCGTTATATTTTATGAAGTAGCCTACGTGCATTAGATATCATCATCGACTTTTAACTATAAATGTTCATCTGTCTATATAATAAAATACACAACCAAACAATGAAAAAAAAACCTTAATTAAGAATGTAACATTGACTTACCTGTCGAGAAGATTTGAGCGTCTTTTTCCTGCATTAGCTCTATCACCTGGAAAAAAGGTGTTTTTTGCAATCTCCAGTCGCGTTTCATTTTATGATCTATTTTTGGACTTTTCTGGCTACAAGGATTTGCAATGTGGCCTTTAAACTTGCCTGGGCAGTGAAGGCGCCTCGCTGCTCTGCTCCTCTGCTTCTGCTGCTTTCAGAGAGTCATGTCACGTTGGCTCTGAACGAAAACGCGCTGTGGAAACGCGTTGGCCTTGTACTTTATGTCCCTCTTTGCTATTATAGTTTTTCAAGATGGCGGAATGACATGGAAGCCTCCGTGGACTTACCCGTCCCATGTATATAGACCATTTCAAAAGATGTAAACAACACTGGCCCAGAAGCACTTCCTGTTTCAGTTTTTTAACACTACATAAAAGCTGGGATAAAATACAACCAACAGAACATTTAAAACTGAATCAAAAAGTTAAACAAACATCTTTAAGAAGTTTTCTTTACATGTGAAATAAAGAAAACAGTTACAAACTGAAACAGGAAGTGCTTCTGGACCAGTGTTGTTTACATCTTTTGAAATGGTCTATAACGATAATAAATTCTTCGTTTACGAGGATAAATCAGATAATTGGCAGAGGAATTTGTACACCATATGAATAAACATATTGATTTTAAATAATAAATTACATAAAAAGTTACACATAGTCCCTTTAATGAAATTCTGTTTAGTCACCAAATGTTTTAACAATCACAATACACTTATTCCGATGCAAGTTTTTAGTCATAAACTGCCTGCATGTTTAAAGGTAACCCTGCATTGAAAAAAAAAAAAAAGTTTTCTGTAAAATATTGTTTCTGTTATTATATAATGCTATTAAAGTATTGTATTGTAATTACGTTTTAATTATTTTTTGTTATATTTGTTATTAAATACTGTATTGAAAAAAATGAAAGTGTTACAATAGTAATATTTCTTATTTAAGTTAATACCCCACCTCCAACCCCCCCCCCCCCCCCCCCCCCCCAAAAAAACCACAAGATCTACAGTAATTTTCAACTTATAACCATCTCTATAGGGTTACAAGAAAAATATTTGAAAATAGGTTTTACTATACATGTGGGGACATTTGGTCCACACATGTGTAACATAAACAGAAACACACACACACACACACACACACACACACTAAGCTTCTGGTATGGAAGAGCGAATGAATGAAAGAAACCTTCACCAAGGCTAAACTTCATTATAATTAAATCAATAAACAGGACATTTATTAGACATTTATTTTGTCTTCCCAGCTTCAACAGCCAAACAAAAAATCCACAACTGTCGCGTTTCCACAAGGTTACAACAATCCAAAAGATTAAAACAATGCAGAGAGATTACGACAGTCAGATGAGGAGAGGAGAGCGGGCTCTGCCTCACTCATCGGCCGTGCTGTGCTGCCCTCTGCTGGACGGAGAGCCCGTACTGCAGTTCTCACGGCAACTTCTCCACTGCATGAGACGTTGTTGTGATGTGACGTCAGAGCTGGCAGGAGAGAGAGGCAGCAGCGGCCATCCACTAACAGCTCTGTAATGACAACATTACTGAGACATCTGCCTGTGAACGTCCATGGCCAAGACCAAGAGCCAAACAGTGAGTATATGAGGACAAATACAACATGAGACACCGAGTGACACTGAATGATATAGGATGTCATGGTCCTGCATCTTTATTTACAGTGTTCAAATTAGCCATTTGCTATCTTCTTCTAGCTAAGCAGCTTAGTGTTTGGGAAGGGATTTCACTTAGTAAGTTGCATTCTCTAAATGTAATTCAAACCATTTAACGTTAAGTCATTCGTTTGGGTGTTTTGAAAGACGAAGAGCACGCACTTGTTTGTTTTTAGCTTTTCCAAAAAAAAAAAAAAAAATGATAAAAAAAATCTTTGCGTGCTTTAACGTTAGTTCATCGTTGTTGCATGTAGTGATGACATTTATTATATATTTTATTTTAATTAGCGCGGTTGTTTTGACATGTAGTTTGTCAGCTGACAGGCTAAAAACAAACAGCAGTGCTCGTGAACATGCCAGAGGAAGTGACGCAGCAGCGCAGAGTCGGTTAATGATGGATTTGTTTAATGTGTTTAAGGTGTCCTCACGAAACTGCTCTCACGCGAGACCTGCTCACTCGACAAACAACACCGTGACATTTAAATTTAAGAGTTGCACAAGCTAATCTAACTCTAAATACGCACATCTGACTCTAACTGCTGCTCTAAATTAGCAGAGACCTTTAAAACAAACAATGCTTAAAATTAACTCGACATAATTATGTGTACAGATTAGCCCATAAAAAAAATCTAAAGCAGAAGGATATAAAGAGATATTCACCTATGTTTGGGTGCGTCTTCTGCTTGTGTTTTTCATCACACTGTCCAATAAGTTACAATTTTATGGCTTCATTTTCTGAACATTTGTTGCTCAACTTTATTTTTATGAAGGTTTTCCCCTTTGGCTCATGATCATAGAAAACCTAGAAGAGTCGGGGAATGAATAAAATCAATTAATAAACCAAATATCAACATTTTTGTCTTATGACGGAAGGCCATCTGCCAAATAATAATAATTATTTTAATTTTTATTTTAAGATAAACTAATATATTCATATTTATCTCATAATTTAAACTTTATATTTTCTCAATATTATGAGAAATATTGAGAAAATATATTGTTAGTATGTCATAACTTAGAATTATGAATTACCAAAGCGTGATTTTTTTTTATGTGGCAGAAATGAGCGTGTATTAGATAATTTGACAGTTAAAAAAAAACGCATTAATTTAAATATATAATTTTCAAGAATTAATGATTAAAGCATTGGAAAATATGCAAACGGAACTCTGCCGCAGCAGAATCTACACAATGAAAATAAATAAATAAATATATATATATATATATATATATATGTGTGTGTGTGTATATATATATTAGGGCTGTCAAAACGATTAATCGCGATTAATCGCATCCAAAATAAAAGTTTGTGTTTACATAATATATGTGGGTGCACTGTGTATAACTATTTTGTATATATAAAAAAACACACATGCATGTATATTTAAGAAAAAAAAAATATTATTTATATATAAAATATTTATATTTATATATAATATAAATTAGATACAAATCCATACACAGAATATATATGAAAATATTTCTTAAATATATACAAGCATGTGTGTGTATTTATATATCTAAAATAATTATACACAATGCACCCACATTTATTATGTAAACACAAACTTTTATTTTGGATGCGATTAATCGCGATTAATCGTTTTGACAGCCCTAATATATATATATATATATATATATATATATATATATATATATATATAATGCTTAAGTATTTCAAATGAACTCAATGAAATTCAAGGGGCCAAAAGATTATATTCATATATGAATATATTTACCTCATCGGAGGTTTTCAAAAGGTTAAATAAGGTTGAACAGATTATGAGGTATTCAAAAGATTCAATAGCCTCCCAATAATCACTAAATTTAATAGCACAAATCTAGTAGTGCTGGTAAAATCGTGTTATGACATCTGCATCAGGATGTTGTTTATGTGGCTACAGATTTGATAATGAGCCACAAGCACATGCAGGAAATCCATGCCTCATCTCTCAAATCAACTGAATGAAACACGTACTTGAAGTCAATGTGCTAAATGTGTTTGTTTACAGTCTAAAAGATATGATCTGACATTTGCAGCTCGTATGCCTCGACCCAGATCAGGGATCTACAGAGATGTAGTCGAACAGTAATATGTAGATATCGTCACATACTGTAGTCGAATGCCTTTCACTGTTTGAATAAGAGTATGGTTAAAAAAAATGTTAAAAACCCAAATAAATAAAAGCACCTTGTCTAGACATTATGAATGTATTTTTCTTGTGATGGCACTTTATGACCCAGCTTGCAACTCGGTTTGTATTCACGCTCACACGCATCCTGTCAACCTTTACTATACTGTCCTCTCATGCGTACAGTGCCACTATTTGCTTTTTAAATCATCCAGTGCTGCCGGTCAGAGATGTAAGTGTATTTGGTGACTCTATCTAAACTTCACTTCCTAATCTAGTTGTAAATACGACTTCCAGGAAAACTGGCCGTTGCGATCAGATTACAATGTGGCTCACCATTTGGATGCCATTGATCCAGAGGTCGTATTGCGCAGCTCGTAATCGTCATTGTTGTTTTAGCCATTGTGTTTACGCCACTCCCATTTATATTAATAATGTGTCATAAAGAAAGTGATGCTACCTGTGTCTGCTTGAATTACTTGGCTGATCCTTATACAAACATACCCTAGCAATCAAACATTGAACTTATGTTTCAATGCAAATATAAACAACGAACGTGTGTATTTCTTTACATTTTAATTCGTTTAGTTTTAATTATTTTAAAATCATTTGGACTGGATAGTGAACAAATAATCAACCAAAAAAGTACAATCAACTTGGATATTTAATTCATGTCAACTTAAATTACTTTAAACGGCATTGCTTAACTTATTTTGATGAGTCAAAGCAATGTAAAAAATTCATTTGTTGCCATAACTTGTAAGATGCACTTTTTTTTCCCTGCATAATGCATTTTTTTATACAATTGAATTGATAATGTGAAATATGTACAGGCCTATTTATCAAAATACTTTAATTAAAAAAAATTACAAAATAAATGCAATACAAGTACTAATAATAAAGATGTAGAATAATGTTTTTTGGTGCCTCTCGGTGCTATTTGCAGACGGTTTCAATTCTTTCTTTCAAAATGTCAATATGCTGTGTGCATATGCCTGATTTTATTTTTCATTTCAAGCTCCCGTAGCATCCATTCCTTTTTATTTAGTCGTTAAAGGCAGGGGGGGACAGTCCGTTTTAGTTTCTGTGGTTGAGTGTGTTTGGCAAAGAGGTAGGCTATTGGAGAAGTGCCCTAGCAGGTGTCTGGAAAGTACCAGGCTTTACACTAATAACAGAACCTTTTAGAATTTGTTTTTTTTTCTCTCCGCAGTTCTCATAGTAAACAAATGAGGAGTGATTAACCTGCTGTGGGGAAGCAGATCTTGCGTTATTTGCATGGCTTTGGGTGTTATCTCAGACTTGAGGCTAAAATTACCTCAGTATATATATATATATATATATATATATATATATATATATATTTCTCTAAAGTATGCTTGCAACACAAGTTGCGATAGTCTTTTCTTCCCTATTGTGATGCATATACGAGTTAAAAGACTTATCGGATGAGAAAAAATGTTGGGCGGGATTTGATTTTGCCCATGTGGAATTGTTTGGATGGTTGTGGTTTGCTATTGGTCGATTTCATGTGAGTGACAGGTTGCCCCGCCCTCACGCCAGTAAACACATCATCAGAGAAGAGATGTTGTTGCAAGAGGGAGGGGAAGTTATTCTGATTAAAGATTACATGAAAGTAAAATAATGATGTGCATGAGTAAATAATTTATGGTAAATACAGCAATATTCCATAAAAAAATAACTTACTGAACATGCTCTTAGTCTTGGCGAAGTCATCATTATAAGCAAACTAATAGTCTATCTTCTATCTAAATGCCATATTCTCCTATACAAACATCAAATGACATTTATAAGATAGATAATAAATAAATTTAATGGATTTGGATGTTACTCAAAGAGACAGTTGTCTTTGTCCTTTTTGGTTTAAGTTACATCACTCACAGATGCAAACCACAATTTGCCATAAGTTGCTATTGCTAATCAGTAGTGGGTTGTATTAGGGCAACTTTCTTATTCGACAGAGTGTTGGATTTATCAAACCTATAAGTGCAAGTTTAGTCCCCGGTAATGTTATGCTCATTTTCACAGCAGACTGATCTCATGAAATGTCATGTAGGCTCTGTATGACACCAATTCGTTTTTCTATTTTTGCCGTGCTATCAACATGCATAGTCGCTTTTCAGCTATAACGCCGCTCATCAACGCCGTTGACTTAACGTTACATTACTGTATAAATATATGACCTACCCCAACCCTGTCCGTGGTTGGTTAATACCATTTATGAGTCTTCCCCCAGGAAAAAAACATGGCTCCCCAGATGTTGCTTCGTTTCGCTCCGACATTTAACAGTGTGAACATACACGCGGAATCACTCAGACATTTAACGACGTAGAAATGCGTATATAGATAACACGCCACTTGACTTGAAAGTGGCATGTATGTTTACGCAAAAGTCACAATGCCATGTTGTCCACAGAAGAAAACGACTGCAAATTTTAACTGTGTAAAGTTGTTAAACGTTTATCTAGTCAACTTTGTCTTTGACGTTGGCACGAAACGAAAATTCATATGTAAGTTATTCACATTCAAATGTATGTTATGGATTATTTGTTATATTGTTATATGTTATTACAGATTATTATATGTATAATTATTGAGAACTATTCGTATGTGCTTTTGTTGATGCATATAACCTAGCCTCCCTATTATTTTTTCTTTTCCGCTAATCCGTTAAACTCAGGGGATGATTTACACGACACCGTTTTCAACTAAAAACTGCGTTTTGGGTGCCTGAAAACGCAGACTTTTGAAAACGGGTTTCAAAGTGCAAGTTTTTGAAAACGGTCTCCGTGTAAACAACAAAAACGACGATGACGTCATGCATCATGCGCATTACGTGTTCAGTCTATACTGTATCATCGCCATCTAATGGCCCGGCAGCAAAATACAGCGTTTTACAAAATACAGAATTTTTTTGACAATGGTGCCGTTTGTACGTGAAAAACTTTTTGTAAATGTACCCTTAGATATATGAATTTGATATAGCAGTGGTCTTGGTCTTATACTGCCTCCTAGTGGTGTGGATGTAGCGTCACATCAAAGCAAAAGTTGCAATAATTCACAGTCAGTCATTATTCATTTATAACACAAACATTTAGTTCCAGGGGTGGTTGCTGGTGGGATAAAACTAGCACTATTCGGCTGGTCATGTGATCTCAACATGTCTGCCCCCATGAGGAGATCCACTGTAAAATAAAGCTGGTGTTATCAATATGACTGGAGTCTTCATCTCATTTGACTGAGCATGATATTTTTCCAAAGTACTATTCATCTCCTTATATCTTTTTTTAACGTTTTAATAAGTGTCTGAGTGCACCTTTAAACGATCAATCACCTTAAACGTTGAATTCGGGTAGCCTGTTATACCCGTGGTTACTCAGCATCAAAAGTGTGGTTAGACTTAACCAAAAACGGTGTTTTCGCAACTTCAGCAGGGTAAATATTTTGCGTTCTCTGCAGCGTAAACAAAGGCAGGTCTGAGTGAATGAATTTGAGTACTCGTAATCCTGGGTGAAAACAAACACAGCCCTCCCCTCTACGGAAGCTCTACTGTACTTTATCAGCTGCTGGTTTACTGCCTCCAAGGTGGTTTTGTTCCTCATTGCACATGCACCCGCATGTCTGAGTCAGTGTCATGTTTGCTCTGTGTGTGTGTTTTGCTCGTTCAGTACGATGCTGCTCCCATCCAGCCTAGCGTGGCGTTGCGTTCCTGTGCTTCTTCATCAATGGTAAGGACTCAGCTCAACTCCAGCCTTCCTCACTGTCTCAGTATGGAGGTCCGCGGGGGTGAGGCGAACGCCCAAACATCGACCCTCAAGCCTCCACAATCACGCAAGAAGGAGGACTTCAGCTTTGGCAAAATTTTAGGAGAGGGTTCCTTCTCGACGGTGGGTACAATTGTTGTGATTTTGCAATTTAATCATTAGCAATTTAAGGACCAAACAGCCGATATTTTTGGTTGTTGAACAACAATAAAGTTTTACGATGGCTCCATTGATTTGTTGTAATAGCTGAACACATTTCAATTGCAGGTTGTGCTTGCAAAAGAACTTGCCACAGGAAAGGAATATGCAAGTAATGGGCAATTTATGTCACATACAAATGTATTATAGTAGTATTATCTTAATTGAACCACACTGATGTCATCTGAAATGTGTTTTTGTTTTGTTTTTTCAGTGAAGATTCTTGAGAAGAATCACATCAGGAAAGAGAATAAAGCACACTATGTGTTCAGAGAGAAGGATATATTGTCAAGCATAGATCATCCCTTTTTCGTAAAGCTCTACTTCACGTTTCAAGACTCGCATAAACTTTGTATCCTTTTGGGGAGTCAGGGTGTTGAGCTGTGAAGCTATGCAATCAGGTCTGTGTTTGTTAAACTCATTAGTACTTTGTTAAAATGTTCTTAACTTCTAATCCGTCAGATTTCGCCCTCAGTTATGCAAAGAATGGAGAACTACTTAGATACATTCGCAAAATAGGCTCATTTGATGAGACTTGCACGAGATTCTACACTGCTGAGATCGTTTGTGCACTCGAGTATTTGCACGCACTGGGAATTATTCACAGGTAATTCGACTAACAGTACGAGTTGGATTGAAATTTGCATTTTTTGAATATGCATGCATTTGTTTGTTTTTATTTAGGGACCTTAAACCAGAGAACATCTTGCTGAGCGAAGACATGCACATTCATATTACGGATTTCGGGACAGCGAAACAGTTGTCTTTGGACAGCTCTCAAAGTAACGTATAGTTCATGAATGTTTCATTGAATTGCTTTGCTCTGGCTTGTGTTTTTCATAACAACTGCCGTTAACTTCCTTATAACGTTTCATAACAAACATGAAGTGTTTGTTATCTGTAGATACACTCCCAACAGTGCTCAAGTAGCATAAATATGGGACGGTCTATCATTTTTCTTCTACAAATTAAGTAATTTTTAAGTTCATTGAAATTGAAAAAATTGAGTTGATACAATGAAGGCGATTGATTTAATCATCAGAAACTCAAAATATTATGTTATCTGAAGCACATTAATTACAATTATTTGATTAAATACCACAAACAGTTTATGAGTTGTCAGCAGGGCTACGGATGTGATGATGTTTGTCCCTCCTGAATCTAAACCTGAAAGATTTGTCTTTACAGCAAGAGCCAATTCTTTTGTCGGCACTGCACAGTACGTTTCTCCGGAGCTGCTGACGGAAAAATCAGCCTGCAAAAGGTTTGGCCATTTAATGTGCAATAGCGCAATATTACCAGATTAAGATGTTAGTCAATTGCTTATTTTTTATTTTTATTTTCTGTGATATTTCTCTTTTAGTTCGGACCTCTGGGCTCTGGGTTGCATAATCTATCAGCTGGTGGCCGGATTACCTCCGTTTAGAGCTGGGTGAGTTACTGATCGATTCAGATTTAGTTCAATTAAACGTTTTTAATAATGCTTTGCTCTACAGCTGAAGCGCTGGTGGTTGATCACTGTTGTAATTGCAGTTTTTAAAAACATGGTGTGAAATAACAGGAAATGTTGGCTTTGGTGTTTATGACTTGTTTGTGTAGACAGTACAGAGGGCTTCTGAGGAAACCCCAACCACTGGGTCACGTGACCCGCTTGCAGTTTTGGTTACATTACAACCAATAAATTGGCTCAGACAGCCTTTAAAAAACAAAACACTGAACCACGTGGCTGTAAATGAACCCTTTCCTTCTCTAAACTGATTATTAAGAGCTCTTCCGTTGTGAGACTACAAATCGTTCAGTCGATATTGATTTGGTTGAGTTAGTGATTTGCTTTTGTCTTTTTTAGGAACGAGTACTTGATTTTCCAAAAGATAACAAAGCTGGAATATGAATTTCCTGAGAAGTTCTTCCCTAAAGCTAAAGATCTGGTTCAGCGACTGTTGGTAATAATAGTTTGTTTTTATTACATAAATTCACTTTCAGTTGATATGAAGAAAATTCATTGTTTATCTCCTGGTTTCAGTCTTTGGACCCTAGAAAGCGGCTAGGATGTGAGGAAATGGGTGGGTTCAATCCACTAAAAGGCCATATGTTCTTTGAGACTATCTCATGGGATAACTTGCCGGTTCAGATGCCACCCAAGCTGACCCCTTACCTACCAGCCATGGCTGAAGATGATGAAGACTACTATGGCAATGTTAGTCAGACTTATCTTACATATGATCCACTATACTGTGCTAAATTACTGGCTTTTGTGCTATTTTGGTGTTATTTTTTTCCCTTGTTTTTTGCTTTTGTTTTATTGTTGTGTTGTTGTTGTTTTTTTTACTTTTTATTTAGGTTTTTTTTTGTTTTGATTTATTGATGTTTTTTTTATCTTTTTTTTTGGGGGGGGGCTTTTTGTTTTGTTTTATTGTTGTGTTGTTTTTGGTTTGGAGCTTTTGCTTTGTGTTTTTCTTTGTTTGGTCTTTGTTTTGTGTTTTTTTTTGGTCTTTGTTTTGTGTTTTATTTTGTTTGGTATTTGTTTAGTGTTTTTTGTCTTTGTTTTGTGATTTTTTTTGTGTGTGTTTTTTTTGTTTGGGATTTGTTTTGTGTTTTTTGTTTGGTCTTTGTTTCATGTTTTTTTGTTTGGTCTTTGTTTTGTTTTGTTTTTTTTGGTCTTTGTTTTGTGTTTTTTTTATTTGGTCTTTGTTTTGTGTTTTTTGTTTGGTATTTGTTTCATGTTTTTTTGTTTAGTCTTTGTTTTGTGTTTTTTTTGTCTTTGTTTTGTGTTTTTTTTTTAATTTGGTCTTTGTTTTGTGTTTTTTTTTGTCTTTCTTTTGTGTTTTTTTGTTTGGTCTTTTTTTGTGCTTTTTTTTGGTCTTTTTTTTTTTTTTTTTGGTCTTTGTTTTGTGTTTTTTTTGTTTGGTCTTTGTTTTGTGTTTCTTTGTTTGGTCTTTGTTTTTTTAGCTTTTGTTTTTTGTTTTATTGTTGCGTTGTTTTTGTTTGGACCTTTTGTTTTGTTTTGTTGTTTTAATCAGAATTGATCTCTTATGTCTGACATTACAGATACCATTTCATGTTTTCTTTAAAGTCTGCTTTAAATCAAAACTGACCCTATTCACTTTGTTTGCGGGCATTACCAGTATTGTGGTGAACAATTAACCTGCGCAAAGAATTATTTTTTTTTTTGGTCGTAATCTTTAGTTAAAATCCAAAAGTTTCCCGTTCTTTCTCTAATGGGCAGAGAGTCCTTAAACGGTCTCCTCCAAACATCAGTCGGCTGTAAGCTAGAGATGGTGAAGAAGTGCGCTAAAATCAAGCTTCACTCTTATTTTTTTCACATTCAGTGATCTTCAGAACTACCTCACAGTATTTTAGTAAAGTTGGTCACAACTTCCTGTTAAATAAAATTAAATATTTAAGTGAGTATGGTCAGTTAATGGTACAAATTGTGAGCTCCCAATTGCAGTCTCACTGGGTCTTGGGTCACTGTGTACTGATTTGCTGTTTGCTTTGGATCCCACAGTATGAAGATCTCCTCAGTCAGTTCAGCAGCCTGCAGGTGGCTCCATCCAGCTCATCTCAGATCGCCCCACTGAGACCCTGCAGCAACATTGAGCAGTACATCCATGACCTGGACAGCAACTCCTTTGAGCTACACCTGCAGTTCTCCAGTGAGGAGAAACGACTTCTCCTGCAGAAGCAAACAAGAGGCAACCCTTGGTATGTCACAACCTTCATTCAGAAATTAGTTGTCCAGCTCATAAACATTCAGTCTGGTTAAATATTAAATTATCATCATGTACAGCAACAGTTAAACACACATTCATTTTGTTATTATACATAGTTAGGGATTGTGTGGGTGTATGCAGTAATAATGATTAGTTTTTATCTCACGCATTTCCTTTTGAGTTTTTTTTTTATTGCATGTCGTAAAAGAAACTCTTGATCATTATAGTTCTGTTTTCAATCGGTCAACAACACGGGTAGCACTGCCAGCTTGTTATTCATTAACATTTGTGGGTTTTTTTTCTGTCTCAAAGGCACCAGTTTGTTGAAAATAACTTGATATATAAAATGGGACCCGTTGACAAAAGAAAGGTAACATTTTCCTTCCTGTATCTTATCTTAAATGGTATGAAACAGGTGCATGTTTTAAAAAAAATAAATGTGTTAAGTGAGAAAACAAATAGCGCCCTCTTTTGGTTTCCTTTGGTAAGTGTTTTTAACCCTTTCTTGTTTGTCATTTTCACAGGGACTGTTTGCTCGACGCCGTCAGCTTTTACTGACTGAAGGACCACATCTATATTACGTCGATCCAGTGAATAAAGTACTGAAGGGGGAAATCCCATGGTCTCCAGAGTTGCGCCCCGAGGCCAAGAATTTCAAGACATTTTTTGTCCACACGGTACAAATTATAGTTATTATAGGCATATATATAGCTATTTTTTATAAGCATTTGCCTAATAGGCAGTGCTTCTCTGCGAGCTTTAGTTATAGTAACATGGTACTTTGATAAACACATCATACTGAATGAATACTATCATTTATAAGCCGTAGTGCACACGGTGCTTCTTGGGACTTTGCGAAATGCTGCTAAATCTTGTCATTGTTTTCCTCATATGCAGCCAAACAGGACATACTACCTAATGGATCCCAGTGGAAACGCAGACAAATGGTGTAAGAAGATTCAAGAGGTCTGGGGAACCATTTATCACTAACATAAGACTACTGGCATGACTGGTCATCAGAGGACCACTGGACTCAAGGCAAGTCTGAGAGGTGTGAGCCCTCCACCATTCAACTACCAAACAGGAAGATCTGTTCATTTATGGGACTAGTGCATCAATATTTCTTCTTGAAGACAAAATATGTTTTGCTTGCAGTGTTTTTGTCACGTTTAGCAGTTGTAACATAAAATCAAAGATCAGTAAAACTCAGCAAATCCACAACATGTACACTTTATGTGTATATATATATACTGTATAGGAAAATATCCACAAAAACACTCATAATCTGTTGCCTTTTACGTAATAATAAGAGTGCTTTAGGATAGCTATAGAGGACACTGAAAATGATCCTACAGGTCAAGTAAATATTAAATTGATCCTCAAATCGTTAATATATTTATATTTATTCTGAGTCATCTTGTTCACCTGTATCATATTACATGAAATTATTATCATCAGAAGAAGAATCACTGTTATATTTAATATGAAATGGCAATGGATTTTGTGGGTTCACACGTGAAACTCGCACTTGGTTCCTTAAATCTGCTGTTTATATATATTTTTTATATTATATTTTATTTATAAACATTGGTTCAGATTGAAAACATGTACTTGATAAGGTACGTTACACAGTATACACTGCAGGCGAGCGGCTCTGCGTTTTGCAACAAAAGTGGATGGCTGTCGACGACAGTCACATTGTGTCGTACCATGTGAGTCTCTTGCAATGTAGATATGGTGTAATACCTACGGGAATTGAGCTGTGAAGAGAATCGCAACTGTAAATAAGGGCCGCGTTCGGAGATGCAGTTTTTGACCGCTTTATTGTACATTGAAAAGGATGTTGGTCCAGCACACGCAAATGAAAATGCTGTAACCAAGTGAGAATTAAGCACAGAAGTGTGTTTTTCCTCTTCTGTTGCATTTCCTCCTTCCATTTTTTTGAGGAATTGTTCAAATGTGTATTTATGATTCGACTGGGTTTGTCACCGAATATAACTGTGATGTACAGATGATGTATTATTCAGAAAGTAACACCGTGTTACTGGATTTGCACCTTGTATAATAATTTTATTCTTATATAAGATTATTTGCTGGCAGCGGCGCAGCCTGTAGTACCTTGTATTATTTAAATTCTAATATTCAGGGGCCATGTGTTGTAAATATTGAATATTGCCTTTGAATGTGAATGATTGCTGTAATTATTTACTAGATTTTTATGTGTCCTAATCAGGTCACTTAAATTATATCAGATTCAATGTTTATGCCCTTTGGTTTCTACGTACCTTTGTGGAAGCTTGATTTCAACAAGGAGTTAAAAAAAAGGTAATTGCAACTCTTTTTTTTATCTCACAATACATTTTTTGCAAGATATAAATTCATAATTGAGAGTTATTGAGAGTTAAGTCAGAATTGTGAGATATTAACTTGAGTTATATCTCACAATTCTGACTTTTTTTCCAAGGATTGAGAGATATTGTTAGTTATAAAGTCCAAATTGTAAGATATAAACTCGCAATTCTAAGAAGAAAGTTCTGACTGATTTTATATCTTGCAATTCTGACTTTATAATTCACAATTGTGAGCTTATATTTCACAATACTGACTTAATAACTTGTAAATGCCAGTTTAAATTCACAATTCTGACTTTAAAACTCATTTATATCGCTATACTAACTATAACTCGGAATTGCAAGTTTATATCTCTTAATTCTGACTTTATAACATGCAGTTGTGAGTTTATATCTCATAATTCGGACTATATAACTCGCAAATGCAAGTTTATATCTCATAATTCTGACTTAATAACTCGCAAATGCAAGTTTATATCTATAATTCTGACTTTATAATTAGCAGTTGTGAGTTTATATCTCAGAATTATGACTATAACTCGCAAATGGAAGTTTATTTCTCATAATTCTGACTTTATAATTAGCAGTTGCGAGTTTATATCTCATAATTCTGACTTAATAACTCCAAATGCAAGTTTATGTCTAAAATTCTGACTTTATAACATGCAGTTGTGAGTTTATGTCTCATAATTCGGACTATATAACTCGCAAATGCAAGTTTATATCTCATAATTCTGACTTAATAACTCGCAAATGCAAATTTATATCTATAATTCTGACTTTATAATTAACAGTTGCGAGTTTATATCTCATAATTCTGACTTAATAACTCGCAAATGCAAATTTATATCTATAATTCTGACTATAATTAACAGTTGTGAGTTTATGGGCCCTATCTTGCACCCGGCGCAAATGACTTTATACACAAACGCATGTCTCATTCCTATTTTGCACGTGCGCAAAGCGGGATTTTCCCCTCCACAGACGCACGTCGGTAAACTAGGAAATGAACTTGCGCTCCCTGGGCGGATCGGCGCAAAAAGGAGGCGTGTTTCGGCGCAAACATTCCCTGGTGCTATTTTACACTTCCAGAACACAATTGCGCCACTGACCATAAAAAACCTGGTCTAAAGTCAGTGGCGCGTTGCGCGTTGTTCATAATGCTATTTTAAGCGCGCATGCTTGGCCATAATATAGCGGGTAGGCCTACACAACGCGCATATACTGATTCTCTCATCAACATAGATGCAGTAGTTTTTATTTTTGCAAATCATACATTATAACAAGGAAAAATATTAACACATGAGGGAAATCATTTTGGTTTACATGAAGATGAAAAAACTGAAATACCCATTTCTTAAGGCTATTGTAGTACTAAGGATCAGACCTGTTTGCCCAATAGTGGCAAGAAACATACGTATAGGCTATAATGTTTAACCGACGCTGATGTGCAAGAGTTTCTCCCATCCCTATACAACGTCACTTCTGTCTTTCACTGTCCTGACAAGAACGTCGGTCTCATCGACTGTGAACGCTCCTGGCGCGCGCCTGGTAAACCCGCCGTTATAATAACAATCCGTCATGCAACATGCGCACCTGTTCTTAAAGGGTATGTTGGATGGCGCTCGGATTGGTTTATTTCACGTTACGCCCAAACCACACCTATGAATAATGAAGCTACTTCAGACCAACCTCTTTTAGATTTGCGCCAGGCGCAAGAGGCATTTATCCCGCCGGGAAAATAGCAATAGCGCCGGGACCCACCCACAAAGTTACTTGCGCCATGCGCTTTGACACTTGCGTTTCAGATCGTTAAAATAGGGCCCTATATCTCATAATTATAACTTAATAACTCACAAATGCAAGTTTATATCTCATAATTCTGACTATAATTAGCAGTTGCGAGTTTATATCTCAAAATTCTGACTTAATAACTCGCAAATGCAAGTTTATATCTCATAATTCTGACTATAATTAACAGTTGCGAGTTTATATCTCATAATTCTGACTTAATAACTCGCAAATGCAAGTTTATATCTATAATTCTGACTCTAATTAGCAGTTGTGAGTTTATATCTCATAATTATGACTTAATAACTCACAAATGCAAGTTTATATGTCATAATTCTGACTATAATTAGAAGTTGCGAGTTTATATCTCAAAATTCTGACTTAATAACTCGCAAATGCAAGTTTATAGCTCATAATTCTGACTATAATTAGCAGTTGCGAGTTTATATCTCATAATTCTGACTTAATAACTCGCAAATGCAAATTTATATCTATAATTCTGACTTTATAATTAACAGTTGCGAGTTTATATCTAATAATTCTGACTTAATAACTCGCAAATGCAAGTTTATATCTATAATTCTGACTCTATAATTAGCAGTTGCGAGTTTATATCTCATAATTCTGACTTAATAACTCACAAATGCAAGTTTATATCTCATAATTCTGACTATAATTAGCAGTTGTGAGTTTATATCTCATAATTCTGACTATAATTAGCAGTTGCGAGTTTATAGTATCTCAAAATTCTGACTTAATAACTCGTAAATGCAAGTTTATATCTCATAATTCTGACTTAATAAATCGCAAATGCAACTCATATCAAAATTCTGACTAAATAACTCGCAAATGCAAGTTTATATCTCATAATTCTGACTATAATTAGCAGTTGCGAGTTTATTTCTCATAATTCTGACTTGATAACTCGCAAATGCACATTTATATTTCAGAATTCTGACTTTATAACATGCAAGTTTATATCTCATAATTCTGACATTATAACACACAAATTAAAAAAAGTTGCAATTACCTCATTTATTTTTTTTATTCCATGACAGAAACAATCTTTCATAAACCTTTAATGAAACTGCAGGATGTTGATGAGAAAGTGAAGTCTCATAATAAAAGTATACATGAAGAGTAACATCTTTCTGCTTCTGCTTCTGACAGACTGTTGGTAGCATGTGCAAGACAGCAGTGCTAAGACAACAGCTCCCAGTAGACTTCCCCTGTCTTTTACAGTTGGGTCTCTCATGCATGCTGGCTGTTTACATTTCTCAACATCTTGCAGCGCTGAAATGAGGTCACGTTGAATGAACTCGCTGTTCAGCTTTCCAGGTCTTAGGTAAACATACAGTAAGAGAATGCCCACAGGCATTTCCTACGCAGAAAAACATCGGCTATGAGAAACACATCTCACTTAGCAATAGCAGGACCATCAAGTGATGATAAATGCCTGCTATTCGCTGTACTGTCTTTTGTATTGTCAATGTTCACATGGCTCTCTCAAATGATCTTCATTCTAGACTAATTGCACATGAGAACACAACTGCATAGCATTGAAGCAGATAAATGATAATCTGAATAAACCATAGAAATATGAACTGAATCACTACTTTACTAAGCCATTGAAATATGAACTTTATTTGTCTTTGTCTGACTGAACCATTCAGATATGAACTGTTTTACTTGTACAGTATATGATTAAACTATTGAAATGTTATCTGTTTTACTTGTGTTTATCAAACTCTGGAAATGTTAACTATTTTACTAGTGTTTTTTTTTTTTAATAGACCATACAAATACAGTCATTATCACTGTTGAAGATTGTTTCCATCACATAAGAAAAAAAGCATGCTTTTGTAAATTATATTTTATATAAATTATTAAATCCCATACAAAATAGTCATAATTATGAAACAATTATGAAATTATCAGTTAATTGTGACAAAGATTACAACTTTCATAATGATATGGCAAATTTTGTGCGTAGTTTATCATAAGAGTTTTATCTCATAATTATGAATGTATTTTTTTTTAATTCGATGTTTTGTCATAACTGACTTTTTCCTCATAATTTAGTTTTTTTAAAATCTCAGTTTTATGTTGTCAATTGATTTATTCATTCATAATTTCAGCTTTTTATCTGGTAATTTGTAGACTTATCTCTCACCATACCAAAGAATGCCTTTGTTCTTGATGTTTTACCTTGTCAATCGATTTAGTCATTCATAATTTAAGCTTTTTATCTGGTAATTTGTGGACTTATCTCACAAGAAGTATGACTCACCAAAGAATGCCTTTTTTTCTTCTTCATATGTGACCGAAATTGGCTTCTATACTTCTCTCTTCTAAATCATTCTATTAACAATTTGACAAAAAAGGTGTTCATCTGACTAAACAATTTAAGTAGCCTAAGTGGTTTTACTAGTGTTTAATACTACTGTACACACTTTGGCAGTCATAAATGTATGTCCATAATCATGTGGCTGTTAAATAAAAAATCATGTGGCTGTTCAACAATGACATAATTGTTCCAAACGTTCAAGACGCAAAGAGCTGCCTAGCTAGGATGCGCATCACGGCGCTTTCACTATTCTTGCGTGGCAAAAGTGCGGTCTAGATAGACATCTCTGTGTGTATGGTGACGGAGCCTTTGTGAAGGGAGGGCTCAGGGAACAGCGGCTCTCAAACTCCCCACACACACTTCCTGCTCTAGTGTCGTTCAGAGTCAGCTCAGTCCCATCAGTCGACAGCCAGGCAGCGGGAGCCAGAGGAGGGATGGCGGAGAAGAGCCCTGACCCGAGCGGCTCGAATGGTCGGAGGTGTCCCGCACTTTTTCCCGGGGAGAGACTGCAGCCGCCCGGAAGCGGCTCGTCCAAATGGGTTCGCCTGAACGTCGGCGGCACATACTTTCTCACGACGAGACAAACACTGTGCAGAGACCCGAAGTCTTTCCTGTACCGCCTGTGCCAGGCCGACCCCGACCTCGACTCTGACAAGGTATTTATACCGCGAGCTCTTCACTAGCATGACAGTGAACACTAACCGCGACTTCACGTATCCGGACTTTAGGAAAATCAATTAAACTGTGTAGACGCAAAATAATGGGTTTATAGTCTAACATTTCGCTGTATTGATATATTTTAATATTTTAGCTGGATGGCTAGCTAGTAAAGTTACAGTCAATGGAGCTCCGCTTACTAGCTTAGCTTCACTGATAACACTTGATGTGGCTTGTTTACTAAAAGTTAGCTCTAGTCTGTCAGATATGTTTAAAGAGGTTGCTTGTAGTATATTTTGATTAGCATTAGCTCGTTTCAATACGAACATAAGTCACAAAAATACATCGCCTGTAACAGTTAGTTCTTATATCAGTAACGTTACAAACTTGCATGCTAACGTTACATGTCAAGTGCTAATTGCAGAACTTTCATTACTGTTTTCACTAAACCTTAAATAATAATAATAATAAATATATTATAAAGATCACTTGCCTGTTTAACAGTTTGACTTTTTTTCTGACTGGATACCTAGAAATATTAACTAAGTTTCTAGCTATAGACTATTGAAATGTTGGTAACTGTTTATAACTTTACGTCTTTACCATTAAAATCATTAGTTAACGTGAATTAATAATAAGCAATACTCTTACAGCATTTATTAATCTTGGTTAATAGATGTCTAGATGTGGTGCAATTTTAACATGAATATTTTAAAGTAATTATTCAAAATATTAAACATTAATAATACGAACATTAATACCGGTATGAATATATTGAGTTGAATAATTTAACACTAAAGCATTATTAACTAACAATTCATAAAAAAAAATATATTTATTAACCTTATATGGCTATTAAATGCTGATTATTGCCGGAAAGTTTGCTCTGTTCATTTAGAACATCAAAATGCATCAGTATCCAATGCAAAATATTTAATGTTAAAGGTCCATTGAGTTAAATTTTTTTTTGTATGAACATGCTAGCCGTAATGAATAAATAGCTGCAGGGTTATGAAATGTCATTCTACTGTATATACAGTACCAATCCACAAATTGCACATTTATTATTCATAATAAGTAGATTAAGGTTTTGAATAAGCTGGTGTGTTCGAAAACAATGACAAATTTGATCACGTGTTGGAAAAATGGATCACGTGTTTTTATGACATCACCGCGGACTTCCAATCAAATGCTCTCTAGAATCTAACGCCCGTTTCACACATACTCCGTTTGCAGTGCGTATGCGGTCCGTATTTTTTTCCGTACCCATGTTAACAGGTCAGAGCTTTCACACTGCACGCGGATGCAGTCCGTCGATCCGTTCCAGTTGCGGTGCGTATACAGCAGTGCAGAGATCGTTTCCGTACCGAGTCTATTTCTGCTGTGCTGCAAACGCAGAAATAAAGTGACAGCGCACGATTTGTGGTCACAATGAACTCAGATTGCCCTCGAAATGTAGTAGTTTCACCATAAATGTATTTAATTCAATAAAATGTAGTAATCTCTCCATAAATTGTTTCATATTTTTACTTTAAGACATCTTAATAAGTAATGCATGGAATTGTATGCATTCGTTGTTTAAAGTGTTTAAACGAGCATGCGTCAATTCAAGTTTATAAAAGAGAATCGCAAAGCCATGGCAAAACTTTTATTTTAATAAAAGTTGCTGCATATGGTGAACATATTTTGATTACCAAAAACCACGACACATGGCCCAGAAAACAAATGATACTCGAAGTTTACTCAAAGATGCCTTATTAATTTCAATAGGCCCTACAATTATAGGCTATGCCCCCTCTGTGGATAGAAAATTGTTATATTAAGACACAAATTCAGATAGCCCAGGCTTCTCAGAGGATACTCAACATGTTTTATTATGACAGGTTTAAAAAATAATGAATGAAATAATGATTAAAAAACAATGTCTCTTCTGTATTAGAAAAAAATAAATATATAGCTAAATATTAATTAACTAAAAGAAATACCTTCAAATTGAACAAAAATACCTCTAACAAACGTACAAAAACGAACTAGTTTTCTTCCTCTTTATCCTGTTTTTCTTCCTCATAATCCTTGTTTGCTCATCTCCTATATTTTGCTCTAAAGCTGATCTTTCCCAGCGTTTTTTTTTTTTTTTTTTTTTTGAAAACCAGGACATCACTTTATAAAAAACGTCCAGGACAGGACGCCAAAACAGGACATGGATAACAGGATTGTTGGTCACTGGTCACTCTATTGCTGCATAACTTCTGATTTTGAAATAAAAATTGCGAGTGTTTGTGGTAGCTACAGCTCACGCACTGCAAACACAGCATATGTGAAAGCACTTTAGCGCGTGCGGCTCCTGTACCGGATACGCACCGCAACACTCACCGCATACGCACTGCAAACGGAGTATGTGTGAAACGGGCGTAAAGCTTCGCCCCCCATTCAATAAATTCCACCTGGCCAAAGCAACTGTTCACACGTCACGGAACCGAATGGGTTGGATATTTGAGTTTGGTTGCTCAAAAGCTTGAGTTTGATTATGTTTTCTAACTATACGTTGGTTAAGAATGAAATTGCTAGAATTTATTCACAACTCTACTATTGAATCCAACCTTTCATCAGCGCTCGGATTCGCTTCCATGGTGCTATCAAGTACGACTTGTAGTTTGTGAGGTAAACTAAATGCTATTGGCTATTTGAAAAGGGGGAGGAGCTGTTCAATATGCCCCGCCCAGTGTTGCCAACTTGGCGCCTTTGTCGCTATTTTTAGCGACTTTTCAGACCCCTTTAGCAAAGAAAATGTCAAAAAAGTGAAAAATTTAGCGACTTTATTATTTGTAATACTCACTATCACAGAGTCTTATTTCATCCGATTCACAAACAAACTCTCTCTTAATTCAGATAATTTTCAACATAGGCCTATAAAAAAGTCATCCACTTTATCATATAGCTACTCGTTCTGTTGTCTGACAAAAAACGGAAGTGACATTGACATTCGGCTATAGTATATTAAATGGAGGATTAATTTAGAGAGAAAACACATAAGGCAAGTACGACACGATGGCATCATTAATATGCTAATTCACTTATGACATCACCTAGCGATATTTAGCGACTTTTAGGGAAGGCCGTAGCTTCCTTTTACAATGCAAATGACATAAATGCATCATACAAAAAAAGTGCGCATTCCAAGGCACTTCAGTGGCCTTTTAGAATGCAATCTTATGCTATAAAATATTTGACTAGTGCTAATCTAAATATAATAATTATTGTTTTAAACTAGTGTTTATCCAATTAAACAATTTCTCTAATGTTTATCTGGTTAAACTGACAATATTAGAAATTATTAATATTATTTATGTGGTTTAATAGAATTGTTGTAAAGTGTTTATCAGGAGTAAAAAATGAAAACTGTTAGTCAGTTTACTTTGTAAATAAAAATTTAATATTAGTGATATCAAGTAGGCTTTTTTTATGTAGTAATTTATTATTTTCTATGGAGTTATTGGTTGTTAAATACCTTTACCTTACTTTTTTAAGCTGTGAGCAAAACAGTTAATAACTACAAATCTTTTAATGCTCGCACACAACGCGTAATAATTTTCAGGAATTGATCCTGAATAGAATTAGTAACCAATTAAACTGGTATACTATAATTAGTGAATGCACTAATTTGTATCATGTCATACAAGTATATACTGGTCTTTTTTTAATTAATCCTCTAGTTTCTTCTATGTGACACAAGAAGAAATAGGTTGCCTGCATGCTTTTAAACTTTTAAAGGTCAGTATGCATCATTTATTAGGGCAACGGCAGTTGAAAGCTACTAAAAGACAAGTCGTTTCTTATGTTTCTCTGCTTCGTCAAAAATATTTCTGATAAATAAAGTTGTCTTCATTACAAAAAAAATAGAAATTTTAACTGTGAAGTTGCTCTTGCCTATTGCTTTCTTTTAAGGGTGAATGTTGTGGAGTAAATCTCTCTTCTTTCCTGACCTCAATATTGATCCGTGGTAATCATGTTGTGCTGGAGATGGATCAGCGTCCCTATGGGCTTTGCTGCATGTATGTTAAATGTCAGCCACACCTTGAGTACAGATAAAGTCAGATACCCTTGAGTACTGAGAAGACACTGCCTATTATTTCTTTTAAAATGTTCTAGAATTTGAACAAACTATCTGAAAATCGTTATAGCCAGATTTAATAATCTGCTTGATGTTTATTATGCTGAAATCGCTTTGCAGGCAAGCATTGTGATTCTGATAATGCTCTTTCCTCATCCAGGATGACACGGGTGCTTATTTGATAGACCGTGATCCCACTTATTTTGGTCCGGTGCTCAACTATCTGAGACATGGGAAGCTGGTGCTGAACAGAGGCCTTGCAGAGGAAGGTATGATGGGAATGCCATTAAGAACTTCTAGATATGTCTGGACATGTTGCTAGATTTCAAAATCAGTTGTAACTTGTTTTTAAAGGAGTAGTTCACTTTAAAAAACAAAAAAAAAAAAAAAAAAAAACTTTTTCTGATAATTTACTCGCCCCTTGGTCATCCACAATGTCCATATCTTTCTTTCTTCAGTCTAAGGTTTTTGATGAAAACGTTCCACGATTTTTCTCCATATAATGGACTTCATTGGGAACCAAACGGTTCAAGATCCAAATGAGAGTTTCAGTGCAGCTTCAAAGGGCTTTAAACGACACCAGACGATGAATAAGGGTCTTATCTAGCGAACGATCGATCATTTAAAAAATAAATAAAAAACGTTTTAAGTTTTATAGATGCGCATTTGTGACTCCTGTTCGAACTCGTTCATCAAAATGAACATATCTTTTTTCGAGTCTTTTGGTTAATTCAATGAACGAAATGACTCGAAAAAAAGATTTGCTCATTTTTTTTTAGCATAGACCCTTATTCATCGTCTGGTGTCGTATAAAGCCCTTTGAAGCTGCACTGAAACTCTCATTTGGACCTTGAACCGTTTGGTTCCCATTGAAGTCCATTATATGGAGAAAATCCTGGAATGTTTTCATTAAAAACCTTAATTTTTTTTCGACTGAAGAAAGAAAGACGTGGACATCTTGGATGACATGGTGGTGAGTAAATTATTAGCAAAGTTTTTTTTTTTTTTCTTTTTTTAAAGTGAACTACTCCTATAAGTTCTGCATGTTTTGGACATCAATCTGTTTTGTCTATGATATTTTGGTTTTTATTTAAACATTTCGTCTGTAAAATGTTTCTCAGGTGTGCTGGAAGAGGCTGAATTCTACAATATCACTTCATTGATTAAACTGATTAAAGACAAAATCAGGGAGCGGGATTGTAAAACGGCTCAGGTAAGTCATGTTAAGATTGTGCTATTTCATGTCTATCAAAACAACTAATCTAAGTGTTTACACTTATATATATTTATTCGCAATTGCAAGTTTTCTCTCAATGGTGAGAAAAATAGTCAGAATTGCGGGACAGAAACTCACAGTTCTGATAAAAATTGTCAGGATTGTGGGATAGAAACTTGCAGTCGTGATTTATATATATTTTTCAAAATTGCGGGATTAAACTCGCAGTTCTGAAAAAAAAGTCAAAATTGTGGGATATAAACACGCCATCCTGAAAACGTCACAATTGCCTTTTTGAATGTTGTATTCCCTGTTGGAAACAAGCTTGAAGCAGAGCAAAAGTTATTTGTAAATCTTTTATAAAACCCTTCTTGTGTCAAATCTTTAATTGAATGGAATATATACAAATTCTTTATACACTTTACACACTTGTATTTGTGGCCCATTGATACAAAACAAACATATTAACCGGTCTGCATGGTCCTTTCAAAATGCTCCTGCTGTATCCCATGACAAAGGTGTCCTCTCAAACCTGCCTCAGCACCTTAATCTGATGACATCTCTAGGTCTGCAGGAATGACAGAATCATTTTACAATTAAATCAGAGCACCGACAAAAATAAAAAGTGTGCCTCAACTTTGCATAATATGTCAGTGTTTTTTTTTTGTATTCTCAAAGTCTGTCTTCTGCCGCCCTCAGCTCCCTGTGAAGCACGTCTACAGAGTCCTACAGTGTCAGGAGGAGGAACTGACACAGATGGTCTCCACCATGTCAGATGGCTGGAAGTTTGAACAGGTGATTGAAGCACAACACTGGGATTACTCACTTGTTTTTAGCATACCGAGGAGTTTTAATTGGAGACGCTCAAAATATCTATTCTATATCAGTTCGTGGCCGAGACTTTACCATTCAAAGGTTTCGGGTCAATAAGATTTCTACATATTTTTTTAAGAAAAGAGACATATTAAATTGATCGAAAGAAAACACATTTAAGTTACGAAAGTTTTCTATAGGCCTATGTCGCACTTCTAATTTTTTTTGTGACATAGGCCTATTACAAATAAATGTTGTTTGAACGTTCGATTCAAAGTTCTGAAAAAAAAAATATATATATCGCAGTTTCCACAAAAATATCAAGCAGCACGACTGTTTTCAACATTAATAGTAATGCATTTTTCTTGAGCAGCACATCATCATATTAGAATGATTTCTGAAGGATCATGTGACACTGAACACTGGTGTTATGACTGCAGAATAAATAGATAATTTATTTTAAATTGCAATGTTGCACAATATATATATATATATATATTTTTTTATCAAATAAGTGCAGCCTTGGTGAGCATAAGAGATTTATTTATTTTTTTTTATATATAGTGGTTTGGACAAAATGGCATAACATCGGTTGTCTGCGATGGGATTACTGGATGTATAGTTACCAGCTGATGGGTCTGGTAGGGCCCTATGAAATCGGTTTTATTTTTTTCCCAAATTCCGTTTTATTTTTTCACAAATTCCGTTTTTTCCGTTTTAATTTTTGGGAATTAGGGGTTTGGTTTTTTTTTAACGCTTGACTATTTTTTACCCTTGACTGCACACTGTTACATAAAAAGAGTGTGCTTTTAAAGTTAATGTTTAAAATGTATTAAAAAATACAAATAAATTAGGAATGACCTTAAATTTATCGAGGTAATACAGACATTTACTCGGTAGCCTTTTCAGGACAAATACTGCATGATTCAACATAACACTGCACTCTTTAAGTAACAACAGCGTCGCTCACGGAGTTGTTTCGCTTTTGTCCAGTCCGGCGCCTCATAGACAGACACGGTGTGCACGTTGCCCAGATTTGCTCCACCCGGTCTGCATTTTCACCAGACATACGTTCTTCTCCCACACAAAAACAGAATTTCAAACCAAATGTGTAAAATTCAACTAAATTCCGCGTTAATTGGCCAATTCCGCAATTCCGTCCGTGATTCCGTGATCGTGGAAATCATAGGTTCCTATGTTAGTGGGTGTTGTACGATGGTATCCAATTTCCAGTGTGGACTGATTAAAGCTGTTGTGGTCGTCTGTCGTGTCTGGTGTAGACCGGGTGTAACAACCGTGATTTATGCGCTGTTCTTTAAATGTGATGGTTTGGACATTGTGATCTTAAGCCAGCGGTTAGACGTAACTTACTGATTCAAATTTTGGGATGCTAATTTTACTATTCTTACGGTAGTTTGCAAAACAACCAGCCAGTTAAATCGATGCTTTTTCTTTCTCATAAAACCTATGAACCAACTCAGTTCAGGTTTGTGCTGACATCCATCCACTGAAAACTGTAGTGAATGGGGGTGTTTTTCTGCCTATATGTGGTGTAGAGGTGGCGTTGGCCAAAGAATGAACCGGGTGGTATAGGAGGGTTTTCCCCAGCGCAGTGAGTGAGGTGTGTGGGCTCTCCTGACCTGCTTTTGGCTCGTCCTGAAGTGCTACCTTTTATGGGCAGCTGTAAGGTGACAGAATGCCAGGAATGCCCTGTAATGCACCTTTGAAAATGCTGTGGATGGAAGCACCGATACATACAGTGTTGGGTTGTTTCCATCAGCGTTAGATGTCCTCATCCATCATAACAGGTGTTAAATATTTAGATTGGAAAATACGATGCCATTAATGCCGTGATTCGGTCTTACTAAGCCACTAGTATAACATGTACTAATAATGAACTGCATTTCTAAAGCGTCATCTCTGTTAATATTAATTTAAAAATTTACTATTATATTATTATATACATTTTAAATTAGCCTATTATTGTATAATTGTATTAATATTGGACTTCAATGAAATTCAGTAATTTTAATGATACTAAATTTTACGAAATACATGTCTATATGCCCCGATACCACTTATTCCAGAACATGTCCGATACCTATACTTTATTTTTAGTGCTTGCCTGTACCGATTACCGATACCTGTACTTTCATTGCATTTTTAACTTAAATATTGGGCAGAGAAGCCAAAAGAATATGAATTGACTTAGCAAATAGATATTTCCTTCAGTTATTTTCATGCCTAATTATGTCTGTTACACTTTTGTAGAATTACTGTTACTTTCACTATTCATATTGTTGCTCGTATCATATTGTATCTTTAATTTAATAGCACAGTTGATATCTAGAGTTGCTTCAGACTGGACTTAACCAGTCAAGACCAGTGAGTGATTTTTCTCTGTCTAAAGACGTAACTTTACAGTTAAAACACAACACAATCCACTCATTTTAAACTTCTTAAATACTGGTAATATAAACATATACTATTTAATCTTTATTTTACTTATGAACATCTAAATAATTACAGCTCTGTGGAAATTATTAAAGCAGCAAATTATTTATGATATTTTTCCAAAACCCTTGAGATGGTACATCGACTTACAATAGGTTGAATGACATGGCCTTACAGTGTCTGTATCGCTTTTACTGGCACTCTGTAACTTCAGGGAGCGGGTAGGAACCCTAGCACAAAAATAACTACAAAATTCGACTGCTTTACAGCATACATCACTTCCCCCACTTCCTCATATTCCGACGTGAGAGGCCAACGAGCGTTTTATGTTTGTTTGTTTGTTTTTTTCTGTGTGTTGTCATGGCTCCTATGTGTGCAGGCTGACAGTCATGTTTGTTATTTCTTTTTCTGGTGAAAGTGTCTCGCCTTAGGCTATAATGCAAATCGATTTTTCAAATTTGCAGATTCATCTATGGTAGCTTGATATTATAATATTGACAATATAGCTATTATCTACCACACAAACATTGAATTAGCATATCCATTATGTAAAACAGTAGCCAATAAGCTAAAATATAATACGTTGGCTTGTAAACGTGAGCTACGCAATCTTTTGACGTTTGATAAAAAATAAAGCCCATGAAACTATATTCATATGATATGCTGAAATATATGCCAATTTACCTGAGATGAAGACATTTCACACGCAACACTGATGTGAGAGACTTCTTCTTTCTTCAGAGTTCGGGGCTATCGCTTGTCAACAAATGCACGGGTGTATTCCCTGGGGTGACCATGACAGATTTTACGACAGTAGTAGAAGACAATACTGTTTCCCAACTGTAGGGGGACCCCGAGAGCAAAATTTCAAAAGTTACTTAATGCTGTTTTAATTATTGAGAGAAGTTATGTGTAAACGCAGTGATTAAAACAGCGTTCTGTCAGCAGGTATTTCAAAATGTAGACCAGCTAAAAATGATTAATTATGATAACATGCCAAATGAGATGGACACTGTAATTCCGTTCTCTTCACTCCTTTAGTGTATTGAACAACACAAACCTTTTACAACTATAGTTTAGACGAATGCTTACGTTTATGGGAAGTTGATAGACTCATGTTCTTTATTTTATCTTCTCCATTTGAAAGCGTTTGACTTTGTAAGTAAATTTTTCCTGTTGTTTTTAATGCTGTTGTTATAAATAAAAAGATGAAACTGCGGTATTATTAAGCTGCACTTCAGTAATTCAGGTTATTTAGAATTTTTTTTATATTTGTTTGAATTTTACATGCATAGCCGTTACCTGTTTGATTACTTGATCAAAGATTAAAAAAAGGCACTTTGGTGAAACTGCACTATGTTTTTGATTGTAATTATTAGTGTAATTGCAGAAGTTACAGTATTTAAAAAAGTGTTAAAACAGTTCGTTCAGTTCTATTGCTATATCAGTTCAATATATCGGGCAGGCGGACACACAAACATGCACATATTTGGTATCGGTTTTAAAATATCTATATCGGTTGATCTCTAGTTTTTTAGTGATTTCATGTGATGTTTGCTTTAAAGGGTGCAGCTATGAATGTTTAAAGTTGAGATCAATATCATCAGTGCATCTAGTAGGAGCAGTGGAAAATGTTTTTGGAAGGTTGCTTTTATTTGACTAGCATACTAAACATTGTTTACCTTTATTTTTTGCATATGAATGCGCTTGTGGTGGAAGGGTAACACGGAAACATAGTGTAGGCTTTATGCTTGGGTTGTTTTTAAGGGACAAGATGTAATTTGTGGTGCGAATGAGGGGTTCGGTGCTCGAGTGCGTTCATCCCTAGTCATTAGCAGGTGTGAGGAAGTGTCTGTGGTTTAACAACCTGTGGTGAGTGAAGCATCCAAGGCAGTGGTTCTCAACCATGGGGCCTCAAGATGACTTAAAGGAGTCCTATAGAGGGTTTTCACGACGCGTCGTCAATCCGGAAG
The DNA here is from genome assembly GCA_038021265.1 of Cyprinella venusta. Taxonomy (NCBI): domain Eukaryota; kingdom Metazoa; phylum Chordata; class Actinopteri; order Cypriniformes; family Leuciscidae; genus Cyprinella; species Cyprinella venusta. The sequence continues at coordinate 24,271,635 of CM075863.1, forward strand.
TCGGCCATTTTGGAGGCACTGAACATAAACAATAGACCTTATTCAGAGCAGCGCCATGACAGGTATGAAAGTGAGGCTGTGAGGGATAGACTTACTGTGTTTCCAATGGCATCCGCTGTAAAAAGCTGAATAAAGCTCAAATTACTGACAATTTTTTTCACAGCTTACATTGTCGGGAGTTTTTTGTCAACTGAAATTTCTTGGAAAGATATTTTTCCAGTGTTTCATAAACAGAACAATCCGAAAACACATTAAAAAACAGTACAGCCCATTGAAGAGATGCAAGTCTATCCCTCACAGCCTCGCTTTCATTCTCATTAAAAATCAAAGATGGCGCTGCCGTGAATAAGGCGTATGCCATTTAACTGAACAGACTCGCAAATTTGGCTGATTATGTTTGCTGAAAAATGGTCGAGTTTTGTTCTGTACTAATCGGTCGCAACATTTCTCTCCAAAACGGTAAGAATTTAATTAGATTGAATGGAGGATTTTAACTGTGACGAGATGATTGACAGATCAGTTTACGGCGATAGGATGCACGCGACAGATTAAAGATATCGAAGTACTATGTCCCAAAGCTTGCCTACTCTTTTACTCAAAAGTATGTACTTTTTCTTCCAAAAAGAGTATACTTTAGGGCGTTGTATAGGGGAATTGGGACGCAGCAAAGGATTACGATTTATGGCTCGTATTTTGATTTCTGATTTCCATCTATAAACAGATCAAGGGAAATCGGATAACCGGATTTTTCGTTTTCCGTTTTTGAATATCAGAACGAAAAACGAATAATGGGTTGTTTTCCGTTTTTTGTTTTCCTATTTACTAATTGTAATAGAGAATCGGGCCGTTTTTCGTTTTTTGGTTTTTTCCTTTCAAAACTAAAATCCGTTGGCAGCAAAGTACACGGACCCTGCAGCACGTCTCCTCTAACAACCACTGATGTTTACATTTTACGTGGCGTGAGAAAGTCACATACCACCAGAAATCCGATCGTTCAGACTAAAGCCGATGTCCTGATATGTGAATAGGATTTCAAACCACATCATGGATGTAGCTTGAAACGGATTACATGTGCTTTTTTGGACTTACAAAATTGAACGTAGCCTATGTCGGGATAAGAAATAGAAGGAAGAATTGCAGTACGAGCTAGAGAAGCTAGCTCATTCGGACCTTTACCACATATTAACTTTAATTTGTCAAAATTTTGCACTCTCTCCTGCTTACCAAGTCCTTCTCTATATGATTTCGCACCTAATCACATGTTTTTTTAGTGTAACAATGTGTTCAGTAGTACATAAACAGTGCAGTCCATGCGGTTGTTTACATCCGAGTGCCTCCATAATGGCCGCACATCCGGGTTACCGCCCAGAACGTGACGTCGGTGAAAACCCTCTATTGTGCTGCTTTACAGGCTCATTGTTTCTGTTTATGGGGTCTAGTAGAATACGTTTACAATATTTATTGGTTACTTTTGTTGCCCCATATGTAGGGTTGGGTATCGTTTGAATTTGAACGATTCCGATTCCTTGTTTCGATTCCGGTTCCTAACGATTCCGATTCTTTTAAGAGGCAGGGTCAAAAAAGTTTAGCTAACCTTGCTAACCAACAGTCTTTCTGAAGGAAATACTCCTTTTGTCACAAATTTTGCATTTTGCCGAGATTTCGTTATTTTTAGAAAAGTGAAGCCACACTTTGGACCGCCGACGTAAGCTACTCATGTTCGACTCGCGCAGTTATGCTAACACTTCCGGTAGATGCTTCTTCGTTGGTGTTGTTCAGCGGTTTCTTCTTCCACTCGGTGAACAGTGAATATCAAAACTAGGAATCGGAATTTTAACTTTTGAACGATTCCGGGAAAAACGAAAAGTTAGTCCCGGTTCCAATCGATACTCAATTCTCGATACCCAACCCTACCCATATGTTTTCACCCTCTGTCTGAACACTGAGAGAAAGTTAAAAAGGTAACACTTTACAATAAGGTTCGTTATTTAACACTAGTTAATGTATTAACTAACTTAAACTAACCATGAGCAATACATTTATAACAGTATTTGTTAATCTTCGTTGATGTTAGTTAATGGTAATAAAGCTGTTTATTGTTTGTTCATGTTAGTTCACAACCCTTTAACTAATGTTAACAAGATTTTAATAAAGTATTAGTAAATATTGAAATTAACGTTTACAAAGATTAATAAATGCTGTTCATTATTAGTTCATGCTAACTAATGTAGTTAACTAATGTTAACTAATGAACCTTATTGTAAAGTGTTACCGTTAAAAATGTAAAAAAGCATAATAGGACCCTTTTAAAATAAGGCAAATACAAGCATGAAAAAGGGCTTAACTTGTGTTGTAAAAAGTACACACTTTGGTATGAAGTCTGTTGGTACCGAAGTGTCACGTTTTTTGTTTGTGGATTATTTTTTAACGTTTTTTTCTGCTTTTGAAGAAATATCGTAGTATCGGGCTATAGTGCATTCTATCAGTTGCAGTTCTGGCGCCTCCATCTCAACATACTGTACAACGCGACGTACGTTCACAAATGTTAACGCAGAGATACGGGACACTGCAGTTCACAAAATGTCACTGTTTGCATGGGCTTTAAAGCCTTGCCGTTTAAACATTTCTTTCCTGTGTTGACGCGCTGTTCTAACATGCACTTTTCTGAGCACATAAAGTACACGCACTAAAAGCCTGTCAAACAGCGCCCGGTTACAAGTTATCTTTCTAGTCCGCTAATACTGTCAAATACACACAAGGTTTGCATAAACACAGTTGGTTATGTCTAAAGTGATAGCAAACGTGTCATTTGCGTGTATATTAGGCACGTCGTGTGCAGTTCTTAATGACAGTAGCCTCATAGTAAACATGCTGCTGCTTGTTCTTAAAGGGACGGTTCTCCCAAAAATGAAAATTCTGTCATCAACAATAATGCTGTTCCAAACCTGTATTCATTTCTTTCTTGTGCTGAACACAAAAGAAGATATTTTGAAGAATGTGGCTAACCATACAGTCACTGGTCATTTGTTCAATTAATTTCTTGAACGCTACGCTACGTTTATTTCATTAGTCTGTTAAGTCGTGTATGTGTAATGTGTACATCTGTTCTTATTTTTTTTAAAAACAAAGCAAATAATGGCTGATTTTTTTTACCATTGTCACTTTGCCCTAAATGTCTGCAATTATTTTTTATTTGATATTTTGTTACCTTGTAAGGCTTTGTTTTTAAAATGGGGACATTGCCTGTAATGCTCAGTCACCTGTAAAATAGTCGAACCAACATGAAAAAGAATAGTGATAAAATCGTGATTTTTCCTGGAAAAACAAAACAAAAACGTGATATTATATTTTTGCGACATCGCCCACCCCTAGACCACTTTTATTATGAATTTCTATCAGGATGAGAAGAGAGTATCAACCAGTATAACAAAAAATACGCTACTTTTAATGAAAACATGTTTTTCTTCACTTTCTTTTGATTTTTGTGGTTTTACACATTATTATCAGGCAACAACTGAATATATAGTATCATAGTCAAATCAGTTCACTATGGAAATACTGTCGTCATGTGTTTTCCTTTCCTCTCTCCTGGCAGTTGGTTAGTATCGGCTCTTCCTACAACTATGGAAATGAGGATCAAGCTGAGTTCCTCTGCGTGGTCTCTAAGGAGCTGCACAATCAGTCATACGGCACAAACAGCGAGCCCAGTGAAAAGGCCAAGGTGAGGATAACAGAACCCTTTTACAGTCTCCCATGCACTCTATCCCTCGTGCGCAGACAGAAATAGTCACTTGCACACAGATCGTAAGAAAATATCCCACAGCTCTGCTCTTCAGATGGTCACATGGCATGACAGTACTCAAAGAGTTGATTAACCAGATCAAATGTGTTCATGCCTGAGTGTTTTGTTTCCCTGCATGCTGTGCACACTGAGGATATGGAAATACTTTCTCTTTTTTTTTTCCATTATTTCTTGGTGAGGCATCATTTACATATCACTTAAACTGATAATTAGGTCTCTGCTGAATGCTGAAGGCAGTGTCGCTCGCTTGCTCCCTCCATCTCTGAATCTCTTGTTGTTAGTGCTCAATTTGACGCATGCTGTCTGGCTGTACTCGTGCCAATTTGAAAGCCCTAGAATTATATCCTTAGCTCATCTAGTCTGCTTTTATATCCCAGATAATGATGGGAAACCTGCTCAATGTTTAATGCACCCCCACCCCCCAGGTCAACAGAGGTCATGCACTGTCATAAACGCATTAGAGTGAGATCACCAAGGCATTGTTGTACGCTTCCTGTGAGGTCCACACAAACGCTTGAGCAAATAAGCAAAGGCCTCATGGGTGGGGCCAGGGGATATAGCAAAAAAGTCATATATGATTTTAAAAGATATTCAGTATACATCTGTATTTATTTGCTGTGACTTAAGGTTATATATATATATATATATATATATATATATATATTAGGGCTGTCAAACGATTAATCAATTAATCACATGTAATATAAAAGTTTTTGTTTACATAATATATGTGGGTGCACTGTGTATAATTATTTTATATATATAAATACACACACATGCTTGTATATATTTAAGAAATATTTTCATGTATATACTGTATATAGATTTATGTATAATTTATATTATATACAAATATTTTAGATATAAATATTTTTTTTTCTTAAATATACATGCATGTGTGTGTTTATATATATATATATATATATATATATATATATATATATATATATATACACAAAATAATTATACACAGTGCACCCACATATATTTTGTAAACAAAAACTTTTATTTTGGATGTGATTAATCGCGATTAATCGTTTGACAGCCCTAATATAAATTACGTATATACATACATACACACACACACGCACACACACACACACACACACACACACATATATATATATATATATATATATATATATATATATATATATATATATATATAATTTATTTATATATTTATTTTGTTTTTATTTTATATTTATTTATGTATTTTTCTATTTATTTATTTATTTATTCTATATATATATATATATATATATAATATATTATATTAAATTATAATAATATTATTATAATATAATATAATATATTATATTAAATTATAATAATATTATTATAATATAATAATATAATATATATATATATATATATATATATATTTTTTTTTTTTTTTTTTTTTTTTACCAAACTGCCATTAGCCAAGTAGTAAAATACAAAGCAAAGTCACATAGAAAGTTTACATAGTAAAGTAGAACATTAGTGAAATCCCCCCAAAAAATAACCGGCTTTTTTTCTACATATATTTATATTTTATTTATATTATAATTTTATTAATATTTTATTAAGTAGATTTTATTTTTACTTTCCATATTAATTTAGGTTGATTTTTTTTTAGTAGTTTTGTGATTTTACTTTTAATTAAATACTATTTAATATTTAATTAAATAATAATATTTATTTTTAATTCAGATTTAGTTTAATTTTGATTTAATTAATTTTAACTTATTTTAGTTTATTGTGAAGGCAACATTTCTAATTGTTTATTTACTTAAAGTTTTTCAACTAATGTTTGTATTTTATTTTATTTCATTTTTCAATGTTTTTAATATTTTTAGTTAAATTATAACCCTTATTATTAATAATATTAAACATACAGCCAAATTTATTTACATAATTTAAAATGTTTTCATAAATGATATGTACTCTGCAGATACATCTTTGAGAACATTTGAGAGTCGATTCAGTGTTGAAGTGAACCGAACAATTCTCTTTTTTATGATGAATTTTAAATCTTGTTATGAATATTTAACAAGCCTGTCCCTGTTTTATCTAAACATTGCTGACTTTCATCATCCACTCCATCCATTAACAGTTGTTCCTCTCTCACAGATTCTTCAAGAACAAGGCTCTCGAATGTGAAACAGCGGTTTTATTTCCTCCGGTCCTGCAGTTGCCGGGCAAAACAACATGCACCATATCACACCGAGAGAGAAATTTGGCAAGCGGAATGACAACCTATTTAAAGTGGATGTTCTGTTTTGATTTGGAATAATTGACACTTGTCTGTGCCTGCACAGTTATACCGGACTGTTGACTTCGGCAGATCTATCTGAATGGTTTTGTTTGAAAGGTAGGAATATGCATGTCATTAGTAAGCTGAGCAAAAAGGGCCTCAATCACGTCTGGTCCAATCATATTTACTCAGGGTCTCTAACCGACTTTCACAAAATATGTTTATCACGTCATTTGTGGTCCAATGAGCAATTTTTTGTCAAAAAAGAAAAAAAATACGTATATATATTTAAAACTGTATATATTATGCCAAGAAGTTAAATCTCATTATTTGAAATTATAACTAAGAGAGTGGAAAAAGTATTTTTGATTGAGATATTCAGATGGCTTATGCGTAACGTCGACTGGTAGGGAATGGTGGATTTTTATAGCAAGGATTTTTGTTTTAGCATGTTTGTAGGAATAGATAACGATTTTTTTTTTACTTGCGTAGTGTTCGTTTTTATACCAGAAGGGTGAAACATAACAGTTTGCCTCAAAGTTTCCTCACGTTTTGTGAGGTTTTGCTGTTGCTGCCTTGAGTTGGTTAAAAACAGAACAGAAAAATGTTTGTCTTCCATCCCCACATTCATTCCATTAGGATTTTTGTTAAACTGGAACTTTTTTAAGTGTTTTTTTGTGTTTCCATGACCCAAAAACACACCAGACACTGTTAATGAAACGCGTTGACTTTGTGAAAGAGATGTTTATAGCTAGAATTGGTTTAGATGGAGAATTAAGGCAAGCCTATTAAGGAATTGAGCCTGATTTGTTTTGGCAATACCGTTTCGAACAACGCTTTACTTACATGACAGTGACTGTTAATTAGTGGTGTTGCAGGGCTTCTTTTGTTCACACTTTGGTAAGTGATGGAGACAGAAAGGGCACTTCTAGAAGAGTGAAAAAATATTATCCACATAGTTTAACACTGCAGTTTTTGATTCGCTTTGTTTCGACTTGTTCAAGTCGAATTTAGATTCCAAATATACATAATCCTGTAGTTTTATTTAAGAAAAAAATAATATTTTGACAATGTTGCCTTTAATGAACCTACACGATATCTGAATTTCATTTGGAATTGTGGTCAGGGAAATAACACATCACTTTTGCTAGGCTAAAAGCATATCTATTTGACATTGTGTATATAGACTAAAGAGCATAATATTCAGTGCATGTTATTTTTCCTAATCCTTACACACACACACACACACACACACACAAAGGGCTTTTACTAGTGGAATACAAGCTATAATTTTTTGCAGAGATTCATCCGATCTCTTAATATTGCCTGATCGAGGCGAAGTTTACATGGCTAGTGTTTTATAACAATAATACTACACGTTTACTTACCTTGACTATGTGACACCACATTCTAGTTTGGTTTCAAGACCTGTATGTTTACATATCCTCTCGATTACCTAGTTAGTTACTGTCAACCTTGTGTCTTAGCAGCTAGAGAGGAGGTTTGGGTCCGTATCAGTGGAGTGTTCTGTTGCTTGCTCACTGAGTCAGTGTCTCGTGGTGAAATGTGCCTCTGTTATAGCCTCCGAGGCTCCACACAGTGCATGGCATCCAGACAGCGCACTGAAAACACCCATCGCTCACCGCCGACGTCCAGGGCGAGACACTGGAGAGTGATGGTTATCATCACTGTGCAGGGCTGCAGCCCTTAAACTCGTTTTTTTTTTAACGTCCTGCCTCCCAGATCTTGGTGGAGAAAGTAGGATGTGCACACTGATGCACGGATCACACGTCTCCATTATGCCCGCTTACATTAACTCGTTTCTGATGGGCGCCAGTTTTGTTTTTTTTTCCTTCGGCGGGCATGGGTGTCTGATGTCATGCATTTTTTTTGTTCTCCATTAAAAGCGTGCAATCTGCAAAATGTATTTTGAAAATGGGCAGAAGCGGACTGAAATGTCTTTTGCTCCACTTTGTCACTGCTGTTCCTATACTCTATTATCCTATAACATGTTTTTTGTATTTGTATTTTTTTTATGCTTACAATTTGTGTATTCACATAGTATATTATACATGTAATTGCAAGTTACGACCGGGGAAAATGTATATGATGGTAATGCTAGAACCTGGTCAAACTAAATAAACACTTTTGAATTCTGAAGTGTTTTTTTTTTTCTTTTGTTTTCCGTCTTGAAATACTGATATGCATCATTTCTGCATTTTTAACACAGGCTTAAATTCATAAAACAAAGTTTTGAGCAGAGATTTAAATTGCACTGGAAATATTACGCTTATGTATTTATGGTCTTTGACTGCTGGACATTTGTGGGAAGGGTATGAATTAAAGGGATAGTTGACTTTGAAATTAATTTGTAGATATGTTTTAGCTTACCTCAAGAGCATCCAAGATGTAGGCGTCTTTGTTTCCACAGTATTTTCAATTTTTATATTTTTAGGTCAAAACGTTGTCTGTCTGTCTTATAATGGAGGTCTATGGTCACCACCTCAAAGAGCATGCACAGAGAAGTCCAAATTAAACATAATTTAATGACTCGTAAATGTAAGTACACATTGATGGCCTAAGGCCTCGTCCACACGAAGCCAGAGCTTCTCCTATCCGCTATTTTTTTTTCCTCGTTCTAAAAAAAAAGTCCGTAAACACGGCGGCGTCTCGAAAAATATCTGCGTCCACACGAAACCACTGAAACCGACTGAAAACGATGTAGTAGACAACCCAGACCAGTATGCGGCGCTGTAATTCTGCCATTGATATCCACTAAAAATGCGAGAAGAAGACTTACAGCATGCGCATAAAACCTTGCGCGCTGTAAGCAGTAAAATAAAAGGCTATGAAATAATATTTCGCACAGTTGCTTATTTTCTTTTTTACCAAGAACTTTATTGAACAACCATAAATTGCCTGGTATAAAATAGGGAGACACGATATTCGATAAGTTAGCGGGCTCAGAAAATTGCCACAGAACCGGCAAAAGTAACGAATTTGTCAAATATAGTCATTTTATTGTTTATTAATAAACTAATGTTTTCTGTGTCATTCTTGACTGAAAAGAGGAAGTTGATGATGCTGCATTCTGACTCAATTCGCAGTATTGTGAACGCGCCTATGGAGTAACTTCATACGGATTAGGCTATAAAAGAGAGCATAAAGCCTATCTTCGTTTTTAATTGTTGTTTGTCGATGTTGTTTAAACGTAGCCATTTCAAGATTTCTATATATTTGAGTTTTCGGTTCATTTATGAGACGAGCTCCAGTTCACGAGCAATGCAAGTTATTTTGTGCCGGGGCGTCCACGTCCTGATTATGGCTATTGTCTTGTCTGCTATATATTTGCTTCTTATTTATTAAATGCAGGTAAGTGATTGATGAAACATTTATTAAAATAAAGATAAAATTTTATAAAAAACGAAATTCACTTCAAAGATGGGCTTTATACAGAACAAAACTTAATGTGGTCAAAATTAGGTCTCCCGATATAGCCTATTGCGCAGATGCACGCGGTTCACTTTTCATAATCAACTAACATAGTTTCAATAAACGAATAACATGTTTAAACATAAATATTAAACTGAATACATTTCTTTAATGGATATAACACGTACGCCTAACCTACAGAGAAATATAATGTCGGAGGAACATAGGGGTGCGTTTTTTGAATAGCCAAAATAGCTAATCAAATAATTCCCATCGATCGTCGAATATTATTTTTGCTTTAAATCCCCATCCCTATAAAATATACAAAATGTCTTTATCAGACAACAGACAAGCAGCATACGAAAGAAAGTAGCCTATAGGCCTAAAAAATAAAATAATAAAAAATAAATTCAAGTAAATAATAAATAAAGGAATACAAGAGGCTCAGGACTTTCTGCCGCATTATATTAGGCTATTATATTATTAATTATAGGCCTACAAGCAGTTCGGCAGTTGTTGTTGTCTGACAAGTCGACACGTGGGGTGATGACCGCATCGTTTCACAAAATATACGGATTGGCCGTCGAAACGAAAACGCAAGGGTGGCGTTTTCAGATTTATCCACCTTGGGACCCGGTTTCAAAAAATAGCGGTTTCACTCTCCCAAAACGCCGGATCCGTGTGGACGAAACGCCAATACGATAAAAAATGTATACGGATCCAGCGAAACGCGTCTTCGTGTGGACGGGGCCTAAGACACGAAACGAGCGATTTGTGTGAGAAAACGAACAGTATTTATATCGGGTTTTTTTATCTCTTGAAACCACAGCCACGTACAAGTACTCTGAGGGCGAGGGCGCTTCTGTTTGCGAACGCGCCGGAAGTGATCTCTCGTGCGCATACGCACTCATTGTTTACACAGAGATTTCAGAAGTGTTATCCTTCACTCTGAAGATCTAAACATATTTAGATATACAGGAAATTGCAATGGAAGACGATTTCGATATATCAACAGACAACGTTGATTTTTTTCGCAACCCCACAAGAGAGCACAGACCGAAGCGCCCGTGCCTTCAGGTCACTTGGACGTGGCTGTGGTTACAAGAGGTAAAAACGATATAAATACTGTTCGTTCTCTCACACAAACCGCTCATTTCGCGTCTTAGGCCATCAATGTGTACTTACATTTACGAGTCATTAAATCATGTTTAATTTTGACTTCTCTGTGCATGCTCTTTGAGGTGGTGACCATTATAGACCTCCATTATATGACTGACAAGAACGGTTTGACCTAAAAATATCAAAATTGAAAAAACTGTGGAAACAAAGACACCTACATCTTGGATGCCCTTGAGGTGAGCTAAAGCATTTTAAAAAATAATTTCAAAGTGAACTATCCCTTTAAGCCTGTTTACTGGAGTCTAGAAATGCTGCGCTGTAGTGACACAACTGGCACAGCAGAGGGCGTTTGTTATGTGTTTTAGAGTTGGAACATGCAAGATAACGTTGATCCTAACCTAGGTGTTTTCTGGCCATTTTAATGCAAAGCAATGATGGCTTTACTTCTTTCTTTGGAGATAACCATTGCTTACACAATTTAAATCAATCAGTCTGCTCTTATAATGATAGTGCTGGTGATATGATTAGTCAAGTCATTTTGTACCAGGGCCAAAAAAATCAGTCCAATTGTTCCCTCTTTTCTCATCTCTAAAAGTTTCCTTGCACCCTCCTTGTAGCCCTTTAGAGGTCCCAGACACTTTTTTTAAGAATAACTGCACCACCCACTACAATGTCCTAATTTAAATCATATAGTACTCTGCCATTCATAGATAGGCTACTCTCATTGCAATTTAACAAACGTGCCCTTGTTTGTTTGATTGCACCAAACATTGGGGTGCATTCGCTCATGCATAACCTGGGAGCCTGGTACAGGTGCACTTGTGCAATTTCCCATGATATTTCAACAAGCTGCGACACGCTCTTCTGCCTTGTGTATCTCTCTCTCTCTCTGCTTACAGGGTGCGTACTCTATTCAGCAGTGTGGGAATGCCCTGTTCCTCAATGAGTTACTGCACTTTGACTCTTAGCAACAAGCCAGCCAATCCCTCCACAAAACCTGCAGCAAGCTCAGATTTCTATTGGCCAAAAAGTCAGAAGTGATAGATTTGTTGGGGAGCAACTCGAGATGTAAGCATTATTAAAGAGAATTTGCCCAAAAGAGGACAGGACCCTGTTACATCTTAACCTGATTAAGTGCCAGTAAGAAAAACAGTGGTTTTGTTGCCTTTTTTAATGAAGTTATTTATCGTGTCATTTACATGGAAAGGTGATACATGACTTGCCTTTTAAGTAAATGAGTCATTTTCTCCTTCTGATCTTGGAGATGACGTACATCGTGCAGTGCTTTGAGAATCCACAGAATTACCAGAATCCACAGGGAGGGAAAAGCAATAAAGATATAAATGAACAGTCATTAAAGGTCATACATTTTTAATACGTGTCCTATATTGAGCTTCCGAGCTATTCTGTATGTCCATGCAGAAGAGAAGGCTTTTGTGTGTTATGCAGAACGGGTGGGCTGCAGGGGGAGAGTGGAGAGGCACAGTGAGGTTTCTGCTGGAAAGAGATGCTAGTCTCGTGTTTCACCAGACCTCATGTCAAATGACCTTGAATATGTAACAACTGGATCATCTGTGGCAGCGGGCCAAAACACATCTCAGTTCTATTGTGCATGTATTTGTACCGTAAATATCATATTTACGTGAATCAAATGTCAACTTGCATGTTATTAATAACCTTCGATAGATAAAATAAATGACAGACAGACAGACAGACAGACAGACAGATAGATATATAGACAGACAGATAGATAGACAGACACAGACAGACAGACAGACAGACAGACAGACAGACAGATAGATAGACAGATAGATAGATAGATAGATAGATAGATAGATAGATAGATAGATAGACAGACAGACAGACAGACAGACAGACAGACAGACAGACAGACAGACAGACAGACAGACAGACAGACAGACAGACAGATAGATAGACAGATAGATAGACAGATAGACAGACAGACAGACAGATAGATAAATAGATAGACAGACAGACAAACAGATAGATATATAGACAGACAGATAGACAGACAGACACAGATAGATAGATAGATAGATAGATAGATAGATAGATAGATAGATAGATAGATAGATAGATAGATAGACAGACAGACAGACAGATAGACAGACAGACAGACAGACAGCCAGACAGACAGCCAGACAGATAGATAGATAGACAAATAGATAGACAGACAGACAGACAGACAGACAGACAGATAAATAGATAGACAGACAGACAAACAGATAGATATATAGACAGACAGATAGACACAGATAGATAGATAGATAGACAGACAGACAGACATATATAGACAGACAGATAGACAGACAGACACAGATATTGATAGATAGACAGACAGATAGACAGATATACAGACAGATAGATAGACCGACAGACAGACAGACAGACAGACAGACAGATAGATAGATAGATAGATAGACAGACAGACAGACAGACAGACAGACAGATAGATAGATAGACAGACAGACAGATAGATATATAGACAGATAGACAGACAGACAGACAGACAGATAGATAGATAGATAGATAGATAGATAGATAGATAGATAGATAGATAGATAGATAGATAGATAGATAGATAGATAGATAGATAGATAGATAGATAGATAGATAGATAGATAGAGAGAGAGACAGATAGACAGACAGACAGACAGACAGATAGATATATAGACAGATAGACAGACAGATAGATAGATAGATAGACAGACAGACAGACAGACAGATAGATAGATAGATAGATAGATAGATAGATAGATAGATAGATAGATAGATAGATAGATAGATAGATAGATAGATAGATAGATAGATAGATAGATAGATAGATAGAGAGACAGATAGACAGACAGACAGACAGACAGATAGATATATAGACAGATAGACAGACAGATAGATAGACAGACAGACAGACAGACAGACAGACAGACAGACAGACAGACAGACAGACAGACAGACAGACAGACAGACAGACAGACAGACAGACAGACAGACAGATAGATAGATAGATAGATAGATAGATAGATAGATAGATAGATAGATAGATAGATAGATAGATAGATAGATAGATAGATAGATAGATAGATAGATAGATAGATAGATAGATAGATTTCTCTAAAATACTCTGTCTGAAAAACCACAAAGTATAGAGGCTGCTTCCCAAAGCATGAAATTTGCGCTGAAATCCTGTTTGACAAGATTTTTAACAAACCAACAACAGGTTGCTGTGCCCTCTTTGTGACAACTGTAACCGACAGAGCCTCAGAAACACATTATCCTCTCACATTCTCACATGGTTACTGTACAGCGCTGGTCAAGACAAGTCAAGCTTGGTGTCCTCAGTCCCTTTCACTGTCTTCAACTCCTTAATTTTTGCTGTTGACAATGTCAGTTGCAGTTTGTTTTCCACATCACTGACTGTTTTTTTGTTTTAAAGTTTATTTAATATTTCGAAGTAAGTATTCGAAGTAATGCAGCATAATATATCCAGTACAATATGAGTAAAAGGAACACAATTCTGGTTTGATAAAGGGCTTGGCGTGGGTGGCTGTAGGGGTACCATCCTGTAGGCTTAAGTAGGCTTACATAAAATGGTATAAACCATGTTTTAAACATTATTTTATTGTCGTGCCATACCCAGTGAGTCGAGTAGTGTGATAGTGAACAATAAAGTATCATGACTCGTTCGAGATTGAGGACACCCCAAATCCATAAACACCAATAGCCTACAGTAGCTACCAGAAAGTACCTGAACGAGACTGCTGCTGGGCTCTGACGTCACGGCGCACCGCCGCCCTGCAGTGTCAGTGATTTTAGAAAAGCTCTCGAGGACGAGACGGCCCACCAACACACCACTATCACTACCGGAATCCACCAGACTTGTTCAAACTGCACGGGCTAAAAGAAAACCGCTGAGTCAACGAGAACACGCGAAAACGCTACGGATTTGCATTTCACGACGAACTCTGGCTCGGTCGCGCGCATCTGCTCTGCTGCTGTCCTGTAGCATCGGGCTCGCGCTTGAAAGCGGTCGTTGCAACGGATGAACTTCAAATCTATATAGACAAAAGAAAAACAAGCTAAAGTATCTCGCCTTCGCATATTTAGCTATCGGGACAGAGCTTCATTGCCTGGGTGGAGTTGCAGTGCATCGCTCAATTATGCATGAAGAAGCTGTAAAGGCTAGCGCACTAGCAGCGCGAGCTAACCTCTGTCCTGTATTATGACAGCGATCTGCGTGCCTACAGCGTTTGATCACGCGCGGCAGTCAAGCGCGTTTGATGCTGGTGCTGATGCTGGACATGACCTCCGGTAGTAATTAACTTTTGCCCGTCGTTTTATTGACATGGCAAACGGTTAACGTTAGCCTCGACAGGCCTAGTCGTTAGCCACCGTGTTAGCTAGTAGAAATCACTTCACTGGATTATAGGGAGCGTGCAAACCTAAACGGTTTGTTTAGTAGCGAGTAATACCGGGGAGCCAGTGAACATAGCTAATACAGATGCGGAGTGAGTCGATGTCTGACACCCAGCTACAAGTTAATAACCGGCTGCTAGGTTACTGCCAACTTCACATAACTGGTTTTTAATATCTGAAAAAAAGTGGCAGGCGTGAGCGCTTCACAATGCATCTTCTCAAGGCAAATTCGGGTTGTGCCACTGAAGCAAACACTTGGATAATAGAGGCACTGCCTCCAGCTAGCTAGCCCTTCGAGAAGTACCATGCCAGATCTCGAGTCGATTTTATGCTCTAAATAAGCAGTCAGCGTTTACACTCGATTATCACCGACAGAGGGGATGCCCTAAACACTTCAAGCATGTCCAGCAAAGCTTCGGGTAAAGAGAAGAAGCCCGGCTTCAGCAAGAAGCTGTTCCGCCGGGGCTCGGTGCGCTCCGTGGGGAGTTTCATGAGCAGAGTCCTGAAGACTCTGTCCACACTCTCGCATTTCAGCTCGGAGCTGCACGCGCCCGTGGGCGACAAGGACGATGGGGGGTTCACAGCCTTCAAGAAAGAGGGCAAGGGGTCCGTCGCGTCGGACGAGAGCGACTGCGGGGGGTTTCTGTCCGGGGATAAGATCCCTGGAGTGTCCGGGTTGAAAAACCACGGCAATACGTGTTTCATGAACGCTATTCTGCAGTGCCTGAGCAACACGGAGCTGTTCGCGGAGTATCTGGCGCTGGAGCAGTACCGAGGCGATCAGACGGAGGATGAGGAGAAACCCAAGACGAACGGGGTCGTGCAGAGGAAGGGCGGTCAGGACAAAGGAGAGGTGACCGAGCAGCTGTCGGGGTTGGTCCGAGCCCTGTGGACTTTTGAGTACACACCTCAGCACAGTCGAGACTTCAAAGTAAGTTCACGCGAAGGATTATCACGACGACGTCGTTCACACACACCTGGGAATATTTACATATCTGTCTTAAAGGATTAGTTCGCTTTAAAAGTAAACTTTTGCTGATAATTTACTCACCCCCATGGCATCCACGTCTTTCTTCAGTTGAAAAGAAATTAATGTTTTTGATTAAAACATTCCAGGATTTTTCTCCATATAATGGACTTCATTGGGCACCAAACAGTTCAAGGTCCAAATGAGAGTTTCAGTGCAGCTTTAAAGGGCTTTAAACTATACCAGACGATGAATAAGGGTCTTCAAAAATAAATAAAAAAGTTAAAGTTTTATAAGCACAAATGCTCACCTTGCTCTGTTCTGTGATGCGCGTTCGTGACTCCTGTTTTCTTCTTAAAAAAATCTTTTTTCTCGAGTCGTTCCTTTTGTTCACTGAATGAACGAAATGACTCAAAAAGATTTGTTCATTTTGATGAACGAGTTTGAACAGGAGAGTCACAAATGTGTGTCACAGAACAGAGCAAGGCAAGCATTTGTGCTTATAATTTTTTTTTCAGTAAATTACCAATCATTTCACTAGATGAGATCCTTAGCCATTGTCTGGTGTCGTTTAAAGTCATTTGAAGCTGCACTGAAACTGTCTTTAGGACCTTGAACCGTTTGGTTCCCATTTAAGTCCATTATATGGAGAAAAATCCTGGAATGTTTTCATCAAAAACCTTAATTTCTTTTCGACTGAAGAAAGACAGACATGGACATCTTGGATGACATGGGGGTGAGTAAATTATCAGCAAAAGTTTTTTTTTTTTAAAGTGAACTACTCCTTTAACCATTCATAAAATGACAGCCATCTCTTTGATAGCTCCGTGGAAGTCGAATCTTTTCAAAGAATCATGTACCCTTGAAAATCAAAATTGAGTTAATCTGCCGTAATTAATATAAATGATTCATCCCTGCACATAATAATTATTATTTTTAATTCACTTGTACTGTAATCTTGGTAAAACTTTGTTTTGATGGTCAATTTTGAATATTCTGCTGACTATAAGTAACTTTGCCGCCAACGTTTTATTTTGTAGGGCTGTCAAGCGATTAATCACATCCAAAATAAAAGTTTGTCTTTACATAATAAATGTGGGTGCACTGTGTATAATTATTTTGTATGTGTATAAATACACACACATGCTTGTATATATTTAGGAAAAAAATAATATTTATATATAAAATATTTATATATAATGTAAATTAGATAAATCTATATACATGAAAATATTTCTTAAATGTAAACAAGCATGTGTGTGTATCTAAATATATAAAATAATTATACACCGTACACTCACATACAGTATATTATGAAAACACAAACTTTTATTTTGGGTGCGATTAATCGTTTGACAGCACTGTTATTTTGAATGTCTGCCAACAGATATTCTGACTATAAGTAATTTTGTTTGCAACTACGTGTCAACTACTTCTCTTAACCATACCAGTCTACTGATAGTACACTAACACTCTGAGAGGTAGTAGACATGTAGGTACAGTAGGTGTACAGACATGTAGGTACAGAATGTGTTGAAGTTTACTAGCGTAAAGGCGAGACAACCAGTCACTCACTCACATAAGATCACAGCAAGAGCAAACCACAACCATCCAATCAATTCCCAATGCACAAAATCAAGGATTTTTTCGTGTTTGAGAAGCATATTGCAACTTCCGGTTCATGCCAACTTAAAAAAGAAAAGAAAAAAATGGTTCAAGCAAGTCATTCATGAATTGGACTAAATCAGTTTGAGCATTTTTGGGTCAATATCTTCAATACATCAAAAAGCAGACTATTTTTTTTTTTTTTTTTTTTTTTTTTTGCAGAGAGCCGATTATATGGTGAGTGAGTTTGTTTTTGAGTTCTTATTCTCCGAAAGAAAGCGCTCAAAATAAGTGATTAATGGAAATGTTTAACTTCTCATTACTAATGTCTGTATCCACACAAAAACATAATTTGACTGCGACCCAGGTTTGTTAGGCAATCAGCGCGCTTGTAGGTGTTTGAACACTCCGTGATTATCTTTGCATCACACTTGTTTGGTTACTAGTCAGCTTCAAAGATTAAATAGTTTCTCATATCACAGTTTACAACCGCAAGCAAGCCATGAAAAAAGTGTGCATGTGAGTTTTGTTTTGTGTGATTTTAAAACATCAGGCTCTGTGGCCCATGTTTTGTGGCTCATGCTAGAGGGAACAAAAACACCCCAATTCTATTCAGAGGACAACTAAACTAAGCAAAAAAAAAAAATGCCATTTGGTGCTGATGTTATTAACATGCCCAAAAAGTAAGAGGGAATTCTAGCTTCTATTGTTAATCAGTGAGATCTTTGTTGCATTATAGCAGACTACTTGCATAAAATGCATATAAATACAAGTTTATCCCAATATATCTTAAAGGGATACTCCACTTTTTTGAAATAGGCTTTTTTTACAACTCCCCCAGAGTTAAACAGTTGAGTTTTACCGTTTTCGAATGTATTCAGCCGATTTCCTGATATTTAGAAGTAACCAGACAGTTTCTGGTCTCATTGACTTCCATAGTAGGAAAAAAATATACTATAGAAGTCAATGAGACCAGAAACTGTCTGGTTAATGATATTCTTCTAAGTATCGGAAAATTGTCTGAATGGATTCGAAAATGGTAAAACTCAACTGTTTAACTCTGGGGGAGTTGCAAAATGAGCCTATTTCCAAAAAAAAGTGGAGTATCCCTTTAAGATATACAATGTTCAGTTATATAATCAAAGCTCTTCAATTGAGGCGCAAAACACAATGCAACACAATAAAATGTTGACTGAGATGAACAGTACAAACAAACATTGCTCAAAAGACTGATGTATCATATTTGATGTGCACAAATCTTTTTGTTTATGGTTAATCAATCAATCCTACGTTGCTTCAGTCCAGTAAGTGTTCATCTTGAAATATTGATAACAATATAAGTTGTTCTAACATTTACTTTTATAAAACCCATTAAAGAGTTTACGGCAAAAAGACCACAACCTTAAGGTGGACATTTTTGCAATTATACTAAAAGACCTTTTCTTGAAAAAATGAAGTAGATTGTGTACAAAAGGTTTTTCAGCAAAGCATTGATCATGTTGAGATCGATGCATTTCTAAGGTCTTTAACTTCATCTATCACACATGATACAGTATATAGGCTTTATAGGGTTTAAAAACACTGGGTAAACCCCTAAAAAGCTCAGTTGTCGACACTGACTGGAACTGTTCCATATTTGTTCTTGCTTCTAGAGATCAGAAACATTCATGCCGCCTCGTTCCAAAGTTGACTAACACTGTGTGTGTTTTGGTAGAATGCTGTGGCCAAGAGTGCCATGCAGTACCGAGGAAATGCACAACACGACGCCCAGGAGTTCCTTCTCTGGCTGCTGGACCGTGTCCATGAAGACCTCAACCATCTTGTACACCCTAACATCATAGCCTCTATAAAGGTATTGCTGATCTCAAGAGTGAAATGACTGAATGTTTTGCTGCTGCATAGCTACTTAGTCTAAGGGTGTTGTAGTTTTCTCCTCTTAAAGGAGTCGTTCACTTTAAAAAAAAAAAAAAAAAAAAAACTTTTGCTGATAATTTACACACCCCCATGTCATCCAAGATGTCCATGTCTTTCTTTCTTCAGTCGAAAAGAAATTAAGGTTTTTGATGAAAACATTCCAGGATTTTCTCCATATATAATGGACTTCATTGCTTCCAGGATTACTGTGTTAGTGTGGGGCTATTTTGAGCCTTGTTAGTGGTATTAACTAGCGATTTCTTTTTACTCATATGGGGCATATACTAGCGTATACTAGCATATGGGGCATATACACTCATATACTAGCGTAGCGTTATACACTAAACAGTTTTAGAGATAAAACTCTTTACATTCGATTATCAGGAAAACAAATCTCAGAGAACGGTCGACTAGGTACCGATGTTTTATTAGACAAAAGGTTCATTTTGCGCCGGAGATCTCCTTTAAGGTCAGCTGAATTGGCGACCGTTAACCACTCTTGCTGTTTACAAAGGTTGCACAGAAGGGGGATTGTATTGGCAGGTCCATAAAAGCTTGAGATTGCAATCGTTTTAAATGGCAGAACAGGAGAAGAGCCAAACGTGGCTGGATTTATAGGGCCATTCTGTCGTGGAATGACAGCTAGGAGTTTAAAGAGTTAAATTCTGCATTATATCAAATGCGTGGGACATTAAGTCACATCCTACGGCCTGTTTGGAGGAGGGCTCGTTTGGTTTCTTTTTACAGCCTGTGGCGTCTTGGTCAGGGTCAGCCACTTGCATCCTCGCATGAGGTCTTCAGCTTGTCTGATTGATTTAGATGTACGTTGTGGTTTCTAAGAGTTTGTGCCAAGGAAAAGGAAGCTGACAGTTTCCTGGCTGACGGACTGCACTGCCCTGGAGAGTCGGATGCTTAGCTGGAATCTTAAACTTATAAGAGAATGTCAGTCTCTCAGATTACCAATCACTTACACTGTCTTGGGGGTTTATTTATTTACTCAAGTTCTTCCTTTTATGGTGCGGCGTAATCATATGCATGCACCTTTACTCTTGACGTTTGACGACAGTCCTTCTGTGCGCTTAGATTGAGTAGATATTAAGTTTCTGGTCTGACATATTAGTTCTGGATTTTTAAGGAATTTTCTTGGGTCAATACAAGTCAAGATCAGTTGACTGCATATTTTTGTGGCTTTATGTTGATTTACTGTACCATAGAAAACAATTTGAGCTCATCCCTCAGATTTTTCTTTACAAAGTTTCAGTAGCATATGTACAGTGAAAATAATGCGTTTTGGATGGTTTAAAAGCGCAAATATCTTATGCTCACTACTAGGGCTGCATTTATTGGATCAAAATACAGTAAAAACTTGAATATAGTGATGAATTTTTACAAATTTCAAATAACTAATAAAAAATTTCCTTTGAAACATTCCTTATGGTGATCTGATAATGTTCACAAGTTTTATATGAATTAGTATATAGGCCACGTTCACACAGCAGTAGAATACGGTTGTTAGTCCTGTATTCTAGTTCTTAAGACGTTATTGCTTTCGCACATAGTATGATTATTATAGAGTGATGAGTTGACCACGTCCTATAACCAAAACCGCACAAATTTTCCCCCAAATACGCATAACCGGCACATCCGGGGACTTAACTGTCAATTTCGCCCCCGCCCCTTTTTGGGGGGAAACAAACTAGACTTCCCATAGACTAAAATACAAAATAACGGCAAAAACCAACGTCCGTACACAGCCGACAGGTGTAAATAACTTAAGTAATCACATATAAAACATGTCAAGTTATGGAAGCCCGTTTCCGCCACAGTTGAGTAAAAAAAATATAATTCTGTAAGTCATAATAATGAGAAACTTTCTCATAATTATGACTTGGTTTCTCATTATATTGAGAAAGTTTCTCATAATAATGACTTAACATCTCGTAATAATGAGAAACTTTCTCATAATTATGACTTAGTTTCTCATTATATTGAGAAAGTTTCTCATTATAATGAGATATTAAGTCATAATAATGAGAAAGTTTCTCATAATTATGACTTAACATCTCGTAATAATGACTTAACTTCTCGTAATAATGAGAAACTTTCTCATAATTATGACTTAATATCTCGTAATAATGAGAAACTTTCTCATAATTATGACTTAACATCTCGTAATAATGAGAAACTTTCTCATAATTATGACTTAACATCTCGTAATAATGACTTAACTTCTCGTAATAATGAGAAAAGTTTTAAATAAATAAATAAATAAAGTTTCTCATTATTACCAGAAGTTATGTCATTATTACGAGATGTTAAGTCATAATTATGAGAAAGTTTCTCATTATTACGAGAAGTTAAGTCATTATTACGAGATGTTAAGTCATAATTATGAGAAACTTTCTCATTATTATGACTTAATATCTCATTATAATGAGAAACTTTCTCATAATTATGACTTAACATCTCGTAATAATGAGAAACTTTCTCAATATAATGAGAAACTAAGTCATAATTATGAGAAAGTTTCTCATTATTACGAGATGTTAAGTCATTATTATGAGAAAATTTCTCAATATAATGAGAAACTAAGTCATAATTATGAGAAAGTTTCTCATTATTATGACTTGCAGAATTATATTTTTTACTCAACTGTGGCGGAAACGGGCTTCCAAATCAAGTAACTAAAGAGCGTGAAAGATAAATATACACTTAATTTGGTCAATTTAAAAAACGTATTCCTTCATTCTCCCAGCGACAAATTGTTGTAACAAAATGCTAATGCTTGTAAATACACTGCATTCATATTCTGGGCTCATCTGCTTTTCTCTAGGCTATATGGTATGCTTTATTAATAAGGTGTGTGCAGAATTTGATCTTTTAATATTACAGTTTTAGGACATTAAGCCGTTAAACGTTTTTCACATCCACGCGCACAATTTGAAAAGACTCAACTGGACACAGGCCGAGTGAAAGACTGGATTTGTGTCTTGGTTGGGTATGGATACAAGTGATTTCAAAACATTTCAGCCGGTTCTAATTTGATTTTTGGATGCTGAAAACACGTTTAACTAAAAAGACTGACACTTCAGTTTAGCGTTTATTTTTGTTTCTGCAGTTAAAGGGATACTTCACCTCTGGGAAGATGAATGTGTATTTAATATTGGTCATTTATATAGTAGAAATGTGAAATTATTTTTGAAATTGAAGCATTCTAGACTGAGAAAAGGCAGAAAATGTATTTTTTACTCATGTGGCTGAAAGATGACAACTCCCACAATGCACTTGCTTTGCTGCCCTTACGAGGCCACTCCTAAACCATGCCTTACGTTTACAGGCGGCAGAATCCAAAAAATGGATACAACCAGGCTTGCTTTGATGCATCATGAGTTATTTGATAAATTTCCATCGAAATGGTGCTAAATTGCATTGTATGTACTAGCCTAATGTATATAACACATCTTTGTGTGATGCTCTGTACATCGCGGCTTTAAAATGTTAAAGCCCCTCCCCAACACCACACACATGATTTGACTATTAGTCGACTATAGGCAGGACTTGATTCGACAATGAAAACCCTTAGTCGGGGACACCCCTCATCTGAAGGTTTTTAGATCCAGTCAGTTTTCCACCGAAACTGCTCCCATCAGTTTTGTTCTGTGCCTGACTGAAACGTATGTGCGTGAGATGCCTACAAAAGAGGCAACCACAACGGTCTAGCACGTTTGCATTGAAGCTGCTGTCGGTTAATGAAGATTTGACGGATTAACTGAGCTTAACGTCCATTAAAAAAAAAATGAATCTAACAAGAATTTTCCGTTTTATGGATCCCATATGCCATCTTTGATATTACTTTGGGGTTGTACTTTATTCTACAGTTAATGCACGTTCAATGTACTTGGTGTAGAAAGTATTGAATAATATAAGGTATCTACATGGTTTAAAGGGATACTCCACCGGTTTTCATATTAAACTATGTTATTCCCTTAACTAAGACGAGTTGATGCATACCTCTCTCGTCTCAGTACGTGCACTCTATCGCTCTGTATTGCCGCAAAACTGTGTTAGCACTTAGCTTAGCCCAGTGCATTAAATATGGGCCCAAAAGAGAAGCGACCAAACACTTCCTCGTTTTCCCTATTTAAACACAGTTACTCGATTAGTGTAACTCGACCTAGGCTGGTGACACAAAATAAAACGTTGTGTTTTTCTAAGCGTTTAAAATTGATGACTATATTGTATGGCGGAATACCATGAAAATTGCTTTAGAGCACTTCGACTTGGCGCAATAATACCTTCACTCGTGAAAAGTCCTCTTACCGGCTCCCGCTTGTCGCATGTCACGTTGGTTGTATTGACCTATGGTATTGACGGAAATAAGAGGGAGGGGGAGAGGAAGCGGGACCCGGTAAGAGGACTTTTCACGAGTGAAGGTATTATTGCGCCAAGTCGAAGTGCTCTAAAGCAATTTTCATGGTACTCCGCCATACAATATAGTCATCAATTTTAAACGCTTAGAAAAACACAACGTTTTATTTTGTGTCACCAGCCTAGGTCGAGTTACACTAATCGAGTAACTGTGTTTAAATAGGGAAAACGAGGAAGTGTTTGGTCGCTTCTCTTTTGGGCCCATATTTAATGCACTGGGCTAAGCTAAGTGCTAAC
The DNA here is from genome assembly GCA_038021265.1 of Cyprinella venusta. NCBI lineage: Eukaryota > Metazoa > Chordata > Actinopteri > Cypriniformes > Leuciscidae > Cyprinella > Cyprinella venusta. The sequence goes on from CM075863.1 coordinate 24,295,812, forward strand.
ACAGTTTTGCGGCAATACAGAGCGATAGAGTGCACGTACTGAGACGAGAGAGGTATGTATCAACTCGTCTTAGTTAAGGGAATAACATAGTTTAATATGAAAACCGGTGGAGTATCCCTTTAAGATTAGGTTTAGGGGTATGTTTAAGACTAGTACCATTTATTGTAATTGCTACAACAGTTATACAGTATGTAGATGCATAACAGAACTGTAAAATAAAGAGCTTCCTACTTTGGTCACTGGTAAGTGAATATGAGCTTGAGTCCCAAACAAAATATGCAAGACGCCACTGTCCGTTGCTGTTTAAACGGGACTTGCAACTAAGTAAATGCGGTTCACCATGTCCCTTTAGGGACCATGTTTATGTTCGCCATGTTTATATTGATGCATATATGTTGTGCATAATATTCAGAGTAGTTGACCACCTTCCTGTTTTTCGTGAGTTACTGGTGTTAGTATTGTGAACACTTCTCATGTTTGTCACCGTAGCCTCCTATTGAGGAAGATGATGGAGCATTAGAGGGACCCTCACCTCCTCTTTCTGCCGGCTCATTTGTCCAAGAGCTGTTTCAAGCTCAGTACAGGTATGATCATTCATTTCTGTCTGTCGACTTTACATAAATATTTGTTGTGGATTAAATCCCTCACTGTTTTATGTTCTGCTCACTGTCTCACCTCTGTTGATTCCAGATCCTCGCTTACCTGTCCCCACTGTCAGAAACAGAGCAACACTTTCGATCCTTTTCTTTGCATCTCCCTCCCGATTCCATTACCTCACTCACGGTAAGCACTGATGTCAGAGACACCCTGTTTTAATTTCTTTGCTGTTTTTTCATGAAACAGACGTCATTTCTTTATTAATGGTGTGACTGATCATCAGGGGTAGGATGACTATGAAGAAACGTGTTCGGACATCTCTGCGAAGTTTAGATTAAGCGTTTGATTTCCTGACTGATGTTGTTAATGTAGTCTGCTATGGACTTTCAGTTCACATTCAGATACAGCTAATGGCTTCATTTAACTTATCCTCACCAACAATAGAACATGTTGTTATTGCTTTGACTAATCTGTATAAATGGATAAATGACAGATTAAAATATATGTTTGAAAGAATTATGTTATGCTCACTAAAGCTGCATTTATTTGCTTTAAAAAATACAGTAAAAACCTGCGAGCCGGCCAAATAGTTGGTTAACGTTACGTTTTGAGTGGATGACGAGCGCGAGACCCCGAAATGGATGCCAATAAGATTTTGAATGGAAAGTTTACTTTTAAAAAGTTGCCAAATGGTTCCATTGAGAAGACCAAAGTGATCTGTGTGTTTTGTCGTTGTGAACTGAGCTATCATCATCGAAATACCACTTGATGATGGCCCAGCACACACACAAACAGATGATGCGAATTCTCCGCCCCTTCGCCAATATCAGAACCTCATCAGTATTTCTTTCACCCTTTTATTGATGGACAGTGTTACATTGTGAGAGAGATTATTTGCTCCAAGTGAGAACGTTAGTGTGAAATTGAACACTGTATGGCAATGTTGTTTTCAATAAAAAACATTTGCACAAAACAAGCCGATCCACTTTTCCATGTGGATAAGAACATTGAAATGAGAAAAAAAATAATGGGACAAAAAGAAATCAAGTGACATTGAGAATAAATAAAAATGCGCGATTAATTGCGATTAATCGCGAGTTAACTATGACATTAATGCGATTAATCATGATTAAATATTTTAATCGTTTTGACAGCACTAATATTATATAAACATATATAATATTAGGTGTGTAATGGTACACAGAAGTCACTGTTGCAGTTGGCTACGTACCAACTGGAAAAATCTTCACAAAAATGTATTGAAAGCATATATTCTTCTAGCAAGCTCTTGCCTGCCATGTTGTTTTGGGTTTGCGCATAGATTGTCTCTTCTTCTGCTGCTCTTTTTCCAGTTGTGGAGGTTAGCAATCAGTGTTAAACCAATTGGTTAAACAAATTTTCTTTAGAAACTGACAGCATACCACAGACATGACATAGATGTCTGTTGTTGTTTTTTTTAAGTGCTTACGTTTTTCCTTTTTCTCAAAATATTCCTTCATAAAATACGAAAGTTCTGAAGTTGCCATTTTCTCTTTTCTATTTCGGTTCTAAAAATATACCCTTTCCCTTCAAATTATCATCCAGTTCTGCTTCTCTCCTGAGATGTCGTGATGCTATTTTTAAGAGGCCAGTGAAGTGGATGATCAAGGAGAGCACTTGGTTTAATCCAAAGGCATTTTTTTAAGTTGCTGAATTTATTAGGACACGTTAATGATAAAAGGCAGCGTACTATTAGAAGACAGAGATTTACAGCCCACCTGCCCCTCATAGTACTTCAGAGATGATGAACCAGTGAATAATAGTCCCAGGGAGAGTAGATTAGCTGGGCAGGATTCACTTCCACATCATTATTTTGTAAAACCCTGCCGGTGATTTCATGTCATCCCTAATCCAAGAAGTTCTACATCATAAAGAGGAGTCGGGGCTATTTTGACCCTTCCACCCACTGTAGCTTTCTGCACTGTCGGCGTCTCTCCACTCTGAAAAACATTAGTGCAGAGAGAGTAGATTTAGAGCTTATGCTCTGCCAGCATGAAGAATGACCGATCCGAGAAAAAGGAAATTTCATCTTGGTTCAACGATGTGCAACTTAAGCGCTGACTTATAGTTGCCCTGGTCGTCACAGTCTGTGGGAGTAGATTTCATTTGGCCTCTCCTTTATTCTGGATATCCATGCTTCGCAATTGCTGTTATCTCTGTGTATTATTTCATAGGCCATTTATTCACTATCCTTCCTTGATATGCCACTTCACGTGGGAAGGTCTTAATGAAGAGTTGTTGATTTAGCCAGTAAGTGTTCGTCTTCTGGGGCCAGTGCACACTGCGTTTTCCTCTTTAGAGACGAGTTTGCTTCCTAATGCATTTGGAGAGGTGATCAAGCATCATTAAAGCAATGCTAAATGCTTTCAGTCATTACAGACTGCTAAATGCATTAAAAAAAAGTCTGCAAGTAGTGCATTACGGTGTATCTGCTTGGATTTTAAAGTAATGGGTTTTTTTCCCTTCTTTTTCGTAATGTTTTTTTTCTTTTTTATCTAAACCCTCACTTAAATTACATTCTAGACAATGCTTTCAGGTAAGAATATAATAGCATTACTTTTTAAAAAGATCGTTCACCCAAAAATGCTAATTCTGTCATCATTCACTCGCAATCATGTCGTTCCAAACTCATAAGACTTTCAATTATGTTTTAAAGGAATTAAACCTTATTTTTAATTTCTGTCCCTCCATTGAATGTCCATTCCACCTGTAGTGTTACAAATTTATTATATATTTAATATAGGTTCCAGTTCAATAGTAAATAAAAAGCGAAAGTCTGGTAGACTGAATTTAGCATCTGAGGTATAAATGAGCAAGAGATTTAGCCAGTCCTGGTCAGATTACTGAGACTCTTTGTCTTTAATGGCTCTGGGAGGCCCTGGTTATGCTGATTGGATTAGAATTGGTAACACTCCCTGGCTAAGAGCAGGTTTCTAAACCTGTATACTTCATTTACATGCTTTGTTTCAGAGTGTCTCCCCTTCTATGTAACTCCTCGCCATTAAGTTCTATAATAATGTGAAGGTATGGGTGATACAATCAGGCTGATTGGATTAGCGTCTATACATGCTGACTTGCGAACGTTGCACATGTCGCAGTTGTATTTCAAGCAATTCAAAACCATCGTGGGAAACGGTGCTCATCTGAAGTGTCTCCGCTAAAGGAAATAATCCATTATTTATCAGCTTCAATATATATTGGCCACATTTTCTCATCGGGCTGATAATGATAACATTAAAAATTAATATGTGTATCGGCTAATACCAATATGGTGACCAATGTATCGTGCATCCCTTGTTAGGTGGTGATGTGTACTAATGATCTGGGTTGGCAACCAAAAAGCTGTAGGTTTGAATTTTTCATGGTGGAATCCATGAATTTTCATTATCGTGCCCTTGTTTGCTCTAGGCTGGCTATCTGTGCACCGAAAGTTGGATTTAATTTGTTTCATCACTTGACATTCCTCAGGCCTCTGTATGTGACCGTGGTTTATCAAGGCAAGTACTCTCACTGCATGAGGATTGGTGTGGCCGTGCCACTCAACAGCACTGTGTCCAGACTGAGAGAGGCCGTATCGCGTGAGACCAAGATCCCACCAGACCAGGTGCAGTTTCCACAGGTTTTTTGCACAGTACCGACGTGTTATTTTGCATCATTCAAAGATCTTTACTGTTTCCCTGAATACAATATTGATTATCCATTAATATTGAGGTGTGGGCACTGATGGAGGGTTACAGTAATTGCTGTTTGTGTGTTCGTCTTCCCATATAATGTCATCAACCAAAGCCGTTTCCTGTTTGTTTGCCTTATGTCTGTGCAGTTTGTCCTGACTGAAATGTATTACGACGGTTTCCACCGCTCCTTTTGTGACGATGACGACGATCTTGATATCATTCAAGAAAGTGACTCAGTCTTTGCTTTTGAAACTCCTGAGACTTTTAGATTAGAAAACATTCGCTCTAAAAGAGGTACTTTTTCATGCATTGCACTTTGGTTAAAGCCCAAAGTATACGTCAGTTTTGACGCAAACACTTAGCGTAGGCCTACAGCTAAACACGTATTCAAAATATTCTCAGTTTCATAGCAAGTGCGAACATAGCTGGTTAATGCATGCTTACTAGAACATCTTTATTCAGTGTTGGTCTGTGCTATTTCTCTCCAGAGTTATTACTGATGAGAAATGTCTTTATTACTTTTGTGTGTATCTCTTAAGTCCTTTACACAATCACTCTTCAACGTTGTCGCTTATTGTTGTTGCATCTCCAAGAGTTTGTTGTTTCGTCTTAGTTTCTTTTTTCAACAGTAAAAACCAGCCAGGCCAGTGTTATTTAATAGTCGAAAGTTAGTCTGTTAGTTTGGACCAACTAATTGGCACAAAAAAAAAATCGTGACAATTGAGCTTAGCATACGGATTACGTGCGGTTAGAAAAATCAGGCCGTGCTGATAATATTTTTGGCACTCATGCTGTACGCATACCCTAGTGTACACGTAAAAACCGAAGAATACTTTGGGCTTAAGAAAAACTGTATAAGTCATGTTAAATAATCCTAATCATAACCAATCAGCCTTTAAATAAACTCAAGATAGTCCTTTGTCTTTGAAACATAGGAACTAACTTAGCTTAGATCTCTTCTTACTAGTTCTGTCTCTTTGGTTTTAAACGATGTAAGTAACGTTTTTTGACGATTTCCAGGGAGCCTCCTTGCAAATTTGAATCAGAACAATTTGAAATACGGAGCGGAGACCAGCCGAACGCCATCTTTCATGCAGGGTGCAATGAATCCAGCATCACCCAACAAAAACACTGGATGTGAGAAAATGATTCTGCTGATCTGTAACAGAGCTTGCACTGGCCATCAAGGACGGAGGTAAAAGCCAAAAACAGTCTAACGCCCTGATTATTGTCTTTCCCTCATGCTAACACTTTAGTTGAATTTCCATTATATTTGACACAACATTTTAAGGCCAATGTATACTTCTGCGTCGAGGGTACGTCGTAGTGTACGGCGTAGGCTACGCACGTAGGCGACGCAGTCGTGAGCATTTATACTTCTGCGTTCAGGTCTTGGTTGCTTTGTAGTACTGCTCCGAAACGCTAGCTGGTGGCGGAGGGTTTTAATGTTCCACTGTGTTTAGATTCTTCGCGGCTAGGTTACTACCAAGGGGGTAATCCATCGACCGGAAGTTGAAGCCTCGCGGGAGTTGCCATCTTGTAGCAGAACTTCACTTGCGTTAGCATTCCCATTGACTCCCATTGATTTTGGCGTCACTTTGACATCGAATAACGTTACATCTGAGGCGTTTGAAGACCCCATTTGTCCTTTATTTATTTCTAAAGAAACACGACAATGTATAAAATGCTCCATCACCCTGTAGCTTATGTTATGGCCCCGTAGAAGCAGTTTTAGTGAAAGTATGCTAACGATTGCGTCATACCCATGCGACTCTCTGTCGCACAGTAGAGAGATTACCGTATGGACATGAGAAGAAGCTCGCGTGCAATCGGGGAAGCGTGGAGGCAAAATGACAAAATAATTAATCAGAATACCTAGCAGAATTGTCTCCTTCTCCTCGCTCATGGACAGCTCCTATTCACACTCTCCGCTCTGCATGTTTCGGAAGGGAATGATTCAGATTTCTCATGCCACAGCACTAGAAGACAGACGGGTTGCTCTCGTCACATCTATGTAGTCAAGCTCTGTTTGAGTCTGTTCGTCAGGGACGGAAGTGGTAAAAAAACTTCAAACTTCAATCGTCTCAATGGAGTTCCAACAAGATCGCTCTGTCCATTTCTTTTACTGTCTATGGTTACTACAAGCAATGGCGACTGAAAGAGAGCGGATCATGTTGGAGTTGGAGCTTATTGAGGTGGAAAAACGGTTAATTTTAGTGAAATTACTAAAACTAAAAGGCAGAAATGAGAGAAGACGTCGGAGGAGATGGTACGTGCGGAAATGCTTGAGATGGTACGTGCGGAAATGTGTAGGAGGAAATGCCGACGAATCACAGAACTTGCGGTCCGCGTCGTCGCGACATGTAGTTACATTTTTGACTAGGTGCGCGTCAGGCTACGGCGAAGAGTACGCGGTATGATTCTCGTCTGTGCGTATGCTATGCCGTACCTATTGCGCGCACCCTACGCACTAGTATAAATTGGTCTTTACATGGAGAATGTCTTAAAATGTATGCAAAAACCTCCTGAAAATATTAGACTTAAGTGGAATATCTGTTTGTTGCAGGTTTGGTCTTCCATTCGTACTGTATCTAGAGCGCAGTGTGACATGGGATGTCTTGCAGAAAGAAATTCTGGAGAAAATGCGTCACCTACTAAGGCCAGGGGTTTACATTCAGGTCAGTGATACTTCTGCTGGTGTTGAAATACAGCTATTTATTTGTTTTAATTGACGTCAGTCTGGTGGAATCAGTCCAAATGAATAATTTTTGTCTATACAACTTGCACTAATAAAGTGGATTGATTATTTTAGGTGGGACCTTTTAGTCTGCGTGTGGTTGGAGTGGTTGGAATCACATATCTTTTGCCACAAGAGGAGCAGCCACTATGTCACCCCACTGTGGAAAGGTTTGTTATGCATGACCATGGTGTTGTGTGAACTTAAATTCAAAAAATGTAAAAAAGACATGTACATTGTTTCACCATTGGTGCACATAAACAGTTTTTCCGCTGGCTACATGTGCAAATACTCAGTACTTTTATTAAAGCGCTATTAACTACACACCTCCCAAAGACATCACATTAGTCGAGATGTTTTAATGAGCATAGATTAAAAGTTCATAACTGCTTTAGTGTTGGAGGCAGGGTGATTATTAGATGAAACAAATGTAATAAAACAAAATAAAACGAGGCTGCTTCATTTTGGATACTGAATCATCTGTTAAAAGGATAGTTCAGCCAAGCATAAAAATCATTTTCACTGCTATTGTAGTGATCCCTGACTTGGGGATGTTTGGCTTGGACAGACACTTGAGTGGCAAAGCTAGCACTCATTGCGTTAGCATCTAATGATTGAAGCACTTCATCAGAAACTCTACTGGCCGTTTGACCAATTGAACATGTTCTTAATATTTATAAAATGGACGTAATTGCATTTCAAATAATCAAAATGTGGTTGTGCTGAAGACCAACAAATTTCATTGGTTATCTGTATCACTATATCACTAATTTGATAAATCCTGTTTCCTCAATCTCTCCTTTGTAGAGCATATAAATCCTGTGGACCAGGAGGACCTCCTCATGTTAAAATTGTAGTGGAATGGGACAAAGAGACCAAGGAATAGTAAGTAAAACCAAGCCATAATTAATACTATTCTGTGGTTTTTATATAGTCAGGTCTCCAGACTAACTTTTCCACTGGTTGCACTGGTGCTGCCAACTTTCTCAGTTGGTCGCACCAGCGTATGATTTGGTTGCACCTTAATTTTTTTTATTTATTTTTTTTTGCCATGGGATTAATCAATGCATGCTGATGAATAGTGGTTTTAATGGACCAAAGCTAGTGAAGGCTTTCTGGGTTGCAGCATAAACACCTATAATATATTAATTATCATTGCCAAATTTCAGGATTTTCATGGATTTTAGACTGTAATTCTAATCTGTAATTTTAAGCATTTTACATTTGAATTATATACTATCTATTTACATTGAAATCATATCTATCTATCTATCTATCTATCTATCTATCTATCTATCTATCTATCTATCTATCTTTTAAAAATCATTAAACATTCAAATGTATGCATTACATTTGAAAAGATCAGCGTATTATAATAAGCTAATACAGATTTTTTTATCAAAGTTTATAGTTGTAACAAAAGTGAGAAATCTCACACTCCTTACCTTTTGCATTTTGTAATAATTTCCTTTTCCTCAGTCGAGCGATTACTCTCATCTTACCGCTGAAAAGACGTAGGAAGAGACACGCTGTTTCATGAGACATTTTCATTTTTACATGCCTCAATTTGTGAATTCGTAATTGGCGCGTTTCACCATCAGTGTGCAATGAGCGTGACGTCTATGTTCGTCAATAAATAAACTGCACATGTCTTGCGGAAGAACACTGTAGCCGGAGCTAGCCTACTTCTCTCCATTAATGTCTGTGGCGAGTCACGCACTGGGCAACTCTGCATCCGAGTCGACCCGGGGATAAAATAGTCCAAATATAAACACTTATTATAGGTGTACCGTAATGATTCAGGATAAGTCAATAACATGGTTTGGAAAATGGATTCATGATGTCGCCTATTCATTCATTTTGAACATAAGTAACGGATTGCATCAGCTGATACAACGGCGTTCTGTTGCGCGGGTGTCCACACATACGACCACATAAAATTTTAACTCGCACATTCTCAAACAATGGTCGCAGTCTGGAACCCTGAAATAGTGGACCCCAAATATATTTGGTAAAATAAACCATAATTTGAAAATGTACGAGTCATTAAAATGGATACGGGTTTCCCAAACTAGGATTCGCAAACCTCTGGAGGTTCAAGAGGGAACTGCAGCCGCAATCAATATGTGGGATATTGCAATCACTTTTGAATGTGTGCGCTTGTTTTTTGACGTTTGTTTTTCTTCAACACGCGTGCATGTATTAAACATTCTCTGGCAGACTATTGGAAAAAATATCTTTCAGAGACAAAATAAATATGTTGAAGTCATAGGATAGGAAGTCATGCTTGACCGGTCTGGTTAGAGATTTGTCTCCAGTGTTTGTTCTGATTCCCGCAGTTTGTTTGGACACACTGAGGAAGAGTACATCCCTGATGCTGAGAGTGTGTATCTGCACAGAGAGCAGCACCATCAGCCGCAGGCCTGCACCCTCGCTCAGTGCTTCCAGCTCTACACCAAAGAGGAGCAGGTAAAAGTCTGGCTGAGTGCACACTCAAGGGACAGTTCGCGCTAAAGTAAAACTTCTGTCATTATGTACTCAACATCATGTCTTCAAACCTGTATGACTTTATTCTGTTGAACTCAAAAGAAGTTACTAAACTACTCCATAGAAAGAAAATGAAAGGAGAACAAGGCTGTCAAGTGAGAATGTTTGTGAATAGCAACTTAAGGGCGTGTTTACACTTGTAGTTTGGCTTTTATGATGTATATTTTGCAAAGGAACTCAGGGGTTCACCCAAAAATGCAAATTATGTCAGTAATTACTCACCCTCATGTTGTTCCAACCACGAAAAACTTTTGTTCATCTTCGGAACACGAATTAAGATATTTTTGATAAAATCCCAGAGCTGGATCACTCCTCGATTGGCTTCTATGTTATTGAAATAAAGACTTTATTCAACTATTAATTTTCTTCTCTGTGGGCCTCGAGGGAGTTCACGTAGTGTAATAGCGCAGCGCTTCTGTGTTGTAGTATGTCATAACATAGGCTCACTGTATTGGCCGACACTGGTCATGTGTGTGTGATGTGTGAGCTAAAGGGCAAAACAGAAGAAAATGAATAGTTGAATAAAGCCATGGGAATTTTTTTTACGCACAAAAAATATTCTTGTTGCTTGATAAACTTATGGTTTTGCCATTGTAGTCACTTGGACTATTTTAACAATGTTTTTACTAACTCTTCTGGGCCGGCAAGTTTCAAAAACATAGAAGTCTATGGAGGAGTGATCCAGCTCTCAGATTTAATCAAAAATATCTTAATTTGTGTTCCGAAGATGAACGAAAGTCTTACGGGGTTGAAACAACATGAGGGTGAGTAAATACTGACAGAATTTGCATTTTTTGGTGAACTAACCCTTTAACGAACATCCAAAACAATACTGTGTGGTGGGCTAAATGCACTTGTATGTGCATATGTGCATAGATATGATGGTATTTTTTACTAGCTGAGAACGTATGAAGAGCTTATAAAATGTGTAAAGGAATCAAAACACCACCAGGAATTCCTCCGCTGCACACAAACTGAAGATCTGCTATAAGGAGATGGCGGTTCTGATGCCTCTACCGAAACTATAATGGGCAAAATAGCGCTTATGACAAGAAAAATAAGGTGCGCCTTGAATTCTGTCCTTTTTAGGGTCGCATCTTGTGACATCGTGCCCTATTTTTTTGTTTTAAGATGTCTTTGGTTCATGTTGCGTTCATTTCCAGTCAAACCGCATCAAAGTTTGTTTGGCACGCATTAATGGACCAAACACACCAGAGTTTATTTTAACTGAACCAAACCTGCCAGTTGTGAACACACCCTAGGTTTCCGTCTCCTCCTTTCACGAGAGGCAGTTCATGATGCTTTTGTCATTTGTCACTTTCCTCGTTTTGAAAAGAGCAGCCCGGACATTCTGCTAAAACTCTCCTTTTGTGTTCACGGAGGAAAGGTTTTGATCGATATGAGGGTGGGTAAATGATGACAGAATTTTGATTGTTGGATGCACTGTTTTTTTTTTTAAGAGTTATCACACAAGAGTTATTTCCACTTCTCTAAAGCTGCCTTTGTGGACACATATGTCAAGGTTTCTCTATTTCTGCTGTCAGTGCTGTTTTAAAATTGCTAGTTTTTTTGCAAACACATCTGTAACCTTGGAATTGGTCCACAAAGCGTATAAATATACACTGTGGTTAGCCAGAGCTGGCCTCGGGCAATTATGAAAGGGTTTGGAACTGGCTGTACTTTAAGGAAAATGAAGAAACGGCCAGATTTGTAAAATGTAAAACCCTTCTGATTGATTTTGTTTATGTCTGCTTCCTGTATGCCTTCCAGTTGGCCCCAGACGATGCCTGGCGCTGCCCTCATTGCAGGCAGCTGCAACAGGGTCGGATCAAACTCAGCCTGTGGACCCTGCCTGATGTTCTCATTTTGCATCTCAAGAGGTTTAGACAGGTGCTGGTTCACTAATCACCTGCGCAAATGGTGCTGCCAACATGCAATGCAAATGTGTTGGAGTAGCTCTTGTTAAAGTTTAGACTAGACTAGTACTTAAAGGTTCATATCCCACTAGGGGGCGATCCATTGGTTAGCATATGTGTGCATATATGTGTTAGCATTCCTATTCAATATCTTTGGATAAATGTGTGTGCTAAATTACTGCCAACTTACTAATATGTGTGCCTTGTGTTTTCAAGGAAGGGGATAGGAGGGTTAAGATGCAAAACATGGTGAGGTTTCCTTTGATTGGGATGGATATGGCACCCCATGTGGTGAAGAGAAGCCAGAGCAGCTGGAGCTTACCCTCACACTGGTCACCATGGAGACGACCTTACGGACTTGGCCGAAACCCAGACGACTACCTTTATGACCTCTATGCTGTGTGTAACCATCACGGAAACATGCATGGAGGGCATTACACGGGTAACACCTTAAAGACAACTAGGAACTTCAGTGTAGTATTCAAAATAGTATTGTGTTAACTGCTTGATTGGTGGATTTGATATTTCATTGCCTTTTTTTACTCTTAACAGCGTACTGTAAGAACTCCATTGATGGGCAGTGGTATTGCTTTGACGACAGTGAGGTTCAGCCTATCGCTGATGAGGATGTCTGTCAGCAGACTGCATACATTTTGTTCTATCAAAGGAGGACAACTATTCCCTCCTGGTCGGCAAACAGCTCTGTTGCAGGTGAGTCCTGCTCCTTGTTAAGTTTTGGGTTGACACAGTTTGCTGACTCATTTGTCTTGTTCATTTAGAAGGCTTGTGAAGGTGCTGTTTAATTTCCACTTCGTGGGACCCCAAAATTGAAATTGTTATTTAATTTTTTTTAAAGCACAGTTTACTATGCTGCTGTACCTTTAAGAATGAATGCACGGATCTAATTTACAGACATACATTAGAATTTCACCCCACTGTTTGTTAATTGGCTTTATGCACAGCTGCACTACTTCCTGAACTTAGGCCAGCTCCTTGTTTCCTGTCTGCCATTATTGGACAAATTGATTAATTCAGGTGTGCCTGACCTCAGTAGTCACAACAACAATAATCAGACGCACCTGAATTAATCAAGTTTGTCCAATAATGGCAGACAGGAAACAAGGAGCTGGCTGAAGTTCAGGAAGTAGTGCAGCTGTGCATAAAGCCAATTTAAAGGATTAGTTCACTTTTGAAAAAAACTTTTGCTGATAATTTACTCACCCCCATGTCATCCAAGATGTTCATGTCTTTCTTTCCTCAGTCGAAAAGAAATTAAGGTTTTTGATGAAAACATTTCAGGATTTTTCTCCATATAATGGACTTCAATGGGAACCAAACGGTTCAAGGTCCAAAAGACAGTTAATAACAGTTTCAGGTGCAGCTTCAAATGTCTTTAAACTACACCAGACGATGAATAAGGGTCTTATCATGCGAAACGATCAGTTATTTCAAAACTTATTCCAAAAATGTAACTTTTCTAAGGACAAATGCTAGGCTTGCTCTATTCTGTGAGGCGCGTTTGTAACGTCACGTAATACGTAATTACATTCAAAAGGTCACGGGCGACGTAGCCGGAAGTGAGTAAATTATCAGCAAAAGTTTTTTCAAAAGTGAACTAATCCTTTAAGACATAACCGACTATGTTTATGTGGATATTCCACACATTTTTGTGCATCTATCTGACCATTCAAGCACAATGAAGCGCAAATGAGAATGTAATTTGCAGTTTGTTTATATCTATGTATTCATCTTGGCAGCGGACGTGAAGTTACCTTTTGTTACAGCCTTTGTGTTTACATAAATCTCTGACCCATCGTCTTCTTCCTTTTCTTCTTCCTTTTCCCTTTAATTTTCTGTGGTTCTAAATACGTCATCTGGTACCATTGAACCAACTGGCTATGAGCTACGTACAGGCGCAGTTGATAGACATTCGTAGCACCGAATAATACGGCTCTGGGCATTCGTAAATGATACAATGATACGTGGTCTGGCGTTAGCCAGGCCAGCACTCAACATCGACACCTCCCCCTCTTTATTTTCTCATTAAGGCATGTTTCTGTTTTGCTCTTATGTGTATATAGCTTTAAGTAGTACTGTGCTACATGGATATATTTACATACTGCGAAATAAACTATATAGTAAAATCTCTTACGATAGACACTTTATTCTGTGGTCATGATATATACTGTCACACTGCCCAGCCCTACTAACCCCTAACCTAAACTGGTTTGGGAGAAGAAGAAAAAAAAAACATCACATGGCAATAACTGCCATGTGACCAACAACTATCTATTTCAGTATTCAACAACCCTGATGGCCACAGTGGTTAGTCAATAGGTTAGCCCATCACAACATATGAAAAGTACAGTATCAAAACAGCCCATTTAATTGTATGAGTCAGAGAGGGAACAGAAAACAAATTTTCTGGAAAAAGAAACAAGAAATTTGGAATAAATTTTTTCGGGGGTAAAAATACAATTGTACAACAGTGCAAAACATGGCCCTCTAAAATGAAGATCCTTGTTTTTTTTGATTTGTGTAACTCCTGGATGTGATCTCAGGCTCCACCAGCTCATCTTTATGTGAACACTGGGTTAACCGGCTTCCGGGCAGCAGGCCGCCCAGCCTGGCCTCTGGAGCCTCCTCAAGACGCACATCTCTGATCTCATTGGCAGAGTCAGTGGAGTTTCCCGGTGATCGCAGCGAAGACGATGGTGAGGAACATCGTCATGCCTCTTCACATGGATGTTTATCTTTCTGGTGTCTTTAATAAGTCTTTTGAAGCCAAGTAGAACCATATTTTGCCCTCATCTTCCTTGTGTCCTCTTATTCTGTGTATTGTGCCAGTGTTTTACTCTTGCCTTTCTTTATTATGTCTTCTTTCTCTCTTGTAGCTTTAGCGCTTACTAACACAGGATCTCCCGCCTTGCTCAGTTAAGACAAAACTGCATGCCAATGCTCTTTTCATTCCGTCTGTTACCTGCACGTTAGCTTAAATCTCTCTGTCCTTTTTGTTAAGGAGGATTTTCAACGCGGCCCTTCGTGAGAAGCATTCAACGGCAGAGCTTGTCCTCTAGATCGTCGGTAACCAGTCCTCTGGCTTTCAGTGAAAACGGGATGAAACCTTCCTGGTCTCTGTCAGCAAAACTACAAATGAGGTCCAATTCGCCCTCGCGATTGTCTTTGGACTCGCGCTCCTCCCCTCCTCTAGAGAGGATAGGAGAAGCTTGTGACGACAAAGTGTCCACGTCTTGCTTCGGTGGCTATAGCAGACATGAGCGTCAGCCCAGCAGTAAGGCCCCGCTGGCCATGATGGAGGGTAACGGCGATGACAGCAATGGGAAAATGATCTTAGACGAGACCTATTGTAGAGCTCCGACCCAGACAGACAGGAAGAGCTCTAAAGGTGAGCCCATTGACAACAACAACCAGATCAATGCCGTGGACCAGAATACCCTCGGAGTGCGCTCCAAAGAGCAGAAGCATAAGAGCTCTGGGTCGGAGAAGAAAGCAGAAGGGTCCTCCAGCAAGAAGAGCTCCACCAAGACCAAGGGAGACCAAGAGAAGTCCTCCAAGAAGCGCCACAGCACCTCTTCTGTAACGAAATCTCCATCCTCCCAAGTGTCTTCCAACCCTCAAGCAAAGGGCACCAAAGCGACCAATCTAAAAGAGAAGAGCGATTCTCCCAAGAGTACCAAGGGTACACCTTCAGGAACGCCCTCCCGAAAGAGAGAGTCCTTGCAGGCCCAAGAGTCTCCAGTGTCAGGAGGCACAAAGGGGAAGCAGTCCCTGGCTAACACTCCCCAATCCTCTGCCTCTCCATCGCCCACATCCAAGAAGAGCTCCTCGGTGGCTGAGAAAAACTCTGTGTCCGGCAAGAAGAAGCTGGTGGAGAGAGGCTCCAGCAAGGACTTGGCTCACACCAGTCCCCTTGCAGAGAAGTCAAGAGTCAGTGGTAGCCCGCGGACACCCCAACCTAGAACTGTCGAAGGAAGGAGGCCAGTGAGAAGCTCCAGCAGTAGTTCCTCAGTCACCAGCCTGCGCTCCCCAAGCGTCTCCTCAAGAGACCTCCGCCGCAGCAGCAAATCCGAGGACAAGGGACTCTCGTTTTTCAAGAGCGCGCTTCGGCAGAAAGAGACTCGGCGGTCGGCCGATCTGGGCAAGACCACGATTCTCGCCAAGAAGGCTGTCGAGAGGAGCGCCAAGTCTTGCAGCCAGAACAAACTCAATGCTGACGAGGGGGAAGGCTCGGGAAACTCTTCCCTGCAGGTCTCTCCCGAGCCGCGCTCCAGCAAGACCGCTTCCGATGAGAAAGAGTCCTCGAAGACCTCCACTCCCATCAAGCGCTCTCTCTTACCAGTAGGCAAGTCCAAGTCTTCCAATTCTGAGACTAGTCTTCAGTCTCCCATCAATGGGAAAAGGCCTCTCGAAAAGGTGGCATCCTCTAGAAAGCTTTCTTCCAGCATGCAATCCTCTGCACGGCCAACACAGACGCCTCAGTGAAATTTGAATAGCAGTTCCATTATTTTCTGTAATGCAGCTATTTTTTGATGTGCCTAAGAAGAATCTAAAGTATATAGTATATACCTGTATTTTACTTTTCTCAAAGAAAATATGTAAATTATCAGAAAGCGCCTTTCTATCCTGCCATGGAACCAAATCGTTGCCTCTGGCAAGGTATGGTAAATGAATCTACTACTGTTCATGACTCTGAATAGGAATGTTTTAACTTAGCACTTTGTATATATATTTTTTTTCTCCCTCGAATAATGCTTAGGACGACATGTACAATACTTTTTATCTTGGTACCATTCCTTTTTCTTTGGACGAGTCGCTTACGATCAAATTAGATTCTTGCGTTATTCCTTGGAGTACTGTACCAATTCGCTCCACATCTACACTTGGTGCTATTTACGGTCCAGTGTTCCCCTGGCACTGATACAGTATGAGATCGAGAAGAGTAACATCATGAAACCTGGCCCGAATTTGAAGCTGTAGACTTCATCCGTGAACAATCTCGTTGGTACCTCTCAAAGGCTGCTCTCCTGCCCCAACTCTATCCTTTTATACACGAGAGCAGTTACAAGTGTTCACGTAGCATTACTGCCCTTAGAAATGTGCCGATCGCCGAATTGTTGCTGTGTGAATGTTATCTTTCGATTGGTTAATTAGTGGAGGACAATCTTTAAACTCAATCTATTTAGTTTATTCCAGCAAAATGCTGTGTGATCTCTTTATCGGAATATTGATGGCGGCAGTGTAAGCCCTGCATGAAATTGTTTTGTATGTCTTTGTTTTTATATTGAGATTTTGAAAGCCACATAATCATACTTGAACCATTTCATGCCCGCCAAATCCAATGCCGATATATATGTGAGCAGTTTTCGTTTGGGCTTGAGTGAGAATCTCCATATTTATCTGTGGACAACCAGTGCAATAGTTTTCAACACTTTGTAGGAGAACAGATATATTGGCATTCTCTATTCTGGAATGTTGGTGTTTTTCGAGGAAAAAAAATATTTAAAAGATAAATACTGTGCATATGCAATAGTAATGAAAAACATTTAATCAATGTAAACCAAGACTTTTCAGGATTGTAATGCCCCGCCACGATAAGGGGGTTTCATTTTTAAATCTTGTTTTTTTTTTTTTTTGTGCCAAGAGTTTTGTGATTTAATACCCAGTTGAAATGGCTCTGCAGATAGGCCGGTTTATTTTGCATACTTGTCAACGGCATAAATATATTTCCATCTCGACTAAGCTCAGACGAGTTCATTTGGACTAATTCAAAATGTTCTATATGACAGGAGAAATATAAGGTTAAACAAGTCATTATTGTTACATTAGCATAATGGTGTCATTACGTCGGCCACTGTTCAGCTTGCTGCCCTGTAATTAAAACATTAATTCAAGTGGTGCTGATGCCACTGTTGAACCGTTCTCATTTTCATGCTGCTTTTTGGTCTCAAAAACCCTTCCCTTTTAGCACACTATATCTTAAAATAGATACTTAGCAATGAACCTAATGTGTAGCACGCTTCTTTTTTTTTTGCGACAGGCCCATATAATGTGTGCACTGAAAAAGTATTTGTACAAAGCAGTATTGCATGATTACATTGACGCATGCACTTAACTATGCAAGTGACTGTTGCTAAACAAGACGAGTCTGGTTATCGATGTCTGCTTTTTTTTAAAAAACAAACGAAAAGAGCATAAATTTTCAGTTTTTTATTGCTTTTTTGCACACTTGTCCAATTTTTGATTTGATAAATATTGTAATATAAGAGCGTAAATTAGCTTTAGCAATATGTGTTCAACAATTTGCAATTGGCATTGCATTTTCATGCTATTTTTTTTTTCATGTATACACTAGTTTTTTTTATTATTATTAATACTGTTATTTGAATTCATAAGCTGTTCTTTTGGGTATGACCTCCCTGTTTCCATGTGATATTTTTTTTTTTTGTATATTTTTATTTTTTTCACATTTCGCTGGCGCAATGTGTTCTGGACATGCTTTCACGTGTATTTTGTAGGGAGTGTTGTATCTAATATTGACCTTTATCATCAGCATTCATTCAGTGCACACAGTTCCTGCATCGCTTGCAATGCTGATACACTAAACACTACATTAATGTTGTCTTCATGTCATTCCATCTCTTAAGTTGTGAATTTCTCGGACCATGAATTCAGAGAAGTGCTATTACCCTCTCCAAGTCTTATTGTATATGGGATATTTTCAATGGCTGAAGTGCTAATATGACTTGTTCTTATTAAGCGTTTGGATAGGACGGATGACTTTATCATTATTATGAAGCTGTATCAGTCTTATGACGTGATATTCTTGCTCTTGGTTTACACTGGAATGATTTATCTCGGCCCAGAGCAGTTTTTATGTAATGTTCACAAACTGGTACCCGCTTTGGTGGGCTTATAACTGGGCTGTCATCATTTTATTATACAAATGTCAGTCTAGGTCAACCAGAAGAGGAAAATAATAATAAACCATGTAAATGTTTGGTTGCATGAGACTGTCAAATGCTTTTTTTGTTAATTTATTTGTATGTTTTGTTATGTGTATGCACTTTTTTATTTTATTATTATTTTTATTTTATTTTTTAAGAATGCATTTCTTTTGAAGAATCATTTGTATTCATAACATTATCTCCCCGATGTAAGTTGGCGGTTGAACTATGATTAAAAAACAGACCTGTATTAGAGGTCTAATCTCAAATGTGTACTCAAAATGGTTATTTTGAATCTTTTTATTTGTTTAGCTTGGTTTTGAACTTTTCTCAAGCGCTGTGATATCCAATGTTGACCACAAGATGGGGCTTGCCACCTCCTTTTAAAAATATGCTCTGACACAATTTCCTCTTAGCAGTCAGTTTTTCATAAGACTGTCCCTTACTTTCTCTGAACTTCTGAAAATTGGTGATGAACTCCGCTATTTCTATTTTTTATAAAGCGCACATAGTGAAGGCCATCACCAAATGAATCAATCTTGGGTGAGAGATTAATGTAATAGTTATGTCTTAAACGGATAATTCACCCCAAAAAAGAAAAGTGTCATTATTTCCTCACCCTCAAGTTCCTGTATGAGTTTCTTTCTTCTGTTGAACACAAAGAAGATATTTTAAATAATGTTGGTAGCCACTGACTTGTTTGGAAAAAATGCAATGGAAGTGAATGGCTACCATCAAATGTCTGCTTACCAACTTCAAAATGTCTTGTTTCTGTGTGTCCAGCAGAAGAAAGAAACTCGTACAGGTTTGGTACAATATGAGAGTGAGTAAATGACAATTTTCATTTTTGGGTGGACTATCCCTTTAAGTGTAGCCTATGTCAACCAGTTGGATAAAATCTAGCCGTGTCTGATCAGTTAGCTCATATGCTAAATGTGTCATTCACATTAGTGTGTACGCTCAAATGATTAAGTTTTTTTCATTCTTTACATATAATCTCACGGTTCTGAGAAAAGACAGTGATTGCTTGAATAGCGGCCCTTCCTCTGCAGAAAAAGTAAGGCTATTATTTCATTTGATGCTTCGATGCTACACTTTAAACCCGAGCAAACACTTTTGAGGGCTTATTCCTCTCTCAGCATCCCTAAACCTCCAGGGATAAATACAATATTTATTGTTTGCTTTTAGCTTAACTTCACTCCGTTTTCACATTGCTCAGCAGAGGTGAAAGCTATCTCTAAGCGAACTGCATCGGCATTTGGCAAGGTGTTCAAAAGCAGCGGCAAAGCCACCATTACCATGTGCTGCATTTCAAACGCCCTCCTCAGTCCTCTCTTTTCCCCGTCTTTTCTGTTTGCTTTTCTTAAATACAGCTTCATCAGCATCCCTTTCCTTTTCTCTCTTCATTACAGATTCTGACAGCCATTTGTGTTCGTGAACAGCCCTGTTCTTTTGAGTGTTGTTATCATTAGCAGCTATTTTTGAGGACTGGCAAGTGCCCTGGGTGCGGAGTGCAAATGCAATGCTGAATATTTAACATCTGCGATATTAATTTACACAGAAAGAGGCTCACCTAAAGTGCTCTTTGCACTGTTTAATAATGATTTACAGATTGGAGGAACATGGTTGATGTTCTTTGTGGCACTTTGTTTTGACAAAGTTATACAGCTTTCTTTTCTACTGTTAGTTTGAGATTTGGAAACTCATACCTAGCTCAAATATTTTGTGACTATTGGCTGCATCTCTGACAGCATATTTAAACAACAAAATCATAATATAGCCTAATTATTAGGCACATCTATGTATGTATGTATGTATATATATATATATATATATATATATATATATATATATATATATATATATATATATGTATATATATATATATATATATATGTATATATATATATATATATATATATATATATATATGTATGTATAAATTACTCAAAGAACTCAAACCTGTGTTAGTGAGCACTTCTCCTTTGCCGAGATAATCCATCCACCTCACAGGTGTGGCATATCAAGATGCTGATTAGATAGTAGCCTATGATTATTGCACAGGTGTGTCTTAGATGAGACCCCGATGAGGACGACGAGCATGTAGATGAGCTTCCCTGAGATGGTTTCTGACCATTTGCAGAAATTCTTTGGTAATGCAAACCGATTGTTGCAGCAGCTGTCCGGGTGGCTGGTCTCAGACTATCTTGGAGGTGAAGATGCAGGATGTGGAGGTCCTGGGCTGGTGTGGTTACGTGGTCTGCTACGTGGTCATCCGGTTGGATGTACTGCCAAATTCTCTGAAGTGTGTGTGTGTGTGTGTGTGTGTATATATATATATATATATATATATATATATTTAATTATTTTATTAATTATAATATAAATAATAAATTACGTATATTATTAATTAAACATACATAAAATAATATATGTATATTATTAATTATAAAATAATTATATGATTTTTATATATATTTACACATATATTATTATAATATAAAATCATTATATGATATATATATATATATATATATATATAGCCATACCCTGAAAATGGCTTAAAAGTTAATGTTTAAAAAGTTTAATGTCTATAGCTATTTTTTCCCATTCTTTTTATTTGTTTATTTATTATTTAGTTATTTATTTTGTTCTAAAACATTTAAACCACATTAAAACACTATAGAGGACATCCATTAAGATATTTGAGCAATGATACAAACAGGAACTGTTCAGCTGAATTTTAGGCCTTTTTTTATTGTTATTACTTTTTGATTAATTGCAATATTCAGAATTTTGGTTAATTTTACATACAAACTGACTAGTGCTGTCAAATCGATTGAACACGATTAATGGCATCAAACATAAAAGTGTGTGTATGTGTACACATGTGCATGCATATTCTTGTTAGATTTCATTTATCAGTTTGACAGCACTAAAATGTAATATAATGATGTAATATATATATATATATATATATGTGTGTGTGTGTGTGTGTGTGTATATATATATATATATATATATATATATATATATATATTATATATATATATATTATATATATATATATATATTTGCTTAACAATTATACTTAATCAGAAAATTATTTAATCAGCTACCTTTGAAATGCCGCCAGTGGAGAAAGATACTTTTTGGCCCCAGATGGTGCAGTTACGACATCTACCAGCAGGAGATAATGTGGAGCTTCCAACAACGCTGACCAACATTTACCCCTTGTACCAGGTAGGGACCTCACATTTCATCCAACATTTGTATCCTCTGCATCACTGTGAATCCCACATCCAGCTGACTGTGATCACAATCTAATACCTGCTTAACTTCTAACGTCCGTCTCCCCTCCACACACACTGCCGCTGGCATCTACTCCTCCCCAGCTCCATCTGCAGTCTGCTCAGTGCTCCAGTCTACAGGCCAGATGAAGACTGTTCATTGCCATTCAGCCTGACTGTGTTGGCTAATTACGACAAGTTTGTGAGAGTCAATCACAGGCCATTATTGAGCTACATTATTAAGCTCAGTCCGTGAGGTGATATCATCTGTCACGTCCTCTACTCCCCTGCAGTGTTCCAGTGTCTATGGCATCAGTCTGCATCCCTCAAACCCTGAAACAAAAGCCTTAAATCTTCTTTGTAAGCCTTGTGCTTTAGTTCTTTTCCTTCTTTTGTGCAGTATGCTATGCACTTACCTGGCAAGTGGTTTAATTGCACACTTAACATGATCAGGATATCTTCTGAAGCCCGATGTGAGACATGGGGATAACATACCTTTCAAAAAAGCTCCTAAATGCTCCCAACTGTTTCACATCTAACCTCAGTAAAGGCTGTGAAAATAAACAAGACCATCAAATTATGCTTATTTACCTTTGAGATGCAAATTTTTCGTTTTGCGTCGTGCCTCTATATTCAAGGGCAGAGGGACGATGAAATGATGAAAAATGTGTTGAATACCAATCAACACAGGCCCCCTTTGTGCACATGCTGACCTCTAACCACAACTGCGCTAAGAAAGATAATGCATTGGTCTCATTAGAGCGACGGGAAAAAGTGAGAATTGTTTCAATGTGACCAACAATAATTGCTATTAAATTATCTGGAAAACCTTTGAAATGGGGTTTGTTCACTAAGAATATGGAAATTCAGAAAAATACTTTACTCACCCGTATGTGATTACAAACACATATTACTTAACATTTATATATTTTTCATTTTTCACTATTTGCTTTTTTCCGCTTTTTCAACTTTAGTTAGTGTAATGTTGCCGTTTGAGCATAAAAAAATCTGCAAGTTTACAAAGCTCAACGTCCACTCCAAAAGGAGATGTTTTATTTAACAGAATCATATTATAATATAATATTTTAGTACACCTCAAACAAAATCAAGACTATGGCACAAAAGGACACCTTTAACAGTGAAAGTGAGATAAGTGTGAAAAAGTGAGCTGTTGAGCTCCACCTGTAAAGGTGTTATAAAATGGTACAATTTATGTGCTATATTTCAAGTTTCTTGATGCTATAATATGATAGCATTGTGTTTAAAAAACTTGAGCTATTTGTATTAGAAAGTTATTTGTTTAACTTGGAATTTACCACATATGTTTCACTCAATGTTTCAGAAAAACCGGGGTTACGACAATAACGTATTGTTATTGAGCTTAATAATGAGCTTAATAAAGTAGCTCAATAATGGCCTGTGAATGACTCTCACAAACCTGTCGTAATTAGCCAAAACAGTCAGGCTGAATGGCAATGAACAGTCTTCATCTGGCCTGTAAAGACTGGAGCACTGAGCAGACTGCAGATGGAGCTGGGGAGGAGTAGATGCCAGCAGCAGTGTGTGTGGATGGGAGACGGACGTTAAAAGTTAAGCAGGTATTAGATTGTGATGTTTCAGAGAACCGGGGTTACAACAGTAACATGAAAACAACCCCAGCAACACAAATATGGATATATACACCCAGGAAGGACTGGAAATGCATGCTTGGTGACAGAAATGTGCATGGCCTGCCGGCCCATTCACACCCATTCGTTACTTCCAACGGGGTTGCAGGGAAGGGCTAAGAAGACCCCACCCCTAAAACTGAGCATGCTACCGAGATTCTGGTGACATCCAGCTGGTAGTAACACAGAAAGGTATGTGGAGAAGCCCAACTGGTCCTGCAGTGACACTCCCCTAAACAAAGCCCATGGGGTGGCTAAGTCCCTCATGGATTGAGCTCTGATGTCCCCTAGGGGCTGCACTCCCTTGGATTCATATGCAAAAGCTATAGCATTCACAAGCCAAAATGAGACGCGTTGCTTATAAATAAAGAGCTGGTCGCTCTCCCGGAAACACTGGTCCTGGTCATATATGTCTGTAAAGCACGAATGGGACACAGAGCATTTAGCCTCTGATCCTCCGGGGAGCGAAAAGGAGGAGGGAACAGCGGACAGCTCCAATATCTCCCCGAAGTGAACGCGGGGAAGCATTTCGCCATGAAGGCCGTATTAGGTTTAAGGGAAACATTATCTCCACTAAGGGAGAATTTAATGCACGAGGGATGAACCGAGAGTGCACTGTAGCTCACTGACACGTTTGGCTGATGCCAAGGCCAAGAGCAAAGCTCTCTTAAAGGACAGCAGCTTTAGGGAAATACTTCCCAGAGGCTCAAAAAAGGATACTGAGACAGAGCCTCCAGCACTATGGAGAGGTCCCACTCAGGAACAGTTCTCCTGACGACTGGCAAAGAGCGACGGGCAACCTTTATAAATCTGCGGATTAGATGCTGCCTGACTGTTGAGCCGCCCTCAAAACCCACATGACTGGCCGAAATTGCTGCCAGGTAGACCTTAATTGTGGAAAAAGACCTCCCTTTTTCCATGAAGTCTTGAAGGAAACACAAAATATCAGGAACTGGACTCTGATATGATGTGAGACCACGCCCATCACACCACCCTTTGAAAACTTGCCACTTACAGCCATAAAGGCAGAGAGCCACCCTCTCCGGGTGTGGGTGATAAATCTCCCCTTTCGCTTGGGACAATAGGTCTGTATGGAGGGGGAGGCGCCACGGCTGAGTGTGTAACAGAGGGAAAATCTCTGGCCGCCATGGTGCTTTGGGCCACCTGGATGCTATCAGAATGAGAGACAGGCCTTGGTATTTCTAGCTGAGGTGATCCTAATGATCAAGTGATCTGTTGGGTTTATATTCAGTGAGCATATCTGCAATATATTGAGGTTCTAGCCCATTGAAGGATTTATATACCAGTAATAATACATTAATAGGACTGGTGGGATATGCACAAGTTTCACATATGTTGTCTGGAAACAAAGCATCTAATCGTGCAATATTTTTCAGATGATAGTATGCTGATTTAGTTATTGCTTTGACATGATTACTGAAAGGTCTTACTAGAGACACACCAAGATCCCTGACTTGATTTGACTCATTATTTGACCTCGAGAATGAAGGTATGCGTTCACCTTGAGAACTTGGGGCGGCAGTGGCTCAGTGGTTCATGTAGGTTGTCTACAAACCGGAAGATTGGTGGTTCAATCCCTGGTTCCACCTGACCAAGTGTCGAGGTGTCCATGAGCAAGACACCTAACCCCAGCTGCTCCCGATGAGCTGGATGGCACCTTGCATGGCTGACACCGCCATCGGTGGGTGAATGTGAGGCAATATGTAAAGTGCTTTGGTGGCCATTGGGTCTGTACTGAGGTCGAGTAGTACCAGTACTGATAAATTGCCTGTATCAGTTTTTAAGCGAATATCGTTTGTTATCTTTATGAGCGCTGTCTCTGTGCTGTGATGCGGTTGGAAACCATATTGAAAAGTATCCATTCAAGCTTAAGAATTTGAATTTGTTTCATCTGATTGAAGACAACTTTTTCAATGATCTTGCCAATGGAACGAAGATTTGAGATCGGTCTAAAGTTGCTTAAAATGGTCTTATCCAGATTGTTCTTTTTAGGAGGGTCTTGACTGCGGATTTCAGGGAGTTACTTCTAAGCTGTTTAATACACTTTTGAAAAAAAAAGATGTGGGAAGTGTGTCAACAGCACAGGTTGATGTTTTAAGGTGCTGTACAGATTCTTCCAAAATTTTGCCATCAATTTCTTCGAAATCATACAGAGTAACTACTTTCTCCGGTTGTGGTTTGATCTGCCTGACCGAGCAACTCAAGGATGTTGCTGTCTGAGAGCATTTTACTGTGAATCTGGCTTGGGGGGTTTGTCAGTCTCTCTACAGTAGGAAAAAGAGTGCGTGTGTTGTTTAAGTTGCTGTTTGTAATATTCGAGAAGAAAGTCTGTCTAGCTTTGCCTAGTTCCATATTGAAAGCATGGCTGCTGTCTTGTAGATGTTATAACAGACTACAAGTTTTGTCTTCCGCCACATGCGTTCTGCTGTTCTGCATTGTCTTTTCATATTTTGCACTGATGTTGAGTTTCTCCAAGGTGCTTTTTGTCTGTCACTCTTCCTGACTTTCACTGGAGCAATATCATCACTTTTGAGAAAAAAAAAATCAAGGAGAAAATCAACAGAGTCAGTAGATATGCTTGGCGTTAAAGTTATAGTTTTCATAAATATTATATTAGTGTTCTCATTCAAGCATCTCTTCTTGACAAACACAGATCTAGCTTCAATGGCAGGAGAGATCAATATATATTTATAAAAATACAGAACTTATCAGACAGAGCTACATCCTTAATAACAATCGATGAGATGTTTAGACCCTTACTGATAAGTAAATCTAGAGTGTGTCCACGATTGTGCTCATATCTTTTAAGTTGTTGCCCTTGTTATAACGTCAACATGGTGAATGATGTTCGTCTCGCATTCATACTTAACGAGATCAGGCTATACTCTTTTAGCGCTTGTTAAGAAGGCCTACTTATTGAACTGAAGTACCTACTCAGTGAGTATGTGGCTTCAGACATTGTTAGTGTAAAGGCCCGTTCACACCAATGACGCTAACTATAAAGAAAACGATAAAGATGTAGTTCTAAAAATCATTCTCAATATTAAAGAATAGCAAAGTTCACACCACAACTGTACAAAGGAACAATGTCGTTGGAATCACTTTCAGAACTACTTTATCCGGCCGATGAACGATAAAAATATTGACAGCCAATTAGAATCCATCCTGCTGTATTGAGCAAAAGCATTTAATACAGTTGACAAACATGCGCTTAGAATAAACAGAATGATGTTCGCTGGTGTGGATGCTAATATAGTTATCGTGATAACACTTTACAATAAGGTTAACGTTAATGTAATGTTTGTAAATTGATATTCAGAATCTCTTTTACAAGAGATTCTGATCATAGAATTCTGAATCATAGAATTATGTCAAAATTGTTTGTTTCTCGCTAGTTCTCACTTCTCACGAGACTACTATTTCCAACTTACCGGGACTTCAGTCCTCATGTTGCAAGGTTGGTTTTACCACCTGGGGACGCTGGGGGGAGTGGAGAAAGCTACCATTCTCTCCAGAACAGGTTATTGAACCATCCTAATGATTTCTAAATGGTTTTATTAAGTTGAAATAGTTGCCAAGTGCCCTTTTAAGTGAAATCATGATTTTGTGTCAGCCATCCCTCCTGAAAAATCCAAAATAAACCATTCTTGGCTGGTTTATGCTGGTAGTTCTGGTCTAGCATGGCTATTTCCACAGGGTTATACGGCACAAAGTTTGGCTATGCAAATGAATGAGATACAATAACTACAGGGTTAACATTCATCAACGCATTAACTTTTAATGTATGGGAAAGAGCAGTGTGAAGAGTTTTCAAAATTGTCTTACAAGTTTGAAACAACATGAGGGGGATTAAATGTCTTTTTTTAGTGATATATATCTTAGACCATTTTATTGTCAGCTGAGAACTACAGCTCTTTTTAGTATGCTGGCGCACTGCTGCGGTTCCCTTTGGTTTCCCCAATCGTACAAGAAGTCAGACATTGTCTGGATCTCTTCCCATGGCTTTGCAAAGATAAGTCGACAGCAGCCACATGGATGAAACTTTGGTTTTAAGTGGCACAGATGGCGTCATTTATGTACATTTACCTGGTCCATCGTACTGTGTGCTTCTTGTTCACACTCAATAATTTCTCTCTCCCACAGTATAGCAGGTTACTTTAGTAATTCACCAGTGGTTTTCATCCCCTTTGTCCCCTTTCTCTGACTTGGCCCTGGAGAGTGAACAGAACTTTGTAAGAAAATCAATAGTAATTGATTCCTCCAAGGCTAGACATAGAGGGCCACTATTCAGAGCCAAGCATAGGCGCATCAGAGTGAGAGGCAGAGGACCTTGGGTTTAACATGCACACAACAAACCCTGCTAAAGGTCACCGATGTGATGCTGTTTACAGCTGCAGATTATCAAAAAGAGCCTGAGCAACAGCGTATTTACAGCTTTGTGAAGCCCAATTACAATTTGAAGGCCCACTTTTTAGATCTTGGATCATTAGACTGCATTATGTGCCTCTGAAAAGTTTGTTTGGTGTGCTTTGTGCAACACATTTGTGGCTCTCTTTTTGATTTATTTTCACTACTATATGTTTCACCTGTCACTTAAGGTAACATAAAAGTGAGAACAGATTTTCAGCAAGAGTAAAGTGGGTTTTGTCCATTCGGGTATTGATTACACATACAAATCGAGCCAGACTGGAGTTGATGTTGATTGCGGTGAGGAATATTTTGGAATTATTTATTTATTCAACGAACGAAATGAGCGAAATGACTCGAAAAAAAGATTTGTTCATTTTGATGAACGAGTTCGAACAGGAGAGTCACGAGCGTGCATCGCAAGGCAAGCATTTGTGCTAATAAAACGTAAAGTTTTTTGTTTGTTTTTGAAATGATCGATTGTTCGCTAGATCATTTAAAGCCCTTTGAAGCTGCACTGAAACTCTCATTTGGACCTTGAACCGTTTGGTGCCCAATGAAGTGCATTATATGGAGAAAAATCCTGGAATGTTTTCATCAAAAACCTTAATTTCTTTTCGACGGACTAAAGAAAGACATGGACATCTTGGATGGCATGGGGGAGAGAAAATTATCAGCAAATGTTTTTTTAAAAGTGTCAATGGGACTTGGACTTCAATGGGAACCAAATGGTTCAAGGTCCAAATGAGTTTCAGTGCAGCTTCAAAGGGCTTTAAACGACACCAGACGATGAATAAGGGTCTTATCAAACGAAACGATAGGTCATTTAAAAAATAAATAAAAAAGTTTACGTTTTATAAGCACAAATGCTCGCCTTGCTCTGTTCTGTGATGATCGTTCGTGACTCTCCTGTTCAAACTCGTTCATCAAAATGAACAAATCTTTTTTCGAGTCATCACTCGAAGGGTCCTAGATGAGACCCTTATTCATCATCTGGTGTTGTTTAAAGCCCTTTGAAGCTGCACTGAAGCTCTCATTTGGACCTTGAACCGTTTGGTTCCCATTGAAGTCCATTATATGGAGAAAATCCTGGAATGTTTTCATCAAAAACCTTAATTTCTTTTCAACTGGAGACAGAAAGACGTAGACAACTTGGATGACATGGGGGTGAGCAAATTATCAGCAAAAGTATTTTTTAAAAGTGAACTACTCCTTTAACATTATTTTCTTGCCAACGTCAGATGTTGTGAACGTATTTTCAGAGGTAAACTTTTTTTTATTTATTGATTATAATTTGGATTAGCATGCACTGATCACTGTCAGCAAGACCAGGAACTTGTATTTGATTTAATGTTGAGTTATAGGCTCAGCTGTTTCAGACCAGGAATACATTCCGTTACAGTTCGTTTCCCTTGTGTCAGTTTCTCTTTCCTCGGGTGATTCTATCATTAACTGCGAAGAGTGATCTGTAGAGCTTCAACAGGAACAAACCACCCAGAGCATGGCCACAGATAAAGAGGTCCGAGATGCGTCTCATGTGGTGCGATGAGGTTAACTGGGCCGACAGCTTTTAGATTGATGCAGGACATCCTCCCAGACCACCGCAGCCCACTGGGTAAGAACGTTGAACAACACGAGCGGTAAACTGAGACCCCTGCAGGGATTTCTGGACACTAGACTCCCTGTGGTTTTGATGAGTCTCTCCCCTGCTTCGCACCCTCATCATCATGGATTGTTTCAGGACATTCATCCTCTAAACCCTCCCGCTCGGGGGGAAGACGACATGCTCGGAGAACACAATGTAAGCGTGCAGAAACATATTTTGGGTGCCATTGTCCTTGTTTTGGAGATGACTTGCTATAATTTCCTTTTCTTTCCTGTCTGATGTTATCTGTGGAAACAAATACAGAGTTTATCTGGCATGGAAACAAAGGCATAGTGTTTGACTGAGATCCGCATCTCAGCAATTCCAATCCAAGCTTGATTTTAATATAGATCTTTGGGGTTCATGTACTCAGCCGTTAAGCAGAGCTCAAATGCCACATGATTTTTTTTTTATTTTTTATCTCCCCTCATGCTGATATTGATACTCAATCTGTTTCACTTCATCTAACATCCTGGGGATTTTCATTTAAAATGATTCTTAAACTCTGTCTTTGTCATTGTCAGACAGTTTCATGTGGGCAATTTATTTATTTTTTATTTATTTTTATTTTTTTATGATTTATTGCTGGCCACGTCTCATAGGATTTTGAACCAGAATGACAAGTCGGAATTTTTTCAACTGCAAATGTAGTAACAGTAAACACATTTATATATATTTTTTAAATATAAATGCTGGGTTGTTTTAACTGAACTTTGGGTCAAATATGGACAAACCCAAACGTTGGGTTAAAAATGTATTAAAAAAATTTAACCGAATGGTTGGGTTTCTCCATATTTGACCCAAAGTTGGGTTAAAACAACCTAGCAATTTTTAGAGTGTATATTTAAAATTATATTGAACTAACCATGAACTTCTATATTTAAAATTAGATTCTGAATGGTGCACAACATGTTCCTTGATCAACATTTTGTTAACCCTGGAACAACATTCCTGTCTGAAAATTTAGTTCTAACTCTAAACCCAACCCTACCCATAATTTATCCCTAAAATCGGAGGGAAATAATAGTGATGTAGAAACACCCAACCCTGGTTGTAAGCCTAAACCTGATGTAAACTGTAAACTTGTCCCTCAAATCTGATTGGTTGATTTGAATGTTGATCCAGAAAGATGTTGTACTTGGTAAATCATGTTCACTCATTGAACCCTGGTGTGTATGTACCTCTGCGAGAGTTTTCTGGCTCGGTTCTCAAACAAGGGAATGATCAATAATCAAACGGTTTCCACTGGCCTTCATTTATATGCTGAAAAGCCCAGTGCATGTAGAACAAGCTTACACAGTTACTTAGGATCAAATCTCATCTTCAGAGAGTCATGCAACAATTATGGCATGTTTGTGAGAAAGAGGGACGGACTTGCTTTTGATCGGCCATGCATAATTACAGTATTTCACGAGCCCTGCTGGTGTGTATCACCGCAGAGAGTTCATGCACGTTCATTCATCATGACAGCAGATGCCGACTGGTTTGATTGCTGCTTCTGAAGCTTTCACTCAGATTTAATGAAGCTTTTGCACCTGTCAATTAGGTCATATTACAGCCCTCGTACTTTCACAACTTGATTAATATAATGCCAAACAAAGGTTGATAGCTGGGGTAAACATGTTTTTCTCTTTATGCATTTCACCACCTCTTTTAAATGTTGCTGTTGTTTCCTGTCATATTATATTCTTGTCATGTAATGTATTCGTCTTTGCACTGCTCATACCGGTGCAGCTTCTCCTTTTGATGGTGTAAAAAAGAGTCAATTTAAAAAAAATTAGCATGTAACACTTTATGCTGACGTAGGAGCATGTTATGTTACTTATTATAGTAATTACAGTAAATTGTGGATAATTACAAGTAGCTAACCCTAAACCTAACTGTAAGTACATGTTAAGTAATATTACTCAGTACTTATTTAAATAAGTACAATACAACTACGTCACCCTAAGATAAAGCGTAATATAATTATCATAATGGTAACAGCCTATTCTTTATTTAAAGGAATGAGAAGTGTTGGGGGTAATGCATTACAAGTATTACACAAACCTGTTATAATTATGTAAATAACACAAACTTTATGTATTTAGTCTCACGTTAGCTTTGCTGCTGACCTTTGGTGATCCAATATAACCATACAAATAAGCAAAAACTACTTTAGATAAACATTACATTTGTGAAGTTAGAGTGTTGAACTTGCTTCTATTCTTCTGTAATCCATAATGGCAGCACAGCTGAAAGGGTTGTTTGAGCGGCGCCCTCTACTGTACAGGTATGAATTTGCATTTCCTTCAGCCTGAGGCTTATTCGTTTCCCTTTTGGCCTGAAAATGCATTTACATTTGCCAATACAACTTTTTTTTGTTGTTGTGTTATTAAAAAAAAAAACTTTCAAGCCAGGTGAGAAAAATGCCAAAGTATTGCAATATTGTAAAACATTACTTTTAAAAGTAACTTTCTCCAACAGTAGCAATGTAACATGACATCATGACTTTTGCGTAAACATACACGCCACTTTCGAGTCAAGTGGCGTGTTATCTCTACACATTTTGAGCTATCCGCGTGTATGCGTGTATGTCTACGCAGTTAATGTCCGAGTGATTCAAATTTTTATCCTTAAATGGGTTTGGGAGTTTTTTTGTATTTCCTAGATTGGGGAACAGACACAGTCTCTATATGATACTATCTAGGTAAAAGAGTCTCTATGTGATGGGATTTATCTGACATCAGACAGCTTGACAGTGACGTGAGACAGCTACCAGACGGTCAGTTTAGCCAGTAAGTCTGCTTCCTGACCTGAGCCCCAGATTGTCATGTTTGAGCTTTAAGACGTGCAATATTACTAAAGAAGAGCAGCACCATCCCAGGAGGGATGAAAACCATCTCTTTTCAACAGACCAGGTCTGCCCCAAAAACTTTTCCAATTGTCTATGAACCCTATATTATTTTGCGACAGCCAGCGGTTGAGTGAGCACAGTCTACTAATTATTACATCCCTCCTTCGAACAGGAAGGGGGCCAGAGCAAATTTGCAAAATAGGCCTAGTATAACAGTTTTGTCAACTTACATCATACCTTGCACTCTTTCACGATAAAAAACTGTGTTGCTGTGAACTATAAAGCCTACCTTCTTTGATTTGATTGGCCATTTCAAACATTTTGACATTGAAGAGTGCAGTTAGACCTCTAATGGTGCGTTCACACTGGACGCGAATAGCGCGTCAGGCGCAAATGATTTCAATGTTATTTCAATGCAAAGACGCGTTACGCACGTAAAAAATTCCTGTGGCGCGAATGAGGTGTAGAGTGTGGTGCGGTAGGCGCGAATATGCCTCATTTGCGCGTCAAGTTTGCACGAATTGAGAGTATGGCGCGTTAAGCAGTTAGTGCTATTCGTGCATTCACGCGTTTGACGCGAATTCGGCGTCTTTGGCGTCAATTTTGTTGTTCAACTTTGTTGTTCAACTTTGGCGTCAATTCACGCCGCGTTAACCAATCAGGAGCCTGCTGCTTGCTCACATGGTGAAGTATTTGGATGCTTCAATAAATTATTTTGTAATATGACTAAATGCCTGGTGTGGTTCTAATGCACAACAAAGCAACTATTTTATCACTTAAAACTACATTTCAATATACAAGACATGTTCATTTTGTATTGAACAATATTTATTCCATAGAAACTCGCCATACGTCATACGAAATTGACCCGCTGCTGGCTGGCTATTCGCATCCGGTGTGAACGACAGTAAATGCAAACCACACAATAATTCTCACAAATTTGAAAAAAAAAAATTATAATTTTTTTTTAAATTTAATGATAATAAATGTATTTTATCAGGAAACAAACATCACACAATGAGACTACAGCTAAACCATCCCTCATCCCTCATCTCCCCAATGCCTTTCTAAATGGACAGTTTCATTTTCATGCTGTCATAATGGAGGCAGAATAGCGCTTTATCAGGATCCATAGCCCCTTGAGTGCTAACATGGGGCTGGGCAGCCAGATGCCCTCATAAGCGGCCCTCGACATTATTTATTCATGCACAAATAAGTTCAGGCTCTTCTAATATTTCTCCAAGCTTAGCCGGAAAAGCCACGGTGTGTGTGAGTCTTTGTTCTCTATTTTTCAATTAACCCTATTAACTGTCATGGGGATTAAGGTGATGTTGAATTGGGTATTTTTCACTCTTTATTGTTCATCCTGAGTTCACAGACTCGAAAATAATTTTCAGAAATAAGGTAAAAGATACTAAATGCAAAGAATTACATTTCTTATGACTTGTATATCCGTAATGTGTATTTCATTCACCCACTTGCTTTTGAATTAATTAATGCATTACTATGTGGAAACTGTATAAATGGATATATAATGTTGAATATTTCTTTAAGCCCGTGAAGTGGTAATATGCAAATGATTGTCCTTGAGTACAGCTGCCGTTTAACAGCCTAAGTGTGAAAACTGCTTTTAAACTCATTGTCACTCATGAAGCAAAGCTACATTATGGTAGGTTGTCATTAAAGGGCTTCTTGCCACCGAGCCTGTGGGGGAATATAAAGGAGGTAAAAGCTCAGGGTGTCTTAAAATCATATTTAAACTGAGACACTCAAAATGCAAATGCTGATACATTTACTGTTAATGACTTGGTCGACAGCTCTGTCTCTCCCTCGTACATTTGCATCATAAATATCACCTACAGCAGCTCTGGAAAGTAAATTGGTGCTTTAATAGATTTGTCAGCAAGAGGGATTTCTCATTACTTCTATTAGGATGCAGCTGCTAAATTCTTCAGCACCAGAACAGCTCACAGAGACAATAAATCAGGCCATATTAGCACTGTCTGTTCAAAACAATTAAATATTTTTATTAATGGCTCGCCCTTACAAGTGCCTTGCTTTTAAATGACATGGATGCTTTCATGTCGTAAAATATGTCCTTCCTTGCTGACTTCCATATCTAATCTACATTTAACATAACCTTGACACTTTGGCAGGTTGGCTTTTGCCCCCGAATAAAAATAAATAAATAAATCCACGCAGGTTGGACAACATTTGAAGGAATATTCCATGCAACTTAATCTTGATTTCCTTTTAACACTTAAACGCATTCTTCAGGTCTTTAGTGACTCTCTTCCTTATTAATTTTCCTCATATAACAAGAAATAAAATAATAATAATAATAATAATAAAATAGCTGTATGTATGTATACGTATGTATTTATGTATGTAGCCTATATACAGACTCGCCTAAAATAATTATTAGGAACACCATCCTAATACTGTGTTTGACCCCTTCAGAACTGCCTTATAAATGCTCAATAGAGCAAGATGCGCGCAATGCCTCAACGAGAGTTGGGTATAACTTATTATACCAGGACAAAATAGGCTACCCAGAAAGGAGCGCAAGCTGGTGTCATCAGTTGGAGCTGGGGCCTGCATTATTGCTTGCAGGTGATCGTCATCAGGTTGGAGACCATTTCCATTCACCATGTGTTCAAGAAAGCGCAAGCAGGACTGACGGAAATTACACTTTTTCTCGCTTCGCTTAGACGTTTGTGGACAGCATCCAAAGCAACGTCATGCTCTTGCTGTGTACGTCCGAAACAGATGATGTCATCCAAGTAATTCTGTACATTGGGAACATCTTTGAGTATCATTGACATCATTTTGTGGAATGCGGCCGGAGCCGATGCGAGACCATACGGAACACGGCAAAAACGAAACAGCCCATCGTGCGTTATAAACTCTGTGAGGTCACGGCTATTCTGGATGGAGCGGAACCTGGAGGTAAGCATTTTCCCGATCAATGGTTGAAAAAACAGTTGCACCTGCGCTATAGGGTGACATGTGGGTTGTATTTATACGCATTGTCAAAATCGTCAGTGATGCCTTGGGATGAGAAAGGGCTGGTTTTCTGCTGCCAGGCCAGTGGTTAGTTTGCATGGAGTTGATTATGGTATAGTAGCACTTTGAAACCCATTTTGAAAAATTTGCTTTTTCAGGCTCCCAAAATGCAATTGTTGTGTAAATGAACGGCCAAAGCACATAAAAAGGTTTCCGTTTTAGTTGAAAACACTGTCATGTAAATGACCCCTTAGTTTTCATTTGTCACCATATTGACTGCATTTGAGTTCTTCATTAGTTGCCCTGGTCCCTGCTAGTGTCTCACCTGTTGCCTGTTCTGTTAATCATCAGCTCCAAGCCTTCAGTCCTTCCTCGGTTCTTGGTCTTGTACTTACATTGCAAGTGTTCTCGTTCTCGCAGCGTTTATTAAATTCTCGTCTATATCTTCCTTTGATATATAGCTAACCCATGACAGATACATCTGAAAGTTGCAAATATTTGTGAAACACATTTTCATTTGTTTTTAACAAACACTTTGAAAACTGCCAGGTTAAACAAATCAAGAGCTTATGTTGTATTTACACTGGATACTTTCTTCAGGTTTAAGGAAAGTTTACCTGCGTAATCATTCAAAAACATATCTAAAGATTTCATGATATATAAAGGATGAAGTCATTTTGTGAATGGTTTGATAGTTTCACATATCTATACTTTTGACTGGCATCATACAATTTGGTTGACATTGCCTTTGCTTTGGGAAGAAACCTTGCGGGTTGTCTGATCAACATGAAAAGCAACCAACCATAGTTCTTTCTTTAAGTGATATTCATCGACCATTTGAGGCTCAGACAGTCTGCATTCAAGCAAATCTGCACAAATTCAATGATTACAACATCTACTGTAATTACCGTCCTAGCTTTTGATCTGATCGGTTGGTTTCTCGAGTTAAACGCAGATAGTTGATTTGATTACATTGGATCGCTATCAAGAAGTTACATACATTACAACATCTCAAAACATAATCATAAAATTTGCTTTCTATGTGTTATCTTAATAATTACAGACTTTACTTTAGCAAATCAAACTCTTTTAATTCAGATAGCACGTATAGGATATAATGTTGGCAGAACACTTAAATCAGACTGTACAACTCAAAGAAACTTCAATGCCACATCCCATAACAACAGATGCCACACGCATCTCTGCTACATCCGAGCATGTTGAGCATATTTTGACTCAGTTGTTGCGCCGTATTTCTCCTGTTTGAGCACTGCATTTGTATCTCATTTCATTACTTGTCATGTAACAGATGCTTTAATCCAAAGTAAATTGCAGTGCGCTAATTGCAGGAACGGTCCCCCTGGAGCAATCTGGGGTTGAGTGCCGAACTCACAGACACAATGAAGGTTAAATTCCCTCAGTAACTCTGGAGTTCATAGAGATCCATACCTGGCACTGAACCTGTGATCCTAACAAAGCCTTAACAACATGACAAACGTCAATCCAGTCACAGTGCTAATTATTAATGTGCTGTTCAGCTGACGCTTTGACTTACAGTACAGTTATTACCGACACATTCTCATCCCAAGGCGTCGTATATGACACTTTTGCCAAAGCGTAGACATCCAACTCACATGGCACCCTTTTGCGTCAATTAATATGCTTCGGTTATGGTAGGTTTACGTCTGAGGTAGGGTTAGGATTAGACCACTAGGAGGCGCCTTCTGGCCCATATATATCTGCGTCTCATTTGACGCTAAAGGGTGCCATGTGTGTTGGATGTCTACACATTGGCAAAAGCGTCGTATATGATGCCTTGGGATGAGAAAGGGCTCTTATTACAGGGACAGTCCTTCTGGACAAACCTGGAGTTTAGTTCCTCGTTTAAAACACTGTGCTCCATGGATCGCCCGTTCGAATGTCAAATGGATTTTTTTGTCAGCCGAAACCCTTAGATATAAAATGCTGTCATTAACAATTATTTTGGTAATCGAGTTAATCGTTCGTATTTTTTTTGTCGATTAATCGAATAAATTGGATTTTTTTTTTGTGTGTGTGTGTGTGTGTGTGGTAATCGATAGACCGAAGTAAACAATAACCATTATAATGTAAGTAATTAATTAGTAAGTGCTCCATGGATCGCCCATTCGAATGTCGCCTATTCGATCGCCCATTCGATCGCCATGGATTGCCCATTCGTGCTCCATGGATCACCCATTCGAATGTCAAACGGCTTTTTTTTTGTCAGCCGAAAGCCTTAGATATAAAATGCTGTCATTAACGATTATTTTGGTAATCAAGTTAATCGTTCGATTTTTTTTTTTTTGCAGATTAATCGAATAAATTTGATTTTTTTGTGTGTGTGGTAATCAAAATAGACCGAAGTAAACAATAACCATTATAATGTAAGTAATTAAAGACTTGTACTTAACACTGAATTGAAAACACCATATTTCACAGCCTTTGTGATTTCACTATAGCTCTATATTATGATTTTAATTATTATCGTGCAGCCAGACAACAATCTAATAATGTGGTTCATATATTTTTGTCTGTGGAATGGAACACCTCCGGTATTTTGCCGGTTAATTGACACTGTTAAATTGCAATTGGGGATCTTTTAAAAAAAATTGAGGACTTAAATTTAATCAAGGAGTTGTAACAGCCCTAACAACAACATTCTCATCCAAGGGCGTCATATATTGACACCTTTGACAATGCGTATGTATCCATCCAACGCATATGGCACCCTTTAATGTCAAATAATGCTTCGGTTATGGGTAGGTTTAGGTCAGGGGTAGTGTTAGGGTTGGACCACTAGGAGGCGCCTTCTGGCCCATAAATATCTGGGTCTCATATTGATGCTAAAGGGTGCCATGTGCATTGGATGTATAGACATTGTCAACATGCCTTGGGATGAGAACGGGCTGGATATTATTGAAAAAAAAATAATAAATTAGTGACACATTAATATACGATGAAGGTTAAATAATCATATTATAATTATTATTTTTAACCATTAGCTTTAATTATGAGTTTTAGCTATTGTAAATAGAAAGAACCTATAGGGCACAAAGTGTTTCCAACTGCATGTTAAACTTGTAGCACATCCAGTTCGTAAGAATCCGCATTAACTGTGAATCAAGTCACAGTTCTGCATTTCACTTTAAAACACACAGAGCAACAGATTTTAGCGCTGTGCTAGAATTTATTTTCAAAGAAGTACTGTGATTATTGATGGGTAAAGCGACAGTGACGTCTTCAGCTAGTCAGCATGAGATCCTTCCCATCTAAACTGGTTATAAGCCTATTAGTGAATGTTTTATTAGCAGTAGGATAACCATATTCATCCACACAGTCATGCAGAGCCGAAGCACAACCAAAACAACGCTTCTGCAAAATGCATGCCGTTTTGTTTTTTTAACCGCTAGCTAGAGGGATACACGTTATATCTTTAAATTCTCAGATCTGTATTCTTTTCTCTGAATTCACTTGTTGTTGGAGATCTCATCTTCAGAAGTTTGATGACTCCATATGTGACTGTCAGTCTTGATGCGCCTCAAGCTTTTTTTTGCACAGTGAATAAATATAGTATACATCAAAAGTGCAACTTCAACTGGATTTTCAGGGTAATTGACATTTTACATACATTTTTTCATAACTATGACAGCAGCCTTTCCATATCCAGCTTCTCTATAGCTAAGAGTCATGGGAATGATAATGAATTCGGCACAATAAATTATAGATCATGCTGTACTAGAGGAGTGTGAAGTCTTTATTTTGTGGGAACTGTTTTAGGGCATTCACCTCAGATTTCTTTTATACTCCCAGAATCCCTTTCTCTCATGACCCAGGTAGGGCAAGGGCACACTAAAGTCTCTAGCAATCAATAAATCACACATTTAAAATCAGCATGAAATGTAAGTTGTGTCAAGGTGATGATACACAGGGCAACTTTTTTGAGCAATGTTGCTGGGCAATCTTGCCGAGCGATTTTGGCTTTGGCACTTTCCCATTGAAAATGGGAAATAAATTACTATCTGGATAATTTAGGTAGGTCGTGGGGCCGACTGGTTGCCCATTGACGGCAACATTGCTCAAAAAGTCGCTCTGTGTATCATCACCTTTAGATGTTTATTCCCTATAGTAATGCGCTGTATATCAGAACAGAGCAAGGCGAGCATTTGTGCTTATAAAACTTAAACTTTTTTATTTATTTATTAAATAGCGATCGTTTCTCTTGATAAGTCCCTTATTCATCGTCTGGAATCGTTTAAAGCCCTTTGAACAGTTTGCAGTTTGTACTGAAAGTGTCTTTGGGACCTTGAACCGTTTGGTGCCCAGTAAAGTGCATTATATGGAGAAAAATCCTGGAATGTTTTCATCAAAAACCTTAATTTCTTTTCGACTGAAGAAAGAAAGACATGGACATTGTGGATGACATGGGGGCGAGTAAATTATCAGCAAAAGTTTTTTTTAAAATTGAACTACTGCTTTAACCCCTAGTTGCTCCAGAGGCGTGCAACCTCTGGCATATATAGCAATTGTATGTCGCTTTGGATAAAAGCGTCAGCTAAATTAATAAATGTAAATGTAAATGTCAAGCATCAAACTCAAATCTATGATTGAACTTCCACTGTAAACCTGCTGTAAACATTTGATG
Source organism: Cyprinella venusta (assembly GCA_038021265.1). Lineage (NCBI taxonomy): Eukaryota > Metazoa > Chordata > Actinopteri > Cypriniformes > Leuciscidae > Cyprinella > Cyprinella venusta. The sequence continues at coordinate 24,335,822 of CM075863.1, forward strand.
ATGCAGTGAAATACCGGAGTGAACATGGCTATAAACGACTTTTGCAGATTATCTGAAGTTAATCTACGCATCCACGGTACAATCACGGCCTCTAAACTTATTTTTGCCAGAGTGAAACAAGAAAATATTTATAGACAACTCTCAAACATAGGATTAGATCTTTTAAACACAGCTCTTTCTTCCCCTAGCCTGGTAATACCAGACTCTGCTACTTCACATTGCTTTGTAGACAGACATAACTAACGGTAACAGTTGATAAATTAAACTTTTCCCAAAAGCAGTTGGGAGTAGGGCCACAACATCACCTCCATTTAAAAGGTTTATCAAACACTCTTAATGTTCTGGCTTCAGTTTGAAAAACCCCAGAATGTTCTCCATAACAGAGCGAATTGCATCCCGTGTCTCGTTTCCCATTCGATTTCTCTAACCTACAATGTAAAACTCGGCGCTTAGCGTCTACGTCACGGCTCTCAACCACCCGAAGGCCACTGGAAAACTGAAGTAGAAAGTAGGGCTGGGTAATAAATATCGATTTCTCGATATTAATCGATTCTCATTTTTACGAACCGATATCGATTCTTAAATCTCAAGAATCGATTAGTCATCCTGTTTCATTTGAATGAATGGAACATTGTATCGTGGCTGCGCGCATCCAAAAAAAAATCGCAATAATCTGTCCTTTGTTATTATTAATATGAAACTAAGTCTCAAATTTCAAATTATGTATTTTCTTTAGTAATTCAAAAACATAAATAGTGTTTTTGTCGCTGTGGCGTGAGATCGCTCTGACGCAGCTCAAGAGAAGCAGCAGCGCTGATCTCTCTTCCGGGTTAATAATGCCAGTTACAGCGCAAAATAAACATGAATGAGCATCTGAAAGTGTGTTAAAAGATAGAGTACAACTTATCGAAATCCGTATCATGTCACATTGATTCGCTCAATCAGCGTTTCAACCGTGGAAAGACGTCAGTTAAACAGCTTGTAATCAATGTCATGTATCGTCATATTTACCTCAGAAAACCCACATCAACTCGTTAGTCAGCTAGAAAAAATAACTCCAGAGAGGAGCATTTTGATAAATATATACACCATATTACATATGCATTATAATCTTAATGTTCTTCAATATTTAATGCATATTTGAATAAATCTGGCAAGTTTTTATGACAGCCACCATTTAAATGTTTATATTTCATATAATCTTCTTATTATAAAAATAAATAAAAGTGTAATTTAAGTAGGGCTGTCAAAACGATTAATCGCGATTAATCGCATCCAAAATAAAAGTTTGTGTTTACATAATATATGTGGGTGCACTGTGTATAATTATTTTAGATATATAAATGCACACACATGCTTGTATATATTTAAGAAATATTTTCATGTATATTCTGTTTATGGATTTATATATAAATATAAATATTTTATATATAAATAATATTTTTTTTCTTAAATATACATACATGTGTGTTTTTATACAAAAAAAAATTATACACAGTGCACCCATATATATTATGTAAACACAAACTTTTATTTTGGATGCGATTAATCGCGATTAATCGTTTTGACAGCCCTAAATTTAAGTGTTTTTTTTAGCTACAAAACAGTTGATTATTACCTTCATATTAGACTAACGAAGCCTAGTACGCTACAACTAGACTCCCATAGTTTACAGTATTAGTTAAGACATTTGATTTCCTTGAGAAAATTTGCCATTTATTGTAACTGATATCCAAAATAAACAATCTTGAATCGGAATCAAAATCGAATCGAATTGCAAGCTTGTGAATCGAAGTCGAATCGTGTCAATAAATCGAATTTGTGTCAATACCCAGCCCTAGTAGGAAGTCTGACGTAGCCAGGCTAGCATTTTCCCCACATCAGTATTTTTCACCATTAGTTCAATCAACATCCATACACACTAATTTGATTCTGAATACTAATTACAAACTGAGCATGAACATTTAATTTACATAGCGACTTGAAACATGACTGACATCTATAAATGAATTGTCATCAGGATTAGCATTAAAATTCCACTTTAGTAATTATACGATAGCCTCTAATGAATAAAGTATCATCCTGTACTTCCAATAGATAAACTTTAAACCCCTTTAGCTACTTTTGAGGATTTCTAAAGTTATTCTTTTCATGTATTTTTAATTGGATCTTTAAAAAAAAAGTGTGAAAGTGAACTCCTAACAAAGTCTTGACGTGCAATGCGGAGGCAATTTACGGCAATTTAGCGCGGCTGGAATCGAGCAGACTCCTCAGGCACCTCTTTTATTTTCATACAGGATCTAGTGACAGTAATGAATCATAGTTAAGAGCATATTGCAGCGTAAGCTCCCAGTTTATTAAACAGTCAGCAGCTCATTGCTTTTGATCCTCCGGAGTGTCATAGTAACTGATTATGCCCACAGACGGGCTGATGTTTCCCTTTACCCGTCTCTTCTCTTCTAGCTTTCGCTCGTGAAAACAGTGGGAGGGAGAGACGACTTCCACAAACAAACCCAAACGAACAAACAAACATGAGCTGTGGAGTCTGTATTGACCTTGCTGTATATTCCCTCTTGTATTTCGAGTCGGTGTGGCTGAAGGGACAAATTTAATCATCTTGTCCTCTGGTCTCTCACACAAGTTCACGTTGACTTTCTTGGAAAGGACGACAGAGGTGCCTGAGAGAACGCTGTCGTTCGCTATAGGGCCTTCGTGACCTGCTCAAGTTTACTGAGTTCACCGATTCATCTCAAGGACCGAACGCAAGTCAGATGTAATGAACAACTAGTGCTGATATGATAACCACAGATGTCCTCAAACTTTAGCTTAAAATAAGCCTGTCAATACATAAGCAGAAGGTGAGGAGATTTGCCAAGCCGTACGCCGTCGAGCAACACTAATCGCTGCATGTCTTTAACGTGGCGGCGTTCACATTATATAACACATCAGCTGCTGTTTCCTCTCCTGTTCTTTTTTCAGGCTGCCTATATAGCTAGTGTGTGTACCCTTTGGCCAAATCACTGAATGTGAGATGAAGACACTTAAATGCAGTGGAAAGATTAGGTGTTTCCTCTGTGTTATGGTACACTGACAGCTAAGACTTGTCACCTATAGTTAAAAATAAGCAGTTTCCATCCGAACAGTGCAAAGTTTCACATCTGTTTCCATCAGGAACACATCCAGACTGCTCTGTCACAATCCAGTAGAGCTCATACTTATATTTCCTTCCATCACATGTTATGCAAATCTGAATGTATGCATTTATTCATTTTTGGCTTCTTTTTAGACAAGCCGCATTCTGCAAAAGTGAATAGCGAACGTATTTGTATAAGTAATGAAGTTTAAATAGTTTGTGTTAATCCTAATGCCAAACTTGACTGTAAAATTTCAAAGCTGTTACTATATATATATATATATATATATATATATATATATATATATATATATATATATCAAAATAAATTCAGATAAAATGTATATTTAATATTACTTATTTATAATACAATCCATATTTACAAATATACTTTTGTAAAATCATATGATTAAAAAAGTTATTTTTTTTTAATTCATTTTTCATTTCAACTTTTCATTGTTTTTCATTTTTCATAACTCTGAATTTCCAGCATTCAAAATAGCATCGAACTGACTGGCTACTATATACACAAACAGCGTTTGCATTGGTTTACGTTCTTGATCAAATCGAAAAATAATGTCATAAAGTATATATATACTTGAAAAATACATTTACAAAATTAGTACATATACAAATTCAGGTTCAAAATGTTTGTACGCGTTTGTTGTAGACACAAAATAGCATAACTAAGTGGCTATAAAGCCAGCGCTGGCATTTGATAAAACTAAAACATTACGTCTGAAATTATACATGCAAATACATTTTTATGTACTTGCTTGGACTGGAACTGAACTTCATGTTTTAGTAACAGTTTCTTGTTGAATCCGGCATTGAATTGGTGGAGATTCTGGAAGCTGTCTCTCGTAAAATGCGCAGCACAGAGAGCTAAATTACGATTGTAATTTTCAGGAACATAATCAAACATAAATTGTATCCATTGTTGACGAACTACAATGTCTGTGGGAAGCCCGAACACAAAAGACCTGACAGCTGGTGAACATAACACACTCGACGAGCCACAGAAATGGCCATGCCCTTTTTGCATATTCCGGAGGGAGGGGTTGATGTAAATGTATGGGTTAGTGATGTCTAAAACCCGTTGTAGTCCCATTCGTGTCGTTTTTGTAGGTATTGAACTTCCTGATTTTTAAAAGACGATATCTCTGCTTACATTAAACTTTCAGCGCTGCAATTTTGCAGATACTGTTCATGCACCAACAGCAACATTACACACTATTTAAAATGAAAAAAGTGAAACCGCAATCAACCACCCCTTTAACATGTTTTCTCTCGGACCTTACTTCATGTTTCTGTTTATCTTGAGATGGCATAATGCAGTTAATTAACACATAATAAAACATACTCTGATAAAAAATACATACATATATATATATAAATCCTCTTTAATGCATCATAAAACAGTCAGTTTCATAATCATAGCACTGGCATCAAAGGATCAGCACGGTATGTAATCTGAGCCTCTGGGAATTAGAAATACCAGGCTTCAGGCACTGGAGCTCATTAGTTGTTTAGCATGTGTGAAATTAATTATGATTCATTGTAAGGAGGATGCAGGCAGTCCGGTTGAGCCCACGAAGAGAGCGGGGAGATATGTGTGGTGTCATGCTAAATAAGTGCTGGTGTCTTTTACTCAGGGGGTGGGTGAGTGTGACTGCAGACAGCCGTTGTTCATCAGAGGAAGTGTAAATATTCGTAATCTAACACTCTGTCATACCTATTGTGCAAACGAAGCAAAGGTAAGGATGTAGGCTCAAATGGACTGAGTGATAAGCTTGCACTCCTCACTAATGCAGCCAGCATCTCGTGTTACTTAGTTGCTGTGTACCCTTTTAGCATATAACTTTGATGGAGGAGAGCTTAGTCAGAGTTTGGCGGCCTGATTTCCTCAGATAGATGCCTGCCCTCTGAATATGTAAGGAGTATCCACTGTCTGCGATCAGAGAATTGTGGTACCGATAAAAAAAAAGAAAAAGAAAAAACAAAGCGAATTACAAAGATAGTTCACCCCCCAAAAAGTGACATCATAAATTCACCCTCGTGTTGTTTCAAATCTGTGTGACACTTTTTTTTTGAAGAATGTTATTTTTGTCCATACAATGAAAGTCAATGGTGTTCAAAATAAAGTAGCACTGGACCCGGTAACATTTTATTTTGATGGTCCCTTTTGAACATCCTATTGACTATAAGTAACTTTGCAACTTTGCCAACTAACTCTCGTTAGAGTATCAGTAGACTGTCTGCTTAATATCTGCAAACTCTATATTGTGATGCTCCTCCAACAGACAGTCAACAGACTATAAGTATCTTTGCAACTACATGTCAACTTATTCTACCCCTAACCCTACCAGTCAACTAATACTCTACTAACACACTAGTGAGAGTTAGTAGGTGTAGGTGCAGCATTACTTATAGTCAAGTGAATGTGTTAAAGGGATCATCCAAATAAAGTGAAACCCTGGATCAAAACACAACTCAACTAAACTCAAACTCAACTCAAACTCAGCTCAAATTCAAACTCAAACTCAACCTCAAATCAACTCAACTTAAACTCTACTCAACACAAACTCAACTCAAACTCAACTCAAACTCATCTCAAACTCAAACTCAGCTCAGCTCAACTCAAACTCAAACTCAACTCAACGCAAACTCAAACTCAACATTTTTTTAAAACTAAGTTTTTTGTAAGGTAACATCCACAAAAAAAACATTAGGTTTTTTGTGGATGTTTCCTTACATAATTCCTCAACGATAGCAGGACGAAGAGGCAAGCATTAATCACTGTCGAGTTATATTTGTGGGACATTTTCATTTTGCTTTTAGACAAGGCAAATATGTACATTAGTGGCCTGAGATCATTTTTTAATTCCAACTGACAAAGTCTTTTTCTTTTACAAAATGCATCTACAATCACTTGGATGTATTCAAGGTTTATGTGGAGTCCAATCAAAGAGAAGTGTGTTTCAGGATTTGACAGATCCAGTAGCTTTACAGACAGAGGGTAATGGAGTTAATTAAAGACACATGCTTCAGCTGGTTTGATAGCAGTCTATTGGCAACAGCTATTGACAGAAACGAAATATTTAAAAACAGGACTATTTCTCAAATCAGATATTATCTGTCAGATCGACTAGTTGGGGTTGGTTTGGATTGGATGCGAGTTTTTTTTTTTTTTTTTTTTTTAGTGAAAGCAGATGTTTGTGTCATTTTGTATGTATGAGATTTTTAGCTTTTATGGCATATCATAACTCATGCAAATAGTTATCTGATTTTAAGTGTATCCATAAAAATGGAAAATGGATTACCAGCCAACAATCTTTCTGGAATGAAATATGCATTGAAGAACTGTAGCCAGGCCCACATGAGTCACCGCGCTGATGTTGTCAGCAATGAGATGAAAATGCCATTTGATGTGAGGGAAAACGACACGCTTTTCTGTAGACAATGAAACTAAATGAGTGAATATTGTGTAAAATATAGCCCAGAGGGGAAGGTGTGAATCAATTGGAATCAGCTCTCATGCGTAATTGCAGCCATTTATTGATTTAAATAAGCCCTACAGAATCTATATGAGAACGATTAAAAGCCAAACCCAGAACATTAGGGCATGAGTGGAATATTAATTGCCTTTGAAAAGTAAACAATAACAAAGCTTATAGGCTGCACACAGGACACATCTAAAAGATGTCTATAATACCTGAATAAAGCGATCCGTGAGCATATAGCAGAAGTACATGATGACATCTTCGCACTCCATTGCTCATCCAGGTTTTTCAGCCAATCACTTGAGCCATAAATATCACATGACTTGTAGAGTGGTCAAATGGAAAAACACCATATATTATAAAAGTTAGTGCACAAATGTTTGCAATGAGCTATAATAAAACAATCTGCAAAATATGACTAAACCGGCTACTGTCCACAAATGCAACAATAATGGATGTCTAAAACAAATAAAGCATGCCAATTTTACAACTAAATCCTCAACAATAAATTGTTAAAACGCAAGTTAAGTAGCAATGCGAGAACTCACCCAGCACAAGACTATTTTTGCACTTTACACTCCAGTCCAGTAGATGGCAGAGATTGGCATTAGGTTGGCTTGCCAACTGCCATTAAACACAATTATTATTATTATTATTATTATTCAATGCAGCATGTGAATCGAAAGTTTATCTGGGGGACAGATTGTTTCAAGAAATTCAGGTAATTCTGAAATGATTTGTGCATCGTTTAGTGTCAAAATGATTTTCGAAAGAAACTAATAGAACAAATTACACAGTTACTTAGTATTGTCACCAGCAGGAGTTAAAGTTGGCATGAAATGGAAATTGTACTGTATCTTTCAATTATATTTTCTAAATATGTGACATTTTTAACCCTTAAATTGATTAAAGTTTCACCCATCATTATTACATATTCAGGTCTTTAGCGACCTGGATCTATATCTAACATGCATGGATCTCTATCAGTCGCTATAATATAAAACTCCCCTGATATTATAGTAATAATTACAGAAGAATAAAATAAAGCATATTGTGTTACCTTTTGGAGTTTGGAAAGGTTCAATTTGAGCAGATGTTTTAGATCATCACCATTGTCCTTGTCATTTCTCAGTACATTCAGCATTTGGTTCATATTCACCATCTCAAACATATTCTCAAAATCAATATTTTGAACGCTGAAAGCTTCCTCACCGGATCCACCATCCAGTGACAGTGACACTAATATTTGATTGCATTTAGTACTTGCTCTGCAGTCAAAAGATGATGATGGTTCCTATTCTATTGTTTTCTGCCTGCGGCAACTATGAGTGAAACGCCACATTGCCATTGTGTATCAGACATTGCCACCTATCGGAATAATGGTGAATTGCATGTATTCACAACCGACTGCAAGCTCAAATTCATTTTCCCAAAGCCAATTATGTTCGCAAGATCCGTCATTACCAGCACAATTCATCTAAACTTGAGAGCATAGTTTGCTTCAAGAAATGCACTGATTCTCACTCACATTGTGAGTTTAATGCGTACACCATGCTAACCAGGCAAACTTTGACCAGTTGCTTATAAGGCATTTAAAACGTATTTAAAAGCAGCGCAGGAGAACACGGTTCCTGTGTGAATAGTCCCTTGTTATGCTGCAAATGCAAACAGAACAACTTTCCATTTCCAATAAAAGACAGTTGATTTGATGTCTGCTTTTTGCGGTGAAGCCCATTCAACAGGCCTCTTCTGTCAGACAGTGTTGACGTATGCCAGAACGCACTGAAGTGTTGCAGTTTGCCTCAGAATGACAAGCACCTGTTTTTGCTTCTGAATTCCATAATTCTGTCAGCTTCATCTTACACTTCCAATTCATCAGCCCTGCTGACGCCCCGAGCAAAATCTGAACTCTAACCCTCCTCAAAGCAAGAACAAAGTAAAAAGAGCTGAAAGCTATAAACACTTTTATTTTGAGACAGTCTACCCGGGAGCCAGATTTCTTTTCCGAGTCGCTGATTGATATTGATGCTATAATTACAATATGGTACGTAGGTATATGAGAGACGGAAACACAAGGCGTCTGGATCTTGAGAGTTTGGCTCGTTTCCCTGCAAACTGTTCAAGGCTTGTTTCCCGGCAAACTCTGCTGCTCTTTCTTTGCCTCCATCTTTTTTTTCCCTCCCTTTCCTAACAGCTTCCCATCTCTCCTCACCCGTTTGAAGTGGCTTTAGACTTGTGAGACTCTAGTATGTGACAAACAGGCAGCGATATCGTCAGATTCCTCTCCACAGAGGGCTACCTCTCACTGAGAACTTTACAAGGAAACCTGTCTCAAAGCAACCTTCTCTGGATGCGTGATAGATTCACATAAACCGCTACAATACTCCTCGATACTTGATCAAATAACGAACGCTGTGTTATCCCGATGGTAAGCCCAATTTGTACTGGAAAAATATTAGCTTTTTTTGTGACAGGCTGTTGGAAAGTTGTCAAATCTTTTTAAAGACTGCGTGTGTGCGTGCCTTGTTTCCCCAGCAGGAAACGTGGATATAATTAGGACGAAACTGGCTCGACTCTATAATTTGGCTGGAGTTTGTTGATGTAGAGACTGCTTAGGTGACTCCTCGTAATCATGTCTGGCCCACCTCCAATGAGAGCAGGCAAACTTTGATTGTTTTCACAAAAAGGGAAGCTATAATAAGGGATAAGGTTTGTGTGTCTGTGTTGAATGTGTTCTGACTGTCTTGTGGTATTTCTTTATCATGTGGATCCATCCCACAAAGCACTGCAGCATAGAGACTCTACCACCGCCTCAACTCAAAGACAACGGCGGTTTGCATCTGTGTTTATTTAATATGTTGAAACAGCTATGCTGAGAAATTTCTCTCTCGCCTTGCTTTTCTCTCTTTCTCCACTTTCTTTTCAAGATCCAATGCCATTCCCTGTGTTTTGACACCAAAGGTTTTACCAGATGAAACGCAGTGCGTTTTTAGAGGCCAGCAGTTCCTTGCTTCTATTTTAACTTTCCAATTGATGAAAGGTGACGGTGACATACTGTACGTGTATATCTTTAACTGCTTTGTGAAAAATTCAGATGGTCTGTAGGGAAAGTGTTGCAAAACTTGCATATTCAGATGTCTTTTCTTTTTTCAGATTGGATGTAATGTGTATGTGTTATGTATTGTGACAGAGGCATTTTTATTACTATGGCTTGCTATTACTATTACTATGGCCTACTTAAGCATAATAAGTTGCTCAATAAGAACCTGTGAACCTATGTGTACTGAATTGTTTACCTAAAGTAATCTTGTTTGACTTTTATTGACATCATGTTTTTTTTATTTCAAATATTACTATTTCTAAACTTTTAGTCTTAAAAAAATCCCCATATATATTATATATTGAATTGTGACCCATATATCGCATTGCCAGATTCTTGCCAATAGACAGCCCTTGTAGAGCGTCACAAATTGTAATTAAACAGAAAATTCATAGTAAACCATGACATTTCTCTTTCAATCTTTTTTTTTTTTTTGTGCAAACGCTGTTAAATTTAAAATGTTTCAGGCGTTCAGCTTTAAGGGGTTGGGGGTCAAAGCAAAATACCTATTACAAGCCTTAACACGAATATCACAAATCCACATTATTCAAACAATATTTTTTTTCTTTGTGCAAAGAAAAACAAGTTCTGTACAAAAACTCCAGTGTGACTTTAAGGTCAGCAGATCTAAAATGTATTCACTGTGTTTGTTCAAACGTGACAAAAGTAATCGTGTGAAAATGGCAAATGCTATAGCCTGAAAATACAATTTCCGTCCATGAACTCTGTTTACAAGTCATGAACTATTTCCTGTTTGCACTCCTTATTGCAGTAGTGTGAGAAGAAAGATATGCTTTGATGCCTGTATTGGGTGTGATCAAACTTTTACTATGCTTTGCCTTTGTTATTTATTGAAATGACGAAGACAATAATTCTCCATAATACATGTGGAGAGGATGGATAGGACTGTGATTGGAATAGGAAAGGTGCTTTCAGTCTTTTCATCTGCCGGAGAGAATTAAACCATGCTTCATTGTCCAGCTCCTTTAATGAGGACAATACTTTATTTTCAAAGCATGAATAAAAACAATACCTCTAGGAGATCAAGATAGACCTTTAGAGGTGCTGGCATTCATTATGGAAGCTGGATTTTTGCTTTCTAATTACTAGCCATCTATGAGCTAAGTACAGAGTAATGAACTTGAATAATTTAGTTTTATGTGAGACACAGCAAGGGAAAAAAAGCAAGCTTTCTACAGCTTTCTCCAGCAAAGGATCAGAAAAGAGGTGCTTAATCGTCAGGAAATGTTTATCGGTGACCTCTAAATCTCAAGGTTTTTTAAGTAACTGTGTTGCAGATTTAACGCAAATTAGGCTGTCACTCCAAAGAGATTTTTCAATTACTGTTTAAATGTGCTATTCAGCTTTTCATGCTATATTAATGTTGTATTAGTCTGATGATAGCTTATATAACAGGCGTACATATGTGTTCCGAATTATTGTCATCCCTGTCAAATATGATCAAAGATGGCTGTAAAAAATAAATCTGCATTGTTTATCATTTAGATGTTTTATTCAAAAAAGTCCCAAAAATCTAACCTAAAAAAATCTAATTGAAGTAAAAGAGTTGAAAGTGGAGGGAAAGTCACATTATAATTTTTTTTCTTCTCCAAAACACATTGGCCACTGTCACAAAACAGTGACTCGAGCTCAGGTCCTCGGTCTGGTGAGTTGAGAGATCTACCACTTAGCTACGGAGACAGTAATGTAGAATCCAAACCAAACACTCAAGGCAATACTCCAGAAAAAGTAGAATGATTTTAAAAAAGGGTTTGGAAGTAAAAAAAAATCCATTCATCTCAGAAAGCGGTATTACCAACAGTAGTGATGCTGCAAAGATTCACAGAAGAGAAATAGGAAAACTCCACAAAGGGAGAAAAAAACTAAATCAAATAACTACGAACACCTTTGGGGAGCTTGGAAGGACTCGGGGGGACACAGCAGGAGATGCATAGCCAAGTGAGGTGAGGAACAAGGGGCTGAAAAACATTGCTAAAATACTTTAGGGGAAACAAGGCACAGATGACCTGGATAACGCTAACAAGGACAATCAAGGAGGAACTAAGGCAAAGGGGAACACAGGGGACTTCTAGAGGTCCGGAGACAAACAACCGGAGGTAGGATGCTGACAGGACCACCTCCTCTAGGAACGGCTCCCGATGTTCCTTCCAGAAGACCTCGGCTTCAGGGTGTGAAACTTTTGGATCAAAGGTTGGGGAGGTAGAAGACAAGGTTTTAGTAAGTAGATTTTACAGAGAAAGCGACAAGAGGCAGCCGGACAGAGAATAAGAAGACTGAGTCAACCCATATGGAGAGAGGACGCAATGGAAGGTGACGCACTAAATGGGGCACAGAGTGGGGAGAATGAAGATGGCAGAGAGCCAATGCTGAGTGACCTGGGTGGGATCATGCGGTCATTTATGAGTCAACAGGAGACTAAGGAAGTGAAATTGAGAGAGGAAGTCATCCACCAGGAGTAGCATTTCAAAGCACTACAGCATCAGTTTCGCCTTCGCAGTTTCGCAGCAGCAGGTGGAGGTTCACTCATCTCTAGTACCAGAGCATGCTTCCACCAGCGCCAGAACCCTCTGAGGACTATGATTTGAATGTAAATCATCCAAGGGCCCATGCCTCACCCTCCATAGAGTCGATCCACCGCACCATGTCTTCAGCAGGTCAGTCTCGATCCTTTCATGATAAAAATGATGATGTGGAACATTTTGTAATTTACTTTGAGAGAATTGCAGTAACATTTCGGAGGCCAAAGGTGGACTGGGTTTTTCGTCTCCTCCCACTGCTGACGGGTAACCCAGAGACCTACAGGCAGATGTTCAGATCCCTCTATGAGGAACCTGAGGAACGCAGCAAGGAGCTGTATGTGAGGCTTAAAGAGCTGTATGTAAAATGGATCCAACCGCAAGGTAAAACACTTCATGAAATTAATGAAATCCTGATCATGGAAAAATACTTGAGAATGCTGTCCCCTGATCTTCCGAAATATGCTGTTGAAGCTTCCACACTTGCTGATGTATTTGTTGCTGCCCGGAAAAAAGGCAAGCCATGGAGTAGTATGGGTGGGAAGGGTGGTAAGGATGGCCACCGGCCCATACCCCCTCAGTACCAACAGAGGTCAGCGCTAGGAGTTGGTAAGCCCCCCATGAGGGAGAACTAATATGCACCACCAAGAGCTCTGAACAGAACACACATTTGCTACTTGTGAGGACAGGAAAGTCATGTTAAACCACTGTGCCTGAAGAATCCAGCCAGGCTGACCCAGATGTGTTTTGTTCCATGCCAGAGTGCTAACCCTGAACCCAAAGGTAACCACACCATGAAAATGGCTTGGGTTCTGTAGAAGATGCTCTCAGTGCCAAAATACATCAATGAAAAGTCTCTCCAAAGCTCCACTTCAACCTCTTCAACCTCCGCAAGGTACCTCAGGCTTCCACAGGTTTTTTTTTTGTTTCGAGGGGTCCTCTAGCCTTTTTGGGGGGACACTTGAGGAGGAGATCAGGGGAAGGAAGGGACAATTTATGTAATTTCTTGTGTTATCCAGATGAGAGGACAACATAAGAAACTAGGCCAGACACACATGCTGGAGGCCCAAAAGTACCAAAAGACTTGGTATGAAAAGTCAGCTCGAGAGAGAGAGGCTTTCAACCAGGCCAGAGAGTTTGGTTATGTTGTCTACCAGTGACAGTAAGTTCCTAGGAAAATGAAAGGGGCCCTTTGAGGTGAAGAAAAAGTTGGGGCTCACCATCTATCAGGTATCAACTCCAGGGCATCAGCGTTCTAGCCGGGTGCTTCATGTGAACCTTCCTGTCCCAAGAGCTGAGGTGTTCCTGATTCAGGCTTTAAAGAAAGAGGCAGATGACCAGTATCGGTCCTTTTCAGTGTCCACAGAGCTTGATGTAAGCCATCTGTCAAGGGAACAGCAGTCTCAGGTACAAACTCTGCTTCACTTTGACATATTTCAAGAATATCCAGGACACAAAATCCTGGTTGAACAGGAATCTGTAATTAAAACCTGATGCAACAGTGAGACGTATGAGTTACAGGATACCAGAGCACCTCCTGGTGTTCCTGAAGAAGGAAGTTGGCTTCATGCTGTCTCAGGGGATAATTCAGCGATTGACACTCGATTCAGTGAGTGGTGAAATCTTGTGCTGGTCCATTTGGGCTGGATGGGGCTCCAGCAACCTTTCAGAGACTGATGGACCAGGTTCTCTATGTATTGTCGGAGATTTCTTGTGCATACATTGATGATATTGTAATCTACAGCAAAATGTGGGAGGAACATGTGGAAAATCTCAAAGTGATATTTGACCACCTACATTCTGCTGGCTTGACAATCAATCCAGCTAAATGTGTCCTGGCCAAGAAGGAAGCTGAGTACCAGGGTTTCACCATTGGAGGTGGGTTAATTAAACCTCAGGTTAGAAGAAGGAGCTAAGATCTTTCCTAGGGATGGCTGGTTTCTATCATCGTTTCATCCCCAACTTTTCAGCCAGGGTTGCTTTACTAACAGATAAGATGGGCTCAAGATGTCCCAGTCAGGTCCAGTGGGCGGGGGAGGCAGTGACAGCTTTCAAGGACGTTCAAAAATCTTTGAGTGAAAGCTCTGTTTTATATAGTCCAAAATTTGAGAAACTGTTCATATTACAGACTGATGCCTCTGAGAGGGGTGTAGGGACAGTGCTTCTGCAGGGACCTAAGGAGGAAAGACATCCTGTGGCATATATCCGTCGGAAAATGCTACCCAGAGAGGTCCGCTATTCAACAGTAAAAAAGTAGGCCTTGGCAGTCAAATGGGCCCTGGACTATTTCAAGTATCATCTGATGGGCAGAGAGTTTACCTTGGAGTCTGACCATAAGGCATTTGCCATGCAACCATTCCGATTTACAGTCCATTACATCCCTGGCAAGTCCAATACCACTGCAGACTACCTCTCTCGCTGTCATCTGCGCCCAGCAACTGCTCAGGACCTTGTTTAATATCCTGCCGTGACACAGAGCACCATTTACATAGTTTTTTTAACAAATTGACTTTATATTTGTATCAAATCATCGTAAATAACTTCACCCTGTGCTGCAATATACATTTAATTTTACATTTATTTAAAGAAATCAGCTGCTTGAATGAAAATTGCTGATGTTATCAGATTTTCAGGTGATATTCTCAATTCATTCAGTTAACAAACCCTCTATGGTAAAGTGTTCAGATGACAGACTCAGAAACTATTGTATTTAATTGTACAGTACAATCATAACATAGTATAGAAATTATCTTCATTTCATAATGTCCTTAAACATAAGAAGCTGCTGGCCATTTAAACTGAGAAAATGTGCATCTGGTGTGCGAAACCTTGAGTTGTCCTATACGCGACGCGGCGCTGCAGAATGTGTAGCCACCGACCTTTTTACCCATCTCCGTGTCCATCACACTGCAGATTACGCAATTTTACATAGAATATTCTTAAGAACCCTGTTTTCTTTAGTCATCTTATTTTTGTATTTTTATTTGCTCTTTATTTTTTATGTTAATCTGCTATCTGACTTTATTGGTGCCGGTGCAACAATAAGTTTAAAAGCTTTTCAGTTCTCCAGAAAACATTCAAACAGTGTTTTGCTTCAGTTTGAAACCAGATGAACTTCACATGCTTGTATTCCTGCACAAAAAAAGCCATATATTGAGTATGCACAAAGTAAAAATATGTGTGACTTGTGTTTATCAGTACTCTTATGACTGTTGGGTAAAAAAGAAACGAAGATCAAGGATCACAGATGGAGAATTGCAGAGATTATTTGAGTCTTGGAGTCAGAAAGCCTAAGAAATTATAAATCAAACAACCCCTACATCAGCACATGTTGTTTGGGAGGGTTTAAAAAATCCTTCTTGGTTGTTCAAAAACAAACTCCAGCATATTCAGTTGTCAGACATGACTAGAACTTCAAAAGGGACTGAATTCTGGTCAGATGAAACTAAAAAAATAGCTATTTTTAGAAGCAAAACCTCTACATGGATTTTGTGCAAACAGGGATAAAAAAAGTACCCATGGTTAAATATAACGTTGGATCTTTAATGTTGTGGGCTTTTGCTATAAATCTTAAAATGGGCCGTGACTGGATCATCCATCAGGACAATGATCCAAAACAAACATCAAAATCAACACAAAAATGTGTCACTGAGCACAAAATTAAGCTTCTGCCATGGCTGTCCTGTTTCCTGGACCCTATAGAAAATTAGTGGGCTGAACTGAGGAGAAGCAGCAGCAACATGGAACTGGGAATCTGGATCTGGATCTGGGAAAGGTTCTGGAGAGATGCTGTATGAAGAAATGGTTTCTGATGTCTTGTCAGGTGTTCTCCAAACTCATCAGGCATTACAGGAGAAAACATCTCGGTTACAGATGTAACCCTCATTCTCTGAGTAGGGAATGGAGACGTTACGTCGGAAGATGACGAATGGAGTTCGCTTATCCTTGAAAGAAATAAAATGAGCTAATGACGAGAAAATGCCATGGATCTGCAGAATTTGCATTGTGTAACTCCTCCCCACCGCGTGGGTATAAAAGTAGAAAGCCGCCAATATGTCCTGGATGTATATGGAGAACAATGGGGTGTCCAGCTTCAGGTGGAATATTTCAACCCCAGGGGTGGCAAGGATGGCGTGCCAAGGTAAAGACACATGCTCAGAGAGGCTTACAGTGGAAATGCACATGTGGGCATCATCCAAACGGGGGACCATGCACACAGTTGCACCTAGCCAACATGCAGGCAATAGACACTGGCAGAGTCACCTGAGAAACTGGCAATAGACACCTGAGCGGGTCCTAGGCTTGGTCTGTCTCCTCAAGGGGCAATGCTTGCAGGTTCGTCCCAGAATGGAGTGGGTCGAGGTCTCAGGAAAACGTGAGAATAGACGAGCCCGAATTCCAGAAACACTTCATCTACAGAAAATGCGTGCAGGTCCCCTACCCTCTTAATGGAGGCCAATGCAACCAGGAGCGCTGTCTTAACTGACAGGAACTTGAGCTCTACTGATTGCAGAGGCTCAAAGGGAGCACTCTACAGGGCAGTTTGAACCACAGAGAGGTGTTAAGAGGGAACGAGAGGAGGGCGAGGAGGATTCAGTCTCCTCACTCCTCTCAGGAACCTGATGATCAGGTCATGCTTTCCCACAGACTTACCCTCAACTATGTCATGATGTGCAGCGATAGCAGCAACATAGACTTTAAGGGTGGAGGGAGACAGCCTTCGCTCCAACCCCTCTTGCAGGAAGGAAAGCCCGACACTGATCAGGCATTTTCTGGGGTCTTCTCAGTGAGAAGAGCACCAAGAGACGAAGAGGTTTCACTTCATCGTGTAGGCATGTTTGGTGGACGACACTCTAATGCAGAGTTTCTCAAACTTGGTCCTGGAGGGCTGCTGTCCTGCAGAGTTTAGCTCCAACCCTTATCAAACATACTTACCTGTGACTTTCTAGTGATACTGAAGACCTTGATTAGCTTGCTCAGGTGTGTTTCATCAGGATTGAAGCTAAACTCTGCAGGACAGCGGCCCTAGGACCGAGTTTGGGAAACCCTGCTCTAATGGAAGTGATGGAAACCTAGGGTACTCAAACCTGCCTTATCCCATCCAGGAGCCACACGTGGAGGTTCCAGAGATCGGGACAAAGGTGCCAAGGGTGCCCCAAGTCTCTATTCTCCAGGAAAAAGCTGAAGCCGTGAGAGCTCATCAGCTGCACGGTTCAGGTCTCCCGGGATATAAATGGCTCAAAGCGACCTCAGATGCTTCTGACTCCATAAGAGGAGGTGGCGGGCGAGGTGCAACATACGGCAGGAGTGTAGACCACCTTGTCGGTTGATGCACGCTACTGTCGCTGTAGAAGCCGGACCTCATTTCGGCTGGAGGGACAGTCTTGATTGCACCCTTCACCAGTTGGGTGGAGATCCCCGCTCTCATGACAGGGGCATTGCCACCAACCAGTGAAGCAGACTCCCCTGAAGCGGGGAGTAGACCGCACTCAGAAATACCTGGGCAGATCGTATTTAGAAAGACATGCCGCAAGCATGCTTTTTTTTGTGCAAATTGGCATTTCCCTGCCATTGGCTTGTTTTATTTCTTTCGAACAGGAGAGGCTTCTCAACAAACCCCATTCGTCGTCACCTGATGCAACTCGGAGTGACAACAGTTCTCTTGGTAAAAGGAGGATGCAAAAAGAATTTAATAAAAGGGTACAAATAATTATGGTCAGTGTGTTTTGGAGAAAAACAATTAATCCACAATGTAATTTTCCACCCAATTTCAATTCTTTTACTTCAAAGGTTCGATTTTTGTGATTTTTCTTTTCAAATGGAAGGTCAAAAGGATTAGCAATGCAGATTTATTTTTACAGCCATCTTTGATCATATTTACCAGGGGTGCCAATAATTCTGACCACAATAGATCTTATTTATGCCTATAACAGAACAGCAAAGTCTATTACATTCATGGAAGTGCCAGATGCCTTGGAGTCCGGCTGCAGGATATATGCTAATGCATGACATTATGACGGAAATGATCCCTGCCCTCTTGTAATATCGCTTCAGTGAGCAGATTCCAGCCGAGGCTGATGGGATAGTGGGCATGCCTATATTTTGGCTGAGGACAACCCAATGCAAACAACATTTCCATCCCATTTGTCCTGATGGGAACACCTCACATGCCAGAGTCATAAAAGTGATCGAATGCGGCTGTTAAAAGGAATGTTCATCAATCTACCAATATACGGTCACTCTGACACGTTCTCTTTCCGCTCATAAAGGGCCATTTGCTGCCATTTCACATTAGAAATTAAACGTGTTTCAGAAAAACATCTCGCACCTGGTTTTGTGTTGTAACGGCTCTTTATAGAACGCAGCGTCTTGTTCAAATATGCACTGAGAAGTCGCCAGCATTGGTTTGTTTTATAGGTTTGCCTTTAAAACATCTGTTTTTTAAAAAATGAACAGATAAATTTCATCTCACGTCTCCATTGCGCTGTTTTCCATTCGTCTCCCAGCCTGTCATTAATAAATAAACAAATGGACTTACAGATCACACAGAAAAATAAATGGAAAAGAGCAACTGCAACGGCTTTCTCCCTCAAATCTAGTGCTGAATGAGTTTTAGTATTCTCCTTCTCCATGATGGCGAGACTGTTTTTTGTTTTTTTGGTGTACATAAATCATGATGCCTGTCTTAAACGTTTGCGACACATTTCTATATTTTAAGCACCAGAAATTATGTGTTTACCTATAGTTGCAGAAAAAAAAAACACTGGAATGTTATAAACTTACACTATGTAATATAACAAATCTCACATACTAGCTGATGCTTTTTATGGACAAGAAATGATGAATCACGACAGTTGTCAGTCATTTATTTTCCGTTCACAGCTTTTTTATATATATATATATACTGTATATAGACCAGTCTAGGCCAGCATGTAGGCAGTGAAATCAATATATTCCTCCTTGTTTCTGTCCCCGTTTGCTATAAACCTCAGTAGAAACCTTTAATGATGGTCTGCTTAGAATTGGACATGGTATAATGATTCTCTTACTGGCTAAATAAGGTTTGTTTGACATATAGCATGGGAAGGCATTTTTTGCAATGCTGAAACTGACCTGTGTGTCGTGGTTTAATTTCCTTGACTTGTTTCTGTCTCAACCTTTAATTTGAATGGTTGAAGAATCAT
Source organism: Cyprinella venusta (assembly GCA_038021265.1). Classification (NCBI taxonomy): domain Eukaryota; kingdom Metazoa; phylum Chordata; class Actinopteri; order Cypriniformes; family Leuciscidae; genus Cyprinella; species Cyprinella venusta. The sequence continues at coordinate 24,355,279 of CM075863.1, forward strand.
TGTTCGTGGAATCGCAGAGCGCCGCTGGCAAAATATCTGTAATTGGGTTTGACCTTTTACTGGGAATACCAAAATAAGAAATGAGAGTTTTTCTAATGGCATTGGTGAGGAAGCTGTGGTTTTCTGAGTGCTCCGTATTTCCAACCTATAAAATGGGCAATGCGCATTAAGCTTTGCACATCACATACTTCATGTGGACAAACATTATGCAATTGGCTCTATAGTTTAAAATGGCCTCTATCCACTTTATTTTCTTTGCATGTTGTGAAGATAAATTTCCATTAGTCATAGGTTTATAAGATAAGCTCTCCAAATCCCACCCCTGAATGTATAGAATATAAAAGCCACTAAATGCTGATACATTTAATATTGCAGTATATCAAAAACCGAGATAAACTCAACAGAAAATGAGCTGTATTCACTATTTAAGTAATCACTCGTTTAAGGAATAGTTTATGCAGAAATGAAAATTATCCCATAATTTTCTCACCCTCAAGGTATCATTATAATGAAGAGTTCAGATGCAAAAGCCTCTAAGTGCCATTGGAAATTTTCTTCTAAAATGATCATTTTTATCAAGCTTGTATATTTAAGTTCAGTAATTTCACTTAAATGGCAATGAGGATTACCTATTAATTGTCATTTAAGTGAGATTACTGAACTTAAATATACAAGTTTGATAAAAATGGTCATTTTAGAAGAAAATTTCAAATGGCATTTAGAGGCTTTTGCATCTGAACTCTTCATATGTATATGACTTTCTCCTTTCAGATTTCTTCTTTCACACAATTGGAGTTTTATTTCAAAATATCCTGGCTCTTCCAAGCTTTGTAATGGTACTGAGTAGTGTTTTTGAAATTACAAAAAGCTCATAAATCCATCATAAAAGTAATCCATACGACTCCTTAGTGGGTTAATAAAGGCCTTCTGAGGCGAAGCGATTCTTTAAAGAAAAATAACCATATTTAAAATTTTAATCACTTTTTTCAATGTTTTAAAATATGTCTCGACTGCATTTGTTTGATACATAATTTTACAAAATACAAAAAAAGAGTTTTTGTAACATCAAAATAAAATTTATTCTTCTTATGGCAAAGCTCTATTTTCAGGATCATTTCTTTCCGTACAATTTTGGTGGAAAACGTGATCACTTTTTATTTTTAGAATTAGTTTGATGAATAGAAAGTTAGTAATTGAAAAGCATTTATAAAACTAAAATAAAATAAAAATAATAGTACTGACTGTAGACTTTTGAACAGTTGTACATCTTAAATCGGTAATACTGAATTAATGTGTAATGATTATCTAAGCTATTCATTAATGATTATGACATTAGGAACTAGTTAAGAGTCTGTAAGGTTAATGTATTAGTTTATACATGAATTGTTATTAATTAAATATGTAACTGTGGATTAATTCCATAATAACTAATTTTTTTAACTGATAGTGTTAACTAATATGTTAATTACCAGAATGAGTCAAAGCCTTGTATTTAAACTTCCAGATAATACGACAGGTACACTAATATGCATTAATACATGATTAATTACTTCATTGTTAGTGCAAATTACTAAATGACTAGTTAATAATGATGTGCCCCAACAAGTAAAGTCATAACATAATGATACCTTTGCAAATCATTAGCTAATGATTAATTAAATCAGACAACTGGAAGTTGAAGTGCATAGCTTTGACTAATTGTGGTAATTAACCCATTAATTTACATTATTAGTTAACAAAATATTTTATTGAGGAATTAACACCCAATGACACATTGAATTAATAGCAATTCATGTATTACTTAATCTATGGTTATATAATCTATGGTCTGTAATATCATGGTTTAGTTCTTCATGAGTTATACATTAACTCATGATTATCTGTGCATTAGTTAAGCATGAACTAATGCATATTAGTGTACCCGTATTGTAAAGTGTTACCATTAAATCATTGAAAAGGTGAATCTGATAACCTGCTTATCTACAACTTTCAGAAAAACAGCAAAGAGTCGGCTATCCTTGTAATCAAGTGATTGGTGTGAAAGTCTATGGAGAAACTGACAGCTTTCTTTGATCGATTCTCCACTAGTTCCGAATGAAGGGTGAGAAGTTAACATGATATTTATAGTCCCTCTGTGTTTGCGATGCAGGCAGTAATGGTTATGAATGATGCTGTGAGAATGGGGTCCCTGCTCTATTGAGTTCAGTCAGTCAGTCACTCATGACATACATTTCACAAGAAAGTAAGCATCTCCCTCTAGCCAGAAGCTCTGAGTGCTGTGGAATTGCTATAATCAATTTTAAGTAGGCGAAACCTGTTCCAGATTATTTTTTCACCAAACCTTTCCCTTTGATAATCATAAAGAACGAACTCCCTGTAGCTAAAACCGTCCAATAAAAAGCCGTTCAGCTCTCAAGATTTGAACAGTCTCCACTGTAAATCCGTCTCTTTATTTGATTCTAACCAGTCTTCTCTATAATCACACCGCATTTAATTGGCCCTAAAACATATTTTATGGTTCCGCCTGTGAGTTAGACCGAGAATGTTCAGACTGTGCTCATTTCTGTGCAGGAATGCAATTAAACAGTCGGTGGCATGATGTCAGGCAGCTCTCTCTGCTGTGTTTTTCTTCTGGAGCTGCTGTTCGGTGGCGCTGTCCTTGGTGCTGGTTGTCGAAAAAACACGAGGATCCAAGGTTCCTCCACGAGGTTTCTTTGGAGCCGTGCAGATATACGCAGCCTTCTCTATCACACCGTATTGCAGAAAGCAAAGGAAAATTAGGTTTTTTTTTTTTGCTTTTTGATTAAACAGGTGCATGGCAAGGGCCTCAACATGATCTCTGTCTTTCTCTGCATTGTGCGTCTCATGAGATCTGCGGGCTGCTGGATACAGAGTTCCTCTCTAATGATCATTAAGTCACTGTCACGTTATATTTAATTGCTGCTTGCTGGAAATGAGATTGTCTGCACAGTTGTGTAATTATGGTTTTAATTATAAAGCCCTGAGTTGAGTGAGCACTGTGTTATCGGGTAAGATAAGACCGAGGAAATGATCGGTGTCTGCAACACATGCTCTACTTTAACCTGAGAGCTGCAGTGGCATACTGCTGATATGTGGAGTTAAGTTTTTAAGAATGGCACGAAAAAATTATTCATTAAATATATTCTGATAAGATCTTTGCATTTTGACTTTTTATTGAGTTGACTTAAATTAGGGCTAAACTGTAAAATAATTAAATTATCAATACGTTATGACAACATGTGTTTGTACACATGTTGCTTTAACTCATAAAAATAAGTTAGCATTTTTTTTTACTTTTTTTCTGCAAGTTATTCAAGATTTAACTCATTATTTAAGTCAGTTTAATGTGATTTAAGTTGAAATCACTTTCGTGATCATAGTCATGTGGTAAATCTGAATCGTGGAACAGCTGTGTCGTCATCAGAGCTTGTGCAGCCGCTCTTGAGAAGCTGTGCTGGCTGACTGTGCGTTCACACCAGACGCGAATAGCGCGTCAAATTCGCGTCTACTGCGTCTAGTTTGAAGAGTGAAACTGACACTCTCACGAAAAAACAAAAGTTTGAAGCAAAAATTGCTCGCATCAGAATCGAAACCCGTTGGCGGCCATCTTTTTTATGTTGATCGAGCATTCATCGATCCAAGGTTTGCAGTACTTCCGACTGTCCCATACCCAGTTTGATGACCTGTTGTCCCGCATCGGTGCGAGGATCACCCTTGCCCTCATCCATCTAATATCTCAGTTGTTCTGATGATATAGAGCCAGCCTCCAAAAGTGATTTTTTTTTCTCTCTCACGTCCAGACACGAACTTATGCACATGTATGTTGGTTGTTTTTACATCATAATAATATTTCATATGATCTAGATATGGAATAAATAACATTCAATACAAAATGAACGTGTCTCGTATATTGAAATAAAATTTTAAGTGATAAAATATTTGCTTTGTTGTGCATTGGAATCACACCAGGCATTTAGTCATATTACAAAATAATTTATTGATGCATCCAATGCTTCACCATGTGAGCAAGCAGCAGGCTCCTGATTGGTTAACGCGGCGCAAATTGCCGCCAAAGTTCAGATTTTTCAACTTGGGCGGCAGATGCGAATTCGCGTCAAATACGTGAATGCACAAATAGCACTAACTAAATCATTTGCGCGTAACGCGCTTAACGCGCCAGACGCTCAATTCGCGCAAACGAGGCATATTCGCATCTACCGCAACGCGCTCTACGCCTCTTTCGTGCCACAGGAATTGTTTACGCGCGTAACGTGTCTTTGCATTGACTTAAAGGGATAGTTCACCCAAAAATGAAAATTCTGTCTGTATTTACTCACCCTCATGTTGTTCCAACCCTGTAAGACCTTCATTCATCTTCGGAAGATATTTAAGATATTAAGATCACTCCTGTATACTAGTCCATAGGCTTCTCGAGGGAATGACTTGCTGACTTACTCGAAAAGTCATTAAAGACATCGTTAAAATAATCCAAGTGACTACAGGGGCTCAATCTTAAATTTATGAAACGATGAGAACACTTTTGTGCGAAAAAAAACCCAACAAAAATAACGACTTTATTTCAACTATTTGTTTATTTCTCCCTCTGCGCGAGTCAGGTTACTAGTTTAATAGCGTAAGCTTCTGTTATTGTACGTCACACGCATCACACACATGACCAGCGTCGGCCAATAGTGAGTCTACGTGTGACGTAGCTTTACGCAGTCACACTACGTTAACTGACTGCAGGCCCATAGAGAAGGAAGTCAATAGTTGAAACAAAGTCGTTATTTTTGTTTGGTTTTGCGCACAAAAAGTATTCTCGTCGTTTGATAAAGTTAAAATTGAGCCACTGTAGTCACTTGGACGATTTTAACGATGTCTTTAATGACTTTTCGATGGCAGCAAGAGTCATTCCCTCAAGAAGCCTATGGACTAGTATGCAGGAGTGATCTTAATATCTTAAATATCTTAATTTGTGTTCCGAAGATGAACGAAGGTCTTACAGGGTTGGAACAACATGAGGGTGAGTAAATTCTGACAGAATTTTCATTTTTGGGTGAATTAACCCACATTGAAATCATTCGTGCCCGGTGTGAATTCACCATGAGTCCTCCGGCTACTCTCGAATCGCTCTCACGGTACTTTGATAGCATACGTCACAGTCATGTGGAGTCAGCGCTGCATCAAGTCGGACAAAATTTCTAACAGGCATGCACTGTTTCAAGTCAGCCACCGATCGGTCTGCGCAGAGCTGCATGAAGTCGAACAAGCCTATAAATTCTGGAATTTTCCTTTCAAGACATATTGCTTTGAAAAAAAATATTGTTTATTACTATTATGGTTAGATTTAGTCCCTCAAAAATTGATTCTGTATTGTCCTTTTTCCTCTTAAGACACTATTGGATATCAGAAATGGATTAGTTGACATGGATGTGGGATTCTCCTCCAGATTAATGTCTCCTTACATTCAAATTCAGTGCTACAACCTGTTTGGTCCCCGATTCAAATTCAGGACTGGAATGTAAATTAGAATGTCAGAGGCATTCTCATTCAATTCCGAACGCACACTCTGATACAATGTCAGCGAGAGAGATTAAGAGTGATCTCTCGGCTAATCCACCCTGTGAATGTGTCCATGCTTCTATCAAAGCGCTACATGGTCAGGAGTCTCTTACACACACAGTCACGAATTCCCACATTCACATTCATTGCGTGCAGCTGACAAATTTGCGCTCTGTCAGCGAAGTGTGGCATCACATCCGAAAATCTACATTGCGGGTTTGAGCTGCTAGCTGCTTTCCTCGCCTGTCACACAAACAAGCCAGATGTTGAACCCAAGCGTGAAATAATTCCACAACCGAACGCTGACCCTGCCAGCCGCAGGGCTCATCAACTTGTTAAGTGTCATTCCTCCATGATAGAATAGTATGCAAAGCAATATAGGGTGGTTTCACGTCCTTGCTACAACACAAACACGACCTGAATGTGGTATCAGAGAGCACCTTGCTGCCTCCCTCAACAGGCACCCCTCAGAATAAATGATTGATAAACTCGGCAAAGAAAAACATACTGGTAATTGGACTAGCTGGGATGTAGGAAAAGCTCTGGTTTTGAAGTTGTGGCGGGGGAGGTTGGCATGCACATTACGGTTCACGACTTGTGCAATCAAGAAAATGGAGGGAGAACTAATGGCAGGATTGCTTGTGCACTTAGTGATTTACCCTCCCAAAGGCCCCGTGTGAGACTCTGAGTGATTTCTCAAGTGATACTCGTGTTATTCTGTGAGATATGTATATTCAGCTAAAGGGAAAGAGTGATCATTGGATCTTGATTCGGTCACAAACTGCCCAGGGCTGTTAATTATGAGGCTTTTAGCATGGATGATGTATCTGAATGTTGGGTCTTGCATATGTGTAGGTGGAAAGCATGTTTAAGCCTGTAAGTGATTGTTTGGAATTCCAAAACTGTAAGAAACTGTATTGTTTGGTATAAGATACACTGGGGGAAATGTTCTTAATCGGTATTTTGGTCTTGTTTTTCAGTAAAAACATGAAATATGATCTATCTATCTATCTATCTATCTATCTATCTATCTATCTATCTATCTATCTATCCATCTATCCATCTATCCATCTATCCATCTATCCATCTATCCATCTATCCATCTATCCATCCATCCATCCATCCATCCGACAGTAATATAGAAAATTATTGTTTGCTGCGTTTTTTTGTGTCTGTTATTGCAGATGGCAAAAGGGGGGTGGAAGTAACGTATTGATCCCTAAGGGTGAAATTCAGGTGCTGAACATCAAAAGTGCACAAATGCTTTCACACACACACGCACACACAGAGTGTAAAACAAAACACAGTCTGAAGGCAATTACAGTAGAAAGTGTAAACCATAACAGAGTGCAAAAGAAAACGATCCATGAGAAAAGTTGTTTTGGCTGGCCAACAGGCCATGTAATTTGCTCTATTTCGAATGTGACACATAGCTTTTTTTTACTATATTTTTTTTTAACAAAATAAAAGCTTCTGGAAAATGGCTGAACTACAAGAAGAGATAAAAGATTATGTCAAAAGTTTGGCAGAGACTATGATATTCCTGAACTGTACGTCTTAATTCCCTTCCCAGGAATGGACTCTCCCAGAAAATTGTGATCGATGTGCTCTGATGTTGGCAATTATACTGGGAATGAATTATTTCAGTCATTTCGAAGCAGCTAGATCTGGTGGAGGTGATGGAGTTGTTTGTCAACAGGCGGCTGGACGCGATGCATTGTTATGGGAATCCGTCCGGGCACGCTTCCAATTAAGTGACACGCTAATATGTCATTTGTGTTTTTCGATGCTCTCAAAAAGCCATGAGAAATCCCTTCTGAAGACCTGCTGATCCTGTGCTTTCGATTTGTACTGTATTCGAAATGGAAACATAATCAAAGTTTCATCAGGGAATTTGTTTATCTAATCATCAGAGAAATTAACCGCTAATGGAATCGCACTGAATCACTAGATACAATGGTAATGGCCTCCATTAAAAAGCTATCACATGGATTTCGTGTAAGTAAATAGATTTATTCCTCAGACTTGCCAAATCGCTTATCACTTTTATGTTAGCATCGCTGGAGGGAGTTCAGAGTTTAAATATATAAATAGCAGAATGCTAATAACTCTAGCAGTAGCTAATTTATACAGGAAGGAGCGCACTCTGCATCAATGCATATTTCAGTGTCGCAATGCCTCAGCCTGTCCTAATGCCACTTGAAGCATGCACTTCATGAATGTAGCTAGTGTTTCCTTACCAAAATCAAAAGCAAACATAAATCTGAGAGAAAAAGTGTGCTTGGGTATTTTTTTCTTATTATCAATCATTTATCCTTTTTGGCCTCAGCCTTTTTCAAGGTGTACAGAACACCGGCAGCTGGAAATAATGATTTCAAAAATTCCAATTGATTATGTCTCAAAATAAAAGTTGCAGTAGCAACATCAGACATGCTTCAGCTTAAAGAAAGAAAGAAAGAAAGAAAGAAAGAAAGAAAGAAAGAAAGAAAGAAAGAAAGAAAGAAAGAAAGAAAGAAAGAAAGAAAGAAAGAAAGAAAGAAAGAAAGAAAGAAAGAATCACAGTGTACATACTAATGACACTTAAAGAGGATTTGTGCTCAAATCTGTGTTCAAATCTGGCCTTAGTTTTTGTGTCTATTCTTTACTTACTAATGTTTTAAAAAACAATACCATAGGCTACTCAAACTGAAAAAAATATCACGAAGAATAAAATTTTCCTCCATCTTTTCAGATGAAAGAGTTCATTGTACTGTAAAAACTTTTAGAACAGACAACTTTTTCCACAGTTAAAAAAATGTTAGAAAAACAAGCTTCAAAAGACTAAAACTTTCTGATATCAATAGTCAAGTCAAGTCACATTTATTTATATAGTGCTTTTTTACAATACAGATATAACAGAAAAATAATGCAAAAAAAGTTTGTTCCAGACTAGCTTGGGTTCCGTGATGTTTCATTTTAGCATTTTAGTTTTTTAGAAAAAAGTTATTAATTTAGTTAATTTATATATATATATATATATATATATATATATATATATATATATATATATATGTGTGTGTGTGTGTGTGTGTAAATAGCTGCTTTGGAGTAAACCGTGATGTCATTGTCCAGCTCAGTTCAGTTCTTGTATAATAGTGTCATTGCAGGCAGATCAACATTATTGTTGAATATTAATTCAAATGTTAAATGTAATATCCCCAACTAAGCAAGCCAAGCTAATGGCAACAAATGTGGAAAAAGGCAACAGTGGCAAGGAACCAAAACTACATCAGGTGGCAGAATGGAAAAAAGAAAAAAAAAAACCTTTGGAGAACCAAGGTACGAAGTCAGATTGGTTTGGAACAATCAGAATATTATCCAGTTTCATCCGGTTTAAGATCAAAGTCGTCACACCGGGATGGAGACGGGTTTGTTGAGGATCAGTACTGATGGGTGTCGTGACGATGAGACCTTCGATGAGAGTTTAGTTGACAATCTCTGCTGGCACTTCAGGGATGCATTGTGGTCGTGTGTAGATGCAGATGTTCCATCTAGTCTGGATCCAGCTGATTTCAGTAAACCTCGGAATAAGCAGAAACACTAACATTAGTGTAGTTGCCATTCTTCTTATGATGTACTGAGTACATCTGGTGTTATAGAAAGTGGTCCTGGTTTCGGCTGATCTAATTTATGAAAGCGTGATTTATCATTTACACTAGATAGTGTTACATAAAGCACTTGAAAATAATTACATTTGAACTCATGGTGGACTCATTTAAAGTACAACTGACGCTTTTGACCATACGTCAACATCCAGTGTTTTAGGGTACCCTTTAACGTCGTTAGATGATGCTATCTAATCCTGACCCTACCCCAGACCTAAACCTACCCCGTCACCTAACTGACGTTAAATGTAAAGCATCAGTTGGATGACGCCCCAGGATCGTCTTCTAACTGACGTTAAAGGGTACCCTAAAACGATGGATGCTGACGTATGGTCAAAAGCGTCAGTTAGTTGACGTCTTGGGATGAGACTGTGTTATAATTGACTGATTTTAGCTAGGTTTCTGTCAGACACAACATGTCTAGGTTGTAATCTGTAATCATATCATTAACAATAAGTGCTTTTGATGTAAGGGATTGAGTATTCAGCAACCCAAGCTTTATCATTTGTCCATCTGTATTATCTATTTTTTATTTGTTGAACATCGTTTCAGTTTTTACCCTTAAATGTTTTTTTTTTTTTTGTATTTCCTAATTCGGGGAAGAGACACAGTCTCTATATGATAATATCTAGGTGAAAGAATCTCTATATGATGGGATTTATCTGACATCAGTGACAGGAGACAGCTAGCAGACGGTCGGTTTAGGCAGTCTGTCTGCTTCCTGACCTGATCCCCAATTCATGTTTGAGCTCTAAGACTATGTGCCATATTACTAGAGAGAAGAGGTCAGGTCTGCCCCAAAAACTTTTCCAATTGTCTATGAACCCTATATTATTCTGCGGACACCACTTAGACAGCCAGCCATTGAGTGAGGACAGTCTACTTAGTATCTCATCACTACGGCGAACAGGAAGGGGGCCAGAGCAAAATTACCAACATGACATCATGACTTTTGCGTAAACATACACGCCACTTTCAAGTCAAGTGGCGTGTTATCTATAGGCTTTTTGAGCTATCCGCATGTATGCGTGTATGTACACGTCGTTAAATATCTGAGCGAAATGAAGCAAAATGTAGATCTACATCTGTGGAGCGATTTTTTTTTTTTTTTTCATAGGATGGTAGAGGAAGACTCATAAATGCTATTAACCCCAGTGACGGGTAGGTTTAGGGACGGGGTTGGGGTAGGTCATATATTTATATACACAGTAATGTAATGTTAAGTCAACAGCGTTCATAAACACGCTGAAAAGCGATTATGCATGTTGATAGCACGCCAAAAAGGCAAATACGAATTGGCGTGTCATACATACGGCATTTCATGAGATCAGTCTAAAATTACAGTGCCTGACATCGTACTTGCGAGTTCGCACACCTCTTTAACGTTAATTTTAGTGATCTCCGACTGGCGAAGTCGAACATCATTAGTGCCGACGTGAATAATAATCGTGAGAATTTACGATTAGCATTAGCCAGCACTTCTAAATTTACTTTGATGTCAGGCGCTCTGGCTCCCGGAAAACATGACTGTGGTGGCTGGTGTCTCTATTTCCATGTTCCGTGTAATAGAATCGCCAATAACTAGCGCGTATTAAGCAGGATTCACAGTGGGTGTTTCAGTGAGTGGAGAAAATCTGTTATGGTAATCAAAACGGAAGAGCGGTGTTCTGTCCCGCGACTACAGAATCTCACGGCCACCCAGTTGCCCTGCTGCACGGGCTCTAAAGCCGTAACCGAACAATGTACAGAGTTCACTAAGCTAGCCGCATCCAAAGCAGTATCTAACCCCCTTGCATTCTTACTATCCACAATTAAAGTTTGGATACGTGTCTCTAGTTCTCAAATCTCCCTGCATTTATCACGTGTAGTCCTCACCCCAGACAGAGAAGGCTATATATCACAGTGTCTGGTTGTGTTCCCTTGTTTTCACTAGAGGTTCCCTTGCTTTCCCTTGTTTTCACTTCATTTCCCAGCATTCCGTCTATCACTGTCACTCATCAGTTCATTGCACTCAGCTGATCCCCGTAATCATTGTCCCCAGCTGTTCTGTGTTAGTCTTGTTAGATATGTGTATATATTCCCCGTCAGTGTTATAGTTGAGACCAGCTCACTCGAGACCGAGACCATAGAGGGTCGAGTCCGAGTCCAGACCGAAACCGAAACCAAAGAGAGTCAAGTCCAAGTCGAGACCAGAGAGGTTAGATAACCCAAGGTTGGGTCTCAAAACAGACTTAAAGATATCTTCAAGAATATGTCAAATATTTGGTGGTAACAATAAAATTGGAACCATACTCAAACAGTAAACCAAAAATACCATGGAATCATGTACACTAATGGTAAAAAGGCCACATAGTGGTGTAAAAGTAATTTTATTATATGACTTAGAATTTTTACAATCAGTAAGTGCTCTTTCACGGAACATTACTGCACACTGTGTGGCTCTTATATGCAAACTGAATTATGGATAATAAGGCAGACATTTTCAGTACATAGTTGAGCTAGAGGCTCCACATCACATCTCACCTGGGTCTTGCTGCATTTGCCTGCCGCGAACATTATAGTCTCAAGTAATGCGCAGTTGCGCACAATAAAGTCAGCAGTCATTGGACGTTTCAATCAAACAACTATTTAAATAAATATTAACATACAGTAATAATCATGACATATTTTGAATGGGACTGGAGTGGACTCGGGAATACGTCCGAGTCCCGACTCCCAATATGTTTGAGTACGAGTCAATTCCGAGTCCATGACAAGACCGTGTGCATTAAAATATGGACTCGAGACCGAGTCCGAGTCTCGAGTGCACAACACTGTTCCCCGTCTGTGTTAGTATGTTTACCTTTGAGGTCTGTTTCCAAGTTTGTTTGTGGTTTGGTTTTTCTTGTTTTGGACTGCTTTGTTGGATTTTGACTCTCGCCTGGCTGACTACGATTTAATAAACTGCTGCGTTTGGATATCTGTCCCCTGTGTGTGTTCGATAACGCTATACTATACATGTGACACAAAGTGCAAGTGACAGCAGGAGAAGACATTACTCACCGTTTTTTGTTGACTGATCTTACTCACCACATTAACAGGCTAGTGAGATACTAGCATGTTGTGCTAGCGATAACGATTTAGATAAAAGCTAGTGATGTCAGATTAATCTGATATCAACAATATCTAATTTATGTTGATGAGTAAGGCCCTGTTTACACGAGAACGCTCGCGGGTGAAAACGTAAAAATATTTTATCGGACGTGCCTTTCGTTAACACGACGACAGCATTTTTGAGGCTTAAAAACGCAAAAAAGTGAAACCACCCTCCAGAGTGGAAATCTTAAAAACACTCCACCGTTGCGTTCCCGTGTAAACAATAAAAACGCAAAAGTCTGCTTGACAGTGAAGGCTGTACGCAGGCCCACGGACTTGGTGTTGTTGTATGCTCTGCTAGCCGCCTGAAGTGCATACTACATTGAATTTCACACACTTTTGCTTCGCCATTTGCACGCGGATTTCCCACACAAAACGCTCGTCTAAACGCAGAATAAAAAGTGATGACGCAACGCCACTTTTGCGTTTTCTCTTCAGTATCGTTTCCGTGTAAACATAGTTACATTTAGCAATATAAACAAGGAATGATAGTAAATAGAGATTCAAAGCAGAAAGCTAGCCTATATAGAGCTTACAGACGCAAACCAGCAGGAAGGCAGAGGCAGAGTGTACAAATTGTAGTTAGTTACAAATTGCAAATTAAATGATGAACGTATTAGTTTGTAATGAAATTATTATATTACACAATTTTGGTAATGTAGTCAGACATCTTTTTGATTACTCTTATTTTTGAACTAACTTGTTTATCATTGTATCGGGTAGGACATCTTGTACCATAATGATATATAAATACAAAGAGAAAGGAAATATATTCCCTTTTTTTGTTATTCACAACATGAAGGGCATTAAACAGGATGTTAATGTCTGATGTTTGTGCCAATTATCCGCTCTGCTGTGACATTGATAACACAATCACATGCTCCATGTGAAGAGCATGCTGGAGAGTCTTTCTAAGGAGGGCCTGGAGAAATAAAACTAAAGTGTAAATATTCTCAGAAGTCTTAAGATCACTTGTCTTCTCTGATCAAACAAACTACAGTACAGGAGAGATTCACTTTGAAGCTGACAAGCCTTCAGTTCGAGCCTCATGACTTGAGTTGAGCCTCACGTCCAGCGTGTTTCTATAAGCAGATGGTAACAGACCCCCTGCTATGGATTGATGTTTGGAGGTGAGCGGTCTCTTGGATCAGATTTTTTTTTTTTTAGCAAAAACAGCACTTTAAATATAAAATAAATACATTTGCATAAATTTAAGATTTATGTTTGAATCACATATAAAATGTTCATCCATTTGGAGTACACAGTTTTACAGTTTTTCTCAATGGCTTTGGCAGATTTTCTTAACATTCTCAAAACTGTTTGCTGGAACATCAGAACTCTATAGCATGTCTGCAAAATGTAGTTACTCGCCCAAAACATTTAAGTCATTTAATTTGAATTTTACTTGTGGCATTTAAGTAAGTAAATGCTGTAAAGTAGCCAATGGCACCAAAATAAAAGGTGTAAGCCACACTAAATTGTAGATTTTTTTTTCACTGTGGAAATAGCTGTTATATACAAATTTCATTTATTTTTTCATTAATTTCATTAATTTGTTTGTTGAATAACTCCTTTCTATACAGTTCAAGAATGTCAGTTTTGTCTGTGTAAATACAGATTCAGAAGGTGAAAATTGACTGGGAAAAGTCAAAAATAGTACACAAAACATTTTTATTTTACAGCACATTTATTTTTTGCAGAAATTCAAAGTACATGCAATTTGCCTTAATCAATAATAAATTCAAATCTGTTGTGAACAAGAAACTAATTGTTCAGAGATCTGAACCTATTGTTTTGAGAGAAAGAAGTAAAAAATCTCATTTGAGAATGGAGCCAAAGCAATTGGGAAAAACTGTAACAAAGGGATAAACATACAGTGATGCATATTTGTCATTCATAAATACATGAAACAGGTAAGATATCTAGGCCAGGATATGTATTTTGTGATATAATGGATGTTTTCACCCCGTTTTCTTATTAGATCTGTTGCCATATAGATGAGCACATTTGTTGCAAGGTGAGAATTTAGAATTGGTTTGTGGCATAATGGTTTATCGGATTGGTTGCTGTATAATGATAACCTTTTTAGTATTCTGAGAGCCAGCAAACTACAAAATGGCAGTGTCAGCACTCTAACACAAGACACAATGCTAAGCAAAATCACTCTCTTATTAGGACTTTTTTTTGGCAGACTGGATCAAGCATCCTCAAAAAAAAAGTACAATATGTTATAGCTTCCCAGACAGCTTTGGCCTGTTCTCATGAAATATTCTCAGACTATAACCCTCGCCCACCGCCGCAGATCCAGATAAATGGGAAAGGGAGATAAAGAGGAAATTTCAGCCATGATTTCAAATGAAGTAAAATTCCATTTGTGGAGATGGCGGCCGTGCCGCATTGCAAGTGGTGGCCCGTATCTCTCCATAGACTGTCAGTGGGCTCTTGTCAGCGGCTCCTTACAGTAATGCCCATGACCTTTATATGATGAAGCACTGAGAGTCACAGCCGTGGCATATCTCTCTGTCTTAGGGATGGTCGACAGGAAGTTGTTCTGACCCTCCCCAGTGCAGGGATCCATGACAGAGACCGCAGGGCATCACAAAGGCCACTATTTATCTTTGTTACACCTTCTCAGATTAGAAAAGGTTCCAATTCCACATTGAAAACATAACTTTTTTTAGCCTTTTAAGCCAAACACGCACATACTGAAGCTAGTGTGCAACAAGAAGTGCCAGATGGTGAGCGAATCCCTGTTGCCGTCCGTTCAAGTGAGATGCGCACTTGTGAGATGCGCTGCGGCTAGTTGCAGATGCTACAAGACATTTCAAATTGGTGTTAAATGCAGTCAAGTCTTCAGGTGACTTGAAGAGCAATGAGCAACAGCCAATTAAATGACAAGAGGATAAAAGAGTTTAAGAGGGAAACATAGCGAGAATAGGGAGCCAAAGGACATTAAACTGCTGTTCATATGCTATTTTTTCAGTGTCCTTTTCTGTTCTGTAGATTAGTAAAAACAAGACAACGCAAATAAGAAACTTACCATTGTTGAGTGTGCTTTGCAGAATTGGGAGTTTCGATCGCGGATTGTGGAATTCACTTGAGTTCAAAATGGTCACGCAAATTCGCCACATTTACAAACAGAAAGCTGCTTGGTTTGAAAGTGACTGTTGCAGTGCTTCATACATCACTACGCTATATATTTATAAAAGACAATGGACCTATTTTTGAATGCAAAATTTGAGTAGTATGATTCTTTAAAGGGTCATGAAACCCCAAACCCAATTTTCTGAGATTTTAACACAGGTTAGTGTGTTGAACACCATTAAAGACAATGTTAGCATCTGTTAGATTTAATAGTAGGGTTAAAAGAGTTTCCATTTTTCGTATTCCTCTTCTGGGTTTAAAACCTTCATCATGTCCACGTCACAGGTTGTGACGTAGCCGTGCACTGTGAGTGCGTTGATGACTCACGACTCTCATAATTATTAATGTGACTGAGTTTTCATATCCTATGATAAGACACTGTTTCTTGTCAAACTGTGTTATCGCGTAGTAGGTGAGAGAGACAATCATGAGCCGCAAGTGTTTGTTTTCATGGTGCAAAAGTCCAAGTGGGTTGAATATGATACCCCGTGATGCTGCCAGGGCTAGACTCTGACTCTGGACAGTTGGTTTTCCATCAACTACGGACACATCCATATGCGGATGTACATATGCGATAGAATATGTAAGCAGATGCTTATGTAAAATAACGCAATCATCAATATTAAACAGCATTTAACTCAAACCTGCCGAATGTTACTGAATGAAATGTCGACCCAGGACGAGTTATGCATGGTTCAGATTACACGATTTTTTTTTTGTCTGTTACGATAGTCACTGTGTCAGATTACGCGATTTCGGCTCCTAAAATCTTGTCGTGGACAAGACATGTCAGACTACACGTTACTTCCTGACCAGTCATCGCATGCCGTCTTTAATGGGGCGCGTGATGTCATTGAGAAGGCGAAACTCGTAGCGAGTCGAAACTCGGCATTGCCTCGAAACTCGGCATTGCCTTTTCAGCGTGAGGAATACATGGTGTGGTGTGTGAGTGTGTGAACTGAATGAATTGCGTGTCTCATGGCCATTGCGTGAAACTTGAGAACCCTGCTCGAAGAGGACAGTATGGGCTGTCAATCCTCCAAAGAGAACTTGAGGTAAAATATTGTTTTCTTATATATTTTCACTTCTAGTTTTAACATTAGCATCATCGTCTCTCTTTCGTTTTGTCTTTTTTGAAAGTTGTATACGGAAAAGCTTGTGCTCCTATTGGTCAACCTCATACATGTGACGGAACCGTCATGGACGACCGCCAAAAAATTAAACATGCTAGTCTTTTTGTCGTGATGTCGTGAAGCATCGCAGACGTGACGTAGGTTGTCGCCCACTATGACATACTATATGAGATGATACGATCGAATCTTGCGTCCCGACGCCTGTTTTCGTTTATGAATCCCCACGACACCCTACGTCAAACGGATCGTGCCAAAATCGGGCTAAAATCTGAACCAGGCATTATAGGACTGTGAAGCTTGAAGCTTTGGGGGTGCTGATGGACTCGATCTACTCCATCTTTGTTTTGATCATTGTTCTGAATCCGATTTGGCCATAGTCTTTAACAAAAATAGAATTTCTCAGCTTTTGTACTCAAAATGTTGCTTTTTATAATGAAGCTTACCCACATTCAAGTGTTGATAAAAAGGGAACACATGCTAGAGCTAGAATAAGTTAGAATAAATCTTGAATAAATTCAAATTTGGATTTTTGCAATTTATATGATAATATAATTGTTTTCAAAAACTTGAACTTTCAAACTCGTTTCCAAAAGTTTGCATTTTTAGTGCCCCATGTCGTGTAGTGCTGTTGTCATTTAAAAGAACTGTTGTTAGTTGAAAATGTTGTCGTGTGAACGGCCTATAGTGTCTATAGTGGGCACCTGGCCATAACAGTTTCAGACAAAATAAAAAGATATATTTATCCCCCATTTATGAATTACTGAATTAAGTTTGATTTATTTGCCCTTCTGTGCAGTGAAAATGGGAAATGAATAGCATATCAACCTAAAACGTACAGCCTTCCAAAGCCTAAGCTCTTCATCTCAACATGAAAGAACTGCAGAGAGTTTAGCCTACAATGAAGTTTTTGATGTAGTCCTTACCATCTGAAGTGTCCTTGAAGTAAAAGAAGGAAAGAAGAAAATAGGATCGAGATGCTTTCAGTATATGGGTATTCTGCATCCCTCCCAGACATTATATCAGCTGTAGAATCACTGGACCAGTTTAACTCCTTCACAAGCTTCTATTATTTCCTCAAATGAAATCTCAGCGAACAGCGCTGCAGCATTCTCCAACTGAGAGGCCTGTTTATTTATATATTTCTGGGTATAACTTATTCATTCTGCTTTTCATATTTCAGTGGTTGTTGAAAAAAAATCTGAAGTCTGTGTTTGTTTTCAAGCCCCTTGAAATGCTTGGATGTTTTCTGAATGCTTCATCAGGACCAGGGTTTGATCAAGTCTTACTGTGAGGAATTACTTTGTCTATTCAGACAGCTAAAGCATGTTTTATTTATTTTTTATTTAATTATGTTATATTTCTGATTCATATTAGCGTCTACTGCCCTAGATGCTGGGATAGGCTCCTTTCATAAGACAAGCTGTTTGTCTTCCAGATGGATGGATGGATCCATGAATCCTATTAGTTTATCTTTACAGTGGTATAAAATATACATGATGAAATGCATCATGTCCAACATGTTAGATGTTAGAAACATGGTTAGTTTAATACACAGTTTACTACTTTATCAATTCAAAGATCAATCACACATGCTTACCGGTCTGAATCGAGCTAAGGCAAGCAGATTGGCTGGTCATGTACTTGCTCAATTTATTTAGGATAATTTTTAACCCAAAAAAGTTAAGGACTGCAGCTTTAAATGTTATACTTTTAACAGCCAAATTCCACGAACACATCCACTTACGTAATTTTGGTCATTATGACTTAAGAAATCATTATAATACAGCCAAATATAATTTACAGGGAACATATTTAACATATTTACCAACCGAGTGTTTCATTCATTTGTCAAGTGACAGACTCAATGAACTACTTTCATGACGTTCATTAAATTCTTCTTTTCACTGTGTGTTCTGCAACAAACCAAACTTTTGCATAATTTGTTTCAACTTTTTATTATCAATGTAAATACATTTCATATTTATTTATTGGGCATATGTATTTAGTTTTACTAAAAAGGCAAAACCCCTCAAATTTTATTTTCCCATGGCATTTGTACCACTTATGTAAACACATATACATGATATTGTCTGAACAAATGGAACAGACAGTCAGATACTGTATTTAGTAATAGCCAAATCGGATTTGTGTGCAGTGCAAACAGTCTTTGATCTTCCATTCATTTTCACACTTGTATTGTTGACACACATGCTTGACATGCTCTCAAGTTATTTTTTATGTCCACAGTAATTAGAAATATCCCCATTTAAACACAGCTCGTTTGTAACCTGTCATCAAAATGCGAGCGTTAACAAAGCCTGTATGAAGAAGCAAGATTTATGCTTTCAATTAAAGGCTAAAATAATCTCCTATGTAAGTTGATATAAAATGTGCAGGTGATGCAGGTTTACAGGAAGCCGTGATGTCGCTCTATAAATACAGAGCCTGAGCTGACCTTGTATGAAGTCTACATCGCTGAAGGGCCGAGACCAGCTCTGAGGACCAGCCTGTGTGTCTCTGGCTGTATCGACCTCTCCTCGGGCCCTTTGTGTGGATCACCTGAAACACAGCCAGCACTCCTGTGTCCCCGCAGGGGTTGTTTTTCAAAGACTTCTCAAGACAGATATGGACTTCCTTCCCCAGCATGCCACTAGCAGTCCATCTCCAATGTCGCCTTCAGTATCAACAAAGCAATTACACTGAATGATTCCTCTTTGTGTCATTCGATACCTGTCCTGTATGACACTTTCAAATGTAGGATTGTCAATTCATGAGGGAAAATTGGAAAAGCTGATCTCCGGCAATCAAAGAAAAAACAAGTCTTTCTGCAAAATTTAATCTGGCTTTTAAAGTCAGAAACTGTGTTCACAAGCCAAAGAAGACATCTAATACAGGTTGTGGGACCCCCCGCACTTTGATGCATGAATTATTAAATAAGGAAAGTAAATGAATTGATTCTTTTTACTGAAATTGCATTACAATTGACCTGCTTAGCCACGCCTTCAAACCCGATGAGCCAATCAAAGTGCGCAGCTAACCCAATACACTTGGACATTCTCTGCTTCCACGTCCATTGAAATGCATTGCAATTAGACAGTTTTAAATGATTTGTTGAGAAGTAAATAAAAAAAAAAATGATATATACACTCACCGGCCACTTTATTAGGTACCCCATGCTAGTAACGGGTTGGACCCCCTTTTGCCTTCAGAACTGCCTCAATTCTTCATGGCATAGATTCAACAAGGTGCTGGAAGCATTCCTCAGGGAGTTTGGTCCATATTGACATGATGGCATCACACAGTTGCCGCAGATTTGTCGGCTGCACATCCATGATGCGAATCTCCCGTTCCACCACATCCCAAAGATGCTCTATTGGATTGAGATCTGGTGACTGTGGAGGCCATTTGAGTACAGCGAACTCATTGTCATGTTCAAGAAACCAGTCTGAGATGATTCCAGCTTTATGACATGGCGCATTATCCTGCTGAAAGTAGCCATCAGAAGTTGGGTACATTGTGGTCATAAAGGGATGGACATGGTCAGCAACAATACTCAGGTAGGCTGTGGCGTTGCAACAATGCTCAATTGGTACCAAGGGGCCCAAAGAATGCCAAGAAAATATTCCCCACACCATGACACCACCACCACCAGCCTGAACCGTTGATACAAGGCAGGATGGATCCATGCTTTCATGTTGTAGACGCCAAATTCTGACCCTACCATCCGAATGTCGCAGCAGAAATCGAGACTCATCAGACCAGGCAACGTTTTTCCAATCTTCTATTGTCAAATTTCGATGAGCTTGTGCAAATTGTAGCCTGTTTCCTGTTCTTAGCTGAAAGGAGTGGCACCCGGTGTGGTCTTCTGCTGCTGTAGCCCATCTGCCTCAAAGTTCGACGTACTGTGCGTTCAGAGATGCTCTTCTGCCCACCTTGGTTGTAACGGGTGGTTATTTGAGTCACTGTTGCCCTTCTATCAGCTCGAACCAGTCTGGCCATTCTCCTCTGACCTCTGGCATCAACAAGGCATTTCTCTGTAAACCCTAGAGATGGTTGTGCGTGAAAATCCCAGTAGATTAGCAGTTTCTGAAATACTCAGACCAGCCCTTCTGGCACCAACAATCATGTCACGTTCAAAGTCACTCAAATCACCTTTCTTCCCCATACTGATGCTCGGTTTGAACTGCAGGAGATTGTCTTGACCATGTCTACATGCCTAAATGCACTGAGTTGCCGCCATGTGATTGGCTGCTTAGAAATTAAGTGTTAACGAGCAGTTGGACAGGGGTACCTAATAAAGTAGCCGGTGAGTGTAGTTTTCCATATAAATAAAAATTAATTTAATTTCCTTTCCTTATGCAATCACTCTTTAAAAGTTTGGGGTCAATCTGACTCAAAACATGCTAAATGTTGTCCTTTTTTAACAGAGATTAAGGGATGACAAAACTGAAACTGAAAAATACACTACAGCGTAAATAAAACCAAAAAGAAATTGTGCTTTGCTGGGTCTATTACTGAATATTACTGAAGATCTATTACTGAATTGCTATCCACAGACTCTCCTTAAAAGTGTTCGCCAGAAACACAGAAAACAAGTCACGAAAACATTGCTTTGCAGTTATTTGAGATGCTTACCGTGTTCGACAAAATTGAATTGGCAGAAACAGTGATTTAAAAAAAAAAAGAATGAAATCCATTAGTTTGTCGCTGAATAAGCAAGTGTACATGCTATTTTTACAATGTCAGACAGAGACCTTTTAGTCAATATTTGTCACTATTCTGTCAGAGTTACTGATGCTGTATAAACATGAATTTGACATAAGCAAATTGACTTTATAGAGGAAAAGTTCTACAATTTGTTAACAGTTTCTGGCAGCCACAAATTGGATTATGAAGGCCTACAGTTATTTTATTGCTCACTACACATAATTCACACAGATGCCTTTTGTATTCAGCTCGATTGGAACAAAATTCCGCCTGACTCTTTATAGCAAAACGATTGCAATATATCAGAATTGAGGATGTTGTTACGCTGTTCCACAATGCTCAATGAGACCACCAACCATGCAATGCTTTCCATAAACTCCAAAGTTCCTTGTTTTAGCCCCATTTATATCTGTGGAATAATGTATGAGTGTTTTATTTTAGTTGTTAGCTCATGTGGCGCATCTTTAGTATTTCACTCATTGGAGTGTGGAGGTGGACAGCAAGTTTGCAAGGCGTTTTAGGGGTGTGAATGTGAGATAATTAATCTCTCTCATCACATGAATGTTTATAATGCAGACCAAGTCGCTGGCGCTCATTTACATCTGAGAATATCATCTGCACGGCCTCTCGCCAGAGAAGTGGACGCAGGATTTAGCTAATGCACTGGCATTATGACCATTGTTGTGTAATGGGTTGATGCATCATTCCAAGCAGAGCTGTCTGTGATCTCACCCACAGTAATAGCTCTGTGAGAATGTCTTTAACGCAGAACTGTGAGCGCCGGTAAATGGTGTGGAATTGCTCCAATTTCTGTAAAGCGCAATGGTTGACAATATGAAAGTGACAGTCAGAGTACATGCATCCTTGTACCTAAGTGAAGTAAACGCAACAATAAATCAAATCACGTAGTCTTGAGCACTCTTTGACAATGTGGGGATGCTACTTTTGGAAGTTAAAATGGTAACATTTTACGTTTTGTTTGTTAACATTATTAATTGACATTAAGGGTCGTCAAAAAGTACAGACCTTGGTAGCAAGTCGTTACTGAAATTTAAAAATGTGACGATAACAGCATTTCCCTAGCATTTTGAACGCATTCTTGAACACCTCTGATTAGCCATTGTCTCAACAGATATGTCTCTGATTTGCCATTGTGTTTACGCGCTCAATATATATGTCAATTTATCCTCAGGTGGAGATATTAACCTTGTGTTTGCCACGTAAATAGCCCTGATGCTAACACGGCGTTAAAAAATTAATAAACAAACAAACATCCTCAAGTGGAAATGCTTTGCTTGGCTTTCAGGCTCACTTTTTTTCAACTAAAACAACCAAAACACCGTATCATGATGTCAATTTATAAAGAAACACTATGCACCTAAGACATAATATGCATGATGCCACCATTTTCACACATTTTTGTAGTTTACACAGAAAATAATAGTATCGTTTTCAGAGTAGTTTTCTACATTTTGTGTTCTAACAGTCTAGTGAGAGTTAGTAGATGTAGGTGCAACATTACTTATAGTCAACTGAATGTGTTAAAGAGACCATCCAAAAAATGTGAAACCAAAGTTTTCCATTTTTAGTTGGAAACAGTAAAGTGTAAATGCCCCCTTAGGGTCATTTGAAAGGCAAATTTCATTATCAATAAAATAGCCATATTTACACACAACAACTTCTACACATTAAATATGCCTCCCATTTCTCCCAACATGAAGAAATGTTTTTTTCAGTTGTGTTTATTCAGTAAGTATGGAAGCCCGTTTCCGCCACAGTTGAGTAAAAAAATATAATTCTGTAAGTCATAATAATGAGAAACTTTCTCATAATTATGACTTAGTTTCTCATTATATTGAGAAAGTTTCTCATAATAATGACTTAACATCTCGTAATAATGAGAAACTTTCTCATAATTATGACTTAGTTTCTCATTATATTGAAAAAGTTTCTCATAATAATGACTTAACATCTCGTAATAACGAGAAACTTTCTCATAATTATGACTTAGTTTCTCATTATATTGAGAAAGTTTCTCATTATAATGAGATATTAAGTCATAATAATGAGAAAGTTTCTCATAATTATGACTTAACATCTCGTAATAATGAATTAACTTCTCGTAATAATGAGAAAGTTTCTCATAATTATGACTTAACATCTCGTAATAATGACATAACTTCTCGTAATAATGAGAAACTTTATTTATTTATTTATTTAAAACTTTTCTCATTATTACGAGAAGTTAAGTCATTATTACGAGATGTTAAGTCATAATTATGAGAAAGTTTCTCATTATTACGAGATGTTAAGTCATAATTATGAGAAAGTTTCTCATTATTACGAGATGTTAAGTCATAATTATGAGAAAGTTTCTCATTATTACGAGATGTTAAGTCATAATTATGAGAAAGTTTCTCATTATTACGAGATATTAAGTCATAATTATGAGAAAGTTTCTCATTATTACGAGAAGTTAAGCCATTATTACGAGATGTTAAGTCATAATTATGAGAAACTTTCTCAATATAATGAGAAACTAAGTCATAATTATGAGAAAGTTTCTCATTATTACGAGATGTTAAGTCATTATTATGAGAAACTTTCTCAATATAATGAGAAACTAAGTCATAATTATGAGAAAGTTTCTCATTATTATGACTTACAGAATTATATTTTTTTACTCAACTGTGGCGGAAACGGGCTTCCATAAGTAAGTAATAAGGGTGTGATGATACACTATATTGGGTTCACAAGACGAGACAATATTTTAACACTATTTTTAAGAAATCTTTAATGATGAAATATATGACTTGACCAATTTTCTCTTATTTGACTTGCAAAATGCACAACGCATGTGCGTTAAAAAATGTTTTAACTAATCATCTTTTAAAAAACTTCAACTTTATGAAGTATGAATTATCCAACCCGATCTCACGGCAATTCGTATGTATTTTAGGAGGCGGCTAATTTGTATGAATTCATACAACCTCTGCTAAATTGTACATATTTTACGAGTTGCACAATTCTTATGAGTTCGTACTAAATCTATTTGGGGTTTAGACTAATTGCACGAATTAGCCACATTATATTCGCCCGCACAAATTGGTCGTGAGAGAGCTTTGGAATTATCATTGCAGTAAAAATGTAAGTCTGGTTCAGATTACACGATTGGCATGGCATGATCCGTTTAACGTAGGGTGTCGTGGGTATTCGTAAACGACAACGGGCGTTGGGCGCAAGATTCGATCGTATCATCTCGTATAGTGGGCGACAACCTACGTCGCGTCTACGATGCTTCACAACATCACGACAAAAAGACTTGCATGTTTAATTTTTTTAACGGTCGTTCACGACGGTTCCGTCACATGTATGAGGTTGACCAATAGGAGCACAAGCTTTTCCGTATACAACTTTCAAAAAGACAAAACGAAAGAGAGATGATGGTGCTAACGTTAAAACTAGAAGTAAAAATATATAAGAAAACAATATTTTACTTCAAGTTCTCTTTGGAGGATTGACAGCCCATACCGTCCTCTTCAAGCAGGGTTCTCAAGTTTCACGCAATGGCCGTGAGACACACGCAATTCAACCAGTTCACACACTCACACAGCACCCCGTTTATTTTCGTGCCGAGCAATCCAGAAACTCACTCGCTACGAGTTTTGCCTTCTCGATGACATCACGTGCGCCGTTAAACACGGCATGCGATGACTGGTCAGGAAGTAACGTGTAGTCTGACATGTGTCTTGTCCAGGACACGACAAGATTTTAGGAGCCAAAATCGCGTAATCTGACACGGTGACTATCGAACCAGGCATTAAAGGTTTTGCCACAAACTCAACCTCGACAAGAAATATCGTTACTTTTTAATATCAGGAGATCTCGTGGCATAAAATCTCGTCACACATAAATGAAATAAATAGAAAAGGAGCCCACGTTATTTATTTAAAATAAAGTTGCAAATCTAACAAGTAAAAAAGTACCTTGCTCCCCTAACACACCTTGCTTGTAACGTTTCACCCCCAGCTCTGCTCTTTGAGTTGAATACAGCCAGACCTTCAGCATAGTGTCTAGCTTAGTGATTGTCGCCTAGGCAGAGCCAGTGACAGAAAACATTCCCAACCTCATTCATCAAGCAGTTTTTTTGCTCAGAGCATCTCAAAATCCTCTCTCCTTTCCTGTCATATACATTTTCTAACTTACCACGGATGTTCCTGAGGGATTTTATCTTGCATTGACTACAAGAGAATTCAAATGGCATACACATGCATGAATCTGGGACAAGATGGCCATGACCTGCAGAGGTCTCCGCTCTCTCTCTCTTAGCTGGGAGTCTGGGGATTCAGAATTCTCCTCTGATGGAGCTTAATTAGACCAACTCGGTTGCCTGGAGAAGTGTTCAGCGCTTGACCTTTCTTAAAGGTAAGCGACCGGTGCGTGTTCAACAGGCCACAGGAAAATGAGCAGCACCAAGGAGGTTTCTGACAAGCCCAACTAGGAGAGGAGGTGGAGATGGCGAAGGCATTCGAGTCTGCATCCAGACAGTGTCTCGTCTAAAGATACGTTGAGAAAAGCGCGTCGCCAAATGTAAGTTTTATCAGTATTCCTGCTGTTAATGATTAAAGAGAGACTGTGCCAGGTTTTGCGTTCATAAGAAGAGGGTTTAAAAACAGGCAAAGTGAAAACAAGTGCTGCGTCCCAATTTGCATGCTATCCGTCCTAAATAGTATTCGAAAATAGAATTAGTACGTCCCAAATCGTAGTATGTTGAAATGAGTGTTTCAAAGATACCCGGATGGTCTACTATATCAACACTATCTCACGCCCAATTCGTACGAATATGACGAATGAGTAAAAAATGTTTAATTCGTACGACCTCACTCGTAGGAATTTGTACGATTTGTCTAAACCCCACGTGACGGTTAGGTTTAGGGGCGGGGTTAGGGGTAGGTCATGCGTACGAATTCATACGAATTGGCCAATTCGTAAAATATGTACGAATTAGCAAAATCGTACTAATTCGTACCAGTGATTTCGTATGACTTGTTACGAATTAGCCACTTTTTAATCATTCGTCGAATTCGTACGACTTGGTCGTGGGATCAGGTTGACTATATCCAGTCAGAATCCGAAGTATAGATCGATGCACACTCTAACGGCTGATATTGCCCACAAACCATTGCGCGGTGCACGAGGATTCGGTTAGAACTACAAACACGGGTAAAAATCTCCAATTTAGTCTGCTAATGTTTCTTGAATGAAGCCGGATGTTCACATCGATAAAAACAAGTTTAAGTAGAAAATCGTGTATGCGTGGGCTTGTGTGTGTGGTTTTTCGTTGTCTTTTGTCTGCATGGATATGTCGAGACCTTGACTTCATCAAAGTTGCTAACTGTGTGCTGTGGCTCTAATAGCTTGCTCTTCATTAGTGTGGCACAGGAGATGTCAGTTAGAGTATGTCAAGCATAAAGAATCAGCCGAGCCGCTTCCAGGTCTCTCAATTACACACCCTCATCAGCCACTGTTACCACTGCCTTTTAAACCAAACCAATTCTTTATGTCATACAATGCCTATTTTTAGGGAAAAGGTGCAGTGGAGCTGACGGTGGCGCGAATTCAAAGCTGGAGCAGGAAAAGGTTTTCTCACGTGATCGTCTTGTACATAATAAGTAATCCTTTGGAGGTGGGACAGGCCTGTCATCCTATAAATCATCCATAGGCAAGTATTCCTTTCTGGCAGCGCGGCCAGGCACCGTTCTCATTATCCGGTGTGGGCTTGCCGCTTGGAGAAGAGCAGTGAGGTGAGATGCTTTGATAAAAATACTTCACAAATTCGCCGTCACTATTAACGGCTCTCGCTCTCATGAGAATGTGATGAGGAGAGGGATGAGGGAAAAACACACTGTGGTTTTAGCACCGATAAAATTGATTTAAAGCCGTATCAAAACATGACGAGCTTTTTACAAGTGTCATGTACTTTTACGGAGAGGGAACCATTTTCCAGCTCTGTGCTTTGCTCATCAGTTTCACAGCGCACGCAGCAGAGCAGAGGTGATTACTTTAGAGAATTAGATTTAATCACTTAAAATGCTGAGGGAACCGTTCTTGGGCCATTATACTGCTCTTAAAGTTTGCTTTGTTTATTCCCCATTGAACTTTATTTAATGAGTTTTAATGTTAGCCTGGAATACTTTTTGTTTCAAAGTATAAGCATTTACTTAAACATACATTTTTACTTATAAATAAAAGCTTTATATATATATATATATATATATATATATATATATATATATATATATATATATATATATGCGTGTGTGTGTGTATATATTATTACCATTTGCATGGCTTATTAAAGGACCTAAATAATCTGTTTCATTTCGCCACTAGAATCAGGTGGCATAAATCCACAGTCTTGTCTCCTAAATAAATGTGACCAAGTTCAGTGCAAAAGCAGCTTTTTTTTCTTTCGTTCTCTCTAACAAGGATGAACTAATACTGCATGAAGACAGACATTTCTGGCATGCTGTTCATTAGGTGAGACAGTGTTGTGACACTCATGGCCCTCTGATGGCCTTCCTCATTCTACATGCCAGTCTGAGCTCTAAATGCTGAAACCGCTGCAGGACACAAAACCGTCTCTGACTTGACAGCCGTGACAAGGGGTTGGCCTTATCAAATTGAGATGGAATGCTAATTGTGAGGCATTTCACAGACAACTTGTGGTGCTTTTGAGCAGACATTTGAAACAAACTGCTTCGCTGTACAGAAGATTGCATCTTTTATGTGCGATGCACAAAATCAGCTTCAGCAAACCCTGCTTTCCCTTCGCTACTCTCACTTTTGAACAGTTCTCAGCAGATATTTCCACCCATCGCCAATGCCATCTGTGGGATTTGGGGTATTTTTGACTTGAGGAATTTTTTCCCTTATATAGCAAGACAGAGAGCTTTTCCACTATAAATGATATGGCCAACCCAAGCAAATTCTTTGTTATATTGTAATATTGATGTACACTCAACTAAAGGATTATTAGGGACACTTGTTCAATTTCTAATTAATGCAATTATCTAATCAACCAATCCCATGGCAGTTGCTTCAATGCATTTAGGGGTGTGGACCTGGTCAAGACGATCTCCTGAACTCCAAACTGAATGTCAGAATGGGAAAGAAAGGTGATTTAAGCAATTTTGAGCGTGGCATGGTTGTTGGTGCCAGATGGGCTGGTCTGAGTGTTTCACAATCTGCTCAGTTACTGGGATTTTCACAAACAACCATTTCTAGGGTTTACAAAGAATGGTGTGGAAAGGGAAAAACATCCAGTATGCGGCAGTCCTGTGGGTGAAAATGCCTTATTGATGCTAGAGGTCAGAGGAGAATGGGCCGACTGATCTTTGACTGAAATAACCACTCGTTACAACCGAGGTATGCAGCAATGCATTTGCGAAGCCACAACACGCACAATCTTGAGGTGGATGGGCTACAACAGCAGAAGACCCCACCGGGTACCACTCATCTCCACTACAAATAGGAAAAAGAGGCTACAATTTGCAAGAACTCACCAAAATTGGACAGTTGAAGACTGGAAAAATGTTGCCTGGTCTGATGAGTCTCGATTTCTGTTGAGACATTCAGATGGTAGACTCAGAATTTGGCGAGCATCAATTAGAGCATCTTTGGGATGTGGTTGAATGGGCGCTTCGTGCCCTGGATGTGCATCCCACAAATTTCCATCAACTGCAAGATGCTATCCTATCAATATGGGCCAACATTTATAAAGAATGCTTTCAGCACCTTGTTGAATCAATGCCACGAAGAATTAAGGCAGTTCTGAAGGCAAAAGGGGGTCAAACACAGTATTAGTATGTTGTTCCTAATAATCCTTTAGGTGAGTGTATGTTCTGTGAGCAAACCTTTTTTCCCATGAGCACCGTATTGTTGAATTGTTGTGCATTTCAGCAGATGTTGACTCTTCAGCACCTCAAATGATGTCTCAAGTGTGGAGCAGTACGCTTCTTTTTTCTCATTATCACATCTATTTTTAATGTTTGTTATGGTGCAACATATTGTTGCTATCCACATAGGCTACTAACCCTTAAGATTATGTATATAACAGCTTTAGACGTTAAGTCCACATTTTTTTTAGCGGTTAAACTGATCAGTTACAACCACTTTGTTAAAGTTTGGTATTTTTTGGAATAGCACACAATACCTGACATGTGCTGAGTAATCACACGTATTTCTTTCACAACCGTATGCTCGTTAAATAGCCGTTTAGTCTTTGGAAACTAGCCATTTAGAAATGTTTTTAGCGTGTTCAGACTTGAGGACATTTGTGCGTCGGAAACCGCATATATAGAAGGCGTTACTTGTGGTTTGAAACTTGCTTTACTACCATTAAAAAAGATCCATGTTCTATATTGTATGAAAGTGTGTAGTATGAATGCAAATCGGATGTGTCATCTGTCATGTTGTCACTGTCATGTGACCTACAGTGTCAATTGTGTCACTTGACTGCCATATTCTCTCCCGTGGCTTCATGGGATGGTAAAGTGTCCTTGGAACGCACGCTTCAGTCATCCAGGTACTTTTCACGAACTGTTTTTTTTTTTTTTAATTTGCATGCATCGTATGGATTTAGGCATGTTTGGATGCAGGGCGTTGATTGGCTGCAGTGTTTCTGTGCACCTGCATGGCCCCGCACTTCTGATCTCGCACAGGCGGAGAAAAATAAAGGCAGGGAAAGCTATTTGATTGCCTTCTAGTGAGTGACAAATAACTATTAGTTACAGGTTTAATCGAAAGAGAATGATAATTTGCTGTTGGATTATTTCAGTGTTGCGGTCAGCGTCAGGGAAAGTTACTTTTAAATGTAATGCATTAAAATACTGCATTACTTCCTAAAGAGTAACTAATTGCTTTACTTTATTGAAAGTTACGCATTACATGCTTTTCTCTCCTAGACTAGGCTTGCTTGTTTAAAAAAAATAAATCTATTAATGGTAAATGTGAAGGCCCTTTTACACCAAAAGTGGAATGAATAATTCTCAGGCTGAATGAAATGCAAATTCACACCTGCAGAGTAAAGTGTACATTTCAGTAGGGACGGGTGTTGAAAACCATTCCAAATTTCCCAGAACCGGTGATTAGATAAGAGACGCTTATTTCGATTCCATTTATAAGTCCTTGTGTGTGCATTTTAATGTGAATTTAACCAGGAATGTATTTCAGTTTCGGTTCTACCAAACGATTCTGGTTCTTATTCCGGTTCCATTAAAACGATTAAACAATTAATACAAATAATAATGGAAGGACAAACAACACAATACTAGGGTTGAGAATCATTTGAGTTTAAATGATTCCAATTCAGCTTAAAAGCTTAAATATCATTTACATTTATTCTAAGTCTTACTGCAAAACATTTCGTTTTAGTTGAAAACCATGAACAAAAATCAACCGGCTTGGAACGTTTGCCTATGGTTTAAAAATACCATAACTAGCCTAACTAATGCGCACACAGGAACGGATAAGCGGAATCGAAATCACGTTTCTTTTTGAAACTTGGAACCTTTTCTAAAATGGAATTGGTTCTCGAAACCTATTCCTAGTTAAAGGGTTAGTTCACACAAAAAGGGGTTAGTAGTCACATCAAATATTTCAACATTTTATTTATGGACTTTCTGGGCAGTCAAGTTTCAATCCCTTAGGAGCCTATGTAGCAGTGATCCACCTCTCAAATTTAACCAAAAATATCTTCATTTGTGTTCCGAAGACGAACGAAGGTCTTACAGGGTTGGTACAGCATGGGGGTGAGTAATTAATGACTTAATTTTTATTTTGGGGTGAACTATCCCTTTAAAATGCCTCAAATAGGTTTGGTGTGTGTGTTTCAGGGGTTTAGATGACAATGAAATGTTTCCTGAAATTATTTAGTATATCGGTCAAATAAAAGAGAAATAGGACTTTGAAGTTGAAAACTGCATGATGTATGCAGGTTTTGTGTGTATGCTGTACAGCCCTTTTATAAGGGATGTTTTTGCTTAGGAGGTTGAACTGTCCACCTCTAATCGAGACAATTAAGAGAACACTGGTTTGCTGATGTGTCATTATGGGCCCTGTTAGAAAAATGTCTGAAATAGAGCATCTTACCTCTAACATCCAGCCCATCACAAAATTAATCTTAATTATCCTTGCCATTGGTAAAATATGGATTCTTGAGTGCTAGTTTGAGAAGCATCAGCCACTTCATCTCTAGATATTACTAGCACCAGCCATTAAAAACTCCATATTGGTTGATCATTATATGGGATCCTTTCATATGCCATTTAAAAGCACTAGACTAGAATAACAACCTAATGGACTTTCACACTCCCCAACCATCTCTGACAGGCAGACGAGGCATACCTGACTTTGTTGACATTACTTATTAAGGCCAGGGTACAAGATGCTTCTGAAAAGCTCAAAGTTCATGACATTTTCAGCACTGTCTGTTTATTTCTCGGTATTTACTTTGAAGGTTAAACTGGCCTCTACCAGTAATTGCGCTGTTTCCTCTCTCATGATCATAGCAAATCAATGGTAGACCTTTTCAGAGCTTACAGATGTGTTTTAAAGGACGAGCTAATGCTTGATTCATCGCTCTGACTGATGGACTGAGGCCCTGCTTCATTCAAAATGATGCAAATACTGCATTTATAGATAAAGGACATCACTGTACAAAAAAGATGAAAGATAAACACCCATTAAAACCCACTATATATATATTTTTTATTTATGGATTTTAACCAAAGAAATGTATAGCTTAAACATTGGTTACACTTTATTTCGATAGTCACTTTAGACACTCTACTAATTATAAGTAAATTTTCAACTACATGTCAACTAACTCTCGTTAGAGTATTAGTATATTATAGTAGACTGTTATGGACGGTTATGGTTAGGTGTTAGGCTTTGGGTTAGGAGACCAACAAAATTAAGTGTTACCAGATATTAAGCTGACAGTCTACTAATACTTTAATGACAGTTTGTTGACATGTAGTTGAGAAGTTACTTATAGTTAGTAGAATGTATAAAGGGGACTATCAAAATAAAGTGTTACCTGAAGCGTTTCATTTTTTTCAAGTGAGGAAATGGTATGGCCATATAATATACCATTTTCTTTCTTCTGAAGTCTACATATGTTTCTGTACCAAAACCACTGTAAACTGATGGGTTGTTTATACGACACTCTTTTAAACTAAAATCTGAAAACTTTTTTTATGTATTTTGGCTGTTCATATGCCAAATCCCTAGATGGCCAACTAATTATAATTCTGAGCTTGCATAATACAGCATTTTTAGTCATTTTCATTGATTCGGATTTGACAACGTCGTCTGTACACAAACCTTTTCAAAAACGCGAACAAAAAGCTTTTCTGTTTTTAACTATATTGTTGTTGTGTAAACGCACCTTGAGTTGCTTATGCTTTTAAGGTTTATTGTTACGTATAGAAGTTTATGGAAGAAAATTATTGACAAATATCTTTGAAACACAAAAGCATATTGAATTGCACGAATTGAAAATTAAAAATCATTGCATTAACATTGCATTTAATCCATTGTATTTTCAGAATTTTAATTGCATTGTCACAAATCCGTTGGATGTTCAGCATTGCAAGTCCCTAGTTTTTTCTTTTCAATTGCAATTCAACATGCTTTTTTTTGTTTGAAAGACCTTTACTTTCATAGTTTTACCGTTATCCACCATGTAATTTGAGAATTAGATACATACTGTATAGTGTAAGACTTTTTTGTATTGTATGTAAATGACACCTGGCATAGTTCACACTGATCTTCATCAAGCTCACTAGGCATGTAAATCTAAACATTAGATTCGTATTTATGATTTGGCTCATGGTTCACAGTGCATTGAAGCTATACGTTTAATTGGTTTCATCAGAGAATCAAAGAATCAAACCTCTTACCTGGTGTGCGTTTCCCGAAAGCATCGTTAGCCAACTATGGTCGCAAGTTTCGTCGTAATCAGCATAGTTCAACGAGTCAATGTTTCCCGAAACAATTGTTCCAACGAACATTCGCAAGAAGCATCGCAAAGTTGTGTAGTTTGAACCTAGATATCATGCCCTATTGGCCACTGGGCACTGAGAAATCTGGCCGCCATCTTGAACCGGTCGTATTCCTATTGTGTTAGACAGTCTGCGCTGAATTACCTCTTCCTACTGTTTGAATTGTGCATCAAAATGACCAATGAAAATATATTTAAAGGGATCATGAGATTTGCCTTTATCTTTTGACATTTAATAGGTCGTTGTAACTTTAAAACATCTTTCAAGTTTCACAGCTTAAAACATCCTCCTCATTATAAACCCTATTCATTTAATCAAGCTACAAAAACAGCGTTTTTTGACATAGAGGATCAACACATTTGCATATGACTGCCTTCAGAGCAGGACATCGGTTAATAGTTATACATCATCACACCATAGGCCCCGCCCACTGGCGTTCAGACACTTAACAGCTGATATTGGCCCACACTGGATGGGAGCATTACGTCAAAAGCAAATGGAACCCATTATAATGCTGCTGCTGTCTACACTAGCAGATGCGCATTCAGTTTCTGACATACGCCAGCTACTGAGTCTGCCGACAACAGGACAAATGGAAGAGTGAATGGAACTATAATGGTATGCTCAGTTTAAACAGCTTGTTTGTTTCTCTGTAGAGATTTAAGAAGGTCCCAGCGTTTGAAACCAGTGGATGGTTTATTTTAATGTCACGTTGAAGGATTATGTTTGTTCTGAGTATTTTGTTTTTTAAATGATGCACATTGTAAGGGAGAGTTCGCAAAGTATGGGATCTGACAGCAGCTTCATCACACAAGTATATATATATATATATATACTTCTGTTAAGCCAGTTTCTCTCTTGGTCTCAAGAAATATACATGAACAAAAATAAATAAATTCAATTAAACAGAGGTAGTTCTCTCATTGGATGTACAGAAGTTGAAGCAACTTAACATATTGCAGTGAGGCTGAAAGTTAATGTGGTTCTTTAGGATTTGTTTAATTGTGTGTGTGTGTGTGTTACATTTTGTGAGATAAACGTAATGACACACCTCAGCAGTCACGGTATGCTTTATGGGTTTCTATTTCATATCAAGATGATTGACTTGGTTGAGTGTTTTAAACAGGATGGCGATGAATGAAACAAATGCTGTGCAGACGAAACGCTGTGACACTGAACAACAGCTTCTCACTTAATCTGTTTGTTTAATGAGCTTGCGTGAGTTCTAAATGTATTAAAGCATTTCTTGTCAAAGGCAAAGTCTCTTGAGCTACAGTACATACAACGTTGTTGTTGTTTGCCCATATTTTGTCTTTTTAATACAGTATATTAAGAGCACTGGGTCTTAATTAGTTGGAGGTGTTCTGTTTCCTTTTTGCCCCCAAACTGATTTAAACGTATAGTTCAACCAAAAATTAAATGTCATCATTTATTCACCCTCCAAACCTGTTTAA
The DNA here is from genome assembly GCA_038021265.1 of Cyprinella venusta. Classification (NCBI taxonomy): domain Eukaryota; kingdom Metazoa; phylum Chordata; class Actinopteri; order Cypriniformes; family Leuciscidae; genus Cyprinella; species Cyprinella venusta. The sequence goes on from CM075863.1 coordinate 24,390,147, forward strand.
AACTGTATCACCATTCAAAGGTTTGTGGTCCGTAAGATCTTTTTTTAATGTTTTTGAAAGATGACCTTTACGCCTACCAATGGTGTTTCTGTTGAGAAACAATTGAGCTGCTTATATGCTATATATATATATATATATATATATATATATATATATTAGAGCCAGACCGATACATCGGCAGGCCGATATTATTGGCCGATATTAGGCATTTTCCAAATTATCGGTATCGGCAGTTATAATGGCCAATAAATAAATATTACAAAAATAAAATGAAAACGGACGAAACACAACACTTGTTGAGTTAGTCACGATACATACATTGCTTGAATAACAATTAAAAGAACGTCCCCATCAGTGCTCTTAACTCAAATAAACATGACAAAATTTGTGACTATCATGTCCAGTTTTCCTGCTGCTAAATAAGCTGAGAGTGAAGCAGAATTAGCTAGTAATAGTTACGTTACGTTGTTACGGTGTAGTTGTGACTATAAAAGAAACAAGTTTCTTTTTAAAATGCATTGTCATATTATTTTAGTTAAGACTCATTAATAACTACAAATAACTAATGATAGGGATATCTGTTAATATTTTGTTGCGCGTTTCTGAAATAAAAAAAAATATCAGCCGATATATCGGAATATCGGATTTTAAAACCAAAAAATATCGGTATCGGCCTTCAAAATCCTTTATCGTCGGGCTGTAATATACGTATATATATATATATATATATATATATATATATATATATATATATATATATATATTCCAGGATTTTTAGATGAATAAAGTTTAAAAGAACAGCACATTTATTTGAAATAGAAATATTTTGTAACATTATAAATTTCTTTACTGTTATTTTTGATAAATTAAATGCATCCTTGCTAAATAAATAAAAAACAACAACAACATACTGACCCCAAACTTTTGAATTGGTAGTGTAGCTTATATATAAATACAAGTTATATAGTGTAAATATAACTAGAGCTTTCAAACTTTAAAAAGGGACGCCATAAAAGTATTATACAAGTTTATGACTTTATATGATGAAAAGACACAACAGTACCCAGCACATTCTTCTAAATATATTTTTTTTTTGCTTCACTCAAGAAAAAAGGTAATACAGGTTTAGAACAACATTAGAGTGAGTAAATGATGACCGGATTTACATTTTTGGGTGATCGATCCCTTGAAGGTGTACTCGCCATCAGAATAGAGAGGCTGGTTTCACCAAGGTCCTCATCCTCAGTCCCATCTGAAGTCATGACCCACCATTTCATAAAATTTCACATTGAATGGCCTATAAAATTCTCTAAGCTGCTCAATAACTTCCCGGTCAATCTGAACGTGAGTTCTGCCCTTGGACTTGCCCAGGCAGCGGGGCTGGCTGCTGCTTTCCGGCTTCTTCAGGCACGGGAAGCCTTTTGTTCGGTTGAAGTAGAAGTGCTTGTCTGTGATGATGCGTTTGAGCCCCAGGAAGTCCTGCACCCGGCCCAGCTCTCCGGCCGGATCCGTGATGAGCCGCTCCCCGCTGACGAAATGAATCTGTGACAGACGGAAGTATTGCAGCCAGTTCTCCAGGTGTAGGATGTACATGCCAATGCGGATGGCATTCCAGGAGGTGTCCACGATGCCTTGACTCCTGTTCTTGAATGCTAGTTCCTCAAAAGAGGGGATGTCGGGCTTCTTCGAGAGGGTCTGTGTGTAGTCGGAGATCACCCTTGTTACCGGGTTTCGCACTACAACAATCAGCTTCGTTTCACGAGACATGTTTGAGATGCGTCGCGGTGCCTCCCGTGTTACAAAGTAACTCGGTGTTTTCTCCATGGTGATTTGGCTGTCAAGAGTCCGCGGCATAAGGCCCCTGTGAAAACAGAAATATTAATCAAAATGAATGAAATGGATAGTGGCTTTTCACTTAAGCCACCTACACTAATATTGGCACCCTTGGCAAATATGTGCAAAACAACATTTTTTTTTTCAGCATGCAACTCCCTACTAATGTCCCTACAGACATGAATGATACAATTGTTGGGGTGTGTCATTGCTTTTCCAAGAAAAACAATCTATGAACAAACATTGAAGGATGAACCACACTTTTGACTTGATTAAGCAACCGTCTTGCAATCACCTTGCAATCACACACACGTTTCCTCAGAACATGTTCACATGTATTATATTTATTTGATGAAACCATAACACTGCTATTTTCTTTTCACAGCCTTGTGAGGAAAATGTGAAATAGCTCGTGGAATTTGGTCACCTCTCAAATTAGTGTAGACTTTAGCATGACAAATAGGAATTCAGTTACAGAAAGTGCCAAAATAATCAGAGCACACACATGAGGTTTTAATGCTCACAGCCAATATTTCCAGTCTCTTATCTCCCCGGTGAGTGTGATGCTGAAGGGTATGGGGAAATTATCAAATCTCAAGCACATCCTTTACTTCTGCTCATAAATCACCATCACCTGCATTACAGATGCACAATAGAGAGAAAGGCTTTGGCAAATCTGGGACATGCGAAATGGGTCATTATTTTCACAAGTTTTCTTCGAGTCCAGCTTTAGAGTTGTTCTTACTTGAACTGATGAACTACATAAGGTGATATTCACTGGTCACCATGATTTTGCCAAGTAAGACATGGTCCTGTCCCAAAATGTAGTCCTTACCCAATCCCTACCCATAACCTTTCCTTAAAATCAGAGGGTTATGTAAGGTTAATAACAGTTATGTGTAAGTACTTCACCGTGGTTCTAAAGGCCATTGCACATTGAGTCCGAAATTCGCAACCCGAAATTTTTGCACGTTAAAAAAAATTCGACTTCACGTTATGTCCTCACGCTTGCACACCGCCTCCGAAACTTTCGTCCGTCATAATAAAATTCGGATCGGATTTGATTTTCTGCGTTTTCCGCATCTGCAGCCAGCATTTTGAGAGTTTTTTTGACAATTCAGGGCTGGGGGAGAGCTCGTTCCGAGATCATTGCACATGCGCAGTCCTTTCAGTTTCGGTTTTCAATTCGATCAAATGTTTATATGTTTTCTCGATAGGATTAGAAAAGGAATAAACCTCCCCTTTCTATCAGATTGAAATTTCGGATCGATTAAGGTTCGATAACTAACGCAGCCAATTCGATAATGTATTATTTGGGTACAATATATAACCTGTAGCCTATACAGCTGTTCTGTCTGTCCAGCGCTTCCGCCGGGCCGTATGTGTGTGTCCATACCTTAGACATACTGCCAGTCTCTGTTCAGGATCGTTTGGTTCATGGAAATTGGTGGTCTTGTTTTTAAGATGTGGCTCCAGAATCGCTAGCAAAGCATCAAACTGATCCACTGACATTCTGAACTAAATTATGAATCGCTCAGGATAAATTAGCAACTCCTTGATAAGGAGGAGGAACTCTCCTTCCTCTCGGTGCAATTTCAAGATTGGATGGACCGAATATTTTCTCTTTCTTCTCTTTTCAATAAGAGAGGGCAACAAAATCATCCACACTGCTTGATGAATCCATTTTGTATTTTTCCATTTTTGTTATTTTCCCGCAAAGGTTTAATAAATACGCATCGGACTCAGAGTGCAAGGTTTCTGTGTGTGACGAATTTTTAGGCTGAGAAATACGAAAAAACGCATATGAAAATTTTGGACTTAGTGTGCAATGGCCTTAAGCCTAAACTTGACCTAAACTGTAAACTTGTCCCTCAAATCTGATGGATTGATTGGAAAGTTAAACCAGGATCAACGACGATGTTGATCCAGGAACATGTGTTAATTGTTGAACTCACGTTTACCGGTATCGAATTGGTCACAATTCTGTTGTTGTAGGCGTTAGCGTATTAATAGTGCCTTGAGTCGTTTTTAAGGAATGACACAAAAAACTTCCATCTCACCTGACAGATATCACTGTAATGGGTGTCTTGAGAACTCACACTAGTTTCTGTGAGTGCCCTAGGCAGGAAAACTGCTATCTGAATGCAGGATTTTATCATTTAGCAAGTCAGAACACGCTAAAGTGCTTTTGAGAGCTAACATGTCAATCCAGGTTGGGATTTTTGAGGGAGGGGACAGTATTATTCAGTGGTGTAAGTTAGCAAAACGGCTAATATTTTAGAAATATTGTCGGACTTGAGACAACGCCGACGCCACGTGACTGTGGCGTATGACATCAAAGTACTGCAAGAGCGATTCGAGAACAGCCGACTGATGACGGCACAACTGTTCAACGATTGGCCGAATCCACCTCATTATTCTGATTCACATCACAACATGAAAGGATAGATCGGTGGCTACTTCCATCACATCATAAATTTAAACTAATTTTGAAATGCTGTGTCTAAAGCTTGAGGCTGTCTAACACTGGATGAGACAAAGCGGCCATTGCAAATCCACTTGTTCTTAATATCAGAAGTAGCACGAACACTTGAAGTACAGTCAGAAATAGAATGGGGCATCAGTTTACTGTTGGGAATTTGTTGTCGCATCGCACCACATCCAGTACAGCATCATTGATTATGATGGGTTCTATTTGCTATTTGTGTCGCACTGCTCTCGTCTAGTTTAGATGTGGTGTAAAGGTACAAAAAATGTAAGCATGAAGGCCCACTCCTAAGAATAAACAACACTGGGATGTAAGCAGATTGAATGAAAACCTTAAAAACTGATAGGAATTAGCCAGAAATTTCATTTGTATAATACATATACAAATGAAACATATGCTGTATGTTAAACATATAACATACAAGCTCCTTCCTGATACACTTTTGATAAATATACATTTATAGATTTTTGCTACATTTACAAATCCCTTATATTTTTTTCCCCCTCAGATGGTATTTAAGCAGAGCTATAAATGAACTTTTCATGATTACATCAGCGTTCATCCATTAAATTGAGAATTACAGCTATAAGACAGGATTAGTGAGGGCTTAAGAATTTAAATGATAGACTGTAATAAAGATGGAAATTTTATTGACCGTCTTATTGTATGGAACACAGGGGTCAGAGTATAACCTCGAGTTTCCACCGGCTTCCTCGAGTTTCAGGCTCATCCCCGATTCATCATGGGCTTTCCTAAAGCAGGAGTTGCCATACTTTACCTCCATAGTCCTGAAAATATCGATCCATTTAGCTTGATTTATAAATGGTGCGCTGCTGGCCAGGGTGTCTCTGTTAGCCTTAGCAGTTCAGGGCCAGAGGCAGCCATTAATCTTGCATACGGTGCAATGGCACTTCACCCACTAAACAACTTTAATGTGTGTCAGAATGCATGCACCAATCACACCTTGATGCAATGCATAATTCAGTTACATAACCAAAAACGTGTATTTCTTGAGACATCCATCAAAAATGCACTCACTAAAAAAATAAATAAAATTCTATTGAAGTTGTAACACCAGACTTAATTTCCGTCACTAAGGGAGAATTTATGCTTCAACTGAAATGAAGTGCACTCTAAGTTTCCTAGCTGAATGGAAATTTTTTATTATGTGGATATTTTTTAAAGCAATCCTTTACAATTGCGTGTCTTCTTATACAGAATATTTATTAAAAGAAAGACTTCAGTCCAAACTCCAATTTATTTTGTCTTTGAGCCATTGCCTACCTCAGTACTCACAGTTCTTTAATTAATTGCATTTGCAAGAATCAAAATATGCCATGAATTTGCCAGTCTGCCTGTTATCACATCACTGATGTGTCTCTCATCTGCTGTCTTGAGACGAGGCTGGCAGGTGCTCTGTTGCTTGCATAAGAGTATGGTCTTTTTAGAGCAAAATTCATTTAGAGAGAAGAGTGAAGGCTAAGTTAGCTGAAAGCTGGAATAGAGAGGTGCTAATTGCAAAGTGGTGCACAGAAGCATACTGTTGGGTCCACACTGAAGAATAGCCAGGGAAGAAGTTCTCGGCACTTTGTAAAAAAAACACACTTTTGAAAGCTTTCATTTTTGTGGACAATGCAGAAATAAAACTAGACGTAAACCTGAATAATGGCTTCCCTAAATTTTCAAATTAAAATAGTAATGTTTTATTTAAGGAGATCAAAATAAAACCTATAGAAAGCTGTTTGTTAGTATTTGTATTCCTCTTATTGGCATCTTACTTGGCTGGGGAAGGACCACCCAGAAGTATGTGATTTGAAATCTGCTCGGTTCTGGAATCCTGAACTGTTTTTGAGTCTTTCTCATCTGAACCTAAAATGCTATGTGACTGAGGGTACATATACATGTCAGCGATATGCGTAAAAAGGAGAAATTTTCCCTGTACAGACGACACTGCTGTCAAAACAATCCGATTTACATGGATGCGCGAAAACGGCTAAAAATGCTGTATTCTCCTCCAGGCCATTAGATGGCGATGAAACACTATAGATTGACCACGTAAAACGTATGCGCATGATATCATCTTCAGAGATTTGCGTTTATGTTGTTTACACGGAGACCGTTTTCAAAAACTTGTTTTGAAAAGTTCGCGTTTTCAGCCACCCAAAACGCCGTTGTTGTGAAAACGAGTGACCAAAACGCATAAGCCCGTAATTTTTCCAACACATTCTCATTCTTTGGCGTCATATAGGTGACGCTATATGATTTCGTCGAAATACTACGCACATGGCACACTTTAGCGTCAATATAACTCGCACTGTTATCAGTTGGTTTAGGTCGGGGGTATGGTCTGCGTCTCATATTGACGCTAAAGGATGCCACTCACTTGTATGACGCCTTGGGTTCTGCGTGTTATATTGATGCTAAAGGGTGCCATGTGCGTAGTATTTCAACGAAATGTCACCTATATGACGCCAAAGGATGAGAACGGGCTCAGTTTTTCACGGGAGCTACTATCCTGAGCTGCACACTATCATGAGCTGTAATAAAAAACAATTATTATAATACATCTACTATACTATAATGAAATATTGCCTATATTTGCCTACACTGACTTTAAACATCATAACCAGTCACAAGTGAAGAGAATATTGTTGATCATCTGCTAATATCATGTGAATAAAAGCCTAAATTAAATCTGTTCATCATATAAAGCAATCAAGTCTCTTCAGAAAATTTGGACTAAACCGCTCAATCTTTTGAGTCGACAAAGTGGTAGTTGCGTAGCTGTCAATGGAGGGACATAAAGCTAGATTTCATCCAAAACATCTTTATTTGTGTTCCGAAGATAAACGAAAGTCTTACGGGTTTGGAACGAAATGAGGGTGAGTTAGGCCCTGTTTACACGAGAACGCTCACGGGTGAAAACGTAAAAATATTTTATCGGATGCCTTTCGTTAACACGGGGACGTAGTTTTGGGGGCTTAAAAACGCAAAAAAGTGAAACCACCCTCCAGAGTGGAAATCTTAAAAATGCTCCACCGCCGCGTTCCTGTGTAAAGGGTAAAAACAAAAAAGTTTGCTTGGCAGTGAAGGCCGTATGCAGCCGCGTGGACTTGGTGTTGTTGTGTGGCAGTGCTCCACATCGCCACCTAGCCGCCTGGAGTGCATACTACATTGAATTTCACACACTTTTGCATCACCATATGCACGCGGATTTCCCACCCAAAACCCTCGTCTAAACGCAGAATAAAAAGTGATAACGCAACGCCACTTTTGTGTTTTCTCTTCAGAATCGTTTCCGTGTAAACATAGCCTTATTAATGACAGAATTTCATTTCATTATCACTTTAAGCTGCGAGCAACATTGTTATATGGGAAACACATGCTAATCAGCCAACCCTTGCCCAATATTTTTTTTTTTATATTCTATTTAGCATAAGAATAAAAAGACAATCTGAATGTAAATTGTGTACATAGAGTCTTGGAATTGCCAAGACCCTGTAATAGGAAAGATTTTAATAGCAACAACAAGCATGCAAAAAATGTAAACATTTTAATCACTGGCATAATTCCTCCGCAATTACATAATTAATACGCTTATCATGGTGCAGCAAAGGAAACAATTTGATCTTTCCCCATTGAATTAACTTTGAAGGCAGTCTCTTGCAGAATTAGAGAAAATTAATTCCTAATTGAATTTCTATCACAAACGAGGAAGACATTAAACAATTGCCGCCAGTTTAAAAACTCTGCATTCCAAGAGGGACGTTTCCATCGCAACATTTACTCCAGCTATCTTTCCTAGCCCTGGATTTATTAGATCACTGTATCTGTAGACACAGGCCTACATAACTGAGGATATCCTGATGTCTGCTATCACTGGCCTTCACTTTTAATACAGACTGACATTCTAATTCATCAGGGGGTTAAGTCACTACTTGCTGCCAACAGATCCACCACCTCAGAGAAATGAGAAATGGCATCAGGCAAAGGTCTGATATTACATCTGAAAGTTACAGTGCAGTTAATTGTCTGCCAGAGCACGATGTATTCCTGTTGTCTTTTCTGCTGAAGATAAGTTTTCAGAGAGCCAGGCAGCTCTTCTGATACGTCTGAGATCTGCTGACAAGGTCGTGAGAGCTCTGGAGAACAAGCTCTGTGAATTACATCAGCTTGTGTCATACTAATACCATCAACCTAAAGTTATCCTCTTAAATTAAAAGTCTCCTGCAGGCCTTTAGTCAGCCCAGGTATCTCTATTCTTGGGCCACATTTTGAGCCGTACGATCATGAATGCAAAAAAACCCCACAACATCAGACAAAAAAATAAATAAATCAGAGTGCATGCCGTGCTAAGCGCAAACCAATGTGCCGTTCCTACTGAGGTCATTGATTCTGATTAAAAAAAAGGCTTCTGGCCAACCTGCATGCTGAGATGACTTTCTTCTGTGCTGCACCTTCGTGTTTCACACATTGCGGCATGTTTCTCTAGTAGATGACAGTGCAGATTTGCAGAAAAATGGACACAGAATGCAGTGACGCTAATGTCCTTCTTGAAATGATCTAATCTCATTCTACTCAGGGCCAATTTAAGGATTTCTTGACACTGACATGATGTGGCTTTGACAACTTTTGTACATAAATAGCACTATATCTATGATTTTACACAGATGCATTATTCGGAGAGCGTTCAGATGAGAGATACCGTGCAAATGAAGCGTGTCTGCATGTGACAGCGAAGTGCCAACATGATCTCATTAGTATTCAGACAAAAAATGTGGATCTAGAACAATTCCATATGTTTGCATAAACACACAAAAAATTGTTTAACGTATTGACAGCATCTAAAGAGTAACTTTAGATATGTATGATTGTTTGGGAATCCTTTTAGATTCATTGTATATTGAAGTCAATGCATTATTATGCTGATTTTATTGTATAAGCTAATCACATTTATTATGTTTAACTGATTTGACATTACAACTGATTTTTTTTTATCTAACAGTATATTGCAATGGAATGTTGTCACCTATATATTTTTTTATTTTTTTTTTATTTTTTACATTGTTTAGAAGTATTTAGTTTGAGGATACATGTGGTGGAGTGTCTATTTACACAAAGTGCAAATAGCCCGTCTTGTCAGCCCGTTCTCGTCAGCCCGTTCTCATCCCAAGGCGTCATATACGACGCTTTTGCCAAAGCGTAGACATCCAACGTGCATGACACACTTTAGCGTCAATATGACACGCTTCGGTTATGGGTAGGTTTAGTTCTGGGGTAGGGTTAGGGTTATACCACTAGGAGGCACCTTCTGCCCTATATATATCTGCGTCTCATATTGACGATAAAGGGTGCCATGTGCGAAAAATTTTGGCAAAAGCGTTGTATATGACGCCTTGGGATGAGAACGGGCTGGTCTTGTACGCAGAGGATAAGTTACACTAACTCCGCCCACCATTATCTGATTTCGCCAGACAAAAAAAAAAAAAAAAATTGCTCCCGGTATGGCGAGCAAGGCAGGAGGTGTCAGCTTTTGATGCAACCGACCCGAGTTTAAATTCGAGTTCTCTTTTCCCATCACATGTTTTAAATAAAAATGAAGACAATATTCAAAAGGTGGAAATAAATTGAAACCAGCCTATATTGGCTGGAGACTATCACCTATTAATGGGTCCACAGCTGAATAGATGTAGAGCATCTCTTTCTGTCTTACACACACACTTATAATACTTAATGGAAGAAATTTTAAAGTATTTTAATGACTGGAATGGGAAAGAAACTTCAGACAGCTACTGCAGCCAATGTTTTCAGAGATCATATAAATAGGGTCTATCAGCTCCTGTGATTTATACTACAGACTATGCTCTCATTCTCTTTCTGTAACAGTTTAACTTGGAATTGCCTTTGTAGGCTCTCTGTGAAATATTAGGATTTTGACTTTGACTGACTTTGCAGATCCCTATCATATATATATATATATATATATATATATATATATATATATATATATATATATATATATATATATATATATAAAAGTTATCCTTATATATTGTTCTGATGCAACCTCATGAGGGTTTTCTAAAGGTTCAGATGGACTGGGAATACAGTGCAGCTATAGCAAAGTCATCTCTGCGCTTTGATTGCTGAAAGTCATAATGTTTTATAGCGCATTCTTTTAATTTTGTATTCCTTAACCTTTACTTCAAATGGACACTTGAAAGTCCAGCATTTTGATCCTTATAAATGTACCAATGTCTTGTGAAAAGGTCAGTTTTGAATGTTCAGTCGATATGATGTACTAAACGCACTCTTGGTGCTGTCTGAGCATGGCTGGGAATAACTTTTCCCCTACCGTGTGCTTGAAGCTTTCATGCACTTAAGCACTTCTGACCTGTCCAAGAATCCTGTACATGTAAAATCTCAGGATTAAATGTCTGAAGCTATTTGTGATTCAGGGCTGATTGTAGTCCATTTATGTGTGATGGTGTGCTGAGGTTTGTTTTCAGCTTATTCTTTCAAACATGCTGTCCATTCACTAGACTGAAGAGACCATAGAAATCGAATGACTCACTCCACGAGTATTAAGCGTAACCTGGGCATATTTAGATAATGCATGCTGAGACGCACTAAAATATTGCATTAGCTGAAGACTTGCTTAAACCTACATATGTGATTATTAACTGGGCAGTTGCCATTTCTGTTTAATTAATCTGAGCCTCATTGTGCTAATTAAAGTGTTTTATGGTGGGACACAGGATTGGATGATGATATTCATGCTAGTGCTGGTCTGATTGTTATTTCTAATGAAATGCATCCATCACTATGACAAAGCTGCAGGGATATACGCTCACAGCGTTTTAGACAGCGAGCCTCATTTCCTGTCTGAGTTCAAATGCTTGTCATCGCTGACACTCTTAATGAGCCCAGCTCCATTAACAATATCCTGTTCCTGAGTCTTCGTAGGGATCGGCCCAACATATATGGCTTCATAGTTTACTCAGGAGATTAGTTGGGTTTCTTTGTATCGTCATACACTGTGCTACATGCAGTAAGAGTTTATTGGGCTCATACAATATAAATGTCAAACTGTTTTATGAATCTTTTGGCATTCAAGTGGTTTATAGTCAAATAAAGTGTCAGTTTGTTTCTTATGAAATTTTATCAACATTCTATTACATAAATATTGTGAAAATAGCATTTGCATGGTATCAAACATGTTAAGCACAAACGTTGCTGGAAACTGTTGTCAAGCATAGCCAGACGTTTGACTATGAAATAAGCTCTAGTCCAGTTTGCAGCTTTATCCGTCCAAAAACCACCCGGCAGAGATGTATAGTAACGAAGTAGAACTACTGAAGTACTGTAGTTAAGTACTAAATGCTGTATCTGTACTCTACTAGAGTATTGTTTTTTTTCTCTCTCATACTTCTACTTTTACTTCAGTAGATATTTTCGATGAATTTAATACTTCGATATTTTTTTAATGTTCTGCTAATTACTCATTACAATTATAAAAATTTTACGAATCATTCGTTGCAAGTTGGCTTTCATGCCGCCTAAATCACACGCCAGTTTTATAGGGTAATGGTATTGATTGACACACACATGCAGGGGTTGTCCTGCAATTTTTTTGGCGGCCACGAAAGCAAATTTGTATCCCGCCAAAGCACCTTATTTGATTGCTAGTTCAAACTTTCAGTATTTGTTTCAAACCAAAAAACAAAAAAGCAAAAAACAAGTTAACACTATTAAGCTGGAAAATTCAGTGATTAGTTCTTCCTCAAAGAGATTAACGGTATTGACCCTGCACCTTGTAAACAACTTCATCTCAAGGTGAACTTAGCCCCTGACTCCAAAAAGTACCAGCCAATTAGATATGCATCAGATGGTCAGGGTGGGCGTGATGTCTGAGACTAGAAAGACATGTGCATGGCTCATGGGGATGCAAGTTCGAATCCAGTGTGCATTGTACCTCTTGCTTAGTTTAATGTCTCTGCAACTGTGCTGTCATTTAAAGTAACGTAACTGTTTTGTTCAAAATGTAAACGTCAATACATCATCAATCCTTCTTCCACAACCTGTTTTTGCTTTACTCTATATGTATCTAATGTATATACTTACATTTCATTTATTCATTCAGCTGATGCTTTTATCCAAAGCGACTTACAATTGCTATATTTGTCAGAGGTCGCACGCCTCTGGAGCAACTAGGGGTTAAGTGTCTTGCTCAGGGACACATTGGTGTCTCACAGTGGATTCAAACCCGGGTCTCTCACACCAAAGCCATGTGTCTTATCCACTGCGCCATCACCACCCTAATTATGGTACGCCTATTATAAGTTTTAGGGATGGTTTTTGCGAGGAATTGCAGACATGCGTCACTCGCCTGTGTGTCTCGTCATGTCCATAAATAGAGAAAAGTTGCTCCAGCTACTTTGAGGAGTGTATGGTGTGGGAGTGGCAAATGTTAGTTGTCATAACGAGTGAAAAAGACTGATAAAAAGCAACTAAATCTTGAACTTCTGGGGAATCACTAGTTTAAAAAAAAAAAACAGAGAAGAACAGAGGAGAATCTGCTGGCAAAAAGAGAATGTGACAGAGCTTGTAATAAAACAAGCATCAACATCCACTCGGCTTTTTGGTGATAGTGAGAACTGAGGGATTTGAAATGTTGTAAAAATGACGTGGAGATCAACCAATCAACAGGTGAGTAAGGTATTTTATTGAACAGATGTATTGCTGTATGTAGCTCTCTAACAGAGTTCATTGTAAAGCATTATCGATTGTGAAGGATCATTTCATTATGGTTGTTGTAGCTCTGTGCTAGAATTTCTTTTCCAGGAAGTACTGTGTCTTAGCCAGGTTAAAACCAGACCATTCTCAGTTGTAACTGAGTTATGGTCTAGCAAAGCGCCATAGACAAATTATTTCCAGAGGGGCGTCACCAACGGACGTCACAGATAAACCTAAAACCAATCAGAGCGATGAAGGAGATGACATATGCAGAGCGGTGGAGAAACATCTCAGAGTGTTGTTCTTTGCTCGGTTTTTAACAAACAGGAAACGTTCAAAACACTTAAAAAAGGCATGTGATGTTTGACGGCGGCGTCCATCTTTGTAATGTAGGCTACAAAATCTGCTTCAAATTCCCAGCGCTGTCGTCATCGTGTAAAGCCCGCCCCAACGTTTCTGATTGGTGCCTCGATTTTGACTGATTGGAAATGGGCTTGAATGAGCTCTTTGCCAGACTAACTTTCAGAGCAAATCTAAATTTGCTGGAAGTTGTCTGGGTTTTCCCAGGCTAACTGTGTCTATTAATGCGTAAAGCTACAGTAACGTCTTCAGCTAGTCAGCTTGAGATCCATCCCATCTAAACTGGTTATATCTCTTAAGCCTATTAGTGAATGTTTTATTAGAAGTACGATAACCACATTCATCCATTGAATTAAAACTTTCATTGTATTTTGCATCTGGTTATGGCACGGTGTCATGCTCTGTGTCACTGCCAGGAGAAAGTTAATAGAAAGTGTTTATTTAGTTTACCATAATTGCAGAAGCTGTGAAATGTTTTTTCAGTCACATCATCATGTGCAGTACTAACAAAATCCCAGAACAATGAACAGATTTTAGTCAGCATTACCAATATTCCTCATTTCCCAGCCTGGAAAGAGCAAATGGCTTAATTCTTCCATCACCGTAATACAGATCATGAATATTTCAACTGCTCAGATTTCCTTCTGGGAGGATGTCAGACCTTTAATGACCAGTCAGCAACAGGAACTCGCCTCAGAGAAAGTCTATTAAGAGTTAAACATGAACCATCCACACATACATCATATGGTGGGCGTAGGTTGACAGTGCTGGCAGTAGTAATGCGACTAAAACCAGCACTTGAATGAATTATAACTCCTTCAATGTGACACCTAAAAAATGTGTTATCATTTAAGCCAGACATTCATCTTCAAGCCCTTCACTTGTAATGAATGATTTATAAAAGCTAAAGCGCTGCAATACATTTGTCAACACAACGTGTCCAGTGTGCATTTACAAATGACTCACTTGCCCTCATAGATTCGTCATGCAACGTATTTGCAATATCTGAAATTAAACAATAACGATCTGTTGGTATTATTGATCTAGCCAGAAAAAAAAACGGGAACAATTAGACCATCGACTACCCCAAAATAGACTGCAAGGCTGCTGCACAATGATAAATTAACTTTACAGTTCACCTCGCCGGGAAAGAGCGTATTTGATTCAGAACTGCGCGTTGGCAGACTTCATGTGTTGTTACTCAAAGAGCTCCTCAACAGAGACTATAAAAAGATGAAAGGACCTAGACTTGTCAATCTCCAAACTCATTTGTGTTGGAACTGAAACATCTTTTGCATCTCAGCAGTGCCACAGTATTTTTGGTCTCATTTACTTCAGATACATCCCTGAGAGGAGGAGGAGGTGGAGAGCTCAAAGAGGTGATGTCTCCTGGATACTGGCTTCACTTCAGAGCATGATGGTCCAACGCTCACATTTCAATGTGGTATGTGCAACATCACATGCTTTTGAAGTCAAATGCGACCATCATATTCTATACGTGTCCCAATTTGCACTTGAGCACTATTCTTCACACTTTTTTTGTAGTAGAAGTATGTTCACACTGAAAATTTCAAAAAGAACATGCATTTCAAATACCCGAATGATGCACTTAATTAACTGAAAAAAAAGCAAAGTTTGGAATGTTGGAGACCATGAACTCGACACTCACAGCTTTGAGACTATCAGACTCCGATGCTTGATGGCAAAATAACCAGCACAGTCTCATGAAAGTGCGTATCTATACCAAGATTGTCATTTCTCGTGGCATTTATACACCAAAAATGGTTTTTGCGTGCATATGCTACGCACTGAAAACCCCCTGGGTAGGTTTAGGGGGAAGGGGGGTGGGGAGTTCGTACTTATTATACGCCAAAAAGTGCGTATTTTATGCACGCGAAAAACGCGTACCATAAACACGCAAAAACTAGTTTTGTCGAATAAATGGCACGAGAAAGGACATTCGTGCTATAGATACGAACTTTCATGAGATCGGGCTCAAATAAGCGTATAAAGTTCATACTAGTGATGGCCAGTTCGTGAACGAATCGTTCTATTGAACCAGTTCTTTTTAGTGAACCAGTCGAACCAGTACACTAAATCGGACTGAATCGTTCGAAACAGTTCGCATATTGCGTCAGCGCTGATCCACAAGTTACTAAAGTTACTCACTTTCAGACATGCCTGACAGTCCCTCCGAATCGAAATAGACCAATATCCCTGAGTATATTTTACTCCAGTAACTCCAACAGTTAACTGAACCGAGACATGTTGTGCTGAGAGAAGTCACGAGAAGCTGATACTGAGCATGTGCATACTACCGAACGTACAGGTACAGTGGTTCTTGAGTCAAGAACTGGTTGTTAAGCAGTTCTCGAATCACCAGTACAGAACCGAGAACTGTTTCTTTCAGACACGTTTGATATGGAGAACCAATGAGCTGGAGATACTGAGCATGTGTGATAGCACCGAACATCTCTGAACCGAACTTTCTTTTGGCCAACTGCATGCTGTGCTGATACATGAGCACGGGTGAAACGAGGACTTAAATGAGGGGCCGAATTCGGCGAAATGTAAGTTTAATTAATAACAAATAAAATAAAATCGATGAAGACCAGTTTATTCACTTTAGATCTTTAAGACATGTAAAACGTCCACGTTTGCACATCGTCTGTAGCCTTCAGGGTTCATTAGCAAAATGTAAGAAACTTATCCAAGAGGATGATGACGATGAGTACTATTATTTAACTTATTTGAAGGTATTTTAATCCGCCGGTATGATAGAATTGACGTCATTGCGTGAAGATGTAAACGAACTGATGAACCGTTTTTTTTTTTTTTTTTTTTTGAACCGGTTCATTGAAACAAACTGTCTGAAAGGACTGGTTCGCGAAAAAGAACCAAACTTCCCATCACTAGTTCATACACTCAATTATAGAGTACATAGTGCATAGTGTATGGTGTATATTACAACATTTTGGACACACACAACATATGACTAAAAAAAAACTTGTATTCTTAATCATACTCACATTAAATCACTTTATACTACTGGGCAGTTGAATGCTTGAATAGGATTGCTTGACGAACGTTTAAGGTGTGAAATTATTTTTAGGGAAACGCATGGTTAAAATAGTTCCAGCCAGTTCTTGACCGCATTACAGGTCTATATCATTACGCCAAATGATTTCAGTTATTTCAAAGGTCTATACAGCCTGCAACAGAAAAAGAACCAAAACCCACAACAACTATTATTCCAATTATTCCTTTCTTAAATTGCTTCTAATTTCACACAGCCGAGATCTGTGTTGGATGGTTCTGTTAAAAAAACAAAATTACGCCAATGATTAAAAAATTGGTGAAAAATGGTATGGTATTGTTGCTTCATTATCCCAATTACTTTCAGTGGCAGTGGCATTATCAAAACACAATATGTCATCATTTATTTCAAAGCCACAGACAGACTACTGAGCAGAAGGTTGTGAAAGTGAAAAGTGAGGGGAGCCAAAGCTTTCATTGTCCAGCGGGGAATGGGCCTGATCCACCCACAAAGAAAATGCTTCATATTTTTCTCTCCTGGTTTAAAGGGTTCATTGCAAAGCTGCAGGATATAATGGGAACATTATCATGGAATAATAAGAAGCAGGCTTACTCAGTATGTGGCAGAAATGCAAATGGGTAGAGGGACACCTGAACGCAAAACACACAATGCCTGCACTTCATCTTATACATGATCCTTTGAAGCGCAAGTAAAGTGTGATCTTAACAGAACTGCATTGCAAAATTTCACATTAAATACTTCACACTTTGGACAAAAATTAGATGTTTTGGTCTATTAGCATTACAATAGAGGCCTTAATTAACACTGTGTAATGTGTAGGCTACTACTGTATTCATAAGCATTCTTTTTTTTTCTTGCTGTATCTCCTTAAGGGTAATGGTCATAGATGATGGCGTCCAATGGTAGTCACTCCCAATAAAGTCATGCATCCATACAGTAGCTACAAATAACTTCTGCACACCATCTCCCACCACCATCTTCTCCCATAAGGTGCACTTGTGAATATGCATTGGTGTGTGAATTGATTTGAAATGGGAAATGGTTATATTTATGCACTGGAGCCTGAAAAAAGTGATACAAGATATTTGTAGTTCTCTCTGTTGCCCATTTATATACTCTAAAATCTTTGGATTTTTTTCACACATTGATACAGAGGACTGTATGATGTCAAAGGGAAAAATACACAAATTTTACTGAACAAGATAATAAGAAAAAATGATAATTTAATAGGGGGTGCAGCAGATGACAAAACTCACTGATCGGATCATTTTTCAGATCAGCCAAAATAATAGTATTCAGGCACAGAAATTGAAAAATCTAATGCAAAATAACATTGCTTCGTCTTTACTGTATAAATTTGTTAAAGATACATGATTCTTTGTTAAAATTATATATATATATATATATATATATATATATATATATATATATATTAACGTTAATGACTCGGATATACGCAGGTACATTAGCCTGCTGTCACTTTAGGCCTCAAACCGTATTCATTTAATAATAATTGTGGACAAATGTGGGCACAGAGGACTCAGGTGTGATCCTAATTTTTGTTTATTATAAATGTTATATCACTGTCTTCGATAAAGTTTTGTCTATCATTTATGGTGTTTTTTTTTATTTTGGGGGGTATTTTGGAATTTATTTACTTCAAAAAGTACCATATTTTCTATGTAAATTATGCTTATTTTTATGTTTTATTTTTTTTTAAACTATATTAAAATATCATTCCAATAAGTTCTTAGAGCTAAAACCAAGAAGAATTAACTTTGCTGTCACCTGGTGTCTTTGTCACAGTCCTCCGTCTGCACCAGTCTGTCTTGTCTTCAGTACTACACTTCCCAGGATCCTCTCGTCACCCTATCCCGTGTTCACTCCCTCATCAGCCACCTGTTCCTCGTCTTGATCATCTGTTTCACCTGTTTTCACCCCATTATGTTTGATTCTTCTGTGTATTTAGTTCCCTCAGTTTTATTCAGTCATTGTCGGTCGACTCCTCGTTCCTCTGCCTGAACCACACCCTGACAGTCTTATTTCAGCTTATTTTACTCTAAATTACAGTTTTTCCCATTCATTTCTATGGGTGCCCATTTTTGACCCAAATACAAGATTAAGGAGGTTTTTTTTCCCACCCACTTAACATAATTGAGTCAAAAAAATATGTGTGTGTTCAGGAGGCAAACTTAGGAAAAGTAGCCAAGTCTTGTACCACTCAGATCAAGGAAAGTATTTTTTTTTTTTAAATAAATTAAAACTATTTTGCCCACATTTGTCCAGAATACGGTTTTAGGGTTAAGAGCTAATGCACGGATCCAATATAATGATAAGCATCTGTATTCTTTCTCAATTGTTTATGTTTACTTAAGACATAACCAACTGCATTTACAAGGATATTAGCCAAGATGGGTCGTTTAAGATAATTCTGGCCCACTAGGATCAGTTACACCCCTAACATTAGCATTCCTCTCCCTCACCCCAGCTGTTATTTTCTTCGATCGTGACAGGTGATGCAGAACATGCCTGCCCACCTTATCAAAACTGCTGATGCTCCAAGTATGATGGGGACAATTTATGAATAGCAAGTCATTTTTCAGATACATATAATTAATCTGGAGTGGCTTTGATTCTGGCCACTTTAGAGCAACTCTCTCTCTCTCTCTTTTATTATATTTTTAGTTTATGCCACTCCAGTATAACTATTATATTTTTGGATCATTGTCCTGCTGGAAGATTAATCATCTCCCAAGTTTCAGTATTTCAGCAGACAGCAGCACGTTTTTCTCCATTTTTTTTTTTCTGGATTCTGCATCCCTATTTATTTTCCAGACTTCCACATATTAAAATATTAGAATAATATTTGAAAGTTTTGTGCGTTGACCCTAAGCTGCCTTCATTTGAAATCTCTTCAGTTGTCGATGTTGCCTGAAAACACTGCAAAGGCTGGATACAATTAGACTTTATGCAAAAATGCAGTGAAGCTACTAGATTAATTGAATTGAAATCTACAAATCTACAAACATCAGGGTTGTGTGGTCTCTTAAGGCCCTGATATACTTCAAGCGAAATCAGAGAACAAACTGATGTGATCAGGGCTGGACTGGCCATCGGGCATACCATGTATTTTCCCGTTGGGCCGACTTGCTTTGTGGGCCGATACATCTTGTACTTTCATTTTTTTTTTTTTTTTTTGTCTGACCGGCCCATAAAACTCGTACATCGGGGGCCCATTGCATTTAGTTTTGTTTAATTGACGGGTCACGGCTCTTGGATCTTTATGCCGGTGTAATGCATTGGACAAAAAAGTCAGTAGTTTTTTTTTTTTTTTTTTTTTTCCTCACAGACCAGCACATGAAACGCATAGAATAGCGGCCCATTAGTTATTTTCTTGATTGACACTGGGACTGTTGGTGCAACAAGGAATAACTAAACGCAAGGAATGTTCAGAGAAATAGCATGGAAAAAAAGTTCAACTTCAAAGCCAACTTCAAATAAGTGAGTATAGAAACTGTGGGAGGCAGAACTAGGCTACTTTCAGAACACTTAGGCTATGTTGGAACCCACTACCCAGTTACGCATTATTTCCACATCTGCATATTATATTTGACGATTACGCATTTAATTACAATTGTAATGAGACCATGTCTTCCACCAAAATAAAAGCTTGATGCCGTTTCCGTCAAAACTAAAGATCATGTGTTTATCTCTTTCAAGATTAGAAATGAGTAAGAAACTAATTATGAAAGTTGCTTTTATTTTTCAGTGCATTTTTTTTTGGCTATTACTGCCATGGGTTTAATATCATAACTATATTTTAATGTAGACAGACACTAGGCCTATATCAAAACTGAAAGGGTTGAGTTTTTCTTTGTTCAATTAGCACACTGAATATGGGTTGGAACTCTTTATTTTGATTTCTCAAAGGGCAGCAGATTAATTAATTTAACATTAAAAAGCACAAAATTTTCTTACGGGGAGCATGCCCCCAAACCCCCCTTGAGGGACAGAGGTGCACTCACCATATATTTCCAAAAATCCTGATTCTGTTATTACATGGCATTAGTGGTTTTAAGGAGTTGGTATACTCAAGGGCGTGCAAAGTTTGGTCATGCTTATGATCGTATGTAGTGGGCCAGTCTGGACCAAAATTCCTGGGCCGATTTTTAGTCCCAGTCCAGCCCTGGATGAAACGAACTTTGTTGGGAGTTCAGCTTGGTCCTTCTAGGTAGGTGTAAAATCTAAATTCTGGCTATTTTTTAGCTTGTGCAGTTGGTCGAGGTCAGACGTCTGTGAATGAAAACATGAACACACTGGAGAGTAGAAAAACAATAGAAAAATGCTGTTGTTCTTTATTTTTCATGTTAAATATAGTAATTTTACCACTAAACTAAGAACGAAAAAGAACTTCGCCAGGAGTATATCAAGGCCTTTATCGTCATCAACGCTGCATTTATTTGATAAAACACAGTTTAACATTAATATGTAATGTTTTTTTGTGAAATTTTGCCTTTTTTTTCTATATTAAAGGGTCACTCCACCTCCAAAGATGAATGTGTATTTAAAATGGGTAATTTATGTAGAAGAAATGTGAAATTATTTTTTTTAATTTGGAGCTTTCTAGACTGAGAAAAGACAGAAAATGTATTTTTGGCTTATGTGGATGAAAGACAACAACTCCAAAAATGCACTTGCTTCGCTGCCCTTGGAGGCCACGCCTACCGTTAAACGCACTGTAGTTAAACAACAAGTCTAGGCTACTAATGAGTCTCCGTGATGAGTCTGCCCAAAAATGTGTTTCGAGATCGCCCAAAATCTCCGGGATTCGGCTTTTGCGTTCTACAGTCGTAATTCATCATGTTTACTGGGGCGAGCAGGACGACTGAGGGCCGTGTGGAGAACGGCGTGAGGCTGGTAGCGTGATTACCGATGAGCGACACCTGTGAGACGTAAGTTGCCGGTCTCGTACCTGTATCTCTCACAGAGGAGCGTGAATTTTCTTAGCAATGTTGAAACGCACATCAACCGATCACTTGTTTAGCGTTCATATAAACACTACATTCAGATTCACCAATCAGAATGAATTCAGTTAGATTGAAACAAAAAGCTGTACATGTGAACAATGAATGGTGACCGCAGAAAGCAAAAGCTGAATCCCGGACATTGACAGCCTGCATGTCTGGGGAAAAATAGGACGGTAACCCCTAAAGTTACTAGTCTGTTTTCTCCACAGAACAAGAGTCCGCTAGCTTAGCTTCCAAAAAGATGGTTGACACTATGCGTAATCCCAATCTTCCATAATGCATCCGTCTGCGTATTCAGAAGCTTCGTCTATATTTTCAAAACGTTTCTGCCAGTGAAACCCAACCCCCTATGGGCGGGTTTGAAAGGGTGGGATCTGGTGCTTGTAGTCTTTACAGAAATCCCCCCTCTTACACTTCCTCCTACAATGACGTAAAATGACGGTTTTTCCGTCATTGTAAGAGGAAGAGAAAAAGGTAAATAGCGGATTTCTCTCGTCTCAGGGGAAAATGAGAGAGTGTTGCACGACCAATCAATAGTATAAGCTTAGTGCAAATGGGTGGAGTGACCCTTTAATATCTCTATATAAATAAATCATTCCTGTGATGGCAAAGCTGAATTTTGAGCATCATTACTCTGAAACACACTCATGGTGGTTGACCAATCACAACCGAGAACATTGTGCTTTTCAGAAGGAGTGGCTTCACTAACACAGTCTCATCCCAATTCGTCATATAACTGACGTTTTGGGACGTCTTTTGACCATTCGTCAATATACGACTTTTTAGGGCCCCCTTAAACGTCGGTAGATGACGATCCCGGGTCGTCATACAACTGACGCTTTACCTTTAACGTCAGTTAGGTGACGAGTTGGATTTAGGGTTAGGTTTAGGTATGGGGTAGAGTTAGGATCCCATAACGTCATCTACCGACGTTTAAGGGGGCCCTAAAAAGTCGTATATTGACGAATGGTCAAAAGACGTCCCAAAACGTCAGTTATATGACGAATTGGGATGAGACCGGGTTGGCTTCACAGACATAGGAACAAAATATAGTGTTACTGACAGACTGAGGAGAGAGGTGCTGCAACAATGTAGAAAAATAATGCGTTTTTGGAACATTCAAGCATGAAAACCTGTTCTTCACTGTCGGGAACTTGTTCTAATATGCAATGCTTGGTTATAACGAAACAAAGTGCTAAAGGTTCATGGGACTTTATTTTTTCCAATTTACTACATTGAAGCAGATTCTCCAATACGCATATGTGTTTTTACTGTACGTGAAACAGCTCAGCTGCACTGGTGGTCTCAGATGATGTTATAGTGCATAGAAGAAAACTTTAGGGGTGATTTGCATGCATAAAAGCAAGGGCAAGATTTTCATGAAATTCTTTTAGTTCCACGTTTTTGTAATTTATTTAGTAAATTGTCTGGCTTTTTCTTCAGAGTAACTCAATAAAATGTGCTAAATTCTAAAAGGGAGGATGCATTTTATAGGCCCGGTATATGCACACTTTAATTTGCGCACCAGAGGGCCAGTGGAATACCATAATGTATGATAATATATGATGACTGCTTCTCTTCAAGTATTCTAAGTGAATCCGAGCGCTCACCTTCAGCTCCTCAGCGGTTCTGTGGTTTGTCTCTAGAGTGACTCGGAGCATTCAACATTCATCCTTAATCCAGTCAGTCCCATAATAGACTCCCATCAGTAGACGCACTTTCTCGAAGTAGCTCATATTTACTCGCCGCTCTTGCTAGTGGCACTCATGTCTAATGAGTAATTTACACTAAAATCACCAAATCAAAACATCTTGGTAGCTTGCCGTTCTCTGGGGCACATCCAAGAAAGAATTGTGTAGGTAATTAATGCTACAGGAAGATCTGCAACTCTCTGAACCATACTGGGATTAGCCATTCCCGTTAGTGATGCAATTGGGAATGGAAAGGTCTCTCATAAGCATGCAGAGATGTGCGGTTTTCCCAGTTAAATAAGCTCTGTCCAACTTTCTGTCCTTGTCAACCTTTCTGAATGCTCCTTTCCCTTTCGAGCCAATTAATGGAGGACCGGGAGGAATTTCTTGGCTCCGGCAAATGTTAAAAGACGTCTCCTACAATCTGAGGATTTCTTAGGGAATCTGCTTTAAGAACTCCCAACTATAGTAAAATCAATAGAATTCAGATACCCTTTTAAGTTTAGATGGTGTGAAGAGCAGAATATTTGTTTGATTTGATGAACCCCTTGAATAGGAAACCTACACCAGCATGCTCACACAAGTGTCCACTCATAATGGGAAAACAGGTTTGCCTACAACAAATGAGGCCATAAGGATTCTTGTCCATTCTAAAAATAAAGTAATGAGCATCCACATATGTATTACATGTAGGCTTCGGGGGAGTGGTAGAGCACACAAAACTCAACAATTTATGAAATTTTCCAGGAACCTTGCTTGCAGTTTTTTTTAAGGTAAAAAGAGAGAT
The DNA here is from genome assembly GCA_038021265.1 of Cyprinella venusta. Lineage (NCBI taxonomy): Eukaryota > Metazoa > Chordata > Actinopteri > Cypriniformes > Leuciscidae > Cyprinella > Cyprinella venusta. The sequence continues at coordinate 24,414,127 of CM075863.1, forward strand.
CTTATTATTTCAAGCAAGGACTTTGTTGTTCCCTCTAGAACAACTTCTAGTAAAAATCCAGGGATAATCTCAACAACGCTACGTGAATTTAATGAATGGGCCCTGTCAAGACAAAGACTGAAGGAAAGTGAAAAACAAGACTCTAAAACACATTATTAAAGGGCTTTATAAGAAACTTTTGACTTAATCAGCCAATTCATCTTTCTCATTACTTCTGCCCTTTATTGCAGCCCTTATTGGTCCTCTTATTGCAAGAAGTCAGTGGCTAAAATAAAATGGCTTTCAGGGAGGATTAGGGGGACTGTTTCAGTATCTTGGCCTCTGTGGCATTTTAATTAACCCGTCCACAAATAGTATTGATGAGTTTCTTAGTGTGAGAATAAGAGGAGCTTGTGGACATTTTATAGGCATGGTACTATGTGTATGTGTGTATATATATATATATATATGTATTGTCAAACGATTAAAATATTTAATCGTGATTAATCGCATTAATGTCGTAGTTAACTCACGATTAATCGCACATTGTATTCTAAATGTCTCTTGATTTCGTTTTCTCATTCTTTTTTTCTCATTGGATCGGCTTGCTTTGCGCAAATGTTTTTTTATTGAAAACAACATTGGCATATACTGTGCTCGATTTGACACTAAAACATTCTCACTTGGAGCAAATAATCTCTTACACAATGTAACACTGTCCATCAATAAAAGGGTGAAATAAATACTGACAAGGTTCTAATATTGACGAGGGGGCGGAGAATTCGCATCTATGTGTGTGTGCTTGGCAATCATGTGGTATTTCAGACTGTACGTGCTGCGATGATAGCTCAGTTCAACAACAAAACACAGATAACTTTGGTCTTGTCAAGCCCAAACGAGTGTGTGCAGTGTGCTTGTTGTTTTGTTTCCGGTCTAGCTAGATCCGCTTGCGCTTTGGTCGACGAAGCGACAAAACGTTCTCCTCGTGTGGCGCAAGCCATTGAAATCAATGGGTTTCATAGCGCAGTGCAGCACATGCCACGTCCCATTGTAAAATCATATGAAAAAAAAACTACAACGTTTGCTAGGCCAAAGGACTGTTAATTGTGCGATAAAAAATAAATTGACGGCGTTAAAATGGGTTTGCGTTAACGCCGTAAATAAAGCGTTTAACTGACAGCCCTAAAAAAAATAATGTATCTTGCCAAGTGTGACATTGATTATATATATATATATATATATATATATATATATATATATATGTTTGAGATGAACGCTTGTCCACTTGGCAAGATACTTTATTTTTTGAAGCAGCAAGCGAAAGACAATTTTACTTTCCTGACCAGTATAATTAAATAAAAAGTATAATTTTTTAAAACCTCAATAATTGAACTAGATCTGCTACACTGCTGAAGGTGCTTGCTTCTGCTAAATGCGTAGATCATGAAATTAATGGAAACATGCTTCTGCTACTAGACAGAGGAAGACCCCCATACCAGATTTAGGCAGGTGGTGCTGGGGGGTGAAGGGCTAGAGTAAGAACATGCATAATGCGCAGAGTTAGTGAATTAATTTGGATGTGTCATGGTTATAAAGGGAAGTGGTGTGATTGGATGTGTACGTTACAATGAAATGACATATCAGAGCACGAATAGAGTTTCACGGCTGAACTATCAATATACTGTATGTTACGTCGAGTATTACGTCATATGACCAATACGTGCTGTTTTCCCAAATATCAGCACGATTGCAAATCAAATGTGACATTGATTTTATGTGACAGTTTCAGTAAACAAGTGGTTAATATTAAATGACATGGATTTTAGACACTATTTTGCTCTATTTCGCCAGTGAACAGAGCTCCAAACAAAATCAAAGAAGAACTGCTGTGCAGATCCCAGCAACACACAACACAGTTTCATTAAAGAATGATTCACTGTTTTTGAAAGAATTGGGTGAGTCAATATTATCCCCTTTCACACATACAGTCTTTACTGGTAATAAATTAGTGGTAACAGATCATGTGTGAAGATCAAGACCTCATACCAGTAAATTGGTAAAAAAACATACCAGTAAATTGGTTCAGGCGATTTACCAGTAAGGGACGTTAAAAACTTGTTTTAAGATCTCTTTAATAAACTTTTTGAAGCGTCAAAGTGGTAGATGCGTAGCTGTCAATGGAGAGAACAGAATCAAAAAGATCTTCATTTGTGTTGGACAAATGGGTTTGGAACGACATGATGGTTATTAATGACAGAAGCTTCATTTTTGGGTGAACTAAACCTTTAAACAGTCTAAATACATCTAGATGCTACTTCAGATGCAGCTTCTTTTCCTTTGCAGTGGAAATTTAGTTGATAGTGATTTCATTTGCTAATAGCCCTATAGTGTCTTATTACTCTAATTAAAAGTATTGATAAAACTTAAAGGGGTAGCTCACCCAAAAAAAACAAATTGTTGTGAATGCACCAATTGGTGTGGCTGTAGATTACAGGTAATAATGTTGTAAATAACGACATCTTTGGATTCCTTTCTTTTTTTCCGCCGCATCTTTTTCTCCCCACGTCCAAATACAAGGGACTAGCATCGATCCGCACATCTCACAAACACATTTGCTTCAATAGATTTAAGCACAGAAGACCGTGGGTGAGTGGAGTTGCCCCCGAACGAACGTAAATAGAGGAGAAGTGTGTTTTATTGTGGTTTCCAGACAACAAGCAGACTGAACAAGCAGCAACACCTGCTAATGGCTGAAGGGCTGCTCTCACACAAGTATGTACTGTTGACTTCTATGGCTTTCCCCCCTCGCGTTTGGACATGACCCATGGGGAGTCCTTTCTGTCCTGTCTGAGTTGGGATGTGATGTGTGTGTGTAATTACTGAAGCTGTGCTGCAGGCAGACGCCGTGCTGAAAGAGGGAGGGCTGATATTGTCTCCCAGAGACCCCTGCACCACAGCTCTACACGCCACACAGAATCGACACCGACTTCTTGCACAGTCGAACGGCTCCCCGATGGGTATTTGAATGGCAGCCCATCAGTAGAAAGGGAAGAAGGAAAGGAAGGAGTTGATTTTAATCTCCCCACTGATCAATATGATCCATGCCTTTCTCTGGCAGGTTTTATGGAAGGTTTACTCTTGAAAGAGATCCATTGGCCTTTATCTGCATATTTCCCCCCTGAAACCAAACACTGCAATCACTCTGTGTCATTCCGCTCTGGGTCTCTGGCCAAAACGCTATCATTCCTGCTCTCTCGGTATGACTTACTGCTAACATCTCCTTGTCAGCAGTTTGAGTTTTCAGCTCTTATCTTACTGCCACCACAAAAAAAGAGCAGTTTTCATCATTTTTGCACCCTGCTGATATTACCTTTATGACATTTCACCTATTAGGCAGTTTTTTTTTTCTCCTTTTTTCAAATTTGTGCGATTTTGAAGAATTGACATTTTGGCTGTTCTATTAGTCTTTTGTTTGTTTATATTCATTATATTGGACCATGATGGCAGCTATCCAAGGAATAAATTTCCCTTTTAAAGCAAAACCTAATATAAATAATTGAATACTGAATAATTTTTTTTTATGCACGCACAGTATCACAAATAGTTTGTACAACTTTTGTCATGTTCAGAATACTGAGTAGTTTAACTGAGCACATCATCATTTTATGGGTAATTTGATTGACTTGTCAAAATTCCAAGAATTCTGAATAGAGTTTGCTTAGAACAAAAAAAGGTTTTTATGTAACGTGGAAAGTCCATGTTATTCCCCCCCTTAATTTTTCTCGTTAACAAAATCAGAGAAAAGGGAGCTGGTTTAGTTCATTATCTCTCTCCACGAACAGGTTTCTCTTACTAGGAATGTAAAACCCAAAGGGAGCTGGAGTGATTAAAGTCACTATGAAATCAAAATTTGACCATTAAAATTTTTTATGGAATATTGGAGCATTTATTATGATTTATACATGCACGACATAATTGTTATTTTTTTCTATTTTATGTGCTCTTGTAATCTGCAAAATCAATTCCCCTCTGTCTTGCAACAACATCTCTTCTCTTATCTGATAATGTGTCCTACTGGTGGGAGGGCAGGGCAACCTGTCACTTGTATGAGATCATAGCAATATCAAACCATTCAATCAATTCCCAATAGACAATATCAAGCCCTCCCCTAAAATTGTTCTTGTTTGAGAAGCCATTTTACTCAGATATTTAGTACGTCAAAATAGGGAAGAAGAGAACATGCAACTTCTGTTGTATGCCGATTGTAATATTTTTTGAGAAGGGAAGATCATTTTCCTATTATCAATTCCAGCTGGCTTTTAGTCAGTGCATATGACAAAGCTTGATGCTTTTGTAAGTTGGAAGTATTTTCATTGGAAGAAAAAAATGTATATATATATATATATATATATATATATATATTGCAAGTTACTCAATTAACTTCATTATAACTCGTAGCCTAATATTAATATCATTCTTGAAATCGTGATGTATATTGAATATTCACAAGGCTGTGCCAATTACTGCTGCCAATTTTCATCACAGCATCACTTGTGTGATATTGCGTTCATTTAATTAAGACATTTTTAAAAGTTTTTATTATTTTTTATTATTAAACAATTGCCTTATTTAATTAACTAAAAAAAAAACCCCTACCTGTACCATTCCAATCCTTTGTCATAATTTCTATCAAAGAAATGAGGTTCGGTCCCAAGAGCTCGAACATCTGGATGAATCCGGATGAACTCCAGAACGGCCCTGGTTCCTCCTTTCTTAACGCCAACTATAAGTGCATTGGGCAACTTCTTATTCCCGTATTTTGGCGAATTACTGTTATTACTCTGATTGTGATCTACCACATCTTGTGTTTTCTGGAAGGCTGAATGTTTGCTTTGGTTGCCAGTAAGGTTCAAGAGAGCCACAGCCCTCGTCTCGTCCGGGAGAACTCTCGCTTTCGCTGATATAGTGCAATAATGTGACTTCTGTAAAAGTTTTTTACTTCCCATGTTCTTCAGATGGACGCAGCGGTGATCCTCCCATCTCTGGCTAGGCATGATTGTACCGGAGCAAAAGAGGATGCTGTAGCATAGATACATGAAACACAAAGAGATAGTGAATATAAAAATAAATCTTCTGCTTAATCTGTTTGAGGATGGCACGATTCGGCTGGACAGGAACCTATATGCCATGTCTCCATGGATGAAAACAAGGCATGTTTTTCCCCGTAAGTTTCTCTGTGAGGTTTGCTGGTTGTCTCGAGCTCCCCATCAACTCCGACTGCGCGAACTTACATCTCATTTGGGAAAACGATAGTTAATATTTCCGAGCGGACACATAAGATTACATGAAGTCTGGGGAAAACATGTATCGATAACAAGGTAAAGTTTCCAAATGAGCACAACACAAATGTAATTCCACTGCCCTTTAGTTTCGACGTCGCGTCACTTTTGGAAGCTACGTGAAATCACCTCATATATTTGGACTCCAGCAACTTGACTTGATTCTGTGCTGATATAGTGTTGAAAATATTTTAAGTAATTCCTTTGTTTGACCTGCAGCATCTTACTAGATGTAATCCGTTTTGGAAATCGCATATTCCAGGTCTAAAAGGCACATTTTTGCTTCCAAGTTCCCAACGCGAAGCCGCGCAGCGCTCGCCCGGTCACCGTTCAGCTCATGTTTGTGTCTTTCTGAAGTTCTCAAGAGCGGCTTTGCGGCAGTCAAGCGCTCGAGATCAATATTTAAAGACGACGCCTGACGTCACGTCATATTTTCATATTCCTCGTGCGTTTGTCTTTTTAAAGGAGTACTGCACGGCTGCGTGTACCATTACACTAAGTGCCATTATTCCGCATAAATTCTCATTTGCCCCGCGCGTCTAAACGAATTGCTTGCGACCAGGGAGTGGAATCTTAATCGATTCTTCAATTATGCTAAATTATGTTTATAGTTTTACAAAATTACTTCTCTTAGACCCGAAAGCAAACAACTCTCTGCTTAAAACTGTCATTTATGAGATTCTCACACCAGAGGTGATGCTATTTGCGCTTAATGTTATTCACAAGCCTATTAAAGTAGGCTAATACTGCACTAAACACGTCAGTTTTGATTCCTGCTTCAAAAACGTAACTAAAACGTGTTTTTGTTTAAATATTTGAGCCTCAAATTCTAGATTGGCTTTATGTTGGTCATAAAGAGATGCAGTTACATATTCACATGTTATTTCAACTTATTCCAGTTAAATTGATCAATTAAATCCAAACAGTTACAGTGTGAATGTTTTCTTTAAAAAAATGGGGGCATACTAAATATTGAGCTATTCTTTAATTCATGTTCATCATACTTTTTAGACTACTTTGCACTATTTGTTTACACTATTTTAAGGTGTCCTTGTTAAAGTGTAGTTATACAATTAAAGGAGTAGTTTTTTAGCGAACCCTTATTCATCGTCTGGTGTTGTTTAAAGCCCTTTGAAGCTGCACTGAAACTCTCGTTTGGACCTTGAACCGTTTGGTTCCCATTGAAGTTCATTATATGGAGAAAATCGAAAAAATGGAGAATATGGAAAAAAGTGAACTACTCCTTTAAGTACTGAGTAAGAGTATAGGAAGAGTTAGGGGTTTGAGTAGAGTTTGGTTTAGAGTTAGTTGCTTGTATGCATATTTTTTTATGCATTTATTTACTGTTATTGCTATAGTAAGTGACAAGGTATAAAATAAATTGTTACCGATTGTCCAATCTAACTTTTCACTCAAATTGCTATGCTGATGATGTATTTTGACATTTGCTATTAAATTAGATTGTGAAATAGAAGTATTTTCACTGGTGGTCTCAGACTTTTGGACCTATATGTGTTAATGCACTGAATCCAGTGATTTAAGCAACTGTAAATAAAGTTTTAATTGAAATCCTCTCTCTCTTTCTCTCCCTGTATTCTTGTTGTTTGAAGAATGAGATCAACCCGTTTAAACAACCTGGAAGGTTAAGTTGCATTTAGTATTTCTCTAAAAACAATTATCAAGACAAACAGGCCCTTAATCCTCATCCCCTATAATCTGCAACGTGTTTGTCTAGAGGAACATTAATGTTGACATGTCTCATTTCTCTTGTGGAGAGAAAGAGATAGAGAGACAGTTTCAAACAGCCTTTGGTTTGCCCAGTTGAGATCCATACGATTACAATCGTCCTCTCGGAGCGGAGGATTTTAATGTCCAGATGTCTTAGTGTGTGGAGTAGGAGGCTTAAGTGATAAACACATTCTCATTATGAATGTTTCCTGCATGTATTTGATATATTCCTATAGTGGTCTGTACTTCTGCTTACAGGCAAACAAATCCTTTCTAACCTCTGTCATCGGCAAAGGCTTGGATGTTGTAGACATGGATTGCTCAAGAGAACAAGAGCATTTCAGTCAGCAAATGTCACTATCTTGTTGAGTGTCAGTTTGACATTTCCCACAAAACACTGAATGTGCAGATTATATTTATACAAATGTTGACACAAGAAATGAGCACTGTACCCCTCAATAACGTGAACACATTGGGATTATCGGTTGCTCGGTGAAAAATGTGCTTTGCAATAGTTTTCTAAAAGGTGTTTTTACTTTTATTTGACACAAAATAGATTCTTCCCTCAGAGGATTTAGCATGCAAATATAATAATGCAAGCTGCAACTACTCTCTTCAGTGAAAGCATTGGGTTTACAGAGATATTGTCTATCTGTAGACAATTTTCCCAATTAGTGGGGCACCAGAGAGTCTGTCTTGCTAATCAGCCACCCTTGCTGTGACTCTGAATCGGCTTTTAGTGAAATGTGATCAGAGACCATGGATCAATTGGGTCAACAGCATTGGCCCAGATGACACTGATACAATTAAGCATGGGGCTTCATTAACCTTTTCATTTCGCCAAGCTCTGAGGCTCAGTCTCCTGATATCTCTGAACACGATCTCTACAATATATAGAAATGTTATTGGAGTGCAGAGGTTAGTGCTGCGAGATATCATCTGAAATATCCCAGGTCAAAGTGCGGTCAGCCTATAAGGAGTTGCTTAATTTTTAGTGGAACAATTTCAAACTCTGCTGGATGTAATATTTCCGGAGGAGTGGAGTGCCATTTCAAAATGATTTTCAATTACCTGGTTATATCCTGGAATGATACGTCTGGGGGTTGTGTTCACCTACCTATTTAATATGTTTTTGTATTCTGTGTTTCCCATTATATGTTTCAATACAACTACACCACCTTCTTAGTTGCTTGATTAAATTGACAAGAAAGGCAAAACGCTGAAATCACAAATAATTTACTTGTGCATTTAAAGGAATGGTTCCCCCAAAAAGGAAGACTCTGTCATGATTCACTCATCCTCATGTTGTTTTGTCATACATTTGAAGGATTTTGGTAACCAAAGTGTTTTAATTACCATAGACCTCCATTAAATGGACAAAAATAGGCTATACATACCTTTTGTGTTCCACCGATGAGGGATGGTTTACTGAAAATTATTCTGTCTAAATCAATTACCCTCATGCCATTCCGAACCTGTATTGCTTTATTTATTCTGTTGAACATAGAAGATCATCTGTGTGTGTGTGTGTGTGTTTTCTTTCTTTTTTTTCTTTTTGTCCACATTATGAAAGTCAATGGGTTTGGCCATTGTTCAAAAATAAATATATAATATTTTGTGTTCCATAGAGGCTTGGGACAACATGAAGGGTGGGTAAATTATGAAATAATTTTTTATTTTATTTTTTGACTTATTATTTGAATAATTATTATTTTTTATGTATTTATTATTATTATTATTATTATTATTTGAATTATTATTATTTTTTTATATTTATTTATAAGTCGCCATGAACTCAAAAGTAACAATCCCTATTTGTATCTGTAATATTGTATTGTTTATTATAAATGATTAATTTGTGCACTTCATGTGCCCTCATAATCAAATACCTTCCTTCCCCCCTCGAGACGACTCCGCAATGCCCAAGGTACCAATCAATCTAGCCTTTTTTTCTCATTTCAGAAGCCGTTCACTCGGATATACGTCACAAATGGCCAAAAAAAAAGAACAATTGCAACTTCCGTTTCATGTCGACTTTATGCAAATACAATATAATACAAACATACTCATTTAAGCACCCTGTCGCTGTCCATGGTGCTGAATGCTGCTCCTTAAAGGGATAGCTCACTTTGAAATTACTTTTTGATATGTTTTAGTTTACCTCAAGGGCATCCAAGATGTAGGTGTCTTTGTTTCCACAGTATTTTCAATTTTGATATTTTTAGGTCAAACCGTTCTTGTCTGTCAGTCATATAATGGAGGTCTATGGTCACCACCTCAAAGAGCATGCACAGAGAAGTCCAAATTAAATATGATTTAATGACCCACAAATATAAGTACACATTAATGGCCCAAGACACAAAACGAGCGGTTTGTGTGAGAAAACGAACAGTATTTATATCGTTTTACCTCTTGTAACCACAGCCACGTCCCAGTGATCTGAGAGTGCGCACGCTTTTGGTCTGCACTAAATTCGGTCTATATAAATACTGTTCGTTTTCAAACACAAACCGCTCGTTTCCTGTCTTAGGCATCAATGTGTACTTACATTTACGAGTCATTAAATCATGTTTAATCTGGACTTCTCTGTGCATGCTCTTTGAGGTGGTGACCATAGACCTCCATTATATGACTGACAGACAAGAACGTTTGACCTAAAAATATCAAAATTGAAAAATACTGTGGAAACAAAGACACCTACATCTTGGATGCCCTTGAGATAAGCTAAAACATATCAAAAATTAATTTCAAAGTGAACTATCCCTTTAATAAAAGACACACTAGTCATGCTTCAAATGGTCTCGATGTTAAAATAGTTTGCTACATCAACAATAAACAAAACCTTGCTGAACACAACAGAGTGACCCCTCAAAGGAACACATTAAAAACAAATGAAAAATTAAACGCGTCAGAAAAACTAGAAGCCACATGAGTAAAACATATTGTATTTACACATACATACACGTTCTTGTAGACCCAGTGTTCTTTTCACTTGAATGAATAATGTCAGTGTTGTTGTTTTCCCAACTGTATACGATTGTTTTTTTCTTATTTATGTCCAAAGTTGAATCCTAATAATGACAGGGTTACCAATCAATGGCATGAGAAAATGTCTCCCTTTCTTCAAACGAAATAATCCAATCTGCAGGTTTTGTCCTTCTCATGGAAAGGAATGGGGGATTTTAGATTTGTGCTCCTTGTGTTACCTTTTCCACAGGGCTGAACCATTTCTCTCTAAGCTCCAATCACCATTGTACGACTGTTCATTCCTCCGAATCTGGTTTCGGGCAATCATTCAACAGTAATAAGATCAGAGCCCTTGCTTGCATGCATCATTCTCAGCCTCAAAGGCTATATTTTCTCACCCTCTTTTTGCTTCAAACCTTTGCAAGTGGAAAACGTGACCGTTGTGTATTTACCATTAGTGGCGTTCTAGAAGCATAAACGTTGCTATCTCTTCTTTTTTTACGGAAAAGGTAATATCGGACGTCCAGCAAAGGCCATTGAACAGCAGGATACTTCTTCCCCTGCCAATGACTGAATCAGCTAATTGTTACTGACATTTTCCTTGTGTTGTTTAAATCAGAACTGTTTTGATCCATCGATCACTAATGTTTGCTCACCAAAGGAGGACATGAGTTAAATGTCACCTATTGGTCATCAGCCAAGAGTCTTGGTCGAGCCTTTCTCTGGAACCTGGTAATTGTCACCCATTGGCAGTAGTCAGCAGGAAACTCAGCAGGCAACGATATTTACAGATATTCCTCCCAGCATACTCCCTCGTTTTAAACCCCACAGTCTATGTGAAGATACAGACAGTGGAGAAGTGACTATTTCAGCTTCAATTAGAGATGGTTTTGATTTTTGCTAAAATTAGGATTTTTTTTGTTTTCCCAAATAAATAAATAAGTAGGCCCTTCAAACGATTAATCGCAATCAGTCACATCCAAAATAAAAGTTTTTGTTTACATAATATATGTGGGTGCACTGTGTATAATTATTTTATATATATAAATACACACGCATGCTTTTATATATTTAAGAAATATTTTCATGTATATGCTGTATATAGATTTATATATAATTTAAATTAAAAATAAATATAAATATTTTACATATAAATATTTTTTTTCTTAAATATACATGCATGTATATATATATATATATATATATATATATATATATATATATATATATATATTAGGGCTGTCAAAATGATTAATCGCATCCAAAATAAAAGTTTGTGTTTACATAATATATGTGGGTGCACTGTGTATAATTATATATATATATATATATATATATATATATATATATTTAAATACACACACATGCTTGTATATATTTAAGAAATATTTTCATGTATATTCTGTATATAGATTTATATATAATTTCTATCATATATAAATATAAATATTTTATATATAAATAATATTTTTTTCTTAAATATACAGTACATGCATGTGTGTTTTTTTTATATATATACAAAATAATTACACACAGTGCCCCCACATATATTTTGTAAACACAAACTTTTATTTTGGATGCGATTAATCGCGATTAATCGTTTTGACAGCCCTAATATATATATATATATATATATATATATATATATATATATATATATATATATATATATATATATATGCAAAATAATTATACACAGTGCACCTACATAAATTATGTAAACACAAACTTTTATTTTGGATGCGATTAATCGCGATTAATCATTTGACAGCCCTAAAAAAAGATAAAGTAGGGAATTTAAAACCTGATTAGCATAAGTCAAACTGAACCTTTTTTGCTTGGAGATAAAAGACACAAAAATAACAAAAAATTAAATAAATAAAAGAAAACATCCGCCGTTTCAACGGATAACACTTGAGTGCAATGGTAAATGTTTTGTGGGCAGCGAGGGTGGTTTGGCTATTTGATGGATAGTTTAATGACACTCACAACAGCAGACGGGATCCTTTATCTCAGAACGTCATCTTGGAAATTGCCAGTAGTTTATCCAGTCTGGCTTGTCTCTCTAAAAGACAGCTGGACACTTCACTGTAAAATATTATTAGGGTGTCATAAAGATTCCCCATATTTTATGAACGAGCGGCCCACACAGTTGATATTAAAATCAATTTTTCGGTTGATTCGCTTACAATGCCGCTCTCTCCAGGGATTTGTGGTTTATTTATCAGCATTCCTTATTTTATCGTGATTAAGTGGTTATCAGTGATGATTGAAGTACAGGAGTTTGATCAAGACCCAGTATAGGTGATCATTAACTGGACCGGCTGCTCTATTTGGTAATTTCCTTTGACAATTCCCAGATTTATTCGGCTGTGTCTTCCACTATGGAATATTATAGATTTCCGTGCGCCAGACAGCACACGCCGTTTCATTTTGTTCTGTGTATATACTTTCTGGCACAGATCAATTCTGGTGGTTGGTCGTTTGCTTTTGTATCATCCAAATAAATACCTTAGCAATGTCACAGATTAAAAAAGCAGAAAAAAGGCTAAATCTTTTGACTTTTCAGTACACTGTGTTACATTGGTATGAAGACATTATAATGTGCAGTACCATAGCCTATGTAATTATGCAAGGCGTAAATAATATGCAGTTAAAGGGATAATTCACTTTGAAATTAAATTTTGATATGTTTTAGCTTACTTTTCTCACACAAACCGCCCGTTTCGTGTCTTAGGCCATCAATGTGTACTTACATTTGCCAGTCATTAAATCATGTTTAATTTGGACTTCTCTGTGCATGCTCTTTGAGGTGGACCCCACTTAACTCCATTATATGACTAACAGAGAAGAACAGTTTGACCTAAAAATATCAAAATTGAAAATACTGTGGAAACAAAGACACCTACATCTTGGATGCCCTTGAGGTGAGCTAAAACATATTAAAAATTAATTTCAAAGTGAACTGCCCTTTTAATATCGATTATCTTCTTTTTCTTTTTTCCATGTGTGCCAACGTGTGTCTTTGAAAATCTTCACATTCAGGTTTATTTTAATTTTTCTTTCCAATCTCATGAAAATGATAATAGCTAGGCAGGTGTGATGAAGATTTCAACACCTTCTCGATAGCCTCCCTTTTTTAATGCGCTCTCATGTTCATTTATAGCATCTGCCTCTCTGACACTCTCGGAATCCGAGAGCTTCCAGGCCCAAACCAGAGTGTCATCCACTGTGGGCTCTGACTAAATTGAATCCAAACAAAATGGCAGAGAAATGAGAATCGCCTCTCATTGATGTCATTTATCACAGAGCCACAGTCAGCCAGACTGGAAATGACTCTTCTAATGATATGTGCCTGGCCCTGTGCAAATAAAACTAACTGGGTTGTCTTTGGAGGCTGGGGTCATGGATAATGATTAGAAACTATCATCACATTAAGGCCTGATTTGCAGATGGTGTGAGCATATTTGCACATCTTCGCTTCTTTACGCGCCATAATCGCTCTGTGCGTGCACACGAAGGCCATTATTAATGTTTACTGATCATTTTTTGTTGGTTTTCCAGATGCAGTTTAGTTTTCTCTTGCTGCTTTGCATATACATTTGAGGTCCTTCTACTTCGGACATTTCAGGAGCTGAAAGCAATATAGTTGAAATGCTGTTTTTAAAGGGCCAGTCACCCAAAAATAAAAAGTCAGTCATCATGTCCTTGTGTTAAAATACAATGACATTAATAATAGTTTTATTAATGGTTAATGAACCCTAATTAATACTTTTGACGATTCCCAGTCCAACATACTGTACATGTGTAAATTGGCAGAACAGCAAACAGGATCTTATGAGCAAGTCCCTGCTAGAAACAGAAGCACCATCTCCTTGTGATTCACATTCAGGCGGGCTGCAAATAGAAACTGCACTGCAAACAGTTTGTGTTCAATGGATTTTGACTGGATTTTTCCTTAGGTTGTGATCTGCAATCAGACTGCAGAAGTCCTTGCAGAAACAATAGCTGATGAATACTAAGAAGGAAACGCATAAAACCAAACAACAAGATAATTCATTATGTTGAGAATGCGTATGTGTTTGGGGATAGTCCAGGTTTAAAACAGGTCCATTGACATTTGATGGTCAAACCGGAAATTGGAAATTAATTTTGACTTGTCCATCAGTTTTAGATTAACTAAGAGTGTGTTTTAGTTTTTATCAATCCCTGAGAGATTGGCAATGTTAAAGGAGTAGTTCACTTTTAAAAAAACTTTTGCTGATAGTTTACTCTCCCCCATGTCATCCAAGATGTCCATGTCTTTCTTTCTTCAGTCGAAAAGAAATTAAGGTTTTTGATGAAAACATTCCAGGATTTTCCCCATATAATTGACTTCAATGGGAACCAAACAGTTCAAGGTCCAAATGAGAGTTTCAGTGCAGCTTCAAAGGCGATGAATGCCCTTGTTGACGTGGATTCACTTGTTATAGTAAATATATATGCTCCTTAAGATGCATCTTCCTTTGCAAGACACCTGCAGGCAGAACAACCTGATTTCACCACCTCCGTATTGAGGGTTCAGTGTGCACACTGGTAGGGGCTGTGAGGATGTCCCATTCCTCTCTGCACCAGTATGAACATCAAAATCAGGCAAAAATACCAACAACCTATGCGTGAGACACCATGCCAGCCTGGATTGCTAATGTAAAATCTGTAGCATCAGTGGTGAGATTGCAGTGCAGTCAAAAATACTACCTAATAACCTTTGCCACACAAGATTTTTATAGGCTAACTCTGTTCTCAGTAAATTGACTATATATCTCTTTTAAAAGCTTGTGCCCAGGTACCAGTGCTATCCGAGAGCCACAGTGCTAAGTGTCGTTCCTAAAAGCTTTCAAATTCTCTTGCTCTGCAAAATTTAATCTCTTGTATTAGGTAAGTTGTTCGCAGTGATTCTGCAACTTTCAGAATTGGCTATGTAAATCATTGCTATTTGTGCCATTGACCCCGGCCACCAAGAGAAGCACTTGTCTGTGAAATAGGTTGACATGGCCCATTGATCACAATTATAGCAGGTGATTTGCTCTAGGCCCTGGTCAAAACAGTTCTCTGAAATGAGGACTTGAGAGTGGAATCGATATTGCATCCAGGAGGTGATTAACATGGTGCAAAACCCCCAGTGGACTCTGTGCACTAATGAGGGAGACATGCAAACTTGCCACAAGGCAAAGTAATCACACTGCTGTTTGGAAAATCCATGTCAACATATAGCAAATGTTGTTTATTATTTCTCTAAGTCTATTTTTTAGTGTTCGCAAGTGCAACAGATAGAGAACAAGGAGAGGTCTTTCACTATTAAAAGCATTTTTCCTCTCTCACTTGCTTACTTTTCAACTTTCAACAGCCCAATTTCTGTCACGGTATACGAATTCGATATTTCCTTCTCGTTTCTGGTTTATGTTGTGGTTTGAGTGCGCGTGTGAAGTGGGTGTGATTGAGTGTCTTTACCTGATCCGCTCCAGTTGTTCATCATCTCATCCGTCTATAATATACTCTCCGTTGTCTCATCCACTTCGTCATATCGTTGTCTGATGTCTCCTGTGTCGGTGCTCCAGTCCTGTCCCTCTGCCTTCCTGTTCCGTGTTCCCGTGGTTCATTTCCAACCCGATCTCACGACCAAGTCGTACGAATTCGACGAATGATTAAAAAGGGGCTAATTCGTAACAATTCATACGACCTCACTCGTGCGAATTAGTACGATTTTGCTAAAACGTACATATTTTACGAATTGGCCAATTCGTATGAATTCGTACGAATGACCTACCCCTTACCCCGCCCCTAAACTTAACCGTCACGTGGGTTTAGACAAATCGTACGAATTAGTACGAATTAACAACCCGGTCTCATCCCAATTCGTCATATAACTGACGTTTTGGGACGTCTTTTGACCATTCGTCAATATACGACTTTTTAGGGCCCCCTTAAACGTCGGTAGATGACGTTATGGGATCCTAACTCTACCCCATACCTAAACCTAACCCTAAACCCAACTCGTCACCTAACTGACGTTAAAGGTAAAGCGTCAGTTGTAGGACGACCCGGGATCGTCATCTACCGACGTTTAAGGGGGCCCTAAAAAGTCATATATTGACGAATGGTCAAAAGACGTCCCAAAACGTCAGTTATATGACGAATTGGGATGAGACTGTGTTACATTTTTTACTCATTCGTCGTATTCGTACGAATTGGGCGTGAGATAGTGTTGTTCATTTCATATCTGGATTATTCGTCACCGTTGGCTCACTTCACCACTGCACCCGTATCTGGATCTGTCCATCGAAGTCCCTGTGCCATCTTTTCACACCTGTTGTCTTCTCTTCTTGTTCATCTGGCTTATAAAGAGTGATTCACTTGCGATTGTTTCCTGTCATCAGTTCAGAGCCATGGCAATTTTGTCCTCTTTTGACCCACTGATTCAACATTTTCGCACAAAGCCTGTCTCTTATTCTCTAACCGCCAATTTAACCAAATGTTAAATGAATCAAAACTGCACCTCATAGTGAGTATTTATTTTAATATAAATTATTTCAAATCATTGTTATTGTTTCAGCACAAACACATCTCTCATGCAAATTGGGCTTATAATGGATTGCAACTTATTCACAAAACTAATGCTGTTTGTCTGCTGCAATTAGAGTTGCACTATTTCTGCCCATGGAAAACAGGTGGTAAACCTGCATTTATTCAAAAGAGATGTTTGTGTACATTTTGTATTAATCATGGTAGCAGTTGTTTGCAGAACAGCATACAAACTGGGCACATTTTGGAATATTGCATTATTTATTATAACATTTGTATCCAGGTTAGAACAAAAACATTTGTCATTATTTTACTTTAAAACACTGACAGTCCTTGTCACTTAAACTATGATGACAGGCTTCATGTCTGAAAGGGATAGTTCACGTAAAAGTGAATATGCTGTCATCATTGAATCACCCTCATTTTGTTCCAAACCTGTATGAGTTTCTTTGTTCAATTAAACAAACAAAAAATATATATTTTAAAGATTTTTGTTAACCAGACAGTGACGACTTCTACAGTATTGCTTTTTTTTTCCTATATGGAAGTCAATGGCTACCATCAACTGTCAGGTTTCCAAAAATCTAATATCTTCTTTTGTGTTCAACAGAAACGTATACAGGGTTGGAACAGCTTGAGGGTGAGTAAATGATGACAGAATTGTAATTTTCCAGGTGAATTATCCTAAAGCCTGCATCATAGTTTAAGTGGCAAGGACTGTCAGAGTATAATATGGAAGTAAAATAATGACAAATGTTTTGAAACAAAAAATCTTATTGAATTGAATTGCACTACTTGAAAAGAATATATACATTGCATTAACCTTGCTTGCATTTTAATGCATTACCTTTTTAGGGCTCGCATTTTTATGGGCTGAAATTCAACATGGTTGTAAGATGTGAATATTTAAATTCAAAACAAGTTTAATAAGTTTAGTATAGGCTATACTAGATACTAGGAACAGGCAAGCAGACTCAGAATATGAACGTAATGTGCAAAGTTTCATTCTTGCCATTCCTGGGTGTCAAATGTTGAATTTAATGTTGAATTTGGACCACTGAATTTGTGGAAGCAAATTTGCGAAGCGATATACAGTAAAATTGACTGAAAATTGCCTGTTGTGTATTATAGGTTGTATTTTTAAATATACATATAGGTCAATATGGATTATTGAATTTTTAAAAATGAAAACGTGTTTTGAATTGAAATATTCACAGCTTAAATATTAGCCTGGATGCCAGCCCGAACTCCGCCCACAACATTTTTTGGACGGGAAGTTCGGTCTGGACTCAATTCATTGAGGAGTAATTATGGTCGGTTCAGAGATCATCGGGCCAATCAAATTGCCAAGGCGGGCTTTATACGATGATTGACAGGTGGTCTTCAGTAACGTAATCCTCACGTCGTCAAAGAGCGCTTGTCAAAGATGAGTGCAGCTGGAGAATTGAGATATATAGATTCCGCTGTCGCGTCTTTTGTAAAATAAATCGACAGCGCATTCAATTTAATAGACAAACAGAGAACTGCAATCGAAATATATTTTTGGCGTCCTTCCTACATGATTCGGGAAAAGTGTAACTTATCAGCTGGCTCTGACGGTCGCTAAGAAGACGGGACGTAATGAAAAGCCTGTGGTCGTTGTGGTTTCTCCTTTGGTGGCACTCATGTAAGTAAAAGAAGTAACACTCGTTATTTAACTTCTAAAATAAATAAAGTAGGCTACGTTCTGTATTTGAAAACTGCGCTATGCAAAGGAGTTGACTTATGCGTTGCTCTGATTGGTTGTAGGTCTACCGACTATCCAATTGAGTGCAGAGGGTTTTTTTTTTTTCCTGGTTCGGTTACGGCACGCCTCATAATCAAAGCCCAATTGAGGAGTTTCAGACTCATTTTCTCTCTTGAAAATGAGTATGACGAAGTCAGGCTACTTAAATATACAACCATGTTGAATTTTAGCCCATAAAAATTCAGTCCATAAAAATGCAATGTATATTTTTTTTCAAGTAGTGAAATTTGACAAGCTTTTTTGTTTCAAATACATTTGTCTTTATTTTATTTCCATAATTTGACAACAGAGAAAAAAAAAAACTTAAAATGGATACCTATTATGAGGATCGCTTACTTCAGAAAAGATGGATCTGAAATCATGACATCAAAATGTCTGTGGCAGTTATCGGCAGTCACACACAGAGCTGAGCGGCATTAATGACTGGCTTTGCAGTCTGTGGGCTCAGTAATATTTCTTTCTTCCTGACCAAACAGAACAGCAATATTTGGCCTTTTACTGTCACAAACACCCTGGCACAACGTCTGAAAGAGATCAGCAATGCACTAAAGCGCATGCATAATTCATACGTAAAGGAGAAATTTTAGAGTTCTCAGAGGTTTAGCTGGATTCATTATTGATGGGAGGATCTTGCTTAGTCTCCTCTTCATAGTCAGTGCTCATTTACTTTCAAAAGAGCAGACACGTTACTGTTTCCCTTGAATGTCAGCTCTCAATTAATGTTTTTACCAGAATTTGGGGCCTGGATTTTAACTGAAAGGCATATGTGACTTGTAATTATTGCGGCTGAAAAAGGGGAGAGAGAATACAATAGCAAGCACTATTTTCATTATACAAACAGGTAATCCAAGGCAAACGACAGAACAAGGACCTCAGGAGAGGAACAGGGACAAGGACAAGAAAACGCTACAAGCAACAGCACACATTACAACATCAAGAACTCACAAAGCCTGAACTAGACACAGGGCTTAAATAGACATGCAAACAAGTTAAACAAGATAACAAGGGGGCATGGTTACAAACAAACAAAAGTTCAGGAGGGTGGTGAAGCAGAAGCAATCTTGGGGGAGGGATGGAGGACCATGTCTGTACAGGGGAACGAGACAAGTACTTTGCCATGGTGGACCTAGACCGTGGAGCGTAGGCGGACCAGGCTGAGCAGGTGGCCAGGGCGGAGCAGAAATATTTGTTTAAACTCCAGCTAGGGTGATGAAGTGTTATTTGGGGGTTGAGTGGCTCAAATACCCCTCTCCGGAAAAATATCTTCAGACACACCTCATCAAAACATCTCTCTGACAGAGACACATGATTTGTGCTGCTTGATTCATTTTGTGGTGATTTCTTCTATAACGATTGCAGCTGAAGAAGCGGGAAGAGAATCCAATAGCAAGCACTATTTTAATTATAAAAACAGGTAATCCAAGGCGGACCTCGGGACAAGGACCTCGGGACAAGTGTGGACCTTGGGATAAGGACCTCGGGACAAGTGTGGACCTCAGGACAAGTGTGGACCTTGGGACAAGGACCTCGGGATAAGGACCTCGGGACAAGTGTGGACCTCAGGACAAGTGTGGACCTTGGGATAAGGACCTCGGGACAAGTGTGGACCTCAGGACAAGTGTGGACCTTGGGACAAGGACCTCGGGATAAGGACCTCGGGACAAGTGTGGACCTCAGGACAAGTGTGGACCTTGGGACAAGGACCTCGGGATAAGTACCTCGGGACAAGTGTGGACCTCGGGACAAGTGTGGACCTTGGGATAAGGACCTCGGGACAAGTGTGGACCTCAGGACAAGTGTGGACCTTGGGACAAGGACCTCGGGATAAGTACCTCGGGACAAGTGTGGACCTCGGGACAAGTGTGGACCTTGGGACAAGGACCTACCTCGGGACAAGGACCTACCTCAGGACAAGTGTGGACCTCGGGACAAGTGTGGACCTTGGGACAAGGACCTACCTCAGGACAAGGACCTACCTCGGGACAAGTGTGGACCCTTTGGGAAAAGTGTGGACCTTGGGACTAGGACCTCGGGATAAGGACATCAGGACAAGGGTGGACCTCGGGACAAGGACCTACCTCGGGACAAGGACCTACCTCGGAACAAAGACCTATCTCGGAACAAAAGACCTACCTCGGGACAAGGACCTACCTTGGGACAACATCAAGAACTCACAAAGACTGAATTAGACACATGGCTTAAATACACATGCAAACAAGCTAAAAAAGATAACAAGGGGCGTGGCTAATAATAAACACCTGGGAAGACTAATCAACATAACGTGAACAGCTGAACATGAAAAGACAGGGGAACAAGATGCAAAACTCACACGTGACATGGACCTGGATCACAAAACCAGTCACAAGTTGCACGGGTAGGCTATATATGTGGCATTAGCCAATAATACATTGGGTCAAAATTATAAATTTTTATTTTTTATGCCAAAATCATTAGGATATTAAGTAAAGATCATGTTCTATGTAAATATTTTCTAAATTTCCTACCGTAAATACATAAAACATTTATTTTTGTGAGTGAATGCTGCACAATCACGACCATAAATGTAGAATTTTAAAGGTGATTTTCTAAATGTTTCTATTTTTTTTTTTGCACCTTCAGATTACAGATGTTCAAATAGTTGTATCTCGGCCAAATATTGTCCTATCCTAACAAACCATAGGAAAATGGATCAATGGAAAGCTTATTTATTCAGCTGTATGATGTATAAATCTCGATTTCAAAAAATGTGACTGGTTTTGTGGTCCTGGGTCTCACAACAAGAAACATTGCTCACGAAATACCTTATAATTAAACACACAGACCACAGTTCTCATATAAACAAGAGATGAAGCACATCATGTTAAAACCATGCAATTGAATGAAACAAATTTGCTGATACTGACGAAATCTTCCTAGAGTTAATATAAATAATAGGGATGCAATATATGTCATTACCATCATCATTGTCAGCCAACATTAGTGATGTTAAATTTACCAGTATCAATATTGGTTATACAACAGTTAGTTACGATTGGAAATTAACTTCTCAAATGGAAGTCCGCGTCCTAATAAAAGTTATACAGTACTGGACATAAAAATTTTGTTTTTAATAGATTTTATATGTCTATTTAAATTCTTCCCAAATGTAAATCTTCTGCTAGCATGTTTTTCTTTGCTAATAACGGGCTTCATAAGTTTCACATATACACCCTGTTTTTAAGGTCCAACTTGTTATATATTGTATTGTAAAAATGTCATGTAACAGGGTGGACAAATTTAACAGAATGTGAAAATGAAAAAAAAATGCTGGGTTGTTTTAACCAAATTTTCGGTCAAAATTGGATAAACCCAAACATTGGTTTAAAAATCGAACCCAACAGCTGGGTTTGTCCATATTTGACCCAAATTTGTTTGTAAGATAACAGACATTCCTTTACTCTGACAATTCTAAAATTATTTTTTCAACAAACCTGTTCAGTCCAAAATCCACCAAACTTTAGGAATCACCCAGATATAAAGATAAAGATAATGACGATTGTAAGAGTTTCGAGATAAATGGACCTGTATATATCAGAAAGGAGAAGGTAGGAGAAAAGATGCATGAATATTTGATCACACATGATGACTGTGGCAAATACTGATGGAGGTATTCTCAATTTTCTGCATAGTTTGTCTTGTCACAGAGGACCAATTCTATATTCATACAATTCAGCAGTTTGGCACCGGCTCAGTCGTAGACAGGTGGTGTGTGCTAGATGAGATAGCTCACACCTTCTGCTAAAAGGAAAATAAAAAGGAAGGAATGGAAGAAGTGAGAGAAGTTTAAACATTGATCATTTCCTTTTGTGACAGGGCTTCTTCCTGAAGAATGAGTTGAAATGGTTTTTGGGTTTGTGAAACAGAAAAGTTACTTGTGTAAAAGCTCACACACTGTCAGTGTGAAGATCTCCACAGAACTCTGGTCTTTCTAGTCAACATTACAGTAAGTCTCAGCTTCAGACAGCATACACATACTGAACATGGACCTGCTGATGCATATTGTTCACAAAAAAAAAATGACAAAAGATTTCAAAAATAATAAGCTCCAGTCTGACCAAGTAAGTTGAGGCTGAGCAGCTTTTTTTCTGTACAGTACACTAAAAATAAGGTTCTTTATTGGCATCAATGGTTCAATGAAAACCCTTTTGCATCCAAGGAACCTGTCACAGTCCTCGTCTGCACCTGTCTGTCTTCTTCTGCACTACACTACCCAGAATCCTCCTTTTCTCCTCACCTGAACTCACTCCCTCACTTACCAGCCTGTTTATTATCTTCATCAGTGTCACCTGTCTTCACCTTATATTTGATTTGGGTTAAACTTTATTTCGATAGTCACTTTAGACATTCTACTAATTATAAGTAACTTTTCAACTACATGTCAACTAACTCTCATTAGAGTATTAGAAGACAATAGTAGACTGTCAGTAGACTGTTAGGTTATGGTTGGGTGTTAGGGTTTGGGTTAGGAGAATAAGTTTACTTGTAGTCGCCAAGTTACTTATAGTCAGTTGACTGTCTGTTGGGGGACCAACAAAATAAATTGTTAGCAGATATTAAGCTGACAGTCTACTAATACTCTAATGACAGTTAGTTGACATGTAGTTGAAAAGTTACCTATGGTTAGTAGAATGTCTAAAGTGGACTATCGAAATAAAGTGTTACCTTGATTTGTGCTTGTATTTAGTTTGCTTCTGTTCATGATGGTAGTTGAACAATCTCAGGGTTGCAGGATTAGTTTCGAGTTGACAAAACCAAAAAAATCCAACCAGGTTTTGTTGGTACCATGATGCTGATCATCAACTTTCTCTGTCAACTCAGGCTTTGATACTGAGTTTAGGAGTTTAGGAGCCCTATTTTAACGATCTGAAACGCAAGTGTCAAAGCGCAAAGCGGAAGTAACTTTGTGGGCAGGTCTTGGGCGCTGTTGCTATTTTACCGGCGGGATTAATGACTCTTGCGCCCGATGCAAGTTTAAAAGGAGTTGGTCTGAAGTAGCTTCATTATTCATAGGTGTGGTTTGGGCGTAACGGAAACAAACCAATAAGAGCGTCATATCACATTCCCTTTAAGAGCATGATGAACGAGGTGCGCTTGTTCCATGGCGCAATACTATTATAACGGCGCATTTACCAGGCACACTTCACAATCGATTCACAGCCGGCTTAAAGGGATACTCCACTTTTTTTGGAAATAGGCTCATTTTACCACTCCCCCAGAGTTAAACAGTTGAGTTTTACCGTTTTCGAATGTATTCAGCCGATTTTTTGATATTTAGAAGAATATCAGTACCCAGACAGTTTCTGGTCTCATTGACTTCCATAGTATATATTTTTTTCCTACTAAGGAAGTCAATGAGACCAGAAACTGTCTGGTTACTGATATTTTTCTAAATATCAGAAAATCGGCTGAATACATTCGAAAATGGTAAAACTCGACAGTTTAACTCTGGGGGAGTTGTAAAATGAGCCTATTTCCAAACAAAAAAAGTGGAGTATCCCTTTAAGAGTGTAATATACAGATACTGAACTAGGGAACATCTCACTGCCAAGATGATCTTTTAATAACATACAAGGAGGACAAAAGTCTGTGAACATTAGTGGAAATGCATATTTGGGTTTTGGCCCTTTTGCATTAATGACAACAAAGCTGAATGAATTTCACATGTTCTCCAGCATGATTTGAGATCTCATACTTTGATGAAATGACAATTACACAGTGACATAGTGGATAGTAGCAGCTCTTTCAGGAAGCATTTACAGTGCTGCAAGGCCGAATGCACAAATTCAACGGTAGTATGACATAAATCCCATTTTGCGTTTAAATTAATTTTCCGAATCAGAAATTTTGACCAAGAAGCATTTTGACTGTTAATATGTAGCCAGATTATTATGGCACTCTACATATTGTCAGTCATAGCCTCAGGTTTTTTAAAAACTTAGGTTTTTATTTTAATTATATTTGTATGTTGTTATTATGATTCTTACATCCCTAGTCCACACTATAAAGAAAATGACAAGCACTCATATTATTATTTGTAATGCCACTCACAGAATATAGATACACAGGTAGGCTAATTCGTCACAGACAGGCAGTGCCGCCTGCATCGTAATAATCTCTTGATCTACTGGTCCTAAAACATTCAATTTAAATGAAATTGCCAGACATGTTCACAATTCAGAAGTGCTCAGGTGCCTTACAGCAAGCTCACCCTGTGTGTCAGTGTAGCGGTGCACTGCAGTCTGAGCAGCATGTGCTCTGCCTAATCACGAGGCAGGAGAAGCTCTTCAGAAGCCGTCTAATAAGACCTTAAGGGCTCTCCTGACGCCTCCCGTGAAGGACGTAATGCCCCTCTGGGTATCACTGTACTGTAGTACCACATACTAATCATAACATCATTTCATCCATAGATGGGGTAGTGAGTCATCATCTGTTCTAATGGCTGATACATTACAAACACACACACATGTGTCCTGCTTCAGACAGTACGGGGACAACTCTAGTAGCTTTACTGAAGGAGTATGATGAAAACAACACAAGGACTTTGTATTGTATGTATAACTCAAAAAAAATGTACTCTTTAGGAGTGGCTCAATGAATTATTCAATCGACAAGCACTGCGTCCAAAATCGAATACTTCCCTACGTATATAGTACAGTATATTTAAAACAACAGGAGAAAAGTCCCCAGATGACCTACTACATAACATGATAATGACACTATTACATCTAAATTTGATTCATATTACCCAAATTCATACTAGAACATACAAAAAGTATTAGTAACAGTCGTGCACACCTATTGAGTAATTTGGACCATACTTCTCATTCTATTTCAACCGCTTAACAATATGATAGTCATTGAATCATTCACATCATTCGAAAACAAGGATTCATCAAGGATAAAAACACCTCTACCTTGTGTTGGTTGGAGATTAAACGGTTAATTCTGCTTTGGATTAGTTGGGATCTATTTTCATTGCTGTCAGTATTGTGTTTGAAATGTGTATAAACTTCTAAAACTAAACTAAACTAAAATTCTCTGTTTCATAAAGAGATTAAAGATACGATTTTGTGCACGGAAGACTCTTATAGTTTATGGTGCTTCAATATGAGATTCAAATTTTGCCTTTTAGTTTCAATTATGGCAAAAAAAAAAAAAAAACGGTAATGCTTTATTTGTGTCCTTGTAATAAAAGTCAAAAAAATGCAGAATTACATGCAAATAACCCTAAACCAAATCCAATTTTACCTAACCCTATAGTAAGAACATGTAATTACTTAATATTAAAATTTATTCAGTACTTAAATATATAATTCTAAATAATTACACTGTAATTATATAGTGTATACAGTGCAATGTAATGTACACATTTGCTCATAGAGTATATGTATGGACCAGTCACCTTGTAAACTCTAATGGGTTAATGTTTCAGACTTTGCATACTATGGTTAACCAAAATCATGTGTTTGGTCTCTATAAACTCCAATTTGGTCTCTATAAACTTATAAATAAGAGCCTAAGGCTGTCACAGAGACAAGTGTGATTTATCAGAACATCTATTGCAGTGATATCATGTAGTATGGATCATTTAAGCATGGCATTAGTTTACAGCACCTTTAATTTAGCTCAAGTAAGTTTTGGGAACACTTAAATGTATCTCATACTTGAGAAACAATTGTTTTTTTTCTTTTCTTTTCCTCTAAGGACTAATGTTTTTTTTTTAGGTACAATAAAAGATTACAAATGCAAGTTACTACAGAAAAAAATAAATAAATAAAAACTCTGTTTTAAGAGTGATCTCCACATATGTAGAAAAGTGTGCTGTCTTCTTTGCTCTTTGTGCAGCAGATGCGATTAACGCAAACTTAGCTACAGTATTCACATCAGATGTCTGACAGTACAGTGTGGTACAAGGTTCAGAGTTGGGCCAAAGCCCAGGTTGCTAACATCCGAGTGTGCAAGAAAGCTGAATTGATGGTATCTCACACTCACAGTAAGAATGCTTCCGAGATATGTACATGTCTACAGAGGCAAAGGAGTCCATTTAAACTAGAAATAAGGGAAAAACCTCAAGTTGTTTTGATTAATGTCCTTCTAAAGCCACTACATTTGTTTCCCCTGACATTGTGGGCATTCACAATTTGTCAGTCAGACCACATACGGAGTAAAACACAGCTAATGGAAACACCAGGGATTGACTCTAATCCCTCTTGTCACCTTCTGCATCTACTATAGACCATTTCAAAAGATGTAAACAACACTGGCCCAGAAGCACTTCCTGTTTCAGTTTTTTAACTCTACATAAAAGCTGGGATGAAATACAACCAACAGAACATTTAAAACTGAATAAAAAGTTAAACAAACATCTTTAAGATGTTTTCTTTACATGTGAAATAAAGAAAACAGTTACAAACTGAAACAGGAAGTGCTTCTGGACCAGTGTTGTTTACATCTTTTGAAATGGTCTATAGGAACTTTTACTGACCGGATCCAGTTTAATGTTAATTTTGAGGAACGGACCACAATCTTACGAGCTATTTATTTATTTAGATTTTTAAAAACTTTTTTCAGTCTCACATAGCCAGACCTTTGACCAGACAGCTTAAATTTGGGCTTCCAGACGGTTTCACCCTTTTGCGACACTTTGCGGTCATAAGTGCACTGCAATTGCATGCTCCACCTGAGAAAACTCCACATAACCCTTGGTGGCCCTACCATCAAGGGTAGTGAGAGTAGAGGAGCCTGCGAAGCGACTTCGGTCAGTGAAAAATACCTTCCACGACTTCTGAACCTCCTCATGCACTTCTGGGAAGAGAGGCACCGGGTGGAACAAGGCAGTGAGTCACACACTGCACCTAGGAACCAAACATGATCTCCATAACACACTGTTTTGTTTTTTAGAAGAGTGGCCACTGTGCAAACGACTTTCAAAAATGATATAGTTGATGTTTGTGATTTTTTTATATAGATATACATTGTATAACTAATTATTGGCTAATCTTTTTGCATTTTGAGTGACATCACAAATTAAATTACAATACCCAATAGCTCCAGTCCTAGTTAAGACAAATATGTAAGGGTTAATGCCCGACGAGGTGTCCGTTGTCAGGTTTTAATGGACGACGGCGAGGCGTAAACCGGCCGACGCGCAGCGGAGGTCCATGCCTCCGCCGAAGTCCATTAAAACCTGACAACGGACACCTCGGAGGGCATTAACCCGCTTTTAACGGACACCCTGCAGCCAATCAGAATCGAGTATTCACCCAGACCATGGTATAAATTCTAATAATGTTTTGCTCCCGCTCTCATGAAGTTATGAAAACATTAATTTCGAAGAATGAGCATTACATATTAATATGATCTATTACATATTCTAGCGTACATATTTTGGTATTTTTCAAATTTGAGCTTGATATTAAAAAAAAAAATGTTTGGGCTTAGTACCAAAATATCCACTAGATAAAATTTGTTTCCCTATTATTTCCATCCAATTTTTGACTGCTAAAAGTACAAGTGTGACTTTTTTCAGAACATTTAAGCTCTTCAAAATCATGCATGTTTTTTTTGAGTTTTGTACCATTCTAATGTAAATAAATAAAAATAAAAATATATATTTTTTTACACATTTTCTTTAAAAAAAAAATGACTGAAGAACCCTAGAGGGTTACAACTTTTAAATATTTTAGATATTGTCACCTTTTGGCTGATGTGGACAAATATATGGATCAAATTTCAGATTTATACTTTTACACAAATAATTTATATATAAAAAAGGACAATAATCCCAGGAAAAAGAATGGAAAAGCTGACACAAACAAAGGCTGAAGCAAACTGACAAGAAACAAGAGTGCAGCATCATTAGTCTCCACGACAACAAACTAGTCATACCAATGCAAACAGAAAGTTACATTAAAACAAGGAATAGTCCAAACTGAAACAGATTATAACAATTATATGAACATTTAAGGAACATGGTTTCACTTCATTTGGATGGTCCCTTTAACACATTCAGTTGACTATAAGTAATGTTGCACCTACATCTCTACCAACTCTCACTAGAGTGTTAGTAGAGTATGTAGACTGGTAGGGTTAGGGATAGAATATGTTGCAAAGTTACTTAGTCTGTAGAATGTCTGATTGGAGGAGCATCATATAGAGTTGGCTCTGTTCTCTGAACATTCAAAACTAAAGTTCTGAGAACAATCCTTGTTAAGAGTAGTGGAGAGGTATTTGTTTTAGAAGTGCAAGCATTCTACAAGTTTGTGGTTGACTTGAGATGAATGGATGGAGGGAGGGTATGTGTGTGGGGGGATTAAAGAGACAAGGATGTGGAGAGCAGTAACACAGACAGTATTGAGTCAGGGGTCCTCCAGTGGGCCAGCGGTGGCTCTGCGCTCTCACTGAAGGCTCTGATTAAAGAATGATTTATAGGCCTGCTGGAGAGCCTTTTCAGCAATCCATCTGCTGAATGAGATTTTTTTCCCCCTTCAAGGGGTTTGGTAAATCAAGCCTTCCTGGCAAGGATCCTGGCCGGACAATGTCAATGTATTACTGAAGGCGAGTTATTAAACGCTATAATCACGGCAGCACAGGGGGCAGCACAGCGCACGCTGACATATATTTATCTTGCCAATGCCAGAGGAATAAAATCAGCACAGCGAGACACTGGGTGATTCCTCTTCAGTCGGACTCCAATCTGTGTGCGGAGTGGAATCATGGGACATTTTTTTTTAAGTGTTGTGCTGATTGACGAAGGGAAAATGGCACTCTTAATTTGTGTTGGGAATGCTGTTGGTGATCTAAGAGATTCCTGAGAGGACACACATCTTGTCATTAATCTTTAATTCAGGCAGCTTGCGTAAAAGCTTTTGACATTTTATTTGTTCACTCTCTGTCTATCTTGATATGGGCCATTAGATATGCCCATGGACATGAAATAAATAACTAAACATAAAACATGAAGTAAAATCAATTTAGAACAGCAGTTTGTGTTGAAAATAACCTAAGCTTGTTGTTGATTTCAAATGAAAATAATGAGTTACATCATGGAGTGACTGAATTGAAATAGATGTGAAGCTTTTTGTTGAAGCACTTGCATAATTTGTCCAATTAAATGTCTATTATCATAATGTGAAATAATATCGACTGTGAAGCTGCCTAAATTGTTCATTTGAAGTTACACAACCTTTGTTTTAAATAATTATTATTTTAAAATGTTCTCCAACATCCACTTATAAAGCTGGCAAGATTTTTACATTAAAAGATGTCACAATTTTCAAATAAAGTGCCATTTTTTACTCTGTTTTTGGCAATCAGTTTTAAGGAGCATGTTTACTTTAAGACTTCATTGCTATGTGTAACATTTAACCCAGGTATATTAACCTTTTTTTTAGTACTGTCTGCTTAATATCTTCTAAGACTTTATTTTGATTCTGCCCAAATAAACATTCTGTGGCAAAGTGTATATATATATATATAAAGTTTCTATTTTTTTTTTTTTGAAATGGTCTTGGTGGCCCCTTTAAGAAATCTCTCTCTTCTCGCGGTACTGGTGTTGGATGCGTGCGCGCGGGCTTATTTTCATGAGTTCCAGGTTGTTGCGCGTGAATCGATCTGATTTACTGGTTTAAACTATCGTCTTTCTGGGTAAATATTACTCCAATATATTCAGTATGTACACATATGTTGTGTGAAATAGAGTTTAAAAGAACATTTGATGTGATTTCTTGTAGATGTATTTGGATGTGCCGATGACGATTGAACCTCGTGGCGATTGGTGAAGCATGTAAGTTTCATGATTAGTGGGGTAAAGAAGTGCTGATGGCATGTTTATTTTATAAATCTGCTAATGATTTAAAGCTATGTCCTGTGGTTATACAGTATAACTGAATGATATGCTACTGCATGGTTACTGGTAATGGCTTGTGACTTGTGCAACATGGTTTGTGGCTTTGTTAAAGGGTTCATAAAATGGTACATGCACTTTTTCAAGTTGCCTGTACACAACCATCATATAATGGTAAAAATCTATCCAGTGTTTTTGTTTTAACCCTTTAGTTTTTCTCCTAAAACTTCGACTTTGACATTTTAATTTCAGAAGTCTATAAAAGATAGAGTCTATATTTAAATTAGAGAAATATTAAGGATGACCCAAAGTTTAAACAGGTATTATATTTCCCATCTAATTTGCATATTATCATTATGACGACACATAAGTCACATGACTAAATGATAAAAAATGCAGCACTTCTTTCCCCTCAAAATGTTCCTCACCTTCTGAATGCTATTGCACAATACTGAATGCTCAGGTATAAGTAGTAAACAAACTGTGTAAATCATTACTAATAAATGGTAGAAAGGCATGTTGCCCCCTAACTGCCCTATGAATACTTCGACCTCTTCTAACATACCCAGGGCTGAGTTTCCCGATAACGTTGTCTCTTAGCGCGCTACGAAGACTCTTAAGGTATAACTTAACTGAAGGCTTACCATTTCTATGTGTGTTCCTCGAATCATGCCTTAGGAAGCTGCTTAAGATATATCCTTCTTACATGTGACGTTACCTGGTGCTGTCCTTGGCGATGGTGCTGAATTTGTTGAAATTGATGGCTCGAGAATCAATATTCACGCTTTGGACCAGTTATGATGTTTTAACGTTTCTGAAAGAGTCGTCAAAGCTGTGTTAATTTTTTCAGAAATACAGTATAATAGCGAGATATTATTTACAATGTAAATTATCTGTTTTTATGTATCCGCCAGGATACTGTTATAAGCATGAGCCCCGTTTGATCGGTCGTGGCGGCGGTGTTGCAACAAGCTATAGAGATATCCTTAATGTTTCTCAGAAAACTCGTCGTAGGTTTAATTCGTTTGAAGTACTTGTGCTAAATGTTACGCTGTTAGATGTAAGGAAAAAAAATCACTCTTATAGACGAATCCGGCGAAACTACCGGAAGTAAGCGGGCGCCATTACTGAGCTGTTACTGGGTAGCGTTGCGCCATTGCCCCCTATTGTTTTAGTTGCAATTTGCGTCCACTGGAATAAATAGCCCGTGATTTAAGACTGTCACTAACGTTACAGTGGTACCCCTTGTATAATGTCGAGTGGGTAAACAGTTTCTGTTATAAATTGTTTCAATGGTGGCAGTAAAATTTCAATTTTGAAGAGAAAACATTGTGAATACCCCGGGTCGACTGCTCCTGTCTGGTGCCGTACGGTTTACACAGATTTCATGGGTGAGTACAAGACGCGGACATTCGCGTATAACAACAATTATTTAATGACATAAGTTAAAAAATATAATAAATATGTGATACAGTGATCAGGAAAATCTCCTCTCTTGCTATTTTTTCTATTCAGTGAACATGTTATGGTCATTAAAAGGCTTTCCTGAGCTAAATGTAACGTTATGTGACATAATTGTTCTCCTGCTGTTATATTGACCTCTTTCCATGGTTTAAAAACACTAATTGGTCGATATTATGTATACTTACCTGTAACGTTACGTTACCCATGCCCGTTGCAATGTAAAAATGAGATAAATAATGGACACAAATGAAAAACATGAATTTGTTTATTTGATTTCATTTATTTATTGTTGCCAAATAGACAGATCTTTTTTTAGTTTATTCGGTAGCAAACGTTAGCCTAGCTAGCTTGCCAAGCTATTTTCATACATAATCTGTAAGATCGTTTGTACCTTCATCTGTGACTGGAGGCCAATGTCCAAAATCATCAACCCAACAAGTTTGCCTGGCTGTAGCTGTCATCGAGGGTGCGTTATCACCTTATCTGGTGTAACAGCTCAGTAATGGCGTCGCCACAAGATGGCAGCCTACACAACGCTCGTCGGATTCGTCTATATCTAGCCTTGGCTACCATATATAGACCTCCAGGGCCTTACGCCGACTTCTTAAAAGAGTTTGCAGACTTTCTATCAGATCTATTGGTCAACGTCGTCGATAATTTAACATACACGTAGATCATTCAAATGATGCTTTAGGGGTTGCATTCACAGATTTATTAAACTCCTTCGGGGTCAAGCAAAACGTCACCGGACCAACTCATTGTCTTAATCATACACTCGATTTAATTATATCATATGGAACCGATCCAACCGATATAGATATCATTTCACAAAGTGACGACGTCACTGACCATTACATGGTTACCTGCATATTACGTACTGCTGTAATATGTCATGCTGCGCCACGTTATCGACCAGGTAGAACAATACTTCCATCCACCATAGATCATTTCTCAAATAGCTTATCTGATCTGACTCAGCTGATGCCTGAACCCAAACAAACAAATGAACTAGACAAACTAACTAGCACTACGAGCTCCATTCTCTCTAGATCGTTGGATATTCTTGCACCCATTAGATTAAAAAAGGTCAGAGAAAAAAGTATAGCACCATGGTACAATAATACTACGTATGTTTTAAAGAGAGAAACCCGTAATTTAGAGCGTAAATGGGAAAAAAAAAAAAAAAAATAGAGGTCTTTAGAATCGCATGGAAAGACAGTATGTCACGTTATAAAAAGGCCCTTAAAACGGCCAGGGCTGAGCACCTTTGAGTACCTATAGTTTCCAGGAATAACTTTTTTTTTTATTACTTGGAGGAAGGTTTAAGTTCTGAAAGTTACAGTTTGTTTTCACAGTATCAAGCTCTTTTATCTCGAAAGATCAAGGAAAATTGGATTCCCCATGATATGACCCCTTTAACGAGAGAGAGAGAGAGAGAGAGAGAGAGAGAGAGAGAGAGAGAGAGAGAGAGAGAGAGAGAGAGAGAGAGAGAGAGAGAGAGAGAGAGAGAGAGAACACATGCCTCCTTTATCATCTGCATCCTAGTCAGAAACTGCAAGAGTGGGAAGAGTGGCAGGTTCATGTGTGAATATGAATTGCTTTGATTTGTCATCTACGCTAGAAAAGAAAACATTTTTAATTAGCATAAATACAGCAATAATTTCTCTCCGTTTGAAAATCGCATGCTGTTTAGTGTGTTCATTTATAGTGAATATCATTTTATGAGTTTCAGCAATAAAGACATTATTACATTTTTCAATTGCTTCCATCTGACTTTAAATCATCGGGTAAAATAAAGCAGATAAGCGCACACTTCAGCTAGGTCTCATAAAAAGTGAATTGCCCGGGGCACTTTTTGCTGCCACCCTAGGAAATAATAATGAAATATATGAGAAGTCCGTAATTTTATTTTAGCAGGTTTGACTCTTCTCTGATCAGTCACTAGATGACAGCCCTTATTTTCTGAGGGCATGGCTATGCACTGAGTGTCTAGTTGTTCTGATGAAGTGAGGCCCCGGGGCATCATGGGAGGGAGAGTTTAGGAACGACTCGAGCCTTTGATAAACCACAGTACGTCTGTGCTGAGGCTGGAGGAGAGGTTTGTGTTCAGTCTGTAGACTTTGCAATATAGGATAAAACTGATTAGTGGAGTTTTTTTAAAGGGACACTCCACCCATTTGCATTAAGATTTCCATACTATCGAATGGTCGTGCAACACTCTCTCATTTTCCCCTGAGACGAGAGAAATCCGCTATTTACTTTTTTCACTTCCTCCTACAATGATGCAAAAATTGTCATTTTACGTCATTGACTATGTTTACATGCAGCCAATAACCCGTTCAAAACCGGGATATTGCCAATAACCCGGTCGCGAATGGCCATGTAAACACCGGCAAAAACCTGAATATGCTCATATCCTGGATTTTAAAAACTGTGATATTATACCAGGGGTACTCCTTTTCTAACCCGAGTTTTTGGTCATGTAAACGCGTATCGGCATATCGCCATAGTGATTTGTGTTCTGCGCATGTTCTATTCGCAAGGAATCTTGGTCTTTTGAGTAGAGAAACTTCTCGGCGCATACAAAAATCCGCGTGCAGTATACCGGAAGTAAACATGGCGAGAAACAGCACAGCATACTTTTGGAGCGAGGTCATTAACGTTACCAGCATCAAAGCGCAAACAAAGGCGATCGCTATCTGCCCCGAACTATTCATTATCCGTGAGCTGCTGTTGTTGTCTTTGGATACAGGAAGAAGAATCGGAAATGACGCATATTGCGTCTTAAGGTTGTCCGTACGTCTAGACGTTAACCGCGCGTCGCCGTTTACATCGGGATATTCCATGTATACAGGAGAAACTCTCTCTGCTCACGCATGTAAACGGGTTATTCCTAATGTTTCAGAAACCCGAATAGTGACCTTAACCCGACCACAACCCGAAAATTGGCTGCATGTAAACGTAGTAACTGTAGGAGGAAGTGTAAGGGGGGGGGGGGGATTTCTGTAAAGACTACAAGCAAAAGTCCCCACCCTTTCAAACCTTTCAAAACGCTCTCCAAAGTTTGGCTACATTTCACATGTAAAATTTCGCGTCAGAGTAAGTGTGCCGATTGTCTGAAGCCCATATAGACCCTTTTACAGCCCATGTGATCAAATAGTTGCATGCGCATTTTGGCAACGGAAGTGGTGTTGTTTCCCACTGACTGTAACGTGTTAGCAACTCCGAAAGTTTATTAAAACGGTTTCCCAGCTTCAAAATGACTGGTTGTTGCGTTTACGGTTGCACTAATCAATATTCCACCAAGGGGCTTAAGTTTTATATTTCCGACAGAATCACGGCCGTTTCAGAAGAACCAGCGGCGATTAAACGTGTTGATTGGAGCGAGGACATTATAAAAATACGCTCACGTAGCTTGACCGAGCTTAACACACTGCTGATTATTGCCATACTTCCGTTGCCAATATGCGCGCGCACGTTGCCACGTCATCATTGTGTACAAACCGTAAAAGGGTCTCTAGAATCAGGCCAATCCATTGGCTGATGTCATGGGCCCCGCCTTCATGCTCTTACGTCGTCATATTATATTAGTGCACATTATCTGATTTCATTGTGCGAAATGATTTCCAGGCGGTAGCGTAGAGTGGAGCTCAACTCTAGTCTACATTGATGGGCTGAGTAGTGGGAGTGGCCAGGGGAGTTAAACATTGCAAAGCACTATGGGGATTGTTGTCTACAATCCACAAGCACTAAAAAGTCATTTTCTGCCTTTTATTGCTTTTAAAATGACCCAAATTAGAAATTTATGAAACTATTCTACTACATATATGACCCACTTTCAATACATATTCATGTCTAAACCCTTGGAATTTCCCGTTAACTGCTTCTGCTGTTCAGCAGTGTCTTTCATTTGAAAGTTCAAAGTAGACAATCATAACTCAAGTGTTGCCAATAGTGTTTTTATTCATTTATAGTGTTTGTAGTGTCATTAGGCGTATTTAGTGTAATTTATTGTTTGCCAAAGTTAAGCCAATTTGGGTGTTGTCAGCCTAACTGAGGTCCTCAAACGTTTGTAAGTGGTAATTATGAATGGATTCAAGTGATTCATTCAATGGATTTCTTTTTGCATAGCAATTTTATATTTCTTTTCCTTTAACCTATTGGCAAAGGAAGCTTTTAAATCTGACTGCGGGATAATGAAGAGCAACAGATGTGCATTAGGTGTGTAATTGAGGATTTATCTCTGTATTTAATCATTCTTGTGCTGTCATAGAGAGTTAAAGGGAATTTGTTGCACAAAAGTGACTTGAGTACTTCTTGCCAAGCTTTATATATTTGTATTAACCGTATTCCAACTTTATAACCAACACTTTACAGTCTACATTCAGCTTAAAATGATCAGCAGCCATTAGTTTCCACAATGATTTAAAATATTGCCATGCTTCCAAAATATTGCGTTTCCTAGTTGTAGTAATTATAGCTAATGTGGAATTATGTTCGATCTTTTTTTTTGTGCAGAATAAATAGACTTGGCTGGATTTTCTGCATCTGTGCAGCAATATGGGGTAGTTGTGGCCAAATGGTTAGAGAGTCAGACTGGTAACCCAAAGGTTGCATGTTCGATTCCCAATACCCGTTTGCAGTGTGTGTTTATGGGTTAAATGAATCAAATCAGTTTTGGGTCCCATTGACTTCCATTGTATTTTTGTCCATACAAAGCAAGTCAATTGAAACCGAGTTTGTTTGGATATCACATGTTCTTTTAAGTTCCACAAAGACTGCCATACAGGTTTAGAAAGATATGAGGGTGAGTAAATGATGACAGTATGATGGTGGACTTTCCCTTTAACCTTCCTAAAAGTTTTTCTACTAGCATGTAAAAAAAAGAAAAATATATTCACTTATCCAGTTTATCTCAGACAGAGACACAAATTAGCTTGCATTATAGATTCCATCTGTACTGAGTATTGTGTAATTATCATGTTCACTAATCATTTTTTGATTATCTCATCCTGACATTAATTTGAAAATATCACAACAACGTGCAACAAATAATCCACTCTGCTAAATTATTCGGTTCATGTAGGAATAATTATTTGCCACAAATGGCACTCATGTGGTGATTTGTTTAGCGGAGATTGATCTGCCATCTGAGTCATGTTTTCCTGTAATACAGATGCAAACACACTAACGGTGCTGGATATGACACGCACGTAATGATATGCTGATGGAGAAGAGATAGAAGTCTTAATGCTGAGCATATATGCTGTTTTCAATCTAATCTCTTTTCCTGGCCCAGTGGGCTCCGAGAAGCCAAAGGCCGTTTTATGGATAATGTGAATGCATGAGGAAAGCATGCATCAGCAAACAGATTCCAATATTGTCCATGTGATAAAGCCCCCAGAGCCTGAATACTAACTGTTCTGCCTCCAAGAATGTGATTTTGGGTTTTTACATTTGTTCAGTTATGAAAACTATGCAAAGACAAGGGGATAAAGGCTGCCCCCTAAATTTTATGTTGCGGTTGAAACAGTGTGGTCTAATATGCGCTGCTTCCGCTCTGCTTAAGGTCTAACAAATATGCGCTGTCCAATATGCGACTCTTATCCCTCTCATATTTGCATATTCAATGACTATCACTTCTCTTTGGGTGCGAGAGAAGAAAACACATTTTTATAATTTCTTGGATCAAGAGAGAATCGGAGTGTACCCCATGTTTTCCCTTACCCTACCGCAAAACATTCGGTCTGCCTACATAATCACACACTTATTTGTACTTCTTTCGAATAAGCAATCATTTTACGACCACAATCTTCTCCCGTGGCCTCATGGGATAGTAAAGTGTCTAAGTAAAGTAAAGTAAAGTGTCACTTCCGAATCTCGCCGCAAGTAGGTCATCCGTGTAATTTTTTCACACTTTTTTATGAGTACTTTGAATTCAGACATAGGCCTACTTTTCTTGTCACGTACTGTTTTTACCTACCATACGGTATTTGATTTCAGATGCAGCCTCTCTGTGCCTGGATGAAGTAAAGACACTTGAAGGAGATCATCAGCTAAAATTTCAAAATCAAAGACGGCAATAAGAGAGAGCGGCAACAGCCCTGGTAAGATCACTTCATTTATTTTACTTTTAATGTAGATGATTGTGTGTTAAGCGTCTGCGATTGACTTTCACTTTGATTCGTGATTATTTGCACGTTGGCTTGATGAACGATGCGTGTTGCAGTAGACTATAACATGACATATAGCCGATATAACACACTCTTGTTAAGTCTATTTATTATTAAAGAATTTGTCAGTATTACAGTTATTTTGGGGGAAATTTGAATAATTGCATTTCAAGCTGATTTAAGGTGTGCCACTAAATTTTCTTCTTGCGCTCCTAAAATTTTCAGTCAGGGGCAACAGTTCTCCTAGTAAAAAAGTTAGTCTTGAGCCCTGTTATAATAATCAAACTGCAGTCAAGTAGTTGGTGGTGATGCACCTTTAAGTTGGTTTGCCAACCACTATTAAAAACCAAAAGAAGAAAAACATGCTGTTGTCCATTCCAGCGTGGCCTCATGCTTACAACACACAGCCTGGGTTGTATTTTCTTACACCATAGTTCTTCAAGGTTTTCGGCAGAAGTTCTCATTTTATTTTGCTGTCTTTGCACAAATATGTGGTTGCATATTTTGTTTTGCGTTGCCACTTGATGTTCGATGTAAAATCTGAAGCGTTAATTAGCACCGTTTTGAATATATTTTGAATTTTTCTCTCATAGCTATGATGTGCTTGTGTATATAATGCACTGTTCACGCGGAATTCTTCTCAGTCTAAGCGGAGAGAGAAAGCTGGAGCTGCAGTGTTAATGCACACACGTTGCCATGTCAAATCGAGACAGTCTCGCTCCATAATTAAACAGACATCACCATTTGCTTGGATATGACAGGAAACATGTCTACCCTGGATGTGGAGTGGTCTTTGTTTGTGTGTATCTAAATATATAATACATATATACATTTTTAAGAGAATATAAGATGTGCAACCCCACAACAGAGCTGTCTCGTCAGGAAAAAAAGTGCCAATTATATGATTAAAGCTGTCTGTACCACTGACCTTTCTGCATTAGCTCCGTTTGCTATTACACTCAATCAAGAAAGGTCAGCAGCAAACGTGGATCCAATTTAAAAACAACTTGTTCTAACCCATGTAAAATGCATTATGCATTTATATTTTCCCGCTCTGACCAAAGTGAGTTTGCATTGTGACATTTGCTGACCTTGATAGATGAGCAGTTAGGCACACCTTAAGATTGGTACTCGGCTTGTGGGAGTCATGTTTTCTTATTGTCACTATTTGTGGTTGGCACTACAAATTCATTATTGGAAATCTCGCATTGGCCTTCATTTTAAAGGGTAACTAAACCCCTGGTCAGAGCCTGACTCCACCCACTTGTAATATTTGAAAATTGCTGAAAAAGTGGGCAGACCCCAGCGGAGATAGAGGGGGCGAAATAGATGCTAAAACACTCTATCCTGACCATTTTCAATACTCGCAATTCCAACTCCTGACTCGCTACTGTGGTTTTGACGAAACAAGCTGGTTTTTATACTGCCAATGGGCGTAGCTCGTACCAAGAGCGTGGTGAGCTGAAACCTTTCGTATGTCACGAAGAACCGCTAACATCCAATAGGAAAATTCAACTGCAGTAGCCACTGTTCAACCTGAAGAGGGCAGCACTAAGACGTTTTTACACCATATATTGTAGAAAATAAAACATTTTATACACAAATGTCAAAAAAGT
This sequence comes from Cyprinella venusta, assembly GCA_038021265.1. Taxonomy (NCBI): domain Eukaryota; kingdom Metazoa; phylum Chordata; class Actinopteri; order Cypriniformes; family Leuciscidae; genus Cyprinella; species Cyprinella venusta. The sequence continues at coordinate 24,453,624 of CM075863.1, forward strand.
TACTCGAATCAATGACTGGTATTAATAAACATCCATTCTTACGACCATTAACTAAAAAAAGTTGGTTTAGGGTTTAGTTACTCTTTAATAGTGTGATCTTATTGTAAATGTAGACCTTTTCATTTGACCAATAAAGCAACTTTCCATTTAATCGTAGGTAGGGCTGGATGATTAATCGAAAAATAATCGAAACCGAAATTCAGAGCTTATAACCGACGTAGTTTTACCATGTCGGTTATTTCCGCCGACTGTGTGTTAATGTACTTTCCCCTTAAAACACAATTACCGTGTGTGTAGTCACGTAACTCCGCCCCATCCAGTCTGCGACACTGAAGCAACATGAGTCCTTTTCACACAGCGCGTTGATCCCGGGAAATTGCCAGAACAAACACCTTCTGTGTGAACGCAAACATGACCCGGGATTGGTGCCAGATTGGGGACAGAGTAACATAGCCGTGTTCTGTCCTGGAATACACGCTGTGTGAACAAAAGCCGTAATCAGTGCGTGTTGCGTAATGATGGTGCTTAAGCCGGGATCGTCCGCCAGCGTGAAACGGTACATAATGCTCTAGTTTATGATCGAATCAGAGAAAAAAAATGCACAAGTGTGGTTTCTCGAGAAAGAAATCTAGTATAAGCCTTGCCAGTGACATGAGAAAAAAAAAATAATCGAAATCGAGGTAACTTGTTCGATTAATCGCGATTATGAGTTTAGCTAAAATTGTCCAACCCTAATCATAGGTATATTTTCTTTTGCTTAAGTTCTTTTTTTTTCTTTTCTGATCTAAACCAGCACTTGACGAACAGTGATGTTTTTCTGTAATGACTAAAATCTTTTTAAAATGGATACTTTACTCAAAAACGAAAATGCTGTCATATACCCAGCCTCATGTTGTTCCAATCTGTATTCCTTTAGTCTTCTGTGGAAAAGACAGAAGACAGATTTAAGGCACTTCACTGTCAGAAATCCAAAAATACAGTCTATTAATAAACAACGCTTTTTGTGGTTTTCATTTGCTTAACACAGAAAATGAAAAAAAGAAAATGGGGTAGAAAATGATTTTAGGATATTGCTCTCTTCTATTTACTCCTAGATTCTTAAGAATGCCTTTTAAATGTTGTATGTTATATATTGAGGGAATAGTTGATGTGAAAGAACATGGTTGATCAATTGCTCAATGTGATCACAGAAGTAGATAGATGAGTTTCACTTTATTAGTCTACAAATGTTATTCACCCTCGGTGTGCGTCATATAAGAATTGAATATTTTCATATATCCAGATGATATCCCTCAGTGTTATGAAGTTAACAATGAGTTATTGGACTCTGTAGGGAAAATGGTTGTGGCTTGATTATGTTTTGATTGGATTTTGTTGAGAGACAAAAAAAAAAAAAAAAAAAAAAAAAAAAACTGTTTGTTCATGTCTGTGCTCATAATTTATAGCTGAATCATTGTTTAGACAAATGCACAACCGTAGTAGAATATTTATTGCAGATCTTTTTACAATGGTTTATGAAATTCATATTGTTGCAATGAGACAAAATATCTCATAATTAGTCTTTGTGAAGTCTTTATAATTATATAATGGGATAATGCACACAGAGTAAACATTCCAGCTGTGGTGCAGTGAATGAACCATCAATGTTAATAAGTGATGAGTTCAGTGCTGTGTGTTGGTGGGGGTGGAGAGAAACGAACAGACCGACAGAAGAGCTTGAGACACACTGCTGAATGAAAAACGTGAATAGGGAGACACTCAGTGGTGGAGATCTAATAATTCTGAAAACTGAGATTCAAGCTTTATTGGCATGGTACAAAGTTGTAACCTTATACAAACATGCATTTAATGCAATCATAATAATTAAACAAATAAAAGGTAGATGATGATGATAATAATGTGTTTCCTTAAATAATATATTTAATAATCATTTATAGCCTTTCCTCCATGTTGATAGGTGGCAGCAGTAGAGATGCACCGATTGACCGGTGCGTGACCGTAACCGGCCGATAATCACGTGACTGGCCGGTCAGTCTGACATATGGTGATTTTATGCTGGTCAAATGCACTCGGGCACCGCATGATTAACGTCACACAGTAGCCTATCACATGCACACGGAACACACATGTAGGAAACCATGTGAATTAGGGCTGTTTCACCCCTTATTTACACCGCAAGCTGTAAACTTTCGTAAGTTTTACCTTTCACTGTGAAGATCTAAACATATTTAGATATACAGGAAATCGCAATGGAAGACGATTTCGATATATCTAAATATGCTTAGTGAAAGGTAAAACTTCTGAAATCTCTGTGTAAACAATGAGTGACGGAGACGCGCAAGCGATCACTTCCGGCGGAACGTTGGACATGATTCAGTTGGACATTGGACAACTGATTCAGATCAGTTGGACATGGCTGTGGCAACACAAGGTAAAAACGATATAAATACTGTTCATTTTCTCACAGAAACCGCTCGTTTCATGTCTTAGGCCATCAATGTGTACTTACATTAACGAGTCATTAAATCATGTTTGATTTTGACTTCTTTGTGCATGCTCTTTGACATGGACCCCCATACCTGCATTACATGACTGGCAGACAACAACGGTTTGACCGAAAAATGTCAAAATTGAAAATACTGTGGAAACAAAGACACCTACAGTACATCTTGGATTTTCTTGAGGTAAGCTAAAACATATCAAAAATTAATTTCAAAGTGAACTATCCCTTTAAACTCTTTCAAACTTAAACTGTCCTTAAACTGGAAATCCTCGGGTTCCGCTTGTAGAAACCATAGGTATAATACATTGATGCCTAGTTAGGGTCTGATTCAGTGGGCCGCTAGATGTAAGCTGCTAATAAGATCTATGTTTAGGACTATGATACAATATCTTGCACACCGCTGTTGTGTCGTTCAGTCATCATTGTTCACGATTATTGATTGGCAAGTACAGAAAATTCCCCCAAAATACGATCTACTAAGGGAAGCAGGCTTTGGGACAAACAGAGAAATAAAACAAGGATCAAAAGAGATAGAGAGAGAACTTTGCGACCAACTTGGGGCCTTATAGCTCAGTAGCAATACGTTACAAGTATTATAGGTCAGTAACAATACTTAACATATTATAGTAATTTCAAAATGTTTATTGGAGTTTGATTATATTGTGACAAATTTAGTGGCACTACTATGTGCCTAATCCTGACCTAAAATGGTCAACAGTTCACCTTATAAGATGATATGTGTGTGTGTTGTGTGTGTTATTCTTTCTCGGAATTTAAACAACCACAAGACTTGATTTTCTTTTTCCATGAACTGATCAGGCACCGACATGAGCAGCTGGGGTCTTAATTTAGTATTTTATACTTGGATCTGGCATCCAAAACCATTTTAAAATTTGTTGTTGCAAATTCAGGCCTTTTGGTATACCTCAAATTATGAGGCAGAATATCATTAGTGAAAATCTATTGTTTGAGTTTTGGCTGGGTAGATATGGTTATATTAGCCCCTACTGGTGGATGCCATAACAACACCATCATGGAGTTGTTCGGACAGCCATCAAATGATCAAATGTAGGTGTATATTTTGACAATTTTCTTTTTTTTAACATAAAATTACATATTTATTCACTATTTATTGTATTATAGTTCTCTTACTAGAGTACTCTCATTTTGCGTAAGCTAGCTTATACTATGGGAAAATCCATTTTCTAGAGAATACCAAAGCCAAAAATTCTTTAACTTTGCATTAATTTAAAATGCATTGTTGCACAGAGCAAACCTAGGCAAGTTAGCTTGTGAGCATCGCCTCCTGAGTCCCCCACCTCGTTCACGGCCAGCCAGTGGCCTAACGCTCCCGCTGTGCAACACGAGTTCGACAGGGACAATGCTGAAGAGGACAGCTGATCTCTCATCGACTCTATAATTTTTTTTTTCAAATGCTTAAATGCAGCATGCCAGAAATAAATACCTAGGGTACCAAATCATATGAGGTACAGTATAAAGTCTCTACCTCTGTAACAATATCAGCTCAAAAATATTAAAAAAAAAATATTCTAACAGCTGATAAGCATGTTTAAACATTATGGCTAGCTGGACCAGTTGGGAAGCCTTGTCAAGGCTTCTACAAACTTGGCCAAGGGGTCCAGAGGTACCACAGACATACCCGTGGTGGGGCAGCAAGGTAGATTACAGGGCTGGCTCTGGAAGGCCTGTAGGTGGCCTGAAGTGGGTCTGAGTGTGCGGTCCAACACTTGCCTTTCTCTACGTGATTTGTGCGGTTCCCAGTGCATGACCGGGTCCTCGAACAGCACCCAGCTGCCGGCTAGCAGTACAAGAGGGGGCTGAGGGGTACAAGGCTTTGTAGAGTTGCACACTGCCAGACTGGCCCTCTTGGGACCCAGGAACAGAGGAATTTGCTCTTTCTTTGAAAATGTGGGTACCGCTGGCTCCGCTTTTTTGGGAGCCAGCATCGGAACAGACACACACTAAACAAAGAACTCCACCTGGCCCTTCTCTGGGGAGGGAGTAGATCGGTAACCATCTTCAAGTGCTCCTTCCTTCCTCCATCCCTGAGTGGCCCACTCAGGAATGCTGACACTGAGGCCTTGGTGGAGGCTGCTGCGGTTGCCCAGCGGGAGCCTGGTGGACCTGAAGCAGTGCCATGACATACAGAGGGGAAGCTGTTTGCCCACCGGCTTTGTAAGCCTTCCCCGTAAGGACGGACAAGAACTTACAGGCCTTAGAAGGGAGACGAGGATCCCCTTCCATGAGGTAGCGGTCGCTGAGAACCCGCCCCAAGAAACCAATCATCTAACCGAGACTGTTCGAAACACGGCGGAGGGTTCCACGTGAGCCCGACTGCCTCAGCAACCCTTTTTTAGCAATGCTGCCATCTCTGGAGCTGGATCTCTCCTGAGGGAGAAAGTATAGCCGAGTCGTCATTTCCAGAGCCCAGCTCACCCTCCGAAGCAGCAATGGACGTCCTGTCCTCTGGGGGGACCCTGAACAAAAGGGCTGGTCAGTCCACTACAGAGGGACCAGCGCACTCATCGGGGAGCTCTACCAGCTGCCATGCGAAGGAGGATTGAGGGACTCACGGGGCTTTGTCAGGCGGGGAACCCCTCACTGTGTTCCTCAGATCACCCAACCCACATGGCACTCTAGTCTTCGTCTGGGAAGTTGGCCCTGAAGAAACACTGGAGCGGGGCATGGGAAGGGGTACTCCACTTATGCGGACGAAGGGGAGTCTCGATCTCAACACGAGATGGTAATATTCCTGCAATGGGAACATGAGCCATCCACAAAAGCTGCTTTAATATGCTTTAAGCCCATGTGATGCAACTATTGTGACCATCAGAGGGGGACAGAGCCCTAACACACCCAGAAATGCACGGATGGAATGGCATTTTGATAAAGATGCAAATGCACCTGTGTTTCTGTTTCAGGAAATGGGACCCATCACCAGTGCCGGAGGATACAGGGGAATGACCACGGCAACACTGACTGTGAGACTGTAACAGTAAAACATTCACTTGTTCCCCCTCTAACCAATGTCAACAATCAGACATTTTAATGCTGTTAAAACAGCAGTTGAGAGTTCAAAAACTTGCGATCACTGCTGCACTCACGCTGTATAAGCTACCAGCACTGGGAGAGTCTTCCAGAAGAACACAGACACACTCGGTCGTACACAACAACACTCTTCAGAGACATCGAACAGCAATCGAGTCCTAAGCGAAAGACAACTGGTGCTTGCATCCACTTCTGTAACATACCCGCTTGTTACACTACTTGACTACGTCGAACGGGAAGGGACTGACTACGTCGAACTGAAAGGGAATATGAGCTTCGAAACCAGGGGCACTTTTATCCTGTTAGACACTGGGAGAGGAATAGATATTTAATGTGGAAACACGTCCTCTTGGCCAGTGTTAGGAAGGAGATAGAGACAGGCTCTTCTGCCAGTGATGAATGGAGCGTTAAAGAGCAGAGCTGAAAAATGTGCTTTGGGGCTGTCTACTTTTCAGAAGAGGAGATCGTGAGAGGCAGAGGAAGAAAGGGAGGGAGGAGAAATGCAGGCATGGAGTGGGGGAAAAGGGCTTGAGAGGGTGTTGTTGATGATACCGTTAGGAGACTCGCACTTCATAAATTACACTGAAGCAGCACCTCTCATACAACAGGGTGATGAACTGGCACTGCCTCTGCTCTCTGCTGGGGGAACTAACTTTATCAATTGTTAACATGCTCACACTTTTTTCATCATCTTTCTGTTTATTTATTATTTAATTAAAAGTGTGCATGTCTTCTATGCATCTGTTTTCATGTGTCACTTCACCCATTTGCTAGGGACACTTCACCCATTTGCATTAAGCTTTGTATCTTTAGAAACCCAGTCATATTTTTGAATGGTCATGGTTTATTCCCTTATTTTCCCCTGAGATGGGAGAAATAAGGATTTAAGTGTTTTACTTCCTGCTTATTATGTCGTAAAAATCGTCATTTTGCATTTTGGACCCACTCGCACTACAGGCCTATTGCAGCTCACGGGGTGGGACTTCTCTTCCAGATACTGAATCAATATCAGCCATCTTGTTTGGAAGCTAAGCTAACAAGCGCTGTGGAGATAAGAAGTATCACAATGACGGAAGAAGCTAAACATGATATGGAAGAAGAGGATTTTGAAATTCCGCCACTCGAATCCGATGTTCGTGGTTATCTTTACGATCCGCAATATAGTGAAGAGCAGCTAAGGCTGATGGAGAAACCGGAGGCGGCTGCACACTTCAGATGTGCACAGTTCACCATGATGTTATTGAAATTCTTGAAAAATGATTGGAGATCAAGAAAAAAAAAGTTACAATATTTGCTACTGGTCACAGACTTTTAGCCCCAATGGATTAAATCACCAGATTTTCACATTCCCTTATTTAGTTTTCAACCAGTTCGTCCAGAGTTGTAACTGAACTGGTTCAACTACTTTCATTGTCTTGTTTTATTGTCTTCACTTCTAAGTTCAGCAAGAATTTTCTCGGCAATCCACGTTATGTATTTTTCACACTGGCAGGGAGTTGCGTGGATGGAGTCGAGGTGCTGGCGCTCTGTCAGAAGTGAGCTCCTGGGGAATGGATAACCATGTACATTAAGTGCTCTGCCAGTCTGTAGTCTCTCGGCTGCACAGCGGTACTTTTGTTTGATGGGACGTGTCAAGGAGACCACACAACTACGCTCTTTGAAACGAGTGATGGAAAATTGAATTCTTCACCATATGTGGCATGCTCTTGCTTTAAATGGACGCTTATTGACGCCTCCGCATGGCGGCCCCTGATGACTGGTCCTCGGTCTCGGTCGATATTATCAATCAGCATGCCATACAACCATTTCTCAGGAATTAACAGTACAGTACAACTATAGCTCCGCACAGAGCGCATTCTACTCACCGTGTAAATCATCCGTTTAATAGTCATTGTATCACATTGGGCTGTAATTGGATTTCTGCACGGTTACAGTCTCAGTTGACAGAAAATGTTGAGAGTCCATAAAGATTTCAGATGCTGTGACATCTAAAGGCAGGCCCTCTGCAGTGCTGTTCACCCACAATGTCTGTTAATCAATACGAGGAGGCAAAGCCGTCAACATGAGCGATGGGAAAAATTCAAGCTGCTTACGTTACTGGTCTGTGCTTTTTCGGTTGGACTTTTTCCACTGACGTTAAAAAAATAAATGTTTTTCACTTGATTCTCTCAATAAAAACCTCAAATATGCAGGTCATCCCTTCAAAATGAATTCAAATAAATCATCCTAAACTGAAATTGTAGGCTCCAGATATTTAGAATCTACACATTTGCCACCTTTTTAACAAGAATGAAGTAGATCTTCAAAACTCATTGATTAGCTGTGTACAAACTGAATTAGACAAAATGTATGGAGTTGATTTAGATTTTATGACAAATGCAATTTTACTTTCTTTAAATATATTTAAAAGTGGAAATAGGCACAGAGCAAGTTTGTGGAGGGAGTTTGCAAGAGGGACAATGGGCATGCAAGAGGATGCTATGTGCGAGTTTTAGTTTTTTGCGAGTTTTATGCGATCGAGGGCTTCAGAGTCAAGATACCTTTTTAAAACATATTTTTCTTTGACCTTCCTTCCACACTAGGGGTGGTAATCTCTAGGCACTTCACGATTCGATTCGATTACGATTACGATTTAGAGTGCTGGGATTCAATGTTTTTTTTGTGTGTGTGTGAGACTATAAATACTTTGCTTTAAAAGTAAAAAGTAATGACCCATAAAGAATTAATGTACAATATATTTTATTAACATGGCAAAGAACCAACAGGAAAATAAATGTGTGCCTTAACTAGCAGCATAGTTGTAGTACATTAATAACATAACAACGACCGGTACAGCCGAGTGTTTTTCTTCGTCTGGGTGGAAACGTGTCATATGGGTTCTCATATTTGTCGCTTTTCCAAAATATTTTAGTTTTATTCTTCAAACCGTACGACTAGTGTGTCTCTTGTCCAGCTCCTTTCCCCCTTCAACTTCAGAAGCCAAAATATTTCCACACGTCAGCTTTTAATGAGGTTGTTTGGATTTCGTGCTCAGCCATCGCATCTCTGTAATGTGCACACCACAGACGGTCCGGGTACTGCAATTCCGCGCTTCAGAGTTCCGTCTTTCGCGCTCCGTCAATATGATGTTATTATAAATATATAGATATGTAAATAAATATAAATAGAATAGAAAATAGTTGTTGTTAGGGATGCTCCGATCAGGATTTTTGCAGCCGATACCAAGTACTGATTTCTTTATCATGGTGATCGGCTGATACCGATACCGATTCCGATGCTTAATTGACTTAATATAAGACAAATAAACAAAATGGAACAGTTTAATGCAGCCCATAAGGTTTATTTAAACATTGTCCAATACTGTGGAGGACAAAATAAACATGTAGTCTCCTAAAATGGAGAAGTCTGATGTAACTTAAACATCATCCAATACAAGTCTGAGCAGGACAAAATAAAGCTGAGTGACAGTTGGATTACTAGTTACCATTGCCTTTTTTGCAGTTGCCAGTTTTTCATATTCGCCATTCGTCTCGTGGTGGCTCGTTCTTAAGTGACGAATCAGGTTCGTTGCATTAAATGTTTTGGACAATGCTCCTCCACGTAAGATTTCTTTGGAAAATACACAGCAAATAGCAAATTTTTCATTTTTTTTTCCCGAAACATCGTAGTAGTTCCACACCGGCGAAGACATGACTGCGCGCCAAATAATTTAAGTCCCCACACATTTATACGTCCTCTCACGCGTTGACGTCATCAAATCGCGATTGGTTTGTAAGATCGGCCAAGTTAGTGAGTACCGATCGAGTCATAAAATGTTATTATCAGCCGATACCGATCTCCGGCCGATCGATCGGAGCATCCCTAGTTGTTTTTTTTTTTTTAAATCGATTTTTGACATTTGTGAATCGATTCAGAATAGATTTTTCCCTGAGAATTTTATTTATTTTTTTTGTCCTGAGAACCATGCACAGATTAGGAAGGTTAATCGGTTAAATTTTTGGTTTAAATTGACTAGTTACACCTGTATTTCCAGAGCGGAAACTTAGTTAAGCAGTTTTGTAAGTGGGCACACACCGCCTTAGAAAGCTTGCATGATATTTCGCCTTACCTCTGCCAGAATTCAGATGCTCAACAGCTGTGGAAATTATGCTGGAATATATTCCTATATTGGCTTCATGGTAATCATGGAATGAAGCTCTGGCAAGTGGAGGCCAGAAACATGGAGTCTGAAATGATGTCTCTGTCTCCTATGGTAAACAAGCCAGCACGCATTCATTAAAGTGCTCTCGGCTGGGCTTCAAATGCGTATTGACCAGCTGGGAACAAATAGGAACCATTTCCCTCTATGAACTGACAGCATTTGTTCCAGTTTAGGATTGATTCTTCGTCATGGTTACCATCAGAGGTTGGGAGGGAAGAAAAGAAACTGTGTTATCGCAATAAAATTGATTTGGAGTTAAAAAAAATAATACTTATCTCTTTCTGGCAGATTGAGACCGCAGACAGCAGAACGTACCACCCATGTGGCCAGTTCACTGGAAATATGTGATGTTTGAATGTGTGTAGTTCAAAGGTGTACAACTATTCGTTTATATCATCGCTGTTGTAGGAATAGACAGTGCCAGCCACCAATAACCTTTAGCATGCAATACCACCTTGTATGAAGGTAATAGACTGAACACAAATGACATCACCATTTTCACAGTTCACAGTAAACAGCCCCTTAATCATTTTGCTGTGCTCCTGTAATTTATTAGTTATTTTGATTTGAAATATTAATCTTTATTTCAGTTTTAATTTTAATTATTTCAGTACAAGTTGGCAACTAGCTGAAAGATTTTTATTTTATTTTTATTTTTAGCCAACATGTATATTTTGTTTAATAGTTTTAGTTAAAGGGATACTCATTTTACAACTCCCCCAGAGTTAAACATTTGAGTTTTTACCGTTTTCGAATCCATTCAGCCGATTTTCTGATATTTAGAAGAATATCAGTAACCAGAGAGTTTCTGGTTTCATTGACTTCCACAGTAGGAAAAAATATATGGAAGTCAATGAGACCATGCCACTTACCATGGCAATTTTACTACTACTTATAGGCTTACTAATCTCTTTTAAAAAGGCTTTTACATCCTTTACAAAGAAACATTACATCCTCTTTTAATGATTGTCTGTTTATAAAAGCGACCAAGAAAAATTTGCGTGTTCAGTGGATATAAGCTAATTTAAATTTTTATCGTGCATGTTGAGCAAAAGTTCAGTTATCAAAATTCTGAAATTTAAATTCAAAATTTGAAATTTTCAAAATTTCAAAATTTAAAACTTATGTATATTTTTGTTTATACAATTTTTATTCATATTATATTATTATTAGGTCCATTTATTAATTTAATTTTACAGGACTCTTTATGGCTATATTCCTGTATTTATATAGGCTAGGCCTAATTTGTAATTCGAAATGCATTTCTGTTTGGAAAATGTTGTTGTTGGTCTTTAGTTCTTTTGGGGGCAAGGCTGTGGTCTAAGCTAAAAGTGAAATACAAATACATGCAGATTTTTTTTTTATTTTTTTTGGAGCGAGCGGAGGGGTGATTTGAGTGGAGCATGAAACAAACTGCGTTTAGCGCTGAGCGACAATAAGTGGAGCAGTCTGGTGTGGCTTTGAGCAGGGGAGCGGAGGGGTGAACAGTTCCATGAGCGAGGAGATGAGATTGTCAATGCTCCTCTCCACTCATATGCTCTGGTTTAAGTACATCAACCCTGCACGTTTCTTTTATACAAAATTGGTTACATTTTGAAAATATAATTTGCATCTTATTAAGAGGTAATGGTCACAAATCTTTTACAGTAGATGAACTGTAAATAGTACAGTTACTCCACAAAATCAGTCTAGGACATAAGCCTACAGCTCATTCACTACAAAATAACAAAAATGCATGTGCATTAGTGATGCACGATATATCGGCCGCTGATATAACATCGGCCGATATGGTCAATTTTGTACACATCGGTATTGCTCCGATGTCAAAATAGGGTCACTCATTAGGTCATGGGACTGGGACGATCATGGCAGAAGCTTAATTTTGTGCTCATGTGAAACAAGACGTCATGGCTGGACAATTCCATGTTTCTATTCACCCTGGTGTGCTAAAAAAAGGTAAATATTACTAACAATATACTTCAGGGATATTTCACTCGAAAAATATTCTTGGGGTCATTCTTCAGAGGTTCAAGATTTAGTTGTTCCATGTCAAAGAAAAAGTTGTTCCATGTTTTATCCCTCATTGTGACAACTAACTTCCGCCACTCCCACACCATACACACGTCTGTCCGGAGACACTTGCGTGAGAGACACTTACGGGCTAGTGAAGTATGTACGCAATTTCCCGTGAAAACCATCCCACCTGATATAAAATATAAACACTTATAATGGGACCACTTTTATTATTATAAAAAAATAATAATAAAATAAAAAAGTCATCTTTTAAACGTTTCTTTAAAATTAGTTGTTTTTAAAATATAATTTTAAATGTAAAACATTTTTTTTTCAGATATTTAATCTATAAACTGTTAAAAGCAGAACTTGAATGTTTCCATTGTTTCTCTACTCTTACCGTCCATAAAAACAGGGTGCTTGTCAAACAAAGCATCTGATACAATTCAAAATGTATCTTTCTTCTACCTCTTTGTGCTGACACTGCAGTCTAACACCACAGTTTTGCAGATAGACAGAATATAAATTGAAAATTTGTGTTGCATTCCTCTTCAGACAAGGGAAAGGCACTTTTTTTCATGACTTCTGAAATGAACTAATGTCATTTGTAGAGCGGGCACTCAAAATTTCAGTCTCACTGCATCCTCGGCAAGTCCACATGCAGCAGCTGAGGAGATGAAATGCAGTATGCCTCCTAAACTTGTTATTGTGGTAAACCACAACAGACACAAACCATCAGTGTCCTCTTATCTAGTCCATTAGAAGATGTGTTCCTGCTTTCAGTACATGGCGCAGCTAAATTGAAGTCTGACACTGTAAATGAGACTAACAGAGCTTACTCAGTTTACTCTTTGTTCTCTCTCCGCAGTTGTTGCAGTTTCAGTGATACTTGTAAATTGAATCTATTGCTTGTAATTGGCTGCCTTTTGTGTTATGAAAATAGTTTCATGTGTTCAGCGCTCATTAAAATGAATATCGCCTCAAAAAATAAATAATTTGTCATCATGTCACCATTTACTCAACCTCATGTTGTTCCAAACCTTTAATTTTTTGTTGAGGAGGACAAAAGAAGAGTTTTAAGGAATGTAAACACTATTTCCCGGTATTCTGAAGCCATACGCTCTGTTTTTTTTTTTTTTAGTTAAAAAAATACAAAAGATTTCATGGAAAAAAAAGGTTCATGGCTTCCACAAAAAATATTAAGCAGCACAACTGTTTTGAACATTGACCATACACTCTAAAAATTGCTGGGTTGTTTTAACCCAACTTTGGGTCAAATATGGGCAAACCCAGCCATTGGGTTAAATTTTAATTACATTTTTAACCCAACGTTTGGGTTTGTCCATATTTGACCCAAAGTTGGGTTAAAACAACCCAGCATTTTTAGAGTGTAAAAAGAAATGTTTCTTAAGCAGAAATCATCATCTTAGAATAATTTTGAAGGATCTGAAGGACACTGAAGACTAGAGTAATGATGCTGAAAATTTTGCCACAGTTATAATATTGTTGTAATATTTCATAATATTAATGTTTTATTTTAATCAAATAAATGGATGCAGCATAAGAAACTTCATTCGACTCCAAACCTAAAGTAGTGTTTATAATAAACCCACTCAAATTAAACTGACAATCTTGTCTTTAAAATATTCATTGACTGGCTTTTGTATGAAAAAGAGCAGCTTAGACATTCTGCTAAATGTCTTCTTTTGTGTTACATGCAATATAAGAAAGAAATAAGGTTTGAAAGGACATAAGGGTGAGTAACTGTTATTAAAAAAACAACAACAACAATGTGAAGTGTCACTTTAAAGGGTTATACTTTTTCAAGGTGTCTGTGTTACAGTGCAATTATGCATTTAAGTAATGTGTAATAATAATTAAATACATGTACTTCCTATAGAGTTAGGATTAGGATTTTGTTTAGGACTAGTTGCATGTAATTATGCATATTTTATAGTTTAAAGGAATTGACTCGTACTCGTATTAGGACATATTAGGACTCGGACTTATTCCCGAGTCCACTTGAGTCCCATTCAAAATATGTCATGATTATTACTGTATGTTAATATTTATTTAAAGGGTAACATTTTATTTGACAGTGTCATTGTTACAGGCTACAAGTAGTAACTGTAGTAATAACCAGTGTTAACCAGATAATAACCAGAGTCGAGACCAGCTCACTCGAGTCCGAGTCAAGGCCAAGACCATAAAGGGTGGAGTCCGAGTCGAGACCGAGATCAAATAGAGTCGAGTCCGAGTCGAGACCGAGACCAAAGACAGTCGAGTCCGAGACGAGACCAGAGAGGTTGGATAACCTAAGGTTGGGTCTCAAACCAGACTGTATCTTCAAGAATATGTAAAATATTTGGTAATAACAATAAAATTGGCACCATACTCAAACAGTAAACCAAATACACCATCATGTACACTGTAATGGAAAAAAAAGGCCACATGGTGGTGTAAATGTAATTTTATTATATTATGACTTAAAATTATTACAATCAGTAAGTGCTCTTTCACATAACATTACTCCACACAAATTCTGTGTGGATCTTATATGCAAACTGAATCATGGATGATAAGGCAGACATTTTCAATACATAGTTCAATCACATCTCACCTGGGTCCTGCTGCATTTGCGCCCCGCGAACATTATAGTCTCAAGTCATGCACAGTTGCGCACAGGAAAGTCACCAATCATTGGATGTTTCAATCAAACAACCATTTAAACTCTCCTGAAGCCATTTATGTTGACTTAACATTTCACGGATGTGATAACAAAAGCACATTGTGCGTGTTTGATTGCCCATCGTGCAGCAGAGGGCAGTAGAAGAGCATAAAAGCCTGAACATATCACATCTTCCTGCTTATCTCACATTCTGGAAGAAAAAAAAAAAAAAAAACATCTCGTCCTGGCAGAGGTGAGGAATGAGATTGTTCAAACGTGGATGTCACACTTTTCAAAGTAGCCCATATTTATGATGTCAGCGGGGTGAAAGAGACCCTTTTGCTTCTTGTGTTCGACAATATCAAATGTGTCTGCGGACATTGAATTAAAGAGGGGAGGGGGCTGTTTTGGAGGATGAGAAAAAAAAGAAAAAAGAAAGCAAGCATTCGCCTTGATCTCGTCAAAGTGAGGGTTCTGGTGAGTCATAGCTGAAGAGCCGGTGATGCTCGTCAGGAGGTGAACAGATAACCAAGGGCTGCGTCAGGCGAGAATGAATCTAAAGACGAAGTGTAAATTACCCCATCTCTAAAAGAGATGAAAGACAGGACTGGAGAAATCTGAAATTGGAACTTAAAAACAGAAAAGAGTGGGGAAAAGGTGATGAATGGCAAACAGAGATTGACTGTTTCCAGTGCTTCATGCACTGTCGACCCCCCCTGTGGCAGGTGGGCTCATTTCCATAAAACTCTTCTGCCTTCGTCTGACGAGAGAGAAAACATCTAGCACGGCTCCAAAGCAGGACAGAATATCAAGATTCCCAGGATGTCTCGCAGCCATTTCTTTATCGCTGCTTACCGCTTGCGTGTCGGCACGCATAAATCTTTATGAATACATTTGCGGCAATATTTTTCCCCTGATACGACGCATGTCTTAATTCATTGTATCCTGACAATCATTGTAAACCATCATCCACCATTTTTATGATCAAATTAAGAGCACATAATTAGTTTTCCTGCACTATTTGAATCAATTTTCTGAAGTCACGTGAATACTGGGAATCACAGCTAACGTGGAATGTTCTTTGAACTTTTGCCAATTCTGATAAATCGATGAGCGAGCGTTCTTCCAGTAACCTTAATTTTCATTCAAAGTTAGAATGATGTTCTCAAAATGTTAGCATAAAACTGGACATTTTGAATGTTCATTGAACATAACCTAATGGCAACGAAGACGACTGATCCTAAAACAATAACTAACCATGTCCATGTTATATTAAGACTGTCCTACCCTATCTCACGACCAGTTCGTACGAATTCGACGAATGATTAAAAAGTGGCTAATTCGTATGAATTCGTACAAGTGAGGTCGTACAAATTAGCCACTTTTTAATCGTTCGTCGAATTTGTACGACCTCACTCGTACGAATTCGTAAGAATTAGCCACTTTTTAATCATTCGTCGAATTCGTACGAATTGGTCATGAGATAGGGTAGGATTTGTCTAAACCCACGTGATGGGTAGGTTTAGGGGTGGGGTAAGGGGTAGGTCATTCGTACGAATTTATACGAATTGGCCAATTCGTAAAATATGTACGATTTAGCAAAATCGTACTAATTTGTACGAGTGAGGTTGTATGAATTGTTCCGAATTAGCCACCTCGTAAAATTCGTACGAATTCCCGTGAGATCAGGCTGGACTGTCAGGCATTGAGCAGGACACTTCTCTCACCCTTACTGTTGGCACAAAACTACAAAGTCATTGTCAAAATGTGTTTATGTTGCCTGAGTGAAATGCATTAACTTATTTATGGATATAAAACCACGTTATAAGGCCAGTTATTTAAAGCCCTGTATTCATCAAATGTATTTGCTGCTTGTCTTGAGTACATAGAGAATATTGCATATGTTGTGTCCTTCATAATCTATTTGGTAAACAAAACAATATGCTCAAACAGCTGGAGTGACCTGCATCGGGACGCTATTGATTTGTGATTACTGATAACCGATCTGGAGGCAGGACGATATTGACGCATGAGGTGTGACATGTGCCCCCTATTGGGAAACAGATTCATACCCAACTTACCTGGGTCAATGGGTTCCTAATTTATAATAGTCCATTGCTGTCTGTACTAATTGAGTCACAGATCACTGATGATAAGGACAGTGTTGTGTGCAAAGAAAACAGACGCTTAAGCTTCTGTCTCGCTATAGTGAGTGATTTGGCTTAATGAGGTCGCACCTAATGCATTTTTCACTGCTTGTTGGCACTATTCTAAACGTCAGGGAAAATCATTAAGCAGTTGTTGATTGTTTTAAAATTGTTACCCCATTTTGATGTATGAAATGCATCCTAATTGCATGGTGGATCTGTGCTGCCTTTTCAAATGTGCTCCCCTGGCCCCACTAATATAAAAAGATTGAAAGGAGACCCTAAAATTTCATCTCGGTTGAGGAATTCGAATTGTTTTGTGATCTAGCTGTGGGAAACTCGCAGTGAATTTGTACACAGCAGGAGTCTCTATCAGTAGTGGCTGCACTGGCAGATAATCTGTTTCATTTGTGAGGAGAAATATTGTGCTGTTCACAGAGAGCCTGTCTGTATCTGTTTATAACAGAGGACCACAGAGGTCTAACAAGTATTTCAATGTTTTAAGGTGACAGTTGTGTTATATTTATGGGAATTACGGCTTTTCCCCCTAAATGTCGAAATACAATTTATAATGTGCAAAGATGACCATAAATAAGATATTTGGTGTAAAAGTATAAAGTCTGTGGCACTTTTGACATTTTTTATTTTAAATGTAATTACATTAGACTTTTTGAGTGATCCAATTGCTTATTTGATTTGAACAAACCCATAATGAACATAAACAAGTATGAGTGACAAATCATCATGTTAGAATGATTTCTGAAGGATCATGTGACACGGAGGACTGGAGTAATGATGCTGAAAATTCAGCTTTTCCATTAAAGTAATAAATAACTGTTACGGCTGGTGTGGTAAACAACACAGACGAGTGGGAAAATACTTGAGGAATATTGATCACAACTAGAGACACAAACATAGGACCCAAGGAGAAATACATTAACCATATCAACCGACAGCCAACACTGAACTGAGGAAACTAAGTGGTTAAATTCACAGGGAGTAATCAAGGGGGAACAGAACAGTTGTGGAACTAATTACAAATCATGACAACAGATCAGAACTAATGGTACACATTGTACGATTTCGGGCTGTCCTACACAAAAGATGACCAATCGTGGCTATTTCTGTGGTTGTGGCTCACGAAAGTCGTATGTCTTATAGTGAGAGAGGTTTAAAGACGGCCTTTGTTGCGGTCTTGCGACCAAAGATAGTCAGCAATCATTTTCCGACAGTGCCGGAAATTTAGCATTATCATCTGCTACGACCGTCTACTGACTAGCCAATAAAAATGCAACATGAAATGTCATATTGATCAAAGCTACATGCCACTAAAACTATTTATCTGAGGCTCCATTTGCAAAATTGGCATGGCAAGTTGGCCTCTTTTTCATTGCCATAACCACGTCCATATTCTCCTCTTTTCTTCAGAGCACATAACTTACAATTGCCAAAGTGTGGTTCATCTAACACAGTCTCATCCCAAGACGTCATATAACTGACGTCTTGGGACGTCTTTTGACCATACGTCAACATCCGCCATTTTAGGGTACCCTTTAACGTCAGTTACATGACGATCCTGGGGCGTCATACAACTGACGCTTTACCTTTAACGTCAGTTAGGTGACGGGGTAGGTTTAGGTCTGGGGTAGGGTTAGGATCCGATAATGTCATCTAACCGACGTTTAAGGGTGCCCTAAAATGTTGACGTATGGTCAAAAGACGTCAGTTATATGACGTCTTGGGATGAGACTGCACTGGTTCATTTGGCTCTATCTGTTTACCACTAGAACATGCTGATGACGTTTGATGCTTTTGATGACGTCTTTTATGCTAACTTGCGTCATAGCCAACACGATCGCAAGAGAATTCATACTAATTTTACGAGGTGGCTAATTCGTAACAATTCGTACGACCTCACTCGTATGAATTAGTACTTTTTGCTAAATCGTACATATTTTACGAATTGGCCAATTCGTATGAATTCGTACGAATGACCTACCCCTGACCCCGCCCCTAATCCTACCCATCACGTGGATTTGGACAAAACGTACGAATTCATACGAGTGAGGTCGTACGAATTAGCCACTTTTTAATCACTCGTACGAATTCGTACGGATTGGTCGTGAGTCATAGCGTAGTCATAGCCATATGATTCAATAGGTGTCATCAGTCTACATACAAGTAATAGCAAAGTTTATTAGATCCAGTGTGAGTTGTAATGATCTTATAGGATTGCTGAAATCTCATAAGGCAAAATGGAGACAATGGAAACCAAACTAAAAAAGGATGCACGTAAGAATATTTGAGTATTACATTTGTAATATTTCACAATATTTCTGGATTTACTGTATTTTTTAAATATATATAAAATCACAAACATTTGAATAGCAGTGAACAAGCTGCAACAAAATCTGAGCCACAGAAGCAACAGTATCATGGAAAGTGTGTAGTGACACTTAAAACAGCTTAATAATCACTCAAACATGCCATAAAATCCCCCCACAACACACAAACACCATTGCAATGCACCCTAAAAGGCAACTACTGTATCTCAGAATACCTTAGCAATCGCACAGCAAAGCCTTAGCAACTAGACAACAACACATTGAGAATCCATCATGCAAAGTTTTTGCATTGGCAAGCACAGCTCAACTTTTCATCAGCAAATGTAAATATCGTGTTATTTTTGCATTTCTGGTGCCGCTAGTGGTGCAGAAATGACACCCTTCACCTTGAAGAAGATGATGCCAAATGTAATTACATCAGCATCATCCATCATGCCGCTTCTATAGTCGTAATCCTCTTTTAGCTCATAGAACTGCTCTAATAAATGCCTTGCGTTTCATTTCAACGGCCTGGATGATGCTACTTGTGATGAGAAGTGATTGTCATATAGCAGAATTTGAAGAGCCACAGTAAACTGCACGGTTCAGTTCTGTTTGATTTTTATTCAGGCGGGTCTTTATCATGTCCTCACCTCGTGGAAACTGATCCTAGCATTGGGACTCCGAGGAGCTCGAGTCGCCATGACACGGCGCTCAGCCAGAATCCATATCCACACCACCCCTCCATTTGTCCTCATATCCCGCTTGACACTTTCCATGAGCACAAAAACATTCTCACCTCTCTGACAATATAAAGGAAAAATGCGTTGCTGCTGCCGGCACAATTATAGGCTTTAAAGGAATGTTCTATCAATTAGAGAGATTGAAAAAAAAAAAATACGTTTTAGTTTTAGTTGCGCTATTTAACAAAATTGACTTTTTTTGTTTCAATTTTGTATTGAATGTTATAAATTAGAATTTTTAATTTAATTAAAATTTTAAATATTTTGTATAATAAGCCTACCTCATATACATTTCTCGGTGACGTCATCACTGCCAAGTATGTTTTGTGGTGGAAACTTCATGCTTGCTTTTTTTTCTAATAATCATAATTTTTTCACATCAAGCAAAATCATAGGAAATATTCACCTCATAACATGCTTATTTTCCCCGTGAGATCAGGTTAAAAGTACTGTTTCAGTATGTAATGTTACTTGACACTGCTTTGTAATTAATTTTGAAATCTGCTTGCAATTTCTGAATGAAAATGTACATCCTTTTTATTTATTTATTTATTTATTTTTTTCAGTGTAGGGTAAGGTTTTAGATGGAGAAATTCAGGACTTCAAATTTGTTGGTGAGTTGAGTCTATTTCCTGTGGAAACCTATGATATGGATTTTCTATTTTGAAACGGGTTGAATAAAGCAATAATATAGACTAGAGTATGTTGGCTCTTTAAATTGCAGATATTTGTCAATGGGTCCAGAAACATTGAACTGAGTGTGTGTGTTTAAAATTGACCAAGAGGTCAGGCTAATACGGTCGCTGTACAGTGAGGGCCATAAAACACAGGGCTGATATTGATCCATGTGTGCGTGTCAAACCGTTAGCATGTTTCTTGTCACAGCCGGTATATTAGCTGCCATGCCAGTTGCCTTCATTCACACATTTATTGCAAATCTGAAATCGCAGCAACTTTGGATTGTTTCCAGACACCCAAATGCTGTAAGATCACTGTAATTATCACTCGAGAGCTATGAGCCCTTTGATTTTCTGCTCCAGGATTTTTAAAGCACAGACAAGATGATCAACAGTCTAATTTAGTTCCTCAATTTCACCCATCGAAATGAAATCAACCCAGACAAACTCGATGTGTGAAAATGACTAGAAATCTCAATCTCAAAGTGGATGTACAAGACTAATAAATATCTCACGCCAATCAAGTCAGCTGTGGATATTCCCCAGTCTGTCATTACCAGTCTGTGGGTTGATTAAGAAAATAAAGTCTGGCACTAAAAGTGACCTTTTCGTATTTGCTAAAACTTTCATTCAGATGTGCTTAACATGGCATTATGAAAAGGTCATTATAAGATGGGAGGCATAAATACCTTTATCCTTGATTTTCAGGAACTTAATGAAAATAACCTTTGTGTTCCTCTGCTTTGAGCTTTAAATTACGAAGCCAGAAGTTTCTTAAAGAGACAGTGCATCTGTGTGAGTGCGTGCGAGACCTGCAGAATTGAGACCCATATTTGGGCTAATCGAGTTTGTGTCTTTCGCTGAATGCGAGTACTGGCACGCACAACCCTGGCCTGCTGCCACCAGTGGCCGTGATTGACTTCAATTATAGGCTTTGGGGATTACGTTGACCCGGGGTGGAAGTAAATCGTCTTGCTTTGCATATATAAATGAGCGATTATCAATTCTTTATCTCAGGGTGGCATCACTTCTCTGAACACTGCTGAAGAGAATTGATCAAATGAACATGTTCCAGCAAGCCAAGGACTTTTAAGTAAATAAAGACCAACAATAGTATCAGACAGGTCTCATTAATGCTTCTACTGAGACCTGTGTTAAAGGAAAAGTTTATTATATTTATTTAAATTATTATTATTATTGATACACAATGATGTATTGTCACAAAACAATTGATTTACTGTGTTATTCTGGGAAATTCTGACATTTATTGTTATTGAGGATTATAGGAGATAGTTTTGGGCTAATGGTTTGGGTGAAACTTAGGGGCAAAGTTAACAGTGTAACAACAAATTTTAATTAAATGCAATTACTTTAAATGTAATTACATGACACCAATATGTATGTGCATAACAAATACATTGTATCAAAAGGTTTAGTAAGGCCACCTATAGTGCAACTGTATGTAAACAACACAAGATGTTTGGCGGAATGTCTTCCTGTCAATGAAATTTGATGATTAAGGGACACAAAATAAATAAATAATAAATGTGTTGTGATATTATGTAACACAAGAATCAATGAGGACTGATGTTTTTGAGCAATTTCTTGATATTTTTTTTACATCATTACTTGAAATTTTGGTTGGATTCGAGAGTTAATGAAAGCTATAATGAGCTATAATGAAAGTGTCACTTCTGAACTTGTATGTTGCATATATTCATTTAAAAACTTGTATGTGACTAAACACCTTTTTTAAGTTTAATTTTAACTTTTGAGTGAAGGCAAATGGATGATATTGATGCATTCATTGTGTTTATTTGTTATTTTTGGAGCATGCCAGTAAGGCTGTTATGATTTTCACTGAACAAAAAAGAAATTGCAGAGATATGATTGCAATATTGAAATCATGAAAAAAATAATAATAAATAAACAAATTAATAAATAACAATGCTATCAGTCAGTTATTTTTTACAGTTAGTTTGCTCTCATTTTTGGCCAATAAATTTCACAAGAAGTATGTGCATACGGGGAGAGGGAGGTTTTCAAACACCATCTTCTTTTTGTGGAATCCCCGATTTTTTTTTTTTTTTTTTGGAGACAGGTTGAGCGTGTATCATCCCCATCTGATGTTCCCCCTCCTAACCGCCTGAGGGTGCCCTTTCCCATATACTGAACTATGCTCTAGCTTCTACTTCCTATTTAAGGAGCCTGATTTCCTTTGTTCATTGTGTTTGCTGGTCTGAAATTCTGAGTGGTTTCCCATTATAGATTCTTTCCTTGTTTTGCATCTGCCTTATAATCAACTGTTTACTCTCTTGCATTTAATTGCGTGTTTGGACGGTTTTCTTGGATTTTGACCCTGAAATTTATTGCCTGGCCTACGGCGGTTTGATTCACCCTTTTGCTGCTAATAAATCTCTGCATATGGATCCCTCTGCTCTTCCTGCTTAGTCTGCTATGTTGCAGAGCGTCTCTCTTTCGTCCGGCATGATTTTGTCCGGCAATAGTAGCAACTCACTGAGTTTTCATCGTCTTATTCTTATTTTAATTTAATTACAAGTGACAACTAGAACCATAGTGTAGTATTAACATATCTATATGTGATGCGATCTGGGAAAACCCGTCGGATGTCGCGCTGGTACGTTTTCAGTAAGGTCTATATAGATTCAATGTCAGTTTTTTGTCAAAATTGGGTTTTTATTGAATTATTATTATATAATATCTTGTTTATCATATCTGAATATATCGTGGGAAAATTCATTAGTTTAGTGCAGAAAAATAGCGATTTAGCCCAGATCACATCACTTATTTCAATTTTAAATGTCACCGTCATCGCCAATGTTTGTGTTACCCCTTCTTGCTACAGGCCTTAATCACCATCTGCCCTTTTTTATGGAATTGTGCTACACAGAAAATAACTACTTATCTTAGATGATTTTACATTATCCCAATGGGGGAAAAGAAGTGTACTGTTACTTTGAGCCCAAGATGTTGTACATTCATTTCCCCCACTTTAAAGTATAACAAATCCCATAAAAGCTGACAAGATCACAAGGTGGGTACAAAAGAAGAACTGTTAAAAATCTTCCCTGCAGGGCATTGACGTCAAAGTCTCTGTGTCTGTATCTCAACCCTAAAATGTGTAGGGTGTTAATAGTTTTTTAAGCAGGTGGCAACCCAAGCTAACAGTGCACTGTTATGTCATTTCCTGAGGGGGTGAGCAGAGCCTTGTGTCATCTCCTCCACCGGTGCCTTTATGATCCCTCATGTTCTTGCTTTACTGTTTTTATGTTTGAAGTCCCAGAGATGCCACTGGTGTGTGTGTAAAAATAACAATACTTGAAAATGAATCTCTTATTTTTCCCTTTAAAATCTTTTAATATGTCCCTCTAACACAAGCAAAAGCCAGTAGGCCAATATTATTGGAGATTTTACCATCCGTTGTATCACAAATACTTTTACTATGTGTCATAAAACAGCTATGTCATCTTTGAGAGCCCAAACTTGACCCTCAACTGTAGTGGCGTGGTCCTTGTGAGAGGAGGTGTGAATGGACCAGAGTGCAGAGATGTGTGAGCGGAGGTCAGCGACAGTGTTGTGTTGCGAGGAGTTGATGGAGGCTGTGGCGGCTCTCCTTTAACAGATTACGGCAGGTCTGTGTTACAAGGAAAGAGAGGCAAGGTCTGCAGACCATCCATCACCGGCCTTGTCTATATCCAGCCTTAGTCTGGCTAAGTCGTGTGATAAAGGTGCATGTCAGCTCCCCTCTGCTACTCAACTGCATCCAATCCCTGCTGAAATCCACACTGGGTTCCTGGCTGGTGCACAAATCCACGCTGTTCAGCTCCACCTGCGGCCAACTTTATATACAGTGGAGAGAGGTTTGACTCTCCGCTTTTTCATTCTCTCTTTGACTCTCTTACTTTTCTCTGCTTCTTGTAATTTTTCCCCTGACGGATTAAAACCCCAACTGCGAGGAAACATCCAGCAGTATTTCCCGTGCATATGACAGGACTCACTGCTCGTTGCAAAAGGGCAATTATATAGGCCTGACCTTATTGTGTGGCAAATCCTCTATCAGCTTGCACGCTCAGGGGAATCTCAAATTAATCCTGTCTGAAAGAGTGAAACCCAATCTTGTGTCTCTCTCATGTCATTAATACCAGTACAGTATGTTCTCACTTCATTCAGATTAACTGACTGAATCCTGCATCTTGCTTGTTTGTTGATTCTGCAGCATCTAAAGGTCCCTAGTCATCTCCATTACAAGCCTATTTATAGTTGCTTTTGAGCAGCAACGTGTGGGTTGTCGGAGTATTGAGTCACTGCATTATGTAGTCATTTATTTCTTGCTGGAACAATGCACAAAACATCAATTGCAAACAATAGGCAGCCCAGTGTTGTTCAAAGATATATTGCTGCCATCCCCAGTTCTCGTATCTCTGATATAAATACCAAATTCTTGCATGTAACTTATGCAGGACTACTAGAATCATTTTACTCTCCCTCATGTCATTCCAAACTGGAATTACCAAACCAATCTCACGGGAAAACGGAACTATTTACATATTCGTTCCAATTCGGCATGTGAATCGTACAAAAAAAGGGAAGATTTTAAGAAAAAAAGAACAACATTAAGGCCCTAACCCCACAATGCTTTCTTTCAATGAAATAACAGACTTTTTTTCTGGTGACGTATTTTGAAATTCTCCCATCATTTAATTAACTTAAACATACACCTTGCTTATGTAACCCCTCCACCCGGGTCCTACTCGACCCGCTCCGAGCGGGCCTCGAACCCGGGTATCTGGCATGAGAGTCGGGCGCTCTAACAAGGAGGCTAAAGACTGTAGCCCCTAGCGTCTGTTGCTATAGCGCCTATTGAGATCGGGGAGTGAGGTTTACTTGCACAGCAACTACTAGCTGGCCTCCGTTACACTCACCCCCCTAAACCTCACTCTCATCCGGGTCACGGCACCAATGTAACCCCTCCACCCGGGTCCCACTCGACCTGCTCCGAGCGGGTTGAATAGGCTTTTTTTTTCTTACTCAGGACATATTAAGGATACAAGAACAGTCGAGTTTGCTTCTGTTGGAATTTGTTCAACCTTTTTCATAAAATGACTGGACTAAAACTTCACTCTCATCCGGGTCACGGCACCAATGTAACCCCTCCAACCGGGTCCCAGTCGACCCACTCCGAGCGGGCCTCGAACCCGGTCTCCGGCATGAGAGTCGGGCGCTCTAACAAGGAGGCTAAAGACTGTAGCCCCTAGCGTCTGTTGCTAGAGCGCCTATTGAGATCAGAGGAGTGAGGTTTACTTGCACAGCAACTACTAGCTGGCCTCCGTTACACTCACCCCCCTAAACCTCACTCTCATCCGGGTCACGGCACCAATGTAACCCCTCCACCCAGGTCCTACTCGACTCGCACCGAGCGGGTTGAATAGGCTTTTTTTTTTCCTTACTCAGGACATATTAAGTATACAAAAACAGTTGAGTTTGCTTCTGTTGCAATTTGTTCAACCTTTTTTCATAAAATGACTGGACTAAAATCTCATTCTCATCCGGGTCACGGCACCAATGTAACCCCTCCACCCGGGTCCTACTTGCGGGCCTCGAACCTGGGTCTCCGGCATGAGAGTCAGGCGCTCTAACAAGGAGGCTAAAGACTGCAGCCCCTAGCGTCTGTCGCTAGAGCGCCATATTGAGATCAGAGGAGTGAGGTTTACTTGTACAGCAACTACTAGCTGGCCTCCGTTACACTTACTATCGACTGCCAGTTCACATTAGGATCATCATATTCAGAAAAATACTGTGACGTACACTGATGACCAGTCACAGGTGAAGTGAACATTGCTGATCATCTCCTAACAAGGCCACATATAGAATAGATGCTAAGCAAACAATCCGCTATTGTAATCAATGTATTTGGTGCAGAAATGAGTGACTTTGACACCAAATTGTTATGGCAAGGTGGCTGGAAAAGAGTATCTCTGAAACAGCAAGGCTTGTGGGTTGATCCTGGTCAGCAGTGGTGAGAATTTACCAACAGTGGTCTGAGGAAGGACAAACCTCAACTGGTGACAGGGTGTTGGGCGCTCAAGGCTTATTGATGAAATTAAGGCTATCCAGTCTGAGCCAATAGTTGCACAAGTCACTCAAAATTGTATTGATGGTAATGGGATGAATGTTACAACACAGTCAGCGTGATTTTTGATCCAGGCTTATCCAGGAAGACATGTTCCTGGATAAACATTATTTGAGTCTGGAAAAACATTCGCTTCTGAAAATGTAGTGCTAACCATGTCCCTCTACCCCTAATCCTAACTCCAATTAATCACTAAAATCATAGGAAAAGTGAATAACACTAATCCAGAAGCACCTCACCTTGGTTGTAAGCCTAAACTTGATGTTGAAATAAACTGTCCTTCAAATTTAGCCCAGTCTCATCCCAAGACATCATATAACTGATGTTTTGGGACGTCTTTTGACCAAACGTCAATATTCGCCTTTTTAGGGCCCCCTTAAACGGCGGTAGATGAGGTTATGAGATCCTAACTCTACCCCAGACCTAAACCTACCCCTAAACCTAACCCACGTCAAGTAAAGCGTCAGTTGTATGACGGCCCGGGATCGCCATCTACCGACGTTTAAGGGGGCCCTAAAAAGGCGGATATTGACGTATGGTCAAAAGACGTCCCAAGATGTCAGTTATATGACTTTTTGGGATGAGACTGTGTTAAACTAATGGATTAATTGGAATGTCGTTCTAGGATCAACAATGATGTTATATCTTTAACAAGTTTTACTTGGTGAAATCACATTAAACTAGGGCTGGGCTATAAAACGCTAACGATAATTATCGCAATATAATTTTTACTTGATAAAACCATTTCAAGAGTTTGATAAATGTTTGATAATGTTTATTCGGGAAAAAAGCGGAACGGAACTCATTTGAATCATTTGAACCCATTTTCTGTTACATAACATGGACAGGCGTGTATGTGTGTGGCGTTTACATGGGGAAGTGATGGCACCAGGATGCATTGGGACGACAAGTAGGTGGAGGGTGTCCAATGCTCTGGACAATATTCTGCTGGGAAACTCTGGTTCCGGCCATTCATGTAGACATAAACGTGAGACTTGTCACCTAGCTAAACATTGTTGCAGACCAGGTACACCCCTTCATGATAATGGTGTTCCCTGGTGGAAGTGGACTCTTTAGGCAGGATAAAGCACCCTTGTTCAGGAATGGTTTGAGGAACATGATGAAGTGTTCAAGGTGTTGCCCTGGCCTCTAAATTCACCAGATCTCAGTCCAATTGATCATCTATGGGAAGTGGTGGACCAACACGTTCAATACACCTCGCAACCCTCAGGATTGTTGTCTGATGCTAACCTCTTGGTGAAAGATACCACAGGACAACTTCAGGGGTCTTGTAGAGTACATGCCTCAGTGGGTCGGTACTGTTTTGCCATTATGCAGAGGACATACATCAAATTAGGCAGTTGGTCATAATGTTTTGGCTCATCAGTGCAGTATCAAGCCAAAAACATTAGTTTGGTTGTAGTTTGGATACATGTTAACCAATGGTGCTGCTTGCTGTTCTGTCATTATAAGTCTCTATAGTGCACCTCTCTCTGGTTGATATGGCTCTCCTTGTCATTTTTTTTTTGTTTGTTTTTTTGTCTTATTCTCATACCAAGACATCCGAATGTGGCCTCCACGTGCTTGACATTCAAATAATGCATAGGAACAAGTCATTTTCACCACCACGGGCGCAATACAGTATTTTGTTTGAAGAGATCATTACCTTTTCTCACAGCTTTTTTTTTTTTTTTACCCGGCTTCCTTTCCTGCTCTGTCTGCAATCTGAATGCACAAAACCTTTCCCATCTGAATCCATACCTAATAGGAATATGTAATACATTTCACACCTTTGATCATCTGAAATTGTGGAGATAGAGTATCTATCCAGCGCCATCAAACAGTGCAGCACTCTTATCTTAAAAAGTCCAACAGAGCTGAAAAGAAGCTTTTCATGTCTCTTTTTTTTTCTTCCATACTCGATGCTCAGATGCTGCGTTAGTGCTGAAGGTCAAAAAGTAACATAAGGGCAGTTAACGATTTTTGACATTACATGTAATTGCTGCACAGGCTCTGCTTGAACGTCTGCCGACCTCATTTGCAATTAATGATCATTTGCGGCTTGCAGTTTATGCGTGTTTGTTAAGTTCATAAATCTGCGCTTTTTAATGAAGCAAATATTGATTCAGATATTTTATGATGCAATAATTCATTTCCATTAACTTGCAAAAAACGAACGGTAGTTTAAGGCTTTGGGTTTTGAATTCATTTACATATTACTTGGCTTCCACATTCTTAGATCCATCAGACTGTTTTGAGTAGTCCTACTGTATTCGATCGAGAACTTCTTGACTGTTGATGAAGCATGTTCTTTAGCTATGCAGGTGTGTTGTATGTCAGGATAACTTTTTTAGATTACAAATATGATATAAAATGGCAGTAAAAAATAATTCTGCATCGTTTATGCTTTTGATCTTTCATTCAAAAAATTAGCAAAATCCTAACCTTTCGTTTAAGTAAAAGAATTAAAAGTGTGTGTGTGTGGGGGGTGGCCACAATAATCATACCCCTATATTTTTTATGAATAAAATGAAAAATGACCCTATGAAAAAAAACCCTACCCCTAAAAACATTTTGCATTATAACGGGGTAAAAAAAATAAAAATAAAAATAAATAAATAAACTTGATTTATATAGGGTTTTCTTCAAATTTGTCCCAATGGTCAAAGATTTTGGATATTTCCATCTTTGTGGGCACATTTTGTCCCTATAATGTAGATTTTACTAGTACCACACCCCACAAACAAACACACACCATTTGGTGAGATTTACATAACATAAGTGCTTATAACTCATAAGATCAGTTTGCCTTCTTCTATAAATATATCATTTGCCCATCTGGTTTCACTTTTAAAATACTAATGCTGAGCTTCTTCTCCATGAATTACTGGATTTTCCGATCATTCCAGACGGAAGAATAAACACACGTCCATTAAGCTTCTTCAAACCCAAACATCTCTAACTGAATCTCTCAGACTGCAGTGATGTTCACCGCCTCCAGCACTTAATATTATCAAAATCATTCCTGTGTTCTTAAGTGCATGAAAGACCTGAATCGTAATATTTAATGACCCAGAAGACCATTTAATTTATTGATGACCATTTCATTTAATATTCAACAATATTATTGATCTGCCTGCAGATTAATAATAGGAGAAGGCCAATTTTGATCACAGTTTATGGGAAGAATCCATATCAAAGTATTTCAAATGAGGATTTTATTGTTGAAAATCATGTCTCGATCCTCTCAGTGAAGGCATGCATATCTCATTCAAAAGCACACGTCACCTGAAACAGCATGTTGTAATCAGTGACTAGACAAACGATTTAAATCACTGCTGTAAAAGCTTTGTCTGTCAGCTTCCTGTGGCTGCAAATTTTGAATTTGTGTTGAGTGTGGGATTTAACATTCATGGTCACTACTGAGGATGGAAATGAAGATTGGTGAATAAAAGGCTTGAATTTGGTTCTGTTCCTCGTACAAGATTCACTCAAGATTTGGATTACAGTGCAAGAAGAAAATTGATGCATTTATTATCATTTGATGTTCTGTGTGGTGTATTTTTGCTGTGATGTATTTGTGGTGTATTTTATGAACAGCATACTTGGAGAACTATTGTGTCCCTCGGCAAAGAAAATAAATACGACATAAGGGCCTGGTTTCACAGACGGGGCTTAGATTAAGGCTATGTTTACGCGGAAACGATTCTGAAGAGAAAACGCAAAAGTGGCATTGTGTTATCAATTTTTATTCTGCGTTTAGACGAGCGTTTTGGGTGGGAAATCAGTGTGCATATGATTACGCAAAAGTGTTTGAAATTCAATGTTATATGCACTCCAGGCAGCTAGGAATGCATACTACAACAACACCAAGTCCGCACGCCTGCGTACAACCTTCAATGTCAAGCAGACTTTCGCGTTTTTACCCTTTATACGGGAACGTGGTGGTGGAGCGTTTTTAAGATTTCCACTCTGGAGGGTGGTTTCACTTTTTTGCGTTTTTAAGCCCCAAAAACACAACATAATAAATATTTCCGATAAAATATTTTTACGTTTTCACCCGCGAGCGTTCTCGTGTAAACAGGGCCTAAGCCAGGTTTATTCAGTTCAATTAGGACATTTAAGTAGCTTTTATAAACATTGCCTACCTTAGAAAAAAAACATTACTGATGTGCATCTTGAGACAAAACAATAGCACACACATATTTTAAAAGTATAGTTCATTTTAAAATTAATTTTTGATATGTTTTAGCTTACCTCAAGGGCATCTAAGATGTAGGTGTCTTTGTTTCCACAGTATTTTCAATTTTTATATTTTTAGGTCAAACCGTTCTTGTCTGTCAGTCATATAATGGAGGTATATGGTCAA
Source organism: Cyprinella venusta (assembly GCA_038021265.1). Taxonomy (NCBI): domain Eukaryota; kingdom Metazoa; phylum Chordata; class Actinopteri; order Cypriniformes; family Leuciscidae; genus Cyprinella; species Cyprinella venusta. Next base: position 24,484,489 of record CM075863.1, read on the forward strand.
CACCTCAAAGAGCATGCACAGAGTCAAAGTCAAAATTAAACATAATTTAATGATAGGGGTGTCACGATTCTCCAAATCCTCGATTCGATTCCATTTTCGATTCTTTGGTCACGATTCGATTCTCGATTTTTATCAATCGGCCAATCAGGATGCTCTCTTTATTACATGTGCTTTACGCCCATTTCACACATACTCCGTGTGCAGTGCGTATGCAGTGCGTGTTGCGGTTTATAAGAGCACCACGCGCTGAAGTGCTTTCACATGCTGCGTTTGCAGTGCGTAACTGATCAAATTCTTTAAAACGCTCTGACACCAGAAGTCACACTAAAGATAATGAAATGTTATAGTTTCAAATTAAATAAATGAATTAATTGCATTAATTAAATGTGATTAAAAAGATAATCTCATTGATCGTAAATGCTATCAAATTAACTGTTAAATTCCATGAATTAAATATTTATAGATGAAATAAGTACTTATAAACATTTGTATGTTTGTAAAGTTGCTCATATGTACGTGAGTTTTGGATGCTCCCAATACATCAATATTGTGTTTTAGTGTCTGTGCAAATGTTGGTACATTGCATTAGTGAGAAATACATCCAAATACTCAAGAGTTCTCATTGCAAATTGCAAATTTAGAAAGACGTTGTTGTTATTTTTGTCATGTTTTTCAGCCTTGTGGGATAGCAAAGTGTCACACTTCAGACTCTCAGGGCCAGGGGATGGAGCCCTTTACTCAGGGGATTGAGGCACTTTCACTTGCAGCAATTTCATTAAATATCCACAGGCAGAACTAAGTTATTTATTTCTTAGACATAACCTAGAAAACAGTCTGTACTCATCACAGGCAGACATTTTGATCACAGAGTCATATTTTGCTTTATTTGTTTCTGTTTTGTCCATAAACCATTGCAGAGACCGCTGCCATATTGTTTAAAAGATTTCTCACATTAGTTCATTAGTTGTATCATGCATGCTTGTCCGCTACGCCAATGTTCTCTCTATGACCTGTTAAAGAAAGCTTGATTTAGAATTATTTCGGTCAGATTTTCATCTGAAATGCTCATGAATTTACTTGGTCTGCTTGACCCCCGTCATCAAAGAGAGATCAGGAACTACATGTGCTTTTACCAACTTCAGTCTTTCATCCTTTCTTAATGTGACCAAGTAAAGCAAGAACATCAACCGTTTTTTCCTATATGACTCATAATGATAATTATGAAATCATAAAAAAAGTTATATTATAACTTATATAATTAAACCTGCACTTCAGTTGACAAAATAACTACATGATATTTCACCTGCCATTCAGGCGCAGGAGCAGTATAATGATACAGCACTCAGAGTACTTGACATGACTGCTGTGAAAACAATCCTGAACAAAAGGACATTATTATTGGAACCCATGATTACACTATTGCTCACATTCCATAAAAGAACATTTGAATTCAAAACAAGTATAACACTCGTGGAAAACGGAAATACGTCTAACTTAAGCAGGGAATAGATTGCTATTGAGCACAAGACAATTCTGATATTGGCCAGTTTATGGATATGAGGACTGAGACAATGAAAAAAACATCCATTGTTGCTTGTCTTTGCTTGTGAATTTATCAATGCCAGTCCAGCCTCATTATTTCTGAATCTGTAAATTGAAGCAAAATGAGGTTCCTGGTCTAGACAACCTATGTGCAAGAAAAAGTGCTTGTTTTGAAATGTACCCATGCCATTATTCCTCTATAATTTGATTGTGTTGATTGATGCATCTAACCTATATATATATATATATATATATTTTTTTTTTTTGTTCTTCCTCAGGTTGTTACTCTTATACAGTAGGCTATCTTTTAATGTCCCCATCAGTGATTCATATGTTTTGTTAATGTATTTTAAAAATGGAAAGCATATTAATTCAATAGTAGAAGCCTGTTTCTAAAAAATATAAAATAAATATCAAATATTAATAAATAGCCTGATATCTTAAAAATCCTGATATCTTCTTAATAATCCTTCATTTTTAGTGGGAAAACAAGAATAAATAAATAAATAAAAGGGGTCATAACATGAGAAATCAAATTTGCCTTGACCTTTTGACATATAAGAGGTCTTTGCACCATTAAAAAATTCCTCTAGTTTCAGAATTTAAAACATCCTTATTATAAACAAAGCATTTGTTTAATCAAGCCACAAAACAGTTCATTTTGATAATGTGGGATCTGTGAAATCGCACGGCCTCCAAAGAAAGATTTCAACAAATAGTTGTACATCATCACACCATAGGCCCCGCTCACTGGCGTTCTGTCACTTAGCTCCCAATATTTGTCTACACTGGATGTGGTTTTTGCTGAAAACATTTCAGGGTTTACAACATATAATGGACCCCAGTGGGAACCAAACGGTTGAAGATCCAAATGAGAGTTTCAGTACAGTTTCAAAGGGCTTTAAACGACACCAGATGATGAATAAGGGTCTTATCTAGCGAAACGATCAATCATTTAAATAAAAAAATAACAAAGTTTACGTTTTATAAGCACAAATGCTCTCCTTGCTCTTTTCTGTGATGAGCGTTTGTGACTCTCCTGTTCAAACTCGTTCATCAAAATGAACAAATCTTTTTTTCGATTCATGACTCGAAGGGTCCTAGATAAGACCCTTATTCATCGTCTGGTGTCGTTTAAAGCCCTTTGAAGCTGCACTGAAACTCTCATTTGGGCCTTGAACCGTTTGGTTCCCATTGAAGTCCATTATATGGAGAAAATCCTGGAATATAAAGGCGTGGATATTAGAGCCCGACCGATAAAGGATTTTGAAGGCCGATACCGATACAAGTATTTTGGGGTTTTAAAATCCGATATTCCGATATATCGGCCGATATTTTTTTTTTATTTATTTATTTTTATTGAATATTGTTGGATTTCACACACGTGTAAAAGAAATAAATACTTTTGAGAAAATAAATTGATACTTTTTCTCTATGTCTAAATGTTCACTCCTCGCAAGTATAACTTACATTTTACAATGCAGGGACTGTAACTAGAGCTATAATAGAGTAATCATTACTTTATTTAGGCAGAAAAAGTTCATTGTGCTTTCCAAGCTCATTAATGTTAACGTTAGTGGTCTTCCACTGATGATAGTGGCATTAGCTTGCTTTGTGGTTAGCTAGTCTACGATGAGCCATAATTTAGCAATAGATAACATCATACTGCACATTGTAAAACATACATTTTCAATATAACAGGCCAAGGAGAGATGATTAAAGTGTGTTTCGTCCGTTTTTATTTATTTATTTTTTAAAATATTCATTTATCGGCCATTATAACTGCCGATACCGATATTATGGAAAATGCCTAATATCGGCCGATAATATTGGCCGGCCGATATATCGGTCTGGCTCTAGTGGACATCTTAGATGACATGGGGGTGAGTAAATTAAAAGTGAACTACTCCTTTAAAATTGAACAGCAGCCGCATCACAAACCACAAGTGAATGATTTTATAATTTTTTTTTTCTGTAAATGATAATGTTTTCAAAACACTTACTCGCGTGCAATTGCCAGTAGGTGTTGATACGGTTTCCTTTGCAATGGCATTAGCCAATCAAAACAGTGGCTGACAAGCCTTAAAGGAGCCGCCCCTCTTAAAAACAGATCATTTCAGACGGAGGGTCAGAATGAAGTAAAAACAAAAAAACATGTTTGTCTGCATATTTGTTTTTTTGTTTGTGTAAACCTCGAAAATCTTGACATCTTAATACATCCACAAATTACTGTAATATGCATGGATCTTTCTTTTTTTAAATCTGGAGAGTTCAAAAGGTACCGCAGAACAGGACCTGACCCAGGTTTATACAACATTTACATGAATCATTTATGTAGTAATGGTTGTGTTTTCGTCATAACCGAACGTGCTTGTTTGTCACACTGTCCATTAAAACATTATTTCCCCCCTTAGAAGCAGCCCTAAAGTGCTTGCTGCTTTTATCATTTCAGTGCCACGGGGTCAGCAAGAGTTCTGCTAAATATTTCCGTTCACCAGTAGGCAGATGCATAATACCATAATGCTATCTGCACTTGTCTTATAATGAAACTCCGCTTTTCATTCCAAACTCTGTATCTGCTAACCTCTGGGGTTCTGGATCATGGCTTCCCGAGGAGCATACAGGAGATTGGTATCCCAGGAGAGCTTCAGGCAGAGGGCAGAAACCTTCTCCGTTCACCGCTCATTTCACACAGACATACTCGAAGACATCATACTTCAGAATGTACCTCAAGTATGCCAGAATTGATCTGTTGCGTGGTAATCTCTACTTCACATTCTTTCACTCTGCATTCAACACTGTTTTTTTTTCCCGCACACGCATGAACTGTCATGACAAGCGCGCAGGCTATCATGATACGAACCAGCGAGAATCCAAGAACGACATTATTAATTTACAGGATGGCAGAGGTGTTCTGGGCTTAGGAGCCTATCATTTTAAGAACGGGGGAGGGCGGCGTGAAGCTGGCGGAAACCATTTCTGTGATGATAGGCATCAAGTAGAAAATATGAATTATTAATCACAAGCATTTTGTCCCCGATGCCCCGAGGAGAAGGCGACCACTGCTAACACAATCCCCGTCGCATTCATTTTTATAGAAAACTTATTAAAGTGTGTACTTGAGATCAAATGGTTCGTACTAGAGGAAACACACGGAAATAATGAATGTCATCAACAGGGTCTGAGTGTTTGTGGCTCTTAACAAGCAATCAGAAAAGTGCTCCAATACGCATCTGGAATTATGACTGAACTGAGATTGGTCTTCTCGAGTTATTTCATTATTTAGCTCCAAGTTCATTTCGTTAAGATATTCACGCTTTTAGAAACGGAGAGCAATAATGAGGGATTGACATAATATGCTCCAAATGACCCAATTGTGAATCATTGTTAGTGCAATTTCAGACAGCTCCATATATAATTGACCTAAGGTTATTCTTCTGCATAATGTTATGATACTTCGCAATTTGTGGCGGTGAATAAAATGTTTGGTGCTAATATTAGAGCTGTATAGGTTTTTAATGGCAACAATAATACATAGTGCGAGTCAGTTTGTTAACATTAGTTAATTCTTTAGGTTAGTTAAGTCTCATGAACTAAAACTTTTTACAGCATTTATTTGATCTAGGTTAATGTTAATTTATAAATATACTATTGTTCGTTGTTAATTCCTAACATATTAAAGGAGTAGTTCACTTTTCAAAAAACTTTTGCTGATAATTTACTCACCCCCTTGTCATCCAAGATGTCCATGTCATTCTTTCTTCAGTCGAAAAGAAATTAAGGGATTTGATGAAAACAGTCCAGGATTTTCTCCATATAATGCACTTTACTGGGAACCAAACGGTTCAAGGTCTAAAAGACAGTTTCAATGCAAACTGCAAACTGGTCAAGGGGGCTTTAAACGATTCTAGACGATGAATAAGGGTCTTATCAAGCGAAAAGACCAGCCAAAATCTTTTTACAAATCAATTTGTTCATTTCGTTCATTGAATGGACCAAATGACTCTGAAAAAAGATTCGTTCATTTTGATGAATGAGTTCGAACAGGAGAGCATTTAAGCTTATAAAACTTAAACTTTGTTATTTATTTATTAAATGAGCGATCGTTTCGCTTGATAAGACTCTTATTCATCGTCTGAAATCGTTTAAATCCCTTTGAACAGTTTGCAGTTTGCACTGAATCTGTGTTTTGGACATTGAACCGTTTGGTTCCCACTGAAGTCCATTATATGGAGAAAAATCCTGGAATGTTTTCATCAAAAACCTTAATTTCTTTTCGACTGAAGAAAGAATGACATGGACATCTTGGATGACTTGGGGTTGAGTAAATAATCAGCAAAAGTTTTTTTTTTTTTTTTTTTTTTTTTCAAAAGTGAACTACTGCATTAATTTTACTCTCCGTTCATTCATACAACTTTGAACATTAAATCTTTCGTATTGTAGAAATGTATACACTAGTATTCAAAAGTTTGGTTGTTGAGTGTTTTTATTCAGCAAGGATGCATTAAAATGATCAAAAGTTACAGTAAATACATTTGTTACAAAATATTTCTATTTCAAATAAATATGCTGTTCTTTTGAACTTTCTATTCTTTTCTATTCTATTTGTTTAAGTATCAATTCAAATTGTAAGAATATTTCACAATATTACAGTTTTTACTCTATTTTTTTGATCAGGTAAATGCAGCATTGCTGAGCAAAAGAGACTAAAAAAGCCCAACCCAAATTTGTAAATGGTGAAGTGTGTATAAATTACCACACCTTTTCAATACATATGAATCTTTCGTGTTTTAGCACTTGTATTACAGTACTTGCTTCTGATCATTCTGAGTAACATTAAACAAGACAAATACCATCATAGGCATTTCCTGCTGATGATGAAACTGTGAGTGTGAACTACAGTCCCTGGTCAGCAGGGTTTATAGTCGGTGCCGTCGGCTTCGTGATTTACTCTGTTCCACCAGCACCCTGCACTCACCCAGGGGAGATGGGTGTCTTTTTGATATAACGCCATTATCTTTTATATGTCCTTGAGTGAGAGACCTTTCTTCAAAACTGAAAAAAAGGGACACACAATATCTATAGGTGTCTCCTGTTTTTACTGAAGAGGTCTGGACTCACTTGGCTCCTGCACAGGATGTTTCTCCCATGAGTGGATTGGAGAGAAAAGATCTTAAATCTCTTTGCAAAGTTTAATCAAGGTGAAATTTCCAGACACGCCTCTGAGCTATTTTGGAGTGAATCGTTTTGACGTGACAGGATCGTTTTTATTAATAAATGCCATCTTTAATTGAAATCTCAATTTATCACTGCGAGAGTTATCTGTTGTGCCGCAAAACCGCGACACGAGCGCCGGATTGAAATCATTACATAATTAGGAAAATTAAATAGGTAATACATTCTGTGCTTTACTCAAGGGACAGTTACATTTCTGCTTTTCTATCACCATATTTTTTAAATGACTCAGTTTTGTTCTTGCAAAGAGGAGATAAGACTAATTGGACAGCTGAGAGACCTGTGAATTGATGATTGCTTGTGTTGCTTTTGTTTTAATACGTGGCCTGCATTAATGTGTTTAAAACGTGGGTTTCCTGAGTCTGCACAGTGACCTTGGAATTTTTCTTTTCTTAGTTTCTTCTTTATCTACTCTCTTAACAGTCTGAAATGGGATTTGAAATGCATTGCATTATGACATGCGAACAGAACATGTTGAGCTGACCCTATCAGTTCATGGAAACATTCGTATTAAACATTCGCTTAGAAGATTTGGCCTGCGCACACGTTTATGAATTGATGCCGCAAGAAACCTCAAGCTTATGCTAACAAATAGCCCTGTTTCCACCCACTATTAAAGATGTATTATCTCCTCAGGATTTTATTCCAGCAAAGAGATACGCATCAAATCTAAACCCTGCTGGACAAATTGAAGTCAGGAGCCACTGGCTCGTGTTGTGTAGATTGTGTCTGTTGACATCAGGTAGGTGTGTGGAATCAGTGGTTTATTGTGCAAGCCGCAGTGCAGAGCAAATGCAATGGACTGAGAGAGTAAGTCGTGAGCTGTGACACTACACTCTTTGTTCAAAAGCCAGGGGACGGGAACGTGGTCGATTTAGCACAGCACCTCTGGGTTCCCAGTGCACTTTATATCAAACGGAAAGGTTAGCACTTTACAAGCGATTGAGAAAGGGACTTTTTTTTTGACCGTTTATCTCCAATACTGCATGTGTAAAATAAATTACGACCGGTTTATAGTGATTTATTTATATATATTTATTTTTTTCTAAGCCATCTTTGCATTCTAATGACTACTAAAGCATCTTATTCACTAACCACTCCCAGTTTATCATTACAAGGTTCTGGATATTGATGTCAACCATATTCAACTCAAAGGGATACTCCACTTTTTTTGGAAATACACTCATTTCACAACTCCCCCAGAGTTAAACTGTTGAGTTTTTCCTTTTTTGAATCCGTTCAAATCCGTTCCGTCCGTACCACTTTTAGCATAGCTTAGCATACATCATTGAAGTGCACAAGACCATTAGCATTTCTCCCAAAAAATGACCAAAGTGTTTCGATATTTTTCCTATTTAAAACTTGACACTTTTGTAGTTACATCGTGCACTAAGACCGACGGAAAATGTAAAGTTGTGATTTTCTAGGCTGATATGACTAGGAACTATACTCTCATTCTACACTCTAAAAAATGCTGGGTTGTTTTAACCCAATTTTGGGTCAAATATGGACAAACCCGAAATGTTGGGTTAAAAATGTAATGTAAAAATTTAACCCAACGGCTGGGTTAGTCCATATTTGACCCAAAGTTGAGTTAAAACAACCCAGCATTTTTTAGAGTGTAATGTAATAATCAGGAAACTTCACTGTCGTACCATGAGTGCAGTAGGCGTAATGTTATGACCCACCGCCTGAAAATAGTCCCCAGCTTCCAACGTGACGGGGACTAATGGTGCGTTCTATTATAGCCAACGAACCGACTCGGACCTTGGATTTGACGTCACGTCCACACTTCAAGTGTTCTATTATGTTTTGCGTGTCCGAGTCGGAGAAAAGCCGACTCGGAAAAGTCCGAGCCGAGTACCAGGCACTTACATTAAAAAAATATATATATATTATGACTGCACCTTATCAAAACGTAGCCATTTGAACTTGAAAATGTTCACTTTATTTAATGTTTTTCATGTTAATCCTCTGTTAGCAACGCTAGCGACGTTAGTAATTGCACTCACAGCAGCCGATTCCCATACCTACAGGGGACGCAGTAATACGAGTGATTATAATCGTCATTTCAAATTAAGCGGTTCAAAAACAATGAAAACAATTCATTCTTACAAGTCACAGGGCGCAGCCATCTTGAATTCTGAAACGGAATTCTTGCTCCTCGCGGTTGTCCGACGTCCGAGAGGAGAAATCCGAGGAAAGGGGGCATGTTGCTAGGCAACGTCTGTCGTCCGATTCGGATCTCCGAGATGGATGAATAATAGAATGCACCATAAGTTTGTGTAGTCATCGCGCCTGCTGCGCTCATGGTACGACGGTGAAGTTTCCTGATTATTACGCAGGAATGAGAGTATAGTTCCTAGTCATATGAGCCTAGAAAATCGCAACTTTACATTTTTCATCTGTCTCAGTGCACAATGTAACTATAGAAGAGTCAAGTTTTAAATAGCAAAAATATCGAAACACTTTGGTCATTTTTTGGGGAGAAATGCTAATGGTCTTGTGCACTTCAATAATGTATGCTAAGCTATGCTAAAAGTCAATGCCAGAACCTTTTTTATTTAAAAAAGGTAAAACTCAACAGTTTATCTCTGGGGGAGTTGTAAAATGAGCGTATTTCCAAAAAAGTGGAGTATCTCTTTAAGTCATTGTCTCTTTTCAACTCAAATGTCTTTATGTTTGCAAATGACATCACGCTCAAAATGCTCACGAGAAGTTGGCGGGAAGGGATGTTTCTGTACAATTAGTGATCATAGCAGCAATAGACCATCCAGCGGTGGAGAAAATAGTTATAAGAAGTTGTGTTGTGCGAGCAAGTGCGCTTTCATTGTCAAACCACTTATTAGGTTCCTGCATCACAGTAGATTTTTTTTTAAAATTCTTGCCTGATCTAACTTTATGATGTAGAAATTACATTTGCTTTTTCTGAAGTATTTACTTCACCACAGAATCATTTTTGTTAGTGCATAATGGCCTTCGGCACTGAACGAAATCAAATGCCTATAAAGTTTAGACATATTTCTGCTCAAAGGACCTGCCTTTATTGCCAGAAAACTGGACATCTGTGTGTCCACTGACACCACAAAGGTGCAGATAAGGGTCTTTTTGCAGTCTGAGGAGAGAAACCGCACTGATATGCCATAGCAGTCTCTTCCTGATGAAGTGTATGACTTCAAAGAAGATAAAAGTCAGGAAGGCGGTGGACCACTGGTAGATATTGAAGTGCTTTCATGAAATACTGCTAAGGGACTTGTGGGTAATGCCTGTGGAAAAGACTCAATAAAGAGCTGGAGCCCATAATGTAGGTCGCTGAATTTATACGAGGTCTGTGTATGTCGATGTCTGCTAAATAATCAAATATGTGTGCTATTAAGATGGAGCCAACCTGCTTACTGTGAATTTCTTTTAGGCCATTGGTAATAATGTTGGTGTAAGACTGGTGCCAGGAAGTCTGATCGACCCCTCGAGGAAACAAAAGGCCCTCCTAAAAATTAAATCTTATTAAAATACTTATTATATCTCTTGCTTATGCAACAGGGACTTCTGAGATGCAGCTCACATACCTCCCTTGTATCCCCCTCCTCCTCCTCCTCCTCCTCACCTAAAATGCTCTGCAATGTTGAATATGTACAAGAAGAAATTATACATGTTTGGTCTCATTTTAAGTGTCCCAGTGCGTATGGTAAAATGGTATCATTCTCCCAACTATAATGAAAAGCTAAAAAGTGACGTGTCCCTTAAAGGTGTTCCCTCTCCCAGATCCTCCATTCTAACTACCGCCTGAATGTAAAACAAGAACCCTTTCAAAGTGGGACTCCTCTAGAGGGGACCAAAATTTAATTATAATGACAGACAACACCATTTGGTAAGATTATTAAATTGCTGTGTGCAATTTTCGTTGCCAGGTAACACTTTCTCCAAATTCTTCGATTTCTGAATTGTTGTTATGATATGATTAACTGATAATTTCATGAACTGCATTTTGAATTATTGCTTCGTTACCTGGTCAATACATTTTAAATGTTTGATTTTATTCTGATGACCCTGAACTGATTTTTCCCCCCTATTAGATTATCAGATTCGTATATTTCTACATCTTTTGGTCAGTTTTAGCGACGGCTAATTTCCAATATCATTTTAAGTGTACTTGAACGAGGATACAAGCTATCACCGACTAGTATAAACACAAGTTGATTTGATCTTCCTAGTTTCCGGTGTGTCTGTATCCACTTTTTTAATTTGTGATACATAGATATCATTAAAACTTTATTCATTTTTGGAGTCAGATGAAATAACGAGAAAATTAACACAGTCTCATCCCAAGAAGTCATATAACTGACGTCTTGGGACGTCTTTTGACCATACGTCAACATCCGCCTTTTTAGGGTACCCTTAAACGTCGGTTACATGATGATCCCGGGCCGTCATACAACTGACACTTTACCTTTAACGTCGGTTAGGTGACGGGGTAGGTTTAGGGGTAGGGTTAGGATCCGATAACGTCATCTAATCGACGTTTAAGGGTACCCTAAAAAGGCAGATGTTGACGTATGGTCAAAAGATGTTCCAAGACGTCAGTTATATGACTGCACTGAGAAATTTTCTCAGACTGCGCTGAGAAAATACATAAGAAATTTTGTTCCATTTAATCTTATTGTGTTGCGTATAAAGGGAAGGCAAGCAATATGCAGAGTAACCTTCTTCCACTGATTGGATGGCGCAATTTGACCAATCGAGCTGGACTTCATTGGTATTACAAAGAATATTGATTTTTCACAAACATGGATCCTTCTCCCAGTGGTCAGTGTCATCACAGTCAGGTCACTTTCAAAATCCTTCACACTCACTGTCTGGAACAAATTACCAACCAACCTTCACCTGGAGATCCATTGATTCCTCTTCAAAAAGTGGCTCCTCTTCCAGGAGCTCTTTACTAGCTAACTAGTGTCTTTGAAGCTTTTGCACTTAAAAAGAAACAGAAAAGTCTACACTGCGGTAGCACTACTGGTCCCTTGGATTAATTGCTTCTTATCTTCATTTGTAAGTCACTTTGCTTAAAAGCGTCTGCTAAATGAATAAATGTAAATGTATATGCTGCATGCGAAGTAAAATGTCTGTGGATCTTTCTCAAGATGTCTATTTAATTTGAAACAGTAATTAGAGATACTGTGAAGGTGTCGCTCTGAAGGTGTATTTTTTTTGTTGCATCCAGTTAAAAAAAAAGCATCAACTCTGACTAAGTTTGAAATTTACATTCATTTTTGCATAGCTCAAAAACCCAAGTCTGTGAGGGCTTGTAACATACTTGTAACTAATTGTATCTAATCAATCAAGTATTTAATCGGCTACACAGAAGTTAATTTCTCTATTTTTGGGATGATTATATTGATACTTCGAACATTATAAGAAATGTTAGGTATGCTGCTTTCATTTCAGTTGATATGATACACATTCTTTTTTTTTTAATGTGTATTACGTATTTTTAGTTGGGCTGGAGGTGGTGGAGGCAGGCAAGAAATATGGTTGCGTTCTTCTCCACTGCATGCTTGTCGTGCGCCGCTGCTCCAGCTCTCCCCAGCTCACTATATGTTCACCCCGATATGCACCCCGAGGCAATATGCCTTTCATTATTTCTTTTGAAATTTTCATCTGAAGTCTCCTAGGGATTAGCCCTCTTGATTCCTGACACAGTCGATGAAAAACAAGCCTTATACACTGGGAGGCTTTCAGCCACTGGAGCTCATCTCTTTGCTCCATCTCTCAGAGTGTTCAGCCATGTCAGGATTCCTACACAACAAGTGAGCTGTCTTTCTCGATTTTCCTAATGGCTTCGGTGATCTCTTATCATTTGGAAGAGAGCTGTTTTTTTTTTTTTTTTTTTTTTTAATGCTCCCTCTCTTTCTTTTTTAATGAATGTAGCAAATCTTTGCTACTTAACACCTCTGAGATTTTATCAGGGAAACTACTGTTTATGCTCATGAATGTTAATAAGCCCTCTTACCTCAAGTGCTTCAATGCCTCGGCCCTCTTGGACGGTCTTTACTACAATCCTGGGACTTACAAAGATGACGCAAAACTTAATAAGGAACGTGTCTGGTTTCACAGACAAGGCTTGTACTAGTCCCAGGCATGCATGTTTGAGCTATTGTTACCGAAATACACTTGCACTGACATATCTTAAAAAAATACAGCAGTTCCATTGTTTTGTCTCAAGATGAACACTATTACTGTTTTTTTTTTTCTAAGGCATGTTTTTAAAAGCTACTTAAAGTCATAGTTTAACTAAGACCTACTCCTGGCTTAAAGCTACACTGTGTGATTTTTACCCCCATCTAGCAGTGAAAAGGTATATGATCATCCAGTGAATATTAGTTTCTGTTCTTCTCAATTCCAATTTCGTTTTAACTCCTACGGTGGCCAATGTAGTCCAAGATTAACATGGCTTCCAGTTCGGCCTCGTTCATGAGTGTTAACTCAAACGTAAACGCGAAAGGGGAAGCTTGAATTAACGGGTATGTCCCTCTTTGACTAATGTACTTTCAAGATGGAGGGGCAACATGGTGACCGACATTAGAACCCCTTACCCGATTTTCAATGGCATATTATACACTCACGAGAATTCTTTATTACTTGAACGAAGTAAATATACATTAATGAGCACACACACACACACATATATATATATATATATATATATATATATATAGTCCTGTCTGTGATACCAGGCCTTAAAGTCTGGAAGTGTAAACGCTAGCTCTGACTGGAAGCTTTCTGATTGGCCGAGCTGAACCCGTGCTTTAACACATTGGTGTTCTTTAAAGGGATAGTTCACCCTCAATTGTTATTTTGTCTTCATTAACTTCATCAATGTGCATCGATGCTACATTTTCAAAATATTGTAATCATTATCAGAGACTATTTATATAGAGACATGCCACTTCCTCAATCCTTAACACAACCATATGGGAAAACCCGTAACACCAAAGATGGCGGTTGTATGCACATGCCCCGCCCCTACCACTGGAAAGTCAATCGTCTGCTTTTAACAGTCAAGCCGGGAAACATTTAAGCCTATCTTCTGGTTCCACCGACGCATGCGCACAGTTGAGGTTTGCGAGTGCGGAAAATATGTTACTGTTTGAAAAAGCGGAAGATTTGATATGTGTTAGTGTAAATATCAGACATCGCAAGTCTCCCGGAAGTTCCGGGAGTCTCCCGCAGATTGATAGCGGCTCCCTGACGGCCGCAAATTAGTTCGAATCTCCTGGAATTTAGAGCGAGCGAGCAAGAGTGTGCGCTTCACAGAGAGCAAAAGAACCCTTGCATATGCGCAGTAAAAGTAAAACCTGCGGGGAATAAGGTTTTAAACCTTATTTTGGGGCAAAGTCATCAAACTTTTTTAGCGATTTTTATCATATTTTATTACTGTTAAGCAGTTTTTATGTCCCGTTGACCAGTGAAAGTGCAGTTCTGAGTCTCTGCCCACTCATATAGATAGGAGCCTGGTCTTGTTAGTCCGAAATAGCTGCCCGGAGACGTTGCCAAGATGGCGGCCGAGTGGCATTACTTACCTAAAAGGACTTTGTCATTATGCTCACAACTTGTACTTATTATTTAAATGAGCTCATTGTTTCTGTCTAAAATTAATACAAAATGTTCACAAACTGCATGATTTGTATATGTACATTTCTGAATTAAAATACATTACTTGGACACAATCACCTTTGATTAAAAAAACAACAAAAAAAAAAAACACTTAAAATTGTAATGTAGACACGCATTTTCTGTGTATTGTTTAAATCAATGTGTATTGTTTAAATCGCTATTCAAATACACGTGAATTGAATTGATCAACTCTAATATCGTTCCAAACCTGATTTATCAGAATGTGTCTGTATAATGAAAGACAACTGTTTCACAGATTTACTTTGTAATTTTAATCCCATTCAAATCTGCCAAGTCGCACAACCTTCAATTGTTTTTTCGCATTCTCAATGGTCCTTTGAGAAATCAAATCCCATCCAAAAATTAATGCCTGTGACTCCCAACGTTTTATTTGGGCTAACCTTCCACATGCAGTGTCTCTGTACCATCCCGGATCTCGTTGAATGATAATATGTTTGTTCGGAGCATATTGTTTTTGTAAAAGAGGCACAGTGTGATGGAGAATTCGCAAATAAACTTTCGTTGAAAGATGAAGCAGCCAACAGTATTAGATCTGATAGCAGCTGCATCAGCAACATGATTTAATAATGCTTTGTTATGGTTTTATATATGGATAATATTTTCAAAACATGTACATGCAATAGAGTGGGTGTTGATACTGTTTCCAAAGCAATGGCATTAGCCAATCATAATAGCTTTTGTCTGGATTTTCAATGTTCTATTTTGCCATGAAGCAGGTGGAGCTAATCTATCTCTTTTGCCCTTCAGTTATGGTTTACTGTCCAGGGGACTGGACACAAGTGTCTCTAATAATCTCTTAATTAGGCGATGATGGACTGTTCATTTAGTATGCAAAGCTGCAGATCTCACTTTTCACAGAGCAAAGCCCCCTTTCGTTGTGGTGGGCGAGCCAACGCTAATGATCTCAGCAAGTGGCAGCAATCCATTGCAGTGCTACTGTGGGGCCACATTAATCTTGTGGGTGATCCGTTTGATGAATGACCCTAGAATAGACGTCCAAGCAGATTCCACCCTAATTATACGGAGGGTGCTCCTCCTGGGAGGCGCTTCAGAGAGTCTTTGCAGACTAAGGCATGTGTCGCCGCTCTACAGGTGCTTTTAAACATTGCTCCGGTGGAAATCCGGTGGACCCTCTGGGAGAGATGACGTCACGTGTCCTGGGGCTACCAGCCAGAGGTGAAGATGATGTATTAGATCTGTTCCTCCCATGTGCCTCCTGGGCAAAAGCCTACAATAGTCATCAATCTGAGGGACATCCCGAGAAGGGGTCATTAGAGTCCTTAGATCTGTTACAAGCTGTTCTGAAACTTTTTAAACTATTTGAGGGATCTTCCACTGCCGGATTGCTTTCCGGGGAGTTTTTGCCATTCGGCAGGCGTTCAATTGCTTCTCTCTGTTGCTCTGAGTTATGTTTGAAGATTGAATGCTCAGCAGGGAAAGTGTTGCATCTGCTGAAGGTCTGGAAAAATAAATAATATACCAATGTTCTTCTGAGAGGCAGAGGAGAAGATATATTTTCTTCTCGAGTAGATTCTTGTTCTCAAAATTAATCGAGCAAATAATTTTCTGTAATTTTTCAAACCTCTATCACAAAATTTAGAGAACACGTGTGTAGTGAAATTATTTAGTCACTCAGTCTTTTTTTCTTTTTGAATAGTTTTTTTTGTTTACTTAATGTTCCAATCCAGTCTGACTTCTGACCTATACTTCTGCTTGAATCTTAATCATACATAGTTCAGTCAGTGGCCAGAGGAGAAATGGCCCCTAGTTTCTCCCACGTTTTTTTTTTTTTCTTTTTTTTCTGTCATCTGATAGAGTTTTAGTTCCTTGCCACTGTCACCTTTTTGCCTTTGGCTTTTGGCTTGCTTAGTTGGGGACATTTAATTTAACAATATTATTGATCTACCTTCACTGAAACCATTATATGAGAACTGAACTGAGCTGGACGACGACATCACGGTTTTCTCGAGAACGACTATATATATAGTTTATATATAAACTAAATTAATAACTTTTTACAACAAAAATAAACCATTACAGAACTTATTAAGCTGGACTCTGACACTCTTTTCTTCTAGAAACTAACTTTGTTGCATTATTTTCCTGTTGTCTCTGTAAAGCTGCTTTGAAATAATCTGTATTGTAAAAAATAAAGGTGACTTGACTTGACCAACTCCACCCATCATTTTCTGATTGAGCCAGACAAAATGACAAAAGAAATCCAACTGAGGACAGGATCAGTGGCATGGAGAGTAAGGCAGGTGGAGTTAACATTTGATCTGACCGACCCAAAGTCGAATCCACCCTTTTAACAAACTCATTCTTTTCCCTTTTCCCCATCACATATCAGCTTAGAGAGGTGTTTATTTTAAAGGGATAGTTCACTTTGAAATCAATTTCTGATATGTTTTAGCTTACCTCAAGGGCATCCAAGTTGTAGGAGTCTTTGTTTCCACAATATTTTCAATTTTGATATTTTTTAGGTCAAACCGTTCTTTTCTGTCAGTCATATAATGGAGGTTTATGGGGTCTAGCCTGGGTTCACCTCAAAGAGCATGCACAGAGAAGTCCAAATTAAACCTGATTTGTGTAGGTGAACGGTTTGACCTAAAAATATCAAAATTGAAACTACAGTGGAAAGAAAGACAGGTAAGCTACAACATATCAAAAATTAATTTCAATGTGAACTATCCCTTTAAGTACAAATTAAGAGACTATTCGAAAATGGAAATAAAGTGCCTAACGGATATTTAGTTGTGGAACGAAAAATCATAAATCAGCCATAAAGTCATAAAATCAGATATTGGCCAATTACTGATGTGGTCCCAATATTGTACATTTCTAATTTTGAGACATTTTTATATCCTCAAGGGCCGTTCACACGACACCATTTTCAACTAAAAACGGAAAACTTTTTATGAGTTTTGGTTGGTCATTTACACGACAAAGGTTTTGGACGATCCCATTATCAGCTCCCTGTACATTATGACATCATGCCCATGCGTAAAATTCAAGTTCAGTCTTCGCAAAGTGACATCACCACTGGCCTGGCAGCATAATGCAGCGTTTTTAGCCGTTTCCGTAGAATCGGTCCGTGTGAATGGAGAATGTTTTGACAATGGTGTGGTCTGTACGTGAAAAATGCAAAGGAAAAACTGTTTCCCTTTCGTAGTCACTCCGAGTTACGTCAAGGAGTGACGGAGAATGGGGGTTTCGCACAGAAAGCCAATCCTCTTCGAGTATTTAACAACGAGCCAATGGCGTGAAAATGCCATGGGTCTGCGGAATTTGCATAGCGTACTCCGCCCACCATGTGGGTATAAAAGGAGGAAGCAGACGCAACCGCAGTATGTTTTCGCTTCGGAGCCAAGAGTATTCTTCTCTCCACAAGCCATATCACTAAAAGCCTCTTCGAGACGAGCGTCCTCTTCAGTGTTGGTGTGACGGCGGTACCCAGCGAGATTCTGCATTGCCTGCGATCTGTGCAGTGGTCTGCCAGACTTTGCGCTTCTCCCTGGTCGCCTCGGCGCTGAAAGAGTGAATTTCCTCCTCTCCTCTGAAAGAGCTACACGCGGCACGTCTTTTTAAAGACGGTTCGCCCGTGTTCTTCTGGGTGCGGTCGATATCCGTCTTTCTCTGATGGGCACGATCGCTGCTTTGTATGTCTGGGCTTCGTCATGCTAAAGCAGCTTTCGTGGTTGAGTCATGTGCCTTTTGTGGTAATATGACCATCTCAACACTTAGATCGAGACTCAATGATCTTACTGTGAGAGTCCCCGCCTCCGCTACCCGTTCAGCTTCCTCTACCCGGGGAAGCTCTTCGGCTCGCGGCCAGGGTGATCTGTCGGTGACGGTGTGGAACAAACCCCCGACGCTAGCTCCTCGGGTCCCACCCACCGCAACAGTGTTGTAGCCAGCGAGCGCCGAAACGGTTCAGACGTCTGCCTGTTCGCGGGTACCGTCTGGATCGTTTGGCGCTCCAGAGGAAGACGCGTTATCGATCGCGGCATCACATAAAGGCGGGCTTGATTCCTCGGGAAGTGAAGATGCGGATGCACGACCTCCTTCGGGAGCGCCTGTTGCCCGTGTCGGATCCCGAGATGACGGCTATGCTCTCTCGGGTCGCCGTGAGTATCGGGTTGCACTGGAATCTTCCGGCCCACCCCGATCACTCACGGATGGATGAATTGTTTTTGGGCAAAGCCGCCGCCGCGAGGCCGCGGCCGTCCCCAATGCCATTCGTCCCCGAGCTGCATGCGGAACTGACGAGGACGCGCTCGTCAGCTTCCCCCGCCTTTCCTCCCCTCGACGGCGCAGCTGCCCGTGGGTATGCTGGGGTGCCTCTGGTGGAGCGCTCTGTCGCGATGCAACTGTGTCCGCGGAGCGCCTCCTCTCGGGGGCCCCCCGAGCATCCCCCCAGAGCCTGTAGGTTTTCGTCGTCTATGACGGCGCGATCCTATAGCGCGGCGGGCGGCCGCCGCTATGCATATGATGGGCGTTTTTTAGGTCTGCCAAGCCAGACTGCTCAGAGGTATGCACGAGGGCGGGACTGATTCCCTTGGATCAGGTGATGGCCACTAGTGTGGTCCAGGAGCGTCATCTAAAAGAAAAAACATTGCTAAAAAAAAAAAAAAAAAAAGCTTTTCGGCGGTGCGGTTGAGGACTTTGCCCAGCAGTTCTCTACCGCCCAGAAACAGGCTGAGGCTGCCCCGACGGCCAGCTGCTGCCTTCACCCAGCCGCCGGTGTAGCCGCCTCAGTCTGTTCGCCGCCGAGGACGAGCCTCTGCGCCCTTCCCTCCGGAGCGACCCCAGCAGCAGCCTTCACCCAGGTCGCGCCGTAGAGGCGGTTGCAGAGGAGCGTCACAGCCCCCTATGGGCTGCTCAGTGATGGCATCGAGTCTTTCCCAGGAGGAGGTAGCAGGGCCCCTCCTTCCCCCCGTAGAGGGCCGGGGGAGAATCTTTTGTTCTCCGCTCCCCGCTGCTTAAAAAAAAAAAAAAAATATAATAATAAGACGGGTTGAGTGCGTTAAGAAAGACTTTATACTATCACTGAGCACACAGACCGGAATGAGCGCGCACGTCGCTCCACAGTGTCGCCCCGCTCATTCCCCTCTGTCTCTGAGGGCGCGGAGGGGAGCGTGCGTCGTCCCCGGACCGCACCGCTCCTCTCCCCCTCTGTCGCCAGACCCCCGGCAGAACAGACCCCCGTGGAACGCTGGTCCTTCCCTGGTCTCTTCTGTCGGGGAGCGGAGCTCGACTACGCACCCGCATGTGGTATCTCCCGTGCGCATGCCAGTCACTCCGCCCCGCTGCCCCTCCGGGGGGACGTCTGTGGCTCGTATGACCCCGCTGGTTCGGTTCCTCGGAGCTTGGCTCGAGCTCCCCGGTCTGTCCCGCTGGGTCATCAGAACGATCAGATTCGGCTACGCGATTCAGTTCGCACGATCTCCTCCCCGTTTCAGGGGAGTTCGCTCCACTATAATCGATGGCAATGCCCCGGTTTTGAGAGCGGAGATTGCGACCCTGGTGGCGAAGGGTGCAATCGAGACGGTCCCTCCAGCCGTGGTGAAGTCCGGCTTTTACGGCCCCTACTTCATTGTCCCCAAGAAGACCGGTGGGTTACGACCGATCCTGGACCTGCACGTTTTGTGCTCACGGCCAAACGCATTTTCGAATGTGTTCGGCATCAGGATTGGTTTGCAGCGATCGACCTGAAGGATGCGTACTTTCATGTCTCCATTTTGCCTCGACACAGACCGTTTCTTCGGTTCGCTTTCGAAGGCCAGGCATATCAGTACACGGTTCTCCCATTCGGGTTAGCTCTGTCCCCTCGCGTCTTCACGAAGATCGCCGAGGCAGCCCTTGTTCCCCTTCGCGAACACGGGGTTCGCATCCTGTACTATCTCGACGATTGGCTAATTTTGGCTCACTCTCGAGAACAGGTTTGCGTACACAGAGATCTAGTGCTTCAGCACTTAGCCCGTCTGGGCCTTCGGGTCAACCGGGAGAAGAGCAAACTTTGCCCCGTGCAGAGGATCTCTTTTCTCGGCATGGAGATAGACTCGGTCGCCATGTCCGCGCAGCCTACGAGCGAGCGCGCACACTCACTGCTGACTTGTCTTCGACAGTTCGACGGCAAGAGTGCGGTTCCACTGAAACTCTTTCAGAGGCTCCTGGGGCATATGGCATCCGCAGCCGCGGCTACGCCACTCGGATTGCTTCATATGAGACCGCTTCAGCTCTGGCTTCGCGATCGAGTCCCGAGGTGGGCATGGCATCGTGGCTCGCTCCGGGTTCCAGTAACTCCAGCGTGCCGCCGAACCTTCTTCCGTGGTTGAACCTCAGCTTTCTTCGGGCAGGTGTCCCTCTCCAGCGAGTTTCCAGGCATCTCGTTGTCTCCACGGATGCATCTACCACGGGTTGGGGTGCCATGTGCAATGGGCATGCAGCCGCGGGTTCCTGGACAGGACCCCAGCGCCTCATGCACATCAATTGCCTCGAGCTGCTGGCAGTACGCCTGGCCCTGCACCGCTTTCGAGCACTGCTCAGGGGTCAACACGTACTTGTCCGCTCAGACAATACCGCTACAGTAGCGTACATCAACCACCAGGGGGGTCTACGCTCACGTCGGATGTCGCAGCTCGCTCGCCACCTCCTATTATGGAGTCAGAAGCACCTGAGGTCCCTTCGTGCTGTGTACATTCCTGGAGCCCGGAACCTGGCAGCCGACGAGCTGTCACGGATCCGCCCTGTCTCCGGCGAATGGCGACTCCATCCCCAGACGGTCCAGCTGATCTGGGACCAGTTCGGGGAAGCTCAGATAGATCTGTTTGCCTCCCGGGACTCTTCCCACTGCGTCCAGTTTTATTCCCTGTCCGAGGGCACGCTCGGTACAGATGCGCTGGCGCACAGCTGGCCGCGGGGCCCACGCAAGTATGCGTTTCCCCCAGTGAGCCTCCTTGCACGGGTGTTGTGCAAGATCAAGGAGGACGAGGAGCAGGTCCTGCTGGTAGCCCCTTATTGGCCCACCAAGACGTGGTTCTCCGAACTCATGCTCCTCGCGACAGCACCTCCTTGGACTATTCCTCTGAGACAAGATCTGCTCACTCAGAGACGGGGCACTCTGTGGCACCCTCGTCCCGATCTATGGAGGCTACATGTGTGGCTCCTGGACGGCACGAGGCAGGTTTGAGTTCGCTACCACCTGCGGTGGCAGCAACCATCACTTCCGCCAGAGCGTCGTCTACTAGACACCTGTATGCGTTGAAGTGAAACCTCTTCGTCAACTGGTGCTCTTCTCGTCGAGAAGACCCCAGGAGATGCTCGATCGGTGTTGTGCTTTCCTTCCTGCAGGACGGGTTGGAGCGTAGGCTGTCGCCCTCCACCCTCAAAGTTTACGTTGCGGCTATTTCCGCCTCTCATGATGCAGTTGAAGGTAAGTCCGTTGGGAAGCACGACCTGGTCATCAGGTTCCTGAGGGGAGCGAGGAGGCTAAATCCGTCTCGTCCTCCCCTCGTGCCCTCTTGGGACCTCTCGGTAGTGTTAAATGCTCTGCAGAGGCCTCCCTTTGAGCCTTTGCAATCGGTTGAGTTTAAGTTCCTGTCTTTGAAGACAGCTCTCCTGGTTGCATTGGCCTCCATCAAGAGGGTAGGGGACCTGCACGCATTCTCCGTTGACGAAGCGTGCCTAGAGTTCGGGCCGGTTTACTCTCACGTTGTTCTGAGACCCCGGCCCGGTTACGTGCCCAAGGTTCCCACAACTCCCTTCCGGGATCAGGTGGTGACCTTGCAAGCGCTGCCCCTGGAGGAGGCAGACCCAGCCTTGGCACTGCTCTGTCCGGTGCGTGCACTCCGCACCTACGTTGACAGAACGCGGTGTTTCAGGACCTCAGATCAGCTCTTTGTTTGTTATGGGGGGAGCCAGAAGGGAAGGGCTCTCTCAAAACAGCGGCTGTCTCACTGGTTAGTGGACGCCATTGTTTTGTCTTACCAGCAGCAAGGTCGACCGTGCCCCCTTGGTGTGACAGCCCACTCCACTCGGAGTGTGGCTTCCTCTTGGGCTTTAGCGCATGGCGCCTCGCTAACAGACATCTGCAGAGCTGCAGGCTGGGCGACACCTAACACCTTCGCAAGATTTATAATTTGCGAATTGAGCCGGTTTCCTCTCACGTACTCGCCTCCGCTAGTGCTGGAACCGCTTAAGTGTCTTCGCTTGCTCGCCACTCCACTCCTCAGATTGGATAAGTGCGATATTTCCTCAGTTGTCCTTCTTTGAAGCCCTGAGTCCTCCAGCACTTATGATGCGGGCACCACTGCGCTTGCTCTGGTGCCGGCTAGGTGCCTCCGTGTGCACGGTTCCCCTTTGGTAACTGCCTCACGTGTATTATCCACTGTAAGCCTCTCTGAGCATGTGTCTTCCCTTGGCAAGCCATCTGCCACCCCTGGAGCTAGTTGCCACCTGCGGTTGGCGCTCCAGTATTCTCCATATGCAGCCCCAGTGGCCATATGTGTTTTGTAAGTCCTCCCTTCGGTAGGCATCTGGTAGCATGTCCCTCCCGGGATATGTTTCCCAGTGTACCTTGGTAATTCTGTGTCAAAGTGGGACCTTTTTGTAATATTGTGTTAGAGGTCTAGACTTTCGCAGAGCACTGGAAGACAGCTGGAAGATGGCGTGATGGCATAGACCCCCATTCTCCGTCACTCCTTGACGTAACTCGGAGTGACTACGAAAGGGAACGTCTCGGTTACAGATGTAACCCTCGTTCCCTGAGTAGGGAACGGAGACGTTACGTCTCCTTGCCACTTCTGCTGTACCGCTGGGTGACGCCTGAGATCAGTCTTGGCTCCTCAGCGAAGACATACTGCGGTTGCGTCTGCTTCCTCCTTTTATACCCACATGGTGGGCGGAGTACGCTATGCAAATTCCGCAGACCCATGGCATTTTCACGCCATTGGCTCGTTGTTAAATACTCGAAGAGGATTGGCTTTCTGTGCGAAACCCCCATTCTCCGTCACTCCTTGACGTAACGTCTCCGTTCCCTACTCAGGGAACGAGGGTTACATCTGTAACCGAGACGTTTTTTTTGTATGTCGTTATCATGTAGATGTACCCTCAAACTGTAAGAGTTATAGCTATAACCCTCATCTTAAAACATTTTTGAAGGTCTTTACCATCTTTGTGTAGATTCTTGACAAATGTAGTTGGCTAAGATTTGAGTTAAGCAGCGAGTCTAACAGTCACTCTGTGTGGTCTTTACCCTGCTTTTCAACAATAGGCTTAATAACAACAGCCCCTGTGTGGTTCATTGCCATTCTGTTCTGCTACAGGAGCCTGAAGGATCTGTAGGAGAACCTTAATGAGAAGAAAAGCCTTCATAAGAAGGCTGATGTCTCCAGGGCAAAGCAAGGCCTAGCAGATGTCCGCAGGGAAATTCTTTGACCTCTAGTTTCTAGTAGCGAGATGCGAGACTCCCCATGGCCCCTGATGGTTATCCTGCCCGTTCTCTGCGGTTTGCCGTCCTCTTTCTCTCCAGAGCTTGTGACCCCTTCACAAGTCATTTTGATTTTTCCTTCCCAGCAACCTGTCCTCAGCGACTTCTTATTTCAGCTCAAATTTGTCATCTCTCATTATCTTTCAGAGTAATGACATTAGGATCAATAAGCTTTTACTCTTCCCATTTGTATCATGTCCGACTGAGGAAATCGCTCATGATCTATTTTATGTTTCGTAGAACAGCTTCTTGGAAATGTTTCCTTTGTTTGCTTTCTTTTTGATTACACACAATATTACACGTTCAATCTCCCTTTGCAATCCACCAAAGTCCTGTGTGTAGTGTAGTTAAAACCCGCAAACAGCACCGTTGCATTGCAACTATTGGATGGGTTGATTTAATTGCATTCAAATACAATAAAGATAGGATCTAAAAGGTCAGTAGGAAATTGTGCAAATCCCCAAGGAGTATTTTTTAAGGGGCTGGTGAATTTAATACAGATCCATCACTTTTTATCATCTAATTAGTCCCCTGTATGGCAGACTGTTCAGCATGAGAGGAAACAGCACTATTGATTCGATAAAGGCCTGGTATCTATCATTTCACTTGTTCATTGACAGACTGCCCGGCCATTTCTGACTTTGTCTTTATGGTGTCAGCAAAGCGCTCCTGCTTGTTGCTCGATTGCCTTACAAAAATGTTATCATCCCTCTGATGTCAGAGAAATAACAGTTTCCTGTGTGAGGTATTGGTTGTAACCCAGCACATTTTTACCACCTTGATCCAGTCGTGCAACTTGAGTATATACAAACCCAAAAGCAACCAAGGAGCATTTTGTATTCAGCAATTTGGAATACTCATAAAAGCATGCATTATATTGCTGACTTTTTTAAATATGAGGGCTGTATTTTTCCCCATTAAACTGTACTCTACTGCATTGTAATTTTAAATTATCTCTACTGTCATCCCAGCACCAAAATAAAAGTGGAGTGTGAAGTTATTTTCTCCATAGGTGCAGTGGAATTTATCGGCACTATTGGCTGATCATCAATTTATGCCACAGGACTTATAGATCTTGTGGCTTGCTCAGCCCTCCCCACATATGTTCATGCTTTTGGACGAGTGTGGTTTCTTCTCTATTTTTTTGCACCTTTTTTTTCCCCTCCGAGGCTGTCAGAGGTTGTCGTTTTCTCTCTCACTCAGACGGTGGAAGCATCTTTGCTTTTGCCTTGGGCTCACAGCTTGGTGAGCATGTCATTTTTCTGTTTTGTTTGGTTTTCATTGGAGGGGAAGAACTTGTTCAAGTATGATCAAGCAGTAAGAATGTCTTGGCCAAAAACAGAAGGCAATGGATAGAGACGAAATACTGCAGTTCAGACACTTTTGCAGAGCCGCATGATATAAAAATATAAAATAGATTAACCATGTTTTAACATTTGATGTTTGTCTACTAATTGCCTTTACCTTTTGTAGGCGCATTGAGCAATCTGTCTGCATATTTATATTTAGCCATATTGTCTGCTCAATTTATCACCTACATGAAAAAATAAAATAAAAATAACAACATCAGTGCTGGGTTGGAATGTGGGTAAAACGTTTTGTTAAGCATGATATATTTTTTGTGTAAAAATCATTGACGCCTGAGTAAGCACCCTAAGTCTTAAATCAATATGAGAACAATATGACTTGTTGAGATTATGCTTCCTTGAAATCAAAGAATGGAAAGTAATTAACTTTTAATGTGAATAAATCTTTACCTGTTTTCTGTGTGAAAGGCATTAATAAGATAAAATATTAATTACCAAAGCAAATATCACATTATAGGTAATGAACAGTTCCAAGAGTGTAATCAAAATCTAGAGCAGGCTGTCTAGCGTGCTCATTGGCTGCCCTGCAGCACCTTACCACTGAGCCCAGAGTGACGTCATGTCCAATGAAGGGCGCTCGCGCCTTCATCATGTCTCAGCCCATCAGAATGGATGTCTTAGCGTATATAAGCGGGGTTCGGAGGCTGTCTCCCTGGTTTTCATCGACTGAAGCGAAAGTCACTTGGTGCAAGTCCAGCAGGTTATGCAATACTCTTAGAGAGAACCAAGATTATATTAGGTACCCAATATGTTCTATCACGAGAGGTTCTCTCGTATTGCGTAAGTTAGCTTGCGCTACGTCAGCGCCGTGCGTGCCAAGAATCCACTTCATGAGTAACATATAAATCAAGCGGATCCCAGATAAGTGGTGAATAAGTACAAGTACATAAGCACTCGTCGCCGGTCTGTCTAAGCATATAGCATTTTAACCCAATTTAGAGCAGCTCAACAAAGAAAGCTAAGTCACGTGAGAGTAGCCTGTGCACGATCAGGGGTGCGTTTCCCGAAAGCATCGTAAGCCAACTATGGTCGCAAGTTCCATCGTTACCAATAGAGTTCAATGTGGTTTGCGATCAACTATAGACCATAGTTGGCTAACGATGCTTTCGGGAAACGCACCCCAGATCTGGACAGAACGTAGATCTCACTTATAGTGACAGAAGTTTAGCTTGTAGGGCGTGAACTTCCGTGTTATAGAACCTAACAAAGGTGGACAGGGAGGCCCAGCCCGCCGCCACACATATGTCATGAATTGAAATTCCACTGGACCATGCCCATGACGAGGCCATGCCTCTGGTGGAATGAGCCCAAATGGCATTGCAGACCTTTTGACACATTGGTAGCTGCGATAGTGTCTACTATCCTTCTGGACAGGCTTTTCTTTGAGGAAGCGAGACCTTTGGTGCGCCCAGTAAACGAAAAGAAAAGCTGCTCCGAGCGCCTGAAAAGTGCGTGATGTAAGCCCTCAGTGCTCGACCAGGCAGAGGAGATCACATCACTCTCACTATCGGGATGCTGACAGATCCGATAGAGAAATGACCTGCACTCGTAACAAACTGCCAATCACTTTAGGGACATAGCCATGTCTAGGTTTGAGGATGAGTTTAAAATCATTCGGTCTGAACTCAAGACACACAGCACTGCCATACAGCATGTAAGTCCCCCACACGTTTGACCGATGATAGAGCTGTCAGACAAACGGTTTTGAGTCATAGGTACTTTAGACACACGGAATCTAACGGTTCAAAGGATTAGATGCAACAGTTCAATGTTTTCAGGGCCTTGAGGACCAAAGAAAGATCCCACATAGGAACGGGGGGCGTGGAGGGTGGAGTTGTGGGTACATTTCCTAAGTCTAACCCTCAAGCGGCATTTACCAGCTTTAAGAGAATGGGTTCTGTGAGTGCAAGAGACACAGGGGTATCATGCTTCTGTGTAGGGGTGAGATGTAGGGGAGAACACTGAGATGTGGTCACATTCTCTACACTTAAGACACCAACGGCGTGAACCAGATTACCAGACCAGAGATTCCTCTGGGTCGCCGTAGAAACAGTGGTTGTGTGCAGGCGAGTGGGTAGCATTGTCTGCTCGCTGACTGCCCAATACACAGTTGCAGTAACCTATTTCTAAGCGGACTGACAGGGTGAAATATTTCAAGGGTGGTCTGGCTTCTTGGGGGACTCAATCCTCAATCGTCTTTTCCTTCTTGCCGCTGGAAGGGCTTCACATGTTCGTGTTAATGCGAGGACGGAGGCTGAGCTTGATGCTGGGTAGCGCTTTGTGCAGGAGCCTGATCACGTGAGCGGCATGCAGCTGAGCTGGAGCGTCACTCCTTAAATCCGTGGCAGCTGGATCCCGGCCTTTCTCCTTCCCTTCTTTGGCGGCGCCGTCCACTTGGGAGAGCATCGAGGAAACACATGAGTGGTGTCTCGCGGAGAATGGTGCATTCCACGACTTCGGAAAACTGTGTGGAGTTCCCGCAGAAAGGCCAGGATAGAACAGCTGTCACCTCAGCATCTTCTTCCACCTCGCATCAGGCTCAGGCGGTCTAGGTCTGCGTGGTCCAGCAGAGGGCGGAGTGACATTCGGCGTTGAACATCTCAAGTCGAGCCCGCAGGGTTGACATCGGTAGTTCTTCGCAGTGGACGCAGCCTTCTGACGAAGAGCGAGGACTGCGTGGTCTGGCAGAGAGTGCAGATCATATGGTGGTCTCCGGTGCTGGGCGGGGATCGACACGAGCCACAGGAAGTGCGAGACATTTTTATAAAAACGCCTCTTGCCCTTTTAGAAAGGGTTGTCGTGGTGGCGGAGCTCAGAAAAAGGATACGTTGCCAGAGAGCATAGCTCACACGGATGGCTGAAGGCGGCAAAGATGATCTTCTGTCCTAAGCTGGCGACAGCTTCTCAGAATCCAGCGATGCGAAGATGAGAGATGTAAATCAAGGAGACAGACTCCGAGCCCCACTTATAAACGCTAAGCCACGCCCATTCTGGTGAGCTAAGATGCGATGAGGGCTGGAGCACCCTTCATTGGACATGACGTCACACTGGGCTCAGTGGTAGGCTGCTGCAGTTGGGCTGCTGCATCTTTCCCGTAGCATAAGCTAAATTGCGCAATACGAGAGAACCTCTCATAAGAGAACTGATTTGAGTTTTATTAATTTATTAGGTCAACAAATGCAAATTTCCACAAGGAAAAAAAAAAGTTCAAAGATCATGTTAGCTGGAGATTGTATTCTATATATATATATATATATATATATATATATATATATATATATATATATATACTACCTGGCAGTTTCTTTATGCAGGATTATAGACCCAAACAACCATTTCCCTCACTTGCCTCTTGGAGTCTGTTTCGAGCATTTTTGGCAAATTGGCAAATTTCACAGGATTTCCCTTTGGATTGCACGCCAGAAGCTTAGAGTCCAACTGCCGGCCTATCTTTTAAATATCCATGGATATTTAAAAATGAGTTTTTTTTTTCCTGTACTTTGAATTCTGCATTACATTTTCGTGTAGCTACTAGGCAGGTGCTATCTTTAAAAGAAACTTCAAAAAGAATATGCATCCAAATTTTTGATCAAAGAACTGTGTCTCCTACAGTTTGCGGTGCTATATATCCAGTGAGCATAGGTACAGTGACTACCTAAGTTTGAGAGGTCATTTCAACATTGGAGAGTGAGAACAGCAACATTGCCACATCTAGAATAGGTGGGTGCCCTTTATGTGGGAAGAGGAAAGATCTATCAGATGTAGCTGCAGCAAAATACAGTACATGTTGTGTTCCTACAGTGAAGGTGCTGGAATGAATTTGAAGTTTGGTGTCTTTGAGGTACAGTGTCCAGTTATAACTCCATTTGTCAGTTATAAAACGAGCACACACACGCACAAAAATGCTTAATCAGTTTTTTATTTATTTATTTTCCACAAGGCATTCAGTGTGTTGTCTAATGTTTCTTGTTTCACTGAATGTACAGAAAAGTGTTTCAGTGTCCACAACCAGTAGCGAGTGTACAGTTTAAATCCATTGAAATGTGCAAATGTGATTTTAAACAGCCTCCAAAAACCTACTACATGAAGCTTACTGCAGGAACTCAAATTCATCATGAAAACCAAATGCTTGCTTTTAACGACGGATGCTCAGGGCTGGAAGCTGTAGATTCCAAGGGTTATGATGAATGGAGTGTTCTAAGGGTAGGGGACAGATCGTTCAGTTCAGTCATCTGTTTATTTTCCCAAAAATACATAGGTCTAATATTTGGAACATATTCAGTAGAAAACAAGGTCTATAACCTCTGTTAATACATGCATTTTGTGAGCTCTTTCACTATAGGGAACTCCATGAAAATAAAGATTAATTATTCAGCTTTCATACAAGCATATGGCTGAATTCCAGAGATGCATGTATCCACCCCTATCATCTGTCCGTCTCTTGAAGAATCGTCACTCTTTACCCTCTGATGTTCTTGCATGGATTAGTCCTGCATCTCTCAGGCCAGTAGAGAGCAGACATGAGCTGCTCTGTATACACCAAAGTTAGTGTGTCTGTGAAAAAAAAATCATGATCATATATATATATATATATATATATATATATATATATATATATATATATATATATATATATATATATATATATATGAATAAACTGAGTTATACTTTGATGATTTCTCTTATCATTTCTGCTTTCACTGTTGGTACTGCAGGATTTGCATGGCATATGATAAACATTTTCCATCCCCTATATATATATTTTCTTGATGTTTTAATCTTAATTTTATTATTCAAAAAAAAAAATAATAATAATAATTCAATGTATTTGGAAAAAGTGGTTCCACTTTGATTTTACTCAAAATATGAATTTAAAATAAATATTATATTGTATTGGGTTGCAGTGTATTTGGAAGAGTATTAAATCAATAAAAGTAAATCAAATAAAAGTTATCATACATTGCATTAGCATTTAGTTAATGCAAATTAAACCTATTAGTGAGTATTTTTGTGGCATTGTTGAATGAGTATATACTGAAATATAGCCTACATTAACACTATTATTTATACACACACACACAATGTATTTTGTTTATTAATAAATCATTTGATGCTAATAATTATGTTAATTGTGTTGGCTGATTTTTTTTTTTCTGCTGATAAAATTACAATCTTTATTGGTCGTCTTGTAGAAAGCGGAAACTTAGATGCACCACCAGTATCTACTGTAGTATTATTCCTTTTTTTTTCGTCTTTCTCGGATGAGCCCACGGCTGATGCGCGCATCACGTCTACCAATCAACACGAGGCGTTACGACTGCGCGCTGCACTCTCAGCCACTGAGAGCAGTCAATGAATATTTATGGCGAGGCTGCTCTCCAGCGCTCAAAGTTAGTGGATTAGCAGTAGGAGGATGACTGCGTGAGACAACATCAGCACCTCGTTTGGATTAAGATCCAGCGTTTGCGCCAATTGCCACTTGAAATCAGCAGTGTGAAGGACAGCGGTGTCAAAACTGTACTCCAGAAGCGATATCGTGTGAAAGACGTGCCCTGCACATCACTTCAAAGACTTTGCTATCTCTTTGCCCCTTTTCCTCTAAGATGCCAAGACTTCCATCAACAGCATCACCCTCAGCCTACATTCAAGCGGGCTGCTCGTTTGGAAGGACGCCCGACCGCAGCCGTTCTCATCTGCAAGTTCAATCCGATCAATTGTGACAAAGGCTGTCAGCGTCGGAATAAGAAATCGATACCCGAGACGTTCTTTGGGAATTTTAACGATTCATTTTCCTCAAGTCGAGCGCGCATGGAGTGCTCGGGCTCCTCGTACTTTCAGATGTTTGCAGTGTTGATGGTGACAGATTATTGTTGTTGAGTGTCCATGCGAGACCTGGGGTGGAAACATGTCTGGCCACTTCTCTGAGAGGGTCGCTGCTATCAGAGATGGCATTTTGGTCCAGCACTTCGGTTTTTACTTCTAAAGTGCCCCGGAAAATCTTATTCATGTTCACCCTCTCCCTTTCTGTCACCTATCTGTTCTATAGCTTGATGAGCTGCTACAACTCCTTCCAGTTCCAGGAGAACTACGTTTATCAGGGAAGGCTGGTGACTGAGGAAACAACTTTTGTCACGCTGAGGGAGAAACTTTACTCGACCTCTTCCGAGGGCTACCTCGACGAGGAGTTCATCGAGAGGACAGCGACCGAGCAAACTATCGCAGTCTCTAGCGTTAGAAATAGCGCGGGGATCGACGAGAGGACAGCGGGATGGGCGCGAGCGCAGGCGGCTACGACCAGCAGCAGCATGTCGCGCGCTGCCGCCGCTGTGGCTGGAGAGCACGAGCACCCGGAGTTCAGCACCACGGACAGCGAGCTTCGGAGAGTGGTGAACTGCACATCGGATTACGGGGTGAAAAAATTGCCCCAAGCCATTATAATCGGGGTGAAGAAAGGGGGGACAAGGGCTCTGCTGGAAGCTCTGCGGGTTCATCCCGATGTTCGAGCCGTTGGGAATGAGCCTCACTTCTTTGACAGGAACTACGAGAAGGGACTGGATTGGTACAGGTGCGCCCTTCACGTTTCTCTGTTGTGCTGTTTTTTTGTTTTGTTTTCTTTCAATTGCAAGGATGCCTGAGATGATTCAATAAGTCTAGTTTATGTTCATTCAATTTGGTTGTAATAATGGTTTAATGTCAAGTGGTGTAACCATCAGGTACATTTGTTTTGAACTTTTTATACTTTGGAATGTATATATATATATATATATATATATATATATATATATATATATATATATATATATATATATATGTATATATATATACATAATGATAAACATTTTAAAATCATTATTTTTATATATACATAATTTCAATTTCTAAATTTTGGTTTTATGGTTTTCTTTCCACATGACAACAAAATGGCTTCCTTCATGGAACTTATTTGATGAATAAGTTATTCAGATTATTCTTTTATTATTAAACTTTTACAATAAGAAAATAAAGCGAAAGGAAATAATTATGAGATGAAAGATTATGCTGAAATTGCAAAAAATATATATTTTATCAGAAGTCATAAATGCATTTTTATTAATTATTTGATAAATCCAGGCAAAAACCTCACATCATCAATGAACATTATGACATTTACCAATATATCAGTGTCACTTCTTTTTCCTTTATATATATATATATATATATATATATATATATCTTTATTTTTTCTTTTTTTTAAAAGTGCATTCAGATATTGCAGAAATTGTTTATTTAACCATTTATTTTCATACTATTGCGTTTTGTTTTTAGTAATTAGGAAAAAAATCACTCTTACTTTTCATATAAACTCTCTTAATATTTATAGTGATGATGATGATGATCAAAGCACTTTGAAACATAAGATGGATGTTGGACTATACACATCCAAGTTTAGTACAGTAATTTCTTCCAAAAAATGTTCTTCCAAAAATGCATTCATCATTATTTTAATCAGGCCTGACTTGCACGATCAGGTGTGGCTTGTCAGCACCCTGGTTTAAGTAATAACCTATCTTAAATATAGGCCACTTGTATTGCATCCAAGAAGTATGTATCTCAGTTGTCATCTGTATCTGCATCTTAAAAGGGCATGAAATGAAATTTACTCATTTAATTAGTCATTAAATTAGACTAACACATATGTAATGGTTCAAGAGAACCAAGTTCCAGGCTGCAAGGCATGCTTTAGTCCAGCTTCAACATAATTACTACAGCAGCACGGCTGTTTAATTTCATGCCAAAGTCATGTTCACAGTCGCTGCTCGGTAGAGCCAGGTGCAGTGAATGCTCCGTTGAGCTCTTTCAGCACGCCTGTGCTCCGGACTCCCAGGTGTGCTCAAATCATGAGGTGCTTACTCAGGTGTATGTGCTCCCACACACCCATCCTCAACCGCTGCTGGCACGCTTTCGACTTGTCAGCCTTCGTCAGCTATAGCCATATTTCCTATAGTTTATATCTCTCCACTCCATTTGCAATCTGAACCAGTGCAGGTTATTACAGCCAGGCTGTTTTTCAGCGAAGTGCTGTTCTACATAGGCCTATCATCATTCAGCCGAGCAGTTGCCTATGGTGAGGAGACGCCGGTACGAAGGGGTAGAGACCGAATGAGCATTAAGTCACACTGCGGTGTGTGCCGGATCTGCTAGCCTTGGGCTGTGACTCAGAGCTTTGGGGCCGGGGCAACATCTGCCGCGATTGACTTCAGAGGGAGCCCGACTTATAGCATTCGTTCATTTACCCGGGTGTTAATGCGAGCTGTTTCATTACACTCGTTGTGTGGGGGCTCATTAGACCAGGATGACAAGCTTACATAAATAACATCTAAGAGTGCTTGTGTGTTTTAATGTCTCTGAGCCTGGAAAATCCCTTAAGCGGCCTTGAATTTGTTTCCACGTGCGTTCGGCATTTGACATGTAGCTTGTAGGAATATCGGACTTGAAATGGCCTACCGCACGCATCACATGTGCATGTTTAACCCTTTATGATAACGCTGGACGTGTCAACATTTGTGTTTTAATATTGGCTTTTTGAATTCATAATCTCACCAAATGCTTGCAAACTGCAGAAGTGGCTCATTTCACACGCATGTATAGTTCATAAAATGCATTTTACATACGCTAAGGATTTAGACAATAAAGACGTTATTTTAAGGTGACGAGTGTAAGTACTGAGTAATATTAATTGGTCAGTACTTATTACGTATTAATGAACTACATGCATTTCAGTGTTGTAGTACTCGAGACTCGGACTCGTCTCGGAGTCGGTCTCGAGACCATATTTTAATGGTCTTGGTCTTGTCATGGACTCGTGTGCATTTGGACTCGGAAATTGACTCGTACTTGAACATTTTTTTTTTTTTTTAGGACTCGGACTTATTCCTGAGTCCACTGGAGTTCAAATTCAAAATATTTTTCATGATTATTAATGTATGTTAATAAAATATTTCTTTAAATTGATTGACACGCCCAGTGATTGGTGATTTTCTAGTGCGCAACTGCGCATGACAAATTGTAATAAAATTACTTTCAACAATATAATTGTTATTATATTTTTCATATTTATTGTAATAATTTTAATATTTTTTTAAACTCTAAGTAAATTCAGTAAAAAATAAATAAATAAAGTATTTCTCTAAGTAAATAAAAGTTAAATTAGGTAATCAACCCTCACTGGTCTCGGTCTCGACTCAGACTCGACTCTCTCTGGTCTCGGTCTTGACTACAACACTGATGTATTTAATATGGGGTTAAAGGTGTGTAGTAATATAGTAACTACCTCGCCTTAAAAAAAGCGTTGCCAATGAAAATTCAGTCATTATTTATAATGTAATGTAGTTTACAAACCTATATGACTTACTTGGAACACAAGAAAACAGATTTTTTTTTTAATCCATTGAAAGTCGATGTTGCTTTGGGCCTCATTTACTTTCATTGTATTTACAAAAACAGTTCAAACTTTCTTCAAAATATCTTATTTTATGTTCCACAGAAGAACATATGTCATATGAGTCTGGAACAACATAGGTAAATGATGACAGAAACCACATTGATGTCTCTTTAAGCTGCACATAAAGGCGATTCTTTTGCAGATGTTTTACATTTAAAGTCATGGTAAATAAAAATCCAGTGGTAAAGGCTCTTTGGAGTTCATTTGCTGGGCTTATATATCAGGAGGAGTTAGGTCGTCTTTTTTAGTCTTGAAATATGACAGTGCTCCTCCTGACACGATGTTTAAAAGGCTTGTCAGGGAGGACCGGATGCTCTGTTAAACTCCTGTCTGCTTTTAAAAGAAGCCTCACTTTCACTGAGTGGGTAATGCGTTCCCTCTGTCAAATAATAATAGCTCGGCATCATTAGACTAAGCGCACCACTGCTGGGGTCCACTCTCAGATATAAAGGAGTGCAGGAAGTCAAAAAAAAAAAAAAAAAAAAAAAAAGAGAGAGAAAACGAGCGTTAAAGCTGAAGTGTGTAATTTTTGCAGTGATAAAATACTAATTTCCCAGCTTAATATGCAGAGGCAACTCAAAGTAAGCCATTTCTATGGCAAAATATTGTTCTTTTTTTGAGCGTCTTGACTAGGCCGACACAGCAACATTGACATTTGGGGGCGAGAATATCTGTTTGTAACAACAATGCCAGATGGTTAAAAATGTTCAGGAAACAGTATGAAATCACTGCTTTTCAAAAACAAACAAACAAACAAAAAAAAGATAACTTTTTAATTTGTAAGTGGATATTTAATAATTATTTTCAAGTCAAGTCAAATTTGTATAGCTCTTTTTACAAAAACAAACAAACAAACAAACAAAAAAAAACATAAAAGCACCTTTGTAATATTTATAATGAAAGTTCATTCCTTAAACATTTAGAAAATTAAAGTTGGCCGATAATATAGTGTGTTGAAAAAAAAATATGTTCATGATTTGCTATCACTGTTTATCTTTTGATAAATCAAATTAGATAATTTATGTGGTTCAGATAACATCATATTTTGGGGTTATTGTTTAATAGTTTACATTTATTAAACCTCCTTCGTTGTATTAACTCAATTTAATTTCAATGTTATTCATTTCAATTACTTTTTCATTACTTTTAAACCAAAAATCATTTTTTTGAATTGAGATATGCTATATTAGATACAGACTAGTTGGATATAACATATGTAGCTATTCAACTTTATATAAAGAGCTGTGTGAAGATATAGTTACATTTTGCGATGATATAAACATTCCAGCAGCCTATATTTGCTATACAGGTAGTGTATAAAGAACAAAAATTGCGGTTTTTACAGCCTTCTCTGATCTGTTATTTAGTCATTCAATTCAATAGTCCCCCACACAGTATTCAGAGCTGGAGATCCTTCAGCTATTTGACCTCAGGAGAGTTTTTCCATCTTTTTGTCTGGTCGTGAGCCTGTAACAGGGCTGGCCTTTCAAGAGATAGCAAAGATTCAGCATTGCCTACACCAAGGTCTCTTCCTTTTTGTTGGAGATAAAATACATTCAGATCAATGAGAGCTTATACACCGCTGAAGCCCACGCATTGTTCCCCTTACAAGGCTACACAAGGAAGCACTTTAATTTCACCACCTATGTATTCCCTGATGCCCCCTTGTTTTTTTCCTAAAGAGTAAAACTTCAGAAACTTCTCATTCCTTACAATATTTTGCATTTTAAAGGAATATTGAGAGTTGAAGGCAAGTTAGCTCTATCAACAGCATGTTGCATTTTTGCCCTATATACTTCCAATGTATTAACAAACTGAGGGATGAATCAAAATTATTTTCTGTGGTAATCACTAACATACTAGAGATACCATCGATAAATATTACCTTATAATGGAATACTTCCTTAAAGCTGCTATATGTATTGTTTAGCGGCCTCTATCGGCAAGATTGCAACTCACTGCAATGTTACAATAATAGGCTACGTTTATCGTTGAACTAATGCTCCATGCTCGTACCATGATAACATTACATTTTTGGTGTTATCTAGCATAAAGCATTTCACTAACTATTCGTGTATCTTTCACAATCGGCAATGTCAACATAGTGAATGTATAATATGATAACGAAAACGGTTAGTGAACTAGACTGAACATTTTCAGTGGAACAGTAAGATCGTAGGAAGTAACATTACTGTACTGAACGTGTCTGGAAATGTGTATTGTAAACAACATGATAGTAGTGGGATGAGTGACGTTAGACAGTAGATCTAGTGCATACAATAAAAGTTACATCCTAAAGCGCCTACTTTTTGTTATCCTGGAACAGTCTATTGTATGTATTTCATGTCTCATATTGTATGTTGTAGATTACCTTGCTATTTCATTACAGTTTAACATTATTTCAGCATATCCGAATAAAAAATAGTGGAAGTCTCTTCTTAATTCAAACTCTGCCGATGTTGATCCGTGTTTTCGTAAGTCGATTCGATTCATGTCAAGGCCTGACGAGCTTCAGCAGATACAGATACAGCAGATTTTTTTTAAATTTATGTGGAGTTTGTATTGGAGTGTTTGTTGTGCTGGAGGCAGTTTTTTGGTGTTATCAGACTCATGTCGTCAGCTGGAGTGCCGTCACATAGACTGTATATAAAAAGGAGAGAGGCTCGGGAGCGCACACGGACAAAACCCGACAAGTGGATCATTGTAATGTGTGATTACAACCCCTTCACACACAGGCAATAAAAAAAAGATTCATTTTTAGAAGAAAAGTTACATATAGCACCTTTAATGTGCCCATATTTGGCTATTTTAAAGGATCCTAATTTTGTTTTTGAATGACTTCTGCAATATGTTTACATGTATTCAAGGTAAAAACACACTACCTTATCTTTCAATATTGCAGCATCACCTCTTTTCTCACAGTTCCTGAAACAATAAAGGTCTCTCTTAACCCCTAGTTAACTTACTCCGCTATGAATGGTCTATACCTGGAAACAAAACACCCATTACCATGTCTGAATTTCAGCTCTGGAGGCTTCCTCTGCACTTAAAGTCGGCTAAAAATAGTCGATTAATTAGAAAATTGGATTTGGTTTTGCGGCCAAGAAAATGGCTTCTTCTCAACATGTCGACAACACAAACCAAACTCGTCCAGGGCTCAGCTACAACTACAGTGTTTGAGGGCGGGAAAAAGTAGACGTTGTTTGTGGGAATCCAATGAAGACCATTGGCTGGCATTATGCAAATTTGTTTCAATCCTATGTAGATTTCGTAAATTAATGACTAGGGCTGGGCGATAAAACGATAACGATAATTATCGCGATATAATTTTTCTCGATAAAACGATATCAAGAGGTCGATAAATGTTCGATAATGTTTATGCGCCAAAAGCGGAACTAAACTCATTTGAACCGCGCGCGCCACACGGAGCATTTATCCGCTCGGGTCAAAGTCCAAACTGCACTGAAACTGCAATGAGTGCAGCGCGAGCTCGCTAGAGCAGACCAGCGAGAAGCGCTTGAGTTCAGCGAAGAACACAAATGTCAAGTTTAAACCAGTTTAGGGCAGATAAAACACCGCTGACAAAAAGGAGAAACACTGCGTGCAACGATCCAGTCAGAATCTGAATTGATACTGAATCCATTTAGCCATGGATTTACTGTAAGGTTAGCCTAGTAATATTAACTGCACCTTGAAATGTGCATGGGATATACATATTTAATTGTATAATATCATTAATGTAGACAATTCATTAAATTTCTTTTTAAGTACATGTCTTATAAGTACAGCATTTAATAATGTATTTAACTGTTAGGCCACTGTTTTCATACAAATACCACAGAAACCATAAAGTTACATTTTGCCATGATAGTGAGGTGCTAAGTTATAGGCTATAACGTTACCTGGTTTTATCTGTGGTTATCATCATCTAAATGCATGAGACTGGATGACCAATGGTTAATTTTAATACAACTCAGTCAGAATATTACATTTTACAAAATAAAAATGTGGTCGTTATATGAAAAAAACCCCAGATGTTACTGTTTTTGTTAATGAGCATAAATTTAACATTAGCTTAGTATTAGCTTGAGTTAGGATGCATATTTACTGTCAACTCACTGTCAACTTAATATGCATTTTGAGATAAAACATGTAATTTTAATATTGCAGCCTGCACTGCAAACTGTGCTGAAGAAATATTTTTCTATTCATATATTTATTTTAAGGAAAAAATGTTTGAATGTTCTACCTCATATTTGTGAAACGTTCACCTGTTTGGCAAGTGTTTGTCATGATATGTTCTGACAATAAAGAGTAGTTTAAAACCACAATTTACACTCTGGTTAATACAACTTTCACTTAGGAGCAAAAATATGCCTTTAAACTTGAAAGAAATAAAGATTTGACATATATCGTGATAATTATCGATATCGACTGATATAAAAAAAATTAACGTGATAATTTTTTTTGGCCATATCGCCCAGCCCTATTAATGACGACTCGTTTCAGGCAATTCAGAATCAGTCAATTCAGAATCTTTTAGGAGACATTAACTCCAGTTGTCATGCACTTTGATCTTTGAAACTTTGCAGACCTTTTACATTCACAAACAGCTTTGTTACACTCTAAATGAAAGGTAATATCCCGAAAAGAATAATAGGTGCACTTCAAACGGACAGTTCACCTAAAGATATCTTTCATTTTCTCAACCTCAAATGTTGTTCCAAACCAGTGTTATTGTACTGTCAGTGAGATTATAGTTTTTATTAATATTTTGAATTACTTGTTATTTTTACATTTCCTAATATGTTGTGTTTTTGTCATTTTTATTCGTTTTTGGCCTGGTTTCACAGACAGGGCTTAGATTAAGCCAGGATTAGCTTAGTTCAATTAAGAAGCTTTTATAAGCGTGCCTTAGAAAAAAAGAAAAAAAAAAGGAAAAAAAAAACATGACTGGTGTGCATCTAGAGGCAGAACAATGGCACTGACATGCGTATATGACATGACACGTATATGTTTTGACTGTGTCTATAGTTTCCATTTTATTTCACTTTTTTGGTACATATGTTCAACTAAATGAAAATAATGTTTCTTTTTTATATTTTCTTTTGTCTGTTAAAATACTTGACACATTCTGGTTCAAATATTAGTGTATGATGTTAGTTAATGTGATGAACGACTGTGGGTACTCTGCTAGAAAACCAATGTGAATCTCAAGAGAACCGACTTCACACATCCACTCAAAATGGCTTGAAAAAAGTTAGATGTGAGAAAAGCTCCAGCGCCATGCCACAAGCTTTGATGCATTTGCGTATCTAATGCAATAAAACTCAGATATTTTAAGTGTGGCTTAATACTTTTAGGCCCACTGGCTGTATAGCGAATAGTCGGCGAGTTTGTGAAGAGTATGAAGCTGAGTTGATTCCTTCCCGTCAAAAGTTGAGGCACAAGCCTCTGACAGGAGGAGTGAGTCACAGATGCAGATCCACTGCTGAGCGAAGCAGGACAGAACCCAAATCCACCGTTTATCCCTTGTTTACCTTTCCTCAGCACGCCGCGCTGCAGTTCAACCCGACTCTCGCCTCCCGACTGCTGGCTCAAAGCTGCAAGGGGAAGTGGGCCGCCTCCCAGCTCAAGCTGGATGCCGTCTCTCTCCGCACAGCCTAGCTCTTGCGGCTCCCTGGGATCCCCCAATCTGCCTGTTGCTGATAAGCTTCCGCCAAGGACGCACCTCTGGGTACGCGGATGCCAACGTGGCAGTCGTGGAATTAAACTTTTTAATTAGCAGCATGCCCCTGTGCCTGTCGAGAGCGAGTGGACTGCTGCAGTCAGGTCTGTCTCATCCCCCTATTTCCACTTAATTAAATTCACTAGCACAAAAGAGGCCCATCGACTACTAGAGCGTCCGCCCTGCCACTTCACGTGTATCACCCTTCCTGTCATCCTTTAGCTACAGGTGCAAACATTGTACCGTTCCAATGCTGAGATTCAGCCTCCGCGTCTCCCGGAGGTTGAAAATTTGGAAGTGTACGTGCACTGTTACTTTGTTCTGACGCATTGATGATCTGCAGGCATCTTGAGGAATTCGTATTCGGCTTTCGGGGGTTGCGTGGATACTCGCGCACATATTGTTTGTCCCTCCAGAAACATTTCCCAGACAGCAGTCTTGACAGTTCAATTACATCGGGGATTTAAAGTCAAAGTGCATTAAAGCGTATGCATTCACACGGCGCCCCAGTCTATGAGAAAGGTTCTCCATGGCCTAAAGAATCAAGGTGAATTGAGAGCTCATATTGCGGAATTTACTCAGAGGTCAGCCTTCCAGGTTATTCAAGTGCATTTCTTTTGTGGTACCATGAGCTATGCGTGGAATCCCGACATTATATTTTCGAAGGCCGAGAGAGGAAAATTCACCCGCCGTCAAGATTCTGGAATACGTTTTTTTTTTTCTTACTCACTCCTCGACGCTTTGCTCTTTCTGACAGACATCCTCGCTGCCTGCTGGGCTGAATCGTGTTAGAAAGTTTCTGAAGTGATGATCTTCCTCCCGTTCCACAAGTTTAATTCATTTACACTAAAAATCTAATTTGTCAATTTAATTTCCAGGCATTAAAGTATTGGCATCATCAGACAGTCTGCCATTAAAGCCCAGCTTCTGTCCAGCTTTGTGTCTGTGAATGAGAACCTGAGCCTTGTCCTCATTGCAAAGCATATAGCTAAGCTTTGTCACTTTGTTTTGTTTTGTTTTTTAGACCCACATTGTGGACGGATTGCTTGAAAACGACAGCCGCTGCCTCAAGTATTAAATTATTTATTTTTTTAAGCCAAAAATAAAGTGTTAACTTAAGTCATTTCGAGCTTAAATGAATTCTCCAAGGGATTATTTACTTTCCATGGATTTGCCATGATGTGTTTCCAGTCAGAAGGAACAATGAATTTCGTTCAACAAAGAGCCGGTTTACAGCCATCTTAAAATCTCTCTGAATGAGAATTCCCTGGGACAAATAGGCATGTCAGTCATACTTGACAGGATTCTAATTTTCTCCCTGCGTTTTCTGCAGCACCCCCTCCCTTTTTGCGTATTGGGTGAGTGATACAGTCTCAAGACACGACCCAAAAACAAGCTAATGCAGTTCAGACAGGAACTCTTGACATCTTGAAATCACGCAGTGAGGGCAAACATGCGGCTTCCAGCATGTCTCACGGCTGCTCCTCTGACCTGACATTTATCGTGGCAGGGCTTTACTTTTCCTCAGAGGAGCTGTAGGGATGAAAAAAAATCTGATTCCCTGCTAGGAATGTGACACATGGCTTCACCTGCATCTCTCTGTGACATCTGACACAGTACAGAGAAATCCTAATATGCCATATGGCTCTGACAGATAGAGAATTCCAGTTAAAGGAATAGTTTCCCCAAAAGTGAAATTTCTGCCATCGTTTACTCATTTTCTATTCTTGTCTGCTATATTTTTCTTCCATGAATTTTTGAAGAGTCGTTATGTGCATCAGTGAAGTTCGTTTGAGCTTCCTTTTACCGTATTTTGTGATCTCTATTGTTTCTGTCGGGCGGAAACTTTGTATATCCATATTCCGTAATTTTTTCTTTTTTCCATAAATCATTACTATTGGTACCCATCATGTCGGACTATGAGTTTTGGAAATAATTTAACCAATTAAAAGTATTAAAAAGAGCGTGTGACTAAACCTCATAACTGTCGGTAAAACTTGATAGCTCAAACAGTCTCAATCGTGAATGAAGTGCCGCACAGTTTGGACCATCTCTGCTTGTTTGCAATGCAAGAGTAAATAAAGAACTGGATCTTTGAATAAGTATTGGATTTTATTTACTCAATAAACACTATATTTGGGGTGTCAGTTTAACGCGTTATTAACAGCGTTAATGCAAACCCATTTTAACGGCGTTAATTTTTTTTATCCCCCGATTAACAACCTTTTTGGCCTAGCTAAAGCTTTGTGGGGTTTTTTTCACATGCTTTTGCAACAGGACGCGGCATGTGCGGCGCTGCGCTATGAAACCCATTCATTTCAATGGCTAGCATCGCGAAAGGACGTTTTGTTGCTTTGTCGACCAAAGCGCAATTAAGTGGATCTAGCTAGACCGGAAACAAAACAACAGGCACGCCGCACACACTTGTTTAGGCTTGCGAGCCGGCCAAATAGTTGGTTAAAGTTACGTTTTGAGTGGATGACGAGCGTGAGACGCCGAAATGGATGCCCATAAGATTCTGAATGGAAAGTTTACTTAAAAAAAATGGTTCCATTGACAAGACCAAAGTGGTCAATATCAGGACCTCGTCAGTATTTCTTTCACTCTTTTATTGATAGACAGTGTTACGTTGAGAGATTATTTGCTCCAAGTGAGAATGTTAGTGTGAAATTGAACACTGTATATGCTAATGTTGTTTTCAATAAAAAAAAAAAATAAATAAATAAAAAAAATTGCACAAAGCAAGCCAATCCAATTTCCATGTTGATAAGAGCATTAAAATGAGAAATAATAATAATAATAATAAAAAAATAATGGGACAAAAAGAAATCAAGAGACATTTAGAATAAATAAAATGTGCGATTAATTGTGATTAATCGCGAATTAACTATGGCATTAATGCGATTAATTGCGATTATATATATATATATATATATATATATATATATATACACATACTGTACAGTTTCTATCTTTATATATATATATATATATATATATATAATGCAATAATAATGCAATATTATAATAATACAATAATGCATGCAAGTCAGACAGTGTTTAATTATTTAAAAATACCTTTTTAATTTCCTGAAAAGTAGTAGTGTAAAAGTAGGACATAAAAGGTTTCTGCTCGATGGCATAGATATGCATGTGCATTGATCAATGCTTAAATAAATTAAAGCTTGAATTAAATCTGTTCATCACATGAAGTGATCGCCTCTTCACAAGACTTGGATTAAACAGTTTGATTCATATGGATTTTACAATTAACTTTTAAAACAGGAAAGTTTTGGGAGAATGAACTTTCAATAAAGGCACAGAAATCTCTGTGTTATTAATAATATGTTCATTTGTATTTAAAAAAAAAAAAGAAAAAAAAAACTCTTGCAAGGGCAGGGTGAGTAAATGATGACAGAATTTTCTTTTTGGGGTAAACTTTCCATTTAAAATACAAAAAAAGTACACACAACTTGTGTTCCTAAGTCATTGTTCTTTAGGTTTTTATGAAAAAAAAAATCATTTAAGTTATTTTCCATCTACTGCTCGGTTGTGCAGTAAGTAACCGAACACAATGAAGGACACAACCTTATAGTGATTAAATAGTTACATTTTTGCCCTGTTCCTCAAACAAGTTTATTGTTGGGCTTCAATAGACTTGACATAAATTGCATGGGCTACTCTTACAATCCTGGTGCTTACAGTATGTACATCTTTTCTTTTGGTCGTGACTGCACTGAATCATGTATTTGTTCTGAGTGGCGATTCTTCAAAAACTACTCTTTAAAAAGAAGACTACTTTTTGTGTCCGGTGGAAAAAATAAACAACATATGGGTTTGAAACAGTTCGGCAGTGGAATAATAGGTTGGAAATGAAGTATTTCCCTTGTTTTGACAGAAAGACATGTGAACAAACATGTTAGCGAGCCAGCTTTTTAGCAATGCTGCTTGGTGAAGGATCTGTGACATAGCTCACACCACCCAATTCTTCAATAATATATGCCGCTTAGAAGAT
The DNA here is from genome assembly GCA_038021265.1 of Cyprinella venusta. Classification (NCBI taxonomy): domain Eukaryota; kingdom Metazoa; phylum Chordata; class Actinopteri; order Cypriniformes; family Leuciscidae; genus Cyprinella; species Cyprinella venusta. Next base: position 24,529,036 of record CM075863.1, read on the forward strand.
TGTGACAGGTAATTCAATTATGGTGGTGAGATGTGCTTACACTCCGTAGGTATGAGCTAATTCCTCTGTTAACACCCTTGAGTCACTGTCACAAACAAAGACAAACAGATTCATTGGCTTACAGAAGCTTGTTTGCTGTGATTGTCCCATTGCCTTTGATGTTTCTCATTGCTTTCTGTTGTTTATTTATTCATGTGCTTTTCCTAGCCTGGAATCACCATAAGGTATTCGGTTAGAATAATTTTAGTATAGTGTGAAACAATGTAGGGTTATTTTGAAAGTGTAAACTGAGTGCAACATAGTTTCAACACACCAAGAGATTAGATTGTTTGTTTTTCGGGGACCTTGAATGCATTTTTGGGAACTTTGTGTCATTGTCTATTGCGGTTTCAAGTTGCATAACACCATTAATCAAACACCCCAAGAGAACGTCCCGCAATATCATCTCAGCTAGTAATGGCCACATGTGCTAAGCATCCTTTGAGATCTGGACTAAGCTGATGAGATGTAACAGGATGCTTTTAAGGATTATTATAATTGCTAATTATATTTGAAAGGTGTTTGTTTTGCTGGAGTAATTTTGATTATTGGCACTTGAGATGTTGGGTCACGCAATGTTTTGTTGACATACTTTGCTTGTTCTGTGGCTGCCTATACATCATACATGGCTAGTGTTGCTTCTTGCAAACTGCATAATTAATTTAAACTGCATTTAAAATTCCTTTACTGGGATATTTGATCATAAAAGGTATAAGGATGTGTTTGGAAGAGAGTGAATTGGAGTCGCATCATATCCTGTAATTTTATAGCAATGTTGGCAACTTAGGGATACGTTCTTTACTCAAATACCACATGCAAACTTTTCTGGCTTAAATGAAACTGAAAATATCAAATATCTAGGTTTTGGAAGCATTTTCCCCATTGATTTTCTCCATAGGCATAAAAAACGTATTTAAAGAGTCCATATCCTACTAAGCATATCTGTAATTATTATTTATTAACTACAATTGCACGTATTCAACATGACATCATGACTTTTGCGTAAACATACACGCCACTTTCGAGTCAAGTGGCGTGTTATCTATACGCATTTTGAGCTATCTGCGTGTATGCGTGTATGTCTACACCATTAACGTTCGCGTCATTCCGCATGTCCGTACACGCCGTCAGATGTCCAGTCATAAATGCCATTAACCCCAGTGACGGTTAAGTTTAGGGACGGGGTTGAGGTAAGTCATATATTATATATAACGTTAAGTCAACGGCGTTTATAAACACGCTGAAAAGCGATTATGCGTCTTGATAGCACGCCAAAAATGGAAATACGAATTGGCGTGTCATACACACGCTACTTCATGATATCAGTCTCACATATTTGAATCATAAACAAGATAAAATGTGTAGGATACATTTCTTAAATTGATCAAACGTGACTGTAAAGACTTTTAACATTGTTAAAAAAAATCAAATAAATAATGTTCTTTTGAACTTTCTATTCCTCAAATAATCCCGAAAAACAATATTATTGAGCAGTACGAAGGTTTTCAACATTGTAATAAATGTTCTTTGAACAGCAAATCAGCTTATTAAAATGATTTCTGAATGATCATGTGACACTGAAGACTGGAGTAAGAACCAGTTTACACAGAATGCGTTTTTAGCTGTCAGAAAAAGTTGCAAGGACTAGAAATACTTTTTTTTAGTCATTGACCTTCTTTTAACTTGAGCTCGTATTTTTAGAATGCCGAGTCATGCTTCAAAAGATGTGAGCATAACTGTTAAACATTTCAGTTTTTTTTAATGTTTACATAAACACGGAAAAATAGCACAGTGGATTGGAAAATCACATACTTTGAACGACTATTAATGATGCTGAAAATTTACCTTTGCTATCACAGGAATAAACTGCATTTTTAAAATACAATTTTAATTATTTATCAAATAAATGTAGTCTTTTGACAGATATAAAAGAGTTTGTGAGTAGATTGTGGAGTGTATCTCGAAAAATTACATCTTTGACAGCTTTGTTTATTTGATTTCGATTTTTCTCTCTTAAAGGGATAGTTCACACAAAAATGTTTACTCACCCTCATGTTTTTTCCAACCCTGTAAGACCTTCGTTCATCTTCGGAACACAAATTAAGATATTTTTGATGAAATCTGAGAGCTGGATCACTCCTGCATACTATAGGCTTCTTGCGGAATTGAAACTTGCCGGACTCAAAAAGTCATTAAAGACATCGTTAAAATAGTCCAAGTGACTACAACAGTGGCTCAATCTTAAGTTTATCAAGCGACGAGAATACCTTTTTGTGATTGTGCAGTTTTTGAAGAATGACTTTGAGTTCATGTTTGGATAAAACACATTTTTGGGTACCTGGAGTGTTTAAAATGAGGTATAAAAAATAGTTTTTATGAAGGCGATTGGGGAATTAAGGTAGACTTATGCCACTTGTTGACGTATTCTAAATGTTCTTTGTTCACCACTGATCCTCATTTAAATTCTCTCCCTGCGTTAGTCATTTTTTCTTCCTTTTATCTCAAAGATAATACACATTTCTGTGATTTACCACAACAGACGGAATGAAATAACGTGAAAGAAATAATGAAATAAGACTATTTTCTTTCAAGCATGCAGCTCGGTCTGTCTGTGTTGCCAGATTGGGGTTCTCCATTCAGTTACCCTTGCCACACGTTTTTAACGTGCTTGCAGTAACACACACTCTCTCTTCACGCCCACCCCCTTTTTTCCTCTCACCTGTCTGTATATATTTGGAATTTTGTGTTTATTTTTAACCCGGAACACACAGTTGGAAAAGTGTTAACACACAATGGTTTAATTGATCATCTCGATAAACAATGAACCCGAACTCATTCAAGGTCACTTTCCAATCACAGCCTCCACATACTCGGTCCTCCGGTTACTTTAAAGGGCCAACAAACCATGAAAGCGCATCCTGCCAGAGGTGAGAAGGTAGCAGTGCTGTAACTAATGGGTTTATTTAATTTAATTTACTGCAGCAGCCCGGGATCACAAGAGCCGTACGGGGCCGGAGAGAGATTGAGGTTGCTATGGGAAAGAAAGAAAGATTAACCCTCTTTTCAAAAGGGCAAAATTCGCTCTCATGTCGTGCTGGATTTTCCTGCAGAGATATGGCACTGTTTAACTTGGCAGAACTAAATGAATACAGGTTTGTGGAGAAATGGGGCTCTCCAGTTTATTTCTGACAAGCCTCCTAATCAACGTCACGCTGGGGCCGCGCGCGCCGGGCTGAGAGTCGTTCCGAAATGAAAGCTTTGTAAACACATCTTCAGATGGATGGAAAGGAGCGTTTCCCACCACGACTGCCTCTCGATGCAAAATGCACGCGTGCCTTACCGACCGACGCATGCTGCCGAATCCACAAAAAAAATTGCTGTGTTTACTGACTGATAGAATATCACGGTCATGGTCAAGCATGTGTTGTAGTCATTAACGCTCTCTAATTAGGGACTCGCCTGTGATCCTCTATTGTGCTTACGTGTCAGTGCATATCTCTTTATGCATGCCGTCCCCAATTACCAGGCAGGAAAAAAAAAAAGAAAAGAAAAGGAAAACGTCTCCGAATTCCTGATGCAATCTGTGGAATGTAAATGAAGCAATCCCAGCAGCCCTTGGGTTTGCATAGCCACAGTTCCTGCTGAATGGCTCATACGGAGATCTGTTTTGGAAGAAAACAGCTGAACACATGCGCGCTCCACCTTGGGTAAATCCAACAAACGCTCCGGGGCGTAGAAAATGAATGTGGCGTGATAATTAGTTAACCAGCAGAGCGTTGCCAGAAGAGGGAACGTTATACCTAGTGTTTAATAACAGATAGTTTAATTTGCGACTCTTGTAATGTCCCCATTTCTTTCTGACAGTTCCTTCTGTTCTTTACTTCCTCGCAATCATATTTGATGTTCTCTTCTTGACGTTTTTGGTTTGAGGTGTCAAAGTGTTGTAAAACATTCTCAACGCTGATAGATGCCTAGGGCTGAGGCACATTGAGACAGTGATTTTTTGTTTGCTTAGTTCTCTTAGAATTCGCCTTTGGCTGACTGTGTCATGCTAAGATTATCATGTGGGGTGGATACACACAGGGTTTCTGGGATTTAACCATCATCACATGCTTAGCAGTTCCTTTGTAGCCATGGATGGTGACGCTTGACGGTGTTATTTGACACCAAGTACCACTGGGCCACTGTGAAAGCTGAAGAATGAGATTCTTGTAGTCTGGTACGGCAAGTGTTATTTGAGCGCAGGCAGCAGAAAGACTTTTTTGACTGTTTTGATTTGAGTAGCAAACATAAGTGGGGGATTCGATGTCAGTTGGCCATTTATTTGTAATTTGTGCTCGACGGTTTGTTCAAACACACCTTTAGCAATCCAGAGTCAATAAAGGTCTGTGGTCATGGCACATTGTACAAAATTGTATTATGCCGAATAGTTTTTACCTCACTTGTAGAGTAAATATCTGTCTTATAATAACATGTAAGATGTGAGAAACTAACACAGTCTCATCCCAAGTCGTCATATAACTGACGTCTTGGGACGTCTTTTGACCATACGTCAACATCCGCCCTTTTAGGGTACCCTTAAACGTCGGTTAGTTGACGATCCCGGGCCGTCATACAACTGACGCTTTACCTTTAACGTCAGTTAGGTGACGGGGTAGGTTTAGGTCTGGGGTAGGGTTAGGATCCGATAACGTCATCTAACCGACGTTTAAGGGTTCCCTAAAAAGGCGGATATTGACGTATGGTAAAAAAAAATACGTCCCAAGACGTCAGTTATATGCCGTCTTGGGATGAGACTGCGCTGGAGAAACAGATATTGAAGTGGGAAAGTTTTTGGTCCATTGATACTCTGCTTTTAATTTATGTCTGTATTTGCTTGAATAACTTTCGTCTCGGGAGCAGAGGGAATGAAGCTACTGCGGTTAAGAAATATAAAGGTTAAACCCTGAGTAGTTGTTGTCTTGGGCACTTAACATCCCACATGTGATGCTATACATGAGGCTACTGTAAAATGGGCAGCCATTGTACTAATACACCTGGTATTGAGATCTTTACAAGTAGACGAGGGAGAAACATTCACGGTTACACCGGGTCCTTCTGTTTTGTACACTTTCAACCACATCTGTCCTGATTTCTTCCAGGGGAGGGTCTTTCGATCGAACGGATTAAATAAGCTCACGCAATTTACGTATGAACACGACCAGAGACGGCAAACGGAGAGCAAAGCCGCGAGAGCACGCCGAATGATGAGTGTGTGTGTTGGAATCAGGATTGGTGAGAGAACATAGTGCTTAGTACGTTTTACATTTTCAAAACCAAACATAGGTCTTCAGGCGACAAACTTTAATGTTTATGCGTAAGGTCAGTAGGTGGTCTTTTTTTTGGGGCTGTTTGAACGCATTCGACCACTTGAGCATTTAAATGCGTTTTCGAGTAACTCTGGAAGTTGTTCATAAGGAGTAGATTTAATTTGAAACAGGTTCTGAACACAGTCCGGAAATTTATTATTTTAAACATTATTTTGGCTATTTTAAACTCTACTAAATCAATAAATTTTAGTAGGTTGGAATTCATAAATAGCTTGTTTGTTGGATGATAATAATCTGTAGGGATGCTCCGATCAGGGTTTTTGCAGCCGATACCAAGTACCGATTTCTTGTCATGGTGATCGGCCGATACCGATACCGATTCCGATGCTTAATTGACTTAATATAAGGAAAATAAACAAAATAGAACAGTTTAATGCAGCCCATATGGTGTATTTAAACATTGTCCAATACTGTGGAGGACAAAATAAACATTTAGTCTCCTAAAATGGAGAAGTCTGATGTAATTTAAACATCGTCCAATACAAGTCTGAGCAGGAGTGGCATAACTTCATATTCGCCATACGTCTCGTGGTGGCTCCTTCTTAAGTGACAAATCAGGTTCGTTGCATTAAATGTTTTGGACAATGCTCCTCCACGTGAGATTTCTTTGGAAAATACACAGCAAATAGCAAATTTTTCATTTTTTTTTGAAACATCGTTGTAGTTCCACACCGGCGAAGACATGACTGCGCGCCAAATAATTTAAGTCCCCACGCATCATACGTCCTCTCACGCGTTGACGTCATCAAATCACGATCGGTTTGCAAGATTGGCCAAGTTAGTGAGTACCGATCGAGTCATAAAATGTTATCATCAGTCGATACCGATCTCCGGCCGGTCGATCGGAGCATCCCTAATAATCTGTTTTATTTATTAGTCGTATTGCACGTTTTTGCAAAAGAAGAATTGGTTTTATTGTTGTTTTGTGTGTATTTCCCCAGATCTCTACGCTAAGTAAGTCATGTATGGCACTATTAGAGACTGATGCAATATATTTAAGGCCTTTGAATCAAGAATGTATTTTATTTTGGACAGGATAGTCAGAGTTTTTGCAATTTTTGACATTATGTAAATTATGTGGGATTTCCAACTGAGTTTGTTGTCAATAATGACACCTAAGAATTTAATTTCACTTACTATTTCCAGTTCAGACATTTAAATTCTAATCTGGACATTTGTATTTATATTTTTATTTATTACCAAATAAAATAATTTTAGTTTTACTTATATTTAATGACAATTTATTAACATCAAACCATTTTTTTAAAATATTTTTCATTTCTGCTTACACTGTGTCCAGAAACTGTCCCAAATTTTGACCGGAACAAAATAGAGTTGTATCATTTGCAAAAAAAAGACACAATTTAGTTTCGTAAACACCTTACAGATGTCGTTGATATATAATAAAAATAGCTTTGGTCCAAGGACTGATCCCTGTGGAACCCCACAAGAGACCCTCTGTAGCTGTGACCTGTCATTGATGAATTGCACAAACTGAAATCTATTCCTAAGATAGTCACTAATCCATCTTTGTGCAACACCCCTGATGCCATATCTTTTAAGTTTCTTTAACAATATTTTGTGATCAATAGTGCTGAATGCTTTCTTCAAGTCTATAAAAATTCCAACCGAATAATTTTTATCTTCTATTGCATGCTGCAAGATCCTTCGATCACATGACTCACAATGCAATGCAATACATGATGATTGAGATTCAAAGACTAGTTGTGACTAGTTCAAACCATTTTAGACCCATTTACGCCTGTATTCACTTGTGATCTTCTAACGCATCTTAATACCAGGTGTAAACAGGGCCAAGAGAAGGGAATGCGATACGTAAATATTCACAATGATGTTATGATGCAGATAGCCTGAAAGAGAGGTCACATGAATATGGGTTGCTCAAATGAACTCTAAAGTCTGGACAGCATTACATTAATGCTAATTGAAGTATACACCAGAAGGTGGCATGGAAATGAAATGACATGCCACATACCTAAAGCAAAAGAAGCCCTACTGTGCTTTACATGTCTTTAGCTTTTTAGCTCTTATTTCATTCTGTCACCGACATTGTGCACTTTTCTTTTAGCGTTTTGCATTGTTCTCAAATGAAAGACACAACACATGTTCTGTCAATTATGGAAACCCAGTGAAGCAGTCCTGTTGTGATAATGAATGTAATGAAGTCTCCCGTGGCACAAGCACAATAGCAGAAATTTCCTTCAGTCCATGTGGTCTTTAGCATCGTAAGTAACGCTAAAAGTGACCACGGTGGTTACCAATACTTTTCAGACAACGCTGCTTCTCTTTTCAAACGGATTCTGGCTTTGGAAAGGCTCATTCTCAGAAACAGTCAGACGTGGTCCAGGCGAGCTTTTATGATTTCCACCCACATACTCTTAACCAGTGTCTGTCAAAATGAAAACAGACATCTGTCACACAATTTCTGTGAACGCAAGGCTTCGTTTTTAGAGTAACTTGCTGTGAAATCTACTGGTAGATTTTGTTTTTTGCTTTATAGGGTTGGCTGTATAGATCATTGGAGATTCAAAATGCGTTTGATGCTAAATAGGTTCTTCAGATCAGTGTATTGTTCTAGGTATCACAAGTTAAAAGATTAGTATCCAAATATGAAGATCTGATTCTGTCCTAATTTACTCACGTTGTTCCATGCATTTACAAACCAGGCACATCATGTTGATGCCACCTGGTTGTCACTTGAAGCCAAATACAATGCATTTTTTGCAGAGCAAATGAGATTTGAGAGTTACATAAGAGGTGGAGGATAACCAATGCACTTTCATTGTGCTTTTTTTGTCCTTTTGCAGTATGCAAATAAGTATCTTGAATATTCTTTGATAAGTTTTGTATTGGTTTCCACAGAATAAAGAAAGTCATATGAGTTTTGTTGGCAAATATTTTAGGTTTTTTAGGAAAAAACAAGTACATGTTAGATCTTTTCAGTTTAAAATTTCATAAGTGTGCTGTTTTTTATAGTGCAATTATGTTTAAAGTTTTTTTATAGTGCAATTGTGGATCAGTATTCAAATCCCAAAATGTAATTCGATTAGACTGACTAATTGTAGTCAAGTGAATGTTTAAAGCTTTGAGAAAGCAAACCAAAGGAAAAACATTGAGTTAAAATAGAATGTTATATATACAATATATATATATATATATATATATATATATATATATATATATATATATACAGTATATATATATATATATATATATTAGGGCTGTCAGTTTAGCGAGTTATTAACGGCGTTAACGCAAACCCATTTTAACGGCGTTAATTTTTTTATCGCGCGATTAACAGTCTTTTTGTCCTAGCAAACTTTGTCATTTTTTCACATGCTTTTGCAACAGGACGCGGCATGCGTCCTAGTCCATTTTGGCATCTCACGCTCGTCATCCACTTAAAGCGGGCTCACAAGCCGAAACGTGTGTTTGCGCCGTGCCTGTTGTTTTGTTTACGGTCTAGATCCGCTAGCGCTTGGACGAAGAAGCAACAAAACGTCCTCGCGCGGCACAAGCCATTGAAATGAATGGGTTCAGAGTGCAGCGCGAGGACGTTTTGTGCCGCAAAAACACTCATTTCGGCTTGCGAGCCGGCCAAATAGTAACGTTACGTTTTGAGTGGATGACGAGCGCGAGACACCGAAATGGATGCCCATAAGATTCTGAATGGAAAGTTTACTTTTAAAAAGTTGCCAAATTGTCCCATTGACAAGACCAAGTGATCTGTGTGTTTTGTCATTGTAAACTGAGCTATCGTCATCGCAGCACGTCCAGTCTGAAACACCACTTGATGATGGCCAAGCAAACACACACACAAACACACACACACACACACACACACACACACACACACACACACACAGATGATGCGAATTCTCCACCCCCTCGTCAATATCAGGACCTCGTCAGTATTTCTTTCACCCTTTTATTGATGGACAGTGTAACATTGTGTGAGAGATTGAGCACTATTCCAATGTTATTTTCAATAATAATAATAATAATAATAAATTGCACTAAACAAGCCAATCCACTTTTCCATGTTGATAAGAGCATTAAAATGAGAAAAAAATAATGTAACAAAAAGAAATCAAAAGACATTTAGAATAGATAAAAATGTGTGATTAATCGCGAGTTAACTATGACATTAATGCGATTAATCGCGATTAAATATTTTAATCGTTTGACAGCACTAATATATATATATATATATATATATATATATATATATATATGTTTTAAAATCCACTTGGCTCAAAATAGGTGTATACTGTAGGTCACATCCCATGCCCGAAACGTAGGTTGGTATCCCACTTGAAGCGGGTTGGGCTGTAAAGAATTTGCAAATTGAAAAGGTTTTACCATGGCATGATGTCAAATCCAGTTCGGCACTAATTGGAGCCTTTATAGAGTGACCACTTTTGGTAACAGCATTAACATCTGTGGTCTGCACTCAGGGCATTAACCTTGCTCCCAGTTTGATGGACATGCGCTCGGAAACAGCTCTAAGCAGAGCTCATCCATAGGATCACAGAGATCTTCTTCACGCCTCAGTCAACTGCAGCAGGTCCATGGCCTAATATGGTAGATTAAAACCCAATATTAATTCTCCTTCCTGCGCTGCTGGAAGCCTTGGCCGTTCGCTTGTTGTGTCTGGGGTGTGTTTGTTTTGGCCGAGGTGCTCCGCCTCTGCTATCCTTTTTATTAACACAGGCCCTAATGCCTTGATTTAATGCACTCTCAGAGGTCAGATATTGCGCTTGGCAGCCACAGAACACTTTCTTCCACCGTGCCCCATTAATAACAGCAAACAAATCAGGGATGTGCCATAAATTTTCTCTCTGGTATATTAGAGCAACTTGGATATGAGACGTGGACATGTTTATTATGAAAGGAGGACAGCATTACTCCTGTGCAGTTCCAGCCAGTTTGTGTGTGAGTGTGTTCCTTTATCTCTTGCATGCCATTTATATATGTTTCCTTGTATTTGAGAATACATACAATATTCCCAGTTGGCCAGAGACCATATACAAGTCATTGTGTGTTTTCTATGCCCGGTACGTTTGCAATTTCACCATTGATGGTGGGAAGACCCGTTCACACCAAGAACAATAGCTAGAAAGATAACTAAAATAATATCTGTATTAACATTCCAAATCAGTGGGTAATAACACTCTGTTTATTATAAGCCCAAACTGCAGTTATGCCATCTGGTGCTTTAAAGGCTCGAGCTCTTTACAGCAGGATGGATTCTGATTGGATGACAATCTCTCCTATCCTCATACAATTCAAACGATTATTTATTACAACATTATTAATTAAACCTGGCAACAACAGATCTAATATAAACATCCTAATGAATAGAATACTCTTAAGCTTTTATACGATAATGCCACCTGCTATGTGTTCATATATTTTTCATACACGAGAAACGTGTTTAAAGGCAGATGTGCAAACAGTGGTAATGAACGATAATGCCTTGGCATGTGCTGATTTGTTTACTAACTTTTATTTGAGAAAATCTGTTTGAGTTTATACTTATTGGTCCTGCACTGCCTACTGATTCAGTTGATTTTACCAACCCGGTCTCATCCCAATTCGTCATATAACTGACGTTTTGGGACGTCTTTTGACCATTCGTCAATATACGACTTTTTAGGGCCCCCTTAAACGTCGGTAGATGATGTTATGGGATCCTAACTCTACCCCATACCTAAACCTAACCCTAAACCCAACTCGTCACCTAACTGACGTTAAAGGTAAAGCGTCAGTTGTATGACGACCCGGGATCGTCATCTACCGACGTTTAAGGGGGCCCTAAAAAGTCGTATATTGACGAATGGTCAAAAGACGTCCCAAAACGTCAGTTATATGACGAATTGGGATGAGACTGTGTTAATTTTACATACCAAATGTAGGCCAACTTTGATTAAGTGAACTCTTAATTTTAATGTACAATGATTAGAATGCAATTCGGATATGATCTGTTTTTTACCTGCTTTCAGTATGGGATTTAGCTGATTCATAAATAAAGTAGGCTATATCATATGGATCGCTTATACATGTGTTTTTTGACTTTCTTGTAGAGATTTGTTAAATCACTCGACCAGTCAGTTACAAATTTCTAGTGAAATTAGTCATGGCGCACATTCAAGACATTAGTGAACATCCTGTCAGAGACTGAGACTGTAGTTAAAGGGATATTTCACTTTGAAATAAATTTTTGGTATGTTTTAGCTCACCTCAAGGGCATCCAAGATGTAGGTGTCTTTGTTTCCACAGTATTTTCAATTTTTAAATTTTGTATTGTTTTTATCTCATGCCAAGTCCAAGTGATCTGAGGCCGTGGGCGCTTTGGTCTGCACAAGCGTCGGAAGTGATATCTCGCGTGTGTACGTCACTCATTGTTTACACAAGTGTTACCTTCACTGTGAAGATCTAAACATATTTAGATATACAGGAAATCCCAATAGAAGACGATTTCGATATATCAACAGACAACGTTGATTTTTTTTTTTTCACAACCACCCGTGAGATGACTTCCGGCGCTTTCCAGCGCTCGTGTGGACCAATGCGGCCGCGGCCTCAGAGTACTTGGACGTGGCTGTGATTACAAGAGGTAAAAACGATATAAATGCTGTTCGTTTTCTCACACAAACCGCTCTTTTTGTGTCTTAGGCCATCAATGTGTACTTACATTTACGAGTCATTAAATCATGTTTAATTTGGACTTCTCTGTGCATGCTCTTTGAGGTGGACCCCATATACCTCTTTTATATGACTGACAGACATATAACGGTTTGTCCTAAAAATATAAAAATTGAAAATACACCTACATCTTGAATTCCCTTGAGGTAAGCTAAAACATACCAACAATTAATTTCAAAGTGAACTATCCCTTTAAAAGACAAAAAGTAAAAAAAAAAAGTACATAAAAAAGATATAACTATAGCCACTTAAGAGTCCTTAACATCACAACATGGTTGGTTATAAGACGTTTATTTGCTGAATCTATTTTAAGAGTTAAATTTCAGGACACACATCTCAGGTTATGTCAGAAAATTGCATTATATTTGCTATACAGATCTCTATTCGGGATATTGGAGAGTATATGGCTACTAAACACAAGTTTTATTTTTTTTTGTTTAACAATGAAGCTGAGAACACATTTGCTTGTGGCTTTTAAGAAGGCAAATCGTTAAGTTCATGGTATAAAGCCTTACATAATCATTAATAATCTATTTATCTATGAAGAATATGAATGGCATTTTAACTTCCATAACCATACAGTTGTGCTCAAGTTCACATATTCATATAATCGGCTTGGTTGACTGCCAACTCAATAGCAATTAGATAGTACACTGAGAAAAAAAAGAAGGGGGATTTACTTTGAAGCAATTTTCTCTCAGAAATGGCCAGTAAATGTCACAAGTAATTACAATGAAATGGCATATAACACTTTGAATTAAATATGAAATTTAAGAATTAGGAAGACATAAATGGTATTTTCTTGTAAAACACACTTCAAAAATCTTTTGCTTTATTTACAACTTGTGTTGTCCAGTCAATAAGCAACTTTAAAGTTACTATTACTGACAATGTTAACAAGTCATGAGATTTAAAACACATTTTGAAGGAAGGGGATCTTGACTAATTGTGTCTCTGTGTGTAGGCATGTAGCTTGTTATTTTGTATTTGTCTGATTCATTGTCTTTTTATTCAATCTTTATATACACTTTTTTAATACTATAAATAAAGGAAAGTTGATGATAGTTGAATCTGTTGATGTCACAGGCTGACTGGAAGCCAGCCATCCATCCATCCATCCATCCATCCATACATCCATCCATCCATACATCCATACATCCATACATACTATATACATAGCTATAACTTCCTTTCAACCCCCAAAAATACATTTTTTCCCCATTAGACGTATTCTTTTCAAACCCCTGTTGCAGAATATTGTGTCCATCCATATAAAAGCCTAATGGTTGATTAATGCTTTCATTTTTACAGATAACTAGAGCAAATCAAATGTATGTGATTCAATTCCAGCAGCGGCTCACGGTCATTCAGTGTATTTGGTTCCTGTTGCATTCAGCTGTGGCATTGAAGTAATTACAGATTCACTGAGTGTGGTTGAATGTATTAATGTCCATAAAAAAAACTAAAGCTAATGAGATAGCAATGCCCAGTTCCAGTGAGATCCATAGAGATGGACATATTTACACAGTTCATATAAAAATAAAGCTTGAAAAAGGTAGTTCTTAATGAGATCATAATTTCTAGCATTAGAGACTATCTTCTTAGAGTGTTTCCATGACTACAACACTGCTTAACAGAATAGCCTGTAATGAATCAGAGCCATGTATTCATTTGGCTCAAGGTCTGTGTATTTCTACTACGCAACGTTTCTGTCGTTCTATTAATGAACAAATGATCGCAGTCATTTATCTGCAGACTCTGTAATGGCTTGTGTGTTTAGAAAATTCAGAATCTGTCTCGGATCGTCTCACCACGTCTGACAGGACGCGTAAAGGTGAATTATCCCCACGCATCCCCAAAAGACTCCGCACTCGGCCGTCACATCCAAAGCTTATCCCTGATCTTTCAAATATGATTCAGATTCACCGGGGTGTGACTTTCATCCTAAATAAATGCCTCAGCTGTGTATTACTTCTGAGTGGATTTTTATGGGAAGTGGAGAGATAATGCTGTGTCACAGGCATCGTCTGAATGGGACTCTATTTTGTAATAGGTATAATGCAACAGAGCAAATGTTTGAAACACTTTAGGCTCTTGAAATATCCAGTCTGCAGCATGAAGCACATTCAGCAAGGACACATTCAATTGATCACATTCAAATCTATATTATGCAGCACAACTCTTTCATTACAGATTTTATAATGTTTCTTAAAGTTGCACTGTGTAATTTTTAGCCGCATTTAGTGGTGAGGTTGTGAATTGCACTGAAGTTACAGTGGGCGACAGGAAAATATGTCGTCGTCTACGACAGCAGAGAGTAGCCAGTTGAGCAATGATGTTTCTTTAGAAAGATAAAATCAGAAATTCGGTTTACTTGATTAGTCAACGATATGTTATTGTGAATATTATTGTCACCTGTTCATCATTGTGTCAGCGTTTTATTCGTGTGTTTTTATATTAGTTTTTGGTCCCATTGACTTCCAGAGTAGGAAAAAAATATATACTATGGAGAACAATGAGACCAGAAACTGTCTGTTTACTGATATTCTTCTAAATATCAGAAAATCGGCTGAATACATTCGAAGAATGCGCAGAAACGTATAATACTGACGTATTTACTGTTCTAAAACGTAAAATGTTTACGCATTGACAGCACAAAAACGTAATTTATTTACGTATGAACAAATCCACCGACGTACACATTTTTACGTATCACAATTTATGCATATTAATATCGTAGCATTATGTTTTGACTCTATTGCATTCCACTGTCTTATTGATTAAGTTTTCAGTCGCATTTATTGATATAATACTCATAAAGATTAACATTTTGCTCATTTTGCCTTAAAAATGCATTCTTTAACGTTACTCGTCTAACCATTTTGTAATATAGTTTATTTACCTTGAGACACATAAAGCGTTTTCTCCTATAAAACACAACACAAATTCACAAAAGACATAAATTTTATTAGTTTGATGTAATCCAAATCTTTAGAATCCATAGTTGTTTGCAAGAAACAACTCTTAATTCAGCCTCTTATCCAGCCGTGACTTTCCCCATTCTCAGCAGCGACCGAACATGTCAAACCCCGCGCTGGTGATGAATTCAAATTCAAAAATTGCGCCCTTGAGAAGCGATACGTCATGTTTTACAGCAGTGATATCAAACGTTCATTGGCTCTTCCCTGCTTTGTCACAGTTTGCGACATGAAGGACTCTGTGACGGTTGGTTTTGTTCATTTGAAATGGAGACGCGCGAACCGATTGGTGGCTCAAAATATATTTTAATGCTATATTGTTAATAAAACTGCCTTTTCCCAACACACCTGTCCATTACGTTTTATTCTTTTTTCATATTATGTATAAAATGTGTATGTTTAGGTTTGGGATTGGGGTTACAGGATCTTACATTTATCTATAAAATGGTAAAAAGGGAAATTATACAGATATCTGTATGATATAGAATATACGTAAATAGTTTACGTTTTTTTGCTGTAAAAATGTAATAATGTTACGTTTAAATGTTGCAGATACGTCTATATTATACGTTTCAGCATCTATGAAAACGTACTAAAAAGTACGTTTTCTATCTTTGCAAAAACGTAAAATACCTACATATTACCAATGACACCAGGCGCACATTCGGCGAGACCTCCACGTTTAAAGTCAATAGAGTTTCTCGGCTGTAAACCAATATTGATGCGCAGCATTTCTGCATGGTAGCACAAGTTAAAACATACAAACAAACGACAGACGGAGCAATAGACGGCCTGCCTCACACATTGGCGCCATCTTGCCGATCCTCCATTTTAGTATTGAAGTATCAGCTATTCAAAACAGACCTGAGTGCTGAGATATCTGCTTAATGCAAAACTGTGTAGAATTATTGAAAAACTACATTACCCACAAGTCTGTTAGCACTGTTGCCATGGGAAATGGAAACGCTTGAACAGTGCTGATCTTTCACTGCACTGGATTTGCACTCAATCATTCAAGGATTTTTTTTATTCATTTTCTCCTCAGGCTATTTTTATTTTAAATAAAGCGACAATGCTTTCAAGTTAGCAGCCTTGCATTTACAATTTCCTACAAAACAGCATTCAAGGTGTACCGTTCATTATATATATATATATATATATATATATATTTATAATTTTTTTTTTGCTAGTGCCTTTGTCTGTTGTTCAAGCTACAGGAAAGCAGGATTTGTGTTAAATATTTTTCAAGCGCGTGTAATTTACGGCACTGTCCGTGAGATGAATCGCACATGACTTGAGACATTTTTCGCTTATCCTGCTCTCCATATTGTTTATACACCATTAGTCTGGCAATGCCTCATCCCTGCACTTCACCTATGAAAGCAGAAAATGCCTCTGGCTGCTCTCATGCAGCAAACAATGCATCACACTGTCCATGGAAAAGCGAGCCAGGAAAACATTCACTTTAGCCACAGGATGCCACCTCTGATTTTGCCTTAAAACAGAAAAAGCTTGGCAGTTGTGAAGCCGAAAATGATTTAGGTGCATTCAATTAAAAGAGATCAGATTACAGTTTGAATATTCACTTGAGTTTAGAACTATGAATGTGCTTCCTCTTTTAAGACTTGAAGTGAGAACAAAGAGAGAACATTAATTACACACATCAAGTAAGAAATCTTTTTAATGGCTATCAACATCAAAGCTAATGGAAGACTCAA
This sequence comes from Cyprinella venusta, assembly GCA_038021265.1. NCBI lineage: Eukaryota > Metazoa > Chordata > Actinopteri > Cypriniformes > Leuciscidae > Cyprinella > Cyprinella venusta. Next base: position 24,545,869 of record CM075863.1, read on the forward strand.
AAGGGATCCTCAGAGAATAATCAATTGTGAGAGTGTGTCGGTGTGTGGAAGTGTGCACGTTCTGCTCTTCCTTTGTGTCTGTGCGCTCAAGATTTGGCAGAATATATTCCGCTCAATCTGTTATTCACGAAAGAGTCACGGTTTGCCCAGGGAAAAAAGCAACATGTTGGTCTGTCCCGCTGAATAATCAACATCATTAGTAATTCTATCCCCCCCCCCACCCACCCAAATATTAAATATGAACGGCCTGTGCGAGATGCTCAGCTCTTCAGTGAGGGCTTGCCTTGATTTCCAGGGACCAATCAAAATGCTTTGCTGGGGCTGCCATTCTCTCAGATGTTAAAATGTATAAATTATGCAGAAACCGGATGCTTCAATATTTATCAGCATGTATAAATATGCTTTAATGGATATGAAATAACTTTAATAGAGTGTCATACATATCTCTGAGGAACAGATGAGATATGGGCTTCCTTCCTTCCTTCCTTCCTTCCTTCCTTCCTTCCTTCCTTCCTTCCTTCACATTTTTTATGTTTACGAGCAAGTGTATATCATGTTTGTTTTTTCCTTCCTTCCTTCCTTTTTTCCTTCCTTCCTTCCTTCCTTCCTTCCTTCCTTCCTTCCTTCCTTCCTTCACATTTTTTAATGTTTATGAGACAGTGTATATCATGTTTGTTTTGTCCTTCCTTCCTTCCTTCCTTCCTTCCTTCCTTCCTTCCTTCCTTCACATTTTTTATTTTTATGAGACAGTGTATGTCATGTTTGTTTTGTCCTTCCTTCCTTCCTTCCTTCCTTCCTTCCTTCCTTCCTTCCTTCCTTCCTTCCTTCCTTCCTTCCTTCCTTCACATTTTTTATGTTTATGAGACAGTGTATATAATGTTTGTTCCTTCCTTCCTTCCTTCCTTCCTTCCTTCCTTCCTTCCTTCCTTCCTTCCTTCCTTCCTTCCTTCCTTTACTCCCTCCTTCCCTCCTTCACATTTTTTATGTTTATGAGACAGTGTATACCATGTTTGTTTTTTCCTTCCTTCCTTCCTTCCTTCCTTCCTTCCTTCCTTCCTTCCTTCCTTCCTTCCTTCCTTCCTTCCTTCCTTCCTTCCTTCCTTCCTTCCTTCCTTCCTTCCTTCCTTAATCCCTTCCTTCCTTCCTTCCTTCACTCATTCCTTCCTTCCTTCCTTCCTTCCTTCCTTCCTTCCTTCCTTCCTTCCTTCCTTCCTTCCTTTACTCCCTCCTTCACATTTTTTATGTTTATGAGACAGTGTATATCATGTTTGTTTTTTCCTTTCTTCCTTCCTTCCTTCCTTCCTTCCTTCCTTCCTTCCTTCCTTCCTTCCTTCCTTCCTTCCTTCCTTCCTTCCTTCATTCCTTCCTTCCTTTACTCCCTCCTTCACATTTTTTGTTTATGAGACAGTGTATATCATGTTTGTTCCTTCCTTCCTTCCTTCCTTCCTTCCTTCCTTCCTTCCTTCCTTCCTTCCTTCCTTCCTTCCTTCCTTCCTTCCTTCCTTCCTTCCTTCCCTCCCTCCTTCCTTCCTTCCTTCCTTCCTTCCTTCACTCCCTCCTTCCCTCCTTCACATTTTTTATGTTTGCGAGGCAGTGTATATCATGTTTTTTTTTTGTTTTTTAAAAAATGATATACACTTGAACATGGTACATGATATAAAACACATGGAAAAGTGTATATCATGTTTTTTTTAATATATATATATATATATATATATATATATATATATATATATATTCCATGACGCATGCGCAACATTTGTGATCTCCTTCAACTACTTCAGTTCAGTTCTCGTGCGTGCGTCGTAGAAATCTCTTGAAGTCTCGTTTCAGGCCTACAAGGAAGAATAGGAATAGTCGAATAAAGTCGTTTTTGTTTGTTTTTTCGCGCAAAAAGTGTTCTCGTAACTTGATAAACTTATAGTTGAGCCACTGTTGTCACATGGAATATTTAAACATTTTCTTCATTGACTTTCTGGGCCGTCAAGTTTCATTCCCTTAGGCAGCCTATGTAGCAGTGATCCACCTCTCAAATTTAATCAAAAATATCTTCATTTGTGTTCCGAAGACGAACGAAGGTCTTACGGGGTTGGTAAAGCATGGGGGTGAGTTATTAATGACTTAATTTTCATTTTTGGGTGAACCAACCCTTTAAGATTTATGTGCCACCCCAGACTGTTTGCTGGCCCCTGCCTAGCCACCCAATGCAAAAATCCTGGCTCTGCCACTGAGGGATATGTTTTATACATTTTCAGCATGTTATTTATAGTTTTTTTTTTTTTTTTTTAGTGTAGCATGTCATACATGTCCCATATCCAAATATAAGGAGTGTGCATCTGTTTTGTGTATAGCTTGAGGTAGAACTGTCGGCTACACAACAATTGAATTGCATCGTTCTACTAGAGCACCTGTTTAAAAAGGTTTGTTTGCTTTGTGACGGGAGCTGAATTTTGCAGCCTCATTTTGTGCTGTTTTGTCACTTACACACCTCAGCTAAATTATGCGCCTGTAAATTGTTGATGCCTCAAACTAGGACGCTTTCCAAAATCCCGCTCTAAAAGAAGCGCAGCCTTAATTGGCAACAGCTATGTGGAGATCCGGCAAACCTGCACCGTTCTCTTCTCAACCCAAGATACGAAAAATTGTACGGGATTGGCCGAGCCAGCTTTCTTTCAACTTCCATCCCTGCGATTCTAATGCCAAATTCAGTTGAGCTGTGCAGTGTTTAACCTCTCCACCCCCAGATCCCTAAGGCTCAGGCTGGAATCTCCTCACAGAAATGAAAGCAGTAGTGGGTGTCGCTATGGGAGTTGAATGAGCAATGCTGAATGACGGTGAGATAATTGGGGCCTGCTGAGGCGCTCTCTCTCTCTCCCTCTTTCTACGTTCAGATCAAGGGACAGGAATAGAAGAGGGGTGAACGCTTACTCAGCACAGCTGAGCAACTTTAAGAGCACACTGACACATGAACATGTACACAGTGAGAAACCAGAGAGCTCTGCAAACTCATAATGCAGTTTAATTATGTTTACAACAAAAGGCTGGTAACTAAAAAAAAAAAAAAACCTCATTATAAGATCCTGACAAAGCAAAATAAAAAAATAAATAATAAAATTAATTGATGTAACGAGGGAAATGCCCAGACCTTCCTCCTGTTTTGACATCAAAACTTTACCAGACATTCACATTGACTTAGCAGACAGAACACATGTTTGTAAACTTCTCTGTTGTTCATATATAAACACCACTATTCAACTTTTGGGGTCGTGAGATATTTTTGGTAATGTTTTATTGGTAACATGAACTAACCATGAACAACATCTCTGTTCAGCAGTTAATATTTGTTAACGTTAACTCACACATGTACTAATGCGTCAATTCACAGTAACAAAATGGTAAGTTAACATTAGTTAATGCATTAGTTAACATGAACTAACCATGAACAACACCTCTGTTCAGCATTAGTTAATATTTGTTAACGTTAACTCATCAATTTACATTAACAAAATGGTTAGTTAACATTAGTTAATGCATTAGTTAACATGAACTAACCATGAACAACATCTCTGTTCAGCATTAGTTAATATTTGTTAACTTACACATGTACTAATGCATATTTTTTTAACAGCATGTTTAGTTAACATTTGTTAATGCATTAGTAACCATGAACTAACCATGAACAACACCTCTGTTCAGCATTAGTTAATATTTGTTAATGTTTACTCACACGTATACTAATGAATCAATTCTCATAACAGCACGGTTAGTTGACATTAGTTAATGCATTAGTTACCATGAACAACATCTCTGTTCAGCATTAGTTAATATTTGTTAACTCACACATGTACTACTAATGCATGAATTCTCAGTAACAGCACGGTTAGTTAATATGAGTTAATGCATTACTTACCATGAACTATTAACAAAATCTCTGTTCAGCATTAGTTAATATTTGTTAACTCACACATGTACTACTAATGCATGAATTCTCAGTAACAGCACGGTTAGTTAATATGAGTTAATGCATTACTTACCATGAACTATTAACAAAATCTCTGTTCAGCATTAGTTAAAGCCACAATCTGTACTTTTTCGGCTTTAAAAATAGCAAAAATAACTGTATCTATGTTATATATTTCTATTAGATGTGTACTTACATTATCCCGACAGTTTCAACCAACTTTCAAATACGGAGAAATTTATAGTTTAATTCGAAGACACGGGACGTTTCTTTATTTCCGTTTCGTCGTCCGTCTATGGCGTCATATAACCTTTGACTCCACTATTTTCTCTAACTTCCTTGCGGAACCCGGCGAAACCACCAAACACAAAGGGGAACACTGGACTACCGCCAAGAAAGCATAGAAAATGACGAAGAAAAAAAAGTAAGACGTATTTTTATGCGTGTAAATCACGTGCCCGCTCACGAGCGCTCACTCAGACGAGATGCACTGTCCCCCGGTGCTGCGCGCGCATATAGCGCTGCCCGTTCCGGTCGTCTCATTCAAATCAGCCAACTGTTGCTGTTAGTGAGCCGCGCAGGAGAAGTATGACACAGGTAAACATTGGGGTTGCATTTAAAGCTTCTTGACAAGCTAAATCTACAGAGAGATGCCGTATATCCGTATATTTTGTAAAAAACGATCATGTCATGTCATGAGCTGAGCTGGTTGTCATTGACAGCGACAACAACTCCCGCGAGCCCACGCTCTTTCCTGACGTCATCAAAGTACGTCTTTGTTATTATGTGAAATGAGTGACCCCTGGTGGCCAAAAAAAATTACATATTGTCCGTTTAATATTTGTTAATGTTAACTCACACATGTACTAATGCATGAATTCTCAGTAACAGCCCGGTTAGTATACATTAGATAATTCGTTAGTTACCATAAACTAACCATGAACAACATCTGTATTCAGCATTAGTTAATATGTGTTAACGTTAACTCACACATGTACTAATGCATCAATTTTCATTAACAGCACGGTTAGTTAACATGAGTTAATGCATTAGTTACCATGAACTATTAACAAAATCTCTGTTCAGCATTAGTTAATATTTGTTAACGTTAACTCACACATGTACTAATGCATCAATTCTTATAACAGCATGGTTAGTTAACATGAGTTAATGCATTAGTTACCATAAAGTAACCATTAACAAACATGTCTGTTCACCATTAGTTAATATTTATTAACGTTAACTCACACATATACTAACAGTGACCCTGAAAGACAACAACTCCCATAATGCACTTGCTTCGCTGCCCTTAACGCCCTGTTTTAAGATCGTTTCTGCTGAATTAGAATGGTTAAGATTGAAATTTGGACACATGCTGCTGGCCCAAGAATTTTCGGTTTCTTTGATATTTTTTTTATCGTAGTTTTTGAGACTTTAATGCGTTTTATGAAGGATTGTTCCAGTGCACCTGGCGTAATATAGCATCAAAACCACCGCAAAGAACCCCTGAAGAACCGCTGAAGAACCTTTTTTTAGAGTGTATGCAACACACCTGCACAATAATTCAGAAACCGAAAATTCTTGGGCCAGCATGTGTCCACATTTCAGTCTTAACCGTTCTATTTAATCAAAAATGATCTTAAAACAGGGCTTTAAGTATAAAATACTGATCTTGTCCTTTAAGTTTTTTTGTTTGTTTGTTTTCACCTTTAGAACAATACATTTCTAGGACATTTAGATGCCATTTCCTGTAATTTAGCAATTCTGTTTAAGACATTTTAAATAATAATGATAATAAATTCACTTAATTCTCAAATTGCAATTTTAGCCCATATGTTCAAAGCAGATCTAGACCAAATAAATAAAGAACCAATGCTGTTTCCAATGCCGCACAGTTTTATTAATAGTCATATCCATGACATTTCTGTGCCCGGAAATCAGATTTTCAAATTACATTGAAATTATGTTTCCAAGACTTCTACGACTTGCTAAATGATTTGAACACAGGACACGTCTATCCAAAAGATACTGTTCAGGGTTACATTTTAATGACTTTTACTTTAGAAGCTTCATTGAAGCAGATGTGATTTATTTATTTATTTTTTGCACTTCTGAAAAAAAAGAAGGGAAGGATTATTTGTCGCATGACGCTTATACCTGCGTTGCATGCTGCAATCGAGAATGTCGTCCTTGTTATGTATCGGTGAAAATGGCATCGCTAAGTGCTGGACCTTGAGCCGGTGGCATGTTTACCCATGAGACCTGCGGAGGGTGACACATGCTTTTACTTTGACTAATAAATCATTGACGGCCTGATGTGCATCGATAGGAATGCGGTGTCAGTTTTGATACTTGATTAGCATTTCTGTCACTTTGCTTTACACTTAACATAACTCCAGCTGCGCGGCTCAATCGGAGCCGTTCAACGGCATGACAATGATGAGCCATTCCTCAAACTGACAGCCTGTCATGAAAACATGTCCACTAGAGGGGAAGAGCATCTGAAAGCTCTGTACTTGCCAAAAGGGCCCTTGCCGTAGAGTAATGGCCGGACGGACGGCTGAGTGTATCAAACATCAGGGTTATTGATTCTAAAAACAGCAGGCTTACTCGACGCTTTTGGCCATTTTCGAAAGCTGTATTGAGCGATTGTGTGTGGTATTAAATGAGCTGTTTAACAACTGCACCGAAAGCGTGCTGGCGACCGAGTTTATGCTTCATTGGCACCTTAGCTGTTGAGTTGCAAATGGCAGCTCTCACCTTTAACATGATAATGAGAAGGTGCTGTGAATCAGCTCTTCATATTTTCACTTCCCTACATGATCTCCTGGGCAGTCAGCCTGAGTCAGAGCTGCTAACTGTGAAACGCTCTCTTATCAGAGAAGCCAAGGACAGTCGCTAATACTTTACGGCCTGTTCCAACCACTCGCCGTGTCTTAAACACATTTGGACTGTTGCGAGGCAGAGCTATTATCGTATACCGAACTAAGACAAATTTGCGTCAGCTTTGGTTCTGTGTTTGAAATGCTGCGAGAGCCATCTTAAACCTTGCCGTTGTCATGACCATCAGCGCGTGTCTTGTCTTCTGTCGGCTGTGCACAGAAATAAACAAGCGGCAGACACACCGCCACATTGCTTGCAATGTGACTCTTGTCTAAATGCAGGGAAGTCGTCTTGTAAATCCAAATTGTATTTTACTCAGTAGATTCGTTCACTTTTATAACGGAAACTGAAATGTGTTATAAAAAGCAGTCAGTCAAAAGCGTTGATGAAATTGTCAATGTATATTGATGATGGAAAATATGCATTATATCAATCACGAATATACTATTGTTATGTGTATATACAGTACATATGCAAATGTATGTATATATTCTAATTTTATATATGCACGTTTATGTATAAATGATATACACAAATTATAAAAACATAACACAAAACTGTATGGAATTCTCCTATTAATTAAAAAGTATTCTTAATTAAACAGTATTATTTTATTATGTATGCTTTTATAGGATTTGTTAATACATTTTGAATTATTTTTTTTTAGAAATTTAGTTTAGTGCTTTTGTCATATTTTATGTAAAACATTACAGAATCTCCTGATCAAAACTAATGCAAAGAAGATGCAGAAACAAGCCATTTCATATTTAAGCAGATGCATTTGTAAAATTACGAAATCATAAATAGCTTAAAAATCAAAACTGCCTAATGTTACTGCATGAAATATCAACCCGATCTCACGACCAAGTCGTAAGAATTCGACGAATGATTAAAAAGTGGCTAATTCGTAACAATTCATATGACCTCACTCGTACGAATTAGTACGATTTTGCTAAATCGTATATATTTTACGAATTGGCCAATTCGTATGAATTCGTACGAATGACCTAACCCTTATCCCGCCCCTAAACCTACCCATCACGTGGGTTTAGACAAATCGTACAAATCAGTACGAGTGAGGTCGTACGAATTGTTACGAATTAGCCACTTTTTAATAATTCGTCGTATTTGTACGAATTGGGCGTGAGATAGTGTTGGAAATATCAACCCAGGACGAGATATGGGACAGAAAAGCTTTTTTTTAATGGGATACTCCACTTTTTTTTGGAAATAGGCTCATTTTACAACTCCCCCAGAGTTAAACAGTGGAGTTGTACCATTTTCGAATCCATTCAGCCGATTTTCTGATATTTAGAAGAATATCAGTAACCAGACAGTTTCTGGTCCCATTGACTTCCATAGTAGGAAAAAAATATATATACTATGGAAGTCAACGAGTATGATAATTACATTTGATTTAATTATTGCGGGTATACATTATATGTGTGGTGTTGTGTTTCTCTCTCTCTTCCCCTCCAGTGCATTTTTTTTTTCACACTACATTAAACACAAAGCTGGTCCTATGGGTCTAGTGCTGTTCTCCGATTTGTCTCGGAGCTGGCCATACAATACGCTCCAGTGCCTGACCCTTGCCCGGGGGCCGCTGACCTACATTGTGCCGAATATGGAAGATCTTCTTTATGTCTTTTCCACAGAGAGTTTGTGAAAACTCTCATTTGTTTTTGTGGGAAAATGCACATCTGAGAAAGCTAGTAATTTACTACAGTGACTTATAAAATGTAACACCAATGTGCTTTTTTCTTTATTTCAGATAGCAACTTTTTTTGACAGACAGGAACTTGTGTGTACAAACAAGTTTCCGTCTGTTCGGATGTTTTTGCTGCAGAGCCACTGTTAATTGGCAACAACATTTTTTGAGGTAGACTTTTAATTCAAAGACCATGTTTCAGCATAATTGATTGCATTCATATATCTCATTTGCCTCGCACTGTTTGCATCAGTCTGAACTGAGGCTCAGATGAGGTCAAATCACAATAAGTGCAGCTCTAGAAACTTATTTGACCTGACTATCTTGCACGGTGACTTTGACTAATTGGATGTCAGACAGTGTGCTGAACTGCAGCAAAAGTGTTCATTAATATTCCTCCATGAACAAGAAAACTGACTGAAATGGAGTCATGTCGAGTCATGGACAAATGCGTTGATGTAACGGGGACAACGGAATGAGTATTTTACCCAATAGGAGTTAAATAAAGCCTTGGTTTGACTCTAGGAGGATTAAAAGTAAAAATTTGGGCCAAATTTACCTCAATTAAGAGCTGGCAATTTATATTACAAAGACTAAAAAAAGAAATAATAATAATAGATAGTAAACAATTTTTCACATTAAACACAATTGTCTGGTTTCCACTCAACACCAAGAACCAACAACAACAGCAACAACAAAAGCTTCATATTGAGCTCAAAGTTGAATGTGAACTCCACGAATAAAAAAAAAAAAAACGAAGTCTCAATCACTTCTGGATCTCTTGTGTGTGTGTGTACAATTCTCAAATGTCCATGTGTGTAAACGCCTTTTTATGTTTTTCACCCGGGTAGTGTGTACACTGTAAAAAAAAATATTGTTGGTTTGACTTAAAAAATTAAGTAACCTGGTTGCCTTAAAATTTTAAGTTGATTGAAATGGAAAAAGTGAGTTAATACAATGAAAGAGATTGATTTAATCATCAGAAACTCAAAATAATAAGTTATCTGAACTAAATAAATGATTTAAGTTGATTTGACAAAAGAAAAAAATGTTGTGATTACGAATCTTGAAAATATTTTTTTACAGTGTATGTATTAAGCTCTCAGTTCAGATCCAAGTCGAATCAAGATGATTCTTTTGAATCGTAGATCAGGGTCTGGCTCGCCATTCAAAGGTGAATCACTCAAACAGAATCGGCATTCAAAGAAAAAACAAACAAAATCAAAAACAATCAGAGTTATCATAAAAGAAAGACCAGTAATCAAAATCATTGACGCGTTCTTTCCCTCAGTAACAGGATGAATTTGCAATCTCATTCGTGCATGTTTAGCTGGCTTTTCTTCGTCTGGCTTCGATATAAAACTGACTCTAAACATACTGCGGAGTTAAAGGAGTGGTTCACTTTTAAAAAAAACTTTTGCTGATAATTTACTTACCCCCATGTCATCCAAGATGTCCATGTTTTAAAGTTTAAGCTTTATAAGCTCAAATGCTCAAACTCGTTCATCAAGATGAATGAATCTTTTCCCGAGTCAATTTGTTCATTTCGTTCGTCGAACGTACCAAATGACACGAAAAAGGATCTGTTAATTTTGATGAATGAGTTCGAACAGGAGAGTCACGAACGCACATCACAGAACAGAGCAAGGCGAGCATTTGAGCTTATAAAACTTAAACTTGGTCATTTATTTATTAAATGGCCAATCGTTTCGCTTGATAAGACCATTATTCATTGTTTGGAATCGTTTAAAGCCCTTTGAACAGTTTGCAGTTTGCACTGAAACTGTCTTTTGGACCTTGAACTGTTTGGTTCCCACTGAAGTCCATTACATGGAGAAAAATCCTAGAATGTTTTCATCAAAAACCTCAATTTCTTTTCGACTGAAGAAAGCAAGACATGGATGTCTTGGATGAAATTGGGGTGAGTAAATTATCAGCAGAAGTTTTATAGCGTATAAGCATTAATAATAGTACTGCACCAGCGATACAAGAGTTTCTTTGTGCTATACAAATCAAAAGTAGACCGTAGTTACAAATAAATTTACTTTAGCACTAAAATAAAGAACAATTCAAAGCGGTTACATGGCTTTAAGGTTGTGATTTGACATTGTTATTGTTTTAACTTCATTATGATAATTCAGATTTCTTGCATCTAACTGCCTCCCCGTAATGACCTTTTTGTACTGCTACAGCCCAGCCCCGTTTTGTGAAGTGTACAGATACTGCTCTTTTGTGTTTGTTTTTTTTTACAGTGGCACAAGTAATGGCCTTTTAGTGTCGACAGCCGTACAGTTAAAACCCCCGTCAGCGTTAGTTGAACAACTGCATTAGTTGAATGGTACGGGGAATCCACATGGCTTCACAGGTCCCTCTACATCTCACCCTTGGACTTTTTCGCACATCTGAGTCACACCATGCCGTCTCAGCACACTTAGCCATGCTCCTCTGATCTCCAGTGGTACGCTCAACTGTGCCGGCCTCTTCTCAACTATAACACTTGTGTCAGTAACTTCATTTAAAGTTTAGCACAGTCTCAGGGCATTTAGCTGCCCCCAGTTTCTGATGAAATCTCATTCGGACACGTAGAAAGTCCATATGCCCACAGCCAAAAGGTAAAAATGATATAAATACTGTTCGTTTTCTCACACAAACCGCTTGTTTCGTGTCTTAGGCCATCAATGTGATAACAGATTATACAATGTTTTCAAAAAACACATTGGCACAATGTTACATATTAACAGAGGAGGAACATTATCAAATCAACGTTCGCAATATATATATATATATATATATATATATATATATATATATAGCCCCAAACAGTGGTGTTTCCACACCAATTGATTAATTACATATGCAATTAATTCAATATTTCTTTTAATAGACCAATTATGAATACTATACTCTTGATATGACATTATGTTCTGTTCTTACAATTGTTTTGTGGAAATAAGCACTTGCAAAGTTCAAAAGTGAGAGAATTTCAGCTTCACATGTTCTTTGTACGTGTTTCTCAGCAGTGGTCATCTGTACTCCTTAGTATTCAATAACAAGATTGGTTTCGTTTAATGGCTTTCACTCCTGCCATCATAATGGTAGGTCAAATATTAAAAAATAAGTGCTATTCAAATCCTCTGTAATTGAATATTTGAATGGCCAATTAAAATCCCAGTTGGAGGTATAGATAAGGGGAGTTAGGTTTTCTTTTTTCACCTCCTTTGAAAAGCTTTACTCCCATTCACCATTAAGCTCCAGAATTCTGTCAATTTCCCATACACTTTTCCCTCCATTGTTGAACATGCTGGTTCAGTAATAATAGTGCAGAAGAAACTTTGCATTTTCCTATATTTTGCAGACGAAATGGCCTGGAGAGTCTGCGGTCTCTGTCAGACTGGTGCGCTGCTTGTGGGTGAGGCACAGCGTTCACATCCGCCTATATGTGGGAACAAAAGTGGATTTAGCCACACTTCCCACGTATATTTTAAGATAAATTCCTGTTGCTGCCCTCCGCTCATTAACTCGAATTGTCTCTTCCCTACCGTTTTCTGCTGTTTGTCTACTCTGGAGAGTCATGCCCCCCTCGGATTTGTGAGCTAAGTTGCTTTTAATGTAACTTCCAAAGCAAGAGAGAAACTGTTTGTATATTTGTCTTCACCCATTCGCACGGCTAAATTTTGGCAGCTTCCGCCGATACTTTGCTTTAAACTGAAAATTTCGTCATCATCTACCCACTCTTGTGTCACTTGAAACTAAAATGATTCATTCCATGAAACACAAAAGGAATTATTTAGCTGCTCTTTTTCATTCAGTGAAATATATGCTGATCATTGACTATCAAGTTCAGTTCAAGATTTCAACCTGATTTTAACCTGAGAATATTGTTACTTGAAAAATACCTTTAGGCTTAGGCTATTTTTTTCCACCTTTGTTTGTGTCTTATGCCACTGGTGATTCCTCAACAACATGCTCATGACATCGCTTGTCTTTGTCTCATTACGAGAGTCAATCGAGTCAATAGCTGCAGAATTTTTGTGTTGGATTATTTTTAGCATGTTGTGTGAACAATGTGTGTTGGAGGAGCGTTTCTGTGCGTCTATATCGAGTTTCAGTTCCCCTGTGATTCGCTGCTGAGAAACAGACAGAAACTTGTTAAAATGGCAATTCTCTGTGAAACCTGCGAAGCTTGTGCATCACGAGGGGTCTCTGTCAAAACAATCAGACGCTTGTTCCAACAGTCCCAATTTTCTAGCCTATGTTTCCGTTCTTGTTGAATAATGCCTATGCGATATGATAAGGTTTTAAGTGTGGAAAATCAATTTAAATGATATTTAAATATATTTAAAAACTTGTTTGGGAAAAGAAAACACTACCACAGCTTCTGAATGTGGACAAAAGTGTTTTTAGCATTACACAAAAAAGTGATGTCACTAATCTGACAATGTCAGTTTAACATCCATGTAAACAAACAAACTTATCTAAAATATTTAAAAGGGATAGTTCACCCAAAAATGAAAGTTCTGTCTGTAATTACTCACCCTCATGTTGTTCCAACCCTGTAAGACCTTCGTTCATCTTCAGAAACACAAATTAAGATATTTTTGATGAAATCTGAGAGCTGGATCACTCCTCCATACTAGTCCATAGGCTTATTGAGGGATTGAAAATTGCCGGCCTCGAAAAGTTATTAAAGACATCGTTAAAATAGTCCAAGTGACTACAGCTGCTCAATCTTAACTTCATCAAGCGATGAGAATACTTTTTGTGCGCAAAAACAAACAAAAATAACGACTTTATTTCAAATATTCACTTCCTTCTCTATATGAGCCTCTAGTCAGTTAACGTAGTGTGATTGGGTAGGGCTACGTCACACGTAGGCTCACTATTGGCCGACGCTGGTCATGTGTGTGATGCGTGTGACGTACAACAACAGAAGCTTACTCTATTAAACTAGTATTTTGACTCGTGGCAGAGAGAGAAGTAAAGTCGTTATTTTGTTGTTTTTTACAAATGTTGTTCAAAAATTGTTCTCTCCGTTTGATAAACTTAAGATTGAGCCACTATAGTCACTTGGAGTATTTTAACGATGTCTTTAATAACTTTTCCATCTAATATTAATATGATCTTACAAAAAAAATGCACTCTTTTTTATAAATCAGTAATATTTGGTGTACTGTTTTGACATTTTACACGTTTTAGATAGTAAGGAAAATGGAAACCCTTATTATTCAACAGGTCAGTGGAAGAATAACAGGTGATATCGTAAAATAATGCATCAAGGCAAAATCATAGTGTAGGTCATTGCGTTCACCTTGTCTATTATGTGCCAGATATCCAGGTTTCATGTATTTCCCGACTCTCTTTATTTCAGTTTGGCAACACATTTATGAGAAGAGTTTAAAAGGGTGTATCAGAAATGAAGTTGAAATATTCAGGTAGCCTACTCTTATTTTCCACCTGATTAGCTAATATCGTCATAACGTTTAGAAGCACGCTGGGTTACTTTGTTGTAATGTATGCACACAGGAACGTGTATGCACTGGGAGTCCAGCTCATAAGGGCTGATTTATTGATTTCGCTCTCTCTCTCTCTCTCGGTTGGTTTTTGGTTTTCTATTTCAAGAAAGAAAGTATTTTACTGCAAAATTGCTTCGAGAGTTTTGGCATGTGGCAAACAGGAATTGACTCTTGCACTTTTCCAGAGATTTTATATATATATATATATATATATATATATATATATATATATATATATATATATAATTTATTTATTTATTTTGTATCTTTATCTATTATTTTATTATTATTTTTATTTATCTTTTTTGCTGATAGCACATTGGCAGGTTGTCCTATTCAATATGATAACCAGGTTGTGAGAATGTCTTTAGTGTTTGGTGTGTACATAATTGTGTACATTCTTATGATTTTTATTTGAATTTAATAGTATTTAAAGACTTTACTGGTAAGAATTATTTAGAAGCAAATATACACACCTCTAAACTGCAAAAACTAAGGACATTTAATTTCAGTATCACGATATTTTTATGTAAAGTGATAGAATTATTAAAAAGGAAGATTTAGAATGAATTAACAACTTTTTACCCGCACATGACATATGGGGGAAAAAAATATGTACAGTATATCTTGACCACAAATCAATAATTAGTTCCCACGACTTAATATGTCAGCATGTTTTAATAATTTGTTCCCTCGTTTTAAGAAAACTGTGCTGACGATATAATAATTAGTTTCCTCGCTTTGCTAACTTTGCCATATTGAAATAATTTGTTCCTTTGTTTTAGTTAAAATCAAAACAAGGGAACAAAGTAGTTCCACGTGGCCACAATTTATTAAAACATGGGAATTCATAAATTGTGGGAAGACATCCTTGAACTAAAATGAGTGAATGGATTGTTTATTCGAGAGAATAAATTCTTAATCGTCACTCTGGTGTCATATTGAACTTGTTTTTGAAGATTCCATGGCAATACTGTAATTTTCCTTGAAATAAATGAATACTTTTATTCAGCAAGGGTGCATTACATTGATCAAACGTGACAGTGAATGCATTTATAATGTTACACAAGATTTATTTAATTAAAAATGCTGTTCTTTTCAACTTTTTATTTATCAAAGAATCCTAAAAAAATGCATCATGGCTTCAACAAAAATATTAAGCAGGGCAACCATTTTTAACATTGATAATATCAATAAAAGTTTCTTGAGCATCAAATCACTGAAGACTGAAGTAAGACTGTGTCACAGGAATAAATTGCATTTTTAAATATATCAAAGAGAAAACAGCTATTTTACATTCGAATAATATTTTTACTTATTTACAATCAAATAAATGCAATGTGCATAACAGATTTCTTTTCAAAACACCTCAAACTTTTTAATGACAAAATTACTAAAGCATAAAAGTTTGCACCCAACCCATGTCTTAAATAATGCACCATTCAATACACGATTATAAAGTTTTGATGGAATCCTCTAAAGTTAGCTACTATTAGAATTTCAAAGGTATTGCCCAGAGAAAAATCTGCAGGGATGTTTCTCTAACGAAACCGTCACAGTATGAATTTCTCTGGTGTCTTTTCTATAAACAGTTCTTGTTCTTGTGTGTCAATGACTCTATCGGCATTAATAGATTGACAAGTAACCGTGCACACTTGCACACGTGTCTCTTCCAACTGCACGCCTTTCAATCACCCTCCCATCCCAGTCGGCTGAAAACTGCACTTGATTTTGTCTCATTTTAGAGCACTCACCACACAGGACCCATAATGCCTTGAGTGCTCACATGAACCACATGTCAACCGAGGCTTTTCAGATGCCTCTCTCTCCATCCATGTCATCCTGCCTCTAACGCGGAGAGAGAACAAAAATAAGAGGAAAATGGACTAGGGGGAGGAGGGATGGTGGGATGCTCTTCCCGCTCGCTGTCCCGCCGCAGCTCTCATACAGTGAGCGAGTGCTAGCCTCGGGCGGGATAACATAAGAGAGCTCTCTAATCTCCAGCACTGACCTGTGTGCTTTGACTGCAGGAGAGCCCCACCCCTCCATCAATGTCACAGACATAACTAATGAGAACAGGAGGTCGCAGGGTCAATGACTAAGCTGATTTGCCTACTGATAAGCGATGACTGTGATTCGGGGCCTTGGAGATGGGTTGTACCACTGTCTAGGCTTAGATTAGATCCACTGAGCTGGTGTTCAATTTATGAGCTCACAGAGTTGAAACTTGGCTGTAACCTTGGATGGGGCAGGTGCTTGTGGCCTTAATGTGCATTGCCATAACTTATGAAGTATTGGACCTTTTAGATATAACGATATATATGTAATATGTAATATATTTGTAATATGAAATCTGTCCGTTTAAGTCCCTTAACTACCTACTGTGTAGCTCATTGGTTGTTGAGATACGCACTCCTTAGTAAAGAGCATGAAGTTAAGTTACGTTGTTAACGTTAGTTGTTGTTCTTGGAAGTCGCTCGCATGCTCATCGCACGTCGGAAAAACTGCCGTCCAGTGCCAGAGTAAGAGCGCACTATCAGCTGCAGCAACCTGATATAAGTCTGTGTTCATGAATATAACACTGTTGGTGAGTGTGCTGTGAACTGTAACTTACATCTGTGTTCGAAGAACTTCAGTAAAACTTGTGAAAGCATCTCCTTGTCGTGGCTCATTCCATATCAATTATTCCAGAACCCCTGAGACCAGAGCAATTGGGGGAAAGGCATGCAGATGTGACCTCAGCCACATCTGTCCCATGTCATCCAGGCCCAAATGAGCTGGATGTGAGAGAGGGTACCAAAGCAGGCAGTGAGTGTTCCCATGAGAGGCTAACAGAGCAACCTCCGCCTGGCCAAACTCTCTCAACTACTTCAGGGTGGAGCCGCCATTCCCCAGGCCTCAGCCCCTGCCTCGACAGGATGTCTGCTCCCACATTATCAACCCCAGGAATATAAATGGATCTAACAGAGAGAAATTTTCCCTGGGACCACAGAAGGATCTGATGTGCCAGTCTAGAAAGAGGACTCAATCTCAGACCTCATTGGCGGTTGATATAAGACACCATATTGTCCGTTCTAATAAGAACTTGCCCTCTGAGGTCTGCAAGGAAGTGCTTCCGGGCAAAGAATAGGGCCAACATCTCCAAGCGATTAATATACCATGAGAGAGGATGGTCCTTTCAAGCACCTCGGTGTAACGACCCTCCATAACCGCCCCCAGCCCTTGAGGGATGCATCCGTGGTCAAAGTCTTTCTCTGACATGGTGCTCCCAGAATCAGCCCTTGAGACAGGAACCATGGTATCTTCCACATGACGAGAGAACAAAGGCATCTGCATGTAACCGTGATCATGCGAAAGGCGTTCCCCAGTAGAGAAAACCCCTTGGTCCTGAGCCACCACTGCAAGACCCTCAAATGGAGCAGACCAAAATAAATTATGATGGAAGCTGCAGCCATGAGACTCAAAACCCTTTGGAAGTGTTTGACAGTGATGGCCTGGCCTAACCTAATACTCTTCATTGTGGTTAAGATAGTATTTATACGAGCAGGAGACAATTGTGCCGGCATCCTGACTGAGTCCCACTCTACTCCCAGGAACGTAGTCCTCTGAAGGAAGGACTACGTTCAGAAATTAAGGAACTTTCCTTCACACTGAGTCTCAACCCCAAGCACCTCAGATGACGCAAAACAACATCTCAATGTTGAATTGCCAGTTCTTCTGACTGAGCCATAATGAGCCAGTCATCTATATAATTTAGGATACAGATCCCCTGAAGTCTCAATGGAGCAAGGGCAGCATCCATTCATTTCCTCGCACCTTTACATGTTTATTTAGTAAAGGTGCGGGGAAATAAGGCTAGGCCGAAAGGAAGAACCGTATATTGACAAGCTTTTCCCCCCAAAAGCGAATCTCGGAAACTTCCTGTGATGGGGTTAAGAGAGAACAAGGAGTTAAGGAGCTTGTGGATCTATCAACACAGTCCAGTTCTCGAAGCTGGTCTGACTGACAGACGGTATCTTGAATCTAAACACAAGTGAATCTAAACACAAATCTAAGCACAAGTACCTCCAAAACACGGCCACGTCGCCAAAGAGGCCAAGGCGAAAGGGGGGCATCGAGAAGGAAGGCCCTGTCCTTATCCCCGAAATCCCAAGCGATTTAGCCAATAATGTCTCTTTGAGACAACTAGTGCTGCCATAGAAGGGCCAATGGCATGGTCCGTCTCTTTAATAATATGGAGAGATTAGTCAGCCTCAGTAATTCAGTAATACCGTCCAGTGAAACCTCCCAGCTATCAGCCACCTCTTTGAGGAGGTCAGCCTGGTATGTCTGTAATAACCCTATCGTGTGTAGGCATGTACCGGCTCGACCCACCGCCATATATGCTTTACCATATGCTTTCCCTAACAAATTCGATGTACGAGATTTGGAGGGAAGTGTCTGAGCTATCAGGGGTGAAGCAATGTAGAAAATATTAAGCAAAATAATCCTCTACCCAAGGCATCATCTCATGACCATTCTCATTAGATTCCCCAATGGATGAGTAAATATATACATGGGGGGAAATATTTGAGTTGATCGTGAATTTTTCCACAATCTCAATACCTCAGTATGGAGGTATCGAGTGATCAGTGAAAAAAAGGAAGGCTCTGGCACGAAGATTGTGACTGAGTCTGCAGGAAGTGCTCATTCATTTTATTTTTCTTAGTCACTTCCTGCTTATTAAATGGCCATTCAACATTTAATTTAACTTTATGGTAACTTTACAACAAGGTTCATTAGTTAACTACATTAGTTAACATTAACTAAGAATGAACAATACTTCTACAGCATTTGTTAATCTCTGTTAATGTTAATTTCAACATTTACTAATACTTTATTAAAATCTTGTTAGCATTAGTTAATGCACTTTGAACTAACATGAACAAACAATGAACAGCTGGATTTGTATGAAATAACGTTAACAAAGATTAACAAAAACAGTAACAAATGTATTGGTCATGGTTAGTTCATGTTAGTTAACTAATGTTTAATAAATTAACCTTATTGTAAAGTGCTACCAACTTTATTTACTATGCAGTTTCAGATTTAAAACTTTGCAGGAGGTTTTCATTCACCTAGAGCGTCATTTAAAAAAAAAATCCATAATAGGGGCACTTTAACACATCTGAATAAATATTTTGAAAGATCCAAAATACCAAAGTGAATAGGCTTGTCCAACCTTTTGACTAGTAGTGGTCCTTAAATATATTCTGACAAGGATTCTATCCTAGCTACCGTATATGATCTGCAGAAGTTGTCGCAAATAAAACAATTATTTTTTTTCTAAAAAACATTTTCTAATCAACTTTTTAAATTGTAATTAATTGATGATTTTATTTTGCAAATGTACAAGAAAAGGAAACAAATTAACGTTATGAAATTACATTTGAAAGAAAACGAGTGAGCCATTTTGACCTTTTTTATTTATGCATTTCAATGAGACAGCTTGACACAGCATGTATTACATTCACAAGCAAGAAAGCAAGAAAGATGTGGTTTCTTCAGCCTCAGTAATCAGTTTACTGCAAAACAAATCATTTCTTCATTGCTTGTTAAAGAGAATGTGTTGTACATAGTGTTTTTGCTGCTATAACGATTTTCCAATTTCCCATTTCCCCCTGCTCTTTTGCGAATTCTGACAGTAGAATAAGTGACGTTCGACAGATATTGCTCCCAGATGATTTCACAATGCCATTCAAGTAGGTACCCGATTAGAGGCTCCTGGGTAATTTGCATGTGATTATGCCACTGGTTTTATACAGGGAAAGAGCATGGCTGTAATTGTCTAACTTTTATCGTGTAATTACACTGCCGTTTGCACTCTGTAATCTAAAATTCTATGGTATGAGTTATTCGGCAGAATTAATCACAGTGGCATGTGTGCCAGCTGGAATATATTTCTTTTCATGCTGAGATTGTTCAGCATCAGCTTGCTGCACGAACGACGGCACAAAAGATTTGGTTTGCATTCGTCTTTTAGGTATCGGGTGGATGTTTCCTTTGTGTGAGAGACATTAGTGAGTGACCTCTAACTCTCGTCCTGTGATGTACAGTGTCATCAGCCTCCACTACGCTGTCCCAGATGACAGGAAACGCCGCAGGGGACAAAATAGCGATGAATAATTACCCCGTACCTGAAAAAACAGGTGTACGTGCCCGCTTCCACAGATAGCATCTTATCACCTGGTCAGTCTAGAGGCTTATCTCTTTCTTTTTCAGCTCACCTGAAAGCACATTCAAGACTTTAATCTCCCGTAGAAATGAAGTGCATATTTAAGTGTGCGGTAGGAGCCCGCGGCGTACGGGTTTCAGGCAACCGAGGGTTTGTTCTTCACCAGGCAGCCTGCAACACTTCCATCTGTTTGGCTCTCAGGGGGTGTGGGAATGGGGAACAAGGCATCTTTCTCATTCAAGATGCACTCTTGATGCCTTTATTTTGGCTGGGCCCTCCTTGTCGGGAGGCTGATAGCAGTATTGGCAGCTCTCAGGAAGACTGGCAGCAGGTGTAATCAATACGACCATCCCGCGTCAGTGGGAGACAGCCGAGCCCAGAGGCGGGCCATCCATCAGCGCTCCAGCAGGCCTCAAGTCCACCTGGATCATGCTGCAGTGCAGAGGATGTGCATAAATAAAAACGTTGTTTTAATTAGTTGTTCCTCCTCTGAAGTTTATTCAATTCTTTTTCCTCCCTAAGTGCCATTAAGAGATACTTAAATAATGCATCGTCTGCTCAATCAAAGGCAGACTGTCGTCTATCCGAGGTTTTCAAAGCAAAGCAACCATCTCTGAAATATTAAAACAGCCCCCTAGCTGCTAAAATAAAAATAAAAAATGAAAAAAAAAAATAAATAAAACAAAAACACATTTTGGGATTTGTTTTTTTGTAGGGTTTTTTTCACAAATGGCAATACTTTTTTAAACAAATTAGGAAGGGCTACTGGGTCTAATGAATATTAATTACATGATGACACATAATTAAAATTCATGAGTCAGGAAAAGTCTTATCTATACACACATTCCATTTTTCAGATCGTTTCTACACTTTAAGAGTCACTGAGAGTGTTTGTTGTATCTACAGTGTATTTTTAAGGTTAATTAAATTAACAAGTTTGAGCGATAATATTATATACAGTATTATTATTATGTACAGTAAATGTTTTCTGCCCTTGTGAAAAAATAGACTTGCAGATAATGTAGAATTAATGAAACAAAAGGCCATTTAAGTGTACCTGAAGAGAATATATTTAAGTTCACTTGTAATATAATATGTAATACACTTGTAAAGTACACTTTGTAATATTGTCAAAAAAGCACACATATTTTAAAAGATTGTTTCTTTTTATTATCTTTTGTTGTGCTTTAAAGAATTACACTTATTTTGATATGATTACTAACACACCAAAATATGAAAGCTTGTCCCCTTTCGAGGGAGCTCGCGCTGCATCGATGATGCTTTGAGAACGCTTCCAGCGTGAATTTCAACTAGTCCAATA
This sequence comes from Cyprinella venusta, assembly GCA_038021265.1. Taxonomy (NCBI): domain Eukaryota; kingdom Metazoa; phylum Chordata; class Actinopteri; order Cypriniformes; family Leuciscidae; genus Cyprinella; species Cyprinella venusta. The sequence goes on from CM075863.1 coordinate 24,567,469, forward strand.
GAGAGCCTAAGTCCCTCCCCTTCCGGTCGACCACCATAGGACCTTATTTCGGAAAAATATTGTATGGTAGTCAATGGCGAGAGACAACAAATATTTTGATCTTGTTTGAATTGTGCCTTGAATTGCACATATGATGTTTGTCAATTTAAAAGATACATTTTAAAGTAAAGAAAGTCGCAGTTTGATGTAAAACCGTTGAGGTATAAGACTGTGAAAATACGTAATTACAAAGACTACAACCCCCAAAGGTGCACATTTTCTCTCAATGAATGAAGGTAACTTTACTGAGGCTAATGTCTGTCATTGTTTCTATAGTCTTACGTTATAATCATAATGTTACGCCGTCATGCCTGAGTGTTTTGTACCAGACTGCACATACACAAGCAGCGGATATTGCTCGTTGTTTCGCTTCCCGGGAGATGTAGTTCATTGAGCGATTTTCACATAAAACTAAATGTTACTCTTCTGTTTTATGACAAACAGTGACGTTTTTGACTTTCAGAATTATCTTTTAAATTGACAAACATCATATGTGTAATTGAGGGCACAGTTCAGACGGAATAAAAAAGATAAGTTGTCTCTCGCCATCGACTACCAAACATATTTTTTCCGAAATAAGGTCCCATGAGCCGGCAGCGGAGGGGCGGGACTTACGCTCTCTATGGATGGAACGAACGTCACAGGTAGAGACCAGGAAGAGATAAAAGCTGATCCGGTGCAACCGACATTAGCTTCTGTTGCCTCAGCAAGTGATATATATCTAAATATATATCTAAACACTATGGCGAAAGCTCTTCGTCACGTTATTTAATGAGTGGGGACACACAAGCTTGATGTGATATGTTTGGGAGTAGAGCATGCGGTATCCGTTGAGGGGGTTAATTGCCAACATTGTGAGAAGCTTTCGCTTTGCATGCTCCGCTCCCGCCTGTCACTTTCAAGGAAAGTGGCCAGGCTCTAGGTTCTCAGGGTGCAGGACCCACGTCTGCTGAGGCAGCGTGGAGAATGCTCTCCTGGGGCTCTCAAATAGATCTCTTTACGGAGTTGGAGATGGGTCAGAAGATCTTATCTCTTCCCTTTCCAGAGGGATCCATTGCTTTCTCTCCAGAATCGGAAGCCTGCACCACGGTTTCTTATGCACAGGGAGAGATACCAATGCATCAGTGCTGTACCTCCGTGGAGGTAGATGTGCTGAGCATTGAAAGTGACACAATCATGGGGGGAAAGATTTTGCCATCTCGTTCCCCAGCATATGAAGAGCTGGTGGAGATGATTTACTTAGGCTTAGATAAATTAAATATTGAATGGACAGTAGAGAAGGGCGCTAATCCTAAAAATAAAAATGAATTAAATGAGCGCTTTTTTCCCTCTATTTTTTTTCAAACTATCGGGAGTTTTCCACCCTTTTGGTTTCTCCCACCTGCCTTGAGTTTGCTCCGGGGATGGTCATTTCTCTAGGAGTATGGCGGCTTCTAAAGCCTTATTATTTGGAGTTTCTCTCCAAGACGTTTGTGATGCGGCAGGCTGGGCTTCATCGCTCTTATTCATCAGGTTTTATAGCCTGGACGCTGCCCCAGGGTCTCAAGTGCTTAAAGTTTGGCAAATTGGACATTCTCGTTCCCAAAATGTCGTCGATACATCACGAGTTCCCTCGAAAGGGAACGTCTCAGGTTACGACTGTAACAATAGTTCCCAGAGATATGGAACGAGATGATGCATCGCCCTGCCATACTTCCTGCATCCCTATGATCGACGTTGCACCATATACGCTTTTATCCCTTCCTGGTCATTACGTCACCCGCCCGTAACATTTATCCATCCATTAGATTATGTGACATAGATGCTTCAGACGCATTCAAGCTGGAAGCGTTTCCAAAGCGTCATTGACGCATTGTCTCGTTCCCTATCTCAGGGAACCATGGTTAAGATCGTAACCTGAGACGTTTCCGCCACAGAATAAAAAAAAAATAATAAAAAGGGCAACTTTTTCGCAAAAAAGGGCATTTTTTCTCACAATTGTGAATTTACATAAGAATTGGATGATATGAACTCGCAATTACGTGTTATAAAGTCAGAATTGTGTGATAGAAACTCACAATTTTGATCAAAAAATCAGCTCCTCAGAATTGGACTTTCAAACTTGCAATTGCGACTTTAGATCCCACAATTCTGAGAAAATAATGTCAGAATTGCAAGAAACAAACTCGCACATGCGAGAAAAAAAGTCAGAAGTGCAAATTTATTTCGTCCAATTGTGAGTTTATATCTCACAATTCTGACTTTATAGCATGCAACTTCATGTTTATATCATGTAATTCTGACTTTATATTCCGGCGCTTTATATTCTAACTTTAGTTTCTGGCATTCTTCAAAAAATATCTATTTTTTTTTGTGTGTGTGTGTGTGTGTGTGTGTGTGTGTGTGTGTGTGTGTGTGTGTGTTCAGCCAAAGAATGAATCTTATGTAGGTTTGGAACAACATGAGGGCTTTTTTGGTTGAACAATCCTGAAAACATTACATTAAGTTTGCACTTAAGTATATTCTTTTAAAGTATATAATTTCCACAATAAGTGTTCTTTTTCACAAGAGTCAAACCCATAAACTTGAGGTTGCTAGCACTATACTTTGCCAGTTGAGTTACAGGAACATTGTCACACTGTAATGTCAACTTTTCAGTCTTTTAATGGACATGCTGTCCTTTAGGCTAAAGCATGGATCTGTAAAAAGTTTTTCACCCTTCCTTTCCTCTTGTGTATGCTTATTAGAAGCACACTGGCAAATATGTATTGTGTGCTGAATTTAAAAGACTGTGTCAGCACAACATTTAAATGAACTGAATATAACTTGATTAGTTAAGTGGCAAACGTTACATAATGATTAATGAAGCTCATTTTCCTATGAGTAATACAGTGCCAACGCTTATTTTTCTGAGCAGCATTATTTTTTATTTTATTTTTTTTGTGTGTGTGTGTTTGTGTGTGTGTGGGAGATGCTATTCAGAGGACAGGTTGTTCACTTACCCACTGAGTTTAAGAATGCAAGAATCGCCAAGCATCTAGGCCGGGAGCAGCTGGAGATAGCGCGTCGGGAGATAAGCGGAGCGTGAAGTAAAAGAGAGTTTGCAGAAGGTGAATTCTGAAATGTTAAAGAGGCCCAGCATTAGTCACCCTGTGCTGATTCTCCATGTAGGGCCACTGGTGCATGTAGAGATAACTGAGTCACGCTTCTCTCCAAGAACCATCGGGAGGAAGCGCATGGCACAGAACGGCACGCTGCGTCTCTCTGTCGGCGTGCTGGAGAGAGGGCAGAGAGCCAGGCCGTGCGCCGAGGTGACATTTGTAGTAAGCATTCCTAAACAGCAGCACAGCACCATTACTAGCAGCAGGTTCGCTTTCACATGAGTCAGTCATGCTCCCTCACTGACTCCCCCTGTTGCTAATGACCGGCACAACCTCACACCTACCTGACCATACAGTGCTCATTCCTGTGACATGTGGATCCAGCATGCATCATCATCATCATCATCCCGCTGTGAGTTAGTTGTTTTGAAACAAGCTCCTCAACTGATCCAATAAAGCCACAACGTGAACCTGAGTGGCTAAAAAAACACAGACTTGGTTAAAAATCACTTGATGGCTTTGTAAAATGTTAAATAAACTTAAGATAGCCTACATTCAAAAGGTTTGGGGTTGATAAGTTTGGGTTGTTATGTGTTTGAAAGAAGTCTATTATGCTCACCTAGGCTATTTATTTGGTCAAAAATACAGTACAAATAGTTATAAAATAGTAAATGGTATAAATAAAATGGAAATATAAAATGACTGTATTTTTTAAAATGTAACTTATTCCTGTGACGCAAAGCTTAATTTTCAGCATCATCACATGATTTCCTTCTGAAATCAGTCCAGCATGCTGATTTGATGCTTAGGAAACATTCATGATTGTTATGAAACCATGATATTCACTCGCCTAAACACTGTTCGGCCAAAAAAGTCACTGTTGGCAACTGTTATTCTAACCCTGATGGAGTGTGCAGTTTTTCATTTCTTAAAACCTTGTAGGACGACACATCATGGTCATATTCCAGGATGACAATGCCAAGATTCATTCAACATAAGAAACATTTCAGTCAAGAGGTGCATACATTTTTGGTCAAGATCTTGTATTGTCAATGCAAGAGTCCAGCACTCTGTAAAGTCTCCTCCAGCACATGCCAAAGACTTTAAGGTCTGGACTCAGAGGTGACAATTCATGTGTGAAAATGATTCTTCATGCTCCTCCCAAACCATTTTTTCACAATCTCAGCCTGATGAATCATTATCATCTTGGAATATGCCCATGATCTGTCTTCCTACATGGTTGTTTAAGAAATGAAAAGCTATACACTCTTCGCTAGATACTTGTTTGAAGAATTGTTGCCAAACATAAAACATGCTAGAAACATTAATAATCACTTCAATAGTATTTATTTATTTATTTATGTATTGGCTGGACAGTGTATTTTTATTAATTTCTTTAAAAGTTCAAAAGAACAGCATTCATTTGAAATAGACTTTTTGTTTGTAATAAATGTAATACATCTAATAATTAAATGTGTGTGTGTGTATATACTGTATATATATATGTGTGTGTTTAAGGTATAATGTATATTGCTAAGTGTTTATCACACAACTTAATAGACATTAAATATTTTCCTAACAAAGTAAATATTGTTGTCTTTACCATATCACACTGAATATTTTTCTTAAGCAGCATAAATGGGGATTTATCCTGTACAGTAATCTCTATAGATTGCGTCTCAATCAGCTCCCTAGGTGGTGACTCAGTATATCGCATACACAAATCTGTCTCGCTACACATTGGGACATTGATGATTATATTTCCGGTGACATGGTGTCACAACATCACTACTGAGATTTATGAACAACAGCAGAGCTGATAACTTTCTGACATTATTTTTTACAATTATTTAAAGTACATCATGATAAATTCTATAAATGTTAGCTAGATTATGTTCATTATGTTTGTGCTGAAATATAAATAATGGTTTGGATTTTAAAAAACAACAACAACAACATCCCTTGTCATTATGTGTGGTTTGCTCGCTTGATTATTAAGGGAAGATATGCTCCTTGGTTTTCATGATGCATTGTGGGACTTCTAGGGAGTGAATGTTTCAGTGTACTGGAATGATTTTGCATTTGAGGCAGCCCTTAAAATAGCTAACACCCTGATCAGTGCCCTGACTACTGAACTAAGGAGCTGATTGAGACTCACCCCCAGTCTAACTGTTGGCTTTTTACAATTTTAAGCAATCCATCTACTTGCTGCATTCATATAGATTGTGCAGCCACAAGTGTGCATTCATTCTCATTATACAGAAGAAAAGGTTCTTTATAGAACCTTAAAAGGTTCTATCAGCGCTACGTATTTGGAACCCCTAAAATGTTCAGAACTCTTTACAAGGGTTCAATAATATTCTTTGTAACCAGGAAAAAAGGTTCTATATGGAACCTTTTGGGTTCATTCATTATCATTTGTTTTGTCCTTTCCGGAATAAATATTTCATATTATTGACAAACATCAAGACCCTAAAGTGTGTTTATGAATGCATGTGGATGATCACAAAATTCAAGATATGGGGGTTAGAAAGTGTATATATTTATATCATTTTTATATGTAGTTAATCAATATCACACGAAGAGTGCCGTTTCAGTTTTTCTCCTCCAAAAATCAGCATGATTAAAATGTGATATTGAATTACTTCAACAGTTGCAGAATAATGTAATATATGAATGAATAATTGCCGATAAAGACACTTTGTCCCAAAGGGGTTCTTTCTTTTCATTATAGAACCTTTTTTAGCATAAAAGGTTCTTTGGAGTTGAGTAAAAAACCCTATGATTCATATATAGAACCCCAATGAACCCTTTATTTCTAAGAGTGTACAACAGCTTTGAAAACAGCCCATCATATCAAAAGTTCAAACTCGAACCATTTATTTATTTAATCACAGGGACATTTTCAAACGAACTGCACCAGCACGCCAACCAAAACCCGCTAAATTCCGCCAAACCAATCACCATTAACTCTCTCCATAGAGACTTGGAATGTCATCACTAATGCGCCACTGTTGTGCGGGTGTCATAATAGTGAATTAATGTGGCGCTCACTGCGACTGCGGTAATCAGTGTTTGTGAGTATGTAGAAAGCAGTTATTAGCTTGAGTAAACAGTGAGCAAGCTGTCCTGATCCCCACTGTGCTCGTAGCGCCACCACTGCCACGAGGAGGGCTGATGGCAGCCTATTCACAAGCTCATCTCAAACCCTTTCCACCCGATAACAGCGTATCTGCGCCAGTCCCTTCCCCTCCGTTCCGTTTCATCCACAACATTTGGTTCCAGATGTGTCACCCGACACTGCCGTTTTCTCCGTCTTAATAGATGACTGGCTTAGAATATCCTGTCAGTTTTTCACCAAACCGCAAAAGGTCAGTGTTATCCAATCTCCGATTGTGCCCGTCTCCATTTACCATAATCATTCTGAATATGAGAAATATAAAAGCTGTCTGGCCAGAGACACAAGACAGTTCTTTATTCAGCACGCAAGGTGAGGATTTTCTTTCCGTGTTCGGTCAGATTAATAAAAGCACATTTTCGAGTGCCCGGGAATACTAATTAGCTGCTGTTTATTTTACCTTTCTTCAGACAATCAATAATCTGGGGGGGAAAAAAAAGCGTTGGAAGGCTCAAATCGCTCTGATAACCGTTCAAAATGAAATTGGATGGAGTTCATTAAAGATTCCTGAGGCGTTGTGCGTAATATTCAATATTGGATACTTTTTATTTCATCTCTTCATGTTTTGTTCTGAGTTCCTGTGTGGAATCCAGACAAGTCACGAGTTCAAAGGCAATTAATTAAGTCTCTAACAATAGGGCATTTCATATGTTTCCTCATAGCATCATGAGAAGATTTGCTGAATTTGATTCACTCCTTTCTGTAGACATTTTCAAGCGTTTGCTCTCGTTTCCACCACAGCTCGTGCCCAGTGTCTTTATGTGCTAATCAAGAAAAATCCTTATACTCGCCCGTTTGCCAACATACAGGCTTAAATCCCATGACTACAGTGGCACAGGCTGTAATTTCAGAGGTGGTGGATGCCAGAGACTGCTAAAAGGGAACTCGGGCTGTTTGCAATGCAGCTTTATGATGATTTTTCGTTTTTTATTGTTTTTCATAATCACTAAGGATTGTTTTTGCTGACAGAGAATGACCTGTTAACAATTAGATTGGCTTAGTCTAATCACGGCAAAATAATTACTGTTATGATTAGAAAAGATGGTGTCTGAAACGTAGTTCAGCCTTGTTTTGAAGATAAAACAGCATTGATGTTAATTGTGACATCAAAGTGTTTGGAGCTCACATTTTCTCTTAGTTCGATTTTCAAACTCTTTCCAGTGATAATTAAGATCAGTGACAGGTGGCAAATCACATATTTTAGGTAACACATATCAATAGGAGACTGGGGCAACCTGTTATGCTTCAGCGAATATTTCTCAGGTTTATATTCGAAAGTCAATTGTAAATGATTCATCTATGCATGTTTAATTTTCTTAGCTTCTTTCCCCCCTCAAAATCGTGGGGAAACTTTAGACTTCATGGTGAACTAGACTTGTCCCATCACTTAGGCTATGTTAGGACTGCAGGCAAGTCAGATTTTTTCTTAAATCAGATCTTGGTCACACTTTAGTTTAGGGTCTAACTCTAATTCTCTTTATTAACCCTTTCACAAGTAAGTTTAAAATATTCTAACTGACCCCCCAGCGTGAGTTTTTTTAAGACGACCGTTATTTAGAACTTGCCACTTTAATGTTTCCATGGTGACGCGTCATTGCTTGTCACGTGACAAACCACACCCAGAACAAGTCAAGTCAAGTCAAGTCAAGTCACATTTATTTATATAGCGCTTTTCACAATACAGATTGTATCAAAGCAGCTTCACAGTGATAACATGAAAGTAGTACAACACAGATCGATAATATTGTTAAATATTAAATAATCCTAAATAATCCCGACTATATAATCCCGACTAAGCAAGCCAAGAACAGAGCGCGGAATGAATGATGATCTGCTTTTATGTCCTTTTTCCTTTTTTATTAAAAATATTCAAAAATTTATTAGCAATATCATGAAACACTGATATTCCGATTGTCAAATATGTGCAAGTGGATGGGTTTTGTGGCTTAGACATCTTTATAACGATCGCGTTAGTTGAGCTGTATGCGCTATGGGCGGCGCCATTTTAGTTTCTTTTTCAGTTCAGAGAATCGGATCTGTTGGATTTATAACGTCAATTCATCCACTTCTCACGAAATACATGAAAGTAAGTGGCTGGTGAACTGGGAGAAGAATAGGGTCAAATGTTAAGCTACTTACACATGTGTATTTGATATGAATAAAATGTGTCGATTATTATTGCCTCTTCCATAGACAGCTGTGTGTATTTTATAAACTCAAAATCATTGTTTTGCTAGTACATATGTGTATTTAAGTGTCTGAAACCTAAAATAAACATTACGTGGTTGAAAACACTCAATAGTTGTGATATATGACAGCACTGAGTGCGTCCGTCTCTGGCTGAGCGCCAGCCAACGCGCGAGAGCAAGTTTGAATTTAGCAGTTGCTGACGTGATGCACTGAACGTTCTAATCACACCGGTGTGATCGTACGCTCCAGGGACCAGCCAAGACTGATCACACCGGTGTGATTGTACGCGTGAAAGGGTTAACTATGACGTTTGCCTCAATAAGCTCCCAATTGATGCTTATTATAATTTGGTAAGGTATGTGTCTGCACCAGTCTGTCTTTGTCTCTGCACTCAACTACCCCTTTTCCACCGAAAAAAGAACTGGTTCGGAACTGGTGCTGGTTCAAAGTTGGTTCGGAGCTGGTTCAACTTGCGAACCCGTTCAGAACCTGTTTGCTTTTCCACTGACTAGAGCGCCCAGGGAACGACGTCGTTACGTCACTGTTAACGTCGCTTGCAAGTACATTGCTTTGGGATTATCTCTAACTCGTGTACCAAGAAAACTTTCAAAACAATTGAAATATGTAAGTCTTTCAATCTTTTCGTTTGATATGTAATCTTTTCTGATAAGTTATGTACCCCTGTCTTGTGTCTTTTTTCTTCCCATTAATTTGTTCTATATCGTGACTGTTTTCTTCTTTGCTTATGTTTAAAAAAAAAGAAATAAATTAAATGCTTGCGTGTTTCTGCAGTTTCTCCTGGCTTTGCGATGGTCAGAAAATATGTTAAAAAGAACCGAGAAGAACGCATCTTAACCCGGCCCGTAAACATGACGTGCTAAAAGAACGGTTCTAGTCCAGCAAAGAGTTGGTGCCGCTTTGGAACCAGTTCTCGCGGCCGCGAACCGGTTCTTTGGCTGTCGAAACACAAAGAATTGGTTCGCGCACAGGCACCGGCTCCGAACCGGCTCTCAAAATGCTTTGGTGGAAAAGGGGCTAACGTGATCTCATGAGAATACGTATGTACTTGTACGTAAAGTGTCGTTCTAGCATATATATAATTACGTTTTATATGCGCAGAAACGTATAAAACAGATGTATTTACAGTACTAAAACGTAAAATATTTACGTATTGACAGCACAAAAACGTCATTTATTTACGTATGAACAAATCCACCGACGTACACATTTGTACGTATCACAGTTTATGCATTTTAATATCGTAGCATTATGTTTTGACTCTATTGCATTCCACTGTCTTATCAATTAAGTTTTCGGTCGCATTTATCGATATAATACTCATAAATATTAACATTTTGCTCGTTTTTCCTGCATGGTGTTAAACAATACAATATAAAACCTTAAAAATGCATTCTTTAACGTTACTCGTTTAACCATTTTGTAATAGTTTATTTACCTTGAGACACATAAAGCGTTTTCAACAAAATTCACAAAAGACATCAATTTTATTAGTTCGATGTAATCCAAATCTTTAGAATCCATAGTTGTATGCAAGAAACAACTCTTAATTCAGCCTCTTATACTGTCGTGACCTTCCCCAGCAGCGACCGAACATGTCAAACCCCGCGCTGGTGATGAATTCAAATTCAAATATTGCGCCCTTGAGAAGCGATACGTCATGTTTTACGGCAGTGATATCAAACGTTCATTGGCTCTTCCCTGCTTCGTCACAGTTTGCGACATGAAGGACTGTGAGTTGGTTAGTTTAGTTCATTTGAAATTTTGAAATGGAGAAGCGCGAACCGAGAGCCGGGTTAATATTTTCATTGATTAGTAATTTAATTTCTGCTCTTTACTTCATACAAAACTATTACAATACTGCCAGAGAGGACTGCGACTGCACTCCAACGCTTCATCATGTGAACGGCTTTTGGTATCGGTTTTGACATTTTCGCAATAAATAAATTATTGTGATTATACTTGTCTGTTAGTTATGTTTTTCTTCATAATTGTAGTTTGTTACGTAGTTTTAAGGAATTGTTATGGGTAGGTTTAGATTTAAAATAGATTTTAATGCTAACGTTATTGTTAATAAAACTGCCCTTTTCCAACACCGTTTTATCCTTTTTTATATTATGTATAAAATGGTTATGTTTAGGTTTGGGATTGGGGTTACGGGATCTTACATTTATCTATAAAATGGTAAAAAGGGAAATTATACAGATATCTGTATGATATAGAATATACGTAAATAGTTTACGTTGTTTTGCTGTAAAAACGTAATAATGTTACGTTTAAATGTTGCAGATACGTCTATATTATACGTTTCAGCATCTATGAAAACGTACTAAAAAGTACGTTTTCTATCTTTGGAAAAACGTAAAATATCTACGTATTAACAATGAGACCAGGCTGCTGCACTACACTTCCCAGCATCCCTCATGTATACTCACCTACCTGTCATCGTCGTTGTCACCTGTGTCTTGTTTAACATCATCTGTTTCACCTGTCTTCACCTCGTTATTGTTCATCAGTCTCTGTATTTAACTCAGTTTAGTTGCTTCTGTTCTGTTTGACTTTGTCAGTCGTCTACTGTGTACTGGGAAAATGCGACAAAAACAAACAATTATATCAATTTAAACTAAATGTTGGACTCAATTTAGTGTTACTTACAACTTACTAAAGATCCAGTGATCCATGCATATTGACATTCAGCCAGGAATCGTGTTGACTGACATTTATGTTTGCCTGATTTCGACACCAGGGAAATAAAAGCAATATAGCCCTAAACATAAAGCAAATTTGCCTGTGAAAGCTTTATATAAATACAATATAGGTAGGTTAAAATCTGGGTGATCACTTATATCAGTGTTATTTATAGCCTATATAGCCGATATCATCATATCGTCCAGCCCTAAAACTTTATAGGTTTTTTTTGTTTGTTTGATTATTAAAAAACATCCAATAATGCAGAATATGCATTGATAAATATTTATTTGATGAGTTATTAAGATATATATATATATATATATATATATATATATATATATATATATATATATATATATATATATATATATATATATATATATATAACAATACAAAACATTCGGGTATGGCTTTACACCTAAATTCAGTATATTGACACAAAATGATAACTGCAAATCCACATTTTGCTAAACGGAGTCCAGTTGTTTCTGTGAATTGCAGCGATCCATTTGTTCCTCTTTCTATAGCAGTCTGTAAAAACATACCTCCGATTTTTTTTGTCATATCTAGTTATATCAATCACAAAGCTCTTACCTACTTTATATGTGTTTTGTTTGTTTTCCGCGGCATTCACGCTGAAAACATATACAGCCACTCAGTCGTTTTGCCACTCACTGTGAGCAACTGCAGCACTCTGGCCAACAGAGTTTTATTAAGCAACTAGGTAATAGTGAGAATTATGAATAGTGAGACTATTAATTGAAAGTGATCATATGATTTATGTGTCCTGACATAACCAGCCTGTCTGCATGGGTTGCTTTGGCTATACGTAGCATACACACGTATGTGGTGAGGCTTTCAAAACAGATGCAGCGAAAATGGAGGTGCATCATCTCGCTTTCCAAATAAGCGTCCTGTCGAGTTGCGGTGCAGAACTAAGACTGTCTGTGCTGTAGTCATGGCCAAAATCTTTGGACATACCATTTTGATTATGCCAAGTCAAGTAAATTTATATAGCGCTTTTCACAATATAGACTGCATAAAAGCAGCTTCACAGTATCAATCAAAACATAACAATGTTCGTTTCTTAGTGGAAAAACATCCACATTTGGTAGAGCTGATCAAGGGTATGATTGATTGGTTAATTAATTTGAATATCCCCAACTGAGCAAGCCTATGAACCAGAGGCCGGATTTACAGTAATTGTAAGGTAAAAATGAATGTCTCTAAACAGACCTGCTGATGACGTTCACATGCGCATTAAGAATTGATTCTATAGTTATGTGTGTTTAAATATATCTGTGCAGGTTTTTAATTCCTTCATGCCTGAACAAACTACTTAGCCTGGTTAAAACCAGACCTTTCTCAGTTGTAATTGAGATATGGTCTGGCAAAGCGTCATAGACAAATCATTTCCAGATGGGTGTCACTAGCGGACGTCATAGACCTAAAACCAATCAGGGGTGCGTTTCCCGAAAGCATCGTTAGCCAACTATGGTCGCAAGTTCTGTCGTTATCAGCATAGTTCAACGAGTCTGTGTTTCCCGAAACCATCGTTCCAACGAACATTCGCAAACAGCATCGCAAAGTTGTGTGGTTTGAACGACAGCTCTCGACCTGTGGTTAGAGGCATCGTTTCTATATTGCTTGACATTTGGACGTAATAAATCCTTATCTTGAGCAAAATAAGCAAGCTGACATTCAGTACAACCGGTGCCTTTTATTAAGAATACTTACAAATGGAATTTACGTCTTTTAGTTTGTCAAAAGATTTGAAGTACCGTGTTTGAAAAGTGTTCATGTGCGAACGTGCTCCACTATGTAAGAACGAGCCAAATATTGAGTCAGGTAATAAAGCAAAACAACTGAGAACAATTAGAAATAGTCCTCAGATTACATGTCTGTATTTTATATAAAACAAATGTAGCGTTAATTGGATCTCAAACAGTTTCATTAAAAGTAGTTACTCCACCACGTGCGAAACCAACACGGTTGAATGATACTTTGCGACAGTGGGTTTCGGGAAACAGTCGTGGCTAGCTAGTTGATTTTTCCAACGATGTATCGTACTATGGTAGTGAAACAGTGAACTACGTCGTAGTACGGGAAACTCACCCCAGAGCGATGAAGGAGATGACATTTACAGAGCGGTGGCTGACGTAGAAACATCTCCTATAGTTCTTTGCTCGGTTTTTAACAAAAAACGAAACGTTCAAATCGCAATAGCTGATTCGAGGAAGTGATGTTCGACGGCGGCGTCCGTCTTTGTAATGTAGGCTACAAAATCTGCTTCAAAATCCCAGCGCTGTCGTGATCGTGTAAAGCCCGCCCCAACGTTTCTGATTGGTGCCTCGATTTCGACGGATTTGAAATGGGCTTGAATGAGCTCTTTGCCAGACTAACTTTCAGAGCAAATCTAAATTTGCTAGAAGTTGTCTGGGTTTTCCCAGGCTACAAACTACTTGTCTATAAATTTTAAATACCAATGTAAAATAATATGTAAATAAATGTAAAAAAAAAAAAAATGTGGTTTTAACTAGATTTCATGTTTTTTTTGTTGTTTTTTTTTCTGTCCAGGCTTTCAAAAACCCATCTGGACATGATCTGAATATATAAAAAATATATAAATTGCCTGAACATAGCCTTTAGTTTTGAGGGTAAAATTCAGATCAAATGTAAAAAAAAAAAGAAAAAAAATACAACTTTGACCCTCACCTTAAACCCAAGAGATGTCCCTGTGACAACTAGCCCTGGCTTCTCCTACACCAATAAAATGTAACAATGGGATGATATGAATTTCAAATTCGGTCTCGGTTATTTTCCTTTTTCCTTGCATTTTTGTTCCATTTTACCTTGCTATCTGTTGAAGCTTTTTGCATGTTGAATTGCACACCATGCAAATAACATTAATTTGGCTTGACTGGTATTTTGCATACACTGAATATGTATAATGAATGTTAATACAGTTAAAATCCTGTCAGAAGATGTTACCAATTACGGTAATTATATGCACATGGCGCTCATTAAATAATGCGAAGCATAAGGCATAACTGAAGCACAAATTAGAAGCACTCTCAATACCTTTAAATGTGGCCCATAAAAATGTCTTTTCATGTGAGATTCTGTAATTTTCATAATTACGTTGCAGCACTTTCAGTGAGCCCGCGTGTGTAAATATTGTCTCTAGCTCTCTCAGCCTCTTAATCTCGTTATCTTGTGTGACACGTGGCAAGAGCAGATGTTTGTGATTGATTGAACTGTTGAACGATAGTCTGGAGTCAAATACCGGCAGCCAGAGATTTAAGCGTTTAATAAAGTGTATTCTGTCACCTCGTCAGTCATTCAGGTCTCAGATTGGCACTAGATACACAATGAATGCGTTAGCACTGACACGGGAAGCATGCGCCATATTTATAGCTTGATTTATGCCTAAAGATATCAGTGCTTGTGACATGGACATTTCAAATTCTAAATTTGTCACACAGAAGCAATCTCCCTCGAAATCAGCTCGCACGAGGTGGAGAGATTCTCACTAGCGCCTCCATTATTCACACACTGCCCGAAGACCATTCTTATAAGGCTTGGCACAAGTGCATCACCTGTCAAGCTACATTGATTTAGCCAGTGACTCAGCTGAAATATAAAGACATTGGTAGGTTTAAGCACAACTGGCCGCTTCATAGTGCTCCTACTAACTCCTCCAGCGCTCTAAATGTGGCAAAGCCATTTGCTCAGCTTATAAAATGCTTGGCTGACTCTATCCTCCTCCCTTTTACTTTACGAACATATTGGAATCCACAGTGCGTGTAAACCGTTAAATGCAGGGAACTTGGAGCATGTCTGAGCATGTCAGGATCCAGAAGGGCAAACTTAATTTTATTGCGGGAAAGCTTTTTTTTTTTTCTCCCCTCCCTTACAATGTACAGTATGTGTTTCCACAACAGTCTATGTTTCTATTATAGCTGTCAAAGATTTATGGTATGTTACCTTGAGCTGACTCGACTCCTTTATTTTATCCATGACAGCTTGCAGTCAGGGCACTAAAATTGATTTGTGCTCTTACAAGAACAGGTATTGAATCGGCCCAGCCGGAAATGTTTAATATAACGCTTGATGACATTTGAGAAAATTAAGGATGTGGTCAGTAAACTAACGGCAGCTACATTAATCCTTAAAAAAATAGTGCATTCATAGTAAACATTTTGGAGCATATACCATCTGGGACAACAAGTTATTCGAAGTATTAATCATCTCGTTATTGCTGTCAAGCGTTTGGATTTTACATGTATTTGAATCCTGAGACTGAGTCTCATGAGTCACGAGACTGTTTTATGCCGGCTGTAACAGATGTTGTCAATAGTCATGAGAGATAATAACAGTTTGTGATGGTTATAATAGTGCTGTCATACGGCTGACCTTTGATCAATGTTATGTGAGATGTCAAAACAGCCTGACATCACATCAATCAAACCCATAGTTATGTAGGCTGTCCTGCTAGCTCATGCTTGGTCCATTTCCACAGTTATATTCAGCGAATGTGCAAAATCCACTCAAATCTGAAAATACTCCCAGTAAAACAAGTTTTCTGAATTAAATCCCACTGGTTCGGTCTTCAGGGGTGTAAAACATACTAAAAATCTTAGTAGCTAGTCAAAAAGTTAAGTGGATGTTAAAAAAGTCACATTTAATTATACCTAGGTATTTAAACGTATAAAAGTTGAAATTGAATGATGAAATAAAGATCAAGGTCAATTAAAATTATATATTATGCTACAAAAGTGTAGCCTATTTTGTAATCACTGTTTATTTGTCGTTTAATTAGTTACAAGTATGATTTTTTTTATTACAATCCAGTTTTAATATTACTCAAGCACAAATTCCCTAAAAGAATACTTGAGTTGCATTACCTATTAAAGGAGTAGTTCACTTTTTAAAAAAACTTTTGATGATAATTTACTCACTCCATGTCATCCAAGATGTCCATGTCTTTCTTTCTTCAGTCGAAAAGAAATTAAGGTTTTTGATGAAAACGTTCCAGGATTTTCTCCCTATAATGGACTTCAGTGAGAACCAAACGGTTCAAGGTCCAAAAGACAGTTTCAGTACAAACTGCAAACTGTTCAAAGGGCTTTAAACGATTCCAGACGATTAATAAGGGTCTTATGAAGCGAAACGATCACTCATTTTTTAAAAAAAAGAAATGACAAAGTTTAAGTTTTTAAGCTCAAACGGTCACCCTGCTCTGTTCTGTGATTCACGTTCATGACTCTCCTGTTCGAACTCGTTCATCAAAATGAACAAATCTTTTTCCAAGTCATTTGGTTCATTCGACGAACGAAACGACGTTATATACATTACCATACCAAAAACCCAGAGAGTTGTCATGACAGAATTGTTATAGTCATCTTTATAGTTATTGTTCTTAGTGGGAACTGGCCTTTACCATTTTAGTTGATGATAATGCACAGCATGAAAAACAAACAAACAAACAAACAAAAAAACATGTTAAACTTTAACAGACAAAGCTTAACCAAATATTGAAAAAGTATTAAACAATTTAAAAAAAAGTATTTATTCCAACATCAACGTATTTGTCAAGATAATCAAAAATACAATGTGAAAATGATCCTTTTCTTGAAATAATAGCATGCGAGTATGCTATTTTTCTGGCGATGAAAAAAAAACAACAACCTTTGTTCGATTAATATTTTTGTTGGTGGTGTATCTACGACTGCTCTCGCTGTAGCTCCTGTCAATGTCAGATTATTTACAGTGTGCCGGGGGAAGCCCTGCCTCACTCTGGTAAAGTATGTCTTTCAAGTCTTTCCTCTGCACCACTGTGCTCTAAATCAAATGAGCTCTGTTTTCTTTCGTCTGCACATCTCCTGAGAGACATTTCGTTTCAAGGTTCAGAGAAATCCACAGTTTAGTCAGGGTTTGAGGGCATTGTTTACTGCCTTCACAGCAGTCCTCAGAAATACTTCTGATAACTTATGGAACAATAGGCTTGTTTGTTGTTGTTGTTTAGTTTGTTGCTTTTTCTTGCTGCGACTGTGCTTTACTTAGCCACATCTTGTCTTTTTTCAAGTATGGTTCCTTGTCACTTTTTTTTTTTTGTTCTTGGTCAGGTTGTCTGCTTAAGGTGTTGTCTTTGATACTGATCTTTGAGGGCCAGCGATAACCTTTCAACATGCTTCTCCATGTCCGCTTGTGTGCTTGATGAAAAGCGGAGAGCGGCCGTGGAGTGGAGAGGGATGAAAGTGTTCCTCGTGCCCTTCCAGTGACATTATCTCAAGTGAGACACAATGAGAGTAGATGAGTGCGGGGTGTGCAATGCACATCTCGGAAAAAACTGCAGATAACATTGATCAAGGAGACAACATGGACCCTGCAAGTGAGTTATTCATCATTAGCACTCAACTATAGTGAGGCCTTTTGGTAGTACAGACAGAATCCAGCTTTAATAGCTGCAGACACCATTTGTGGCATGTCAAAATCCCTTGGGTTTTGTTTTTAAATGTGTTTTTTTTTTAAATAAAAAATATAAATATAAAATATTTAAATATAAAAACAAAAAATATATATAAAATAGTAAATATTAATAAATATAAACGTTTAAAATGTAAAAAGAAACAGTGACAAGTTTAAGTTTCAAGGGAGTAAACCCTTTTTATGCCATTAAAAAAGAAATAATTTTCTTAAGAAATATTCATTTAAAGGGGTCATATAATGCCATTTTCATACAAGTTAATTTGATTCTTTAGGGTCTAAATGAAAAGTTTGTAATACACTTTAATTAAAAATCTTCATTAGTATTAATAAGAAAACTAATTTTACCTGGTCAAAAGCAGCAGTTTTCAGCACGCCGTTTCAGTGCATATGCCTTTAAATGATAATGAGCTTCACTCACTCCGCCCCTCTGTTCTGCAGACGTTCTGCGGCAGCTTCTTAGCAAAACCAGCTTTATACTCATCCTCGTTTACAAAGCAGTCTGGTGAGAAAAGATTCACGAATCTCGCGCACATGAAAGCATTGACATTGCCCGTGGGGAATATTCCCTTCGAAAACAAAACTCAACCACTGTGCCTTCTGCGGTTTCGAATTAGGAACATAATTCTCAGACGCCGCATTCTGCTCTAGTGCATCAACAATGATGGACTATGATGACAGTTCGCTCAGGGTGGAGATGTGTTTGGGTTGCTTACTCTAAAGCAGTCAGACTCTGTCAGGTGTTAACAGCATGGGGTGAAAATGGCTAACGTGGTTTATCAAGTTAGTGGTATTACCTCCTGCATATTCTATTTGTGAGTGACACGATCGCACAAAGTGCGTGTCTTCTCCAAGTCCTGCTAACCTGCTTTTTCAGGGAACAGGGTTACAGTCAAGTAACCCGAGACATTCCCTTTCAAAAGCTTCTCTATTTGCTGTGCTGTTCAGCGCTATGGGAATGAGAAATACCGAACTGGAGATGTCTGGACCCCTCACGGTTGTGTAGTATGTGTGCTTAGAAGCATGTAAAAGGTCTTGGACCTGAACTTGGGATGTTGACTTATGCCTCGTTGAGATTACACGATTTTAGCCAGATTTTGGCACAATCCGTTTGACATAGGGTGTCGTGGGGATTCGTAAACGACAACGGGCGTCGGGACGCAACATTCGATCGTATTATCTCGTATAGTGTGTCATAGTGTGTGACAACCTATGTTGCGTCTGCGATGCTTCACGGCATCACAACAAAAAGACCAGCATGTTTAAATTTTTTTAACGGTCGTCCATGACGGTTCAGTCACATGTATGAGGTTGACCAATAGGAGCACAGAAGCTTTTCTGTACACAACTTTCAAAAGTGGCGAAACGAAAGAGAGACAATGGTGCTAACGTTAAAACTAAAAGTATATAAGAAAACAATATTTTACCTCAAGTTCTCGAGCAATCCAGGAACGTGTCCATTGTCGTGTTTTTTCTCTTTTTTTTTACTTTTTTCTGAACACAGGACAGCCAATACAACACTCACCGCTTCATCCATTGTTTGTTTACGTTCGTGTCCGGAAGTCACTCGCTACTAGTTTCGCCTTCTCAACGACATCACGCGTGCCGTTAAAGACAGCATGCGATGACTGGTCAGGAAGCAACGTATAGTCTGACATGTATCTTGTCCACGACACGACAAGATTTTAGGAGTCAAAATCGCATAATCTGACACATTGACTATCGTAACAGACAAAAAAAATTGTGTAATCTGAACCATGCATTAAGGATGTGTAAGCGTGATGTAGCATGAGCATTCAATCTATAGAATCTTATGAATATGTGCAGAGAGGACCTGCCTGCCGCATCACATACTTGCTGCAAGGGGGGACCCATTCCCAAAGCTTGTGAGGAAGTGATCCCCCCTGGTGAATGAAACCCAACACCTAGAGGCGAAGCGTGGCCGTGCTCCCCATAGGCTAGAGCAGTGTTTCCCTGTTCCTAGAGGCACACCAACACTACACATTTTCCAACTCTTCCTAATCAATCTCACCTGAATCAACTCATCAGCTCATTAGTTGAGACTCTAAGGCTATGTTTACACGGAAACGATTCTGAAGAGAAAACGCAAAAGTGGCGTTGTGTTATCACTTTTTATTCTGCGTTTAGGTGAGCGTTTTAGGTGGGAAATCTGCGTGCATATGATGACGCAAAAGTGTGTGAAATTCAATGTAGTATTCACTTCAGGCGGCTAGGAGTGCATACTACAACAACACCAAGTCCACGCGCCTGCGTACGGCCTTCACTGTCAAGCAGACTTTTGCATCTTTACCCTTTACACGGGAACGCGGCGGTAGAGCAATTTTAAGATTTCCACTCTGGAGGGTGGTTTCACTTTTTTTGTGTTTTTAAGCCCCAAAAACGCCGTCCCCGTGTAAACGAAAGGCACATCCGATAAAATATTTTTACGGTTTCACCCGCGAGTGTTCTCGTGTAAACAGGGCCTAATATCAGAAATATATGGGTCAGATAAGGGAGACATTCAAAATGTGCACTGTTGGTGTGCCTCCAGGAGCAGGGTTGGGAAACAGAGAAATCGCATCTCCCACCCAGTGTGGCATTGTTTGCTCGCTGGAGGCCATCCTCCTGTTTTGACCCCCATAACAAATGAAGAGTTGCTCTGATTTACGCCATGGTGGACTAGTTTGGTGGACATGGGTCTGAAGAGCATGGACTGGACACAGTCTGTGAAGTTTTTCCTAAGACCCCATCTTTTTTGGGAACCTTGTGGCAATGTGGCAACATTGTAATCTGAAAATGAAGCCTACCCGGAAGTGCGAAAAACTGCAATACATCTAAAATCCGCTAGAGGGAGGTCCCAAAAGGGAGCAAATGTCCACAGACCCTAAGTTAAAATGTTCGTTTTTCACAGCATAAATTCATGCTTTTACTGGTTGGTCCCATGGACTTTTATTGTATTTTTCGAAAGGTTCCGAGTGCCTGACAATTGTGAGGGGTGTGAATTTTTTTTCTTACTCGTTAGTTTCGATCGTATTTAGATATAAAATTAATGACAAATAAGGGCGGTTAACTTTGATTGACAGTTGATAACGGGCTGCGCCGAGTGGAATTTGACGTCTCGGCCATGATCTGACACAACACATCATACCACCTTTGTATCCTTTCTAACATTTGTATTTTCCAAGATGGCACCGCCCACACCCTCCATTAAAAGCATCAAAACATACAGTCTATGTATGTGACCCGTCATGAGGGGTCCGCCCCACAAATAAACAGCAAAATGAAAGAAAAAAAATCCAATGAAATAATTGTGCTTATATCATTTGTAATAAATTAGAAAATATAAACGAAGATGTTTCACGGTTGGTTTTCAGACTTTTGAACCATACTATATAAATAACTGTGTGTGTGTGTGTGCGCATGTGTGACAAATATGGTTTCCTTTGACAAACCCTTAAAACATTCACCTTGGTTTCCCATGTTTCCGTTCCATTACATCCGTTCTTGGGAAGACATTAGCTTTGTGTAGGAGCTCCCATCTTAGTTCCTTTTCACCCGGGGTGTATTGCTTATATTATGGAATACAATGTATCCATAAAGGCACAGCTGAATTCCTTCACGGATGTGTTCAGTTATGTCAGCATGCCCCATGTGTAGATGGTCCATGTCCTTTAACAGCTGGAACAGCTTAATGAATAAGTAAAAAGCTCCATGCATGGTTTACCTTTTCCCGGCCCAGAAATTTTTAAGTGAAAGTGCTGGGAGAGGTCTAGTGTGAATTCAGTCTTGTCTCTGAGAGATATGTTTGCTTTGAGACACTCCTAAAGTCATTCCAGTAATGGCTTGTTAAGATCCTAGCACACTTTGTCCAGCAGATTTGCTTTTCCCTACAGGGATTAGTTATGAATTCATATGGCAGTTTAGAAAAGGGCTAGCTCTCTCTGAAACTATCACTGACTGTGATGGAAAGTTCTTGCGTTGTCAATTGATTAAGAATTTGAATCAAATGTATCACGTGATGTGGCTATTAATTACACACTAAATTAAAACTGTTCAACTATGTCTAGAGGCTTCACAGTTTAAGCTTGAATAGCTTAGGTGGTGTGGAAATAACTTATTAAAGAATTAATGCACAGGTCTGGGGCATAGTAAATTAATATTTTTATCACATTTGTGTTGTCATTATTATTTTACACATTCAAATGGAAGCAAAGAAAGAAAAAAAAAACACCACGAAGCCACGAGAATACTGTGTGGCTTGCAGTTTCCGCAAATAATTATGGTGCGATGTAGAGGAAACCCTTGACATCTGTAAGATTTCATTATCAGCTTTTCTGAGATGAAAATGGAATTACTCTTCACCTCTAAAACTGTTCACCTGAGTCTGTAATTTGATGAGTTTCGCTATAGTTGCTTTTTCCAGGCAGCGGCTCTGTTAATGTGAAGGGGAGTTTGTGCTCCGTCAAAACTTCATCAGTACAAGGTGAGCAATACAATATGGTAAGACAGATTGTGCAGACACCTCTCACCGGGCCTCGTCACATCTCGTTTACGGCACAGCGGTGGTGCTTCAGTCGGGAGGACAAAGTGTTGCCGTGGGTGTTCAGGTTACATTCAGTGCTGAGGTTCAGAAATGGGCGTGTGAAACGACAGCTTCAAAATTGACTAGTACTGTAAAATGATGTCCACACACACATGAGATAGATACCGCCATCAAATCAGTGGCCCAATAAAACATGTTTATCCCTCTATATGCTATGATGCTTTCGGATTAATCTGCACTTTTCTTTACATTCTTGCTTTCAGAAACAGCTGGACAGAGTGCAGTGCTTTTAGATGTCACACTATTTTTAACTTGACACGGTGCCTTAAACACGGCACGTATGGCGGGATCTTAAAACCACAAAAGGCATCTGAATGAATGTGCAGGATTTGTTTGAAGGGGTCATGAACTGGCTTTTTAAATTTTATTATATTGTTGTCTGAGGTCAACTTATGACTTTTGCTTGGTTTTTGCATTCAAATACATCAAAATGAATAAGTAATAGGCTATTTTCTACATTAGTTTTGAGCCTAACTGAAAAACGCTCGGTTTTTATGGGCGTCTCGCACTGAAGACTTGGAAGTAAACGCCCACTGCTGTGAGTGGATAACAGTTTTGCATATTATAATGAGTTTCGACTCACCCGTCGATGCACTTGGGGGAAATTGTTTTGAAAACGTCCAATGTTGTAAAATGGCAACCGGAATGATTCGCCCATACATGTTCGACACAGAGTGTGTGTGTTGC
The DNA here is from genome assembly GCA_038021265.1 of Cyprinella venusta. Classification (NCBI taxonomy): domain Eukaryota; kingdom Metazoa; phylum Chordata; class Actinopteri; order Cypriniformes; family Leuciscidae; genus Cyprinella; species Cyprinella venusta. The sequence goes on from CM075863.1 coordinate 24,590,444, forward strand.
ACCATTCCTGTCAGATCCAATATAGACGGCACAGCACCGTTCTTTACTCTTAATCGGTCTGCAAATCCAGTCTTGTTTACAAAACCATCCTCAGTTTTACCTCATCAGCTGGAACGTCATTAAAAATAAAGTTATCCTATTGGAATCCAGAGGAAGCTTATGCAGCGACTGTCTTCCACAACCAAGCACTGCAAAATATTCTGTATTGCTCGGTCGGTAGCTCGATCCGGTTTGTCATCACGAGGTAGGCATCTATGTTCTTTAGCTATGCGTGTAATGCGCGAATCGGTGGGCGGGGCTAAACCGGCCGTGTTGAAGTAGGCGTTGATGATCTTCTGCGGGGGTGGGGTTTTATCCTCTTTGTCCTCATAGTTCTCCACTTTGAAAAACGGGTCGTTGGCTGAGGCTGGTGTCAATAAAAGCTTTTATTGGACTGACAAGGATGTTTTCAGCTCTTACAGGATATTCTTACAGTAATATGATGACCTCTTAGATGTCAAAAGCTTAAGGAAAATTTGATTTTTCAGTTCATCACGCCTTTAAAAACACCTTTTGCGACAGTATTTTACCATGCAACTGTCTGATAGCTAAATTACAGCAAGCTGCATAGTGATGGATGGATGGATGGATGGATGGATGGATGGATGGATGGATGGATGGATGGATGGATGGATGGATGGATGGATGGATGGATGGATGGATGGATGGATGGATGGATGGATGGATGGATGGATGGATAGATAGATAGATAGATAGATAGATAGATAGATAGATAGATAGATAGATAGATAGATAGATAGATAGATAGATAGATAGATAGATAGATAGATAGATAGATAGATAGATAGATAGATAGATAGATAGATAGATAGATAGATAGATAGGACATCGCTAGAAAAGCCACAGTGTTTTATCATGCAAATTTGTCATTATAGAGAGTCACATATCTCTGGTTGGGTTGTTATAAGGCTGATTGTCTTGGTGTGTGTGCTCAGATAATGATGCCATGAGTAATGAGAGCAGGTTTGATGAGACTCCGTCGCTCCTATAGCAACGTCTGGGCAGGCTATACACACAAATCTGACTTATACCCGCTCTAAACACAAAAATAGATATAAGCCTTTTTTTGATGTTTCTGCAAATGTTGTTGTTGTTTTTTTTTTAGGAAATGTGCTTTTTGGAGAGATTTTAGTTTTAAAATGTGTCACGACACCTGTGTGGTATATTACTGTGTGTTGCACTACCCAGCTAAACAGTTGCCATGCTCTGTTCATTCTCCGGTGGCGTTCAGCTGGATTGCAGAGCACTTTGTGATTTGCACAAGTGTCTGCAGTAATGGGTGTCCCTCCCAGCCAGCTTCCAGCAGATGGTTGTGATTGGCATGACAAACACAACAGGACTCTGGCTCTCAATTACAGCTCAAACCCAGTCTCTCTGTGAGGCAGACACATCGATGAACTTTGTTGTCACACTAAAATATATAAGGAGTGATATGAGGTTCAATCAAAGCTAATTATTCAATTTAAATAAACACATATGTTATATATATATATATATATATATATATATATATATATATATATATATATATATACACACACCAGAATAACTAACAAGCCAGAGTAAAATACGACAAAATTCCTGGCTGTGTAGCATCTACCGTTCTGCATCTCCTTCCTAATACTTTCAGAGCATTAAAGTAGCAAGTCTCTAAAGTTTCTTTTTGACAAGATCCCCGATCGCTTCAGTCTGACCTGAACGGTTTGTGTGGTTCATTTTTGTGCAGATGGTTTTGTGAATATGTCAGAGTGCCATTCAGACATGTTATTACAGGATGGAGCACTTAAATGCTTGTTGGACTCAACAGAAACCCTTCAGTGTGTTAGTAAGTTCAGAAAAGCACTTCCACGTCTCACTTCACATGCACAGAGAGTGTTTACATCAGCGTTTTAAAGGCACAGCAGCACAAAACAAACAAAAACCGCTGTTTAATATGCAAGGGTTATTGAGAGGGTGGGAGAGTATGGAAAAAACTTAAGTGGACCTTTGGGGAAAATAAATAAAAAAAAAAAGAAATATCTGAGACCTTTAAATTTGCTCTGCACTAAAGCTCTAGGTGACTAATGCAACCCATCTAAGTGTTCGTAGGCCATGCAAATCTGTTTCATCCACAATCATTTTGTGTATTGTTTTGAGGCTCTCTGAGGACAGACCTCTTGGCTTAATTGACATTCAGAGAACTCTGTATTTCCATTAATTTTTAAAGCCATCGTCATACTCTGCTTTTAACGGCAGAGGGGACATTGCATGCTGATTTTGTTCGATTTTCCAGCACAAAGTGTGGCGAAACGTGTGACCTACTTTAAAGCTCGGGAAGTGGGTGGCGGAGGAGGGATGGACTCTGTTTGACCACCTTCTTTGAATCCCACTTTCTCGCCGTCTCTCTCCTGTGGTGTCAAAAAATCCCCATTCACCTGTATCCCTCCCTCCACTACTCCCTACAAACCGGGTGGGTTTTAAACATTGATAGAGCCTGTCATGACGCCCATGTGGGGGCAGCGTAAGTGACCCCAGGTGATCATCTATGGGATAGACGTGTGCTCTGCTTGTACAAACAACAAAATGACTGTCTTTTTGCCCTCCTTTCTTTATCATACAATGTTGATTTCTATATCCCTTTGCCACTTCCAGATGTGCCTTTGATCACCGTGTCTATTTTTGTTATCTTTTGTTGCCATGAAAGAGAGAGCACAGCGAAGGCGGTTTTGCTACATCTGAGCTTCGGGGCGCAGGGATACGTCCCTTATTTGTCGAGAAATTCAGATGGCGAAGAGCTTTGAACGACTTACAAATGGGTTCTCATTTGCCCGTTAGTCTTGATTGATCCCGTGTGATTTGGCATTGACTTGTTGAAATCAAACATCAGCCTTTATTTGCAATGATGAAGAGGATGAGCTTGTGAAACACTCACCTCATTTAAGACATCCATTTTAGTCACAGCATGTCAAAGCATCATAGATTTTCTTTTGGCACCCTCTTTTTACTGATTAGTGTGTTTATGTAACTGGCACGCCGCACAACGTCATGCTTTTTATCTTCCACGAGCTTCGGCAAATGCCGCTTTTATATATCCAAGGAGACGTTTAGTCATACCTCATTTAGACTGAGAAAACTCATCACGCTCAATTAGGTACTCTGTGTTTTTCTTGTCATTCCTTTTTAATAATAATTATAGAGTTTTATGCTCAAATTAAATAATTACTGCCGAATTTGTGTGTGTTTACTGTAAATACATCTGTTTTTATTTTGTAGATAGCAAGGCTGAGGATTTTGGTTGATTGTTGGTAGTCTTTACAGGTATATAGAGAGATGAATACAGACGCTTAATTGCAGTCTTTATGCATTCAAGGTTTTCTTGGCCAGCATATAAGTGGCTTGTATTCTGTATCAAATGTCTCAGAAACTGCAATGTGGAAGGATTTGAATTTTGCATTTCCAATTAGCTGTTTCGATTAGCTGACATGATTCTTTTTTCCTAACATGTTTAAATGAAAATTAATTTCATAAAATTACTTTAAAAACAGCTTAGAGTTACACTGTATTGGTAAATGCTAAGAGTAGCAATAAATAAATAAATAAATAAAAAAGGCAACGTGATGCATTAAGATTTTTGAGTACACTAAAAATATTGTAAAAAATGCAACAGTTTGCATCAATCTTTATGAGTTATGGCAACTTTGAATGAATTATGAATAAACAATAAACTACACTGAGTTAGGGCAACTCTTGCTCTAATTTTCTTCCTCCAACTACTTGAGGTAGAACCAATTAATATAATATAATACACTTCAGTTAAAATCCACAGCTAGTATAGCACGTGTCACATGCTAAATGTAACTTATTTAGCTTGTGCATTTATTGAATGCATAAGATATTACTTATAACTGGCATTAGTGCAGTCAGTGTAATGTTTACCTTCATGTCATCTACTCTGCTGCGCAAACTTCAACATAACACACACTCTCTGTAAGTGATTTCTGAGAAACACTTTGAAATTTGACATTAAATCAGCTCCATTTATTCTTTATTGCATTTTAGTAGCACCCAATAATACGGTTCTGGGCATTCGTGAACCACGCCTCAAATACAAGAAATTGAATGTGGTTTCCAGACCATGTTTCATTCTCAATGATACGTGGTCTGGCATTAGCCAGGCTAACAGAATGATTTAAAGGGAGAATGTGAATGTTAATGTATTATCCCAACAATTTTTCATTTTATTTTTGCTTCTACACCTGATATTTTTGGTGCCTGTGGTATCCGATGCAACACAGAGCATGTAAAGTACTGATGCGAGCACCATCCGTTCACTCCAGAATAAAAAGAGGCTTATTATAAGTAAAGACCTGCTTGCTAGACTGAGTCCCTAAGAACTGATTTTTATTTATGAAGGACAATTTTTTTTTCTTTTAACGAAAGAAAACATGGCACACTATTACATTTACAACTGCGTTCGCAAGAAATATTGGGATAGGGATTATTAATAGTCTCTTAAATTTAATAGGAACATGTCATCCAAAACCTTTTCTCTGGAACACGCATGCAAAGATGCTTTCAATCCTTTGTTGGCCAAAACTCTCTGTTATATCTGTACAAATACGCTCTAAAATTTCAGAGTGCTCATGAAACTCCATTATTCTCCCAAATACCCTGAATTTGGGGGAATTTGAAGGGATTAATGGGACATGTAGAACTCTGCAGAGGCCTGCCAACTCCAGATGTTGCTGCAGCTGTGATTGATGTTTACTGCCTCAACGTCGGTGGGTGGTTTTTATTTTTTATTTTGATCTATCACGGAAAGCTGAACGCTATTGACAGATATCGTTTTCCCTGTATATCATTGAAGTAGCCTGTGATTCTTTTGCTGTTTTATTTTGCAATTAGAGCAAAGCGTTAGATACATAGTGCAATGCAGGCAGATCTACAGTTCCACAGTACTTTGTGAGCTGAATTCATTTTCTTCACTGAAATGGGAGCAGTCAGTGTAGACAAGATAGCAACCCAATGTGAGGAGGGTTTTCAAATCCAGCTGAGAAATTCCTGACTGGATCACGATTTTCATGACAGGAGAGTGTTCTATTATTTAATATGGCTGCCAAACGATCATAGATCCACGGTTTAAACCTCACAAACATGGTTTCCAAAGAGGATTACAGCCGTTCCAGTTGGATTCTGAAGCAAAAATACAAGCAATAACCAGCTCTACTGAATGTTGAACTTGCTATAATCCTCCACCACACTGCTGATAAAAGATTACCATAAGTAATCCTTGCATTCAGTTTGCCATAATCAAGGGAAGAAATTCACACACTATTAAGACACAAGATGAAAAGAAGAAATGGCCATGTGACGCTTACACACCAAATTACTTTTCTACTTGCTCAGCGTTCCTCAATTCTCTTTGACAATCATCATTTGTGGAGAGTGGTAAATCACATCTTTTTAAGAAGACCCGTGCAGGCATTTCATGAATCGCAGAGCACTTTAAAAACAAAATGATGCTTAGCTCAAGTTAATAATTTACTTGATTATTTCAGTTCATTGAACACACTGCAGTAAAGCATATCAGTACAGCTTTTATTATTAGATATATACTCACCTTGAGGATTATTAGGAACACCTGTTCAATTTCTTATCAATGCAATTATCTAACCAATCACATGGCAGTTTCTTCAATGCATTTAGGGGTGTGGTCCTGACCAAGACAATCTCCTGAACTCCAAACTGAATGTCAGAATGGGAAAGAAAGGTGATTTAAGCAATTTTGGGTGGGGTTGTTGGTGCTAGACGGGTCGGTCTGAGTATTTCACAATCTGCTCAGTTACTGGGATTTTCACGCACAACCATTTTTAGGGTTTACAAAGAATGGTGTGAGAAGGGAAAAACATCCAGTATGCGGCAGTCCTGTGGGCGAAAATTCCTTGTTGATGCTAGAGGTCAGAGGAGAATGGGCCGACTGATCTTTGACTGAAATAACCACTCGTTACAACCGAGGTACAACCAAAGTATTTGTGAAGCCACAACACACACAACCTTGAGGCGGATGGGCTACAACAGCAGAAGACCCCACCGGGTACCACTCTTCTCCACTACAAATAGGAAAAAGCGGCAACAATTTGCAAGAGCTCACCAAAATTGAACAGTTGAAGACTTGAAAAATGTTGCCTGGTCTGATGAGTCGTGATTTCTGTTGAGACATTTAGATGGTAGAGTCAGAATTTGGCGTAAACAGAATGAGAACATGGATCCATCATGCCTTGTTACCACTGTGCAGGCTTGTGGTGGTGGTGTAATGGTGTGGGGGATGTTTTCTTGGCACACTTTAGGCCCCTTAGTGCCAATCGGGCATCGTTTAAATGCCACAGCCTACCTGAGCATTGTTTCTGACCATGTCCATCCCTTTATGCCACCATGTACCCATCCTCTGATGGCTACTTCCAGCAGGATAATGCACCATGTCATAAAGTTCGAATCATTTCAAATTGGATTCTTGAACAGGACAATGAGTTCACTCTACTAAATTGGCCCCAACAGTCACCAGATCTCAACCCAATAGAGCATCTTTGGGATGTGTTGGAACGGGTGCTTCTTGCCCTGAATGTGCATCTCCATCAACTGCAAGATGTCATCCTATCAATATGTGCCAACATTTCTAAAGAATGCTTTCAGCACCTTGTTAAATCAATGCCAAGTAGAATTCAGGCAGTTCTGAACGGCAAAAGGTGGTCAAACACAGTATTATTATGGTGTTTCTAATAATCCGTCAGGTACACTCTAAAAAAAAAAAGGGTGGGGGGGGGGGGTTCTTCAGGGGTATAGCACCACTAAGCCCAGTTTGGTTCTTCAGCGGTTCTTCAGTGGTTCTCTGGGGTGGTTAAAATGCTCTATGGCACCTCTTATGGTTCTACATAGCCCCATATGAAAAGATAAAGTGGTTTCCCTATGATTACAAGCCAATGAACCACTTTTAGTGCTATTTAGCACCATTTTTAGAGTGTACTGTAGGGTGAAATGGGGAAGGAGCCTCCCTTAAGAACAATGTGCATTTAATTGTAACATACTGTTCTTGGATACATGTTCAGCATTTACAGTACAGGATGATAGAGCATCAATAAATAAAACATCTACTAGCAAATAGATGTTTAAACAAAACATCTAACAAAAAATACAAAAACACAACACAAAAAAGTGATAGCAAATTATATGAATCTAAAATCTCTCATTACACACAAAAACTTTGATATTCAACATTGTGTGTCATTCCAGAGACAATCAATTAACCTCAAAAATGTTTAGAGTGCCTACATAACACACAATTTTGGCAATCAGATGAAGTGTCACAATAAAGAAGAAATAAAATACCTATATTTTGATTTAGATTTCTTTTTGGCCTACACTGAGACAAAATGTTTTGTGGTTCAGATCGTCTTGCATGCTCTGGGGCGTGACTACAGTACTTTCATTGTTGATATTTATATTGTTAACCTTACCATGTTGTATGTACTATGTGTTGCGGTGCGTGGAAATTTAACTTCAAAAGTGCTCTTGTTTGGTGATGTCTATAGGTGCAGTCTCTTTAGTTGCAGTCAGATTTCAAAAAACAAAAACAAACAAAAAAGCTCCATTGTTGTCAATAGTGTAGTGATGTATGAAGAACAGCTCACGCAGAACGTACTTTAAAACCAAGCAGTTTTGTGTTGGTCGATGTGGAGAATGCATGTGACCAAATCGAACCTGTTGTGAAATCTTTGAAGCGAAACCTTTTGCCCTTACACCAAATTGGATTGTGTGGATTTCTATTGGAATGAATGGATTCTGTCAGCGAAAATCCAAAGGACAATCATTGTATTTATTTATTTATATTTATAATAGTATATATACTATTTATATTAACCATACTGACCAACTGAAAGTGCCCTTTTTTGTTAGGAGGGATGCTATTTCCCCTGTTTAAAGTGGTGTAACTTATCTGACACTTTAGACATTCTACTAACCATAGGTAACTTGTCAACTAACTCTTAATTGTAGTATTACACTGTTAGAAAATTTGGTTAGGGTTAGGTTTCAGGAAAGTAGAATCAATTGACTTTTACAGTAAGTGCCAGCCCGTTCTCATCCCAAGGCGTCATCTAACTGACGCTTTTGACCATGCGTCAACATCCGACACACATGGCACACTTTAGCGTCAATATGAGACGCACCTCCTAGTGGTCTAACCCTAATCCAGACCTAAACCTACCCACGTCATCTGACTGACGCTAATTTGGTCTTGGTTGCCATGTGTGTCAGATTTAGACGCATAGTCAAAAGCCTCAGTTAGATGAAGCCCTAGGATGAACGTCATCAAACTGTCGCTAAAGGTTGCCATGTGCGTCGGATTTAGACGCATGGTCAAAAATGTCAGTTAGATGATGCCTTAGGATGATAATGCTTTGTAGGTGCAAAGTTAATGTCTGTTGTGAAGTGTCAAAATAAGGAGTTAGCAGATATTAAGCAGACAGTCTACTAATACTCAAATGAGAGTTAGTTAACATGTAGCTGAAAAGTTACTACAAAATGAAGTGTAACCAAGACTTAATTGAATTGAACTCAAAAAGTATCATGCAATCTGTATCCTCCATTTCTCTCTCGAACACCTTGGTTGTTTTTGACAGCGAGTCTTCGCGGGAGATAACACAAACGATCCAGAGGCTCTTCCTGTTGTTTTTGTGAATGTGCAGTACAATGAGTTAAAAGGGAACCACAAATAATCAGTTATCTCTCAGCCAGCATCAGCTTGGCAAAATAAGCAAAACAAACCCATATTACATGCTGGGCTAATTAGGCCCCAACTTGCGTTATTTATTTACAATGCACAGACAGACATTACACTCCCCTGCTGCCAACCCTTTGTGGCCAATCGGAGCAGAGCCGAGGGGGACGGCGTCTTCAACACGGCCTCTGCTCCCAGCCTGTTATCAGCCATGTGTGAAAACAGAGGAGCGCTTGTCAAAAAAAAGTGCTCCTCAATTCCTGTAAGCGTTTCGCCTTTTGACACATTAGTCATTTGGTTTGTGCAGCCCAGATAAAGCATCCAAACGAGGCAGAGGAGATAAGTAATCTCATTTACATTTGTTGCTCTCCTTAAAGCATAAACAGCCAGATGCTCTATTTATGAGACGGCAACAATTAGCAAGTAAAAACTCACATATAAAATCCCATTAATATTCAAGGCTGAGAGGACGCTAGTTGGACGTAGTTTGCGCTGCAGTTTGTCGTAATACTATTATGGCGAAATTAATATACCATCACTCTTTTTATATCGGTGAGGGGATGTGAAATCCACAACCGTTTTGTTAGGTGCGTGTCAATGTTTGCAATATCTGTCTTGTTGTTGTTTTTGTTTTATACCAGAGCTCAAATCTATTTTGTTCCCAGGCAATTCGATTTGCCAGGGTTGGGTTTTGGTGATTTTTATGATTTGGTTAGAAGCCCAGAGACTTCCCTTTCTCCTGTCCCCGTCTGCATCAAAGGTCTCTAATGAGAAGCTTTTGTCAGCATTCATTGCTAGAGCCTCTAAACTGCCACGTTGAAATTGGAGAACGATGCCGCTGTAATCATTTGCACTGGGGACACACATGTCACCCGATTGACACTTGGTGTGCTCTCCATTTTGACATTGCAACTGTTGATCATCTGAAGACTTCATTGTGTTTTCTCATGGATTTGCTGGTCATGTGACTCCCTTTTATTAGTTTACTCCAATATGCCACCAGCCGCGATTTGTGCCAGTACCGAGGATTCTCTGATATCTGCCCCCCTCATCGTTACCGTGGAAACCGCTGCGAGCCGATGAAAGTTTGCTGCAGACGTGTCTCCCACAAATGTCTGTTGCTTCGGCTCAAAATGAGACACGAAATTAAAAAAAGAAATAAAAATAAATAAATAAAACGCCTATATTGTGCTTTGCAGGTATTTGTTGATGCCGGCCTGCACTTGTCAGAGGAAGTGTCATTGTGCCGTTTCGCTTTTCATCACGCGCCGTGCCACTATCATTATAAAGCACATTTTTCATTTTACCGTGCTGTTTCATTCCTCTTCCCGGAGATTAAGTGATAAGGGTTTAAAAGTGGTTTTGACATGAAGATGATGCCTGCGAGAAGTAAATAAGCGACACGGCTCGGCATACTTCAGACTGTGTCTGAAAGCATGCAGGATTGTGGTTTGATGGAAGCTCTTTCTGGAGATGAAAAGAATGAGAATGGATTACACCTGGGAATTATTTTATGTTGTCATATTAAAATTTATAACGTGTTAGCCGGGAAATCAGTTGGTGCAAATGATGGAAACATGACTGATCTCATGAAGTAGCGTGTGTATGACACGCCAATTCGTATTTGCATTTTTGGCGTGCTATCAAGACGCATAATCGCTTTTCAGCGTGTTTATGAACGCCGTTGACTTAATGTTATATAAATATATGACTTACCTCAACCCCGTCCCTAAACTTAACCGTCACTGGGGTTAATGGCATTTATGACTGTTCCCTTACCATCCTATGAAAAAAAAGATATGACTTACCTCAACCCTATCCCTAAACTTAACCGTCACAGGGGTTAATGGCATTTATGACTGGACATTTGACGGCGTGTACGGACACGTGGAATGACGCGGACGTTAATGGCGTAGACATACACACATACACGCATATACACGGGGATAGCTCAAAATGCGTAGAGATAACTCGAAAGTGACGTGTATGTTTACGCAAAAGTCATGATGTCATGTTGAGAGGGTACCTGATGGGTAAACCCGCTAATATTTGATTAGGTGGAATAATATTTGCGTGCGGGTATGGGTAATTTTATTTCCAAATATTCACAGACTTGTTGGCTATGTCATCAACTACCTGAGATTCTGTTGTTCAAATACAGTACGTGTAAGGGTTTTGTCGTTTTGTATGCCCTTTATAATGATCGTGTTATCTGATCGATCCACCATATTAGTGTCACAATTCAGAGAATCAGATCGGTCTTATTTATAACACAACAGGTGTTTTCTTTCCTAATCCAGGCTCATAGTGAATATTTTATTAATAATACGCTAATTTCACGCAGCTGCCATTTTGAAATCAAAAGCGAGGCTCCGATCGGAAGCACAGATAGACAACGATATCTTGGACTACCAACCTGAAGCTGCTGCCGCGATTTAAACTATTAGATGTTAATATCCAATATAGGATATGTACAGTTCATTCCTAATTCTTTTTTATGTCCTGAATATATATTTAAAAATGTATTTATAAATTGATAAATTTCACTCTATATTCTAAACTATGAAAGAAATTTATGTACCTTTTTAGAATAGCAAATTTCTTAATTAAACACAACAATACGCCATCGCATTCGCGACTCTCCTATGATTTAAAGAGACACATCCGGTTTTCTTCCCACTGGAGCCATTTCAAAATGGCGGCTGTGTGAAATCAGTGTATTAAATGTCCAATAAAGTTGTTCTCAGCACACAGGTGTGACAGCAGAAGGGAAAGCAAGAAATCGCGCTCGCAGGACAGTATTGTCGACATTTGGAAAGTTAAGGCCAATTTATACTTCTGCGTAGGGTGCGCGCAGCAGGTATGGTGTAGCATACGCACAGACGTGAACAATACCGCGTACACTTCGCCGTAGCCTGACGCGCACCTCTTCAAAAATGTAACTACATGTCGCGACGACGCGGACCGCAAGATCTGTGATTGGTCGGCTTGGTAGCATAGCATTTCCTCCTAAGCATTCCCGCACGTACCATCTCCTCCGACGTCTTCTCTCGTTTCTGCCTTTTAGTTTTAGTAATTTCACTAAAATTAACTGTTTTTCCACCTCGATAAGCTCCAACTCCAACATGATCCACTCTCTTTCAGTCACCATTGCTTGTAGTAACCTAGCCGCGAGGAATCTAAACACAGTGGAACATTAAAATCCTCCGCCGCCAACTAGCGTTTCAGAGCAGTACTGCAGAGCAACCAAGACCTGAACGCAGAAGGATAAATGGTCACGATGGCATCGCCTACGTGCGTAGCCTACACCGTACGCTACGGCATACCTTTACGCGGAAGTATAAATTGGCCTTTACTGAGGTGTGTCCAAATAGTCGCTAGATTTGTTGCTAGGCCCTTTTTTGTAGAAAAAAGTTGCTAAGGGGATCTGAAAAGTCGTTGACAACACTGTTTGAATTTAGCAGTTGATCACGTTATGCACTGAACGCACTGATAACAGATAACGGGTCGGTGTTCTGTTAAGTACTGCGGGTGCAGGTTTACCAAACAGGACCTGTGCAGGACTCTGATATTACATCCTAAAATATAAAAGTTTGATTTAGATTGTTTTGATCCATTAATGGTGTAAAACTCCATATTTCTCAATCCTGCTCCCAGGAGCCTCCCAGCACTTGTACTATTGGGACGTGTCCCTCATCTATACACCTGATTCAACTCATCAGCTCATTAGAAGCTCCTAGACCTGATTTGGGTGTCAGATTAGCGAGACACCTAAAATGTGCAGAGCTGGGGGGCTCCCAGGAGCAGGATTGAGAAGCACTGATCTAAGTCAATTTATTTTCTGTAGCGTTGTATAATTGGTGCTGGTCCAGGCCAAGTTTAAACTGCAGTCTCTATAAACACTTCATTTCGGTGACTAAAATTGAAGAGTTGGGATAGCCGAGGCTGGTAGTTTGAGAAGTGGCACGGTTGTTTGGGCATTATGCAGAGTGAATCAGATTTTATGCAACTGTAATTGATTAATCGTTCATGCATTTACTTGCTGAAAGCAGGAAAATTGAATTCTGACCTCCATAATGTGGCTTTTCAAATAACCTAAGCTAATATAAGAGATTTTTAATGTATTGGCTATTTGGTGTGTTCGGGTTAGGTGGTTTGGGGGTATGTGGTGTGCTCAGAATGCCATGTTTACGGTTTGGATTTTGCCATTTTATACATTTTTGCTGCTGGATATTTATTATAAAATTAATGACATAAAATTATTTAGTAGTACTATACATTATGTATACTTTGATTATCATGTATGTATCCAGAATGGCTATTGAAGGAAACACAAGCCATCAGAACTTAAGTTGTGATTCTATAAAGTTTGGTCGGTAAGTTTAGTCTAAGTTTGGGGTTGGATTGATTGATTGATTGATTGATTGATTGATTGATTGATTGATTGATTGATTGATTGATTGATTGAAAAGAAAGTAATATTTTTTTCAGCAAAAAATGTACGATTATTTTCAAACGAATCCTGTTCTTTTGCACTTCCTATTCATCAAAGAAAAAATTTTTTATCACTGTTTCTACAAAAAAAATATATATAAAGTCCTACCATTTTATGTTTTTTATTATTTATAATGCAGCCGTGTTTACTGTATATTTAATTTTATTATAAAAAGGCCACTATTTGAAGCTGTAGTATGCTAAACCTTTGCAGGTTATAGCTGACTCTTTATTGCGTTGTTTTTCACTGCATATTCTAAGAGTCTCACCGGATTACAATAAAAAAGGATCCATTTACATGGTCAAATGCATCGTTTTGGGAGAGAAAGAAAATCATCTATATTTGATGATATCGTTTGTTTGTCTCATCCTTTGTTCTCCCGAGCCCCATTCCCACTCAACCAGCATTCAACTGGCACCACTTCCAATGTTAAGTGCATTTTTCATGGGGCAATCTGTGAGATTCTCTTCACGTGAGCGAATTCTGCTTTCTACCGCTGCTCCCCCTGGACGCACCATTTTCCACCCAGAATATTTGCTTTGTTACAAAACAATCACGCTGGAATTTTGTGGACGTGAGAGAAAGGAAAACTGATCAATCTGGCGTGTATGGGTCAATTTCTCCAGTGCGTTCTGCAAGGGTTCATAAAGGTTATGTCTGCGAAATCAGAAAGGCCACGTATCAGAGGTTGAGAGCACGGCGGGTCGTGATGGTCATCTGGCCCAGAAGGTCAGCGGTTCATCCCCCTGTCCATGACTCGTGTTCACTGTAATTCTATCAAGTGCTCCGGCAAAAAACCCAGCGATCTTTCAGGCTGCAAAGGTCACAGGCATTGATTCCAGCCAAATGATGTCATGTTCCTCGTCTCTGGTCTTCTCTCTCGCTCCTCTGTGTTCGGGAGACCGCTTCGTCGGCCCGGTTGCTAATTGCTCCAAAATGAAAGTGCCCCGATAACCTGATGCTTCCTCTATCAATCTTTGTCGTATTTAACTTTAATTGGTCTTGCAAAGGTTTTTAGAGCTCTGATCTGTCCCATTTTTCCAGATGACATTTGCTTGCCTTGACTGGCATTTTATTCACTTTCTCCGCACACAAATTCCGCCAGTTTTTGTCATATCAATGTGCCCATCAGAACTCGTCTGCCGTTGCGGGTAATAGCCTTCTTTCCGACGTCCCCCATTTCTGTGCAACCTTTTGAAATGCCTGCACTTTTGATTGAATGACGGTCATTTTCAACAGACATTAGGCAAAGATAACATGGTCCTGAAATGATAAAAGCAAACCAATATGTTTCTTTTCAAGCCGGGGAGTCATCTGTAGGGATTCAAGCGATTTCGCGACAAAGCAGAATTTGTCACAAAGGAAAGAATGCGTATTTTTTTTCCCCTTCCACCATCAAGATTGTTTAATGCCCTTCCATAATTACCACTGATAGACACAGATCGGTCGTGCTCGCCGTAATTACCCTCTGTACATTTGACCTTTACGTCATGTCTGTCGAAATAACAGTTCGTAATGACATCCGCCATGTTTCGAGGACCTCAGAGGCGTGTTATTGTCCCCACACCAGAGAATCATCAAACCGAAAAGCAGCAAAACATGTTTTGAGTTGGATAATGAAAACAGCAAGTGCTTCTGAAAAGTATCAGAATTTTTCGTCAGCACGCCTGTTAATTACCCCGTTTCCCCAGGGTTCTTGCTCATGGTTTGATATGAAAAGCCTCATTAACGTCGAGCTCTTCTCATTGGGCTGATTTTGTCAGGCAAATCGCAGCACCTTCCTCTTCCTGCCAATTGGTAGTGCTCACCGGCATTCATATTATCTTCAGCCTCTGCAGTCCTTCAATCATGCCTTCAGACACCAGGCCGCACACACTGAAGTCTCTGTGTCGGTGCACTGGTGAGATGCAAGTGCCAATAGTCAAGATCATAGCTCATATCAGTCTCATACTGAGCTTCAGGCATTTTTTCAGCTAACTAGGACTGGATTGACACATAAAGGCATTGCTCACCCAAATATTACATTTCTGTCATAATTTTCTCACCCTCATGCCATTCCAAATCTGTGTGCTGTATATAAAAGAGTTTTTTTGGTGAGAATATCCTGGACACTTCTATCTATACAATAAAATAAGAGACTCCATAAAAGCACAATTTATGCACTATTCTAAAGCCATATGATAGTTTTGTGTGAGAAATGGACTGAATTTTAAACTTCACTAAAAAGATATGATTTGAAAGCCACAGGTTTTCAGTGGATAATGACTTGAAATTCCAGTCAGTTGACACAGAGCTACTCTGCCGTGCAAATGTTTGAGGATGTATATGATTTTTAATGCTTTTGAAAGTGTTAAAATCTAAAATAGAGTATATATAATAATATTGTGAAATATCATTAGAATTTTAAATAATATTGTGAAATATCATTAGAATTTGAAATAACCATTTTCTGTTTGAATATATTTCGAAATGATGATTTGCTGCTCAATAAACATTTCTGTTACCTAACAGTTGTGCAGATTAAAATTTTGTTGGAAACGTGATAAATCAAAGATAAAATACTTGAAGAGTTCAGATGCAAAAGCCTCTAAGTGCCATTTGCAATTTTCTTCTAAAATGACCATTTTTATCAAGCTTGTATACTTAAGTTCAGTAATTTCACTTAAATGACAATTAATAGGTAATCTTCATTGCCATTTAAGTTAAATTACTGAACTTAAATATACAAGCTTGATAAAAATGGTCATTTTAGAAGAAAATTTCAAATGGCATTTAGAGGCTTTTGCATCTGAACTCTTCACTTCTAGTCGACTAGAAAACTAGGACTCATTTTGAGGAACGAATGAACATATAACAAACCTCTGTTCAGAGTGCCGCCGTGCTGGATTGCGTAGAACGCTCATCGAATTCGAGGATTTATCGCGTTTTGGCTAAAAACAGGGCTGGCGCTTATCGCGCTTTGGAAAGAAACTGTATCTCGCAGTACATTTTAAACAAGGAAATATAGTGATTTGGCATGAAACGTTGATGGAGCAGCGAAAGGGTTCTGTCCACAGCAGAATGACACGACAAACTCATTTTTTAAAAAAAATGGCGTTTATCGCGTTTTGGAAAAGAGCTCTTCATATATATATATCAAAGAAACAACATTGATTCATTGAAATATAAAACTTTTAAAACTTTTTTTTTTTTTTTTATCATTATTGTGACCTTTAAACAACCAGCTTGGAAATAAAGGTTCGATCTGATATTTTTGTCAAAATTGAGTTATTCTTATTCTGCGTAACGTATTTACATTATATGTGTTGTCTAACTTTCTGAGACTTTTTATTTAGAAAACAAAAACGTTCAGTCAGACCTGATCCTCCCTTTATTGACACTTTGGGAAATTTTAGCCTTTTAGTGTCAATATAACACGCACAGAGCTTTGTTTGGTTATGGTAGGTTTAGTTCTGGGGTAGGTTTAGAGTTAGACCACTAGGAGGCGCCTTCTGCCCCAAATACAGTATATCTGCGTCTCATATTGACGCTAAAGGGTGCCATGTGCGTTGGATGTAGACGAAATGTCAAAAGCGTCAGTATACAATGCCTTGGGATGAGAATGGGCTGAATATACATACATTCCACACCCCTAATCCTACCCAAGAGATTTACAGTGTGTAGCATATCCACGAAAAAAAATGGCGTATTTATAGCTTGAGGAATTAAATTTGTGGTATAGATATGCACTTTCATGAGATTACATTTGATAATACAAAAGGCAACAGTGTTTGTTTATGTGCTTGAACTTCAACTCGGAAAAGATATGTGAAGTAAACGTAAATGAAACGCGCACTTTCCAGTAAAACATGTATGGGGAGCAGATACCAGTATAATATGGGCATGATGGCACTTCTCATTAGGCGCTCATGCTTTTAAAACAAGACAATGATTATCTACTCTCCAAGTCAGTTTAGTTACAACTCTGCAATAAAGCAAGATGGAAATCAATCTATTGACAATGACTATATTGCATTTATAACGTTAATTTGCTGGACATACTGGTCAATATGGATGCACATCCCTCAGTAAATAATAACAATCAAGTATCAATTATTTTTTTTATCATTTAAAACAGTGACACGCAATGGCAAGCCATTTTCGCTTTTATTAATTCACATGATGCATTTTTGATATAAATAATTACATTTGTACTATTGATATTAATATGAAATATGTCTATTTCTGATATGAGAATTAGATTTTCATTAGTACTAACTAAACGAGGGAGGATTGTAGTGGGCGCACTGGTGTGGCAGGTGTGACTGTGGCAATGGCAAATGGTTTGCATGGCTCATGGGTCAGGTAGGAGGGCCACTTAACAGTTTTGCTTAGGGCCCAAGGGAGCTCAGGATCGGCTCTGGGTTGAATCCGAAAATTTTGTAGCTCAATATCTCAAAAGCGCTCAGAATGATAGAACTGTAGAATTTCCAAGGTGGCGATTTTAATGCATAATTGATGGTAAATACATATTTATAAAAATCTTTTTTTGGAGCTTAATGGACCCAGTTTGGCTTCATTAAATAGTAAAAAGCAGTCTGAATTAAAACACAAAATAACTTGTGTTCTTAAAAATGCATTGGTGAATTATTTATTTATTCCTTGCTGGCTGCACATATGCTGATCTCTTCTATCACAACGCCGTCTAGTTCATATCACAGCTCTTTATTTACAGCTACCTAATGTGTTTGTAATTTGTGTTTTAAGTGTCTCCTTTTAACCTCTGCACTAAATTGTCAGGCTGCTCTCCAGGATCCTGGTCTGGCAGTTTTGCGGTGGCGTTATCCATTTGAGTCAGCCATGGGGAAGTCTCAGGGCTTTCAGACTGTGCTCATCCCATCTGAGAGTAGGTGTCTCGCTGCTGAAATGGATGCCTGATGCTGGGCCCCCCTCCTTCTTAAAGCCACAGTTCACTCAAAAATATCAATTCTGTCATAATTGACTCACCCTGTGAGTTTTAAACCTGTGTGACTCTTTCTTTCCTGGAACATAAGGTTTCTCGGCAATTATAATAAAAGGAATGAGAGGCTTTCAAGCTTCAAAAAAAGACACAAAGGTATTATAAACTTATCCCTATGGTGTCACTATTAAATTACTTACATTTCAGTCCTTACACAAAGCTATTAAATGGCTTCAAAAGAATTGAAATAGAGCAATATATGAGTTGTATGGGCCACTTTTCTGATACTTTTACAGTGCGTTTGTGTCCTGTTTGATGTTTGAAAGCCTTATACAGCGAATGAGGTTGAGGTAGAGATGACTGAATTTTCATTTTTGGGTGAAGTGTGCCTTTAAAAACACATGGAAATAGAAGGACCTGCAGCCGTGTCACTCCGTCATCATCAGTGGCTCTGACAGACTGACAGAAGCTGATTTTGTCTGACTCAGCTGACAGAGAGAGGCCATCACAACGAAACATTGAATCCCCCCTTCAAATGTGTTTTTTCACACAGGGGATTCGACTCTGATTTGTTGAGACATTAATTGAAGTGCATGGGGTGAACCTTGCATGTTTCTGTGGACCAAAAATACTGTATAGGTGTGTCATCCACCTATTTGTCTTTTTTTTAGGGTGCATTAGTGTCAGTCCTGCACACTTGGTGCTCTATATGGGAGGGGACATCACAAAAGAAAAAGACACTTTGGAATGATATGGTGTCTAGTAATTCCAAAATAGAATAGTTGCAACATTTCAAACATAACATTTTTTTTTTTATTTCGCAAAAACAAAGTAAAATTGAGGCTTGATAGCTATTAATCTTGTAGTTGTCGGTAACGCTTCCTTTTACAGTCCAGTTATCCATGTAAATAATATCGGTCTTTCCAGAAAAACGCTGAGTTTTTTTGTGATTGTTGTGGGCAAAAATCCTTGATTAGGCCTACGTGGCCCGTTTTCTTTAAAAATGCGATGGAATATGCGGGATATTTATGCAATTTTATGCAATAAAATTGCTGGAACTTGCAAAAATTGCAGGAACTTGAAAAAACTGTGGTTTGATGAAAAAGAGAAAAAAAATTGATTCCCCCAACACCCTGTTCTCACTAGGCTACTACCTTAATGTGAAGAGTCATTTCTTTTTACTTCCTTTGATAAGCAAGCATACTACATCATAGAAAGTGCTGGGAATATTTCATTTCTCATCTTGTTTTGTTTCAGACTGTAACGAGTGTAAATAAGGTGTGGCCCCTTTAAGAGCTGCGCGCTCCTTGTTGAACTGTGTGCGCTTCATGCTATTTCTTTTATCTTATTTTGTTTATTAAGTAACGATGTGACGGTAGAAAGTGTGACAGACGAGTTTGATTTGTGAGATGTCAATCGCCTCCGTGAGTCTGTCTGGCCTCTGCAATAACTTCAGCTGTGAGCTATCCCGTCGCGTAATAGCGTCAGTTAATAACTTTCCCATGGAAACAGGGGGAAATGGGTGCTCTTGTGTGAAGCAAACGCAACATTTTTCAACTTTCTGCTAAGATATATGTGACTTTTTCTCAACGAATATGCGAGGATTATGAAATCATGCAAACCCCGCATATTTTGCACGGAAATCGGCAATTTATGCGGCGAAAGTGCGGCATATTTGAAAAAATGCGGCCCCCGCATAAATATGCGGACTTTGGGTGATTTTGCATTGAATTCAGCGATCGCATAATCACGTTTTTCTGGAGGAACTGTACTATGTACTTATTTTAGTAACTACAATTACTGGGAAATAACTAGTACTAACCCTGAACCTACCCCTAAACCTGCCCCTGTTCCATGTACTTACCTTATATTAGCAGTACTTTCTAGGTAAGTACACTGTAAGTACTGTACGGTAAAAGGAAGCGTTACCTAGTTTTCATTGGAAATATACAGATTTGACATTTTCATGGAGGGAAAAAGTGAGTTTGGGTGAGATGATGATGACAAAATTTAATTTCATTGTAATCATTGCATTTATTTATTTATTTTAGGGAGTTCATTTTAGTTTGAATGTGTCTTATGCTACACTGAAATCACTACCTTGTTTGTAGTTGTTATTAAAAATCTCATTTTGAATGTTTCTCCCTAGAATTACAGCACTTAGAATGTCTTTTTTTTTTCACAAGAAAGAGAAACGTGCACTGAAAAGAACATGCAGTGAAAGAGGAACATGCTCTGAAAAGATGATATTTTATGTATTTATTCATTAATTTATTTATTTACTCTCTCATAATTTTAGAAATTCTCAGTTTGAATGGGTCTGACGCTTCTGCAAAATGCACCGCAATCTCCCTCCTTTGGGACATTTGAATATTTACAATAGCTCTTACACAAGATTTGTTGCAGAAAAAGCATCCCTGAGTTTTGAGTGACAGAACGTTGTGACCGAGGAATTGTTTCCCAAACTGTCCCTGTGACTATGTGATGGAGAATTAAAGCGGGAATATTGAGCCCTGACGAAGCCTCGGCCGCTGCCAGTCTCTCTTGAGTGGCGTGTTTGAGAAAACACAGGATTTTGAAATTACCAGAGATGAGATGTTCTAAATTAGTGTTTCAGTCCATGGTTCACATCTCAGGTAGTAATTTCGAATCAATCAAGCCCTGGTGCTGAAAGGAGAAGAAAGGCACTTTCACTACAGCATAGATTGGATTACACCCTTTCACTCGCTCACTCACTCTTTTGCTTGCTCTCCCTCTTTTTTTTCGCTCTGAAACTAGACTCACCTAACAAATGAGTCTTAGGCAGCATGAATAATTACAGGTTATAGTGGGCTGGTGTGACAACAGCCTGGCTCGAGTGTGCGTGGGTGCTCCCGCTCTCGGCTTGTCACCGGCTGCACATTAAGGCAGTGTGGGACTTGAGGGCTGTCAGGCAGGGACTGTAGTCACATCTTTATTAATAATGAAAGACATATTCAGAACCCCCCCACCGAGGTTGAATCTCACCTCGTAATATCTGCTAGAACAACAGTCAGAGAAGCCGTGGCGTGTGTATCTCTGAAGCCTCATAAGGACACGGGATGTGAGTGGGGGATGTGTGAGGTGACCAGTTCAAACGTCACTCCGAGAAGTGTTGCTATTATTAACTGAAATGAACACTAGTATTGAAAATAATTTTGGTAATTGGAATAAAGCTGAAATACAATAAAATGGAATTTTTTATTAAAAATCTAGATTAGATTTCTAATAATAAAAAAAAATTCCAGTTAAATTACATGGAAAACAAAATACGAAAATTAAAAGTGAAGTACTAAAATTACTATATTTAAGGGAAATAAAGCAATATTTTTGTTTTAATCTAATAAAATAATGAAACCACATTACAAATGAAATTAAAATGAAAACTGAACATATACTATTTCAAAATATTACTAAATCCTGTAATAGTTTATAATAGACCCATATATATATATATATATATATATATACTAAAAATTACTAAAAATAGAAAATTAATAGAAAATACTAGAAATTACTAAATCTCACATAATTAAAGCTATCAAAAATCGAATAAAATGAGAAAACCATATACTGACCATAACTGAAATTAAAATAGCCATTTCAAAATATTACAAAATCCTGTAATAGTTTATAATAAACCCATATAATATAAGAAAACCAAGAAATTCGCCAACAGTATTAATAAATAAATGAATAAACATAAATGATCTGGGCCCAGTTCCCCAAAACGTTCTTATCGCTAAGTAGTTCTCAATCTATTCCTTAACCTGTCTCTTAACCTTATGGCACGATTCTCGACACATTCGTACGCTAAGTATATCTTCTGTAAGTCACACTTTCGTAAGGTTGGTCTAGACAATTCGTGCGCTCTCTCTTTTCATTTTTTTTCACGGTCGTCCATGACGGTTCCGTCACATGTATGAGGTTGACCAATAGGACCACAGAAGCTTTTCCATACACAACTTTCAAAAATGGCGCAATGAAAGAGAGACGATGGTGCTAACGTTAAAACTAAAAGTAAGAACTAAAAATATGACGTTATAAGAAAACAATATTTTACCTCAAGTTCTCTTTGGAGGATTGACAGCCCATACTGTCCTCTTCGAGCAGGGTTCTCAAGTCTCACGCAATGGCCGTGAGACACACGCAATTCAACCAGTTCACATGCTCACACGCCACATCATGTATTTCTCACGCTGAAAAGACAAAGCCGAGCACGTGTCCATTGTCGGGTTTTCTTTCTTTTTTTTTTTACTTTTTTCTGAACACAGGACAGTCAATAAAACATGCACCACTTCATTCATTGTTTGTTTACGTTCGTTTCCGGAAGTCGCTCGCTTCTAGTTTCGCCTTCTCGATGACATCACCTGTGCCATCGACAGGCGGCATGTGATGACTGGTCAGGAAGCAACGTTTAGTCTGACATTTGTCTGGTCCACGAGACGACAAGATTTTATGATTTTTTCAAAATCGTGTAATCTGACTCAGTGACTATCGTAACAGACAAAAAAATCGTGTAATCTGAAACCAGGCATAAGGGAACAGATATACCTTTTTGAGTCTTCTTAGCACGCTAAGAATGAGCGTTATCAGGTAACCGGGCCCTGATCATTTCCATCAAGCAGCTCCAAGTTCTTCATACCAAAAGGCTTCATCTGGCTCAATGTATCCAATGACATTTTTAAAAGAAAGTTATGTTATGAAACTTAAATAAAAGATAATAAGGTCACCACTGGGTCTTCTGAGCTATGAAAGGACATCCTCTGAGCAATAAAAGTTTATGGGCAGAGCTGCTGAGTTTTGAGGTTGAAGTGAATTGTATAATGAGCACGGTGAGCTTCTCTTGTTTATCTTGCTGTAAAGAAGGGAAGGACCCAGTGGACTCTCAGAAGGAGGTTTGTGTGAGGTGCTTGCATCAATTGCTTCCAGAAATGATGAACCTTTTAGGGAGCAGTGATCACTGCAGATTAGCTCCAAGCCAGAAAATCCATTAATAATGTGTCCGTCATCAGCTAGGCCTTTCTTTATTCGTAGTCGAGAGCTTTCCTCTCGCACGTTCAGCACGCGCTCAGCAAGCGTCCAAGGCTCTGCACGGCTCATATGCTTCACCTTACTCTATGTGTAAACAAACCTCAGGTAAACAAACAAACAAAGATGACATTTTCACCATGCCTTTAGGTTTGTGGGAATCATGAAAGGCAGATTTCCTGAATAGATCTGTTTGTATCTTTCAGGGATGATCATTTAGAATAATTAAAAGACGTTATCAACATTTACGAACGCTGCCCACCAGCGAATGTGTGTAATGCCCTGGAAATGTGTTTTTGATTCACGCATAATTGCATCATTGCATTTAAATAGCTATTAATCAGCATGACTGTCTAAAATAGCACAAGATGAATCCAGATCTGACTGTCATTTCAAACACCTTCAGCTTGTGGGAATTCTGTTTGTTTCTTTTTAACACAGTTTAATGGACTGAGAAAAAAAATCACATTAAAAAGGACAAAGTTCTGTAAATAATTTGATTATGTGTCAAACATATGAAACATTGCCTTTAGGCTTACGACTAATTGATTCATTCAGGTGAAATTGTGATAAACACTAACCATTCGTATTGAATATACAACATATTTTAATTATGATAAATATTTGAATGTTCATTAGGTACAGATCACGGTCTGAATGATCTACGTTTTTCAGACCTGTAGATCATTTTCTTCTTGGTTTGGTTCGCTTTAACAAGGCAACATTTCAAAGCATGCCAAAAATGTGTTGTTACAAGTCACATGTGAGTAAAGCTGTCCTCTTATTGGTCAGAGTTACGTCTGAGTCGTCCTTCAACATGGACTGACAAGTTCACTCTTCTGGCTTATTGTGGCTTTATCTGTAACTGTAATGACGCACACACTTTTACACCCTAAAAAATGCTGGGGTGTTTCACCCTAACTTTGGGTCAAATATGGACAAACCCAGCCATTGGGTTACATTTTTTAATTACATTTTTAACCCAAGGTTTGTGATTGCCCACATTTGACCCAAATTTGGGTTAAAACAACCCTGCATGTTTTAGATTGTACGAATGTAGGCGTCATTCTCGCTCTGACTGATAAATTCTACCCTAAACCAATTCGTACGAATTCGACGAATGATTAAAAAGTGTCTAATTCGTACGATTTGTCTAAACCCACGTGATGGTTTAGGGGCGGGGTAAGAGGTAGGTCATTTGCACGAATTCATACGAATTGGCCAATTCGTAAAATATGTACGATTTAGCAAAATCGTACTAATTCGTACGTGTGAGGTCGTATGAATTCGTACGAATTAGCCCCTTTTTAATCATTTGTTGAATTTGTGACTTGGTTATATATATTTAGTGTCTAATTCGTACAACCTCACTCGTACGAATTCGTACGATTTGTCTAAACCCACGTGATGTAGGTTTAGGGGCAGGGTAAGAGGTAGGTCATTCGTACGAATTCATACGAATTGGCCAATTCGTAAAATATGTACGATTTAGCAAAATCGTACTAATTCGTACGAGTGAGGTCGTATGAATTCGTATGAATTAGCCCCTTTTTAATCATTTGTCGAATTCGTGGACTTGGTTATATATATTTAATTATCAAGGCTGTGTCGGGACAGCATTATTGCTATGGACGGATCAAAGCAACACAACATTTTAAGACGAAGAGGGTGGTTTTGAACTGTGATAACTAATGTGCTCACTCACATAATCAGACACTGCTGTTTTTTCATATAACAGATTTCTCGTTATTAATTATGATACCCCTTATTGTGTTGGTCCGTTTTGTCGGATTGTTTTCTAAACTCAACCGAACTAGGGTTCATTTTCAGTTGGGCCGAGACCAACTCGTTCAGACGGTCTTGGTGCGATTGTTTTGGTGTGGAGTACGATTGCCGTGCTCATACATGCCTAAATGAACCAAACTAAGGGAGAGAATGCACCAGGTTCCCAAACAAACGCTCCAAATGAGCCTGGTGTGAAAACACCATTAGTCTAAGAGGGTTAAAAAAAGCTCTTATTTCGAAACTCAATAAGATTTATTTCTCTTTCATGCAATCAGATCAGTGTACTGCTGTAGATGTGGCATTGTAAATTATCAGTTGAGAATATTCCTTCTAAAAGGCTTGTCTGCTCTGTCTGTTCCAAGCAATTTGGGGTTCAAGTACCGGTCAGCATGTCTCCTCCACACCGCACTACCTTCTTTGTGAACGCCGAAACTGCAGCGTTTCACAAGGCAGCGTATACAAGCTGTTGTTTGGCGCATTTTAAGTCATGCATGAGTCATTGTAAATCTAATCAATGTAAAATCAACCAGTCAAGAATGGATTCCCCCCTCCTCCTTGATACATGGAAACACTGCCAACATTAGAGACAATTTTGTATGTCTAATGATGCGTGATGTTTGTATTTGTGTGAGTTTTGCAGTTTGCAAGCTCACAGTCAGTGGTATGCTTTAAACGTGTCTATAATCTGGGGTAAATCCCATTCCTCATTTTTCCTCGGCATTAAAAAGCTTGGCTTTGAAATGACATCTGTTTATTGTTTCTCGCGGTAGGGGAAGCACAGAAGAAGCTGCCGTTTTCTGTGTCAAATCATCAGATCGCAGGGTTTAATTGAATGTTGGTAAAATAGCAGACAGCAAAAGATCAACCCAAGAACATAGTCCTAACACTATTAATTAATTATCCATTCAACCTTTTACCATTCAAAAGGTTGGGTTTGTTCAGACTTTTTTCCTCGCCACTGATGGAAATTTTCGTCTTCGAAACTTACCCTCATTCAAGTGTTGATAAAAAAGAATGCAGCTAATAAAACATTTTTTTGTTTTTTGTTTTAATAGAGAGTGTTTTTTCCTATGAGTTCGCATAATCGAACTAATCATAATGCGTTCGCGTTCTCATCCTATGGTGTCATATAGTGACACTTTTGAAATTGTGTCTAAATCCAACACACATGGCACCCTTTAGCGTCAATATAACACGCTTTGGTTATGGTAGGTTTAGGTGTGGGGTAGGGTTAGGGTTGGACCACTAGGAGGCGCCTTCTGGCCCATATATCTATGTCTCATATTGATGCTAAAGGGTATGGAAGCTTGTTTCCGCCACAGAATGAAAAATAAAAAAGGTAATTGCGACTTTTTTATCTCACAATTCTGAATTTTTTCTCACAATTGTGAGTTTACATCTCGCAATTCTGACCTTATTTCTCAGAATTGCGGGATGTAAAGTCAGAATTGTGTGATATTAAGTCGCAATTGCGAGATATAAAGTCAGTATTGTGAGATAAAACTCAGAATTGCGTGATATAAAGTCACAATTGCATGTTATAAAGTCACAATTGCGAGATATAAAGTAAGAGTTGCTAGATATAAAGTCGCAATTGCATGTTATAAAGTAAGAAATGCGAGATATAATGTCAGAATTGTGAGATTTAAACTATTCTGAGGGGGGAAAAAGTTGGTCTTTTTTACCCTTAGAACTAGCCTGACAACTCGCAATTGCGAGTTTTATATCGCACAATTCTGAGAATGTCAGAGGTCAGTATTTCGAGATATAAACTCAAAAGTATGTGTTATAAAGTCAGAATTGCAAGTTTACAATTGTGAGAAAAAAAAAGTCAGAATTGTAAGATAAAAAGTCGCACTTCTGTCTTTTTTTTCTCAGAAATGCAACTTTATATCACGCAATTCTGACTTTATAACGCAAAATTGCGTCTTTATATCTCGCAATTGCGACTTTATTTCTCACAATTATGACTTCATATCTCGCAATTGTGAGATAAAAAGTCGCAATTATTTATTTATTTTTTATTCAGTGGCGGAAACAAGCTTCCATAAAAGGGTGCCATGTGGGTTGGATGGAGACGAAATGTCAAAAGTGTCAGTATATGACTCCTTGGGATGAGAACGGGCCATTTTTTAGTCTGTTTTTTTTTTTTTTTTTTTTTTTTTTTTTTAAATATATTAGGTGTTCTGATATTCAAAGAGCAAAATATTCTGGGGGCCATGAAACTTTTTTTTTTAAATGATCAAAAATGCTGGCGGTGGCAGGAAAGAGTTAAGAATTTGTTTTCACAATGTATCAATTATTCAAAAAAAAAAGAAAAATCATTCAGCCTCACCACAAAAATCTGTACCGGACCCGCATGGAAATTCATGCAAGGCTAAGCAGGCCTTTTAAGCAGAATAAGAAAAGATCTGACAAACACCTAGCTGTTTTGAAACTCATTGATTGCTGTGCTCAAAGACTTGAGGGAATGAGGTTAGCTAATCTGATTTAGTCCCTTTTAAACTGAAGGTCTTTTAAAAAAGTAATAAAGGTCTTCATCATTCATGAACACATTATGAGGTCAGATTTCTAGACCCGGAGTTCATCTTACAGCTCTGCAGGCATGAGAGTTAGATTGTAGCGTCTCTTTCAGAGTATTTTTATCAGACTGCCCATGAGCGTGTAACATATAACACACTTTTTATATAGCCTATGTAATGTCTGGTGATGAGCAGACTAATAAAAGCTGCTCTTAAATAAGGCAGTTTAAGGGTCTGTTTGAGGCTCATTCAGAAACAGCAGTGGGGGTTTATCCACTGGTGTCCTATAACTCACTTTACAGCAATGATTATAACAGCCTGCAGAGACACTCTTGTGGGCTGACGCCACAGTCTATTTGCACTTCTCACGTTGAGTATAAGAAGTAGTGTTGACCGAACCGTAATCTCATAATTTTAAAGCGCTTGGAAAAATTGTTTATCTTAAACCAGCAGCTACAGAATGGTATCTGCTTGCTATTCTATGAATATATGTACCCCTGCTAAAGCTGATATGAAAGGGAAAGTAGTAAAAATAAAGCTAAAATCTGATACTTAAAACTCAAAATGTTTTTGTTTCTAAATAAGGCAACAATAATAGCACTGTCATAAATCACCAATGCTAACATTCATGTTAATTTCATTGTGCTCTATTAAAAAGCCATAAACAAAGAAAGTGGCTGAAGTTACCCGAAGTGGGTCATGATGAAGTTATTTAAGGGTCGAATTAAAAACGAGGCTGACTGAACTCCAGCGCCACTATTCCATGACACTGAATATACCGCATGCACTGAGAGAGCAGAATCACTCCCGAATAAAACATAGCTGAAGGCATATTTTGATTACCAAGTGAGATTACTGCTCGCTTCTAGCAATAATTTGTTCTCATATTTCCCTTATTATTTCAAGTATTTGACAGCAAATGCACACATGGGAAAGCTTTCATGAATGAAACCGAGGAAAAACAAATGTTGTAGAATTGCGACACTTCTAACATTTGCAAGAGTAAATGCCACGACAACCTTTGTTTGTACACTTAGCCTTGTGACTCTTGAGATGTTGTGTCTGATTTGCTTATATACAGTATAATTACAGTGTATATATTAGGGCTGGGGTAAACGATTATTAACTAAACGATTAGTTGGGCGATTATTTTATCGATTAGTCGACTAATCTAATGACTAATTGGACGACTAATATAAAGAATATTTTTCTGCTGCTCAATTAATAAAAAACAATGTATCTCAAATAAATACTAGCATACTGAATCAAGATACTATAAACTGCCTAACATTAGTCTAATGTTATGTATTTGAACACCATCATTATAACTCTACAACCGCCAAAACCGTGTTATTAAAATATTTTTTTAAAAACATTTTTTTATCATAGAGAATGTTTAAATATTAATATCAGCTGAGGAGGGAAACGGAGGCGGAGTTAGTGGTGCGATCGGAGGCTGCTACTGCTGGAGATGAATTGGGAGAGGTTTGTGCACCTACCGATCAGAGCGCGTGCTGACACGAAGTAAAGCCTTGTTTATACTCGACACGTCCGCGCGGCAAAAATGACGCATTGGGTGCGCAAGACCAGGAAGACTGTGGCTGGCTGTGTGTACGCCTTTTTTTCAGCGCGTGCGGCGCCGCGTCCGGGATGAACGACTTCAAGCCGAATCTGCCCGTGCTTGTACGTCTCACCACACCGGCACCCAGTTTGCGCGTCTAAATTGCAAAGTTGTTTTTTTTTTTTTTTTCTTAAGGGTTTGTTTACTGTGTGTGATTCATTTAATGGATAGCACATTCACTTCTAGTTGTCTTCGTCCTCTATTCTGCAATGTTTTGGTCTCCCACGTGTGTGTGGCAAGCTGCTGTACCACCGGGAACATGCGAAAAATAAAGAAGCGTCGACGCAAAAAATATGACGTTGACGCAATTTTGACGTCGAAGCATCGACGTCATCGACGCGCCGCTACAGCACTAGTATATATATATATATATATATATATATATATATATAAAATAGGGCTGTCAAACGATTAATCATGATTAATCGCATCCAAAATGAAAGTTTGTGTTTATGTGGGTGCACTGTGTATATATATATATACAGCCCATTCTCACCCCCAAGGCGTCACCTAACTGACGCCTTGGGAGCATTTTGACCATGCTTCAATATTTGACGCTTTAGGCGCCCTTTAGCGTCAGTTAGATGACGCCCTAGGATCGCGTATACCCTACCCCCACCCCACACCTAAACCTAACCGCGTCCTCTAACTGACGCTTTCCTTTAGCGTCAGTTAGATGACGCCGTAGGATCGCGTCATGTCAGTGACGCTAAAGGGCGCCTTAAACGTCAAATATTGAAGCATGGTCAAAGGTGACGCCTTGGGGTGAGAATGTGTTGATATATATATATATATATATACAAAATACATTAGGGCTGTAAAATATTTATACAGCCCTAATATATATATATATATATATATATATATATATATATATATATACACAGCCCTTATATATATATATAAGAAAAAAAATATTATTTATAATTTTATTATTTATATAAAATATGTATATTTATATATAATATAAATTATATATAAATCTATATACAGGATATATATGAAAATATTTCTTAAATATATACAAGTATGTGTGTATTTATATATTTAAAATAGGGCTGTCAAACGATTAATCGCGATTAATTGCAGTCAAAATAAAAGTTTACATAATATATGTGGGTGCACTGTGTATGATTATAGATAGATAGATAGATAGATAGATAGATAGATAGATAGATAGATAGATAGATAGATAGATAGATAGATAGATAGATAGATAGATAGATAGATAGATAGATAGATAGATAGATAGATAGATAGATAGATAGATAGATAGATAGATTAAAAAACATATTTACTAAAAAAATGTCTTAGCAATGTTAGTGGTTTTCTCTCTCTCTCTCTCTCTGGCCCCTGTTTACATGTGCGATGTGATAATGGTAAAGTGGCTTGAAAGCGTAATTTTTCATCCTCCTCTCTCTGCTGCCTAAATTAAGCTTTTTCAAGGTTGGATGTGCAGCTGGGGATCGAAGGACAGGATCTTCCATCAGCGTCTGGAGATCTGCGCCTGCAGGATCTTGTTTCTGGTTAGAGAATATTCAGTACCGAAGCCCTTCCTCATTCGACACCCCACCCCCCTAAACCTTAGCCCACCGACTGTCCCACAATCCACAAGGGCGGCTCACATTCACTAATCAATGATTCACAGTGACTTCAAAGGGCCGCTAAATGCTGAAATTTATGATCTGGCTGGTGTTGATTGATGTATTTAATATTAATTGTGAGATGCTATGCGTACAAGGTTTGGAGCTTTGAGGATATTTTTCTGCTGTTTGTTCCCTTTTTCTTCAGGAGAAATGGGGTTAGTTTAGCCGCATTCAAATTTATCAAATTTATAGCACTGAACATCATTGACTGATTTGTCGATTGATTCATTGATTGACTTTTTTTTTTGTCCAAATGTGATTGGACACTTTAAAATGTTGTGTAAATGTCTTCAAACAGCTACTCGAAGAAGAGAGCAATCTTAGAGATTATCCAGACGACAGAAACCCCGGAGACAAGGATTTAATACTCAGGTTTTAAGTAATCCATAAACGATGACACATCCCGTTTGAGATCTTCCTTTCAGCCATGCAGATTACACAAGTTAATCTGTATATCTGTGAAACATTATGGTGCGTTCGCTATGTGCAGTTCTCCACCTCTGATGAAGAGATTACAGATATGTACAGTGGTTTATTGGAAGTGCTTAAACGTGCTATTCGTTGCCCCAAGGTTTTCCGAGAGCTGTGCCGAGATCCATTCTAGGATTACCCATATATCGAGACCCATCTCTCGAATCGCAAGCCTGCGAGGTGCTCAATGACTTGGGACAGTCATTTCACAGTTGGCATGCTCTATGTCGCTCCCTCCGAAGATAAAGAATGATTTTTCTCGTTTATTGAGCCGACACAGCATGCTGCTGGGAGATATTTTGCAGGAATTTGACAGGAGAGTACATGGCTTGAAACCATCGAGCAGCAGCGGTGCAACATTGCACATAACAGGGTTGCATGTGACGTAGTGAAATTGAATTGTACATCTCGTGCTTTGATCCACAGCGTCATCAAATATGCATGAAAACCAAAACTAAAAAGAGGGCTGAAGCAGTATTAGTCTAGCTTAGAGTTTAGTTCCAGGGTGGAACGAGGGTTAAAACGGAGAGGCTGTCCGGTCTTTAATGATTGCTGGAAAACATTCTGATCGAATCCGTTGGCATGTGTTTTATGTCAATGAGAACTTTTGGCAGGATCTTTGTTTATTGTTTACAGTCATTTCAAATGGAAATGCTGCATCATCCAAAGCTCTATGCCAGTGTGCTCTATATATATATTGCCTATGTAGGTAGAGAGAAATGATGGACATTTGGCGGCAGCTTGTAAACAGACGTTCCTCTCCATATGCTGCGGCAGACCACATGACATGTGTGTTGCTGGAATATCTATTGCGTTCCTTTAACACTTACGTAGGAGCCTGCTAGACAACTGACGCAGCTTTGATTACCCAGAATACCCAGAAGAGATTTCATCTCAAACATATCCTCAGGTAACAGAAAACCTGCTTTTGGAGTCTTTTTTTAAGTCGTTTTTTTTTTTTTTTTTTTTTCTTTTTCCTCACTGCGTTATTTGTGGCAGTAAAAGCACAATTTGAATTACCAAATGTTCCAGTAATAGTTCAGCTTAGCCTTTAATGGAGCAGCTTAGTCCTTTCAGTACGTGATTATAACGTTCTTAGCAGGCTCTTTCCACGAAGCCAGATGTTCCCGAATAAACGCCACCGTGCGATCATGTCTCCATTACAGCTAATGCGGTTCTTGTTTGGCTTTTAGTGACCCGCATAATTTTGGTCTTAAAATAAAGACGCTTACTATGGCAAGGAGCTCTTTAATTAGGTAAGGTTCATCTAAACCTGCTCTGCTGTTGAAATGCTACTTTTTTTTCTTTTTTTTTTTTTTGAGAAAATGTCAAAACTCACTCCTCATTTATGCAAAGAAAAAAAAGGAGTGTGCTTAATTATCGAGTGTACTTCCAATCTTAATTGAAAAAAAGTGTACTTGCAGAAAATATAAATATTAATCAAATACAAACGGCCTATTGAGTGTGTTAAAAGAGCATAAAGAACACCGTAAAGTTTTGTTGAGCTTTTAAAGAAGTACACATTTTAGTGTGTTGATTAAATGTCAAATTGAATTAATTTTGACATATAATGTTAAATATCAAATAACACACTACTGTTAAAATTGCAAGGTGCTTAAATATGATTAAAATTAAAATGTACTAAATTGTCATTAATGTGTCATTATTACAAGTCTCGATAGAAATTACTTTAAAGGTCCCCTGACATGGGGTTATTTTAGTATTTTATAATGTTTCCTGGGTTGCCCTTATAATGTTAGTATGTTTTTTTTTTAGGATTTAGTAATAAAAAGCATTTTTCCTAGCCTGTTTTTAGCCTCTGATTTGAATGCTCTGTGTGAAGGGGCGTGTCTGCTGTGGCATTCAGTGGAACCGCCCACTTCTGTGATTGGCTGACATGCTTGTATATGAAGTAGCTACATATTATATGTGAAACTCTCTCGAATACTTTTACTCCAGCTATTATACGTTTTTGCTATTACAGCTATCGAGATTAACGAATCGTGAGAAGTTTTTAAAGCATTTAGATCTATTCCCATTACATAAAATGTTGTCGTGATGAGCATTGAGCAAGCAGAGGACAGTCTGTCAGTCGCGAGAATGAAGATCTTATCATTGTGACGCAGTTTCTACTCTCTCTAAAGCTTTCACCAATACAAACACGATGATGTACATACAAGAGCTTTGTTGTTCAGTGAGCGTCATTGATTTCATAACGAGTTGTCCAGATAAACTTACGCTGTGTGGAAAGGTTGTTCTTTGATCGCTTTCTGTATAGTTTGATCACAATTTAAATAAGATTATTTTCATCCTAATAAAAGAAACAATGTGAAGTTGATAGTCACTGGCTTGACTTTTGGATAAAAAGTACTGAACGATTTTGAGAGAAAGATTACTTGTCTGAACTTGAACAATTAGGCTATACATCAGAAATTATTGCTTGGTCGCTCGATCATTTTATTTTCAGACGTTCATCGAGTTGAGGAAACAGTTGTCGGTGAAATGTTTGGACCATACAAAACTTTGGGAAGTTGTGTTTTTTCGGATTTCCAGAGAAAATAAAACGAACCCATTGTTTCTTCAGAGGCTCGGATGAAGGAACAAAAAATACGTTTGTGTTCATTTGTACATCCGAACACTGATCAACTGCCACGTTTTGCTCGTTTGCAAGCCATGATATCTCTCAAGGAAAAGTCAAGTCAAAGAGTCAAAGATTTTATTTAGCCATGTCAACAATACAGTTGATAGGAATGTGTCTTGGTATGCTCCACATATACCACTTAATTTATGTCGACGGCCCCAAAGCCCATGCCACACACATCACCAAAAAAAAAAAAAAAAAAAAAAAAAAAAAAAAAAAACCCTCAAATCGCGCGTACCTGTTCATACTTCCTGTTCCTAGCTCGTTTTCTCATGGGCGAGCCAAATTCTCCATGCGGGCAAAGCAGAGAAAGGGGAGGTAACCTTTCCTCGTTATGATGTAATAACGAGGAGATTCAAGATCAGCGCATCTGAGCTGCAGAGAAGAGACAAATAGCCAAAGCTTGGTTTACAGCGATTGAAAATTAGACACGAGAGGACCAAATACAGGCTAGGGGAACTAATATTAATGTTAAAAAAACCTCAGAAAGTGAAAATTTCATGTCAGGGGACCTTTAAAGTATATTTTAGTTTTTATGGTTGCGCGTGTGACTGTCTTAGTTAAACTATACAGTGAAGATGTGCTCTTGAAGCTGCAGTACACATAAGATAAAAAGAAATGGTGACATTTAAAAGTTGAATGACAACCCTGCATGCACATTAGCTGTAAGCACTGGTGCTTTTGCTCCATTTTCAACGCTTTAATATTTTTCTGCCTTAAAGTATATCAAAGGTCAACGCATTGAGTATCAGAGCCTGGGAAAGTATGCAGAGCTTTGATGGATTAGTGAAGTCCACGAACATTTTTCTGTCTTGGCTCTGTTCTCTCTTGTGTCACTCTTGTTGGAGTAAGGATTATAACACTTCACTCTACTCTTTTGATTTAGAATATAGATGGCTGTCTTTGAGTTATTTGTAGCTTTATTTAGCAGCTAACTTTATGTAAAAGTGTGCTTTGCCCATTTTGGGTTGGCCCTCAATCTGAAGGAAAATATTTACCTTTGCCTTTACCTTTGTCAGTGATACAATAAAAAAAATAAAAATAAATAAATAATAAAAACGAATACTTTCAAACCATAGACTGTAAAAAAGATGGACGACACCCCTTGGCTCTTTTCCATCGGACAGAACCGAAGCCGCCAATGTCCCGATATTGAGCTGACATCTTGGGACTTGAGTCTGCGCACTTGCGTTTTCGGGACCAGACATGCGGTGTCGTGAGCAGGAAGCAAAGCCGCGAAATCAAGGCCGCGCCCTCATTCTCGCTGAATCAAACGCAAGCACACGCCCTGCACTTTTCTTAAGTGGCCTCTGTCCACTCCGTTTTTCTCCTATGATGTCTGCTGATTGCAATACCTCGTTAAAATAAGGTAAATACAACTACTAACATAGTCAGCATTGTGAAAAAGAGTCTGTTGGTGCTTCAGTGACTACTTCGCACAGATTCGCTCAATAACAGCTGTCAATCATGATGTCACAGCACCGTTTTTATAGCATCACATAACAAACTTATTTTAAAAATGAACACTCGAAATTACAACAACGTGATAGAAACTACAGTAAATGACAGAAACTATCTTTGGATAAAGGATATGTGAAGTGTAATTTAATTGTTTAGTTGGTCTCACGTACCGTTGAATAACATGGGTAGGCGGGGTTTATGACCTATACTAGGACGGGCCACTAGGGGGCGATCGAGACGTTTTGGCTTCACTTTTGAGGACTTGTGTGGCATGCTTTTTTCAAACTGTGTGCAAATTGAGTGGCATTTATCCATGAACAGTGATTATGGAAACAAGCCAAGAGAAAACAAGAGTAAGAGTTGACACTATTTATTCAAGTGACTATTTCTCAATGTGGGTTTATCTTTGACAGTTATTTTCTGTTATAGACACATATATTAAAGTCTTGGCTGCAAAAAAGCTAATGGATGTTTTCTGCTGTTATTGCTCTGGAGAAAATATACAGTTCATTGAATGCACATTGTCATTTTTGTTATCACACTATATGGTGTAAGTTGCCACAATAGACATTGATTTGAATTAAAACTAGATAAGGCTTTAGGCTTAAATTAAAACAGTCAACCAATTCATGGAACTGCACTAAAATGTAAAAGTAATATGGGAAAAAAAAATATTATAATTTAATTGTTTTAGCCATCAAATGTTGTATTTATGTGACAACTTGAAATGAGAACGAAACATTTTAGCTCAAATTTGCCTTCATTATTTGGTTGATTCTCACCTGAATGCATGCAAGTTTGTTTTATTGTGTTCATAACAGCCATGATAGTCTTGTAACTTTATTTTGTAGGAAGGAATTTATGAAAAAAAAACAACAACAACAACAACAAAATCAGTTTTAAAGTAGACTTTTGAAATAAAAATGTGGACTCCAAACCTTATAGCTACTGAGAAAAACTTTTTGTAAAAACTAGGCCAAAATGTAGCCCTAGTCTGCAAGTTACATTTAACTGAAAAGTTCTTGCCAATGTTGCAGAAGATAACGGCTTTATAACAGGGTTAAGAGTTTCTACATCAGTGTTGTTCACCTCTGATCAGGGATACGGGTGTCTATGTTTGGTAACACTTTATATTACGACCCTCAAACAACTTTAAGTAAACCGAAATTACGGTGTACGTTTATGCAATTATAGCGTACTTCCATGTAGGTAGAAGGGAACAATACGTTAAGTTTTGGGTAATAAAGGGGTAAAAAACAGATATACAAGCAAATTATTTATAATTTAATTATTTAAAAACTAACAGGTACCATCGT
This sequence comes from Cyprinella venusta, assembly GCA_038021265.1. Taxonomy (NCBI): domain Eukaryota; kingdom Metazoa; phylum Chordata; class Actinopteri; order Cypriniformes; family Leuciscidae; genus Cyprinella; species Cyprinella venusta. The sequence continues at coordinate 24,627,202 of CM075863.1, forward strand.
GTTAATATATTCCAGGCAAAAGTCATACATCTGTTGTATATAAAAGTTATCATCACATTTCTGGCAAAATATGTTCTTGTGCAATGTAGTCACAGGGTAATTTTGACATCTGCGGGTTGTAAATTAAACTTATTACTCAAAACTTATCATATTCTTCCAAAACTTAACATATTATACTTACACGGAAGTAGGCTACACTATAATTACAGAAACGTACACTGTAATTTTGTTTTACTTCCAAAGTTCTTTGCAGATCATACTTGGTACCCCTTTATTACCCAAAACTTAACATATTGTTCCGTTATACCTACACGGAAGTACTCTATAATTACAGAAGCGTACACAGTAATTTCGGCTCACGCAGTTGTTTGTGGGTCATAATGTTGCCCTATGTTTTCATATAGGAATGTTGTTCCAGGATCAACAAAATATGTTGACAGAAGAACAAGTCTTACTTGGCAAAATCACAGTGGCAGGGTGCAATATACAATGAGAAAAAATAAACTTTCAGAAACTGGTTAGACGTGATATGCATTGTGGGTAATTATTTCTGACTAAGACTAATCAATACACAGTTTTGTTGTTGTTGTTGTTATATTTGTAGTCTGTATACAGTTTTTTTTAACCAGTTGAAGTCTTCTAAAAAAAATGTAAAAAGAGTATATTTCCCAGTGTTAAAAATACAGAACGATCCGAATAAAAAATCAATTGCTTTGATGTACGTAACAAAATATTTTCTTAAATACAAATAAATGATTTAAATTAATAAAAACCTCTCCAGGTTCTCCATATTTCAAAGAGCTCAACCAGCCTCTCGTTCAGGAGGCTGCTGCAAGCCTGAGCCTTTCACACAGATAGAGAAATAAATTGAATCTTAGATATACCTATTTAGCTAAACTGGCTTGAGAGAGGAAGAGAGAGAAAGAACGCGCAAGAGAGCATGAGGGGGGAGGAGGGGTTATTATTAATTATTACTTGAAACAATATCAGATAACTTTGATATTATTTCAATAATGACTTCTACAATGATATCTGAATGGCTCGCCCACTGTGCATTGTTAGTGACTATATGAATCCACCGCGCCTCGATTTTCTCAAAGGCTAGTAATTCCCAGTCTACTGAGTCTGAGCAGGGAAATTGAGAAAATACATCACGTTTGACTGTATCAAGAGAGAAATGTTCCGTAGTATGTGATGTTAGAGCAGTGAAGTGTCATTCGTGGAATGAGCGCAGCCGTAGCTGCTCCCAGATGTTGCTTTGCACAAAGCTATTATAAGTAAGTGCACTGGACAAATGGGGTCCTGTGATGCTGACTCAAGCAAATATCTGACTCAATGGAGTGCCTGCAGACTAACAGCACTCTAAAAGTACTGTTGTGCTTCAGAGGACTTCAGCACATCAGGCAAACAACGACATAAGACAGTCTACTTAGGTCTTATTTTACTTGTAGAGGTTGACTGCGTCCTCCTTTTTTATTTATGAGCTTTTTGCCTTTTACAAAAAATACAATATAGACAGAGAGAAGGAAATTATTGGGAAGAGAGAAGGGGAAAGGAAAACAGGTCAAGCTTGAACTTGTGCCTCAGCGAGAGCCCGTGTGTCGCAAGCACATGGATTACTACTACGCCACAGACTTTCTTTCTTTAATGTTGTTGTCATTTTAAAGCATTTAATGTGAAGAATTACTTTACAAATGAACACAATGAAAATTATGGAAAAAAATACAATTGGGTAACACTTTACTTGAAGGGGTGTGCATAAGACTGACAAATATGACATGTTATGAAACCAATGCATCATAACCTGTCAGTGTCTTGGTAATGACAACTTGACATAAACCTGTCATAAATATGTCAAACACGACAAAGCCGATTAATTATCAAAAATTAAAGATCAAACTTAACAAACTACTTATCTTCTGTTAAGAAATTAAACTTATATGACAGTTTAATGATAAAGAAAATTTGTACCACTGTAGTTGAGGTCAAGAAAAGTATTCATGACATAGTTATAATGGCCTCATGACAGCCAATGTCAAAACAAACCGCATTACAGTTTAATGTAATTTTAACCCAGTTTAATGTTAAGTGGTTTCTTAAGTTGAATAATTAATCTGCTATGTCATGTTTATGACAGGTTATGTTGTCTTGGTAATGTCAAGTTGTCATGACAAAGTCACTGACAGGTTATGATGTATTGGTTTATGTCAAGTTGTCATAACAAACGCATATCAAACAATGTCATATTTGCATTAAAAATGTCATAAGTGGGCGAATGACACTTAATGACAGCTGTCATAAACATGCATAAAACCTCCTTTATTCATGATGTGTCATGATTATGAAGGTGTCATGTCAGTTTTATGCAAAATGTTAAAATATTAAGTAAAGTTACCAAAAATTGTCGGTCCCACTTTATATTAAGTGGCTTTAAGTACCATGTACTTACATTGAAATTAATAATTTGATACAATGGACTTATTGTGTACATCCATGTTTTTACATTGTACTTATATTTAAAAAATACCAGCATGTAGTTACAACCGTAATTAATTTATGTTATTACATCTGTAATTATGCAGCTGACCCATCCCTTACACTTAAACCTACCCTTAAATCTACCCATACCACCACACCTGTCCCTAACCTTACCCGTATCACACCTCAATAGCACCAAAAGTGATTTACAATACAACATGAGCACAATACGTACATTGTACTTATTTTTAAATGTAAGTACATAGTACTTAAAGCCACTTAATATAAAGTGGGACCCTTCTTCCTTCAGAAATCATTATAATAAGCTGGTTTGCCACTCAATAAATATTTCATGTTATTATCAATGTTGAAAATACTTGCCTCAAAAGAATAGCATTTATTTGACATCTTTTGTAATATTATAAAAAGTTGTTACTGTAACTTTTGATCAATATAATACATCCTTGCTGAACAACAGAAATTTTTTGCTGAAACAACAGATGCCAAAATGTAGGTAGTGTAATAAAAAAAAATACAATAAAATGTAATTAATCAGCTTCTGACCTGTGTGTAAACTGCAAGAAAAAACAGCCTTTCGGCAGATATATATACATCAATTGGAAAACGTTGCAAAATGAACTGAATTTGGGAACTTTTTCCTCAGCAAACGCTGATATATGAGATGCATTGTCGTCATTTGGATGATTTAATTGGCATGTCATGCGCTTAATTTGATTAAATTCTTTAATCAATTGGCAGCTGTAATTGTTAAATATGTCTCCTACACAGTGTATTACTTGTATGGACAGGTGGAAGAAATGTCATGGTTGATTCATGGTGCATTTCTGCACCATCTCTGATATCAGTCTGTTATCAAGGACGGGAGCCATATGGAAAAGCCTGATTTTAATGTGTGGGTCTACACGGTTATCATATCACTAATGGACGCATGCAACTCCTGTCACTCATGCAGAGTAGGAAAGCTGGCGTTATCATTCACGAGCAGCGGTGCAATCTCTCTCAGTACCTGGATGAGTGCTCATCGCTGGCTCTTTTTTGCCAATACAATCTATCACATCCAATCCGTCATATTAATCAGTTCTGCTTAACTGAACCAAATCAGCTGGATTTTCTAGATGGGAAATTATAGCCTTTGCCACTATTGCACCCAGGTGCGACTTCTACCTTGCTTTTATTTTATTCTTTATGATTTTTCAATTGCATCTTGGTAAAATATTAAATGAGTGATCAGTGCACTTGTGTATTCTCCAGTGCTCTCTATAGCAGGGAGCCAAATATTGCATGCATCTACTTGTTTTTGTAATTGCCTCACCAATCATACGATATTTGTGGCTATTGTGAGGAAATTGTATGCGCGTATAGCCCGAAGCGCTCTTCACCCCATCAAAAGGAACGTAAACAAACGCAAGTTCTGAAAGAGCCTGTGTACATACATTGCAGTGAATGGCAGGTTTCTAGAGCCATCCATGCCTTGTGAGTGATGAAAAGGGAAAACAAAAAATTTGCGGCTCCTCTCCCCTCAGGAACGAATTCATAAATAGAGCCTGACGCTCGGAGGTGTGGCTCCTTCCTCTGCAATTTCTTGTTAAAATGATGTTGCGAGGGAAAAACAAGCTCATTTGCAGGGTGATATACCGGCTGGTTTCATGGAGCAATTATCAGCTTTATGGTGATATTCCAAAGATCCATAAAGCCCGTCCTCTGGTTCGTTTCATCACGCTCGGCATGTCCGAGAGGCTCATAAACATAGCTTTAGTTCTAAGTGCAGCAGGCTGGCAGGACGGGTAGCGATGCACGCCTCTCTGTTGGACGTAGAATGGCCTTCTGGGGATCGCAGGAGGAGAGAACAGAAAAGGTTTTTTTGATCAAGTCCGGCTGTCAGTTCTCTCCTAAACGGTTTCATTGAAGTGAACGGTTCTCAGGGAAGCGGAAGGGGTTTTACTTGCAGCGGGGAGAACGTGTTGTTGTCTTAATTACTCGCACCTCTCTCCATGTAACTTCTAAACTGACTGTTCTACAGCTCTCTTAGCACAACATCAGTCAGGCGGGTGAGAGCGCAAAGGAAACAGAGGCACAACTGTCTGGGGAACTGTCGGAGGTGCTTCATCCTGTCAAGTCTCTTTGCATTGTTCTCAGAAAGCCTTTCTATTCACCCCATTAGAGAAGAAAAACAGTTCCCTGTGTGTTTTGGCCCTCTTCATATCAAAGTCTGGATGTGTTTGAGCGCTTTAAGTTCGGCTGCGTTGGCTTTCGCGGTTGTAAATGCTCGTGATTTCAGCGCACTTTATTTTATGTTCAGCCTGGTTTTATTGTTTATGCATATTTGAAGAGTTTGGTTCCAAAACGCTATAAATCCATTTTGATGAATTTGAGTAAAACTGTGTTTTCTTTCTTTATTCTTTTTTTGTTTGTTTGTTTGTTGATCGAAAGGACAAAATAGAGAATCCCTCGGAAGTAGGTGTAGTTAAAGCGCTGCCGTTACTGTTTACATTGCGTGAATGGTGCGTTGTGATCGGTTAAGCGGATATGTCGCATTTTGCAGAAAAGGGAGACTGGCGTTTGTCGCGGTTTGGAAAGAAAGGGAGAAAACATTAACGTACATAATAACACGCTGGATATCGCATTTTACGTCAAACTAAACATTGTTTTGTATCTGGTCGGTACTGAAAAGTCAGATTTTTGCAGTAACTTTAAAATGGCGTTTATCGCGTTTTGGAACCAAACTCTTCATTTATTCGTATGTAACATTTACAGGTTTATTTTTATGAAAGAGGTTTTCCAGGTGCATTAGGAACTAAAAATATTTACGATTCCTTTATATCATGAATGTGTTTATATTAGGGCTGTCAAAACGATTAATCGCGATTAGTCGCATCCAAAATAAAAGTTTGTGTTTACATAATATATGTGGGGGCACTGTGTATAATTATTTTGTATATATATATATATAAACACACATGCATGTATATTTAAGAAAAAATATTATTTATATTTAAAATATTTATATTTATATATAATATAAATTATATATAAATCCATATACTGAATATACATGAAAATATTTCTTAAATATATACATGCATGTGTGTGTATTTATATATCTAAAATAATTATACACAGTGCCCCCACATATATTATGTAAACACAAACTTTTATTTATGGATGCGATTAATCGCGATTAATCGTTTTGACAGCCCTAGTTTATATAATTGAATGTGTACCATTCATTTTAGATCCCTTGACCCTACCTCAAAACCTAAACAACAAACCTTCGCACCTAACACAGTCTCATCCCAAGACGTCATGCAACTTACGCTTTTGCACTGTAAAAAATAATCCTGTAAAAACAGTAAACTACTGGCAGCTGTGGTTGCCAGCATCTTACCGTAACTATACGGTGTGTTACTTTTTTGTGTGTTAGAGCATATAGCTGTTAAATTCAAGTTTTATACTGTAGCTGACAGTACGGTATTTAGCTGTTAATTTCAAAAACAGTAACACGCTGCATTTTTACAGTTTGATGCTTGTAACCACAGCTGCCAGTAGTTTACCGTTTTTTTTACAGGATTATTTTTAACAGTGTACGTCAACATCTGCCGTTTTAGGGTACCCTTTAACGTCGGTTAGATGACGTTATCTAATTCTAACCCTACCCCAGACCTAAACCTACCCCGTCACCTAACTGACATTAAAGGTAAAGCGTCAGTTGGATGACGCCCCAGGATCGTCATCTAACCAACGTTTAAGGGTAACCTAAAACGGCGTATGTTGACGTATGGTCATTTCTATTTCTTTAAAATATACAATGTAAAAAAAAAAATACTGTATAACCCCAAACGCAAGTGCAAAAACAAAAATGTATTGCAAAAATGGCACACACACACAAATAAAAACAATATTAAATACTATTTGTAAAAAAAAATGTTGTTGGTTTAACTTAAAAAATGAAGTAACCTGGCTGCCTTAAAATTTTAAGTTCACTGAAATGGAAAAATTGAGTGAATACAATGAAGGAGATTGATTTAATCATTAGAAACTCAAAATATTATGTTATCAGAACCACATAAATAATGTAAGTTGATTTCACAAAAGAAAAAATGTTGTGATTACAAATCATGAAAATATTTTTTACAGTGTGTACATCTGTAAAGTTGTTCATACATAGGATGTGTTAGATTTTAGATGCTGGCAAGACTTATGTGTGTGTGTGTGTGTGTGTGTGTGTGTGTGTGTGTGTGTGTGTGTGTGTGTGTGTGTGTGTGTGTGTGTGTGTGTGTGTGTCTGTGGTAGAACCATGTTTTAGATGCTTATGAACGTATATGTAATGATTTTGTCATGACTCAACCTGATGTTGTTCCAAACCTGTATGACTTTCTTTTCTTCTGCAGAACACAAAATAAGATGTTTTGTTGTTGTTGTTGTTTAGACTATGAATGTCAGCTGGGTTCAAAACAACATTAACAACAAAACACATTTTTCAATATATGTATTTATTTGTTTTCCACAGAAGAAAAATGAGAGTGAGTAAATGAGGACATCATTTTCAGTTTTGGGTGAACTAACCCTTCGAAGTTGAAGTGTATAATATTTCAGTGCTGAAATACTTCATGCAATCTGAGACTAATATGAAGAGACGACTATAAATAAACCATCCGGAGGTTGATTCCACCAAAGGTGTAAACCCTGTGTCTCTTTGATGCTATCAAAAAATTGCTCTGTTTGTTTGGGCATCCTGACATGGTAACACTGGTTCAACCAATGGCATGAGTTTGAAGCAGAGCTATTTGTTTGCATTACAAGTAGTAGATCAGATAAATTTGTCAATTGAAACAGAAATGACACATTTTACTTTTTAGCACTTGATTGACTCGCATATAGATGCTGTTGATATTGCTTGAAGCCTTAATTACAACAAAGTTTTATGTGTCGGAGTATTTCATCATTGCACTCATTGAGTTATTTTTGGAAAAGTCTTGCTCTTGTTATTGACTTCTTCTTCAATCTCCGCCACGAGCCCCTCCCTCCTCTTGAAACAAACAGGCAATTCTGCCATTACATTCCCTTGATAAACAACTGAGGCAGAGCTGTTGTGGGAAACATTGTGTATCAAACTATTCAGAGTTATAAAAGGATGCGAACAATATAAGGTTGCCTCACAACCAATGCTATTGGGAATGTCGTTTTTGTATGAAATACCTAATATAATATCATAGACACAGTAAATGGGGTATTTAGCAATGGATAGTAGTTATTGGTGTTTGAAATTATAATTTACATATATATTTCATTGAAAAAAAAACTTTTTTTAATGAAAAACTATTGTTCGAGGAATGCTAAAAACTTCAAATTAAAGGAGTAGTTCACGTTTGAAAAAAACTTTTGCTGATAATTTACTCACCCCCATGTCATCCAAGATGTCCATGTCTTTCTTTCTTCAGTCGAAAAGAAATTAAGGTTTTTGATGAAAACATTCCAGGATTTTCTCAATATAATGGACTTCAATGGGAACCAAACGGTTCAAGGTCCAAAAGACACTTTCATGTATCTTTTTTCCGAGTCATTTGGTTCATTCAACCAACAAAACGAACAAATGGACTCGGAAAAAGATTCGTTCATTTTGATGAACAAGTTCAAACAGGAGAGTTACGAATGTGCATCGCAGTACAGAGCAAGGTGACCATTTGAGCTTATAAAACTTAAACTTTGTTATTTATTTATTTAATGAGCAATCATTTCACTTGATAAGACCCTTATTCGTCGTCTGGAATCGTTTAAAGCCCTTTGAACAGTTTGCAGTTTGTACTGAAAAACTCTCTTTTGGACCTTGAACAGTTTGGTTCCCAATGAAGTACATTATATGGAGAAAGTCCTGGAATGTTTTCATCAAAAACCTTAATTTCTTTTCGACTGAAGAGAGATAGACATGGACATCTTGGATGACATGGGGGTGTGTAAATTATCAACAAAAGTTTTTTTGAAAACTGAACTACTCCTTTAATTATGATGTCAATTGATTTTGATGTTCATTTTTGTTAATTTTCAAAAGTGGGACGCCACAAAAGTTTTGTTGCATTGCAAATTATTCCTGTTATTGCAATCCAAACTTTAATTTAGCATCTATTTACATACCAACAGCTATTCAGAATTCAGCGAATAAAATTTGCATTAAATGTCCTTTACATTTCACAAAACTAAATAGATAAATGTATAATAAAAGTGAACAATATGACTCTCTAGAATGAAATTCTAACCCCAAAGGTGAGTTGTCTTTTTTTTTCTTCCATATCTGCCTTGAAGTCAGAGAAGTGGCTTAGAAGATGCATTTGGAGATAAACTTGAGAAATAATTCCTAAGCAGTAGATCACAGCAAGTGCCAATTAGAAAGCTTTTAACTTCAAAGCACAAAAGAGGCAATATAGTTTTGCGCTCTGAAAGCAACATTCCCGTAAAAACGACGTTCATTAGACTGCTAGTCCTTATTCTTAAGTGTGCTCACCTGCCATTTGCAGAATGCCTGTAAAATCTAAACAAAGACATAAAAAAAGAGAAGAAAAACATGGCCAGCTTGAATTTCAAAATCATCTAAGCATCGTGCATTTTTTTTCTTTTGTTTTGTTTATCAAGCAGAAAAAAATTCCCTCCACATCAAAGCTAAGGAAAGAAATTTGTCTTGTTTAAGTCTAGTCGTTCCTAAGCATGTTTATCCAAGCGTTATGCAAGCACGACAAGGCCTATAGACAAATAGCTCCTGTATATTATGCGATTTGCACGAGTAGGTAAACAGCAGATGGCTAGGGAAGCCTTTTCAGCCCCTCGCGCTGTATTTACCTGCCCACCCGAATGACCCGTGTCATGCTGCACTCCTCATGCAGGCAGAAGCAATTGTTAACCATTTGTATCAGTTTTTCACCGTTCCAGCTGAGCGCGAGGCCAGCCGAGTCGTCGGCGGCGCGGAGGAAAATTAGCTTGTTTATCAGCATTGTGTTTTCTTTCCCACCTCTCCCTCCCTCTGACATTTTAAATGTAGACCATCCATGACTGATTCACTCACAATCAAAATGAGTTCGACCTCAATCACAAATGAAGGTATCGCGCCTCCACAATCTCCATATTTTTGCAATTACACATATAATGAGTTGCACCGAGCTTGATGAGGACAATGGCCGGTTATGCGCTCGTCTTAAATGAAGAAGGTTACCTTGAGCGTCAGTCATCTGTCCTGTTGACGGAACACTTCTTCCGGACGGAGAAGCGTGGCGTGGCGTTATTAAACATCGAGGTCTGCTGTTCGTTGCGGGTGTACTTTAGATGCGATATACATAGGGGAATCCAAGGTGATTCATTATGGGTTTTTTCCCCCGTTTTGGTTGCTCTCAGCAAGTTTCATTACTTGATTCAACTTGCGAGCAAGCAAACCCCCGTCCTGGGCATCTCGTGTGCTTTATCGTGGACTTTAAATAGCCAGCTCCTGAAGACCTTGAGAGGGCAAAAAATCTTTAGTCATTCATTACCGCACTGAGGAAGTGTAGAACATTGATGGAATGTAATGAAAACTAATACTCTTTCTAGCCACTGTGCTATCTACAGATGTGTTTTATATCCCATTACTGCTCTAGAAGGGGCCACAGCTCTATAGCATGTTGAGAAAAGCATAATCCATTGGGAAATTACCCATCAGAAGTGCAATACTGTTACAGAAATGAAATTACAGCGGCACTTGTGAGCGAGTGTGTGCATGCATGTGCTGAAGGGGCATGGAGGATATATGTACTCTATTTGATGTGTTCCACAAGGAGAATTCGAATGCTCATTTAAAATGTGTCCAACATGCAATGATTGATTGGCTGATGCTATCAGCATGTTTGTTGGAGAGCGACAGCTGTCACTTCAGAAGAAATTCTCTACATTTAGATTGAAATTTGATCAGGAATATTCACGAAAAAAAAGAAAACATTACCCTTACTTAATTTAATTGATTCATTTATTTAATTATAATCAAATTAGTTTAGTTGGGTCAACACACAACTTAACTGGCTACATTTGTCAAAGTAATCTCCAGCTTCACAGACAAGATGTCACTGCCATTGTTTTTGTCTCAAAGTGAACACTAGTAATGTTTTTTTTTTCTCTCTCTCTCTATAGGGCAAGTTTATAAAAGCTACTTAAATGTCCTAATTTAATTAAGGCCTAATTCCTGGCTTAACCTTAGCCCTGTTTGTGGAACCAGGCATTCATTTTCTTTTGTTAGTCCAACTTTTCGGACGGACGGACGGATGCTCACCTAAAGGATTATTAGGAACACCATACTAATACTGTGGCCTTTCGCCTTCAGAACTGCCTTAATTCTACGTGGCATTGATTCAACAAGGTGGCCATATTGATAGGATAGCATCTTGAAGTTGATGGAGATTTGTGGGATGCACATCCAGGGCACTAAGCTCCGGTTCCACCACATCCCAAAGATGCTCTATTGGGTTGATCTGGTGACTGTGGGGGACATTTTAGTACAGTGAACTCATTGTCATGTTCAAGAAACTGATTTGAAATGATTCGAGCTTTGTGACATGGTCCATTATCCAGCTGGAAGTAGCCATCAGAGGATGAGTACATGGTGGCCATAAAGGGATGAATATGGTCAGAAACAATGCTCAGGTAGGCTGTGGCATTTAAACGATGCTCAATTGGCACTAAGGGGCCTAAAGTGTGCCAAGAAAACATCCCCCACACCATTACACCACCACCGCCAGCCTGCACAGTGGTAACAAGGCATGATGGATCCATGTTCTCATTCTGTTTACGCCAAATTCTGACTCTACCATCTGAATGTCTCAACAGAAATCGAGACTCATCAGACCAGGGAACAGTTTTGGTGAGCTCTTGCAAATTTTAGCCTCTTTTTCCTATTTGTAGTGGAGAAGAGTGGTACCCGGTGGGGTCTTCTGCTGTTGTAGCCCATCCGCCTCAAGGTTGTGTTTGTTGTGGCTTCACAAATACTTTGGTTGTACCTCGGTTGTAGCGAGTGGTTATTTCAGGCAAAGTTGCTCTTCTATCAGCTTGAATCAGTCGGCCCATTCTCCTCTGACCTCCAGCTTCAACAAGGCATTTTCGCCCACAGGACTGCCGTATACTGGATGTTCTTCCCTTTTCACACCATTCTTTGTAAACCCTAGAAATCGTTGTGAGTGAAAATCCCAGTAATGAGCAGATTGTGAAATACTCAGACCGGCCCATATGGCACCAACAACCATGCCATGCTCAAATTGCTTAAATCACCTTTCTTTCCCATTCTGACATTCAGTTTGGAGTTCAGGAGATTGTCTTGACCAGGACCACACCCCTAAATGCACTGAAGCAACTGCCTTGTGATTGGTTGATTAGATAATTGCATTTATGAGAAATTGAACAGGTGTTCCTATCCTTTAGGTGAATTTGCAGGCAGTAGATTTCAATAAATTACAAAAATTGTATTAAAAACAAAACACTTGGATCATTCAGAATAGAAAACCAGACAAAACAGACGCGTGAGAACAGATACAATTTTTATTTTAAAATTCATTTATTTAAAATTAATTCAAAATTTGAATACACTAACAAACCAATCAATGAAACAAGCAACAAGCATCCAACTTAATCAATCAATGAGAAATAGAATGCATAGAAACGAATGCAACCACATGAAACAGAAATAAACACGTCCAAAACCTACCCAAAAATAAGGAGCAAAATCAACCTACAAATGCTGATTACAACAGCAGTTGTCTCTGCATATTACACCGGGATAGGAAAAGTATTTTATTTTTGTATTTTTTTTTAAATGCACACTTCAGCTTTGAAGAAATCACACACCCATAACATTGTCATTTTAGACAACATTTCACCTGTGATCTGAGGTTTTCTTCAATATAATAGAATTTGATGGCCAATGCTTATACATCTCCTCAATCCATCTCCATCCATGTAATAAATGACACACATGTTCTTAATTTCTCTAGAAGTATTTGTCATTGCACAAAAGTGAGTCCTGTTGTTCAATGTGAAGTTACAACAAGCTTTTAATATTTGTTGAATTTGTCTGTATAGATTTGAGAAAGTGTGTGCAACATGGGGTTTAAGTTGTGACTTGTATTGTTGTTGTTTGTTCTTGGCAGGTTTAACAAAAAATCTGATTTATTTATTTATTTTCCACTCCATTAAACCTGGAAAAGGTCAAACACAACGAGAAAGCAAACATGTCAAGAGTTGCATAAAAAAGAATGCCACACATTTTGACAGGCTTCAGCTAAAGACCTGCTTTTTAACCCTTGTGCATCCTTGTGGACATTTTTGTCCTTTTCAGTTTTGTTTTCTTGATCACTTTGCCTGTGTTAAAGCTAACTGCAAAAAAACTTGGCTCAGGTGTGTATTTTTATTGGAATTTTACTATTTCAGCGTCATTTTCTTGAAAAAATATTTTTTGCATTAGGTACAAAAAATACTCCCTCTCAGCACCTTTTGGACAAAAATGTCCCCATTGAAACCCATTAAAACTGCCATTTTTAATCCCCGGTTCAGTTAACTATAAAATTATGCAATCTTTGTTAAGAGGCTTTCATTCTGATGGCAAGGCTTCAAAATTTTATTTTTTACTATTTTTTATCAGATGGTGTCATTTTTTTAAGTTTGGCCTATAAAACAAATATCGCTTTATTCCTGTTTTCTGGTTCAGGCATACTATAGAGCCAACTGGATAAATTATGCAACAATATTTGTGTGGGTGTGTTGGTATGGATGTCAGAGTGTGGTTAGTATGTGTGTTATAAAAAAATATGTGTGTGTGTGCGCATGTGTGTGTTTGTAATACTAAGAGAGAAAAACTGCAAAAAATAATCCAATCAGTCTAAACTCCAGTGGGGTTTTGCTGGGACCCAATGGGGAAAATATGTTACTACGCCCAAACAAACTGTTACAGAAAGCTCATTTTTTGAGATATCATCCTCAAATTTGGAACACAACCTATTTAGATTTATGACTTTGATTTTATTGCAGTTTTGAGTTCAACCTTATTTATAAAATATATATTTTATATAAAATATTTTTTATAAATAATTTTCATAAACTTATACCTATATAACTTTTTTTTGGATTTATTATTATTTTTTTCACTTCAGCAATAATCTGCAAAGGGTCTTCTTTAAAACGATACCAAACTTAAGTCTGTGCTCCAAAGCATCATATTTTATGACAGTTTTTTGACATGGACATTTTTGTCCTCTTTTTACCTATGTGTAACTTTTTAAAATTGATGCACAAGGGTTAACTGCTGAGCCCTAAAGTAAGACCCTCAGCATGCAATGCTGTAATTCAGCCGAAATCATCCAACAAAATTTGATATTTGTTTGATTTGTTTGTTTGATATTTGTTGTTATTGTATTCTGTTAGCATTCATTCTGTGAAATATGTATTTATTTTTAGGCTATTGAATAAAATCATCTTCTTTTAGTGACTATACATAGAATTGGATATGAATATGTTATTATGAATTTGATATAGGGGGAGGGGGTTCTGAATGTAACGATAGGCCTCACATTGTTTCAATTACGTAGAACTGAAGGCAAATTAATTATGTAGTCATAAATTTAGGTCAAATTCTTGTTGTGAGATTTAATGAGGGATCATACTGACTAGATCAGTATAGATCATAGAGCAGAGAGTTTGCTAAATATTCATTTGTTTTGCCCTCCTGAGGCACGGATCACATTGCAATATAAACTCAAAAGAGGGATAAATATTTATTTAATTTTCTTCACTTATGAATGACTCTTTCCAACTGCACTGATTCATCTCCCAGTTTGATCTTGATGATAAAAAGTTGAACACAATTCTTCACACAGTGACAAACAGCTGACTGTAATCACTCAGATATATCGCTCAAAGCACAAACATCTCTTCTGACAGAAAGTGTCATAATTAATGTTTTGTTTCCAGCGAGGCATTTGAACATTTAATCAGAGCAAGAATAGGAGAAAGGTCATTGGATGCCTTTTTTTAAGCAGTGGAGATGTTTTTACTTCATGAAATGACAGATGCTCAGGTTTAAAATGTATTAAAAACACATTTAAACAGTGTTGCAGCAATGTTTTATGTTGTTAGCACATTCCTACATACATAAAATAAATATATCCATTTATTTATTAACCCTTAAGGGTCTGAGGTGTTCTGACATGCTCTGACATTTGTGCTTTTTCATGGCTAAAGTATTATTACACTGTATTCAGCACAAACACTGCTACAATAATATGTCAGCAGCATGTATGTAAAATGTTATAGTTTTGAGATAATGACATTTATGCGTGGTTTGTGAAAACAAAATGTCACTGAAATAAGGTCATAAAACCCATACTGATTATTTCTTCACAGGACTTTTGAAAATTGTATCACACAGCCTAGAGTATTTGCTCCAAAACTATGTGAATATCTTCCTGACTACTCATTCATGTAAGATAATAAAGTCGTGTTTAATACACGTTGGACAAGTTATGATTTCTTGGTTAATGTCAAGTTGTCATAACAAAGACATTTCTGTTTTTGTTAATGTCAAATTGTCATAATCAAGACATTTTTTGTCTTTGTTAATGTCAAGTTGTCATAACAAAGACATTTTAAACACTGTCAACTTTGCATTAAAAGTCCTAATTTACCGAATGACACTTAATGACAATCGTCATAAACATTCCCAAAGACTCCTTCATGTTCATGACAGTCTTATGCACTCCCCTTCAAATAAAGTGTTTCCAGACATTTTTTAATTTGTCTTCAAAAAATAAATAAATAAATAAAAAACCTTGATTTATATTTTTAAAAATTTTAAATTTTAAGGTTAAAGAAGTCATGTCTGGTATTCACTCAAGATTTCAAAATTGTTTCTTGTTCAAATGAACTTGTGTGATTTTAAGAATGTTATAATGCAACATGACCTAACTGCGACCACAATGAAACTTAAAAATATAATAATCATTTTAAAAAAAAAAATGTTGTAAAAAAAATTTGTGCCTGCTAGGATAGTGTGTAACACTGAGTAAATGTATGATAAAACAACACCCGAGGCTTGGCAGTATTAATGATATGCAGCGCGCTTGTTATTAAAGTTCCAAAACAGTGCCAGGAGTAACACAGATGGAGTCAATTAAACAACGAACACGCTCATCCACGTACACGTTTCATCTTTGGTCTTTTATCTCCTGTATGTTATTCCATGGCCGTAATTAGCTGTACGCTTCTACTCGCAATATTATGTCTACTGATAATACCAGTTATCTCCGTGTGTGATTTCATATAATTTACCATTTACCATTGAATCAATTTTTGTCGTGTCCTTGGGTATTGCGTGTAATGATAAAGATGGTGCGAATTACTGCTTCACACTAATTTACTCTTCTCGCCTCTGGTGTTTTGCAGGGAGCTGATGCCGTCTACTCTGGAGGGACAGATCACAATGGAGAAGACGCCCAGCTATTTTGTGACAAACAGCGCGCCGAAGCGGATCCACTCGATGGCGAGGGACATTAAACTAATCATAGTGGTCCGCAATCCGGTGACCAGAGCCATTTCGGACTATACTCAGACGCTCTCCAAAAGGCCGGAGATCCCCACCTTCGAAGTGCTGGCGTTCAAGAACCGAACGCTGGGCCTGATCGACGCATCTTGGAGCGCGCTGCGAATAGGGATCTACGCACTTCACCTGGAGAGCTGGATGCAGTATTTCCCCCTCTCGCAGATGCACTTTGTCAGTGGAGAGCGGCTCATCGTTGATCCGGCCGGCGAGATGGCGAAGGTGCAGGATTTCCTGGGACTCAAGCGAATTGTCACCGACAAACATTTCTATTTTAATAAGACCAAGGGATTCCCGTGCTTGAAGAAGCCAGAGGACAGCAGTACCCCTCGGTGCCTCGGCAAGTCCAAGGGCAGAACTCACCCCAAAATAGAGCCCGAAGTCATTCGCAGACTGCACAAATTCTACAAGCCCTTTAACATGATGTTCTACCAAATGACAGGGCAAAACTTTCAGTGGGAACTGGAGGAGGATGGCAATTCGCCTGGCTTTCGGGACTAAACCCCATGCTGCTCTCCGCACCACCAGCCTTCTCATAGCCGAACCCTCCCCGTCCCTCATCGTTGCCGTCTCTGAGAAAGTGTGTGTACCCATAGCAAGAGTGCTAATCTGCTCTGTCAACCCACAATACCACTGGTGTTTCTGATGGCAAATGTTATTGTAGATATTATCCCTAACATAAATATATTTATATTTGTCAAGAGAAGAGGATTTTATTCATTTTTCTTCAAAGTTGCTCTACGAATCATGTGTTCTATGATGACGATGCATGCGATGAGTTAAGTGTCCTTACCCAGCATCACCCTGAGGGTTTTATTTTTTTAATCCCTCTCTCTTTCTCTCTCTCTCGCACACCAGCAGTGAGTGCAGTACAATTGACTCTGATAACCGAGGATCTTTGTGGATTCCGAAAACTAAAAAAATACAATCAAATGCAGATCTTATGAATACAGCAATCCTCTCGAATGAGAATGTTTCAGCTGGTTCTGCCCAATGTTATGCATACCATTTATTTTTTGGCTACTAATAATTCAGCTTGGTCCAAAAGCGTATGCATATTATTTTCAATTACATCATTTATTTACATTTTTACATCGGAATGACAATTTTACTGAATATGTTTTACATTTTCAAATCTTAAAACTGTCCGTTTACATTTTTTTTTCATTTTTTTTTTTATTAGATATCACGCTTTTGGACCACTCTGTTTATTTAATAAATTAGCTACACGCAGTATTCCCTCAATTTGATTAATTGCTCACTGACTCACATTCAAAAGTTTAGGATCGGGAAGATTTTGCGTTGTTTTTTGGGAAGAAGTGCATTATTCTCAGCAAGGCTGCATTTCTTTGATAGAAAAATACTACGCTATCTCACGACCAATTCGTACGAATTCGACGAATGATTAAAAAGTGTCTAATTCGCACTAATTCATACGACCTCACTCGTACGAATTTGTACGATTCGTCTAAACCCACGTGATGCGTAGGTTTAGGGGCGGGGTAAGGGGTAGGTCATTCGAATGAATTCATACGAATTGGCCAATTCGTAAAATACGTACGATTTAGCAAAATCGTACAAATTCGTATGAGTGAGGTCGAATGAATTGTTACGAATTAGCCACTTTTTAATCATTCGCCGAATTCGTACGATTTGGTCGTGAGATCAGGTTGAAAAATACAGTAAAAACAGTATATTTTAAACACCATTTTATGTAATATTATTGTAAAATTTCAGCATCAATACTCCAGTCTTCATGTGATCAGAAATCATTCTAATATGCTGATTTGCTGCTCAAGAAACATATTATTATCAATGTTGAAAGCGGTTGTGCTGCTTCATATTTTTTGTGAAAACGATGAACAGCATTTATTCAAAATACAAATATTTGTAATGTTTAAAATCTCTACTGTTATATTTGATCAATTTAATGTGTCCTTGCTGAACACAAATAGTAATTTCTATCTTTTGAACGGGACAGTGTCCATGGTATAAAAAATAGAAATTGACCATGCTAATGTAGTATTCTTACTTTGGTCTATTAAAATGGTAATCATTCAGTACCATGGTAAACATTATCAAGGTTATATACAGTATGCATAACATTACTATACCAGAACTGCAGAAGTATTTTCATTGTATGAGTGTGGATTCAATGGATGCCAGGTCACAGTGATTTAGCAAAGAGTTCCTGAATCTAGTATTTTTTTTATAATTTATGACACTGTGGAACATTGTGTGTGTCATTAATCACAACTTCATGCCATCTCTCATGTGAGATGATCACAGCCACTAAAACTGTCATTATCACACTCACTGCTTATTTCAGAAAAATCTAGTGTCGCACATATGCCACATTTTTTTTTTTTTTTTTTTTTTTTGTTTACGCAGCCGCTGGCATAGTGAAACAGCAACATGATAATGAGTGTAGCACCAATGCTTGCGGAGGGAGCAGCAGGGAGTTACCAAACATCTGCTATAACAAAGCCCTGTCATTATAGACAAATGGGACATTAAAACATATTCCTGTGAAAATCATCAAGGAAGTAAGATTTTTAAATGTGCAACTTACCTGATGGATACATTTCAGGTTCATGTTTTAAAAAAATAACTCTGTATGGAAGTGATTTCTTTCTGGGATCGCTGCATTTATCTTGATTCCGTTTTTTCCAAAAAGCCATGTTTTTCCTACGCTATCTCACGACCAATTCGTACGAATTCAACGAATGATTAAAAAGTGTCTAATTCTTACTAATTCGTACGATTTGTCTAAACGCACGTGATGGGTAGGTTTAGGGGCGGGGTAGGTCGTTCGTACGAATTCATACGAATTGGCCAATTCGTAAAATATGTACCATTTAGCAAAATCGTACTAATTCGTACGAGTGAGGTCGTATGAATTGTTACGAATTAGCCACTTTTTAATCATTCGTCAAATTCGTACGATTTGGTCGTGAGATCGGGTTGGTTTTTCTCACAAATGTACTGACAATATAGTGGATTTTGATATATTTATTGAGCACTTGATTGGGGGTAGGGTTGTGTATCGTTTGAATTTGAACGATTCTGATTCCGATTCCTTGTTTCGATTCCGGTTCCCAAAGATTCTCGATTCCGATTCTTTTAAAAAAGTTTAGCTAACCTTGCTAACCAACGGTCTTTCTGAAGGAAATACTCCTTTCTAAAGGGAAATACTCTGCATTTTGCTGAGATTTTGATATTTTTAGAAAATTGAAGCCACACTTAAGCTACTCATGTTCAACTCGCGCGGTTATCCCAAAACTTCCGGTAGACGCTTCTTCATTGGTGTTGTTCAGCGGTTTCTTCTTCTGGTCGGCGGAGTGTGAATATCGAAACTAGGAATCGAAATTTTAACTTTTGAACGATTGCGGGAAAAACGAAAAGTTAGTCCCGGTTCCAATCGATACTCGATTCTCGATACCCAACCCTAATTGGGGGAGACAAGTGTAAATCCGGCAATGTGTAAATCTTAATCATTCATACTGTAACTCAAAGCTATGTTGCTCAATTGCCCTCATCTCAGATGGTGTTGTCATACATTTAAATATTATGCAAAGCACTGTCGCATGACCTGTTCATGTCGAAGACTACTCTTTAATTTCACTGGATACTTTTTTTATTTAGCAATTTAACCATGCGTTATGCTAAATACTTATTAAACCACACGTTTCCAAGAGTGTTACTTGAATAGCAAGCAGTGATTAAATGAAACAGCCATTTGGATAATTTTAAGAAAAAACATTAATTACATTTGTGCTGTGACATTTAAAGTAAACCCTCAGGATACTAAAAAAAACTGAGATAAGTCAGTCTCATTGGCCTCACATTTAGAAATTTATTGATTACAAACATTCAGGCTATAATGAACTTAATTCACTTTGCAAGCATACTTATTCCAGCAGCAGAATTTATTTGAACAAAAAACGTAGAAATGCGGTTTACGTGAATCTGGCTTGTCCGATAAGACAAATAACAGGGTGTCGCTCTCCATTCAACATTGCTTTCGAATTCCCTCTCCATCCAATCTTTTGGCCATGTCTCTGAACTATTTAACAACTTCGACAATCAATGCAGCCAATAAATCAATAAACACAGTCTTAATACACTTCCCTCAGTGTATCGGCCCCTCCCTCTGCACACCTCTCTGGCTTGTTGTGTTCTCAGTGCTCAGGGTTTTTTTTTTTTTTGCCCGGAGGAATGGCAGACCTGAGAGATAGTTACACAGAGCAATTGGTTCAATCAGAGTAAGCGCTGTGCTGCCCTTTTATATCCCCCTGACTGAACACTGAAGCCTGAACCACACTATCCCAGGTCACCCTTTCTGCTTTGAGCCTCAGCCGTGTATCTATCCCCCTGGTGCTCTGCTGAAAAGTGCTCTGATTCCAACTTTCTCTCTTCCAAACACACCTCCATTCAACGACGGATCTGTGGATTAAGACAGGTGGGACCCGACTGGCTGCTTTTTCTTTATCTTTCCTTCTTTTTTACGCTTTGTGAGAGCCATGCTAACTTTAAATGATGGTTTCCCAAACACTATGTCCTAACCAGGCACGATGCGGTAACGGGGATTCGCTCGCTTTATCACAACAAGTGACATTTTGAGTCAGGAATTAGTCCTAAAACCTGAAAACGAGGTTTGGCCTTTTGGTTCCATCATTCTAAAGTCAATGGAATTATTGTGTTTTTCTTTGTCTGAAATAAATCTGTTTAACACGAGCTCAAGATATTTTCACATTTTATTCTGTGAATATAAATAATAAATTAGTAAAAGGTGGTAAGTGTCTAAATGGGTCTACAGAGGTGCATTTAACATCATCACGCCAGAGAGATAAAATCATCTACTCAGAGGTCCGTTTTTACAGCTTCTTGCAAGCTATTATAACTCAAGCTTTCCAACTTGTGGATTATAAAGAAAAACTGGAAACGTAGCCGTGCTAATCTTGACGTTGTGCGACCGTGGTTTTGTTCGGGTCTAGCTTTTTAGTTCTGGTGTATTTAGATTTCAAAATTCATAAAAGTTGTGTTCATTTGTGAAGATTATCACGATGAACAAACCACACAGAGATTCCGGAAAATACACGGATAATGTGACCCGGCATTTGTCCCGGGATTGTTTGATTTCGGATCATTCACACTGCCAGTGATTTGCCGGGATCTGTGAGCGCGTTCACACACAACCCGGAAAGACACATGATGTCACGACGTGACGTTTAACGTACGCGTCGAAAACATGTACACGCGCATACCGTTCCACAAAGCTGGTGAATGATCTCGGATAGTGAGGAGCTCCTGGTCTCTGCTTCGTTCCAGTTTGCAAACATTTGTTCGTCTTTTCTTTGTTGATGACGAACACAAACTTTCTTCTAAGAGCAACAGAGTCGTGCAATGGGACGAGCGTCATCATTATGACACGCCCCTTATGACATTTGTCCTGGCTTTCGTTCACACAGCGCACGTTCCAAGACTGATCCCGGCAATGTTACTAGGTCCCGAATCCGGGATGGATGCCGTATCAATCCTGCAATCAAAAAAATGCTGAGTTGTTTTAACACAATTTTGGGTCAAATATGGACAAACTCAAACATTGGGTTAAAAATGTAATTTTAAAGCTACACTGTGTGATTTTTACACTCATCTAGCGGTGAAAAGGTATATGATCATCCAGTGAATATTAGTTTCTGTTCCTCTCAATTCCGATTTCGTTTTAACTCCTACGGTGGCCAATGTAGTCCAAGATTAACGTGGCTTTCAGTTCGACTTCGTCCATGAGTGTTAACTCAAACGTAACGAAAGGCGAAGCTTGAATTAACGGGTATGTCCCTCTTTGGCTAATGTACTTTCAAGATGGAGGGGCAACATGGCGACCAACATTAGAACCCCTTACCCGTATGTATTTTCAATGGCATATTATACACTCACGAGAATACTTTATTACTTGAACGAAGTAAATATATAGTAATGAGCACACATGTTTTTGAAAGAACTAAGTGTTTTTAGCTAAGAATAAACTAAAAGAGTCACACAGTGTAGCTTTAAAAATGTAAAACAATGGCTGGGTTTGTCCATATTTGACCCAAAATTGGGTTAAAAAAAACCCAGCATTTTTTAGAGTATGGGTCATGTTTGTGTTCACACAGAAGGCGTTTTGGCAATTTCCCGGGATCAACGCGCTCTGTGAAAGGGGCTCATGTAAAGAATCAAAATCGTTTTTTCTTCTGCAACAGTCCTGCAAAATCCTATTGACTTTTTTTGAGGGAACCAAAGTGGTGTGAACTTCCGAGATGGCCGACAAAAATATGTCATCCCTGCAGCATCAAATAATGCATCACAATGCATATCAGTTTATATACTGGTTAGGATATGGTATAAACCATAGTTTCATGAGGAGAATTATTCACCAGAAGGAGACTACAATCAACACACTGTGAAGAAAAAAAAATGAAGAGATGAGTATTTGATGTGAACATACTCAAGGCTTGAATAAGCTGCAGCAGTGAATAGATTCTTGCAGATATTTTGGAATGTACAGCTTCATGAATATTCTATGTATTTGCACACTGATTAAGAAAACATTGATCAAGAAAGAAAAAAAAAATCTGCTATGATGTAAATATCAGAAGTGTATAATGTACATATGCAGCTACGATTCTTTTTAAAACGGAAAATAAAAGTGAAACGAGAGCCACCAGGTCTCGGCCTCCTGTG
This sequence comes from Cyprinella venusta, assembly GCA_038021265.1. Lineage (NCBI taxonomy): Eukaryota > Metazoa > Chordata > Actinopteri > Cypriniformes > Leuciscidae > Cyprinella > Cyprinella venusta. The sequence continues at coordinate 24,650,015 of CM075863.1, forward strand.
TGTGTGTGTGTGAGAGCCGCTGTAATGTGATGTACTGGCAATGCTTTTGCTGACTGTGTGAGCAAAAAGATAGAAACAAGAGCTTTGAAGACTCAGAGGGTGCAGTGAGAAAAGAAACCCGAACCTTTGAGAGTCCAGAGGAAAAAAAAGTGAGACTTGAAAGGAATTAAATTTCGATTACGTTACAGTCTTTCGTTTCTGTGCTCCGACAAGAGATGTTTCTTCAGTGCTTCAGTAAGATTTTAAAAGAGCGATAATACAAATCCTACCCGCTTTTGGCACTGTTATTCTAGAGCTAAACCTGAGGTTTTACATTTAAATCAGTTTTTGATATTGCCAAATATCATACAGCAGGGAGTCCAATATCCACTGTGTGAAAGCACTTGCAGGTAAACTTCTCATAGCATGAATCATTGAGCATACATGTGTACATTTTTCTCTCTCTCTCTCTCTCTCTCTCTCTCTCTCTCTCTCTCTCTCTCTCTCTCTCTCTCTCTCTCTCTCTCTCTCTCTCTCTCTCACTCATTGACAAAAAGCTATGGTGTTATGGGTGGTTGCTTACTGACGAATGTCAAAAGAGCACAACCCCAAGTCCTGCAGTATACAGTACTGTATGGTTTGGATTAGGATTGTTTCGCGTATTATAAAGTGAACATATTATGCCCTTTTTCAAAATCGTTCTTGATTTTGTGTTTAGGGTCTACTAGAGTCTAGAAAAAAACAAACGGGAAAAAAAAACATTATTTTTCACATGTTTAACATTTTTGCAGCTCCTCTCTTCCCAGTCTGTCAGTAACGGTCTTGTTAGTTCCTTTGAAGGTCAATGTGCTCTGATTGGTCAGCTGGATCAGTGTGTTGTGATTGGTCAACCACTTCTTGAATGTTTTGGTAATGTCATGACCCTTAACATAACCATGAATTTCAACACACTAACACAACTCGTAACGCAACTCACTAACTTGAATGCATTGGACTGGAATTATTTAAATGAGGAATACTGTGACGTGAAAGTGATGTCACGTCATCTTTATTTATATAGAAATTTTAAAATACAGATTGTATCAAAGCAGCTTCACAGTGATAGATAGAACACAGATCAATAATATTGTTGAATATTAAATGTCCCCAACTAAGCAAGCCAAAAGCCAAGGCAACAGTGGCAAGGAACCAAAACTTCATCAGGTGACAGAATGGAGAAAAAAAAAAACGTTTGGAGAACCCAGGCTCAGTCGGGGGCCAGTTCTCCTCTGGCCAACGAAGGAACAGTGTGATTCGGGTAGGATTACAAGTCAAATTGGATCGAAACATTAAGAGAATTTGTCCATTTCCATCTGTTTGGAAGTCGAAGTAATCACGCCAGTATGGAGACAAGTTGTTAAGGATCAGTGCCGATGGCTGTCGTGTCGATGAGGCCGGCATTTAAATGATAATTTTAAGATAAAAAGTGTAAAAGTGTATAAGTTAGCTTGCTTTTTGCTGGACGGCTAAGGAAATTATTGCATTGATCGCTCTCTAAAACTCACTGGTATAGTGTAATTCACATACAACTCAGAGACAATCATGCACTCCATCTAACACCAATTTGGTATCAGTACTACAAACATGAAGAACAGAGATGTTAAAGCGACTATTAATGCACCTTCAATAACAAAAATTATTTAACAGTAAATTGCTTTTACTTCAATAAGCAAGATATCTTTCTAAAAAGTCTCTAAGGAAAAAAGAATAAAAAAAAAATCAAAAAGGAAACTCTACAGTCCTAATTTGAACTGTTTCTTCTGCTCAACCCCTCAGGTATGCAGGGCCAGTTTTCAGAGAAATACCTCTTTGATACACCCTACCAGAGATCTGTTGCATGAAAGACATGCAAAGCTGTCCTCGAATTGCCTGTCCCAATGGGGGGTTTATGGCGTGTGGTTTTGAGACGGACTGATCTCTGCTAGACTACAGGCGGAGTCATTCACTCCTATCAGAACCACTGCAGTTGGCCTGTTATCACAAGTTGAAAAAACAACTACATTGTTTCGTGTTGCACCGGCAAAGCAAAGACAATCAATCTGTGTAGTTTCGGGTTGGTGGCATTGATACTCGCAGTGTAATAAATTGAAGTGAAAACTTAGATTCACTGCTTGTGCTGTGATGTGCTTTGACAAAACAGAACTTTAAAAAGAAATATCCAAATATACTGCAAATGAAGAATAAATTTTGATTTTTTTTTTCTTTTTTTTTTGTGCAATGTATGGCTGAGAAAAGACAACAGGTTGCAGTTACAGCACAGTTTAAAGGTTTTTTGCTGGGCTACAATGCCTCGAATTCCCCCTCAGGCCATCTAGACAGGGATGTTTAAAAATGCATCATCTCACTAATCAATACCTCCAAAATGATCTTGGCTGTGGAGGTGTCTAGTTTCTCTATCCATCATTATTGGTAATAGTCTCATTAATAGAGTGTTGATTCATTTTCTGCCGAGTGGATATTAACCTTTTGCCAGTAAACATTCATTATGTTTGTGAGAGGTGCGTTCTGTTAGAGCGTAACACTAGAATACCAAATGGCACTTGGGAGGATTTCACACCACAGCCCCGAGAAACTTTCCGACGCAGAGCTTCTCTTGTTAAAGACCTTCATTTTGCAGCACAATGCAGCAATACAGCGGAAATTGATTCAGTTGCTTTTGCCCCTGGAACATTTTGTATCAACTTATTTAAAAGTGCATATTCTGCAGAAAAGTGCAATTAAATTAGACAAATTAAGCTATAGGAATTTGCTGTGGCTTGAAGCACACGAGGCCCAGACAAATTGAAACAAGACGCTCATGCAAGAAACACAGTTTCAAAGCTAGTTTTATGTCCTGATCTTGTCATTCTCGTCATATGTCTTCTTTTTATATCAATAACATAAAAAAAAACACAGAAAACACAATGAACAATATTTACTTTGTGGGGTTGATTATAAAATACACAACCTTTACCAATTTTTTTTTTTTAGAAAATGTATGTTTAATGTCAATATTATCCTTTACAAAATTACATTTTACTATAACGTTGCTATAATAATTCACATGTCACAGTCTTCCGTCTGCACCAGTCTATCTTGTCTTCAGCACTACACTTCCCAGGATCCTCTTGTCACCCTATCCCGTGTTCACTCCCTCATCAGCCACCTGTTCCTCGTCTTGATCATCTGTTTCACCTGTTTTCACCCCATTATGTTTGATTCTTCTGTGTATTTAGTTCCCTCAGTTTTATTCAGTCATTGTCGGTCGATGTATGATGTTAGCCTGTGTGGCGCCCGTACTCCCCATAGGAAAAATGTGTTGTTCATCTGTTGTTCAATCTCATCTCTTGAGATCAGTTTGAGCTTCTCATATTCATATCATTCTGTGATCATTTGTTTCTGAGTTACTTCTCCTAAGGGTCGCTTAGGAGCAAGACATGAGCAATACTTGAGAATATATTGAGAACATATCGAGACTAATTTGAGAGCTTGCACTCTATTTTTTCTTTTTGCTGAAAGAGACAACTGTAAGAGAATCTGAGAACTCAAATAGTGAGCAGGACGAGACGTATTTCTCACTGAGATATAACTGAGATCAAACTGAGACATATTTGATAGCGGCACAGTATGTCTCGTTTTTCTCTTAGTTGAGATCTGGAAAAGAGACAGCTGTGAGAGAATTTAGAGAACTTGCACTGTGCTCAATGTGAGACTTAATTCTCAGGAGAGACATTTGAGAAGAATGAGAAAACCACTTTGGTCTCAATTAGTGCTCATTTATATCTAGGAGATGTAAATGTGACATAAAGGAGATCTCATCTTCAATTTTGCTTTGCTATGGGTCCTGTCTTCCAGTCTGTGTTTTATATATTAAAAGTGATCTTTACCGATATTCCGGACTCCTCGTTCCTCTGCCTGAACCACACCCGTGACAGCACAAGCCTGAATTCTGCTTGTGTGAACATTTAAATTTCTTCTTCAAACTGTAATTGCGTATCCATATGGAAAAATATTACTCCTAAAACATAATACTTTTATTTCAAGCATTAACATAGTTCTCACATGTTGATTTCAGTACAACAATGCATATTCAGATCAAGGCTGCTCAACAGCACAATGCTTTATTGTACTTTATTCGCGTGGCATTGGAGTTTGTTTTGCTCCGGTCCTGATCATTTTAATCTTTTTTTGGATTGCTAATTTGCCCTCAAAACATTTTCTCTAGGCTTTAATGGGTCCAAATTTGCATTAGGGTTGCTTACACACCCATAACAAGTAAAGTTTTTTTTTCCTACTGTTTTCCTGTAGTTTTTCTCTAAATATGAAACAGAACTCTTTTTATTAGTGCTGTTGAACATGAAATCACATCAAATCAACGAGAATTGTTGACCATTGTCCACCATGGTTTTCAGTCGTGCTCATTTTTCCTTTCATTTTAAATATAGAAACGAGATTAATTTGAGTGCGTATGCCCATAAACACTTGAGACAAGACAGTGCTTTATGAGAAGTGGTTGCATTATACCCTTTCATTGCTTTGCCTGATGGACAAAGCTTTTTACACATTTCAACAAGTGCACAAAGTGAAATCTTTATGTGTAATATTAAGCATAGTCATTATCCCTTGTGCATTAGAAGCATCTGCTATAATGCAGCATTTCTCAAGTCAGTCAGTCTGTGCTCTAAAGGAAACTTAACAAGCGTGGATAATGCCTTTTCAATGATTTTAGAAGCCTCAATTATTAAATAGCATACATCTCTGTTGTTCTATGTGTAGCTTGAAATAAAGACTTATATCGGAAATGTTAAACTTCCACTTTAAATTGCCCGAAGTATTACTTTAATATTTAACCAGTTGCTTTTACTGCTTTTATGTTTACAGTCTTTGTGCTATGTCCTTAAAGTTTTTCCCAGGACTCCAAAAATCCCACATTAAATATTCATTTGTTTGTTTTATTTATAGCATTTTTAATTCTGCATTTAATTTAGCTGTGGATTACTATGGTTATAGCAGTATAAATAAATACGTTTTGTATGTTGTGTTGTGTAAAATTATTTTGTTATGTTTTCTGTTATTTAAAGTTCTGTTCTGAAAGTTATCGTTATGTTATGTAAAGTTGTTTCCTCACGTTTTTTTTGCTATGTCATGTCAAGTTATGTTCTGTAAAGGTGTTGAAAAGTCATGTTATGTAATGCTATGTTATATGTTATGTTATGCTATGCTATTCTATGCTATGTTGTCAGCAGTCATATATCACCCTGTAGCCCAAGACTTGTTGCCCACTGAAGCTAAGCAGGGTTGAGTCAGGTTAGATGGGAGACCTCCTGAGAAAACCAGGTTGCTGTTGGAAGAGGTGTTAGTGAGGCCAGTAGGGGGCGCTCACCCTGTGGTCTGTGTGGGTCCTAACGTCCTAGTATGATGGGACACTATAGCTGTGTCCCAATGTGAAGACTGCATCTTTTGAAGGATGCAGTCTATTCGTCCTTCGAAGGACGCACCATGTACTCTTCGTGGGATTTACTAATTGTGCAACCAGGTTTTCCCGATTACCGCTCCTGGTGGCTAGTTAATCGTACCTTGATGTAATTTTGTAGGCGATTTTGTGGGTATTCTTTTTATTGTGTACAGAAATGGATCATGGTGAATATATTTACACAGGTTGTCAATCTTATTTGAATATTTGAAACCAGTTGGATATAAAAAGTCCAGTGCAAATGTCGTTACTCCCACTCGTCGTCGGCAGCTGTCAGTCACAGTTGCTAGGTGACAAGAACAGTCCTCCACAGGCTAGATTGGTCAGAGCGCTTCAGGTGCGCACTTTGATATGGGACGCCAACACTATCTCACGCCCAATTCGCACGAATACGACAAATGAGTAAAAAATTTTAAATCGTACTAATCCGTACGACCTCGCTCGTACGAATTCGTACGATTTGTCTAAACCCACGTGATGGGTAGGTTTAGGGGCGGGGTAAGGGGTAGGTCATTCGTACAAATTCATACGAATTGGCCAATTCGTAAAATATGTACGATTTAGCAAAATCGTACTAATTCGTAAGAGTGAGGTCGTATGAATTATTACGAATTAGCCACTTTTTAATCATTCATCGAATTCGTACGACTTGGTCGTGAGATCGGGTTGGGGACGCAGTTAGTTAGCAACAATTTGTTAATATTGTGACAATGCACCAACATTTTGTTAATTTTCAAAATAACAAGTGGGAGAATGTAAGGAACTTCATACTGCGTTTGTATTCATGTACAAATGTGAAGTAGCCTACTTTTTCCCTCACAGGACAGCAACATATGCATTTGACATTAAACTACACAAAAGTATAATAGTTTCAATGTATCAACCTTGCAAACACTCATGCCTCATTTACACGAAGGGAAAACGGAGATATTTCCCTGCGGATTGGTCTCTCGTTTACACGAAAACCCTGTTTTTTATCACAGAAAACGATTATTTCTAAAAACTCCGGCCAAAGTGGAGATTTCTGAAAACGCCGTTTATGTGTTGTCGTGTGAACCGGGAGAAACGGCGTTTTAGGTTCTCTCTTGTCAATTCTGAGGATTCTGATTGGCTTGCATGGCTTTATCCTTCTCCCTACACTGCCGCCAATAGGTTTGGCATAGTTATGATGGCACTCAATGGCGTATTTATGCTAGTGTGTGATCGATGTTATTTTTGAAAACAGAGACGAGGTAAATATTCGTTTCGCTAAATACCCGGCTTTGTGTAAACGTCGCCTCAGAGACCCTTACAAAAATAAACAAATATCCAGAGCCATTAGTTCTATTTTATGTACATATTTAAAGTTGCATAAAATAATGAAAGAATGAATAATAAAGAAATAATTTGCAATGTAGGCTGTAATGCAGTTTTTGCGTTTCCACATGACAAATGAAGCATGCAATGGTGACGAATGAGTTACGATATATAATAAAATAAAACAAACAAAAAAATATAGTGGCTTTAACACTGGTTTCTCTGGCAATTTGAGTAAATGAAAACCCACCCACCACTGAAAAATTTCAAATGAACTAAACTAACCAACTCACAGTCCTTCATGTCGCAAACTGTGACGAAGCAGGGAAGAGCCAATGAACGTTTGATATCACTGCCGTAAAACATGACGTATCGCTTCTCCAGGGCGCAATATTTGAATTTGAATTCATCACCAGCGCCGGCAGCGCGGGGTTTGACATGTACGGTCGCTGCTAAGAATGGGGAAGGTCACGACTGGATAAGAGGCTGAATTAAGAGTTGTTTCTTGCATACAACTATGGATTCTAAAGATTTGGATTACATCAAACTAATAAAATTGATGTCTTTTGTGAATTTTGTTGAAAACGCTTTATGTGTCTCAAGGTAAATAAACTATTACAAAACGGTTAAACGAGTAACGTTAAAGAATGCATTTTTAAGATTGTGTAGTGTATTTGTGACGATCACCAGTTGGAGTGCCCCAGAGAATCACCAGAGGGCACTCCACATCAGAACTGATCACTTCACTCTAGAACTCCGTTTCCCATAATGCCTCATCCCTGGACTGATTGCGCCTCACACCTGCACGTCATTTACACACACACATAAAAGCCACCTTCACACACCACATCTCTGCAAAGTCTTATTTGCCCTGGTGATCATTTCTGAGCGTTTATTCCCTGTTTTCTGGTTTTCTGGTTTTGGACTTTGGACTGTTGATTATTCTTCGATTGATATCTGCCTGGCCTGAACTCGGACTGTTTCTGGATTGTGATTATTGCGGCCTTAAATGTGTGTGAGCTTGATCCCAGACTTCCTCACTCTTGTGTAGCCATTCTGTGACGGATGGAAGTTCTGTAGTTTCGCCGGACCTTGGAAAGAGGGGCGGGAGCTTCCACTGTAACAGTATTGTTTAACACCATGCAGGCGAAACGAGCAAAATGTTAATATTTATGAGTATTATATCGATAAATGCGACTGAAAACTTAATTAATAGGACAGTGGAATGACAGAGTCAAAACATAATGCTACGATATTAAAATGCATAAATTGTGATACGTACAAATGTGTACGTCGGTGGATTTGTTCATACGTAAATAAATGACGTTTTTGTGCTGTCAATACGTAAATATTTTACGTTTTAGTACTGTAAATACGTCTGTTTTATACGTTTCTGCGCATATAAAACGTAATTATATATACGTATGCTAGAACGACACTTTACGTACAATTACATACGTATTCTCATGAGATCACGTTGGCATTTGGCATCGCTTTTGAATCAGGGAAGCCTTCGTCGCGCTGCAATGACGCAAATGCGACCTTCAGTGCCGCCTTTGAATTGGGACGTCCTTCGTCACACCGCTGTGACAAAATCGGCCTTCAAATATGGCCAAGCGTCCTTGGATGCAGCCTTCACATTGGGACACAGCTTATACTGTCAAAGAGCACCGTCCTTCGGATGAGACGTTAAACCGAGGTTCTGACTCTCTGAGGTCATTAAAAATCCCAGGATGTCCTTCGGGAAAAGAGTAGGGGTGTAACCCCAGTATCCTGGCCAAATTTGCCCTTTGGCTTCTGTCCATCATGGCTTCGTAATCATCCCCATACACTGATTGGTCTCCTCGCCACCAATAAGCTGGTGTGTGGTGGACGTTCTGGCGCAATATGGCTGCCGTCGCATCATCCAGGTGGATGCTGCACATTGGTGGTGGTTGAAGACAATCCTCCTTCCATGTAAAGCGCTTTGAGTACCAAGAAAAGTGCTCTATAAATGTACAACACATTCTCACCCCAAGGCGTCACCTTTGACCATGCTTCAATATTTGACGTTTTAGGCGCCCTTTAGCGTCACTTACATGACGCAATCCCGCGGCGTCATCTAACTGACGCTAAAGGAAAGCGTCAGTTGAAGGACGTGGTTAGGTTTAGGTGTGGGGTGGGGGTAGGGTACACGCGATCCTAGGGCGTCATCTTACTGACGCTAAAGGGCGCCTAAAGCGTCAAACATTGAAGCATGGTCAAAATGCTCCCGAAGTGTCAGTTAGGTGACGCCTTGGGGGTGAGAATGGGCTGAAATGTAACAAATTATATTTTGTGTTGTTATGTTGTGTGATATTTGTTGTTCTTTAAAATTGTTTCATAGCTCTTTTTGTTTTAGATTTATAATGTAAAATACCAGCATAAATCCAATTTTGAAAGCATTTAAAATGAGCTAAATTAGAGAAAACCACACATCACTGATTCTGTTCACATATGTACAATTTGAGAAATGAACTCTCAGAAGAGTCTGGTACAAGAGAGTCCAGTCAAGTTTTCTTTATGCAAATATATTCCACCTCAGGAGCACAGACTTTCCCACCCTGATTAAATAGGCAAGAAATCCACAGCAGCCATGATTCCTCCAAACACGGCAGAGGTCTTTGCCAATGGGCTGTGCATCTCTGTTGTATCTTGCCCTAGCAACACATAAATGATGCAAGACAAAGAGACGCCAGATCTGATTGGTATGTGTGCCTGCACCCAAAGGAAGAATTTTAAGAAGTTGTTTAATAGAGATTTACATGCCCTAGTATTACACAGTCTCTGTTTTGTTTCAGTTCGTTTGAGATGTAAGATGAGTGGAAACTTTCATTCTTATGAATAAAATGCTTCTGAGGGGTTCTCAGTCTAGGTATAAATTATTTTCTCTTCATATTTTTTCCCTTTATTAGTATTAATATTTTATCCAGCAGATCATATCATGAATGTCCTTGAGTCTCTGAAGACATTTAATGAGGTGGTTTATTGATTTTGTCTGTGTGAAAGCATGAACACATACCCTATGTGTAATACCAAAAAGCTCATGGATCTATGCTAGAGTTTGGTTTGTTTATTGCAAGATATTTCGGTAACACGTTATAAGAACTACATGCTATTAATCATTAGTTAACCATGAGTAAACAGTTAATTTATCATTTATAAAGCATTAGAGATTAATAAGCATTTTATAAATACAGCTATAAATGCTTTTTTCTTGATTTATAAGCATATCTATAATGCGTTTAATAATTGTATTTTCATACTTGGTTAATGATCAATTAATTATTTCCAAATGAAGTATAACATTATTTACAAACCAGTAATTTAAGAGTTGTCAGTCATTCATAAGATTCATAAGACTTCACGTCAGTCCGAGCCAAAGACTGTTCATGTCATGTTCACCAACCCAGTGTCTCCGAACAAGATGGTTTCCGCCGACCCAGTGTCTCCAGACAAGATGGCTGCCGCCGACCCAGTGTCTCCAGTCAAGAGGTCACTGTCGCCCCGTCTGTCCCAGAGCCAGTGTATGTCCCAGAGCCTTTTCCTGACTGGCACTCTCCCCAAGAATTTTTTTAGGGGGGCCATAGGTCCTCGCCCTGGCCGCCCGATGGGTTGTCTCAGCCCTGGCCGCCTGAAGGCCAGCCATGGCAATGTCCTGGTACCGTTCCCCTGCACAGGCCTGGTCCCCCATCCATCCCCCAAGACTACTTCTGCATAACGTGTTATGTTGGCTGTCCTATTCCCAAGTCTTGTTACCGTGCCTATATATGTTTTAGTTTCTAGTTTATTTATTAAATTACAGCTGCATTTGAATCCTGCTTCCTCCTTGTTTCAATTGCAGCGTAACATTAGCAATCTAACAATATTCTCTACTTTACATTCAAACGGTAAGATCTTACTGTGCGACAGTAATGAAACTTTGTGGGATTATTTCCCAGCCAAGACTGAGTGTTATTAGTCTGATATATGTTGATGTAAACAACAAATAGGTCTCTGGGGTTATGAGGATTTGTCATAGTACAAATTATTTTGAAAGATAGAACACTGGAAACAAGCATAAATGCACTCACTGAACTGAGTAGAACCCAAAACTTTAGATACGCCCAACTTACTCCAATGAGTAACTTCTATTCCTAGCTAGCAACAGCACACTTAAACGTGCAAAAAAAAAAAACAAAAAAAAAAAAACTCTACTCTGTTTTCTTGATTTAACGAGTTAATTGTCTCAGAATTACGAGATCATTTTTCATGGAATAAAGTTTTTGCTCTGTTTTTCTGAATTAACGAGTTAATTATCTCAAATTTATGAGTAACTCATTAATTCATAAAACAGAGTGATTTTTTTTCAAGAAAATAATTAACTCATTAATTCAGAAAAACAGAGTATTTATTTTTTCCTCAACTGAATGCAATACGCTTCCGTACAATCCAATGCAAATCATGCTGGGAACTAAACAAAAGTCGATGCATTTAAAATTGTACCACCATTTCAAGGATTTTACTAAATTAGCACATTTTAATAAATTAGCAAAACAACAACAACAACAACAACAAAAAATTCTAAGCTGCCAAGACCATTGTGATCAATGAATTCAATCGAATCCAAATGCAAAAGCAAACTTAGGGAATAGTTGTCATGGGAGGTTATAAGTATTCATTTTGTTATTATTTTCCGACTTCAAATTTGCTGTTTTGTGAGCTACAGTACACTCTTGGTCCTTGAGCTATAAAATATAACACATTATCGCTGTTAGAGTTATAATCTCATGTTTTCTTTTAGTGTTTGAGGAAGTAATGTTTTTTTTCAAAGCAACACATTATTTTCTCAATTACTATAATATTTCGGATTCACACCAGCCTCAGGGTGGGAGTTTGCAGCTGCCGTCAGGATGTGTCTATGTCTGTTTGTTTTGAACAAACAGATGTCTCTCAAAAGGAATAAGAGATGCATTCACTTGGAAAAAAAGGGAGTCGAGCTAAAGAATTGTTGTCTGCTGTATTTCGAGAACCGCTATGTTATATTCATGAATTCAGAGAATTCCTACATCGTATATGGATGGTGTGGAAGAGTGCTTATCACTTAATTGCGTAGAAAACAGTCAGCGGAGGAAATCACTAGAGATTGTGGGTTTGACATGCAGAAACAGAAATCCTAAAATCCATTCGAATGTATTTGACTGAAAACAAGAGCAAGCCATCAAAATGTGTACTCAGATTCTGAAGTTTCAAAAAACCTTGAGCAAACCTTAGGGGTGCATAAAACTTTTATGACCATATAGTAACAGAAAAATAGCAATAATAAAACTCTCTCCCTGTGTCTCTTTCTCGGTTTGTGTGTGATGTTCCAGTAACATCATTAATCACCGGGCTGAGGTTGAGCAGAACACAGATTGTGTTCACTAAGGCGGTGTTCTCTCTCCAATTATAATGTAAATACATGGGTTGCGGTAATAAAGCCATTGATCAGATTTTAGAGGAAACAACACTAATTCTTACAGCAAGAACTTTAAGTATTGGTTCACTTTTAGATTTCCTTGCAAGTCCTCCAGAATGTTGAATGTGAAGTCCAGTGACAGTAATAGGAAACATTTCAATTGCAAAGAAATTCAACATATTTAAAATTTGGATTATAGTAGTATTTTTATTTTTTTTCCCAACTAACCATGTTCACTATTAAAATAATGCAGCCATTAAGTAGATCTAATTATTTGTCAATAGCTACCGTCAACTGGTTACCAACATTCTTCAAAATATCTTCTTTTGTGTTCAACAGAAGAAATAAACTCATACACATTTGGAACAACTTGAGGGTGAATTAATCCTGACAAAATCCTATCCCTTTAAACAACAAAATGCAAAGACCAAGCAAAAGAGTGAAATTTGCGCATTAAACAAAAGCTTGTGGCTTTTATTTTCACTTCAACAGTTTCAGTGGTAATTACAAAGCAAGACATATACAGTCCAATGCACTAGGTAAAATAATCATACACTTACAGTACATAAAACTGCACATTAACCAGTGACTGCAGTGAAATTGCAGTGTAGATATATTTGTACAGGTTCCTTTCAAAATAATGTCGCACCTGGACTGTTAAAAAGGACAACAACTGTGTAAAGTGTCTATTAAGAGCTGTACTCGGTGGTCCAAACATTGATTTTAGAGCACAGGTCCTGTGTATTGCCTGGAAATGTCAATTCACTCCTTACATTGCAAGGAACAAAATGTCATATAAAGCCAAACTTGCCTCCAATTATTCTGACAATATTGGATTTAGTCCTCAAATCTACAAAAGTGGCCATCAGTGTCGGATCTTGCCTGTTTGGTAGAAGTGAGAAAGCTTGCGTTAGGTGCAAAGTCTTGAAAGCCTGCAAAGACAAAATCAATAGGAATCGCCTGACATTGTTCATGACTTTAGTTATCTAAAGTTATCTAATGCTACATGAGTGTTAGTCAGACTGTGATGTTTGCTTAACAAAGCCTTATATTAAGGGGGGGGGGGGGGGGGGGGTTACTGATTTTTTTTCTTTGCATGATTGTGTTTATGGGGTGCAATATAACATGCATTTATTTATTTATTTATTTTTTAAAAAGGCTTATTTTTCATAAATTTTACCTTTATTGTAAGCTGCTTTCTCCTCATTTGAACGACCGGTTGACTTCCCGAGTCTATGAAACCACTCCCTCAGAAACAGGCAGTGGACTCAGATTGGTTAGTTCGGGCCGGTGTGTTGTGATTGGCTAAACTGTAGTGCACGTTGTCCGGATACTTCACGCCCATTACCTTTATGGGCGAAGTTGCATGTGTGTTCCTGTCAAATGTAAATAATGGTGTCGATACTACAATATCAGTATGAGCCAGAATCAGACCCAGAAAGTGGAGATGAAGAGAGTCAAACAGAACCTCACCACACACGGCTCTTACAAAACGTTTCTGAATTATGTTATGAGTGGTTATACACGTTTGTCTTACACAAAATAGCATTGAACTAACTGGCTACTATATACACAAACAGCGTTGGCACTGGTTTACGTTCTTGATCAAATCGAAAAATAACACCATAAAGTATATATATACATGAAAAATACATTTACAAAATTAATACATATACAAAATTCAGGTCCGAAATGTTTGTACGCGTTTGTCGTAGACAAGAAATAGCATAACTAGTAACGTTAGCCTAGTGGCTATAAAGCCAGCGCTGGCATTTGATAAAACCAAAACATTATGTCTGAAATTATACAAAAACATTTAAAATGATTAAGTCTTAGCCTACGTACAGGTTGTGGCCCAACAACGGCTGCCTCTGGTTTTAAAGTTGAAACTGCTTCATGTTTTAGTAACAGTTTCTTGTCGAATCCGGTGTCGAATTCGTGGAGATTCTGGAAGCTGTTTTTCTTAAAATGCACAGCACAGAGAGCTATGTCATTTCCTGGAACATAATCAAACATAAATTATATCCATTGTTGTCGAAGACCTGACAGCTGGTGAACGTAACACAGTTTCGACGAGCCAGAAATATGGCCATGCCCTTTTTTGCATTTTCCAGAGGGAGGGTTGATGTAAATGTATGGGTTAGTGACATCTAAAACCCATTGTAGTCCCATTCGAGTCGTTTCGTAGGCATTGACCTTCCTGATTTTTTAAAGACAATATCTCTGCTTACATTGAACTTTCAGCGCTGCAACTTTGCAGATACTGTTCATGCATCAACAGCAACATTACACACTATTTAAAATGAAAAAAGTGAAATCGCAATCAACCAGCCCTTTAAAATAATTTTGATGGATGGATGGATGGATGGATGGATGGATGGATGGATGGATGGAAACAAACTTGTTATAGGTGAATGAAGCTTGAGGGGCTTTTTTTTCAAGGGTTTTAAATTAAACCAGTTTGATACAGCCCAGTTTCCAGTCATTTCATTACAGAATAGACATCATGAGCTGTCAGATTAATAGGCCGAGATGCTGAAGAGATCCAGCCTTCACCTCACACACTCCTCCAAACGTATAAGACAGGTGAGGTCAAGGTTTGTTCATACCAACACTAAACTAGAGTAGGTGACTAGGAAGAGGAGATGTGTCTGTTCTGAGAGGCAGACCCAACCAAAAAGGCATCATTAAATTCCTTCTTACGGGTTTCTGTGCATTATTCATATTGGGCCGTTGAAATATAAATGGAGCTGTGTTGCTGGAGCTCTCAAAGACTGGAGCCCCATAAACTCTTCTGCAGTGAGTCCATCGTGTTTGGTCCGTTTTTTTTTTTTTTTTTTTTTTAATGCCCAGAGTACGAATCCACATGGAGGGCTGTGTTGGAAGTTCTTGTTTGTCATAAGTCATCAATTTTGAATAGAGACCAAAGACAACTGCAAGGAAAGCTTCATCAGCTAGTCACTCATTTAGTCACTCATTTGAAAATATAGATTATAAAAAAAGCTCTCTGTGTTGGAGCTGCATATGTCACATATGGGTGAAAGAGTCAAAACAGGAAGAATATTGAGCAGAGATGGCTGGATATGCTGACAGATGGAGACAGGCTTTCCCGTAGGAATGAAATGATTGAATCATGCACATATTAACTTTTCTCTTTACACTGGACTGAATAACTGAAAGGGTTTTCACTCCCATCAATTGTTATGTTAAATATAGTGAAGTATACAGTGTGTAGCTTTTTTTCTCATTTCTCATTCAGGCATGTACTACAAATTCTTTTTGACAAACACAGAACTGCAAACAAATTCATCAGTCACCTGCTTCCATTTTCAAATAATACATTTTCCCTTGCTATAACAAAAGTGTCTGAAATTAATCACAAATGTTAATCAACATAGCTATACCTTTTTTTCCATTCATATATTTTTTATATATAAATTAAATTAAATCGGCACATGGCACCCTTTAGCGTCAATATGAGACGCGCCTCCTAGTGGTCTAAACCTACCCCAGACCTAAACCTACCCGCGTCTTTTAACTGATGCTAAAGGTTGCCATGTGTGTCGGATTAAAACGCATGGTCAATGGCGTCAGTTATATGACGCCCTAGGATGAGAGTCATCTAACTGACGCTAAAGGTTGCCATGTGCATCGGATTTAGACGCATGGTCAAAAGTGTTAGTTAGCTGACGCCCTACGATGAGAATGCGTTGCATCCCCTGCCCTGCACACCAGACCAGAAACATTAAATTTCAACCCAAAAAAAATGTATTAACAAAACATATGTATAATTGACAAAGTAAAACAAAAGGAAACAAAGCAAACTTTAGGAGCGGGTACAGCCAAAATAACAAATATAAATTTCCTCTGACTAGTTAGGGAGTGAAAATTATGTAGCCGTACAATTTGTTATGGAACAAATTCAAATTGTACGACTATTTTTGTAGCTACTAGAAACATATTGTGGGCTAATAACGTATGTGGTGGACTCTTGAAATTATTATTTTTAAAAACAGATTCCATATTAATGTAACATTGCTTGCTTGTCCAGTTTTCTTCATTAATATACAGTAATTGTCACTGCAATACTGCCTGCCTTTTATCTTGAGTTCGGTTTCATCTGACTCTAAGGCCATGTCCACATTGACACAGGTATTATTATAACCGTGACTTTTTTACGTGGTTCGGCCGTTCGGCCACACGGAAACGCCTTCGCTATCTCCCGACCAATTCGTACGAGTGATTAAAAAGTGGCCAATGTTACTAATTCATACGACCTCACTCGTACGAATTCGTACGATTTTTCCAACCCCACGTGATGCGTAGGTTTAGGGGCGGGGTCAGGGGTAGGTCATTCGTACGAATTCATACGAATTGGCCAATTCGTAAAATATGTACGATTTAGCAAAAACTTACTAATTCGTATGAGTGAGGTCGAACAAATTGTTGTGAATTAACCACTTCGTAAAATTCGTACGAATTCTCGTGAGATCGGGTTGGAAACGCAGTATCAGGACACTGAAACCGAACATTTTTGAAAACCCCTGTTAGGTAAAGATTTTCAGAAACGCCAGTTACAGTTTTGTCGTGTAAACAGTAAAACCAGGGTTTTTGCCTCAGAGTATCAGTCGCCGTTATCCGCCAACAGGAACCTGTAATAACTATTTGTTAGGCTTCTGATTGGCCAAGGTGGCTTTACGGTTAGGGATATATTGCCACCTGCTGGTGTGGCATGCTCCTGACAGCGCTTGAAAGCGAGTTTTTTTTTTTTAAAGGCAGGAGGAAAAACTCTGGTTATAAAAATACCCATGTCCATGTGGACAAGGCCTAACTTGGCTTGAAATGATAATCTGTGAGTGTGGTGGTTTTTAGAGAGCACTCAATTCAGTTAAATGAAAGTTGGACCTCCGTGCCTGCAGTTTTTACATTACCTAGGGTGTTTGCTGAGAATCTGATGAGTAATGAACTGAGAGAAAGGTTATATTAACACTAGCCTTACAACAGCTAAATGAACAAATACCAGGAACTATAGGCTACTTCATGGTGCATAATTATTTTCAGCAGGGAAGAGCCATGGAAGCGCCCATTAGGGCTCAAAAATATGCATGTTCATTTCACATGCCCATCTCTCACAGTTTGAAAAGAGGTCACGCATTCCACTCACATCCTTTTATCTATATGTCTTTGATGCATCAGTGTAATTGCAGAGTCCAGAAATGCATTTTAAACTTGTGCTTTTGACAATCTTAGTAATAGAATAAACAACTCTCAAGCCTTCATTTTCAAGTTTTAAATCAGGAATCCAACTTTTTAACAACATGTCATTTTCTCAAAAGGCATAATGTGAAATGCTGACTGCTAAATGCAAATGGATGGGAGTCTAATCAGAGCAACTCAGCTTCTGCGATACTTACGCATGGATGACATGTCAGCATGCTTTGAAAAGAACAAAGCATTACAATTACATTTATGCTTCTTCACATGACAATATATAAGGGCGGCAGCACCCGTGTTCAAAACTGGTAGAAAGTGGCCAGCAAAGAAATCTGTGGTAGAGGCAAAGGCTGCCTTTCAAATTGGTGATATCGTGGGGCTAACACAGTCTCATCCCAATTCGTCATATAACTGACGTTTTGGGACGTCTTTTGACCATTCGTCAATATACGACTTTTTAGGGCCCCCTTAAACGTCGGTAGATGACGATCCCGGGTCGTCATACAACTGACGCTTTACCTTTAACGTCAGTTAGGTGACGAGTTGGGTTTAGGGTTAGGTTTAGGTATGGGGTA
Source organism: Cyprinella venusta (assembly GCA_038021265.1). Taxonomy (NCBI): domain Eukaryota; kingdom Metazoa; phylum Chordata; class Actinopteri; order Cypriniformes; family Leuciscidae; genus Cyprinella; species Cyprinella venusta. The sequence continues at coordinate 24,668,025 of CM075863.1, forward strand.
GAGTTAGGATCCCATAACGTCATCTACCGACGTTTAAGGGGTCCCTAAAAAGTCGTATATTGACGAATGGTCAAAAGAGGTCCCAAAACGTCAGTTATATGACGAATTGCATGGAAGAGGGGGGCTCAGTTTAGCTCCTCCTAAATGGCACAAGGCAGGCCCACCTCAGCTGGTAGTCAACGAGGTGTGAAAGCAGGAGGAGAGGATGAGGTGTATAAAGGCCATTTCCCAGGCCAAGCAGGGAGAGTGTGGAACAACGCAAGATGAGCTGACAAGGTATTTGGTCAACGGAAGAGAGTAGGATCAGTTTCCTTATTAGGTCAACATATGATGTTCTCCCATCACCATAGAACTTAAACCTCTGGGTAGGAGAGGATCTCTCTCGTCCTTTGTGTTCATCACCTGAGCCAAACACTGAGGACAGAAGGTGCCCACTTGAAGATCCTATGTCCCCTACTCGGCTCAATCCAGACAGTTGTAGTGCTGGTCAACTGGGGAGACCACACTGTAGTTGCAGCCATTGTGTGTGTGCTGACGCGCCAAGTACGCTGCAGCCGTTAACGCCGGGCCTAAAAAGATTCACATTATCACCATATGGAAAGAAGCGTAAATGGATGGAGAAGCATAGGTTACTGTAAAGCTACATCTTAGTTTGTGCCTATTTTGGCGAAAGCCGAGTGCGACTCAGCATGAAGTTTTAACATCTACTCTCGTGTATAATGGAAATCAGATCTTTTTGTACCACATTTTGATTATTTTTAATTAATGACTAATTTGTTTCATGAGGACAATGGCTTTCTTTATACAATAATTAGATATGAATAAAATTCATGGAATTAAACTGGTTGAATTTGCATAAATAGAAAATTAGAGGTTAATCACACAGAAAGGACTTTGATTTTACCGAGAATACTCATTCAATCTTGGTCAATTGTACGAGACCACATACATTTTTTAAAATCCCTCCAGAATGAAGAATAGGGTGGATATTTTGATGCGAGTTCTAACATGAATAGACTATAAATACAGTATATTTTAGTAGATACTGATATTTGGGTGGATATTATAAATTTAGGTTTAGTACAGTATATATTCCAAATGGCATAAAAATTGCTGTTCTTGAGAAATTGTCTTGAGAAAAGATAATTTCAGATCCTCAGTACACATTTTAGCCATCCAGCCATCTAAAGCCCTTGTTTAAAAGGCCGTGTGAAGGTATGACTTGGTAAAATAATATAAAATGATGGTTAACTTCTCAATTTTGTGCAAAATACCCAGGAGCTACTAGAGTAAAATAATGTTGAAAATTACTTGATCAATCATCGCCTTATGAAAGATTTTCCAAAAAATGGATAGGTCAAACTGCATGTCATGCTTATCTGCATAATAAACAACATTATATTACCCTCTCTGTATTAAAAGCATCGTTGGCTTTTCTTGTGCAAGACTTGTAGGCAACCCAATCAAGGAGTCCATTTGATCTCTTTACTTCAAGCATGTCATTTTCCTCGCATGTAGTGTAACATCTATGAGGTTGTTGAGCTCCTTATCCGAGCTGCAGTGTCTGGTCCTTGCTGCGCTTGCCTTGGGGATCGATACATCCTCAATTTATTCTCCTTTAGGTCGGGTGGATCTAACTATTGTCCCTTGTTTTCCGTGCTGCTCAGTGAGTGAGCTCTACTCTTGTTATATGATCCCCCAGAGTGTTTCATTATGCTCTCCTGTTAGTCACTAAATGCTAGGTTGCATGTAAAATGCTCATGAAACTATTATTTATGTTGACATATCATAGTTACAGACACCCACCAATTTCCTGCAGGAAAATGGCGATTCTATTAAAGCCTCCTATTACACACAGTATGCGTGAACATTGTGACTGACATTGTTACCAGCCATCAACATGTTTGGTTGGACAGATAGCAATTCACCAACATCAACAAAATGTATTTGACTGTAGGCTACTACAGAATAAAAATATCATAGTATGTTTGCAGAGATTTAAGAAACATGCTAAGTTCAAATACTTGTTTCTCCAAATAAATAAATAAATACATAAATAAAATGCAGACAATTATTCTACTTTTAAACGTGTGTTACATGTCGGAATCTGAGTTTGTTTTGATCTGTGTCAAACTTATCAGAACAACAGCAGTCTTCAAAAACACAATTGAACAGTAACAATGCCCATATGGATAATTATTATTATATATATATTATAATAATAATTTTTAACCCAACTTTTAACCCATTTTAACCCAATTATGATATATTATCGTAATTGGGTTAAAATGACAACCCATCATGCTGTGTCAAACATTTAACCCAACTTTGTACACCCCTTTTTGACCCAGTGTTGGGTTACCATAACAACTTCAAAGAGGGCATGGAAAATGGTCTTATAAAACTACATTTCGCATGTATTTAATTTAAAAAAAGTGTAAAATGGGCCATTTAATTGTTAAGCTTGCATTTAAAGGTGATACTCTCCATTAAACAAAATACAAATGACAAGAAGAGGACAATTTCACCTCTAAAAAAAAAAGACAGGTCATTCACAGTTGGCCTTGAACTGTGATGATTTACTTTTCACCTTTACTGAAGTATTAATGATGATGGTGTGGGATGATATAGGTAGTGCGGTGTGCTGTGCTGTGCTGTGCTCATCCATTTGCAGTGTGGACTCTCCCCACCCTGTCACTGCACTGTGTGGAGAATGCATGTAATGAATAATATACCAGAGGACTAACAGCGGGGTAATTACAGGATAATGAATGCACCTGCGTTTTGCCCACAGTGTCAGCTCAAAAAAAAAAAAAAAAAAAAAAAAAAAAAATCTGGCAGTATGTTGCTGCTCTCCCTAAGAGTGCTTTCAGTCAGTCACCGGCCAACACAGAGATACTGAAACTCCTCTAATGGTTCAGCTGAAGCCTGGGATTGTTTATAGAGTCATCTGGACTTGAGTGTTAAATGTCAAAAAAAAAATGTTTGACCCACTTTATGGGATAAAATGAGAGAGTGCTTTGGTTTTCTAAGGCGGCTTAAAATTCCACACACTGGAATTTATCATACAGTATATTTGAATACGACTTCAGCCACACAAAAAAAAGTTTTGCTATGTTTACATCATAAATATACTAGTTTAATAAGGTTAGAGAGACACAAAGCGTCTTGAAGCGGCATGTTTTGAATGTGTGAATGGAAAGATTCTCATTGTTCAATGACTTAAATATCAGTCTTGCCCTCATACAAAGAGTGAGAAAAAAAAGGACCAACAAAATCAACATATTGCTTCAAGTATTCTCAGCAACCAGAAAAATCAATGTAAAGAAAGTAATCCGGACTGAATCTTTCAAAGTCAGCATGTCTAATAGGTTACAGAGTCGTGAGTGTATATTTTATAAGGACACTTGAGCTTTAATTTCCAACCAACGCATTATGATTTCTCTTTGGTAATTAACATTGTTCCGAGATCACAGATTCACAGAAGAGGATTTACCCTGACGTATTGCTGAGCTCCAGAGACCAAACTATTAGGAGGAATGGCAGTTTGAACGTCACATCTGTCATATTATTCTCTTGCTTGAAGATTTGAAAAGAAAAAAAGAAACACTTTAAATATCTGACAAGAACACAGTGATATATACACACATGAAATTATACTTTTCAATGGCATAAATCAGGGAGAGCACTATAATACCATAAGTTTATGTTTGGTGACAACAACAACAACAACAAAAAAAAAATAAATAAAATAAAATAAAAAGAGCGAGAGACTGAGATTTTTGGAAGGGCCTGTCCAGACCACATTATTAATATACATTATAAATGAAAAAATGATTTGTGAAAATTGTCAAATCATTCAAATTTTATTACTTGTTATGAAGGAATCTGAGAGAGCACAATCATAAACTGAAAAACTTGAACGGATAATATTCTCAATGGGCATTTTATAATGATAATGTTTCTGTTGCACTGTAGTCCTGTAAGTCCCCATAGCTCATGGTTCCCTGGGAATGCATGTCCTGACCAAAATGTATACTTTTTGTAGACACTGTTTCTTTGTTTAAAATCATCTACAAACTGCATATGAGTTTTGTTGTTTTGCTGTGCTTGCTCTAAAGTTGTTGTTTAGTCATTATCTCATTTTAATAGCCAAAAATGTTCCCCCCTTTTTTTCTCACACTCAAAAAGTAGTATAATATATTAGCTAGCCTGAACTGAGTGACAACTCAATTTAGGCTAAATCTGCAAGACTAGTTTTTTATTCATTTTGAATTTTTATTCCATGCTTTGCTAGAAAAGAACAAAAACAGACAATTAATTTAGTTTAAGCTCATATGTTCATAAGTATCAATAGTTCAAAAATTCACCATTTTGTATAGTTTGAAGGTTGAAGTCAGACCGTATGCAGTGTTAGGAAAGTTACTTTGAAAAGTAGAAGATAAAAGATTTATTTGATGGGGACATTTATAAAGATCCGTTTGGCCATTAACTTTTAAATGCATCATTATGTAGAGTCTCTGCATGAAATAGGCAGTAGATTTCAACTGTGACAAGATGATTGACAGGCCAGTTTATGGTGACAAAATGCTACAGAGTGCAATTGTATTGACGTGATAGAACTTTTTGTCCCAAAGCTTGTCTACTCTTCTGCTACACACACAAAAGTATACTTTTTCTTCACAAAAAGAGGATATACTTTAAGGGCGTAGTATACGTAGGCGAATTGAATATTAAAAATATTTGTTTTATTTAACATTTAGTTATTTGCATAATCTGATTTTGCATTTCACTTCACTGATTGATATTTTGTTATGAGTTTTAAAGTAATGCATTACATTACTAGTTACATGAAAACTCGTTTTGAAGTAACTAGTAATGTAACGCATTACGTTTATAAATATAAATAATAATAAGGTAGAAATATGCAGTTTTGGTATTAATATGTAGATATTTATCATGGTGAAATCAAAGAGCAATTTTACATGTCTGACAAAAACAATGAGATTTAATGGCTGTGCATGAATTTTAAGAACTTTGCACAATTAGTTCCTAACAAATGTTCAGATAATGAATCTTGCTTTGAGAAACATAAAGAGAAATATAATCCTCGGGTTTTGTATTGCTTATTCATTTCAGAGTTTGCAACTACAAATAACCATATTGAAAAGAGCATGCTGAGTGTGTCTGGAATAATGATACAACAGCAAACATGTCCGTTCACAGAGGCGCCTGTAATACTTATTCAAAATGCCTTTTAGATTTACTTGATGTTAAAAAGAACGATTGTAAAGGGGCGGATCAAACTATTCACACTCCCAGAGGAAAAAAAAATACAGCTCACAATAAAAAGCCTCATGTAGACTGTTATTTATTTATTTATTATACTCTATAAATAGTACTATGGATTTTCTGCAGATACCTCTCTCTGTCACTGAGCGATAATTTGAGTTTATACAATGCACGTTTCTAAATGATGCCATATGGCATAGCCTTCTTGACGGATTTCCAAGCAACAAATTAGGCAAGCGATGACTTCCATCCAGTTTTTCGACGCTGCTGGAAAACGCATGAATGAGAGGTGGCACAAAGACAGATCTGAAAATGGTTTACTACCCACAACATCAGAAAGGGAGGGATGGGCAGATCTTTTAATTTAGTCAATAAACAGACCTCCATCTAAGCATAATGATGATCAATCATTTGTGATATGTTTCTTCTTCTTTTTTTAAATAGCAGAGGACATGATGACATTGGTGACTGATGTAATCTGATTACAAAACCTGAGCTGCCTACAGAGACATGGAGAGCATTTTAAGGCATCATAGACACACTCCAGACGCAAAGGCTGTTCCGAAAGCAGGCAAATTAATTATGCTGCCAATTATAGAATATATCCTTTCAAGGAGAAGCCAATCCCACAATGCATTGCATAGAAAGAAAAAAAACAACTATCAATAACAATACCTCTGTACAGTGAAAAAAAATGCATCCTTTTATTCATTTAGTTGTCAAACTTTCCTTTAAATAAACTTGGAATAAAATAAAATACGACCATAATGTTTTTATAAATTTGCTTTCTAAGCATAAATCATCCACCCTGGTCAAAATAAATAAATAAATAAATAAAAGGCAAACAACCAAACAAAAAACACACTGTAAGAAAATAAAACCGTTATTTTTACGGTAAAAAAAGGCAACTTTGGTTGCCAGAACTTTACCATTAAAAAATACGGTAGGACGTAAATGGTTTTACAGACTTAACTTAAAATTTACAGTAATAAACCGTATTTCATTTTCTGAAATCTGTTGATATACCAACCTTTAGAAAAATTGATTTCTGTTTTGTACCATTGCAATACACTGACAACCATCAATCATCACATTAGTGATGTGAGTTACATGAGCAATCAAAACCCTAATGTACATAACTGATGTACAAAAAAACAAACAAACAAACAAAAAAAAAACGGGAAAATTATGAGGAAACAGTTCTTTCAACAAAAATGTAGTGCGTACGCAGTGTGACGCAGGGAATTGTGGGAATGCCAATTTACATTTTTTTCATTGTAAATTATTCAAGGAGTTGTTCTTTTTCACTTTCAAAACTGTAAATTTAACGGTATTTCACTGTAAAATTATATCACAGTTATTTACCGTTTATAGTACGGAAACTTTCTGTTAACCAATTAACAGTTTTGCACTGTAGCATTTTTACAGTCTTTTACCATTAAAACAGTTCAGCTGATTTGTATGGTGCACAGACTTGCATTCTATGTAGTGTTCCAGATTGTTCAATAATGTTTAGGATCATATCTTAGAAGCCAGTGGTCTATGTCAGCAGGTTTTAGAATAGAGATATGCGTTATTGAAACTGTTACCGGGATCAAGTTAACATAAAAGCAAGTAGTTTGTATTTTTACAGCTGTTTATCCTGAGTTGTACAGCATGAAAAATACATCAAATGTCCCATTGTTCAGATTTCCGGTCACACTGCTACTGTACATCTGATGGAAATGATCGATGTTAGCACTGTTTTACAGTACTCGTACAGTAAAATGCTCTGAAAGAGTGCTTTCTCTCTCACTAGTTTGTCTGTTGGGGGGCTTTGTTCTGGCTTTCATTTCTTTTTATCATACTTCACATCTTAGCACCTTCACTGTATCCTAGCAACTAGTACACTTTTTTTTGGACGTGAGAATGCCCTGTCGTAACTGTCTAAATTATTCTAGTTTTACCTCCACCTTGAAAAAAAAAAAAGTACATAATGGATGTCATTGAAGCACATTAACCAATGACAAAGGTCGTTCCTTTTAAAAGTATAAACTCTAAATTCAAGTAATCAGCACATGCAAGCCTTTATTTTGGTTAATTTATTTCTTTATCTTTATTGTGTCCCTTAAATACTATTCATGAAGGTTTTTAACATGTTCGACTGAAAATGTTTGAATTCATGATCTGTTCACGGCTTCATTCAGGGCAACTAAACAAACTGAAAAAAAAAAATCGGAATAAACAATAAATCTGACTCAGTTCAAAAGAGTTACCTTTTGTGCCTCAAATTTTGTCTTTATTCTGTAGATATAGAAATGTCTCCTTACATGCATTTTAAGATCTGATATTTATTATAAAATTGCAATACTGTTAAGATTTACGCTAGAAGCCAGATCGAAGTGCAATCGAAGAGGAAGACCCAGCAGGAAATATTATTTGATAATCTCTGCCTTCTTGTTAGTTGATTGAAGATTCCTGTGAAATCAGCGTGCTGTGCTGTGCTGAAGAGAGCCATGATGCAGTATCTAAAAGAACTGACCTTGTCTGAGCCAATCACTCACAGGTATTGAGTCAGGTTACAGGTGACAGCTGAGAAATGTTGGGGTGGATTAGGGAGGATAAATCTTGGGGTGGATTCTCTTCACGTTGACCTCCTGAGAAAGGATGGACTTTTGACACGCAATGGGAATTCATCTCAGACTTCAGACGTCTAAAAATGCCTTTAAGGCATAGAGTTGAAATGAGACCTGATCTACATAAATGAGTGCTGGACTGATTCACTGGTTAGCAGCGTATTATCACCAAACTCAAGTAGTCAACCAAGTTATTTGAATGCCGATATATTGAATGTTTATGAGATTCCATGTTGCTGTGCAAGTCAATACTTTAATTTCTTCTCTCATAGGCTTCCTTTATTTAATGTGTTCAGACCACTGACATCAAAATTGGAATAGGATATTTGATTAACTGCACCTGTATTTTCATTATCAACATACAACTATGTAGATATTCTTATGTTATATAATACTCATTTATATGAAAAGGCATGAAAGTTGTTGGTCTTTCACTTTCTCTAGTGTTCATTTCAGCGAGAAACTGCAGTGAATTGTATGTAGGTAGAGGTGAATGTAGGCACATATTTACAATGAACCTAGGTTAGTAACCCCTGTGGCAGGAGCTCTTTCAGTCCTATCAAGCACTGTGCTGTAGTTTCTTGGCTTTTTCTTTGTATTCTGCTCTCGCATTGTGGAAAAAAAGAAAGAAAAAAATAGACACTGCGGTTTTGTGATCTGGTCACTCAATTTTATGAAAAAAAAATGTTTTTCACTGGACTGCTCTTTGAATCTCTCGTTTATCTTCCCAAATCCTCACTCACATCTCTCGAACAAATCACATACAGTAAGTTGCAAATGTGAAGGTAGACACATTTCACAACTCTCCCCATCACTCTAGTCTGCCAATTACCCTTAACAACTAATGCAAATGAACAATTATTCCATGTTACCAAATGTGATGGAAACGTGGTGTTGTCAAAAGGAATTACAAACTTCTTGTCTTTCTTAGCTGCTTGCACATGTGTGAGATCTGATATGTTTGAATACTAACTCTGATGTGTTTGCAGCAACCTTTAACACCTCTGATATTTTTACAGAGAGCGAGGGTTCCCAGGTTTGTCGTGTTTTAAATCTGCTGAAACATGTCACGTATCAGCCTTTGGAACATTTGACGGCAACGCTTAGCTGGAGTGTTTATACTTGGTTGTCTGGGCCATGTACACAAAGCAATAACAGGTCTACACATTGCTGCATTTTACTAAAGGAGAGCCAGAGAGAGGCTTAGTATATGTCTACTGCAATATGCATTATCTCCATATGTGGGAGATATGATTGTTTATATCCCCAAGCCTGCTTTTATGCTTCAAAATAAATTATTTATGAAATGATATTGTGCATTAAGTGTTCTGTGATCATGTCGTAGCGATAACCTGCATTGGAACACCAAGCAACTTACTATATATTATGTATGACGAAAAGAGCCATTGAAAATTTTGCCATGGTAAAGTGGAGAAAAGAATTTCTCTGATCCGCCGGCATTGGGACATGCATATGTGAGGATGCTGAGGCGGCAGAGCTTCTATAATTAACAGAGAACCAGCAAAGCTATTATTTTTTGTCTAAGACAAGTGCTTTGAAGCTAAAGATACCATGTGAATGGATGAAACTGACTATTATTGTGGCACTACTGGAAAAAAAAATAGGCTGTTTTTAGACACGCAAAATGCTTATGCATGTGAGCAGCTCTAATCTTCAGGGTCTGTTGATGGTCCTGAACAGCAAACACTTTCTGAAAACTATTTTCATTGGCCTGTTTTAACAGATCGTCCTCAGATGACCTTCAGTGGTTATTTGTGGGATTTTGCCTTCGTGATATAAATGTAAAATCTGTCTCCAGTGATCATGTGAAATGTTGTGAAATGTGAAATGTTTACGTAAACACTATTTGAATGATGTCTTTAACTTTTTCTGGGCCTGACAGTTTTGATCCCTTAAGAAGCCTTAAGTAGAAGAAGTGATACAGCTCTCATATTTCATCAAAAATATCTTAATTTGTGTTCCAAAGATGAGCGAAAGTCTTACGGGGTTGGAACAACATGAGGGTGTATAATTATTGACAGAATTTTCATTTTGGGGTGAACTAACCTTTTAAGCCTTGCCATGTATGTAACCCTCGTTCTCTGACGGAGGGAACGGAGACGTGGTCGACGTGTCGACTGATTGGTCTGATTGGGATAACACTTAGAGAGCCTGTCATCTTCGAGTACTTCGAGCATGCAGGGTGTGGGTATAAACAAGGAAGTAAATAAGGAACTCAACAGAACAGTGACGGCAGAACAGGCTCTGCCAAGGGAAGACACGGGCTCACCGCATGGAGCCGTTTCATGGAAGAATACACATATGGGACCGGCGTAGGGATCACAGCATATGGACCCAGCCTAACACAGGTTCCACCAGTCCATACGAGTGATAGGCCTGGCTTCAGACGTTCCGCCATGTCCATTACTGAAGGGTATGGAGGAAGTCGACAGGGTTCAGCTAAAAAGGAAACTCAACTAGAGTAAGAATGGTGCACGTATCCAGTCCATAGGGGGTCCTGTACTGTACTGCGGCCGGCTCCATGCTGAAGGCTGCTGCGGAGGCCCAGTAGGAGTGGCGGCAGGGGAACGCCCTTGGCGACGTGCATGTGGAGGAACTGCCACCGGCGGTGGGGTGGAGGCAGCAGCGGGCCGCCAGAGCAGAATGTGCCGGATGGTCTGCGCTTAGTTGGCAGAGAACTGTTGGACGTAGTTTCTGCCGCGTCGTCAATCAGCCCAACCTGGGAAATTGGGGAGACCAGGAATCGAACCTTGTCCGCACTCGCCAAATAAGCCAGGCTGAGCCAACGATGGTGCTCCTGGACCACTAAGGTGACACTAAGAACTCACTTTTCCACCCTCTAACCAGCCGTCAACACACACAAAATTTTACAATTTGTTGCTGTTAAAACAGTAGTTGAGAGCTCAAAGCTTGCGATATCCGCTACACTCGCGCTGTAGAAACCACCAGCACTGGGAGGGTTTTCCAGAAGAACCTCAACACACTCGCTCGTTGTAACAACAACACTGTTCAGAGACATCAAATGATCAATTCCGGAGTGAAAAACAACTAGTGCGTGCATCCACTTCCATATTTATACCCGTACTGCAGAGGCGGAGTGTGTATTTTTACATTACCGGCTCTCTAAGCGTGATCTCAATCTGCCCAAACGTCAACTACATCGAATGTGAGTGACTGAAAGCGAACCACTGTTTTAAGTTTCACCAGCATCCCCTTTGTAAGTTTTGATACCTATGTGTCCAGCTAGCAAGCTAGGCAGCAAGTAACCATTAACTATTTGATCAGGGGTTTGTTTCTCGTACAAAAAAGTAACTCGCTGCTTGATCAATAATCACCCGTAGCGGGTTCCTTTACCCGTTATCCTCTGGGGTTCCCTTACACATTTATGTTCATATGCACTCTTCATGAACAACACTGTTAATTGTCAAAGTAAAATATACAGATTGAAATTTGTATTAAAATTAACATCCACATGTTATTTTAACAAGAATCAATACAACCACGTAAGTTTTTGATGCCGTTTGTGAATGTTTGTTGGAACTATGGTTTCCTGAAAAGCCAACTCATTGACCTATGTTGTTAGCGACAAAATTTGCGACTAGTTGCATAACAATACTTTCGGGGATAAACACCCCTGATTGGTGATGAAGGGTAGCCCGACTACGTCAGACTTCCTACTTCCGCTAATTTCATTTCGCTCCTGTAGTCAGTCTGAGACAAGAAATCGAAAACCGAAACGACCGCGGAAATGGGACACTAGACACGGAATGCTTGCACCTTTAATTCTTTTCCAGTCCTGAATATTTTCATGTCATGCCTACGCTATCTCACGACCAATTCGTACGCTATCTCACGACCAATTCGTACGAATTTGTATGAGTGATTAAAAAGTGGCTAATTCGACATTACTCGTACAAATTCGTACGATTTGTCCAAACCCCTGTGATGGGTAGGTTTAGGGGTGGGGTCAGGGGTAGGTCATTCGTACGTATTCATACGAATTGGCCAATTCGTAAAATATGTACGATTTAGCAAAATCTTACTAATTCGTACGAGTGAGGTCGTACGAATTGTTACGAAGTAGCCACCTCGTAGAATTCGTACGAATTCTCGAGAGATCGGGTTGGTCATGCTGTAATCTTGAAATTAAGCTGCAGCATTTCCGACAGACTAGTGAGGAACAAAGAGCTGTGTTTAAAATATCTAATCCTAAATTTGAGAGTTGGCTACAAATATTTTCTTGTATCACTCTGGCAAAAATAATTTTAGAGGCCGTGATAGTACCGTGGATGCGTACATTAGCTTCGCATAATCTCCAAAAGTTGTTTACAGCCATGTTCAAATGTTTATATAGACGGTGGGCCGAGGGGAGATTTCGTGTTTTTCCGACGTGTCCTGTCATTTCGTTGTAATCTTTATTAAAAATAAGTTACCGTTCTGATTTCACAATTTTTTTTTAGATGGTATTGCTTGGACACACTTCAAAGTCATAAAAAAACATAGACATCTACAGCAGGATACAACGTGGAAATAGCCTAAATTATAAAGTTATGAAACTTTACTTTGCCCTCAGCCAAAAAAAACGATTTGCCTAGGAAAATATTACAGATTAATGAGGCCAAAGATCGCTCGTTAGATATACACAAGACAAATTACATATATATCATGTTTAACCACTACACATCAGAGCCAGCGGCAAACGCCAGAAGCTTTAGTGGAAGTTTGATCATAGATTTGAGTTCGATGCATGATGTCTGTGGTTCGATGTGGATGTGTCGGCGCATAATATACATCTTAAATAAATTTATCTGATAGGCTTACGGGTAACCTACGATTTTAAACTTTGGAGAAGCGCCCTGTAGCGAAAGAGATACACTTCTCTATTATGCCATTCCAGACTTTGTCTACGAAGCAAAGTGAAGTAGCAAAGTCTGGTATTACCAGGCTAGATGAAGGGAGCTTTCGTTGAATCTTCAGGCGGTTAAAGGGAAATGTGATTCCTTTTTAAGAGGTAGCAGCTGGCTTTCCTCAATATTGGAGAATGGTACAATATAGACTTGAAGGGGGATCCTGGAAAGATGTCTTCTGGCAGATCAGGGGCTTGAACATAGAAATCCATATTTATGGCATTCCACCAGATGAAGTAGTCTTAACGCTACATGTAGCTCCTGGATTTATGCAGTTCTGGACTGAACATTACATCCCTGGAATGCTCAGAAGAACCATCCTTCGCAGGGAAAAACACTACTTTCCTCTTATCAGCAGCAGTGACTTTGAATTGGTTCAGTTGGAGCACAGCCAAACCCAGCTGATGAGCTTCTCAGGGCCCTGTGGATCTACCTACACAGTAGCACTGATGTGGTTGTTAGTGCACAGTCATAGATAAAGGCTCTGATGGGTGCTGACATATGCCAGATTTAGTCAGGAGCCCTTCTGCTGATTTAAACAGTGCAAAGACGACCAATGCAATGGTATCCAGTAATGATCCCCTTCGCCAACCAATGCTAGTCAGAACTGATGGAGCCTGAGGTGCATGTTACACTGTGGAAAACAAATTCTGTCTAGGGACCTTAAACATTTTTTATTTTTATATGTTACACTGTCGGCAGTCAGGCAGCTATCTGCATTTTACAAGTTTGCTAATTCATATAAAGCCTAAAAAACGTGATCGACAGGAATAGATAGATCGACAGCTTACCTCTTCACGAAACCAAAAATAAGTCTGTCTTTCTAACAAGTCACCTAACAAGATGGGTGTTACTTCACAGACTATAGAATTCCTCTACAAAGTGTAATGTTTCCTTCAACAAAGAGCTTTTTGCTTATTAAACCAGTAAACATATCTCAGAAAAGACAGCTTTTGAATTAAATTTGCCCACTATTATCCCTCTTTGTTCAAATGTATATTTAAGGGAGGGTGATTTGATTATAAACTGTTTGTTGGAAAAAAAATCACAGGATATCAGATGGCATCCAGGCATCATTACTGAACTCACATTAGAATCGAGGCTAACTTTAAACCACAGTGGTGATGAGAAACATTTATGGACAGTGTAGGACCTGCTGTCTAAATTAGAGAGCCATTATTGACGAATCTGACATAGATTTTTCCTGACAATAAATTAAAAATGATAGCGCTGCTGCAGGGCCAAAACGCAGAGACGAGTATGTCAATGAGTTTTTTTTTTTTTTTAATGGATTTTTGGTTGAATTCCTGAAATACGTTTGTGTTTAACAAAAGCTTAAGTCGTAATGTCCAACCCGATCTCACGAGAATTCGTACGAATTTTACGAGGTGGCTGATTCGTAACAATTCGTACGACCTCACTCGTACAAATTAGTACGATTTTTGCAAAATCGTACATATTTTACGAATTGGCCAATTCGTATAAATTCGTACGAATGACCTACCCCTGAACCCGCCCCTAAACCTACCCATCACGTGGGTTTGGACAAATCGTACGAATTCGTATGAGTGAGGTCGTATGAATTAGAACGAATTAGCCACTTTTTAATCACTCGTACGAATTCGTACGAATTGGTTGTGAGATAGCAGAGTAATGTCAGTTCATTCTATGATATAAAATACATCAGCAAAACCCACATTGTGATTTTATAAAGCTTTTACTTGTCTTTGAAAGGGCAGTTGTTATGTTTTTTGTTTGTTCGTTTTTTTTTTAATAAAGATTGAAAGAGTTGTTGGTGATGTTGAAGCTTTGCAACCGTGATGTTGTCTGTTTAAAGTCTTACGTTTAGCTAATGTTGTATTTAGATGTAAAAATTCATAAAAGTTTGTGAAGTTTATCATGACGAACAAAGTGTACAAGAAAGAATCATAAACTTTTGTTGTTTCACAGTGCTTATTTTCTGTAATAATCCAAAAGCCAGTGGAAAAGTCCTATTGGGTTTTTGTTGAGGGAACCAGGGTGATGTTAATTTACGGTTTGGCCTTCACAAATATGTCACAGCACTCTCTCACAAATGAAACCAAGAGAACTTCTGGTAAAGATGCAGACAGTGCTCAACTCTTAGCAGATGTTCTGCAATAGTTCACGATTTTACTGCAAAAAAAAGTTTCCTGCATTTAAATGATCATAAAATGGTTCTGCGGGAACCTGCTTCTCAGATGAGGAAACACACAGAGTATCGATGCATATTTATGAGATGAACCCAATTGTCCCTTACTCAAAAAAAAGGTCCAATTGAAGCCAATTTAGAACAAACGCCACACTAAAGTTAGCACAAAGAAGGGACTTGCATGATAAACCTCACGCTGCCTTCACACTGGCAGTTGAAATCAGCTCCGATGCGGCTGCGAAACGACCGGAAGTCATTCATTTCCTATTGAGATTCGCAGACCGCATGCGAAAGGGTCCGAAACGGGTCCGACCGAGTGCGGTGCGAAGAAAATCGTGTCCGTTGATCATCCGCATGCGTTCAAAAATTTGAACTCTTGCGAAAAGCTACGGACGGTTCCTATCCGACAATTCCAGCGGAAGTTGAGCGTTGCTATGGTACTGATAAACAAACCCGAATTATTAACTTTTAATAAAATAAATAATGATTTTATAACGTTAAGTTGTCATGTCATTTTTTATTTTCATGACTTTCTAACGTTTATAAGGGCAGTTAATACAATTAAATTGAAGGTAGATATTAAACTATTGACCACTATATCACATTTTTAGCCGACCTGACATGTCAACGTCCTCAGCAACTTTCCTCACGCAGCATAACCCTCTCATCAGAGAGATCATACAAAACTGTCAGAATAAAACTTTAATCTCTCCGCCATTTTTGTTCTACCCGCGTCCGACGTTTTTCACTGTGTAGTACGACGTCCGTTGGGAACGTATTGCGTATTACGGAGCTGATTTCATCTCCCAGTGTGAAGGCAGCGTCAGCTTTTGAATATATAGCTCTTTCACTAGTCTGAGTAAGATTACTACAGTTATTTTACCTATGTTGGTGCTGGGCCATTCATTCATCCTGAGCATTACTCTAAATGATTCAGATGAATACGTTTTCATGATAGTTACGTTGTTGTACGGGAAATGCACCCCTGGTTGAGCATCTACAGTAGTCCACCATCTAGACAAGCATGAATTTCCAAAGTCTGGTTGTTTCAACTTGTTTTTATTATCCTTCTACATTTTGTCAGGATGTTCATATACATAAGAATGTGTTTTAAGTAACTGTCCAAATAAACCGAGGGCAAAAAAAAAAAAAAAAAAAAAAGAAGAAGAAGAAAACCATTCCAAACTCATTGCCTTGTAAAACCATACATTTCTAAGATGGTTTTCAATCCTTCCAAACATCTCCGAGCCAAGAGTCTTACTGTCGAAACACAAGCAGCTGTTTAGATAAATGCAGGATAGCCAGAGGCACAACAAGAGAATGCAAATCTCACAAAAACACTGGCAAGGCACCTAGACAAACATCTGTGATGGGGTGCTGTCACATTGCGTCTGTGCAGTGGAGGAGGAATCCGTACTCCGCTAAAACTGTCTCTGTTTTAAGCCCATTTTGCTCCGGCTAATCCATCCTGACAGTGTAGATTGCTCATAACGGCTACGCTAGAGAATCTGCAAAACAAACATGCCCTTCTTCAGTCACTGGATTACTAGTCAAACATCTTGAATTGGTGTGATTCTTGATTAAGACTCTAGGACAGGATAATTAGCCCTGCAGAGAAAATACAGAGTTACCTTTTGATGTTTGCAAATAGCTTGATTTATATTCCAGGTTCTCTGGTTTGTAAATCAACACATATGATAATTATCTTCGGTGAAATTAGTGTTTGAGATAGATGAGAAGAGGTGATGCAAGAAGCTAATGTGCATTAGTCTGAACATTTCTTTAGATTGAATATGAGCTATATGCACGCATAAATTCCGCATTTGACGCAAGGATGCTCGACCATTTCCGGTTGTGGACATTAAAGCTGAGGAAAACCGAGGAAAACGGAATAATGGCAGAGTTTTCAAAATTGACTGTCCTCCCGTCTTTGAAACGAAACGTATATACGTTTAGATGTAATTTTATATATAGTTATGTTTATTTAATATAATTTTAAAAAGAAGCATAAACACAACGAGGGGTGTCTGTTTTATCTGTTTTTGTGACTAACGTTCCTTTAGTGTAACCATGGAGTATAAAATTCAATATAAAGTCACGGTATTGCATTGGACTCTTGGACGATCGGTGGAAGTTATCGAGCATCCTTACGCCTTCACCGGAAATACCGCCGTGCATAGAGCCCATTTAGACAATGGTGCTGCCAACACTATCTCACGCCCAATTCGTACGAATACGACGAATGAGTAAAAAATGTTTCATTTGTTTCATGTTTTCATTTCAGTGAGGTCGTACGAATTAGTACGATTTGTCTAAACCCACGTGACGGTTAAGTTTAGGGGCGGGGTAAGGGGTAGGTCATTCGTACGAATTCATATGAATTGGCCAATTCGTAAAATATGTACGATTTAGCAAAATCGTACTAATTCGTATGAGTGAGGTCGTATGAATTGTTACGAATTAGCCACTTTTTAATCATTCGTCGAATTCGTACGACTTGGTCGTGAGATCGGGTTGGTGCTGCAGGGGTTTGACAAGTTGTTTGATCTCAAATGAATATTTGTGTAAAAAAAAAAATCAAGTATTACATAATATTTTTAATAACTTGCCTTCAATGGATAATGACAATAATAATGATCAAAAATGCAGCCTTGACATCACAGGAATAAATTACATTTTGAAATATATTACAAAAGATTGCAGTTTAAATTGTAATAATATGTAATATTTTTATTTATTTATTTATTTACTTTAAACATTTTGCTGACCCCAAACTTTTGAAAGGTAGGGAATGTAGGTAGAGTACATATCATACAAATTTGTGACTCCATATGTTTTTCGTCACCTGCCTTCATCACTTGTTTGTTGTCATGGACACTAATCACATTCAGCTGTGCACTTGCAGTCACCATCATTAACACCTGCATATATATTCAGTTCCGTTTCATTTCAGAGTCTGGTGGCATCAATGTTAAGTGTGTGTTGCGCTCTGTTTGCTATTATGTTGGAACTATTGTAAATAGACCTTTATATTTAATCATATCAGTCTTCCTCGTCTGTTTGCCAGCAACCACATGTGACAGATAATATGTCCTTGTTAGTCCAGACTTAAATTTAAGCATTCCATATATAATGTGGTTCTTTCTCCATCTGTCTCTGATTGAAAGGTTGAGGACTCCTATATTTTTTCCAACTGTCAGAAACATGGTTAGTGAGCACTAAAGAAAATATAATTATTAGTTGCAAAAGCAGTATTTGTTATATTATCAGTACTATAAATATATTGTTATGTTAAAATTAACATTTTATTTCAAGTCTTGCCTTGAAAGCAACAGTAGCAGAAACATCCCGGGCTGGCAGGGATGATTAGACTAACCTGAGACTGAAAAAAAATGAAAATGGAAAAAAAAAATGATTTGGCAAATAAAAGCTCTCTTTAAGAAGCAGAATAGTGTGCATTATTGCAAGAAATGATGACAGCTGGTAATGAGTGCTTCCTGCATTCTACTGCACTTGACAACTGTGCCTGGAATACAAATGCAGCAGAGGTGCACAAGCTGTTCTGAGAGTTTATGGACTGTTTTTTTATCAGGTAGTGCAATCTCAAAAACATCAATAATAGGGCAATGACATTTATGGCAACAAACTACAACAACAAATTCACAAATATGTTTTAAATAATGTTTTGACATAAAATATATATACAAAAATACATACATGTACATATACTGTACCACCATGGAAAATTTGTATAAATTATAATCAATTCCTATTATTTAAAGGGACAGTTACATGACAACTACGGAGAAAAAGTAAATCTTTCCATTGCACTTTGCTTTAGGTTTTTTACTCTGCGACAACATTGAATGCACGGATTTACTGTTATTCTGGAAAATTCCTAGATTTATTATTACTAATGTGTTTGAGGTATGGTAGGGTTTTCAGGTAATGGTTTGGGTTACAGTTAGAAGTAAAGTTAACAAAGTAACAAGAAATGTTAATGAAATAGTACTTTAAATATAATTACAACACACCAACACGTGTGAACGTAAATTGTATCAAATGGTTATGGTATGATCATCTAAAATATAGTGTCTATTTTAATAAATGAAAAAAATATATAGACTTATGCTACTACTGACTGAATCATTATCAGTTATGTTATCATTGGTAAAGCAAATGCTGAACTACTTCCTGTGTTAGTATCTTCGATTACCTCACAAACACACACTTAAAATTTTAAAAACTTTGAGATTTTTATGTTCAAACCAAAGTCAGACAAAGATGGAGAGACTCAAAGAAGTGATAACATGTAAAATGCAACAGGACATTTCTATGAATAATAATCTATAAATCGTGTCCCCGGAGGCGGGGTTTATGTAACGTCACTAACCCATTAAGAAGCTCATTGTAGTCCCTACCAGACGTTTGTTGTAGTCATTTCAGATGTTGTTTATGCTCATTACACACTAACTTAAGTTAAAAAATTGAAAATATTAATCAACCACCCCTTTAATAAATGGAATATTATATATTCTTCTAACTGACTGAATTGCATCATTCATCATATCATTGGTAAAGCAAGCGCTGTACTACTTATTGGCTTTTCCACAGCTGTGTTTATTCATTAACACACGTGTTCTATCTCTATCTCCATAAATACTGTTTTGTTTTGGGGTTTTTTCTTTTTATTGTTTTTTTTTTTTTCAGTTTGGTACAATGTAATGCGAATTTTCTTAATTTACTGTAAAACTACTGTATGTTAGACCATGTCAATTTATTGTACTTTGTAAAAATCTAACACACAAAAAAAGAAGAAAACAAAAAATTATTGATAAGACTTCAATATCCCATACTGCAATATTTTTCTTTCTGAATAGCAAGAAAACAAAGGAAAATTATGTTATCGTATGAAAGAATCACGCCAAAAATAAGGTTAAATAGTATAATGTGTACTTGTTGAGCTGTTTCAAAAGAAGATGCAATACACAACAACAACTTCATTGTGTGTTGCTGTTGGAAACTAACATTAGATTCAGATTAACAGAGAGAGCGTGTGCCCTTGGAGTTTTATCAGGCTTTCATTTTGTGGCACTGACACCTCGTCTTTCTGCCTGAAGGTATCTGAATCTTTAGTGTGGGCGTCTGGGTCGTGAGAGACAGGGAATGCAGAATCACACATGTAGCATACAATCCCTACTCTGTGTGCTGTCAAAGGTCCCAGTGCTTGAAGGCCACGATCTTGGCTTGTGCCTGCAATTCCAACAAGTCTTTGTTTTTTTGTGATTCATTACATTTTAACACGCTCAGCTGTATCAGCAGCCTCAGTAGCAGAGACCCTGGAAACGTAGAAGCCTGTGTTGTGGGGTGGTAGTGTCATTTACGCGGCAAGTGGCGGGACGTTATTGAAGGAGACAAAGAGGAATATTGAGGATCATGTGTTTTTGTAATAGCGCTGCCAAAACAAGTTCCATTTGTTAAAAGATGACAGCTCAGAGAAACTCAGGAAGATTATGCCACTGATTCATATAGTAATGACTGCTTCTATAAATGTACTGGGTTATTTTTGGTAAGGCTGTGCATATCACTCTTGCAATAATCCTATCAGGAACTGTCAGCGCTCATTATGGGAAAGTAGAGTTGAAAGCATCCCCATTAGATGTGCTTAGGAGAAATACAGGCCTTTTTTATACAACCAAACAAGTCCATGCTGCATCATTTCCTTCTTTCCTCGAAGACCAGCAGATTGACAGCCTGATAGCATTTATGATCTCAAATGATTGCTACAGCACTAGAAACCCTCAATTATGACAGCATTTGTCAACATCGCCCTTTGTCACTTCTCATGAGAAAAATAGATCAAATCTTATACTCTCTAAATTGCTCCACCTAAGGATTCTCTGCAATTTAGCTCATCTTACAAAAGAGCGGACATGCAATTTACTAATTATGTCTGAAACATCAATAGGCGGCTATTTACTCGTAATTTAGCCATTTTTCAAAGAATATTTCATCTAATTTGGTGTAATTGTGTATTTCTAAAGAACCACCCCAGCAGGAAACACGCTTTGTAAACTATATATTTTGAATCCGCCACCATGAAACAACATCCTGGTTGTGTATGCAACCCACCGTTACCTGAAGGAGGGAACGGTGGACGCAGTCGACGTCCACTGAATGGGGATCACACCAGGGAGCCAATCATCTTCGAGTACTATTGAACAAGCCAAAAGGAATTGGCGTGCGTGATGATATCACACCCCCCCCCCCCCCCCCCCCAACTCACTCTGGAATGCTTTCATTGTTGCTTGGCAGTGCCTGGAGTGGACTGGGCATCCCTACTGTCCCTACGTCACTGACCAGCCCAACCTCGGAAATTGGGCAGGCCAGGAACCGAGCCTTTTCCGCATCCGCCATATCAGCCTGGGGTGCGTTTCCCGTACAACGACGTAGTTCACTGTTTCACTACCATAGTACGATGCATCGTTGGAAAAATCAACTAGCTAGTCACGACTGTTTCCCAAAACCCACTGTCGCAAAGTATCGTTCAACCGTGTTGGTTTCGCACGTGGTGGAGTAATAACTTTTAATTAAACTATTTGAGATCCAATTAAAACTACATTTGTTTTATATAAAATACAGACATGTAATCTGAGGACTATTTCTAATTGTTCTCAGTTGTTTTGCTTTATTACCAGACTCAATATTTGGCTCGTTCTTACATAGTAGACCACGTTCGCACATGCGCTCTTTTCAAACACGGTACTTCAAATCTTTTGACAAACTAAGAGATGTAAATTCAATTCGTAAGTATTCTAAATAAAAGACACAGCGGTTGTACTGAATGTCAGCTTGCTTATTATGCTCAAGATAAGGATTTATTACCTCCAAATGTCAAGCAATATAGAAACGATGCCTCTAACCACAGGTCGAGAGCTGTCGTTCAAACCACACAACTTTGCGATGCTGTTTGCGAATGTTCGTTGGAACGATGGTTTCGGGAAACACCGAATCGTTGAACTATGCTGATAACGACGGAACTTGCGACCATAGTTGGCTAACGATGCTTTCGGGAAACGCACCCCAGGCTGAGCGAATGATGGAGCTCCTGGACCACTAAGGTGGACATCACCAGACCGATTGTGCTAAGCACCCTCAAACAAAAGTGAAAGCACCCTTAGATTAATTTTTTTATTATGTAAACGAGATTTTGCCGACAAAAGAAAAACAACAGACGGATTTCACACTCATACAAATAATAGGTTACACAAACTAAATACATTAACGCGATTTTTCACATCAGAATTTATTTCAGTAGGCTATTTCACGTTTAATGCATTGGATTCGTTATTAGTCATTCGGCATTAGTGAAAGTGAAAGATTGTGTTTTGGTGAAGCTGTCTCTTTAATTGCCGACTTTGTTTGCGTGTGTGCGTCCCGCTCAGGAAATTCGTTAGAGACGGGCTGCCTTTAGATAGCCAATAAATCTATCTATATACAGTATCGGAATGAATAGAGAGTCTCTGCAGCGGCGGTAGACTGAAATGTGCGCAGTGCGCGTCCGAGTGAAGATTGCGTGAGCCAGAACCGTATGAAACTGACAGAAGTGGCAACAAGCGCTCCGCTTGATTTCAACGACATCAAATTTAACAGCTAGATCTCTTAATTTAGAGCGAACTAAATGAATGCTCTGCTAGTTAACTGGACATGTTTTATTTGTAGGTAAATATGTGCCTCAATGTTTCCAAAAGTGGTACAAAATTACTAATGACGAAATCTGGTGGGGACGCATCCCCACCGAAATCGACGCATATGCTTTCACCGTACCATTCAAACACCGGTGTTCTGACGATTTGTGATGCCTTGTCGAAAAATGCTACCGTAGTGCGAATCAATCACAGAAAATGTTGATTAATATAAGGCTTTATGAAATACAATTATAATGCAATTCTACTGTATACTGTAGACTACTGTTTTTTTTTATTTTTAAAACGGTGTGAAGTAAAAATTATCAAATATTCATCTTTGACTTGTCAAAAAACACATCTTTCTTTAATAACTGAAACTTTCAGTTATTCTTTTTCAGCTGGCTTACCGTACAAATATTAATATGGTAGTTAGCATTTTTTAAAGGGATATTACATGAAAATTGACCTTTTGTAAAAAAAAAAAAAAAAAGAAAAAGAAAAAAGTCTGCTCATGCGCATAGCCAGTGAGTAGTAAATCTCGATAACATTTTGGTTACCGGGCGAGACAGGACGAGCAGCATGGGCGAAGGCGAGTCTCAATCTCAACACTGCAACAGTCACACTTCCGTCAATGGAAACATGAACCATCCACAAAAGCTGCTTCAGCATGATGTAAGTCCAAACACGTGATGCAACAATTGTGACCATCAGAGAGGTAAAGGGAACAACAGCATCCAAAAACGCACAGGTGGAATGACATCTTGAAAAAGTTACAAACGCACCCATGTTGCTCTTTTAGGAAATAGGACCCATCATTAGTGCCGGAGTACACAAGGGAATGACCGTGGCAACAATGAACAGAGAACGTAATCAGTGAAGCACTCACTTTTCCAGCCATCATCACACACAAACCTTTAGAAATTTGTTGCTGTTAAAACAGTATTTGAGAGGTCAAAGCGTGGGACATCCACTGCACTCGTGCTGTAGAAACCACCAGCATTGGGAGAGTTTTCCAGAAGAACCCGACACATTTGCTCATTGTAAATAACAGCACTTTTCAGAGACATCAAACGATCGGCTCCGAGGCGATAGGCACCTATAGTGCGTGCATCCACTACCGTATTTAATCCCACATCGTGGGGGCAGAGTGTGTGATGTCATCACGTACACCAATTCCCATACTCGAAGATGATTGGCATTATTGACGTTAATTTAATCATCATTAATCGTTGTATTCCTCATGTTGCAAGATTATTCTTTTACACGTTATTGATTTCTATAATTTCCGTATTGTACTCTGTTTGATTATTCTCAGATATAAGATCTTCTGTGTCTCTTCTGTGCTGTAAGATTGAGGGGTTAATCTTGTGGACCGGATCTGTTTTCCGTCAGAATTGATTTTGTGATATGTATTTCTTTGTATATACTTTAGCTATTTTTTTAAATGTCTTAAATATTTTAAAACCACTATTGCTTATTAAGTAATTCTCTGTGCCTTTTACAAGGACTATGGTGATCTAATAAGACCTCCTAGGGTACATTTTGTCTTGAGTACGTCATTTAATGATTTACAAAGAACTCAAAAGGTGCCTTCTTCCCGTTACATACTGTAGGTACAGCATATTAAATGTTTTGTGTCAGAAGACCCAGGGCTTCTTCTCTTTTTCATTTCCTTATGCCTTTCTTTCTCTATACTCTGATCTTGCACGAACTTAAACTGTTAGATACAATACTTTAGATATTAATAATTAGATTTACTTTTCTATTTTATCTTGAAAACTTGTTTGATAGTGCAATTCAAATATTTACTTGATGCATTTGTTTGTCTCTATAATGTGACATTTGAATGAAATGTGTTAATCCTTATTCAAACTTGATCTCTGCATAATCATTGCTCATCTGCCTGGATCTCACTGCATCAGAAGGAAAACCAGAAAAACATTTTATCCCTTCATGTTAAGATCTCACCAAAGCTCTCTCTGTTTACACCGAAAAAGTCATATGATAATGAAGTTATGACAACATATGTTTTAACATTGATTGAACTCATCAAAACAACTTTTTAGCTTATACAAGATTCAACTTTTTTTTAATTCAGTTTAATGTAATTTATGTTAAAATGACAGTTTACAGATGATGTGTGAAAATGAACCCTGAATTAAAAGTGAAAGCTCAAAATTATATTTTGTGCAGAAATTATTTTAATATTTCCGGTGAACCAATCCTTAAAGGAATGTGCTTAAAATATTTCAATTAAAAACCCAGGCAACTGAAACAAGAAGATGGTGGTACAGCAAGATATAAACTAGGATATTAAAAATAGCAAAGTCTATAAACTCCAAGACCCATAATTTAAACTGATTTAACACACTATATGCAAGTACCACTAAGCCACTCTCTTCAGAGGCAGTTTTTTATCTCACTGTTGATTAAATGATATATGAAGAGTGTTTCTTGTGCTTTGGCCGTTGAAACTCTCCTGCAGCTCGACCACCAAAGACTGCACAGTTATGACATATTTATAGCATCATTTGGTTAAGTGACATCCATTTATAGCTAATTTATTAGCCTTAAACACAATGCATCAGCAAAATGATGAAATGACTGCACCCTTGGGTGTAGTGAATTAGTTATCTGATAACATTCAAAACTCAATGTCTTGATAAAATAATGTTAAATGTTAATTTAAATGGCTTCAGTTACATCTTATCGTTTTAAGGGAAATGAGCTAATCGGATGTAATAAAGAATTTAGGTGAAACATTCTTTTTTTTTTTTTTTTGATTTTCATTTTATTACTGATTTTCAGAATAAAGTTAAATGAAGTATGCGTTTCTGCGTTTCAAATCCAAATGAAATATGGTAACATAATTAGGAATCCACCAGAAACTTTAAGACTAGGCCTACATCGTCAGATTTTTAAGCACCTATGACATGACAGACATTACCACTAGTATTTTCAATATAATGAAAGTGAACTAGGACTCCAAAATGACAAAGAAAAAAACAGGTTCAAAATGAGGTCCATATTGTCACAGTTGTCATTTTTAGTCTGTTTTCAATGGACTTGTCTGCTAGTCATCACGTCAAGTGTCGTCTTCACTGTCTTTATCAGTTAATCTGTATATTTCAATTAATCTGTTCATTCAGATATACACATATGTGACAAACTATACATTTCAACTTTGTGTGAGACAGACACAAAAATGTAATCCACGATTCAAAGAAAATCTTGATCTGCTAAAGTTTTTGCTAAGATGTTCAAGTCATGAATAGGAAATCAGTTTTCATTATTTATTTTATTTACTTTTTTTTCTTATTTGCTTACTTTACATTTTCAGTGAATCAACTGATCCGGTTCACAAAACCCAACGCATTAACCATATGATTCAGTTCAGTTCAGTGATTGGAGGGAAGATTATCAATGAATAAAAACTTCAGAAGACTTGAATTATTGTGTTTGATTCATATGGACTCCTTTCTTATCCCTTTTGAAGCTTAAAATCTCTTGCAATTGAAAAGAAAGATCCGTTTAAAATTTGAAATTTCTCCTTTTGTGTTCGATAGAAGAATGACAGTTAATTGAGAAATGTAGCAATGTGTAAATGATACCAGAATGTTAATTTTTAGGGAACTGTTCTTTTAAACTTAGTGAAAAGAAATAAAACTAAAAAGTGTAAATATAGACTATAATGAACAAATCGTTTTCTGCATTTCTAAAAATAAAATAAAAATCCAGCCATACTCTCCGCAACTACTGTGTGAATAACTGTGCGTAGAGAGCCCTTCATTTGAATGCTTGCCATTCATTAAAAATCTGTTCTCATCTCTCAAAACAGGCAAGGAAAAAAGAGTGAAGAGAGCAAGAGCTTTTCAATTCCAGCCTTCACATGGTGTAGGAATAGGGTGAGTGTGAGGGAGGCATGATCAGGACAAGTTAAATTTGAGCAGTAGCTGTGATCAGTGAAGCAGGAAGGGGTGTTCAATTAAATATTTCACCTCAGCTGGTGTTGTGGAGATACAGACCCTGGGCTGTCAGCCTCTGTACTGCAACATTCATCTGCACAAGCTCCTTTAATATGAAAAAAGAGAGAGAGAATGTCTCTTTTGCCTGTCATTGCCCCTGCCTTTGATATGACAACTTCAGCTGTTGCCTTTAAATGTTAGTCCTTATATGATCTAATTGTGTTCGTGAAAACCTGTGAAAGTGGTAGTGGCTCTGTAATTGGAGATCTGGGATGGTAATTCAAAGGTTGCTTGTTCAAACCCCAGTAGGGATGATTCATGCATGACCTTGATAGTCACTGGGATCCTCTACCACCCTCGTGCCCTTGAGCAAAGCACTTTGCAGCAGCTCACTCCAAGGGGAAAACACAATCTTTCACTTTCACTAATGCCGAATGACTAATAATAATAACTTAGGCTCAGTCTCGTTGTAGTCCCCAGTTCCATATCATGTGAATCTGTGTAATCAACACTAATTCTGGCTTTGATCCATAAAGAATAGCACAATGTGATTTTTTTTTTTTTTTTTTTTGGTAGCACCACTGAAAATCAAATCTATCTTATATCTTAATAAATCTAAGATATATATCTTATATCTTAAATCTAGCCCTATCTTAATAATATAACAAATAGCATTTTTGAATATATTGTACATACACAGGTACACAGTGTAAAAAATAAATTTGATATGTCCAGTGGAGAAAAAAAAACTTTAAAAAGCCCAGGCATACAAAAAGCAGAATAGAATATATAAAAATATATATATAATATTACATATAATATTATAATAAGTTCGGGTCATTTTTACGTATTTTTGAAGTAAGTATTATGCTTCCCAAGGTTGCATTGATTCAAAATACAGTAAAAACTTGGGTCCCACTTTATATTAAGTGGCTTTAAGTACTATGTACTTACATTGAAATTAATAATTTGATACAATGTACTTATTGTGTAAATACATGTTTTTACATTGTACTTATATTTTTAAAATACCAGCATGTAATTACAGCTATAATTTCTTTATGTAATTATATTTGTAATTACACAGTTGACCCTCCCCTCACACCTTAACCTACCCTTAAACCTACCCATACCACCACACCTGTCCCTAACCTTACCCGTATCACACCTCAATAGCAGCAAAAGTGTTTTACAATATAACAGGAACACAATAATACATTGTACTTATTGTTCAATGTAAGTACATAGTACGTAAAGCCACTTAATATAAAGTGGGACCAACAATTGCAATATTGTGAAATATTATGAAAAATTAAAATAGCTATATTTTAATTTCATGTATTTTAAAAATGTATTCCTGTCATGGAAAAGCTGCATTTTCAACATCATTACTCCAGTCTTAAGTGTCAAATGATTCCTCAGAAATCATTCTAAAGGGCTGAAACATTTCTTATTATCAATGTTGAAAACGTGGCTTTATAATCACATTAACGCTCAATAAACACTTTGCTGAATAAAAGTAGGCCCATTGATTTTTTCTAAACTCTCAAGAACTGTATTACCTTTTGATTTACTTCTTTGGGAATGAGACGTTTGTACCAGTTGCACTGACACATTTCAAATAATACTAAACATATATAATACTGTATGATAATTATTCACACTAAACCGGATTTGTGGGTGAACATCTGGTGATCTCAGCAACCATGGGGGGGAGGTGATTGACTCTAGTATCTCGAGAGAGAGAGTCAAAGGTTAATTTCCAGGAAGGTCCTTTGTCTTCTCGGGAGTGTTCGTTCCTCAAACAGACAGCCTGGGATTTCTCAATTCTAATGATACATTTTTGCACCCCTGTTGTAGAAGGATTGCAGAAGGGGGGAGGGGTGCAGTTCTGTCATATTCTCTATAAAATATTAATTTTAGGAATCTCTTTTGTGATATAATATAAGCCTTTTTCCTAGACATAATTTGTAAATGAACAAAACATTATAAAAGGACCAAAAAACAACAGGAAAATGCAGTGAGTTATATAAATAAATGCCTGTTAAGAGTGTGACACATATGCATGGGGTACGGTACTGTCTGTGAACATACTGACTCACATGACACCCCCTGAAGTGCTTTTGTTTTGTGGGTTTGGAAAAGCTTTTCTGCAACATTTTCTCTCGTTTTTTATCACACGGTGACATTATACAATTCTGTCTGCATTTCCCTTGAGTGAGGAACCATTTATTTCACCTTTTATTCCTCTCAGAGTACATTTCTGGAGTGACAATAGTTTTCTGTCGGGAGAAGAGCGGCAGGCTGGAACATAAAGAACAAACACTGTTATTGCAAAACCACAGCCGGCTTCATAAATAGATAACTTCAAACAGCTATTTTCATTTACATGAACAAGAAGGGACATAGAAGCCATCAGAGAAACTGGGACTGATTACCAAGCAAAAATTGCAAATCCACCCTGACCAATTTACAGAATTCCGGTAATCCTCTAAAGGGGGATAAAATTTAAGCTGTAGATGCTTTACCATCCTACAAATGCGAAGCTCATTCTCAGATTTAAATGGGTTAACCACAATTGTTTCCCAGTGCTTTCAAAAGGTCAACTAATATCAAACATCTTCTGAACTTTTGCTTTAATTAATTGTTAATATCCACAAATTAACAGTTTGTTTCCATGACTTACTAATACATCAGTACATTTTGATATTTTTTTCCCTCGTTTTAAGTAAATTGTGAGCACTATATTATCATTTGTTCCCTCAATTTAGTCATGGGCATGTTTTAATCATTTGTTCCCTTGATTTAGTTAAATCAAAATGAGAAAACAAATTATGTTAGATCAATGTAGCCACGATTTACTAAAATCTCCTCCTTTCTTACACAGAACAACCTATTGGACAACAATCAGTCTGGTTTCAAAAGCAGACACACAACTGAGACTGCCTTGTAATTACCTTTAGTAATTGAAGCTCTGAGACTGGCAAGAGCAGCTTCCAAATCCTCAGTTCTCATCCTGCTGGATCTGTCTGCTGCCTTTGACACAGTTAACCAGCAGATCCTCCTGTCAATCCAAAAGATGAAGGGGATCTCTGGAACTGCACTCCAATGGTTCAAGTCTTACCTCTCAGGTAGGTCCTTTAGGGTGTCGTAAAGAAGTCTGGCATCTCAGACCCAACGTCTAGCTACTGGGGTGCCTCAGGGCTCAGTGCTTGGACCACTCCTCTTCTCCATCTACATGGAAAACATGGCTTTGCCTATCATTTCTACACTGACACACAACTCTACCTCTCATTCCAGCCTGATGATCCAACGGTAGCTGCTTGTATCTCAGCCTGTCTGACTGATATTTCTGGCAGGATGAAGGACCACCACCTTCAACTAAACCTTGCGAAGACAGAGCTACTTAAGTCCTGGCCAACCCAACACTTCATCGTTAGGCTCATCATCCATAACTCCATCGAGGTCAGCTAGGAACCTTGGGGTTGTAATTGATGATCAATTGAACTTCACAGACCACATTGCTAAAACTGCCCAGTCCAGCAGATTTGCCTTCCTACACAACTCCTTGTCCAAGTGCTTGTTTGATCCAGATGGGAATATTGTAATGCTGTCCTGGCTGATCTTCCAGCTTGTTCTGTCAAACCTCTACAACTGATCCAAAATGCTGCAGCCAGAGTGGTCTTTAATGAGCCGAAGACAGCACACGTCACTCCTCTTCTCAAGTTGTCGCTCGCATTAAATTCAAGTCACCGACATTTGCCTACAGAACAACCACTGGTACTGCTCCCTCTTACCTAACTCACTACTTCAGACTTATGTGCCATCCAGAAAATTGCGCTCTGCTAGCGAATGTCGTCTTGTGGTACCATCTCAAAGAGGCACAAAATCTCTTTCGCTGACCTTTACCACGACTGTTGGTGGAATGATCTGCCTAACTCAACAAGAGTCAGTGAGTCTGCTGAAGACGTTTTGTTCTTTTTCGACAGCACTTGATCCAGTAATACTAACACTTTCTCTTTTCTCTTCTATTCTATTCTTTAAAAGGGGGAGGGGAGGGGAGGGGAGGGAGGGGGGGGGGGGGGGGGGGGTTAGGGGAAGAAAACTGCATTCTGCATTAAATTAAACTGAGAGGGGTCATAGCACTTACATATTGTTGTCCTACTGTTAGTTTAACTGCTTCTATTGTTCTCATTTGTAAGTCGCTTTGGATAAAAGCGTCTGCTAAATGAAAAACTGTAAATTTAATCTAATGTAAAATGAGGGAATGAATCAATAAATTGTGGATATGAATTCTTTATTCGTTGCCACGATGTATGTTTTTGTCCACATCATGTTTGTCCACATTTGTCCACCACATCTTCAAAACGGCGCTACGCACATGGCACCCTTTATCGTTAATATAACACACAAACCCAAGGCGTCACAAATCCTTTAGCGTAATATGAGACTACCCTACCCTACCCCACACCTAAACCTACCCATCACAGCGTGTGTTATATTAACAATAACGGGTGCCATGTGCATAGTATAGCACTGTTTTGTCATATAGTGTTCGCCGTTCTATATGAGAATGTATTGTAATAACCTATAGCCGAATCACAGCTGTGCATATATAGAGTGATATTGCACGGCTACTCAATAACAATGATGAATAACATATCACCCATCCGGGTATCTGAAGTGTCTTGCATGTCTCTCATATCATACTCCGGACTCGCTCACGCTTGTTTCACACAACATTAATGACAACGTTAATTTATCGGTTGTTTTGATATTGAAATCGGATGAAAACTGCAGTAATAATAGTAGGCATAATATTGTTGCTGTGTTCGACTTCTTGCCAGAACGATTGTTTTGTGCACCGTAATGGATTATAAGATAATAATACGATTTCAAAACAGTTAAATCTCAGATCAATATCTCTTGTCCCCATAATTATTTATGTGCTGAAAAGCAGTGTAAGTAGTATGACTGTTGTTCAGTTGTCCTGGCTAAAAGCTAATATTTTTGTCCAATTATTTACTTATGTGGGAAAAAGCCATGTAATAGCCAGAATCGTGTAGCTCTACATACACTTCGTGTCGGGGTCCTGATCACCCCGTCAGAGTTTATTCTGCGATAACAACTGACTGGATTTACATTATCCCTGACTTAGTAAAGGGCTGAACACTTTTTATGATAAGATACACGATTCCATGAGATAGAACATAAAAAAAAAGATCCATCAAAGTGTCTGGAAATTCCAGACCAAAACTTAGATCGTCATCTATAAACACAAGGCTGATTACACCTTCATGATTGACTGATTATGTTTGAACAAAGAGGATCAAACAGCTTCTCTCAGCCACTGATGCGAGAGTTACAGTGCTGTAGTTTCTCACAGGAGCAGAAGCGACACAATCATGAGGTAATTAAAGACACATCTTATTAGCACAAATAAAATACAAATTACATTCAGAAGTGTGAAGCTGAAGTTCCTCACCAAAACCTGTTAATTAAAAAACAGGAACTAATGACTTGTCATTGGCGCTCTGCAATGCTCTATCTGAAAATATTAATGGCTTTATTTTTAAACAAATTTACATATTCTTGTCCCTGACCATGCTACAGACAGCATATACGGTATGTTAAATAGTTGAGCAACGTTACGGCATCAGTAACACCTGAGGGGACAATTAGAAAATAACCAAACATTGCATTCAATTATAACATGAATATCATATAAACACATTATAATGATCCATATTAGAGATAATAAATCCACATAATAAACAGTAAAGGGACCTTCTGGTTACAAAAACAAAACAAAAATAAACCATGATAAATGGTTATTGTTATGCCAGTGCCGCCATTAATACAATGTGGTACTTAAACAAAAAGTCAAGTCATTCTAACAAGCAGACAAGCATTAATAAAGAAAGGACTATAATTAAAACCAGTAATTAGTTTTTTTTCTAATGAACCCTCAATCAGAGAATAATATAAAAGCCTGTGTTGTAATATTGCCTCTGTACTACCATGGGTCCTCACGGGGCAGGTTGCGTTGATGTATGAAATGCTAATGAACTATTTAATTCAGAGCCATCTAGAGGGACATGTAAGGAGGGGTGAGGTATAAAAGGATTGGAAAAACCACTTAAAAGAAAATCAGAGTTCACACAAGGGAAAGCACCATGCTCAACATGAAACACTGACAACATGGTGGTCTACCTCTCAACAGGGGAAGAGCTGTGAAAGAGAGAGAAAAAAGTAGAGGTAATAAGGATAGGCGTCTGTTAAATGACACTACTTATCAGCAATGATCTTAGTCCTATTTGTCATTTGCTTTTGAATTAAAATCCATGTTGTAGCTATCTTGTCCATACAGATAATCTTCAAATAATGGGAACCTTGAAACTAGCGCTGTCGATTTAATGAGTTCATTTATGATTAAGTTTCAGAAAAATGCATTTATTTGTGTTTTTGTGTATTGTATCCCTGCTATACCATACCAAGATACCAATATTCTGCTTAATAACAGCAAACTAGTTTTAAAAAAAGAAAACTTAAGTATGATAACACCAATAAATGTATAATTACATTGTAATAAATGTATAATCTGTAATGTATAACTATATTGTAATAAATGTATAATTACATTGTAACAAATGAATAATAAACTTGAAAAGGATCGCTACATTTCACATTTCTGTTTACTTCAGACGTAAACAGTGTAGCTGACTTAATGTTTAGCTGACAGAATGTTTATTTTTAAACCACCATTTTAAAGTGAGTGTAGTGAAGCTCGACTAAACTAAAGACTTAAGGGAGGGGCGAGCTAACTTGGTTTGTTTGGGATCTCGCTTCAAACACAAACAGAAGTGATGTCACAATTGCTGATACAACCTTTAAACCACAACCCTCTCCAATGTAAACATGTTTTATTTTTAAAAAACTTCAAAGTGTGCATCTTTTAAAGATACATTTAACGATATATGTTGCACTTCTAATCCAAACAACGTCAAACTCGGCACTGCACTTACTCGTGCCGGTAGCAAGACACCTGTCAAGTTTGAAATCCGTCCGACTAACGGTTCGAGAAATATTCGATTAACAGACAGACGGACACACAGACACGAAGTCCCTGTAATTTATAGATTGATGCAAATGCCAATGAATGATATTCATTATGTATTTTGGATTAAATGACATGACATGTTAAAAGCATTTTAAAAATGACAATTATTATTAGTATTATAAAAAAAAAAAAAAAAAATCTGGGAATATTTCAAGGCCCGGTACTAACAGGTTCACGGACCGGCACCGGATTGGGAATCACTGATCTAAATAACAATCTAAATGCTATGCTAAATAGATGCAACAATACTCTATCTTGATCGTTTTCAATACTCATAATTCAAACTCTTGACTCGCAGTGGTTTTGACGAAACAAGATGACTTTTAGAGTGCCGAGGGCGTGGTAGCTCGTACCAAGGGCGTAGTTAGCTGGAATCTGCTTACGTCAGCTCTCATGCCTACGCCACAAAGCACCGCCAACATCCAATAGGAAAATTCAACTGCAGTAGCCACCGTTCAACCTGAAGAGGGCAGCACTCAGACGTTTTTACACCATATATTGTAGAATTAAAACACTTTACTCACATGTCAAAAAAGTTACTCGAATCAATGATCAGCACTAATAAAGCCCCATTCTTACAGATCATTAACTAAAAAAAAGTTATTTTAGGGTTTAGTAACCCTTTGAAAATGGAACTTAAAACAAACAATATATTGAATTCTAAAACCACCTTTGTAATGTCTTTTCAATGCTTTTTGTTTGCTACAATAGTGTCTTTGAATTGTCTTAATTTGGGTAATTTTCTATAAGCAAGTCTTATGTGTAAGTGATAAATAATAATTTGATTATAATTGTTATATAACATAATTAATAACAGTTTTGCAGTGAAACAATTTAGAATTAGAAAAACACCAACCTTGCATAACATCATTACGAATAATGAAATTGTTCATAACCCTATTACCAACACATGCTCTGACTTTCAATCACACTTTTGGACTTTTTTTTTTTTTTTTTTTTTAAGAAAACACAATGGCCAAGCTCTACTAAAATATGCTTTCTTAAGTTTTTACCAAATATCATACAAGCCCAAGAGAAAATGTGTGGCACAGGCTTCGTGTAGTGAAGGAAAGCCCTAATACTTACTGTCCTGGAAGCAATTTTGCAGTGCTAATAGAATTCAATAGCATGTTTAGAGTCTGCACTTTCATTTGCATCGATCCCTTTTTCATTATGATTTACTCCCTCCACAAAGAAACCAATCAGCTGTGTCTAAGTTGAACTGCCCTTAGTTTACAGTGAGAGCAGAGGCCAAAGGTAATTAAGTGATTCTGATTGGAAATTAACATTTTATGCCCCTCAACAAGGATAATCTATTCTTGTGTGACAAGATTAAGCAAAGGAGATGATGAAACAAACTCAATCACAAGGCACGTAGATGAATTAAGCTATATCGACTTCATGGAGGTAGACGTTAATATTTAAGCCTGCTCCACATAATGAACATGGTGTTCTCAAGCCTGATTCGGTCCAAACAGTTTTGACAATATTCGTCAATTACATTAATATTTATGAACTTACAAATATAGCAAATGGCCTTTCTGCCTTAAAAATCAAAATGTAAGACTACTGTTAGTTATGCTTTTATTCTGAAAAATATAAAATGATGAAAAGTGAGACTAAAGACGTGAAATTAAAGTATAGTAGTTTGCGCAACATTATGAAAGAAGCATAACTATTTTCAACATTGATAAATATAATGCAGCTAATCATTTCTGTAGGATCGTGTGACACTGAAGACTGGAGTAATGATGCTGTAAATTCAGCTTAGGCATCACAGTTAATCACATTTTATAATATATTCAAAGAGAATATTTATTTTAAATTGTAATTATATTTCACAATATTACTGTTTTACTGTATTTTGGCCATATAAATATTAATGATAATAATACTGCCACGGGTTGTGAATTTCAGCCTATAAAAAATGCAAGCCCTAAAAATGCAATGCATTAAAATGCAAACGGGGTTAATGCATTGCATATTTTCAAGTAGAGCAAGCTTTTTTTTTCTTTTTTTTTTTTTCAAAAACACTTGTCATTTTTTTTTTACTTCTATAATTGTGCACAGCTAAACCTAATGAGTGTTCAGAATACTATGGGAAAACGGTTCTCACTGAAAACTAAAGTGGAGTGAGATTATGACAAATTTTCTAACAAAAGTCAGTGTTCTCTTTTAATCACCTTTTTTTAGAGAAAAGCCTAATGTTGCATTCACATTCTCTCTCTCACAAACGGACACAGACAGACAGATACACAGCTTATTTTGTGTCTTATAAATTACAAATGCATTTTTTTTAAGTGGAGCCTAATGCATTCATTTGACCATCAGAAAAACAAAATCAATCTGTTCCTTTCCAGTCAAGGTATTAATATCCTTCACTAAGTAAAGCATTCACTGCCTATTGCAGTTAATTTTTAGGATGGTTTTCCGCACAGTATTAGTCATTTAGGCTCCTGCTTTTCCCCAGCGCACAATGTGATGTATTTTCCTGTAATCAGGCTTCCATTGTAACATTGTGCTTATGCATCAAAGAGCATGTAGGCGGTTCATAAAAACCCAGAGAGTTAGTTCCTGTCATTAAATTGGATTTCATCCATTGCAGAAAAAAAAGTCAAAGAATCTATCTGAACATTGAGTACCACAAGCTAATTACCCCTTTAATGCATGCCACAAAAGATTCCCTACTGCATCTCCAGGCCTAATGGACCGGATTTGCTGCATAACTCTGGTGTTGCTTTTTGTTTGACTCTCACTCAAGTAAACACTGCTGTTTGATCTCTATCATCCTTTACAATCCAACAAACAACCCTTAGAATCCAAAGAGATGCATTAATTTGATAAAAGCTTGAAAAAAAATCAAGTTAAGTGGCAGGATTTGCATTTAAGAGAACCGGGATGTCTGAGATGTCAGATGTTGAAAAATGTCAGGATTGTTTTAAATGAACATGCATTGCACTTCCCTTCCAACCCAATCTCTGCATAAATGGCAAGTAGTGAAAAATCCAACCTAAAATACCGCCGAGGCACAGAACAAGTTGAAACGGTTCCTCACTCTGATTGATAGAACAAGCTGTGATTTCCCCTGAGTTCTAGATGGACGGAGATGATAGTGCTATCCACAATCAATCTGGATGTGTGACTCTGGCCTTCAAGAATGACTACAGATAGCTGGACGCTGCTGGACATACTCTCTGCTCTTCCATGAAAAAAATGTATCAAGGGTATTTTAAGACAGACACCATAGCTGACATGTTTGACAATGATCAACAGTAAGGGTGGAAAGACCATTGTTTGCCCTACAAGCATGATTCTGGAAGTTTTCAAGCTCGTGTATTCCTGTTTTTCAGTAGTTTCATCTCCTCTCAGTTACAGCAAGTGAATGATACTTAAAAACACATATGAAGCCTTGTGAAAAAAGATGTTCGCTTTTTACATTTGCAACTTTCTTTAGTGTCATGTTGTTGTTTGAGCATGAATAAGGTCCCGTTTGAAGTGTGCTCGCTGATAATAGAATATTCATGGGAAAAAAGAGTATACTTTTATGACTATTACTTAAGCACAGTTTTAAAAAGTGCAAATTACTTTAAATTACAGGCAGATGACATTCAAGTTTCAATAGAAATGACCCTAAAGAAAATTTGTTTAACCAAAAATGTTTCTCAGTATTCAGCAGTACACTAAAGACAATTTAGGTAAATTGGGGCTTTCACAGCAGGTAGTAGTAGTTATAGAAAGTCAGTTAGATAGTAGATAGACACTAGCCAGCAGGGCGGTCCCCCGAGAACTAAATTATCAAGGGCCATTTTTCTGGTAACAATCACACCACCAGGAACTCTGAAGTGACGCAAGCCGGCTGACAGCGAAATCATGTAAGTGCGGTATTCAACAACGTCAACAACTCAGTAGTGTAAAGGTCGAGAAGTGCCCGGACATTGGCGTCGGTCCATCTATCACTGTTTTCCATGGTTGTGGAGTAACTATATGTAAACTGTGTGTTCTGACAGCTTTTTAAAAATGTTGAGGTCCGGTGTTTCGTTTGACGTGTTAGGCCCTAAAAATTATAGGAACTACCAAAACATTCCTCCTTTGAAAAAAACAACACTATGAAATTACATATTAATATGTACTAAAGTCCTACTCAATGAAAAAAATGCTAAAAAAAAAATCATTTAACTCTTTCCCCACCATTGATGGAAATTTCCAATATTTGTGAGAAAATGCTTTCCTGTCGGTTTTTTTTTTTTACATAAATTTCTGGCTTTATGTGTTTTCACTGTTATACGGTAGGGGGCGCTACACTGTAAAAAAATATTTTCAAGAGTTATCACAACATTTTTTCTTTTGTCAAATCAACTTAAATAATTTATTTAGTTCAGATAACTTATTATTTTGAGTTTCT
The DNA here is from genome assembly GCA_038021265.1 of Cyprinella venusta. Taxonomy (NCBI): domain Eukaryota; kingdom Metazoa; phylum Chordata; class Actinopteri; order Cypriniformes; family Leuciscidae; genus Cyprinella; species Cyprinella venusta. Next base: position 24,706,205 of record CM075863.1, read on the forward strand.
TGTGATTAAATCAATCTCCTTCATTGTATTAACTCAATTTTTCCAGTTCAATCAACTTAAAATTTTAAGGCAACCAGGTTAATTACTTTTTTAAGTTAAACCAACAATATTTTTTACAGTGTATGACATCATCTGAAAGATTACTGAATCTCCCGATTAAAACATGTGCGAAGAAGATGCAGAAACAAGCAATATCATATGTAAGCATATGAATAAGTAAAATAACGTGATTATCAATATTAAACAGCATTTAAATCAAAACTGCCAAATGTTGACTGTAATAATGACACAAGATGAGCTATAGGTCTGTGAAGCTTTGGGTGTGCTAATGAACTTGATCTACTCCATCTATATTTTGACCATCGGTCTGAATCCGATCTGCATGTAGTCGTTGACAAAACGTGATTTTCTCAGCTTTTTGCTCAAAATGTTCATTCAAGAGTTGATCCATGAAGGTAGAATTAAAAAAAAAATTATTGTTATTGTTGTTTAAAAGCTTGTTGTTCATTCTTTCTTTTGACATATTGCATGTTCAGATATTCATACAACGAAATATTCTGGGGGCCATGAAACTTTTGTGAAAATGCTCAAAAATGCTGGCGCTGGCTGGCAACTTTTTTCAAAAACGCTGGTGGGGGAAAGAGTTAAACTACAATACATTTTCATATACTAGTGCAATGCCTGTGCAAAATCATTTTTTGTGTGTTTTTAGTAATTGTTGGTTTGGTGTGTTTGAGTTGCTAGACTACTATATAGCCTATATAGCCCAAACTATATAGCCTAGACTACTATTACACAGGAACCTAAACTCTGAGAAAACAATAACATTTCAAAAAGAATCGCTACTTTTTTCAAAAAGAATCACTACCTTTTTCAAGAAGAATAATGTAAGAAAATATTGTAACAAATGTATAATAACACTGTAATAAATGTAGAATTACATTGTAATAAATGTTTAATAACACTAATGTACATAATAAAAATAATAATTACATTGTAATAAATGTATAAACTAACATGTATTACATTTTTACACTTTTTCATTAAGAATTGCTACTTTTTCAAAAAGAATAATGTAACAAAATAATAATGTAACACATGTATAATAACACTATAATAAACATATAATAACACTGTAATAAACGTTGTAAAAATATTTTTTACACTACTTTTTCAAAAAGAATAATTTCTTTAAAAAAAAGAATCAACATACCTGTCAATTTTGAAATCCATCGGACTAACGGTTCGAGGGATATTCGATTAACAGAGAGACAGACGTTCCTGTAATTTATAGACAGATTTACAATTAACAATAAGTTAATTGGCTGAAATCGTTACATTACATTCTAAAGTGCACTACTTTTCAAAAATGAAGCAACTCCAAAAATAACAAGAAAGCAGACATAAGTCAAGGTCATTCTGTTGAAAACGAGATCTGTTATAATGTTGTTCAGGAGTCCTACTATTAACAGCCTGCTATTTGCAGTAACTGCAGATACTAAACTGCAAGCGATTGAAAAAGTTGAGCAAGTGAAGTTATCTATGCTCAGCTGGAAAAAAATATCAAAGAAATCACTAATCTTCAGTAGCAGCCTTGGGATTTCAGACGTGAAATAGGAAAACGTTATCTGGATAAAATACTATGACTTACTTGCTATTCTTTAAGCAACTAATCCACTCTAGCTATCCAAGTGTTAACTTGCATGGCAACTTTGACAATGACTAGCGCAGTGTTGCATGACAATGTTTAACGTACAATTATACAACATTTTCAACACGCACGGTGCAAACAGTTCAAAAGGAAAAGTGTTTGCTTCAAATAAACAATGACGTTTGCGTTATTTGTTAGGGTTATCTCGAGAAGTGGCTCAGGTCAGTCTTTGCACAATAATGAGATCTTCCAGCATTTGTAACAGCATGGGTAATTGAACCCCAGTCTCAGTTTAATTGAATTAGAGCTGCAGAGGGAAAACACCTGACCTATAAAACACCACACTTTCAAGATAATTCAAACCTATCAGTGCAGCATGCAATCCTTTTTCCTTCCACTATAATTATGTTGGCTGACAAGAAGCTATTAAATGCTATGTGTGTGTTAAGATGTGTCTGTCCATTGATTGTCAACATTGCTGCCTCACCAGAATTGCTGCATAAACATGTAGGCTATGTGTAACAGAGACCTATATCAGACCCTGCAGTTTTACAGCGATTCTGATTGTCAATATTATCAGCATGGCTCCAACACACAAGAATCTGTGTAGTCTGTACAGGCTGTGTGAACTCTGTTTACCCTGTACTTTCCCCTTACTGTAGAATCCAGCAGTAAGAAGAGAGATGGCTACTCCATGAAACAACAAAAACATAAACATCAATAATAGAGTAAACTTCCACCAAAGGTATTAAAGCAGCGGGGTAAGCGAGCACTAAATGCATTGTCCTGGTGAAATATGTCCAAGAACAAGAAAACGAAGCAAAGGTTCCCAACCGACTATCCGGAGCAGACAGAAAAACATAAGACCATTTTGTAGTCCTCCAAAATATCTCTGATCTAAGTTGTCTAACAACATCTACGTTGCAAGCAACAACAACAACAAAGAAGAATATTAAATTCATCACAATACACAGCTATTTCTCAATGGCTGTCAATGAAGACAGACAGTTTTTGGCCGCATAATGGAGTAGTTATGACATCTATATAGAGTCAAATACCCCTTTTCCACCAAGGCAGAGCTGGTACTGGTTCTGACCCAGAGCCTTGTTTCAAATCGGTTCTTTGTATTTCGACCACCAAAGCACCAGCTCTGAACCAGTAAAAGTGGTTCTTAAAGCTACACTGTGTGATTTTTACCCCATCTGGCGGTGAAAAGGTATATGACCATCCAGTGAATATTAGTTTCTGTTCCTCTCAATTCCGATTTCGTTTTAACTCCTACGGTGGCCAATGTAGTCCAAGATTAATATGGCTTCCGGTGTTAACTCAAACGTAAACGCGAAAGGCGAAGCTTGAATTAACGGCTATGTCCCTCTTTGGCTAATGTACTTTCAAGATGGATGGGCAACATGGCGACCGACATTAGAACCCCTTACCCGTATGTATTTTCAATGGCATATTATACACTCACGAGAATACTTTATTACTTGAACGAAGTAAACATACATTAATGAGCACATATATTTTTGATAGAACATAGTGTTTTTAGCTAAGAATAAACTAAAAGAGTTATACAGTGTAGCTTTAAGTAGCACCAAATCACTGAACCGTTTACGTCAGCGGCTGGGGGCGGGGTTACCGTGACCAACATGACGAACAGAAACTAGTTGTGACCGTCATTTTTAAAATAGCAGCTAATCATGCTAATAGCAGCTCGATTGTAATCTTAATGCAAGTTACGGCGAGCTGCACGAACGTGCTGTCTCAACCCGATCTCACGACCAAATTCGACGAATGATTAAAAAGTGGCTAATTCGTAACAATTCATACGACCTCACCCGTACGAATTAGTACGATTTTGCTAAATCGTACATATTTTACGAATTGGCCAATTCGTATGAATTCGTTCGAATGACCTACCCCTTACCCCGCCCCTAAACCTACCCATCACGTGGGTTTAGACAAATCGTACAAATTCGTAAGAGTGAGGTTGTACGAATTAGTACGAATTAGCCACTTTTTAATCATTCATCGAATCCGTACTAATTGGTCGTGAGATAGCGTAGGCTGTCTTCGCCGCGTGTTTGGATACCGATAGGTTTGCAAAGCCATGAGTATAAATAGTAACGCAACAACCGCCATTGTTGATTGAAGGCTTGTTCGAGATGCATAGGAGCGGCGTGGACTGATCGGAGCTGCAGGAGTGTTTGGAGGGCGTATGACTGCTTTTGCTTTTGGATCGGTCTCGCAGTTCCGAGATTCGCAGTACCAAACCATCTCGAACAATCCTGGAGTGTTTGTGTGTGGCGTGCTAGCGTTGCTGGGCAACATGAGATGTTTACAGTGACGTAAGATCTGGCTCGGTGATGGCTCTCTAGCCTGTGGAAAGGCAAACCGGTTCTTTGAAAGCTCTTCAGTCGAACCAACTCCAAACTGGCACTAGCTCTATCTCTGAACCAGCACCTGGTTGTTGGTGGAAAAGGGGTATAACTGGACCATGCAAACCCAGTTGATCACATGTCTCTATTTCATTGTTTTTCCATTATCTCACTTTATCTCAAGTGTATGTGTGGGTGTGCTTGTTTATATGATTCAAAAAGATGTTTTTTTTTTTTTTTTTTTTTTTTTTTTTTTTTTTTTACAATTTCATGGCTATTACATTGGCATTACACCATCAATGTGGTTTATGAGGACATTTCATGAGTCTTTAAAATTTAAAGTACAAAGGATCTAGGGTCAGTGTAGGGGAATAGAACATACAGAGTTTGTACAGTATAAAAACCATTACGTGAATGGAATGTTATCCTCATAATGACGGGTAGAGAGAGAGAGAGAGAGAGCAGGGCAGACAGTAGATACCTTATTCATTTTTTAGTACAAAGAAAACAAATACAGTACATTTTCAGGACACATCATGCATGCTATTTGCTTAAAAATATAAATGTTTTATTCTCACTTTGCAACTCGAAGCTTGTGTCTGTCGCAAGTTTGTCCCTGAGCTCTGAGCCTTGATCATATATTTTGTACATCTGTGAATTTTCTCTGTATTTTGTCTGTATGAAACCCTCAAAAGAGTCTCTGTGTTGGTCTCCCTGCCAGTCTCAGGTGGTTTAAGAGGGCTTTTTTTTTTACCTAGCTATCTTAAACAATCTACATACGGTAAATCATCTTAGCTTTTGAAAACGTCTGACCTTTAAACACAATAATACTGTTCATTTATTATATTGATTTAGTTTTAATATAGCCTTATTATTAGACTATGTAAACAGGTGCAAAAGTGCACACTTTTTAGGTGTTAAAAAGAGCACAATACTCATATAGAAACAATATAGACTTTCTTATTCTGCATCTAACTTTACCTTTTTTGTTTGTTTGTTTTACAGTGACATCACGTATCTTGCTGTATACTGAGAAATGAAACAATTCAGAGGAGTCTTGCTGTTGCAGTGTTATATTTCACCAGACAAATGTCAAGCTAATCTTTGCATAGCTAGTTAAATAGCAGAGGGTACAGCAGAAGGTATATACAGTCTGTATGTATATATGTTAAAATATACAACAGTACTTCAGCTAGCTTCTCAGATTAGATCAGCATTGTTTTACTCCAGGGTAGCACATCTGCAAATACCTTTTCAAAGTAAATATTTCCCAACAATTTTGGAGACGCATGAATCGCATTGCTTTTCAGCGCCATTGCATGCATTTACTTACTTACTTAAACTTTTATTTGTCTCCGTAGAGATATAAGAAAATACTTAATGCTACAGGCTCTGGTTGTATAACAGTGAAATGAGAATAAATATAGGTCTGAGTGTTATAGAATAAAGTGCCCTATTTAAAAAAAAAAAAAAAATAGGCCTCCAATTTGATAGCCACATATTAAAAAGAAACATCTGACAATGTTCATCATAAAAAACAATATAGCAACACATGAGGACATTTCCATGACAATCACCATTTCATTGACATCATCATCAATGTCAATACTGTACATATTATAGCAACCCCATCACTCATCATTTTAATAATCTGGATTCCATATCTCTAATATGAATTGATGCTGACATATTTAACTAATTGTACTTAATTGTCCAATTAGCTTGTGGCATTTGGTATTTGCATATTAACTTTTGTGCTCCAAGTGATTTTTTTGAAAATGCCAGACATAAAATGTTCCTATTACCTGACAGATCCCTGAAACTGTTAAGCCAACCCGATCTCACGAGAATTCGTACTAATTCCTAGGTGGCTAATTCCTAACAATTCGTATGACCTCACTCTTACGAATTAGTACGTTTTAGCTAAATTGTACATATTTTACGAATTGGCCAATTTGTATGAATCCGTGAGAATGACCTACCCCTGACCCCGCCTCTAAACCTACCCATCATATGAATTAGTACGAATTAGCCACTTTTTAATCACTCATACGAATTCGTACAAATTGGTCGTGAGATAGCGTAGGTTAAGCTGTTTCTGTAACAGGGGAAGTGCTCGCATGACAAAACTGTGTATTTACTAGTTTCTATATCAAATATAGAGGAACAAACTGTGGCAAAATACAAACATATTTGGAAGATATTGCTAAACATTTATTTAACCAAAGCAAAAGTACATTTCTTACTGTACATTTTTTAAAAATCTTTGTTTTTAGTGTTTATAGGACAAATCTGCCTAATGTTGATCTCCCGGCTGTTATTTACCAGTTTAGATAGTTATTTAATGCTCAGATAACTGGCAGAAAGAAAAAGAAAAAAAACTCTAGTCAGGTTGCACAGGTGGGGCACATTTTAACACTGTGCTTTTAGTTATTATATGACATTAGCGATATAATTCACACTCATTACAAAACCCTTCATGAAGTGCTCATTATGTGCCATGTAAATATGGGGAACATGGGACTCTGAAAACCTGTAGCAAAGTTCAGGCAAAGCTCAGGGAAGAAGGAAGTAAATGTATAACATATCTTTAATTCCAAGGTAAACAAATAACAAAACTTAAAGCAGTATTATGTTATTTTTGCAATTTTGCTCTCGGGGTCCCCCTACAGTTGTGAAACAGTACTGTCTTCTACTACTGTCGTAAAATCTGTCATGGTTACACTAGGGAATACACATGTGCATTTGTTGACAAGCGATACCCCCGGACTCTGCAGAAGTAAGGAGTTCGCACATCTTGGGCAGACTCCAGTGTTGTGTGTGAAATGTCTTCATCTCAGGTATATTGGCATATATTTCAGCATGTCATATGAATATAGTTTCATGGGCTTTATTTTTTTCAAACGTCAAAGGATTGCGTAGCTCACATATACAAGCCAGCGGCTTTATAGTAACGTTAACCTATTGGCTAGTGGCTACTGTTTTACATTAGTGGATTTGCTAATTCAATGTTTGTGTGGTAAATAATAGCCGTATCGTCAAAATATCAAGCTGCAATGAATCTGGAAATTCAAACAAACAAACAAACAAACAAACAAACACTATCAAGTATTGATATAATTTTGCTCATTCAAATACCATTTCATACAAAGATACAATCATGGTCACTCGAGTGAGCCAATGTGAGAAAGAAGCATCAATGTGTTGTGCCATTGGCAAAATTTTACCCCTGAGCAATGGGTGACATATCTGATGACCAGCCAGTGGAAAGAGCTTAGACAAGCATAGCCTTTAGGTAATGTATATTTTAATCAAATTACACAAAACAGTTCTCAAATAATAAAGCTGTGGATCTCTGTGCTTATCAGAGGGGATGATTTGAAAAATGGCTATGGGCAATTTGATGTCCACGCATTTCTAATGCAAAACTATTGGTCCAAACTAATGTTGGCAAAACCGCACTGTCAACAGTGAATACAACACACCTCACAACTCTCTGCGACCCTCATTATTTATGGTGACAGGCCAAATTGATTGCGGTTGAAAGATCCTAACTAGAATAAAATGAGCTTCTCTGTTATTGCCTTTCAGGTAAGTCTCCGCTCACCGCTGTTCCTCCAGGGGGAAAGATATGCAACCCTGGGATGTTGACAACAGTTGTTTTCCTCAACCTTGCAGGATGCTTTAATGCCTTTTTGCATTTTCAGTCATGTGAAAATCCACCAGATCAAACATCAAGCCCCCGTCTATGCCGCTTTCTTAGGTTTTGTTATTCCACCGCTCTTTTCCCTTTGCCAGTGTTACAGCACGCTTAACTTTATTAAAGAGAACGCTGCATTGTGCGCCTAGTGTGTTTGTCATTGCACATTCATGTGCCTGTGACCCGAGAATTGCATTGTACATCCGCATTGTGCTTACGGAGCAGATAAGAAACCATTTCCAAGACAATGACGGAGGGTTAAGCATTTCATACAACATCTTGTGGCATCTGAAAGGGGGGAAAGAAGGAAAAAAACACCCTCACAACCCTTGACATATGATATTGTGAGTGATGCATCTCCAACAGTATTATGCAACTGTCTGTTTTTCCATTACAGCAACAACGGCTATTTGTTTCAATGAAAACACTAGATGGAGAGGGTCAGAGAAAATGACTTCCTGATCAGACTCCGCATCCATAGAGGGCCTGGACACATTTGAATAATAGAGAAAAGGTGAGGAAAGAGGTTAAGACTGTCTTAGATACTTTAGCAACCACAACCGCTACACACAGAGCTCTGGATGCAGCTAATCGAATACAAACATACCCAGAAAGCCAGTCTCGCAGACTACTGTCTTGGAAATCTATTTAACCTCACGTGCTGGGAGGGGAGGACTGTTGCCTTTCAATCACACATCTTCAGCAAATGGAAAGGGAAAATAAATCTGCTGATTTAAATTGATGAAAATACACGCAAACGGGGTTTCATTTTGTTTTTGATTGCCTTGCATCAGGTATCGCTGATTGCCCTGAAAGATCTGGGGAATGGTGTGGGACTGACAGGGCCTCTTTCGTTCCATTTTCCAGTGGAGAATTGGCTGTGCTGCTCTTGAGGCCGGCCCGCTTAACAAGACCTTCACTCAAGCCTGGGCGGGCCATCATCACGCTTCCCCCCTCCTACGCTCAGGTCAAGGATGTTTGACACCTCTCCTTCAGCCTTCAGCCAAGCACTGCAGGATTTCCTGTTGTTCAGGGTGTGACGTTCTGCTTCACAATGATTTAAAGGGGCAGCTCAGCCAAAAATGAAAATTTAGTCATCACGTCATTCTCAGGGCCAGATTTGCTAACAGCGTGCACCAACCCTCTTTTGACATTTAAACGGTTCAAGGTCCAAATGTGAGTTTCAGTGCAGCTTCAAAGGCTTTAAACGACACCTGACGATGAATATCGAGCGAAACGATCAGTCGTTTAAAAAATAAATGAAAAAAGTTTAAGTTTTATAAGTATAAATTCTGTGATGCGCGTTCGTTACTCTCCTGTTCGAATTTGTTCATCAAAATTAACAAATCTTTTTTCAAATTATTTCGTTCATTCAACGAACGAACCGTTGAAGCTGCACTGAAACTCTCTTTTGGACCTTGAACCGTTCGATGCCCACTGAAGTCCATTACATGGAGAAAAATCCTGGAATGTTTTCATCAAAAACCTTAATTTCTTTTCGACTGAAGAAAGAAAGACATGGACATCTTGGATGACATGGGGGTGAGTAAATTATCAGCATTTTTTTTAAAGTGAACTAATCCTTTGAGGAGCCTTTTATTTTACTTTTTTTTATATTTTTATATGACCTGCAAGTTATGTTTTTTTTTTAATTATACTTTTAAAATGTGAAGTATAATACAAGTACACATTCAATACATTTGCGTACACTTCTTTCATTTCATTCTGTGTAAAAAAGTGGCTTGAATACTATGCTATAAAATAACTGTAACGGTCACCAGCTAGAGAGCCAACAGAGGGCACTCCACATCAGACTATTGTCATTCCCTCACAAACTACATTTCCCATAACTCACTGCCCGGACTCGTCATCCCTAATTGCATCCACCTGTGTCTCATTACCTTGTCAGTCTCAATCTTTAAAGCTGTGTTTACATGGAAACGATTCTGAAGAGAAAACGCAAAAGTGGCGTTGCGTCATCTTTTTTTATTCTGCGTTTAGATGAGCGTTTTGTGTGGGAAATCCGCGTGCAAATGGAGACGTAAAAGTGTGTGAAATTCAATGTAGTGTGCACTTCAGGCGGCTACAACAACACCAAGTCCACACGCCTGCGTACAACTGTCACTGTCAAGCAGACTTTTGCATTTTTACCGTTTACAGTACATGTCGCCGTGTAAACGAAAGGCACATCCGACAAAATATTTTTACGTTTTAACCCGCGAGCGTTCTCGTGTAAACAGGGCCTAAATCATATACACTGGTTTCATTCCCTGCAAAGTCTTGTTTAGTGTTTATAATGATTTTCTGAGCATTTGACCGTTCCCAAAAAACCGCCCACTTTAGTTACTGCTGCTGTTCGACAAGCTACGCTGACTCATGCCCCACCATGTTCTCACACAGTGAAAAATACATTGTGGAGCAAAGAGGACACTGACAATGTGCTGACAGACAGGGCAGACCAGGTTACTTTTGATATGAAACAAAATCTCAACTTTCATATTTAAGTAATTTAAACAATAAATATCGCTTTGTGGCTCTTTAATGTGTCTGACAGATCATTGTGGAGCCTCAATTAAAGCTGCTTGTGAACCGATCATCTCTTCCTTCTAGTTAATTTATCATCAAATTAACCTGAATGAACATAAGAATGAATGTTGTTTTAAACGTGGAAAGACGTCAGTACACTCCATTTTTCAAGTACAGATCCTCCAATTTTAATTGCTGCTTTGTCGGTCAAAAATGGCGGATTTGGCGGATGGAGGATTATGAATGGTCAGATCGCCGGTCAATCAAACTTCATGTGAAAGGTCAATTCCACCGTTTTCTATGTTGCTGGTTCTTGATATCTGCCTGTGTCCTGATTTTCCCGTTCCTATCTCACCCTCTGGATTTGATTGTTTGATTGGACTGATTTGCTCTGAGCTCTTGCCTGTTTTTGACTATGATTGTGGATTATTTTTTAATAATGCATTTGGATCCTCCTTTGTGTCTCAGATCAGTTCATAACAATAACTCCCTCTCTCTCTCTCTCTTTATTTTTTAACTGCCCCTTTAAATCTATTTGGCAGTATTTCAAAATACATTTCCATTCCACCCTAATTAGTGATATTTTAAAACTACCTTCCTATTTCAGAAGTTTTATCTTATATCCATACTGGACTGGAACAAAACGAAATGATTTATTTAGTCATTATATTTACTTGCATATATCTAAACTAATTATGAATTGTAGGATGCGATAAATTAAAGACATGAGCCTTATTAGCATACTTATTAAGATCATTTGGTGTGAGTCACCTGATATGCCTTCATTGGGTAGTTGGACAGTCAAGACTGCTCATGACTGATATGTGTAGCCGTTTATGTGCGATGCTTTGCAGAAATGGTAGAGATTACACACACAAGATGCATTACTGATGTCAAATTGTTAACTCACAGTTGCAGAGTGTCGGTCTGGCTGCTTGTGTGGCCCATTAATAAGATTAATAATTCATTTAATACAATCGCTGTTTGTGTTTCATGAGACAAAATTGAATGATTAATGAGACTGCGAGATGTGAGGTATTATATTTGTAGATTAATAATAGAATACCTGAAACATGCTACCATACATTACATGTCATAAGACAATGCACTCATATTTAGGGACATTTTTTTTTATTGTTTTGTTTGGTCATTTTTCACTTGCATATAAATATGTGCATCAGATAATTATGTTGTTTTGGGGTCAATTTGGTATCAAAATATTATTTTATGTACAAACTCTCTCCTCTCTTTTTTCAAGTTTGCTGTTTTTTAAAATGACATAACTCAACAAACTACTAAATAATTATTCCTAACTGACAAGTTTATTTCTGACTATGACCAATTTGCATAGTTTCACTATAAAACTGCTTCTCATTATCAGATTTGCTTTTATAGAGGTAGCAGATTGAACACAAAGATAACACATCTAAATGGGTGAAAACAGATGAAAATGTTTCAACTTTGAAAGCAAAGAGGGAATCCCCATTGAGTTGAACTGCATATCACTGCACCTGAAACAGTAGTTCATCCAGCCTAAGTTAAGAAAGTACTAATTATGAGGAAAAGAGAACTGAATGCCAGAGGTGTAAAGACTACCTGAAGACCATACATGAGTAAAATTAAAGATACCTTACAGCAAAAGTGACGTTGTTACATGTCCCTATATAACTTGAGTAAAAATCCTAAGAGTATCGTATTTTAACAGTACTTAAAGTCCCCCTGTTGTCATTAATTTAATCTCTTAAAACTCATATAAACAACATTCAAAGCTTGATTTTCACCACTGGGGAACTTTAAGTATTTTACTCATACTGAAAGTAGGCTCAAAGATGCACTAGTCCTCAACACCATATAGACATACCAATACATATATTCGCATGTTGTGTTCTTCGTCTTCTTCGCTGGGCATTGGCGAGCGTAATTTCCGGTTTGTTTTATTGCGTGATTTTTCCTACGCTATCTCACGACCAATTTGTACGAATTCGTGCGAGTGATTCAAAAGTGGCTTATTCGTACTAATTCATACGACCTCACTCGTACAAATTCGTACGATTTGTCTAAACCCACGTGACGGTTATGTTTAGGGGCAGGGTCAGGGGTAGGTCATTCGTACGAATTCATTCGAATTGGCAAATTCGTAAATGTGACCTGATCCAGCAAAATGAGTCACAGTGACCCAAATTTAAAAATTGAGATTTTGATATTAATGGAAAGAGGAGGCTTATTGTTAAATCCTAATAATTGGTTGATGAAACATTGATTTAAATTAAGATAATTATTTTAAAACGATATTCACTTTAAAGAAAGGCTTTGTGCTTGCTTTCTTTTTAAGCTCGGTGAAAGTTTTAGTGCTGCTTCCAGAGAACGGTCACGTTCGGATTGTTTTTTCCTCATAAATGCGAACACGGAAAATAAAATAAAATGAAGATTTTATTTTCTGGAGAGAGTCCACCCTTCTTCATCCGGTGGGTATTACTTTGTGCAGTGTGGTTCACATAGGCCAATTTATTAAAAGATTTAATTATCTGGGAATTATGGATTTCCTCCATGACGCTGAAATTACTCAATTTTAAACAATTTAGTAATAATTTAACTAGTTTTGTGGTGTAAGTCTACGTATTTTATAATGTTAACTTCAAATAATACTAATAGTAGCATTTAAAGATGTGGTATAGCATTGGGTCTGGACGTGAATGATAACTTCGGGGAGTTGAAGGGACGTGTCGGTGTCGTGATTCTGTCTTCCCACACCGTGACACAGGTTCGTGGATCTGAGTGTCACGATCGTTACAGCCTTATATTCTTCTTGCAGATAAATATACTCACACAGCTTAGGTTAGAAGCCCAGTGAGTTCAACGTTTCAGGGGATGATACCCGGTAAATGCTCAGAGGTGACGAGGGGAGTTGAGAAGAGCAATGTTTATTTCAGCAAATTTAAAGCTTTGACAACTTTAATCGTCATTTAAATACCTTTACTCAATTATCTGGACTACGAAATTTTGGGAGATTATTTTTGAACGTCTTTTCTTTGAAATTACCAAAAAAAAAATTGTTAGTTCATTGTTTTTCCACAATATCGGCCCATATCTTAAAATAGAACGTTGCGACTTCCGACTCATTTGGCCAGAGCGGGTCACAAATATGTACAATTTATCAAAATCGTACTAATTCGTACGAGTGAGGTCGTACGAATTGTTACAAATTAGCTACCTCGTAAATTCGTACGAATTCCCGTGAGATCAGGTTGGATTTATCGTGACAAAACGTGGTTTGTAGACAAGATAGAATCGCTATTGGCTGTAGCTCATAGAATCGTTGGGTGACAGAGTATTTGTCAGTGCGTTACCTCCTGTTGCAGATCAATCATGTTGTGTCGTGTGGTGTGAACAGCTCAACAACTCGAACACTCCTAATTTCACACACAGCAAGTCATGTAGTGTGAACCACACAGTTCATTCCCGACATTTGAAATTGTGTAGTGTGAACTAGGCTTAACCTGTTGGCTGCTATGGTTGTTTTAATTTACATCCTTTCTAAAAATTTGAAAGTTTTTGGTTTTGTTTTTTTTTATATTCTTAATATATAAGACTGTCTATCTAATTTCATGTTGTTTTATATTTTATTTGTTCATTGTTTTTTTTGTTGGATTTTACTTGGACTTACAATTATCTGCATGATGCCTGCTGCTTTTGGGCTCAGTGAAGTTTGATTTAAATGACATGTGAAATAAAGTTTTATTTGTTTTTTTTTTGTTTGTTTTTTTCTTGAAGGGACAACAAAGACTTTTTATCATCTGAAAGGCAGAATACAAATGTTAGATAGACATTACATAACAGTTTCAGGGTATGTTTTAGTGTTGGTAACACACAAACTTATAATTGTCCCACATTTGGTTTGTTTGATGGTGGTCACACTAAGTCAAGTAGAGTAAAAGTTGCTAATATCTTTATACTCAGTCAAAGAATATACTTAAGTACAATAACTAATTACATTTTCTCAAATTCTTTCCACCACTAATTATTAAAAATATTATCACACCAGGCATTACCTGACTGGCTTTTCTTTTTATGTACTAGCAATGCCAATGGGGAACATAAATACTGATCAAATATGTACCTTGAATGCACCGTAAGTCACTTCAGATAAAAGCTTCTGCCAAGTGAATATATGTAAATGAGCTTTTAGTGTGTTTGGACTGTTTCTCTAATCCAGTAGTAATTCTCAAGCACTGGGTCGCAGGTCTGTTCTGACAAGGTCACAGAGAGCAGGGAAAATGCAATGCTAAATGCAAAGAAGTATATGCAAATAATCATATAATCATAGTTAGCGTACCAACTGAAAAGAATATATATATATGTAAAAATGTTCAGCCCGTTCTCATCCTTTAGCGTCTCATAGAACGCTATATGACAAAACGGCGCTATACTACGCACATGGCACCCTTTATCGTTAATATAACACGCGAACCCAAGACGTAATAAATCCTTTAGCGTGAATATGACACGCAGACCTTACCCCACACCTAAACTTAGCCCTCACAGTGCGTGTTATATTAACGATAACGGGTGCCATGTGCGTAGTATGGCGCCGTTTTGTCACATAACGTTTTATGAGACGCTAAAGGATGAGAATGCGTTGAAATGTTTCCTGTATCTTTTATCATTGACTTCAAAGGCTGACACTAATTCATCTGTCCCTTTATAGAAGTTTGTTTACAAAAATAATCATGGTTTGTTATATTGGATGATTGGAAGATTCAGTTTTGTACAAAATCCACTTGATGTCCAATGTAAAATCTCTGAGTTCTGAAGCTCTAATGAACAAAAGCTTTTGTAATGCAAATTTCTATAAAGGTAAAACTGCTTGGCTATTTATAGCGTACATAATTATATTTAATTTATTTTTTTTTGTGCGGTGCTTACTCAGAAGTTTGGGAAAGTGTAGTAATTTAATCTAATACTTACAATAATAATTAATAATTTTATTTAAATCTATGTAATTAGGTTATCCAGACCCAAACAACACTCTCATGCAAAAAAGAGTCCACATTCCAGTCTTCCAATCACACTTGCACTGTTAATCCATTTATATCATATGTTAATTCAAATGAACTCCTATTTCCATTTCTAAAGTGTGAAAGGTAATTATATGGTGTGATATTCCTCTCATGTATCAAGTCACCTGTTGTTTGTGCATCAAAAATATTATACCCAGAGTTCAAGAAGCCACATGATTAGTTTATACTCTCATGCATGAATTATTAAATCACAGAAGAAAACAGTGGACAAAGAGGAGTTACATATGCTCATGTCCTTTACAGTTGATGCTTTAAATTCAGGTTTGTAATGAGATTTGTGTCAATGGTTAGTAAGGAAAGGTTAACCTACTACAACAGTACTTATAAAACAATAATAAATTATGATCTCTTCTTAAGCAAAAAGAAATAACAACTAAAAAAAACAGATTGTATCATTATCTGAGGTGTTCTCTCACACCCACCCACACACATGCATGTGTCCTTATTAACTATATTTATCCCCATTTCTATTCCTGACTATTGTTTTTTTGTACAAAATAAAACTTGAGCACTGAAGATGCCTGAATGATCTCTGTGAAATCGATGTCATTATTGTATTTGTGTCCAGCCAACATATAATCTGATATATGTACCTGATGCATTTTATTTTTATTTTAATGTATCCGATGTTCACGATTTCCCATGTTCTGTGTGTTTTGTGTTCAAGGACTCTTATTTTGATATTCTGTTTTCTTGCTGATTCTGGTTTTCATTCTATGTGTTTAGTTCCTGGTTGCAAAGGTATCCATAGTAACTTATCGCCCACACCTGTTCCTCGTTAGCCTCTTGTTTTCCTGTGTATATATAGGCAACCCCTGTGTTTCAGTCTTGGTTTGTCAGTCATTGTCTTTGGTCATGCTTCTGTTCCCTGCAAAATTATTATCTTCTTCCTTTTTGGATTTATTTTTTCATGTTTGGGTTATTGTCATCTGCTTTATTATTTTTGTTTGTGCGTTTAATAGTGAGAAATGAAGCTTCTCGAAACTTTGGATCATTTGAACCAATTGCTTTGCAAAATTCTATGTTTTGAAACATTTGAAACACCACACGCTCAAAAATACAGATTCATTCAGGAAAGAAACACACTGTGTCACTCAAAGACAATGGTTGGTTCTGCGGTGGCTTTGTTTGGAAATATCAGTACACTCAGTATTAACGTCCTGTTGAAGTGGTAGGGTAGTGTCATGTTACATTTATGTTGTCATAAATTAAATGAAAAAATAAACCAATAAAGAGCAATACTTAAGACATCAGTTGAATGAAATTGTACATTTAGGAATACCACACCAGTCAACTGCAGTAGTAATGACTTCATGGGCTTTTAATTGATTTCTTTATGTTGTGTGCTTCACACAAATGTACACACTAAATTAGATAAGAGTATGGTTATGAAAGACAGCATTGTTTACTGGTTAATGCTCTTGCTCTTTTTTAATGCAGCTATAGTCTAGTCTCTTTAAGAGTGGTTACTGAAAGAGCTCTGATTTGAATAATGTTTTCCTCTTCAAAAGAGGGTATGATTTGACTTGAAAACATTCAGATCACAAAAGAGATAGTTTAATCAGTGGTTAAGTTCAGTTGGAAGCCACAATGATTTGTGTAAAGCAGTAAACATTATGCCCAGCAGAACAGATATATCTGGTCATAAAGCTCAGTTCTGAAAAGAGAGAATGGTTAAAATTATCAGCATTCACGAGGGTTCTCTGCTTGGTACCTTTCATACAAAAGTGTTTACTGTACGTGCCTCTCCATAGGTTTGAAGTATTGGCGAAAAATGCTCTTCAGTCGTTTATTGTTATGACTGAACATTGAGTGCTGCGTGATTGTGTGGGTGGGGAACTGCAGCAAATTCATAAATCCTTTACATTTGCATAATTGAGCTTAAGATCTTTACATCTTTTGGAAGTTAGTTGACGTGGTTTGTTAGAAAGACGGACTAACTGGAATCTATATGTCTGTCTTACATCCTATAGCAACCACCTACTGTACAACTCTCTTGAAACATCAAAGTTTTCAACCTTCAAATCTTTTTATTTATATAATATGTGTATATAATGTATCAAGTTCATGTATTCAAAGTACAACAGGCATATTTAACCTTCTGACTTCACGGTTTTTCTTTGTCAGCATTCAAAGTTTGTCTTAACCAACTTTCTTTTAGTTGATAGATTTCCTTGAATTCAGATTTTGAAGATTAACATTCAGGCAATTGAAAATTCAAGGTCCCCTCATCAAATTGCAAATTACAAACGATTGTTTAAACTGTGAGTGGTATCCAACCACTAAATTAAAATACTCATTATCTGCTTCAAGAGAAAATGTAAAAATTGTTAAATCTAAGTCAGGTGCTCACTTACGAGAGGTTCTCTCGTACTGTGTGAGGTCGCGAAATCCTGGAACGCCCCGTTCTTAGCCCGAGTGTATTCCTCGGTCTCTGCAGCATTCTCCGTGGTGGACGGTGCGAAAGACAGGGGTGACCACTTGCTTCTCCCCGTGGAATTACCCTATAGTGGCCCATTTTTTCCCGTCCTCTGCTGGATGGCGAGCTAAGCCTTAGATGGTAGACGGCACTACCATAAGGCTTGCCTGCCAGGCTGTGTTGACACTTCACTCGATGACCATACTGCAGATAGTCTAGGCCGACCTTCTCCGAAAACTGGACGAGGCAGGCCCGGAAGCTATACTAATAGGCATAAATAGGCAACTGAGCCGCCTTTCCTATGTGTGCATGCTGCTTCAAAATTAAAGATAATTTTTGGCTTCAGTGTTTCGTGTGAATGGGGTTTCCCCCTAGCGTAGTATATTACGAAGAACTCGTTCTCTCTTCTAGAGAGAACCAAGGTTACACTGGTAACTGAGGACGTTTTCAACCTGTCATGTAGCTAATACAGCAAATATCCCCAGGAGATTGAAACCCGAGTGTTTATTACAACAATAGATTGATATACAAGTCACATGGTACATTACCACAAAATAAGGTTTCTAACACTTTATTTCATCAAGTGTTCATTCTACCTTGTGCTGCAAGCAAGAAAGAGATGCTTTTAAAACAATTTTAATGATTTCCCCAAAGTCACATCCAATGAGCTATGAATTCCAAGAGATCAGGTCAAATAGCAGTTTTAACAAGCCAGTAAAGTTGTCCTATGCTGACTTAACAACCTAACAGAAGGAAAAAATGACGCAAGCTACCAGTTGCATCCATGCATTCACCCAATGGTCCATAGCTATTTGCTCAATGTGAACCAAATAACATAATTTCATAAGATCTTTAAACATGGGCAATACCAATGCCATAATTGGTATCATAGTTAACTCCAAAATTGAGCGCTGAGAGGCAGAATAGACCCTTTCATAAACTTTTTTTCCATAAATTAACATTTAAGTAATAAAGCATTTTGCAAGGGAAAAACACATTTAATAGTAAATGAGAGTGTAGTGTAGATTATGTGTCTCTTATAAGGGTGGTTAATGTAGTGGAGAGGAATTTGGTTGTATTTGGTGATACTATAGAGGAGAGATGATACGGGATCCTCTAGTGCATAGATCTTCATTTCTCTGCTGACATTTCTGCTTGAGTTTGGACATACTTTATCTTACTTCCAGGAAATGAAAGTATTGAGCCCCCAATTCTAATGGAAATTTCATTTTGATTAATTGGATTGTGCATATTGTGGCATTCATCAAAGTCATTATTGTTGTTGCATTACTCTGGAAACACTAGTTTAAAGATCATTAACCTGAAGTGAATAAGCATAATATGGGATAGCAATTATCTATTATTTTAAGTAATAACAAGAAAAAATAACTCACTTTAAGAACCTGAGCTAATCAATTGACAACATTGATTAGTTTGAATATGTTTGATAAAAAGTCTTAAATTAACAGCTTCTGTAGTTTGGAATTGACAATATATTAGAAAAAAAAGATTGATAAAAATAACAAACCACAACAAAAAATGAAAGCAAATGTGATATATTTTACACAAATAATACAACCCCATTTTTCAAGTTTTTGATAACATACTTTGTTGGACCTTTGGACATTTTGTTGTGCTCAGTATACTTTACAGAAGCGGTGATAAATCAAATTATTTAAGGTCTGTCAAAGTTTAAAAAATGTATGATTTTGTCCTTGCTTTGAGTTTTCTTGTTTGTCAAAGATAAAATTTGGACTTCTCACACGTCAAATGAGCTGAAGCAGTGTGCCCTACAATAACCTCTCCCCTTAAGAAATAAATAAATAGACTGGTTGGTTGGCCAAAGTCACTTGTTTTGTAAGATGAAAAAAAAAATCATTTTTATACACTTTTTCCATTTAAAATTGTCAGATGTGATGACAGTTCTGATAGTTATAAAGCCTAGGAACAAGAGCGAGGGGCGCCTAGGGCACACCATCATATTTAGTACTCACAACACGTCACAGTGAAGCACAACGGGGCAGTCTATTGGAATCCTTAATTTGTGGCCAGTGAGATACGACATCCAGAGATATAAACAAGAGAAGATACTCTTGCATGCATACTCGTGTGCTAGGAACATGGACTGAATGATCAAACAGAGCCATGGGCAACACTTAAACCCTGGAGTCTGAATCTGAGCTGACAAAAATGAGTCAGTAGGTCTTGAAATTCAAGCAGTGCATGAATATTGCAAACAAAGTTTGTCGATGTACATGGTGGGGAGTTTTACATTGTCCATTAATCTGTCCGCAAAATCCTAAATTCTGAAGGAAATCATGTACACACAAGGAATGTGAATCTGAGCTAAAATGTATTCACATAATTAGAACCGATTAATTTGGAAACCGGTTTTCTCCTCAGAGTGAAAAATATAGGGTATAATGTATATAACTGCTACTTTATATCTCCAAATATTAATTTTAAAAGTAATTTAAAATTAAGTAAAAATTAAAATTTAAAAATTAAAATTTTAAAATTAAAAGTAATTTTACTTCTCCCAATTGCATGTTTTTATTTTCCAATTGACCCTTTGCAAAGAACCTTACTTACTGTTGCTACATCCAACAGGTTTTTGGTACCAGGCCAACCTTGATCCTCTTGCACCACAGATTAATGAGTAACAGAACCAGCCCAATTGCTATTCAAACCCCCTCCCAATAACAGCTAAAACTAGTTCAGTCACGTTCAGCAGGTGTTCCACAATATAAATTGCCTTCCAGTGGTTAAGAATCGAGTTCCGGGAGGTCGCGAGGACTAAAAAACAATCTGTGGCAACAGTGTAAAAGTAGCCCAATTCTGCCAGAAAACCGCAGAATTAGCAACACTGGTTTACATGCACCCTCATAATGGGATTATAATGGGATTTTTTCAATATTGCGATTAAACTCATGTAACACAATACTTCGGTAAACTAAGGCAATTAAGCTCTTAATATTCACAAATATACGAAATTAATTGTGCCTAATTTAATCACAATAACCAGGCTTGTAAACACCTAAAGGGTAAATAAACCCCTGGTCAGAGCCTGATTCCACCCATTGGCATGTCCACTGACGTTAATCTAATGTCTGGTTTGTTTGTCGGAAAAAAATGGCGAATAACAACATGGGCACATAATGTCAGAATTATGATTGGTCAAGTTGCCTTTCAATCAAACTCCTGGGTGAAGTGTTACTATATATCACCATATACAAGGAATAATTGACGACAGGCCGTTGAATTATTAGAAAAATAATGCACACCCGAGGTGGTAATGTGGGAACAATGC
Source organism: Cyprinella venusta (assembly GCA_038021265.1). Lineage (NCBI taxonomy): Eukaryota > Metazoa > Chordata > Actinopteri > Cypriniformes > Leuciscidae > Cyprinella > Cyprinella venusta. The sequence continues at coordinate 24,727,267 of CM075863.1, forward strand.
AAAGCCCAGCGGGTGTGCATTAAAATGCTCTTGTATGTAGGACTAATTTCTTAGTCCTGATCGCAAACTAATACTGGGGATACACTTAATGACTAGCTGAAACATTCTAAGACTGACTGTTTCCATCAACTGCAGATTTTAAACACCTACTGTGAACACAGACTGAATGTGTTGAACACGCGTTTGGGCATGATCAATCATAAGTATCAAATTACATTCATAACAGGCCTTACAGTAAGTGTGTCCCTGGCTTTATGCAGTTATTAGAGAGAGAGAGCGAGAGAGTGAGATTTGAGAGTGAGAGTTGAGGTATCAGCAACATTATCCAACTTATAAACCACAAAAAGAAAACCAAAAAGACCACATGCCACTGATAAATGGTTTGACAATGACTGAAAAAAAAAAAAAAACTTAGGAAAGAATTAAGAATCCCATCCAACCAGAAACACAGAGATGCTGACAATGAGAACATCCGTCAACTCTATCACGAAAAAACGTAATATAGGAATACTTTAAGAAAGAAAAAAAGAACAAAACACAAAAAGTCAACTCGGGGAATTTGAAGAATCCTTGGAATTCAACCACTTCTGGAAACATTGGGACACACTAAACAAATCGTACCATCAAGAACTAGCTATCCAGAATGGATATGTTTGGATAAACCACTTCTACCTCTTTAGTGATATAAACAAATGCCCTGTATGACAAACTAAGGGTTTTAGAATCAACCATCAAAAACTACCAGAACCCCTTAGACTCCCCAATGACACTAACCAAACTATAAGACAAAATCCAAACCCTGAAATTGCAAAAAGCATGGGGTATCGATGGCGTCCTAAATGAAATGATTAAATACACAGACCACAAATTCAAAATAGCCATTTTCAAGCTGTTCAATATCATCCTGAGTTTCGGTATATTCCCCAACATTTGGAACAAAGGTCTTATTACCCCAATCCATAAAAACGGAAACAGATTTGACCCAAATAACTACCGAGGTATATGTGTAAACAGCAAACTTTTCTGCAACATCCTAAACGGTTGACTAGCCCATTTTCTCAGAGACAGAAATGTTCTGAGCAAGTGTCAAATTGACTTCCAACCAAAATATCGCATTTAGACCATATATACTCTCCATATCTTAATCGATAAACAAATCAACCAAAACAAAAGTAAAATTTTCTCATGCTTTGTTGACTTCAAAAAAGCAGTTGACTCCATTTGGCATGAAGGTTTTTTTCTTCAGTTAAGCAGTGCGGCATCTTAGGAAAAACATATGACATCATCAAATCAATGTACATAACAAATTTGCAGTTAAAATTGGTAACAAACACACAGAACTCCTCCCTCCCCCTTGAAATTGAATTTATCTTGGTATAGTTAAATAACAAGGGTTCAGTACATGGACATGACATACAGTGAGTCTCAAACACCATTGTTTTTGAAATACACCCCTGAATAATAGGCGGATCTCCATTTGTCTCCAATTGAGTCTTCATTTGTTTTATTTTTAGCACCACTATCGCTCTGGTCTCAGCCTCAGACAGTTCGCCCATGGACCACCCACAGTAACTTACTGTAGTAAGGCTTCAATCAACTTTCACATTCCTTTCACAGAACAACTTTCTGGATGGAAACCACATGGGCTTCAGAAATGGGATTCCACTGAGACTTCCTACTAAATCCCTACGACTGACAAGAACAACCACATTCTTTTGCTGAAACTGCTGTGCCATTGTGTGATTTTTTTTTTTTTATTCCCCATTATAGGGCCAGATTCATTAAACAGGGCAAATTTGCTTGAGAGCACAATTCCAAAAAAAGATTCAATGGGATTAAAACACTTTACGTGTGATCTGCTGATGCAGCCAGATCACGTCCTTGATGACCAATGCAATCTACCAAGACCAGCGCAAAGTAGCATCTGTTTTAAGAACTTTAAATAATGGCGCATAATACGGTATACGGTATGGTACGGAATACGGTAAATTGACTAGTGCAAATTTGAGTAAATCACCTTGCGTGCTTCATTTAAATATTCTCCTCCCATATTTTTTGCGTCTGAAAGGAAAACTCTTACAAAACATGTGCGATAAGCTCAGCTACAAAAATAACCCTGGCCAGAATTTTTCACTGTGTGTCGGAACGGCATTTGCGGACATCATCCAATTCCTCGCGGGCCTTCACAAGGAGCAACACCAAGCCCAGCTGGCCGTAAAAGAGGAGCAGGGCCGGCGTTTTCTTTCACTACGCTGTTTGGATTACACCAATTTGTCACCCTTCCTTTCGGCTTGTTCCGGGCTCCTGCGACTTTTCAGCGTCTGATGGACGCATACTGCATATGGCGCTGCCTACTAGGATGATATCATCATCTATAGTAACAACTGGCAGCGTCATACAGTATGCAGCATTTGCGTGCTGTCCTGAAGACGCTGAGAGGGGCTGGGCTCACGGCCAACCTAAAGAAGTGTGCGATTGGGTGTGTGGAAGTAAGGTATCTGGGCTTCCACTTGGGTAACGGACAGGTGCGTCCCCAAATTGATAAGGCAGCAGCGGTTGTGACCTGCCCAAACCTAAGACCAAAAAGGAGGTTAGACAGTTCCTGGGGCTAGCGGGTTTGTCCCTAATTATTCAGACCTCGCTAGCCCACTGACTGATCTAACTAAAAAGGGAGGACCAGATGAGATACGTTCCAGTGGACAGAGCAGTGTCAGCAGGCTTTCACCCAAATAAAGGCTACTCTATGTGGTGGACCACTTTTACATGCTCCTGAAAACGTCGATTTTTCATGCAGTGATGTCTCCCGACATTTCCTTTCTATTAGTAACCAATCGTGAATGTCCAAAGGGTGATTTAAAGCTAATGATGAAATCTCATCTCAGCTACTGCTCGTTTCTGCTAACGTGATGCGCTCATACACATCACGTGATGTACTCTAGTATTGAGTTACTGCAGTTGTAGACCTTACGCCTGCCATTTTATTAAATAATCACTTTTAATGAGCTTGAAATATTGTATATTATTATTACGAAGAGCCTGAGCATTTATTCTGTTTTTGAGCAAATTCGCAACTTAAATCTTTAAATGACTTTTTCTCAAAATATTTTTTTTGTCATTCTCCAGTTCAAATATCTCATCATATGCAGCACCTATGTACACCAAACTCTCCAGTTATATACTTCTGTGTAGAAGTATTCTGAAGATTTTTTTTTCTGAGGGATTTGTTAATAAATCATTCCTGTCCTGATTTATATGACATTTTATTAAAAAATAAGGGTATGGAGAGTATATTTTTTTATTTCCTAGGTAATGAAAGCATATATCCTGAAATCCCTCTGCACTTTTTTTCATCTTGTGTGTACCTGGCTTTATCATATGTTCAGATCTATCTACTGAAAATATATGAAAAAGTGTGCATATTTAAGGAGATATTGTCTAATTTGCATAATGAAACATACAAATTTCAAAAACTTAAAAAAGATTTTTTTATATATATATATATTGTGTAAGTAATAAATGGAGGAAGTTTCATGGTGACATCTGTTATTTATTCACCTGTAGTGTCTCACCTTAACATTTTTTTTAAACTGACGTATCATTATTTTGCACACTTGTATTTCAGAGTGCACCACAGCCCTGATGTAGGCTGCCAAACAGATGTTCCTATTGTTTTGTGTAAGGTAACAGCTGTCTTTGAACACAATGAGGCCGCAGTGAAACAGCCAATCCGAGCAGAACTCCTCATTACTATTCATGACCCTTCCAAATAAGGTAAAAAGAGACCATTTAATTCTATGGACAATTTCTAGAGTTGAAAATGGACCTGTAAAACCATATCTGGACATAAAATAAGCCAAATACCCTCTATGTAGATATAAGAGACAAAATTAAAATATTATTTCAACACATTCTAGGGCACCTTGAAATTGAACAACATGCTCCTCGAACACACGCAGGACTACACTTAACTTGGCATACATATTAGCAACACGGGAAATTTAAAAAAAAGCTGATAACAACTTGAGAGGCAAGGCACGGATAGCTTTTTCTGCTATGAAGAGAAACATCCAAATTGGTGTCCCAATCAGAATCTGGCTAAACTTATTGGAAACAGTAAAAGAGCCCATCACGCTGTACGCGTGTGAAGTCTTGGGTCCACTCACAGACCAAGAGTTCACTAAATGGGACAAACACCCATTAGAAACTCTGCGGACTGAGCTGTGCAAAATCCTGCTATGAGTTCAGTGCAAAACCCTAAATAATGCCTGTAGAGCAGAATTAGGATTATATCCCTGTATTAATGATTAAAAAAGAGCCATTCAATTCCATGCCCACTTAAAAAATTGCAATGAACAGACCCTCCATCACAAAGCCCTGACCTATCAAAAGCTGAAGCCAGAGAAAAACGCCCTCGGCCGATCGGTCTTAGAGCTGACATCACAAACTGACAGTAAAAACATAGACAGACCAAACAAAATAATTAAAACACAAAAAGAAAAATACCTATCAGAACAAAAAGCCAAACAGAGTATGTTGGAATTCTATTTGGCCCTAAATAGAAAATATGAATTGGCAGGATACCTGAGTACAGTCCTGAGCATGTACAGACTCTGGGAACACAGTCAGACAGACCTAGCTGGCCATCGAAGGAAGAGCAACTGTGCCCTCACTGGACAGAGAATCAAGTGGAAACAGAGCTACACTTTTTGACATCCTGCCCCATATATAAAAACATTAGGGACACTTTCTATCCCCTTTTTACAACCTACCAGAAAGATTCTGGCAGGACAGCAAATAAGCCTAGAGATCACGAGAGAGAGAGTGGCTATTTCTCATAACTGAAACTTTAGTTCACACAGTTATGACTGCTCTCAAAATTGCCAACTTATTTTGTTGTATTTGCAACTTGATATACCACATTGCAACTTTATTTCTTGTGATGGCAAATTTACATCTCGAAATGTGAATTTATTTCTCAAAACGACTTTGCGAATGTGATTACAACTCAACAATGTAAACTTAAATCTCACGCTTTTTCTCGTAACTTTAGTTCTCACAATTGTGACTGTATTTCTTGCAATTGCAAATGTGTATCGCAAAACATATTTTTTTTATCTTGCAGTTGTGACAGTAACTCACAATGTGCATTTAATTCTCACAATCCGACTATTTCTACTACTGAAACATCAGTCTTCACAACTGTGACTGCATTTCCTACGCTATCTCACGACCAATTCGTACGAATTCGTACGAGTGATTGAAAGGTGGCTAATTCGTACTAATTCATATGACCTCACTCGTACGAATTCATACGATTTGTCCAAACCCACGTGATGGGTAGGTTTAGGGGCGGGGTCAGGGGTAGGTCATTCGTACAAATTCATACGAATTGGCCAATTCGTAAAATATGTACGATTTAGCAAAAACGTACTAATTCGTACGAGTGAGGTCGCACGAATTGTTATGAATTAGCCACCTCGTAAAATTCGTACGAATTCTCGTGAGATCGGGTTGGCATTTCTCACAATTGCTATAGACAGAATTGCAAATCTGACTTAACATTTTACAATGTGACAATCTGACTATTTCTAATTTATCTCACAATTACCTTGCCTTATGAATATGGAAAGAAGTAAATGTGTGTGACCATGTATGACTCAGCTACATCCTCAATACTTCTTCAATAACTCCAAATCCTTTGTGCCCATAATTGGTTTCTATAGCAAAGCGGGCAAGAATCCCAGCTATGGCTTTAAAGGCATGAAGCGCTTGGAAAATAAAATTAGCACACTTATTCAGCCACATGTTTTAATCATCAGGCTTTGAGATCTAAAATACAAATCTCTGAACAACAAAGAAAGGTTTTTAAAATAATTCAGTTCATTTTTTTTTATTTTTAGCACCACTATCGCTCTGGTCTCAGCCTCAGACAGTTCGCCCACAGACCACCCACAGTAACTTACTGTAGTAAGGCTTCAATCAACTTTCACATTCCTTTCACAGAACAACTTTCTGGATAGAAACCAAATGGGCTTCAGAAATGGCATTCCACTGAGACTTCCTACTGAAGCCCTACGACTGGCAAGAACAACCACAATTTTGCAGAAACTACTGTGTGTGATTCTTTTTTTTTTCCATTATAGGGCCAGATTTATTAAACAGGGCAAATTAGCATGAGAGCGCAATTCCAAAAAAGAGTCAATGGGATTAAAAAAAATCAGCTTCTGATCTGCTGACTCAGCCCGATCATGTCCTTAATGACAATCCAATCTACCAAGAGCAGCACAAAGTAGCATCTGTTTTAAAACCTTTAAATAATGGCGCAAATACAGTAAATTAACTAGCGCAAACTTTAGTAAATCACCTTGCACACTTTATTTAAATATTTTCCTCCCATAAATTTTGTGTCTGAAAGGGAAACTTCTACAAATACATGTACAATAAGATCAGCCGCAAAAATAACCCTGTCAAGAATTTTTCACTCTGTCTTTAGTAAATCCTGAAGTTTTTTTTTTAACCCTTTCAGGTGTATGATCACCAGTGTGATCAGTCTTGGCTGGTCCCTGGAGTGTACGATCACACCGGTGTGATTAGAACGGTCAGTGCATCACTCATCAACTGCTAAATTCAGACTTGCTCTCGCACGTAGGCTAGCGCTGAGCCAGAGACGGACGCACTCAGTGCTGTCATATATCACAACTATTGAGTGTTTTCAACCACATAATTTTTATTTTAGGTTTCAGACATTTAAATACACATAAGTACTAGCAAAACAATGATTCTGAGTTTGTAAAATACACACTGATCTATAGAAGCGGCAATAATAATCCTTTCAATTACAATAAGACGACACGTTTTATACACATTGTGTAAGTTGCTTAACATTTGACCCTATTCTTCTACCAGTTCACCCTACGCTATCTCACGACCAATTCGTACGAATTCGTACGAGTGATTAAAAAGTGGCTAATTCGTACTAATTCATATGACCTCACTCATACGAATTCGTACGATTTGTCCAAACCCATGTGATGGGTAGGTTTAGGGGCGGGGTCAGGGGTAGGTCATTCGTAGGAATATATACGAATTGCCCAATTCGTAAATGTAAATATGTACGATTTAGCAAAAAACGTAATAATTTGTACGAGCGAGGTCGTACGAATTGTTACGAATTAGCCACCTCGTAAAATTCTCGTGAGATCAGGTTGGTTCACCAGCCGCTTACTTTCATGTATTTCGTCAGAAGTAGAGGAATTTACGTTGTAAATCCAACAGATCTAATTCTCTGAACTGTAAGACAAACTAAAATGGCGCCGCCCATTGTGCGTACAGCTCCCGAACTAACGTGATCGTTATAAAGATGTATAAACAACAAAACCCATCCACTTGTACAAATTTGACAATCGGAATATCAGTGTTTCATGCTATAGCTAATAAATTTGTGATTATTCTTAATAAAAAGGGAAAAAAAGACACAAAGCAGATCCTTGTTCATTCAGCGCTGTGTGGTGTTTGTGCTGTGTCACATGATAAGCAATGACGCGTCACCATGGAAACAAGTGGCAAGTTATAAATAACGGTCGCCTTGAAAAACTCACGTTGGGGGGTCAGTTAGAATATTTTAAACTTACGTGTGAAAGGGTTAAGGGTTTGCACTGGATCAACCTGTTAGTAAATCTGGCCCATCTTGTTTAGTTCACACCAATAATACCTGGTTTTCACATTCACTTATTGCGAAGTCTTGTTGTACTAGCTGTTTGTCTGCATTTCTGAGCGGTTTCCTGTGTTTGTTTTGTTACGAACTGCTCAGAGACATGAAAATGAAGATCCAAATGCAGCTTTATTCAAAAATAGTCGTATAGGCAGGGTCAAGAATCAGCAGACAGGACAATTGAGAATGAATCCAAGAAACAGGCAGAGGTCAGGGCAGGCAGCAATAATCAGAGTCCAAGAACAATCCAAAGTCGAAAACAGAAAAACAAACACGGGAAAACGCTCAGAAATGCAGACACACAGTACAAGACTTCGCAATAAGTGAATGGTATTATTGGTGTGAACTAAACAAGATAATGAGAAACGGGTGAATGAGATGAGTGAGTTATGGGAAATGTAGTTTGTGAGTGAAACATGATCATCTGGTGTGGAGTGTCCTCTGGTGTCTCTCAAGGGCACTCCAGCTTCATTGGGGTATGATGTGGTATACCCTGCCGCTAAACAGCATGTTAAAAACAGCATGAATTGTGGTCGGTTGCTTAAAATGTCTTTCAGATTGCAGTTCTTGGCCAGAATAAACTGCAACGAGGAACGGGCCGTGAGGCTAATATCTCTCTAACTACCCTCATTTCCTCAACTACATGTGCTGTCAAGTCCATCAAAAAGAATGTCAACACATCAGATCCTGTCATTGTGCAATTTGTTCACATTAATGGCTGGTTTGTGACCCTGAATGAAGTCTTGAGGTCTGATTCGAGTGCAGTTCTGGGGCGTGCGTTCAGTGACAGGTCTCCAGTCCTCAGAGCAGAGACGCTTCTCTTCTTCTGCATCTAATATTAGAGCACTTGTGATCCCGAGGCAGCTGCTGCTGCTCTCCAGTGAGTTAGTGGCGTTAGCCCCGTCTGACAGCATGTAAAATATCTGTTTACATTTTTGCTTGACAACAGAGCGCTGACATTCACATTTCCCCCGTGACCACATGAAATAACCCTGTCAAGAAAAGTGCATTTCAATCTCCACTTATGGCTTTTTACCAGGCTCCACTCAAGCAAGGTCAAAGGGGTGACTTATACGAAGGGAACTGTTACCATATCACAATAAGCTCCGGGACAATTACCCCACGCGGCAGTCCTGTTCACAATGCAGCACTGTACCAAACAAATCCACTGAAAAATCAGAGGATATTTCATTTGTTTGTTTTCGTTGAATCACTTGTGATTGCATACAAATAGCACTTTAGGGTTGAAATTACACATTACTGGCAGTATACAAATGTTACAAAACCACATTTCATTGAAATTACACAAAAGGGCAATCAAGTGATTTATTTTAAGCGTGTCAGATCACATAACGCAACACACACAATGTTAAAGTAAAGGTCAAAACGTTTTAGTGTAGTGAAGGACGGATTTAAAGAAACATGGCCTTAAACTGAAAAAAAATGTTGACCATCCAAAAATCTTGACCATCAACTTCAGTGTTTCAAATTAAATTTTATACATACTCGTTCAGATGTTTGGGGTTGGTATATTTTTTTTAAGTTTATCAAAGCTGCATTTATTTGATCAAAATACAACAATTGTGAATTTAAAATGACTGTTTTCATTAGAATGTATTTTACAAATTTCATTTATTTCTGAGAAAATTGAATTTTCCATTATATTGCTCCAGTCTTCAGTGTCACGTGATCTTTCAGATATAATTCTAACAGGACGATTTTATGCTTAAGAAACATTTCTGATTGTCAATGTTGAAAACAGTTGTTATGCAGTTTTTCATGATTACGTGAGGTAACACTTTATTCTGATAGTCCACTTTAGACATACTAACTATAAGTAACTTTTCAACATGTCAACTAACTGTCATTAGAGTATTAGTAGACTGTCAGCTTAATATCTGCTAACACTTTATTTTGTTGGTCCTCCAATAAACGTTCAACTGACTATAAGAAACTTGTCGACTACAAGTAAACTTGTTCTCCTAACCCAAAGCCTAACACTTAACCATAACCTAGTAGTCTACTGACAGTCTACTATAATATATTAATACTCTAATGAGATTTACTTGACATGTAGTTGAAAAGTTACTTATAATTAGTAGAATGTCTAAAGTGACTAAAGTGTAACCTTACTTGATGACTAGGGGGAAAAAAAAAACATTTATTTGAAAAAGAAATCAACTCAAAAGTATTACAAAAAACATCTCGTCTAAATCTAGCCTGACCAAACAATTAAATGCTGGTATACAAAATAAACAAATAACAGCTACCAATTTTATGATTTTGGTGAATAAAAAAAAAAAATAATTAAAATTAATTTGAACATAAATGTAATTTTCATGTGAAAATAATGAAATTGTATGTTTAGTTGAATACAAAATCCAAGAGGGGTTATGTGATTTGTTTTACACATGCAATAATACAAATGAATGGGACACCAAACGTGTCTTGTCCATGCAAAGTGCCAGTAGGAGATTTAAAGGGATTCCAAACTTTGAGAAGTTGGGGCATCCAGCCAGTTAAAGCCCTCTAAACCCATTCCGTCTTTATAAATCAAGGTCTATCTTTGCTTCCCAGGAACACACTGGACAGGAATTTGTTGGTATATAAGGAAAGAACCAGTTAGCAGCCAGCTGTACTCTCTGTATTCTCTCTCTTTCTCTCTTTCACTATGCCCTTTTAATGCACCATGAAACTCCTGTGTCCTTACAATACATTTTGTTCTGAGACAATGTGTGGCAGAAGCCTTGAGTCTGTGTGTATTACATCTCATGCCAACTCATCACTACACCTTGTAAAGGTGCCTAGAGAGAGAGAGAGAGAGAGAGAGAGGGAGAGAGAGAGAGAGAGAAAAGAGAGACTGCAGTGGGAGAGCAGGGCAAAAACCCAGGGTTCTGACTATTTATGACATTTTTCCCACCGCATTATCTTCACACTAAATCTCCTTGGGGTAGATGGAGTGCACAGAGCAAGCTTTTCCTCCCGCAAACTCTTAACATGTTACCAGACATTGCTTTTAGGAGCTGGCTGTTAACAGAGTTGACAATAGTCTTTTATGGCCTTCAGATTGAATATTCCCAGTGTCCGCCTCAGTACAGGCCATGTCATTACAGCTGATAGCACCAGCATCCGCTGGGAGGGACATCCGTGTGTTTTTTAATGGCATTTTTTTAGAGGCTTTTTTCCCCCTCATGCTGCTGTCATTTTTTAGGTCTGTTGAATGTTTTTTTCCTTTCTGCATTTGTCTGTATTAATGAACATTTTTGTTGTGCAGCATTGAACAAATGATGTACCAGTGCCAGACAAATGCTCTGCAATAGTCATCACTTAAATGGCTCTGAAAGGAAGAGTGGCGCCATTCCTTTCATGTCTGACTGGACAAGATTTACGCTGTAGCTTATTCTGTAGTAGCCTACATACTAGCAATATTAATACAATGTTGATAATAAAACAAACAGGTTTCCTGTTAAAGGAGTAGTTCACTTTTGAAAAAACTTTTGCTGATAATTTACTCTCCCCCATCAAGATGTCCATGTCATTCTTAGTTCAAAAAGATTAGTTCATTTTGATGAACGAGTTTGAATAGGAGAGTCAGGAACATGTATCGCAGTACAGAGCAAGGCGACCATTTGAGCTTATAAAACTTAAACTTTGTTACTTATTTATTAAATGAGCGATTGTTTCACTTGATAAGACCCTTATTCATCGTCTGGAATCGTTTAAAGCCCTTTGAACAGTTTGCAGTTTGCACTGAAACTGTCTTTTGGACCTTGAACCGTTTGGTTCCCATTGAAGTGCATTATGGAGAAAAATCCTGGAATGTTTTCATCAAAAACCTTAATTTCTTTTCGACTGAAGAAAGAATGACATGGACATCTGGTGCTGAGTAAATTATCAGCAAAAGTTTTTTTGAAAAGTGAACTACTTTAAAATCCCATCCATTTATTTTACAGAGTAGGATCCATAAGTGTGATTTCAAATTCCATTTCTGAATTCCAAGTGAAGACCAACATTTCCCACAATCCTGAAGAGAGATCCACCAATCTAAAAAGTGGCTATTCTAGAAATGAGCCCTACATTGACCATCCACTTTCATAAAGCAATTTGAATGATGAACAAGTCAATCTCTAGTCATACAACACTGACTTTTCAAATAGTTTTCACTTAAAATCAGATGTTTGTATCTCAGAAGAACAGGTTCCAATTTTGGAGAAAATTATGGGGGAAAATACTGCTGAAAATGGGAGCAGTATTCACTTTACTGCCTTGGGTAAATACTGAAGCACTGTTCATTAAAGCCCAGTCAGATAATGACCAAAATATGGTTTACAGATATGTTTTTTAAGTATTTTTGATTTTTAAGTACAGATTGATTGATTATTCTTTTCAAGGACTCAAGCATGACAAGAAAATTGGTGCAGTTACAACAGCATTGGTCTGAAAGTATGTGGCAACATTAAAAATCTTGGATTCAAAATCTATTTTAATCTAAAAACAAATTCAGTCATTAAAATAAAGAAGATTTTTTTGGTTATGTTGATGTTATCAAGGTCAATGTACTTGCCATTTAAAATATACAGGAATTAAAACTCATGTTAGGTTTTAAATTCTTTAAACATTTATAACACATGTTTAATAGAATACAAATGAATGCAAAAATCAAAGCATTTTGGATCTAGTCAAAGATAATGCAAACATAATGCGAGACAGACGACAGCACAGCGAGTTCAAACCAGCGGTACATATTGTTTCCCCATTTGATTGCTCCAGTCCTGAGTGCCTTTGCAGCATGTGCTATAATGACCTATGGCACTTCATCAAATGGTTTTGCATTTAAATTATTCAGGTGCTCACACAAGACCCAAAGCCCAAAATTAGAGCAGTGTACGTTTGGCACAAAATGATATTTGTTTCGTACAAGGGGTCAGTAAATACTGAACCATTACTCTCACACTGAATTAATAATATGTATGCACACATCAGTCAGTTATCAGTATGGTTGATCGAAAAAAGCCTCCATAGCATTTAATGATCTTGTGGCTGGATCCTCTCTTAAAATTAAGGATTTTACACATGCAGCTCTCTGCTGGGAATGTGCATAGCCAATTAAATATTCTACAGAGATAACTGCAGATCGATTGCAGAAGAACAGACCTGAGGTAATTTTAAGGTCACAGCCAGCTGCTATTCTTCAAACTGTCAGAACACAAATTGATTTGTGCCTCTTGATGTTGGGACCTCATCATGAAGATGTGCCCACTACGCCTTTTTTACACCACCAGCAAGCAAATAGAACCATGTACAAACCAGATGCAAATTATGTTAACCCATTAAGCCTGCAGTCAATTTAAGATGTAAGTTATGTCTATCTATCTACTTATCTATCTGGACATATTTGACTGTCTTTATGAGTGAGTCATTTGAATCATTCACTCAACTGATTCTCTGGGTGCTTCTCAATAGGCTTTATGCACAACTTACTTCCGCATTCTCTGTAAAACGGGTCTCATCGCTTCCGGTCCAGATCTTTTGTATGTGCTTCATGAAATTTTTTGCGGTTTTAATCAAGATAACTTAAAAGGAGCGATCAAAGATTAGCATAACCAATATCCCTCACATGTGAAGATTGATATTTAAACGTTTTATATTTTTTATTCTTCACAGTAACGTTTAGATATTTAAATGGAATAAAACGCCAATAACAAAGTGAAATAGGTAGGTTAGCTGATTACCTTACAAATCCATAGATATCGTAGTCAGTACTTACGGCCGTTAACACTTTCTCTGACAAGCGGATGCGATGAGACCCGTTTTCCGGTTTGGTCACGTGACGCTCGACATAAAGCCTATTTAGGCTGCTTTCTAGTAAGGCTGCATATCTAGGCTGCTACATTATTGGGCTTATTTTGAAGAATGTATAGAGTGTTTCATTCAAGTTCTTCGTTCACCCACAATCCTTGACTCTGGCCTTCAAGCCTCAGAAGGATTTGTATTGTAAGGATGCAGCCTCACTAGGACGCTGCCTTCTAATTGAGAATGAAACATTCAAGAATGAAACAAGTCCCCCTTTGGTGAAAATCAAGCTTTTAATGTTTTTTTTTTATTTGTCAATTTAGCCCGTTCTCACCCCAAAACTGACACTTTTGACCATACGTCAACATTCAACGTTTTAGGGTCTCCTTTAACGTCAGTTAGATGACATCTAATCCCAACCCGGTGTAACCCTGTTGAAATATATTCATTTGAATAATACAGTTTTGAATAAATAATTTCATTGTTGAATAAAATAGAATTTAAGGTTAAAAAGTTAAAATTCATTGACCAGCAATGACGTTGTTATTTTGAGCAATGAGAGAAATGCCTATTGGTTGATGTTCATTATTTACTGTTTCAGTTACACATGTTAAATATTTTTTTTTGTTAATTATAAATGTGAAAATACTTTAACAATGTTTTCAAGGATAGGAAGAAAGAGGTACACAAATGTTTGGTGAATTTATTTTATTTCTGAAAGTTTTGTGAATGATCCAATCACAGTTGAGGTCAAAGGGTGTAGTAAAAAAAGAGCGTAGAAGAAGAGAGAGGAGAATCGTGTGTGGTTTTGCGGAGAGAGAAACTCGGTAAAAGTTACTGAAATTGACCAGTTTAGTCGAAGTGTTCGATAAGGACTCTTAAAGAATTTAATGGTGATAATTCTGTCTGTGTAAGTGGCTTACTCTGCACACATAGACTGAAATAATTTAGCCGCTGATATAGTGGTTAGTGTTTTTGCATGGACTTTTCTATAAGCTAGCGACCAGCGACCGCGATTAGTTAAACCCGTGTGTGTGGACTGTGAAATCGACAACGAGGATCAAAGACCCGACGGAGCCGGATAGCGTTACTGTCTGGTTGACTTTGCCCAGTTCGTCGACCATGTGACTCTTCTCCTCATCATCTCTGCCCCGCGAATCTGTCTTCTGCTGCTGACGCTTTGATCCAGTGTGCGTGAGATCACATTCACATAAAGGTACCATTATATTTTGTTTGGCCCGTGTGGTGAACAAGGGGCAACCTCCCCGTCTCTCTCTTGAAGCCAACACGGAAGTGACTTAAACTGCAATTCATCGAGGGGCCACATGAGGCTGGCTGCAAAAGCGAGTCAAATCTGTATTTCCCCCATGTTAAAATGTCTAACTTCACAGCAGAAAAAAACATGTTTACAGCCTGGTGGCAAATAGTTTTTTGGTCTATGTTGCTAATTTTGCCCTTCATGAAGACTGTGAGGGGGGTGAATTTTTTTTATAACGCATCCGTTTAAATTATATTTAAGCCTTATAGTTCTGCATAATTAAGGGCGTGGCCACTTGAGTGACAGGTGGATTGCCGCTGCTCTGTCACTGCTAGTCGTTTGTCTGCTGTCTGTTAGCGTCACCCTCAGCTGTGTTTGTGCTTTTTCCGGGATTATTTCATACAATTTAATACATGTATTATACCTTCGCCCGTGCACGCCGTTGGATTCCGTCGTGTTGAGTATGGAGAGAACGACCGTGAGCACTGTATTTCCAGTTGTTTCCCTCACGTGGACTAATGGATGATGATTTTAGCGCGTTCTCTCCATCCATGCAATAGATGCACACCCTTAATAATAAAATAATAATAATTATAACCCTTGAATGAGCGCGGATTTTTAGTGCATTTACTTGAACTTCTGAGGTAATATCTTTGGTTTAACCCATCTGAGAAACTGGTGGCCAAAATCAGATTGTAAAATGGACTGAGTAAAGCTCTTTACGAACTTAAAGTGAGATGCCGACTGATGTGCTTGCCTTGAATCACGGTCACATGCACAAGCTTAGAGCAATATTGTAAGTAACTAATTAGGGCTGGGTATTGACACAAATTTCACAATTCGATTCAATTTCGATTCACAAGCTTGCAATTCGATTCGATTTCGATTCAATATTCAACATGACATCATGACTTTTGCGTAAACATACACGCCACTTTCGAGTCAAGTGGCGTGTTGTCTCTACGCATTTTGAGGTATCCGCGTGTGTGCGTGTTTGTCTACGCCATTAACGTTCGCGTCATTCCGCGTGCCCGTACACGCCGTCAAATGTCCAGTCATAAATGCCATTAACCCCTGTGACGGTTAAGTTTAGGGATGGGGTTGAGGTAAGTCATATCTTTTTTTTACCTAGGATGGTAAGGGAACAGTCATAAATGCCATTAACCCCAGTGACGGTTAAGTTTAGGGATGGGGTTGAGGTAAGTCATATATTTATATAACGTTAAGTCAACGGCTTTCATAAACACGCTGAAAAGCCATTATGCGTCTTGATAGCACGCCAAAAGTGGAAATAGGAATTGGCGTGTCATACACACGCTACTTCATGAGATCAGTCTGCAATATTGATTATTTTAGATATCAGTTACAATAAATGGCAATTTTTAGTTGTAGCCTACTAGGCTACATTAGCCTAATATGAAGGTAATAATGAACTGTTTTGTTGCTATACAAACACTTAAATTACACTTTTATTTATTTTTATAAGAAGAAGATTATATAAAATATGCACATTTACATGGTGGCTGTCATAAAAACTTGCCAGATTTATTCAAATATGCATTAAATATTGAAGAACATTAAGATTATAATGCATATGTAATATGGTGTATATATTTACCAAAATGCTCCTCTCTGGAGTTATTTTTTCTAGCTGACTAACGAGTTTATGTGGGTTTTCTGAGGTAAATATGACGATACATGACATTGATTACTATCTGACGTCTTTCCACGGTTGAAACACTGATTGAGCGAATCAATGTGACATGATCCGGATTTGGATAAGTTGTACTCTATCTTTAACACACTTTCAGATGCTCATTCATGTTTATTTGGCGCTGTGACTGCTATTATTAAGCCGGAAGAGAGATCAGCGCTGCTGCTTCTCTAGCTGCACCAGAGCGATCTCACGCCAAAGCGACAAAACACTATTTCTGTTTTTGAATTTCTAAAGAAAATGGACGGAATTTGAAAATTGAGACTTTGTTTCATATCAATAGTAACAAAGGACAAAGATTATTGCGATTTTTTTGGATGCGCGCAGCCGCGATACAATGATCCATTCATTCAAATGAAACAGGATGACTAATCGATTCTTGAGATTTAAGAATCGATATCGGTTCGTAAAAATGAGAATCGATTAATATCGAGAAATCGATATTTATTACCCAGCCCAGCATAACTGACACTAAAGGTAAAGCGTCAGTTAGTCAGTTAAGGTAAAGCGTCAGTCAGACGCCGTAGGATCAGCATCTAACTGACGTTAAATGAAGTTTTATGTAAACAAAGTTCGGGAGGAGCACGTTCAGGTAATCAACCAATCAACTCAAAGGAAGCCAGTATAAATAAAGCTTCTCTCACCTCCTGTCTCACGACAAGCCTCTCAGCATTTGACTCCGCCCTTGTGTCGTAATGTCCGAGTTAGAGCTTTCCCTTCCGATGACGAATCTTTCGTCACTGACGAGACTCCATCGCAATCCGCTGATCGGTCCATCTCCAGCCTCCTCAAACCGGGGACGCCAGCTTTCGCGATCTTATCTATGCATGCCAAGACGCCAGGACTCCCCTCACCACCGCCGGCGAGGACCCCACCATCCTCCGTGTCTTCGCACTCTTTGACCAACCCAAACATATCTTCCATAAGGAAGCGGATCATTAAAGCGCGGAGTCAAGCCCTGATTAATTCAGACGTTAACTTTTCTCGCAGATCGAAAAGTAGATTTATACAACTTACACGTGTTTTACAATCTACTCACCCTTCTTTTCCAGCCGCCTTTTCAGCAGCTCGAACGGGCAGAGCCTGCCAGACCCAGATCGCTCGCCCTCCAGCGTCTCCACCTTCAGACGCTCCGCCCACGCGCCACGTCGCCGCAGACCTTCCGCCAGCCTGGGCCGCGCCCCAGACGCGGAAGGGTTTTCTTTTTCTTCCAGGTCAAATCTCCTCCCCAGCCCCTCCCACCGTGGCACCGTACGCTCCAGATCTCTGTAACATCAACATCACATCAGCTCCGCAAATGTTCCTCTCCCTCCCCATGTCAGAATCCAATCGCCAGTTGGATTGCGGCGATATATCCGTCACCAAAACAACACGCAGGTTTCATCTCGCTCACTGTCGTTAGGAGAAGTTTGTATTTCCTTTAACCATTATACCGACGTCACATGCTCTGTCTTTCCCCATACTAGACGATGCGAGCTCAACGATCTTTCATAATGGAGCTCTCGCTGTCGTATGTGGGTAGTCTTTTTTCCACTTATCACAGATTATTTGAACTGCTAAAAGCGCCGTTCGTATTTCTCAATGGAATCAGTGTCCTTACCGGGGAGCGTTGGACTCTGATCTCCTTAATCGCGTGTTTCTCGGGTGCCGAAACATCTCTTGCGTAATTTGCAGGTTCGTAAACCATGCCACCACGGCTTGGCCGCAAATTAATCCCTCGATTCCCCCGGCCCAGCGCAGATCCCCATCAAATCCACAGGCTATGTCCCACGACCAGTAAGAGAGGACCTCTCTTCCGGTGGCGATTTTTCCGAACAAAGCCCCAAACGTCGTGTCCAACAGGCAAGTCTGTAACTATTCCAAGAGTAAATGCCAAAGACAACGCTGTCGTTATCTCTACATTTGTAATTATCTTGGCGGTGCCCACGCCCGTGTCGTATGTCCCGTACAAAATGCCGTCAAGGTGAGAAAACTGTCTCTCGATTCCAGTGAACATTTCCCGTCCGGCTGAGGATTTATTTCATCACCCAGATGTCAACTTTACAAATTACCTGTTGTCCGGTCTCAGCCAAGCTAAAACCCGGCGTAGAACGCCAGCCTACGCAAACGTCATCGGCAATAATCTTCAGTCCTCCATGCAAGGCCTGCAGTGGTAAACGATCTAATTTAAAAAGAAATAGAATCAGGTTTATGATTAGACCCACATGCGTGGCTACAAGAATTTCAGGGAAAATTGTTTGATAATCGACCTCCCAGCTCCTCAAAACTCTCCATATCTAAGCATCGACAGTCTCTTTCCCCTCGAAGAGTATTCAATTAAAATATCACGACATTAATCAAGCTATAACCATGATCAAAATAGCAGGTCGCGGCGCTTGAATGGCGAAAGTAGATACCACTAATGCTTTTAAAGTAATGCCTATCCACTAGGGTTGGGTACCGAAACCCTGTTCCAAGAGGGGACCGGTTCTGAAGTAAACGGTAGTAACCAGACCGAATAAGAATGAACTTCGGTGCCTCATTTCGAGTCCTGAGTCTGGGGCATGAGGCGCGCACACACGCAGTCTCTCGCTGTCTCTCTCCCTCTCCGACGTGCGCGCAGTATTGAAGCACCGTCTGATCTGTCTCACACGCGCGCTCATGCTCGCTCGCTCTCGATTCCGGGAGATTTGAACTAATTTGCGATCATCCAGGAGCCGTTATCAATATGCGGGAGTTTTCCCGGAACGTCTACTGATAGCGAGGAGATTAAACACACGCGAAATGTGCACCTGAAATGTTTGGCTACATTTCGCATGTAAAATTACGCGTCAGAATAACGATTGACCATGGACATAGAATCACCATTCGAGCCGCGTTGACGCTTACGTCGTCATATTATAATGGCGCACGCATCAGCTGCTCCTCAGAGTTCTCTGTCGAAAAGGAAGCTTGTCAGCAGCTCGAGATATTTGGCAGCGAACACAGCGTTCCGTTCCCTATTCAGAGAACATGGGTTACACAGAGTCACTTTCTCTTTCATATGTTTGAATAAGATGCAGTGGGAACGAAACATCAAACGGGCTAGGAGCTTAACTAGTAAATGACAAATTACCTTACATAGTTAAAGCAGACAAACCTGTATGGGAACCTGTAACCATGTCAATATTATATCACCCTGGTAGTAATATCAATCTCCAGGATTATTACATCGTTTTGATATAGCCTAATATTGTTTTATTTGATACTATGCAAATATGAACTATTTATCGTGGCTACATTTAAAAAAAAAAAAAAAAAAATTAATTGCCTGGTTTAAATCCCCCATGAGCGGGGCCCTATCGGCCCGGGCTCATATGCACGCGCATACCCAGACGCTACGCCACTGTGTCGGATCCGTTCCAACAACCACGCAATTCCTCACCTTCTCCATCTTCTCGATGATTCTTAATCATTTCACCTCAAGACGCCTTCCCCGCGGCTCACCTCGTCAGGGTGCAAAGGCTTCGCTGAGCTAGGGTTTCCGTTAGCTCAGTAAAAACAAAACATTTTAAGCGCCGACAATCTTCCGGATGTTCAAAGTGTTCCAAACGCTAACTCCTCTCGCTGCTTGGCCATTTAAACTATGCAACGCGCATCATCCCACAAGGCCGCCGTTCATCGCGTATCTTTTCGCCCTCTCGTCATCAGTTCACGCGTTGGAAGACCTCGATATCAAACTGTTCACAGATGCAGCTCCCTCAGTCGGTTTCGGAGGTTATTACCAAGGTCGCTGGTTCGCATCTCCCTGCACCGTCATCATCATCATCATCATCATCATATTTATATGATTGGTCATCTAAAAGCTTTCAAATTCATTGCGACCACGAAACAACCGTACAATTAATCAGTAAAGGTCGTTCTCGCTCACCTGTAATGATGCCACTCCTCAGACGCCTCATCTGGATCTCCGCCTGTGATCAGTTCTTTATTAATGGAAAACACGTCACAGGTGTTCTCAACCAAATCGCTGACTCTCTCTCCCGTTTCTATTTTCAGAGATTTAGGATGCTGGCACCAGAAGTGGACCCCGTTCCAACCCCAGTACCTCCTTATTCTCAACTTATTTTCCCATTAACCATTCGTTAAAATCCATTCTGGACACGTCCATCGATTCTATCCTGCAAGCAGTTTTCTCAAAAACTCTCCAATCATAATACACCACGTGGAAATATTTCAAATTATTTCACCTCTCGCATAAACTGCCGTTTCCCGATTCTTCTCTTCTAACCGTTACTTTTTTCATATCTCACCTCAATCAAATTAAAGGTCTCCTAGCCGGATCCATATTAAAGCTATTTAAGCGGCATTCAATTCGTACACAAATTAAAGGATAAGCCCGCCCCGCTATTAATAACTGCCAAACTTCCCTTCTCATTAAAGGAAACAATGAACTCATCCCATTCGCCCGGTCACCAGATAACCCATTTCAATTGACATACTCGCCAAATGTATGTCATCACTCCGTCTATAGGATACCACTCCACCAACAGTAGAAGCTATGGTTATTAGCTTTCTCTCCATTGCTCTGAATTGACCATCACATCTAATTTCAATTCAAATATTCACCCTATCATTTTAGTTTCACAGATCTTGGATAACGAAACTATATCTTTTTTCATCAAACAAAGGTCATTTCGTACATATTTTCAGTCTGCCGACTCCCATTCAACCGTTCCATTCCCTGCTAAATTACCTTCAATATAAACGTTCTAAGCGCAAATCGCCTCTCGATCCACTCTTCACAGACGACTCCGATCACCCAGCCACGAGATTATGGTTCCAAAAAACATCTTTAAGAAGTCTTCATCAAATCCGGCATCTCAGCAAACAAATTTTCAAGTCATTCTTTCGCATCGGCGCAGCAACCACAGCCGCACTTAAAGGTTGTCATCTGCTGCTGGTCATCTGAAGCTTTCAGAACTCAAATCAGATCCAGCCGTTTCCATATCCGAAACGCTAACCAAGCTCTTACTAATTAATTAGTTAATTTCCATCACCTGTTGCGCTCAGTTCATCGACACCATCCCCGTATTCCACGACCGCTTCGTAAGCATATCCAAAATACTGTGTAATATTTTACAATTGCAGGCTCCCCCGTTCGTATGTAGTGAAGGCTCCCCGTTCGTGGGCCGGGCTCGTCCCCTTTCCGAACCGCTGGTCGAGCCCTCCCGTCCGAATCGCAGTGAGAGCCTGCCTATTTCTAATCATCGTCGGACGTCCGCGCTCGTGTCGCCGCAAGGACTCCCCGTTCGTTGGGCCGCGAGAGGTCCATTCCCGTGCCCCAGCACCCTTCGAAGCGCCGGTCGAGCCCTCCCGACCGAGTTCAGCGGGCGCCCCCGTCCAACCGGCGAGGCTTACCCATCTGATGCCGTGAGCAATTAAGTTCCCGTCGGATGCTGCGAGAGCCCTCCCGGTTGAACAGCTTAACTCGTTCATATCATGCTCGTATAAATCTCGCGTCAGCGAGCTGTCAGTTCAACTGCTGGCGGGGCTTATCCGTCCGATGCTGTGAGCATTCAAGTTCCCGTCGGATGTCGCGAGAGCCCTCACGGTCGAACGGTCAAGCTCGTTCTTTGATTACCTTCTCATGCCCTGCACTTTTGGGGGGAAATTATTTTTACGCTTGCCGTCCCACACTTACCTTGCTTTTTGGGGAGTACTCTGGGTTCGGGCAAAATTCCGAGCTCGGAGCCCTCCCCCGGACAGCAAGCCAAATACGCATTAAAATATATTTGATTTCATGTACGTGTGAACTCGTGAAATGAAGTTTTATGTAAACAAAGTTCGGGAGGAGCACGTTCAGGTAATCAACCAATCAACTCAAAGGAAGCCAGTATAAATAAAGCTTCTCTCACCTCCTGTCTCACGACAAGCCTCTCAGCATCCCTCCACCACCCCATCACCTCACTCTCGGCAGGGTCTACCCCAGTATAGGGGGGAGTACTCTGGGTTCGGGCAAAATTCCGAGCTCGGAGCCCTCCCCCGGACAGCAAGCCAAATACGCATTAAAATATATTTGATTTCATGTACGTGTGAACTCGTGAAAGGGTACGTAAACGTCTGATGTTGACGTATGGTCAAAAGCGTCAGTCAGATGATGTCTTGGGATGAGAATGTGTTGGTCTATGTGGTGTTTTTAATATGCTTTAAGACAAATCATGTGCAAATTCATAAGTCAACACCATTGCTGATTATTTTCACCTTAAAACTGCAGTGAACTAGCCTGGGGTGCGTTTCCCAAAAGCATCGTTAGCCAACTATGGTCGCAAGTTGGTCGCAATTTCCATTGAACTCCATTGGTAAGACCGAACTCTAAGACAGAACTTGCGACCATAGTTGACTAACAATGCTTTTGGGAAACGCAGCCCTGGATGCCAGCCCGAACTCCGCCCATTTTTTTTTTGGTCGGGAAGTTCAGTCTGGAGTCGATCCATTGTGGAGTAATTATGATCAGTCAAAAAATGTTCTGCCAATCAAATTGCCAGGGCAGGCTTCATACGATGATGGACAGATGATCTGCAGGGATGTAATCATCACGTTATCAAAGAGCGCTTAACTGGTTTCCCTCAGAGATGACTGCAGCTGGAGAATTGAGATGTATAGATTCTGCTGCCGCTTCTGTTGTAAAATAGATCGACAGCGCATTTATTTTAATAGACGAATAGAGAACTGCAATCAAGGCATTTATCGATCGTAAATATATATTTACCGTCCTTCCTACACGATTCGGCAAAAGTGTTACTTATCAGCTGGCTCCGATGATTCTAAGAAGATGGGACGTAATGAAAAGCCTGTGGTCGTTGTGGTTTCTCCTTTGGACGCACTCATGGAGGATCAAGTAAAAGAAGCAACACTCATTATTTTACATCTAAAATAAGTAATTTCTGTAGTTGACAACTGTGCTATGCAAAGTAGTCGACTTACTGCGTTGCTGATTGGTTTTAGGTTTACCGACTATCCAATTGAGTGCAGAGTTTGTTTGTTTTCGTTTTTTTCCTGGTTCGGTTAAGACAAGCCTCATAATCAAATCCCTATGGAGCAGTTTCAGACTCACATTCTGACTAGAAGTCAGGCTAGCAGTGAACCAAATAGTCTAAAAAAGCGCAGTTTGAAATCTCTGGTGTTTCTGACGTCACCTTGTAACCAATCAAACTGGTGTGACTGAATGGAGGTGGGGCTAATTTGCATTTTCATAGAACCGCATACTAAATGAGGCGAGAGTGTTGAGTTACATTCAAGATATTTGAAGGCATGAAGACATTTTCTAAGGAAAAAAAAACGCTTAAATATGTCATTTTGGTGATCAAACATGAGTTTTAGATTGGAAAAAAAATATTGACTACAGGGGGACTTTAAGAGTGATTCATTGAATCAGGCAGTCAACCGATTTGTGCACTCATTCATTCAAAACAATACTGCATGTTGAGTTCTTTTAGAATATCACCGACGGTACTCAATATTAGCATGCACATCAGTACTTTTGCTCTTGAAGTATTCCTTAAGATTCTGGTCATAGGTTCTGTTTGTTTGCATTTGTATCTATTTGTTGATATGTTTGATCCACTGTAATTTAAAATTTTACTAAAATATTCTCCAGGTTTTGACCTTCCATTTATTGATTTGGCCAACAAATCTAGCCATTGGCAGGCATTGAACACTACTAGTCCAATCTGGCATGGGTTCAGAGCTACAAATCATTTACAAAATAACGAAGCACACTGTTGTAAAAAAAATAAAAATAAAATAAAATTAGAAAATAGCAGCACCTGCTTGCAACTGATTTACTCTTGGCTCCCAGCTCAACCAGACGGGCAAGAGTCAACCACAGAATGAATCCATGACCATGTATTTATTTTTTCTTAGCACCTAAGCAATCTGAAGAGACTGCCATTGATTTTACCAAGATAATGAAATTATACAGCTCAAAGCCAATCAATGACAATCTCTGTTGTTCCGCTTTAGATCTACTGTGCTGATGGCCAAAACGCCCCCACTCAACCTGGGATCATGTATTCCTGAACATTTTCAGCATGTCAACAGCTCGTTGTCACATTGCAAACAGGAAAAAAAAAACACATTCAAATGAATGTAAAAAGGCTATGTGAAAACAAACATGTCATACGATGTATTGCTATGTAAAAAGTTATATTGTCAAGCTCTTTTAATGGCACTCCCAAGCACTAGCTGTCCACATAAAGCTATTCTGCATGATAAAACATCACATCGGCCATGTTTATGGTTATTCTAGTATGTTTTTTTTTCCTATTGGAAGATTTACACACAGTTGTGCAGACAGGTTGCTACTGAAGCATTCAAGCTGAAAACACGTTGCACTCCGAATATCGCATAATTCACAAAAGCAATCTTCTCTCATTTGTTTGGCGCAGGGTGTGTCTATTATAAAGAATTAGCATGTGCTGCACCATTTAACAGGTTTCCTTTGAGGCGTTCTGTGTCAGGGAAAATGAACCTACTGTAATTGTGGCTGATACCAAGTGCTCTCTTGTGTACATTTTTAAGAATAAAAAATTCAGAATAAAGCCTTTTAATAGGATACTTAACCCTAGAACACATAGCTTCATTTACCTATTTTATTTTTCTGTTTTGTTTTGACAATGAAAATTAACAAGGATCATTTAGAGTGAGTGTGTGGGTGGGCAGGTGGATATTACAGGTTTTGCCTCCATGTGGTGTCCAGCCAACAGTCCCCATGAGAGAGGAAAAAAAAGTGTAAATAACTTATTTCTTTAATGAAAATCTAAAAATGCAACAACAACAAAAAAAGTTTGTGTGAGGGTTCATTTGAGAGGTTTAGTGACAACACTGTACTTTTTTTTCTGAGAGTGCGGTATAAAAAATCTTCACAAAAATCGATCTCCGCAGTCAAAAACAAAACAAAGTCAATGCTAGACTCAAAACAAAAACAAACAAAAATATTACGATTTACAATAAGTTGCCATTTGTTTACAATAGTTTCCATTGGCTATTGCTTTATGTATTTATAAAGGCAAAGGTAATTACTATTCATGATCAGATTTCTACTTGTCTTTTGGAAGAAGCTTTTATCTAAAGTGATTTACAGAGTACTTATTACTGCAACACTCCCACTGGGGAAACCTAAGGTTAGATGCACATGTACATGTTTACTTATAAATGAGGACATACCACATAGGACTTTCAATCTAAAACCAACTATTATTACTACAGACTAACATTAGGGCTCCACCTAACCCTTAAAGAACACATGGGAATGTACACTCACCTAAAGGATTATTAGGAACACCATACTAATACTGTGTTTGACCCCCTTTCGCCTTCAGAATTGCCTTAATTCTATGTGGCATTGATTCAACAAGGTGCTGAAAGCATTCTTTAGAAATGTTGGCCCATATTGATGGGATAGCATCTTGCAGTTGATGGAGATTTGTGGGATGCACATCCAGGGCAAGAAGCTCCCGTTCAACAACATCCCAAATATGCTCTATTGGGTTGAGATCTGGTGACTGTGGGGGCCATTTTAGTACAGTGAAATCATTGTGATGTTCAAGAAACCGATTTGAAATTATTCGAGCTTTGTGACATGGTGCACTATCTTGCTAGAAGTAACCACCAGAGGGATGGGTACATGGTGGCCATAAAGGGGTGGACATGGTCAAAAACATAACTTCTGTAACCGTATATCCTCAGCATTTGTTAATCTTATTTTCAACATTTACTAAACACTGTGTGAACCCACATTTTACTAAATGCTGTTAAAATAGATTGCTCACTGTTAATTCATGTTAGCTAATTCATGAAATAAAGTTTTAAACACACGTAAATCTAATAAAAACGAAATATTCAAACTATTTGTTCATGTGATCAAAGACACCTTTAGGAATGTTAGTAAATGAAAGGATCACTTGAAGTGGAAAAAAAAAACTAGTTGTAGGCCAATGCATTTTAGGGTTAATGAGAATGATTACAAGCATTAATTGGTTAGTTAGAGGAACAAACTAGAGAGCAAAGGCAATTAAATGTGGCCCTTTTAATTTCCCCACAGATAATGTGCTGTGGTTAAATATATAAAAAAAATAAAACACTCTGAGCTCTAATTGCATTTCAAACAGATCAACAATGTATTACAATGACCAGGCTTAAATCCATGACTATCACAAATGAGTCATCCATGAGCCGAGGTCAAGCCTTCCATCTCCAAATATTAGGCAGTGACGAATATCCGTGCTGGAGATTTAACCACGGGATGTTTCATTAGAGATCAGAGAGATTTGGTTTTGATGTCTGCTTGAACATCTGCAGTCCTTGTTAGTTGAGTGTGGGGCCTAATGAACACGCCATAGACGTATCTCAATGCTTTGTGCGAGTGTGTGTGTGTGTGTTCCATTGACGTTTGAGCTGACCACCTATTAGAAACGAGCCTTGAATTATTGAGCGCAGACTCCAGGAAACCGCTTCATATGAAATAATCCTCAGCAGCATTGTGAAGACAGCCATTAATAATAAACAGTATTGATTCTCCATGTGCCACAGTCAATGAACAGTGCTGAGTGTGCAGAGAAAATAAAAGTTTTAAACAATGCCTATTTTCATAATGATGAAAATCTTTCAGAAGTGTGGAAGCAAGTTGCACACAAGAGCTGAATCACAGCAGAAAACTTGGGCAGAAGCAAGTGAGAATTTCATTCCTCCCATGCCCTTGGGTTGTGAGGGACTATGTTGTGTTGGAAAGGGCAGATAAAAAAAAGCAGCAGACGTGATTCACTCTCTATATAAGGGGGAGATCATACGCCGTGTAACACAGTTAAATATTTATGCTGGGGACATACTACAATTTTTTTGCCACAGACAATTAATATGTCACAGTGTGTGTCTAATAGAGAGGAAGCATCTCCAATTGCTAAGCAGGTTTTTTTGTGTGTGTTATAATAAGTGGTGATCCCCTGCTGGGATTTGTCATTTTTAATGTTTTATTGAGTGGTTGCTGCTGTTGTCAACAATGGCGGAAAGCAACAGAGTCACTGTTCACAGCTTTCAGAACCATGATCCATATCTCGATCGTTTTTTGTTTGTTTTTTTTTTTTTTTTCCACAGTTCCCTGCCTGTCCCAGTGTGGCATCACTAAACAAAATGCAAACAGATTTGTGCCTAGTCCTATCCATTGTTTACACCCATACAGCTGCAATTTCGGTTTATTAAAACAAGTTGCATTATGACTCAGTTACCACTAGACCAACAGTCAACAACTCAAGTCACAAAGGCACTCAATGTGCTTCTGTGTTATTTCAAGTCACCATAAAATCAGAAAACACTCTATACACTTTAACATGTTTAAGGTTTTAAGTGACCTTTCCAAGTGGGCATTCACATGCGGGCCCTGTCCCAAATGGAACACTTCGTTTGCACTTTGAGACTTGTGGACGTATAATGGCTGCTGTGTGTGCATGTCCGTTAAGTCCATGAGACTATAGGGTGCCTCATTTAGTCATTTTAGGTTTCAGAAGAAGTATAAAACTTGTCTGAAACTTGTCTCGTTCGCTTGTCTGAAGTATAAAATCATTGGTTATCCTCAAGCCAATCACATAATGCAGTCACCTCTCTCTCCAACTTAAACATCACCCTCATTCAAAACGTTTAACAAGCACTGTTCTTGTTCGGGTTTCAGTTTGCAAATGCCGAGAATATTCTCCAAAAAAGAGCGAATTGCATCCCGTGTCTCCACATCCGTGGTCGTTTTTGATTTCCCTAACCCAAAATACAATCTTGAACTTGGTGCTTAGGGTCTATGTCACGGCTCTCAGCCCGCCCTTTGTTTGTTGATTGGCCGACTGTTTTCAGGCCAGAGGAAAACTGAGAGATAGGTCGCTATCTCAGTACAGAAGCAGACTGAAATTGAGCGGAAGTACGTAGTCTGACATACAAAGTCTGACATTCAGGCTACAAAATAACTGCCAAAATTGATTGATTGATTGATTAATACTTTATTTATCCCGAGGGAAATTCAGGTATCCAGTAACGTACAAAAACAAAAACATACATAAAAGTATACATACATAGAACCTATTAAAAATAAAAAGTTAAAATAAAATTAAAAATACAAAACCCTATAACCACCGTAGCCACAGTAGCCTAAGCAGTGCAAAGACAGTAGATAGTGCTAATGGAGTGCAGATGTAGGTAACCCATGCAACTACAGATGGAAAGTACAAGAAGTCTTGATTGGAGTAGGAAAATTGTCCAGTTATCTATTATACTCCCTGTTGTACAGTCTGATGGCCAGTGGGACAAAATAGTTTTTGAGTCTGTTGGTGGAGCTGGGCTGAGACAGCAGTCGACCACTGAACACACTCCTCTGCCCGATGAAGGTGTTGTACATTGGGTGGTTGGCATTGCCCAGTATGGACATCAGTTTGTCCAGGGTCCTTTTTTCTGCTACTCTTGCCAAAGAGTCCAGCTCTGAGCCCACTACTGAACCAGCTCTCCTTACCAGTCTGTCCAGTCGACTGGCGTCTCTCTTCTTGCTGTTTCCTCCCCAACAAACTACAGCATAAAAGAGGACGCTGGCCACCACAGACTGGTAGAACATCAGCAGGAGTTTATTACAGATGTTAAAAGACCTCAGCCTTCTCAGGAAATACATACGACTCTGCCCTTTCCTGAGCAGGGTGTCCATATTTGCTGTCCAGTCCAGCTTGTCATCCATTTGCAGCCCCAGATATTTGTGAGTCCTAACCACCTCCACATCGACCCCATCGATGGACACAGGCTGTAGATGTGGTTTCTTCCTTCTGTAGTCCACCACTATCTCCTTTGTCTTGGAGGGGTTCAGCTGTAGATAGTTGATCCTGCACCACCTCACGAAGTCCTCAACCAAGCTCCTGTACTCCCCCTCCTGTCCATCCTTAATACAACCAACTATCGCAGTATCATCTGAGTATTTCTGTACATGGCAGAGCCCAGAGTTGTACTGAAAGTCAGATGTGTACAAAGTGAAAAGGACAGGAGAGAGCACGGTCCCCTGTGGCACTCCCGTACTACTGACCACAGTGTCAGATTTCCAGCTCCTCAGTCTGACGTACTGTGGTCTGTCCGTGAGGTAGTCCGTGATCCATGTCACCAGGAGTGGATCCACCCCCATCTCTATCAGCTTGTCTCTCAGCAGGAGCGGCTGTATGGTATCAAAGGCGCTGGAGAAATCAAAAAATGATATTCTCACAGCTCCCTTCTCCTTGTCCAGATGTGAGTAGGCCCTGTTAAGCAGATAGAGAATGGCATCCTCCACTCCCATCTTCTCCTGGTATCCGAACTGCAGTGGATCTTGTGCGTGGTGAACTTGGGGTCTCAGGACACGGAGCAGCAGCCGTTCGAAGGTCTTCATGAGGTGTGATGTCAGTGCTACTGGCCTATAGTCCCCCGGCTCCCTGGGTGTTTTTTTCTTGGGAATCGGAATGAGACATGAAGTCTTCCATAGCACTGGGACCCTCCCCAGCTGCAGGCTCAGGTTGAAGACATGCTCAAGCGGCTCCCCCAGTTCAGCAGAGCAGCCTTTGTTGTGTCTGAAAGAAAAGCATACTATGTTTTTTTAGGGGTAATTAATGTAGGCTTGTAGGCTACATTATCATTTAACAATTATAACATAATTACTCATAATTATGTGTTTTGAGTTTGTCAGAGAAGCTTTGGCCGCCCTGTCAAGGACGCTTGTCAAAAAGTACGGGGAAGGTTGTTGACTCTTTGGACGCTTTGAACGCTCTGATGTTGCAGGGAGAATAGACGTGTCACAACATGAAATATAATAAACAGAAAAAAAACAAGCAATACATTGAATAAAACTTTTTTAATGACAGCATTTTTAAAACCGTTTTGGTCACATTTGGTCGGGGAAAAAAATCATTCAAATCGGTGTCACCGTAAGCAAATTAATTGCATTCCCGCTTTAAAAGAGCATTCGTAAATATTTCAAATAAAAGTTGTGCTCATGCGGTCCCTATAAGCAAACAACGTCATGTCATAAATCATACGAAACCAGTAGGAAACACAGTAACAGCGATGATTAGCTTCTCTTCTATTTTCTCGGAGCTAATGTTTTGGTAGGAACGAAAGTTTACATTGATATTTCTCTGGAATCAGCCAGCGTGAAGGACGTCTATATTCCGATTGGTTGCTGGCGTTTTGCCGCTGCTTGCCGCTGAACTGCGTCACAGCTCATTACCATAAAGTTGAGCTTCTTTCAACTTTCTGATTGACGCTCAAATCGCCCAAAATGCGAAGCCGATGGATTTGACGCCCCTTCCAGCTGAGAAAAGCCAGCTTCCATTGAAAATGAATGACTTCCGGCCACTTTGGAAGCTCAAGTCGGCGGCGGTGTGAACGTACGGTAACAGAGATGAAACATGATCTATATGTGCGGCAGCTTTATTCAAAAACAAGCTCAAAACTTCACAAAATAATCTCAAGAACAGAACAACACAAACATGACATTTGTTGTAGAAAAATTTAGCTAATTTTCTGACATTTATTGTCCTTCACGACACATAATTTTGATTGGTATACATCCCATCTGGTCCGGCAGTCGTATATGGCTAGCTAAGCTTGCAAAAATGAATACGACTGAATATGTTCAATCTAATCAATAAAATTGGGACAACAGATTACAATCAACATTATTAACTAAATTTAACAAATTAGAAATGAGTAATAATTAACCAAATTAATTACTTAAAAGTTAACCATTTAAAATGAGTAGAATTTACACGTTTTTTAAACAAAAATATCATAAAAACAGACTGATGTCAAAGATGAATTAAGAACTCTTTTTTTTATTGCCATCATTGAAGACACCTGCTGATAACAAGCAGAATCACTGAAGGAGAAACCCGTAATTTTTAAGTCACCATTATGGTGATCAGTGTGTGTTTTAGTTGGGCTCTTGATCCTTAAATCATTAATTTTAGATGTTGTTTGCCTGTTATATGTGAATTATGAACAAATGAACAATTCGATAAGGTGATCTGATGGTGAATTTGTATGAATTCGTATGAATGACCTACCCCTTACCCCGCCCCTAAACCTACCCATCACGTGGGTTTAGACAAATCTTACGAATTCATACGAGTGAGGTCGTACGAATTAGCCACTTTTTAATCATTCGTCGAATTCGTACGAATTGGTCGTGAGATAGTGTTGGTTTTAACATAATCATTATTTCAGTAATTCATTTGGTTAATTTTTACTCAATTCTAATTTTTAATTAATAATATTGATTGTAATCTGTTGCCTCAATTTTATTGATTAGATTCAACATTCTGTCATGCTAATTTTTAGTGCAGTCTGTTTTTCCGATATTTTTGTTTAAAAAATGGCATTTTAAATGGTTAACTTTTAAGTAATTAATTTGGTTAATTATTACGCAATTCTAATTTGTTAAATATAATTAATAATTTTGATTGCAATCTGTTGCCTCAATCTTACTGATTAGATTTAACATATTCAGTTGTATTCATTTTTACAGTGCATCGAAAGCCCAAATCGGATCCGAAAATTGCACCTGCACATTTGACTGCAGCTCCCCATACTGCCCTCTATTGGAAATGAATGGATTTTGGTCTGTTGTTTGTCGAAGAGACTCAACAGTCAGCTAAATTGTGAATAATTCATCAGTGCAAAAGAAAAAAAAACACCAGTTTTTAATCAAAATAAGCACTAATGGCAAATAGCTAAGCATCGATTTAGCAAAAATACTTTAGTTCTGGCTACATTTAAATTTGTTCTTCATTGAACATCACTTTGCACTTATGTCACATTATTGAAGTAAAATTACATGGAAACAGCAATTCACTTTGAATTTAAAAAGGGCTATTTGTGGGTTTCAGAAACCCTTGTTATGATTGACACCAGTGAAGTGAACTGCAGTAAGTCAGTCTGGTTAAGTTTCATTTAAAGCTGTTTAGTTATTGACAATAGACAATTCTTACATATTGCCTCTTTAAGTGATTTTGAATCTTAGTTGGAAATGAACATTTGCTCTATTGTAGATCTGATTTATTTAAACAGCAAAAGATCATTATCCTGTTTTTTATTATCTATCAAGCGACAGTGTGTGTGCAGAATAAAGTAACGCCCATGCA
Organism: Cyprinella venusta; assembly: GCA_038021265.1. Taxonomy (NCBI): domain Eukaryota; kingdom Metazoa; phylum Chordata; class Actinopteri; order Cypriniformes; family Leuciscidae; genus Cyprinella; species Cyprinella venusta. The sequence goes on from CM075863.1 coordinate 24,759,888, forward strand.
GCACTAGCATTCTGATGATTTGCATTTGTGGCTAGGCAGCAAATGTCACACTTAGCATGGCTAATGTGTTTATGGTTATCTACTGATGTTTGTGCTATTGGGTTCTGTGATTTACACACAGGATCAGCGACCGGTTGCCACTCGAGTGTTCAAGTTCAAACAAGCCTGGCGTATCGAATTGCGTGCGCCAGCCACAAGAGTGAGAGAGGCACCGACAATGCGTTCCTTTGAAAAGAGACGCTCATTAAAACACCCCTCTTTGTTTTGGTTTCACCATTAAAGCTAGCCGGCGTTCCTGCTCCTCATAGCCTCAAGCCTCTGCTTTAACGTGTCATTTTAATTGGCGCTCTTTATTCTTTTTCTAGTGGTTATTTTTATTCAGTGCCTCTTTCTTGCACATAAACAGTTATTTTTCTGAAGTGGCATCTCCTCTCTCCCATCATCCTCCGGTGGCATAGTGGCGTGTGAGATTTGGGACAAAGATTGAACTCCTGCTAAATTGTAAATTAATGTTTTGGCACATTGGCGATATTTGCAGACACTACCTCATTGCCCAGCGACCACCTTGTGAATTGAATTGCGAAAGATGTTAATCAGATTTGCCGTTTCACTTGTTTCCTGCAGATCCAGGGAAAACGGTTCACATTTGATGTGCTGCCGACGTCTACTGTAATTTATTTTATGAAGATAACTCCAAATAAAATTGCTGCAGGTTCAGAGATGGTATGATTTGGAGGGCAGAGTTTAAGATATCAAAGATAAGCTCTGACATTTCTTTTGCTGAATGTGAAAACGGTTGTTTACCGTTTTTCTCTCTGCGTTTTCCTGAATAAGACACATTTTCTAAAGCAGTTTAATGACATTTCTTAAAGACTACACGTAGAACATGAAACGTGTTTTGTGATACATGGACACATTATTTTCCCCATCTCTCTCAAAAAGTGTGAATACATTTTTCACCTGCATAACAAGAAGCTGAATCATTATGATGCTCATATTTTCAGATTGGATTCAACAGTCATAAATTATGTAAAAATGGTACAGCATATAATTAAATAGATCTGAGCATGTTTGACTTGTTAATTATTGTCTGTGAAGTCTGAAACTATCAAAAGTTACATCAAAAGGAAAGCGAAAAAATATGGGCTGATTCTGTTTCAACTTATATTATTCAAGGTGTGTTAGTGAATAACTTGACAGACTGTAAAATTACATCAGTGATAAATAATTACTGCAAAATGGTGCTGTTATCAAAATCAAATTAAAATTCAAATGGAGGGGGAAAAAAATATGAGCATGCAGCCGGCATACACAGGCACGCACATGCTCGCACAGACATGCCCACGCGCTTACAAACACACACAGCATACCTAATGCGCGATGGCCCTCAGTTGCAACTCTATGAATACAGCACCTGGAATTGATACTGTCTCAGAACATGCAGTCTGTGCGAGCATGTGCACACAACACCAACAGGCAAAGAGAGCACTATACATAAAATGGCCGCCATTTCTTTCAGTCAGTGAATCATAAAACCTCCTCTAATGGCTAAAATGGGCTTATTATTCCATGTATGAGTGATGAGAGCTTCGGCGGAGAGGTACATTTACTCGAATGTTCGGTAACGTGTAGTATGAGGCGAGAGGGACATGAGCTGACATTTACATCAACATACCCAAGCTCCCCACTGCTAAACACTATACCATTGTGAAAGACAAGGCAGGGTATGCAGCAAACTGATTGGAGAATAATGGTTAAGTGGAAAGCTCACACACCTTTACAAGAATATACTTTAGTGTGAACTGAAGGTTTTCCGAAACTTAACTGCATGTAATTTGCAATTAACTGAATTTAAGTGTTTTTGACTCATAAGTACATTTTTATATGTAATTTCATTAGAGCTGTGAAACGATTAATGACGATTAATCGCATCCAAAATAAAAGTTTGTGTTTACATAATATATGTGTGTGTAGTGTGTATAATTATTTTGTATATAGAAATACACACATATGCATGTATATATTTAATATCTATATTTATGTATACATTTTGTGTAAATATATATAGTATATACATTCAAATATTTCTTAAATATATACATTATATACATGAGTGTTTATTTTAGGGATGTCCCGATACCACTTTTTCACTTCCGATACCGATACCGATGCCGCAGCTTTGGATTTTGCCGATACCGATATTAATCCGATATTTTTATTTTATTTTTAAACTAATAAAAAATATAGCAATTTTCTCAATTAGCCCCTTAAAATGTACCTCCAGTATATAGTTCACAACAACAGTTGATTATAGAAATAGAAAATGCAGGTACTTCAGTACTTAAAGCTAGCTAGCTACCAACAGGTTTAAAGTTAAAACAATTTAAACAGCAGTATTCTACATTTTAAATACCAGTACAGTTTTTTTAAAGCAAGTAGAAATTATATAACTGTGTGTTAAACTGATTATCACTCTTGTGTGTGTTAAACACAATCTACTTAATACAGACAGCTTCATTATAAATATAAACAAATCCCCAAAATATATGATCATATGACAAAAATGCTATTATAAACTAGATTAGTGAACAATACATATTGCTCTTTGTATTGTTGTAAAATACATTCATGAAAAATAATATAACAAAAATGAAAAAGATAATTATTTTAGATATAGCCAAGGTTACTAAAAATGAGACATGTTTTAAGTGTATAGCACAGCTATTTAATGAGGCAGCAACATTAATAATTATTAAAGTTAATAGGCTTTAATTGCGTCACTGCATTATGATATGAATGACTCCAACACAGTGCGGCACAAAGCGCTTATGCGCATTCAGAGCGCAGAATGATGCGCTTGAAACCACGTGGAGTTACAGCACGCAGCCAAGTATACACCCTATACGCCTTATTCACGGCAGCGCCATCTTTGATTTTTAATGAGAATGAAAGCGAGGCTGTGAGGGATAGACTTGCATCTCTTCAATGGGCTGTACTGTTATTTAATGTGTTTTCGGATTGTTCTGCTCATGAAACACTGGAAAAACATATTTCCAAGAAATGTCAGTTGACAAGAAACTCCCGACAATGTAAACTGTGGAAAATTATAAGTAGCCTAATCTAGCCGCTTTATTCAGCTTTTTACTGCGGATGCCATTGGAAACACGGTAAGTCTATCCCTCACAGCCTCACTCTCATACCTGTCATGGCGCTGCTCTGAATAAGGTCTATGGTATGCGCTGCGCGTCGAGTCCGCTTTGAAAAGTTCAAAGCACAAAGGAAATACATATTGATGGACAGTGTATTAAACAGTATCTATCTATACAGTAGTTTATTGAGCCTTTTCTTTAAACAGTTTTAAATTTCAGTTACTGTGCGCGTGAAGAACAATAGTGCTCTGACTCTAGTGTTGTGATCTAACCGACAGCGTCCGACACCTGGTAGAAAGTAACACGATTAAGTTACAGCAATAAAGTCCAGCAAGATAATGTTGTTTTATGCGAAAACAGATACCTTTATCTACAGATAAAGTATAATAGTATTAACATTGAATCATCCTGAAGATAGTTTCATCATTGACTGTAACCGAACGCGACGCGCTGTTTGAGTGCTGAATGGAGAATGACTGACAGCCGCGAGAGGGAAAAGTTTACGTGATCTTGAATTTAATGACTTAAATATTAATTTCTCTCACACATGTCTTATAATAGAGTGCACAAAAACGTTATGGTACTTTAGAATGTTTTTGTGCCTTCTGTGGAGCTTAACAATAACATAATAGTAAACGCACAATATCGGATTTGGATCGGCCTCGTCATGATCGATACCCGATCCCGCAAAAAATGGCAGTATCGAGCCGATACCGATCCTGAGTATCGGATCGGGACATCCCTAGTTTATTTATATATACAACTTAATTAAATACACTACACACATATATTATGTAAACACAAACTTTTATTTTGGATGTGATTGATCGCGATTAATCGTTTCATAGCCCTAAATTTCATACTTCTAATGTCTTTAAAATATGTTTAAAGTTTACTTTCATGCATTTATGGTAAGCTAAATTATACTTGCATGTCATTTACTGAAACTTGCGTATATATGTTATGTATCTGTAATTACACATTTGTAATGATGAAGTTGCAATTTAGTGCATATAAAATATAGATTTATATTTAATATAAAATATGAAATTACACACTATCGTTAAACGTATTAAGTACTTTTGTACATGTGGTTTAGTATGTTAGTCAACACATTCAAATAATTGTACTTTTTCAATAGCACAACAAAGATTATTAAAACATAATGATTTAAAAATGTAAACTACCAGTCAAAAGTTTGGAATAAATGTTTTTAAAAGAAGTCTTCTGCTCACCAAGGCTGCATTTATTTGAATCAATATACAATAAAACAGTAATAATTTGAAAATGTATTACAATTGAAAGTCACTATTTCTTTGTTTGATTATATTTTATATTTTCTGAACTCTAAAGGATCATGTGACACTGAAGACTGGAGTAATGATGCTATAACATAAATTCATATTATTTAACATATTTAACATATATATATATATATATATATATATATATATATGAATTATTCTAAACTTTTGACCAGTAATGTACCTTAAAGTGAACCTTTATTGAAGCAAATTGTTTTTTTTAAGTGTTTCAACTGTGTAAAGAAACATATACTATATTCTAAATACTCTGCTTTTATTTCATGGCTATTATAATTAGGTTTTTAAAGTTTTTTTTTCTTCTTTCTTTTAAGTTTTGAAGTACACTACAAGTGCACATTCAAAACAATTAAACACACTTCTGTTTCACAAGGGCAGTCTGGACTGCGTACAACAGCGCGGCAGTAGAACTGAGGACTACACTTGTAAACCAGCATGCTATTATGAATTCAGCTATTATCTTTGAACTCATAGCTGGGTCCTGCTGTGTTGTCTTTGGAGAGTATATGAAAGAACCGTGGGGTGAACTTATGACTGAAAAACATTGCATTATGATACCATGTAGGCTAATGAGTGAATATCATTAAAGGAATAGTTCATCCAATGAAAGTTCTATCACCTTCTAAAACCGTATGATTTTCTCTATTATGTGTAAGTCAAAAGGAAATACTTGGCAAAATGTTCACACTGCACTTTTCCGTACATTGAAAGTAAGTGACCAGAGGCTGCCAAACTTCTAATATGACAAAACAGCACCATAAAATATATGTATTTTAACTACTATATAGGTTTGAATTGTTTATTGTTTCTCAACCATTTTAAATGTGCCAAGTTTGAAAATGTGTATTTATAGAAGAGTTGTAATATTGTAACATGAGTCAATGTGTGGGGTTTTCCCCCCATACTTGAAGCTTTACAGACCCTGGTAATTCACATTTATTATGTGCAGTGTAGACCTCCTGTAACATCTCCTATTGTGTTCTTTTAAAGAAAGTAAGTCAAATGTTGTCAAGACAAAGTTCAGTTGAATGTATGTGGCAAAAATAACACATTCACATGCACGAAGTCACACCTTCAACAGTAAACAGATTATTTTCTTTACACAGGAAAATGCTGTCATCATCTACCCACACTACCCCCAGGTTTCCTTTCACATCGAACGAAAACTGAGCAACTTACACTTGCATAAAGAAATGACATATATAATAGTTAAAAATGTGTTTTCTTGTCTATAGGCACAATCGGAACTATAATTGATGCATCCAATCAATCAATCAATCAATCAATCAATCAATCAATCAATCAATCAATCAATCAATCAATCAATCAATCAATCAACCAATCCAAATCAATCTTGACATCACTGTAACAGATGTGAATGAATGTAAAATATAATTTCAGTTTACGATGGATGGATGGATGGATGGATGGATGGATGGATGGATGGATGGATGGATGGACGGACATGTCCCTACCAATATCCAGTGATGCTGATATATCCCTAGCAATAATTTTGATCAAAACTTAAAATATATATATTTATGTCCCCTTCCCCACCAATTTCAAAATCAAACCTACACCACTGGATGGATGGACCGATGGATGGATGGAGCGTAGAATTTAGTAGGGACGCTAGGGACGTGTCCCTACCAATATCCAGTGACGCTGATATATCCCTAGCAATAATTTCGATCAACACTTAAAATATATTTATATATTGATGACCCCATCCCCACCAATTTCAAAATTAAACCTACACCACTGGATGGATGGATGGATGGATGGATGGATGGATGGATGGATGGATGGATACAGTATATTATCTACAGATAGAAGGACAAACATATACAGTATAGACGGACGGATGGACATTTAGATATAGACGGACAGACAGATAGATAGACAGACAGTTAGATACGTAATTTAAATGTAAATGACTATAATATCAGGGGAAATTATACTCGGCCATTGCAACCGAATGTCAATGTGAAATGAACGGTACGGCATCTTTCACGTTTCTCCTTTAGATCATCGCCTCAAGTGCCCGTATGCAAAACCCATGACTGAAGCCAAACTAAACAAGCGATTACGGCCCTGACAGCTTCTATCAATCATCTGGCAAGTGGCATTCGAGCCGAGGAGGAGGAAATAAAGAGAAGCAAGACTAATTCAAATGTCCTTGCTCAAATGTTTTACCAGCAGAATCAGAAGGAAGGTAGCCAGCACTGTTTGTTATTTCTGGTGTGTGCTGAGTGTGATATGGCAGTGCAGGAAAACAGCAGTCCATCAAAAATGTATCTTGTCAATCCCCCGTGTATTTTCATATCACGTCGAAAGCGAGGGCTTCTTTGTATGCAGGTGTTGAATGGGATTAGGCTTCTACAGGTATCTGTCTCCTCTCCTCCTCTCTTCTCCTCTCGGGCAGGGCCAGGGGAGCTGAGCAACACAGCACAGAGAGTTGCCATGGTTTCCATCTCAGTTCTGCTTTCTCCTATCCCTGACCAATACTTTACTATGGTTGTGTGTTCAGCTTCACCACGTCCATAACACTACTAAACAATCAATCACTTCTCCCTAAAATATATATATATTGAACAGGCATGCCTGCCTACAATGGTCAAGTGGGCAGCACTGGGTTTCTTGTTATGCTATGAATCCAGCTGTGGATTTCACTCTGTGTGTAATTTTGGGTATTTAATTATAAAGCGCTAATGCTGTCAACAATATGCAGGCAACTATATCCACCCACACATGACCCACAAGGTCTGCTTCCTGATATATGTATAGCTTCACTGAGCTGAATTTGTGTTAGTTCTGTGCGCTTTGTGACACCTGGTCTTTTCAGACACATCTGGCGTGACAGCGGCACATCCATTGAGCGACATCCGATACCAAACCCGAGAACGCTACGCTGTCACGGAAAAAAAAACAAAACGCTATATCTCTGGATATCGCTGGAAAAATGCAACTATGAGGCAATTATAGCCCCAATATAAAACTAGATAAGACATCTGTATGTGTCAAGTAGAAGTGATTGCCAACTTGTGAACCGAGTGTGAAGACTCAACGATACTTTGGAGTTGTATCACACTCTTAGACCATGTGAGAAACAGTAATCACTACACTATTCTTTCTAAGACTACTTTTATCTGGGAAACGGTCACATTTTGCGTTTCACCTGTGACTGATTGTATTCATTGTGTGCGGAAGTATTTGTATGAATATAAAAGATGAATCATCAAAAGACATTTGGAATAATGTCAGAAAAAGAAATGGAATAATGAGTCCCTGAACCAGCATAGGCAGAAATTGTATTTTCGGTGGGCCAGTGAAAATGTGAGTGGCCCTATAGATTTTCCAAGAAAAAAAAAAATACTAATCTTAGGGAGTAGAAAAATTAATAGACTGCCAAAACAGTTACACCTTTATATTCGGCAAATCATCATGCTCAACCAACATAAGTCAATAAAGGCTGTGCTGGAAAAAACAGTAAAGACAATAACCTGGATATTTTAGTCAGCAGTGCAAAGACACTTCACCCGAAAATAAAGTAAGCTAAAGTAATAATATCGGAGTTCGATCGGCGGGTAAACCCGACTCCAAAATTAAACTAGAATAATGAGACGTCTGTGTCGAGTAGAATAAGTGTCCGTCAACCTGCAAACCTAGACTTAACACTCAACTTCAGTTTGGAGCTGTTTCGCACTGTGAGAAACAGTAATCGCTACACTATTCCACCAGCTGGCTTGTAAAATACAGTGGGAGAATAGCGTCGCTCGTGTCGGCCTCCCCGCTGACACTGTAATGCAGATGCCTAAGGCTGAGGAGAACAGCAGGTTATCCATCAGTGAGGTCCCACAGATTATGTTAACTCTCTGTAGCACATTAAACGTTGAGATGTGATGGTGTGCAACTAATGAAACCGGATTTAGCCCTTGTTTGCTTTTATCTTTGGCTCCGTTAACTGCTGGTAGACAGTAATCACCTGTTGTTGGCTGTGTAAATAATGTAAGGACGGGTATATAGGTTTTTTGCCTCTGTAGGCTCACATTTAACCTTCTCTTGGCATTTCATGTTTATGCAAGCAAGCACTGGATGTTTTTGTATGACTAAATACAGCTTATAGCATTTCTCTTCTCATGATGCAAGGATTAAAAAAATGCAAAACAGATCTCTTGTTGTAGTGACTGGGATTTTGTTAATGATTCACTAATGGATTTTTTACAATTAGCTCTTTTTAGTACCACAAGATTATTCATCTGCTGAAATGAAACTCGTTATGTTGCCTAAAAAAAATCTTAATTTGAACTTTTTCTACAGCAAAAACTGGAAGATAAGTAAATCGCATTGCCATCTTCTCAATTTCTTAAAATGTTGTTGTATTGACGACAACTCTGTTACTATCACGGTGTGTTTTGTGTCTTGTTCTTTTTTTTTTACATTTTTATTTAATATGAAATACTGTAGAATTTCCTGATGAAACTCTACATGCTTGTACATCCATCCTCACATTCATACCACAAAATATACTGTACATGAGAACAATTTTTTAACTCTTTTACAAAATATATTACAACAGAAGAATAAATATGATATGAAAAAGATAAAATATATATATATATATATATATATATATTATTTTTATTTTTTATTATATTCATCCAATTTATTTTTGCTTCCTACTGTTATCTTTTCTAAAACATGAGACCTATAACATTCTTAAAGTGACCTAAACACGAGCTTGATGATAATTTTATTTTAAAAATAAACGTTTTCCCTGTTAATAAAATGTTTTTTAACACAAGAAAACTACCTGTAAAATGACCAATTACAATAGTTTTTGGTGTTTTCGTAAGTTCTGTTCTAGCCATCTTTAACCAAACTTGGACACTTGACCAGGGTTGCAGAATTTATACACCAATGGACAAAAGTAAAGTAAATGCCTTAGGTCTTCCTCTTCTTCCTCACAAAATCTGCAATGTGGATTATTTTCAATGTGATATAGATATAACTTTTTTTAGTTGCAATTATCTTGTGAAAAAAAAAATCTATATTTTTGAATATGAATCTACTGTAGTGTTATAAATTGATCTAAAATATTATTTCCATGGAATTGGTGCATTAATTTCATTGGTAGACCTTGTGAGGAAAAAGTGCAAATCCTGCAGAATATAACTTCCAATTATAAATTATTTTATTTATATTGTTTCTTGTTCTTGTCTGTTATGTGATTCCCTGTTTGTCATGTGGTCCCACCATGTGTCTTGTCCTTTGTTAATTATCTGATCATTGTTCACAGGTGTTCCTAATTGTCTTGTAATTAGTCAGTGTATTTAATCCCTCTTGCTTGCCATGTGTCTTTTTTGTGCATTGGATGTTTTTAGTGTTGACTGGTTCATGCCCTTGTTTCATTATTGCTTATATTTTGGGAGTAAAGTTTGCGTTGGGTCCTCACCAGATTGCATCCAGTGGTTGATTTCATTACAGTTACCATATTGTATGAAAAATGGACAAAACAAATATATTTTTATCTTATATGGGGGGGAATGTAAGTTTATCAAACTATAAAATCAAAGCTATGATCCTGTTTTTATACCCCATTTGTGCAAAGTCCTAACAATATTTATGCTAAGGCTGCTGTATTGTATTGCTGTATTGGTCCAAAAAGTTCTTACTAGAACCAGGAAGTATGGCCATATTTGCCTGGTTCTGTCAACACTGCATTGGTTCCATATTGAACATTTTACGTAATTGGCGAGATTTGAAAATGTATACAAAGCACTAAATGGTGTAGCTCGCCAGTACTTGAAAGAGCTCTTAATGCATTATAGTCCTTCGTGTCTATTGCGATCTCAAAATTCTAGCCAGTTGATAATACATATGAAAATCAACTGCAGGCAGTGGATACTTTTCCTATTTAGCACCTAAACTATGGAACAGTCTTCTTAGCATCTGTCAGGAAGGATACTGTCATGGGTTGTTTTGGTTTTTGTGTCACGTTCATGTTTCACGCCAGAGCTATGACAGATTCAAGATCCAAACACCTCCATGTTTTCCCTATTTAAATACAGTTAGAAGAGTAGTGTAAATATTGTGTTATCTTAAGCTTGTAAAATAGGGTGACCATATTTTGATTACCAAAAACCAGGACACTCGGCCCGGCAAACAGATGGGCCTACTCAAATGATACTTGAAGTTTACTCAAAGATACCTTATTAATTTCAATACATTTAAAGTAGGTTATGCCTCCTCTGTATGGATAGGAAATTTTTATATTGTTATATGAAAACAGGACATGTCCTGGGAAAACAGGACAGTTGGTCACCCTATTGTAAAATGGATAACTATAATGTATATTTAAATAGGGAAAACGTGGAGGTGTTTGGTCGCTTCTCTGCTTGGATCCTAATGAATGAACTGGGCTGAGCTAAGTGCTATCAAAGTTTCGCCGCAAGACATGGCAATTTAATGCACCGACTGAGACGAGAGGTATGTATCAACTCGTCTTAGTTAAGCAATAACATAGTTTAATATGAAAAAAAAAATGGTGGAATATCCCTTTAATGGTGCGTTCACACCAGACGCGAATAGCGCGTCAAGCAAGAGTGATTTCCATGTTAATTCAATGCAAAGAAGCACTGTGTGCGTAAAAAATTTCTGTGGCGCGAATGAGGCGCAGACCGTGGCGCGGTAGACGCAAATACGCCTCATTCGCACATGAAGTTCGCGCAAATTTAGGCTCTGACGTGTTAAGCATGAATGATTTAGTTAGTGCTATTTGTGCATTCACGCGTATGAGGTGAATTCGCGCCTGCCACCCGAGTTGAAAAATATGATCTTTGGCATCTATTCGCGCGGCGTTATTTATCGTCAAAACAAAAATAAATGACAGATTAGGTGGATAAGGTCGAGGGTGATCCTCGCTCCGAAACGGGGCAACAGGTCATCAAACTGGTAACGCGGGACAGACAGAAGTACCACTGACCGCGCCAAACGGTTCACCTCCAAAGGGTACGATAGACACAAATACTGCGACGATGATCCCTACGCCGCTGTTCTGCTCTCCAGGGTGGTGACTCTCTTGATCAATGATCTATTAACATAAAAAAGATGGCCGTCAACGGGTTTCGATTCCGACGCGCGTAAATGTTGCTTCAGACTTTTGTTTTTATGTGCGTCATTTTCCTCTTAATGTGCAAATTAACACAAAGTGGTCAAACTAGACATGGTAGACGTGAATTTGACACGCTATTCACGTCCGGTGTGAACGCACAGTAAGACAAGGTGTGCCCTGTACAACAAAACAATCTTTGTTGAATTTAGTTCCTATGATTGCCGTAAAGCTGCTTTGGAACCATCTGTCTTGTAAAAGCGTTATATAAATGAAAGTGACTTGACTATTGTAAAGGTCAATTTACTCACTGACCTTGTCAATACACCATAAGCTCAGTCATGCTAAATCCTTACATGTTCAAATACTTGTAAATTAACTACCCACTTGCTAAATGTCTTGTAAATCACAGATCAGAGACCCATTAAATTTCACAGTGACAAGGTGTTGAACTGCTTTTCACAGTCATCCTCTCCTGTATTTACACATGCACTAAAAACACCAATTATGAGGTGTAAATACATTCAACAATTAAATCTGGATACCACTAATTTTAATAAGCCTAAGTAATTCTACCTTTCCTTGTTTAAACGCATTATTGACCTCAAAACATGCCCGATGCAGAGTTTCACAGTTGGGTGTTGTCTGTGCGAAGTGTAAATTGATTCGAAAATGAAGATAAACGACTAAGCAGTCTGGTTTGATTGTTACTATTGATTTCCCCTAGAAATGTTTATATATTTTTTGTTACTGTAAGTGGGAAAGAGGGTAATTGTGTTGGAGAGAGAGACAATCTTTACTTAAGAGGGCTCTTCTCATAATCACCAGGGAAAGGATAGGGATACACAACTTAAACTGAGAAAGCAATTTCCATCGCATGTTGTCATCGGCCCTAGTGGACCTTTGTTTCTTTGCTCAGAAGAAAAATAAAACTATTCAATTTTCACCATCGAACACATAGTAAGATGGGTTTAGTTCCTCAACAAAAGCAAATTATCTTTCGAGAAAAAAGCCCTGTGATATTTTCCCTTAGCAGACACTGATTCAAGCTGTCAGTCCCAAAGACGAGGCCTTCAAACCTCCCAGCGCTTTTACTCTCCCTATCCACATTTCCCCAAGAAGAAAGTCTTTTTTTTCAGATTGTTCTAGCAAGAAAGTCTGTTGGTGTCAGGTAAATACACCCCTAGCCCACTAACAAACTGCATCACGCCTACGAGTTTGTGAAATATGCTAAAATACCAGCTGTTTATGTGACACAAGTTCACGTTCTAGAGAGATTTTCTTTCCGAATGAGACTGAAATGATTTTAGAGATTCCTGAAAAAGCATCTCTCTCCCTGTCCTTGTGTGTCAGAAATATTGATAGAAATCTCTAAAATAGCATGGAGGAAAAAAAATCGGTTTACAGCTACTGTGGATGCGTGCAAGGGAACTATAAACTGATGACTAGAAATTCACCAGACAACTCTCACATTACTGCAGGTTCACAAAATACAATGTGCTGTGAAACACCACCTGAGCTCCAGTAAATTCAGCCGTGAGCATCAAACAAAAGATCATAATGCCTTCCTCTTTCACTCTGTGAGCTGATTTTGGGAAATTATCTTAGCAGGACAGTTTCAAATCAACATGATTGCACTAATAATAATCATTTTGGCTGCCTAAGCCACACACAGGAAGAAATTTGCTGAAAACAGAATGAGTAAAAAGTATCGGCATTGATTTCTAGATGTGCTGCTTTGCACTTAGTCTGTTATTTTCTGAAATGTAATTATCAACCGCACTACATCAAAATGAGATGCATCCAGGACTTGACATTAATTTTTTTGCTCACCAGCCCCCACGGCTAGTAATTTTCAAAAGTTACTAGCCACTACCAGCAACATTTTCAATGGCCACAATTTTGACATTGATACCAAGGAGAATTACTTATTTTTATTTTTTATATATACAATTTGGCAGCAGGCATAGGCTTCTGTCACTTTAAGACCTGACGCATGGATCCATTATACTGTTACACCTGCCATATCATTCTCAACGGTTTTATATTCACTTAATTAATCATGACTGACTATGTTTACATTATTTTGTGCGTATTTATGTGTATAAGCAGCAAAACAGAAACAAAATCTATGGGAAGGAGTAAAATGATGCAGGATATGAGCAATCTTTGCCGAAAATTCAAACCTTGTAACACTAACAACATTCATCCGAAGCAAAGTGGCTAGTAGAGTGTTTGCATTACACTCCACTGTTGAAATCCAAGACGGCAAGTTTTCGGGTGTTAAAGGATTAGTTTTTATATCTGATAATATACTCACCCCACGTCAGCCAAGATATTCATGTCTCTCTTACTTCAGTCGAAAAAAAAAAAAAGGTTTTTGAGGAAAAAGTTACAGGATTTTTCTCCATATAGAGGACCAAGATGAGCATTTAATAATAATATTGATAATATATTTATTCTGTATAAAAGTAGCTTTCTCAAAGCACTTTACAAACAGACATAACAGTAGAGGAGTAAGATGTAAGTAAATACAAAAATAAACACATAAAATTATGACAATGTAAAAGCAATCCTAATATAAAATGTTTTAAGAAGAGATTTAAAAAATCACTTAAGTTTTTGCTTCCCTGATGTCAGCCGGAAGAGAATTCCAGAGCTTAGGAGAATAGACAGAAAATGCTTGATCAATCCACGAATGAGCCGTGTCTTCAGAGCAACCAAAAGACCACTCTGCGAGGAGCGCTGGTGTGTAAGGGATTAATAAATTAGTCAAATACTGAGGTGCCAGAATGTGCAGAGATTTATAGGCCAGCATAAGGATTTTAAAATCAATACGAACCAGTGCAGGCGCTCCAAGACCGGGGTTATATGGTCCCTGGCCCTGACCCCAGACAATTCTCTAGCAGCTGAAATTTGAAGATATTGCAATTTATCCAATGATGATTTAGATACCCCAGCTAGAAGATCATTGCCGTAGTCAATGCGCGAAAAGACAAAAGAGTTTATCAAATTCTCAGTTACCGAGAAGGACAGCATGGGACGTAGCCGGGCTACATTTCTGAGTTGATAAAATGTTTTAACTGTATTCTGGATGAAAGGCTCAAACAAGATTTTTTTTTTTATTTGGTCTTAAACTCAAATGCAATGCCATCAACAGATAGAGTAGGAGACCCAACCTTTCACAGTTGATGAAGAGATCCAAGGAGAATGACGTCTGTTTTTGAGCCGTTTAGTGACGGAAAATCTTTATCTCAGCAATACAGTTAGAAAAATGCCTAATGTTCACTTGCTGACCCAGTCAAGTATGTATATAAATCTGTGTATCATCAGCATAACAGTGATAGTTGAGGTTGAGAGAATGTAGTCATTGACCAAGTGGATAGATGTACATAATAAAGAGTAAAGGACCCAAGACTGATCCTTGTGGAACACCCGTGAACAGAACCAACTTTGGACCTATAACCACCCATAAAAACAAAATTGACTGCGGTCAGTGAAATAGGACTTGAACCAGTCAAGAGCAGTGTCTGAAAAACCTAAAATATGTTTGAGGCGATTGAGTAATAGGGCATGGTCAATAGTGTCGAAGTCTTGAACTGAGATCCAAGAGAATGATAATGGACATGGAGCCGGAGGCAATTAGTTAGTCATTAGCGACTTTCACCAATGCAGTCTCAGTGCTGTGTAAATAGTCAAATAGTTTATTTTCAATTAAGTGCTTGATCAGTTGTGCTGCAACCACACCCTCCAAGATTTTTGACAGAAATGAGAGATTTAAGATTTAAGGCAATAATTTCACCTAAGAGTTTTGCTTTTTTAAAACGGGAGTAACCGCAGCAGTTTTAAGTGCTTCTGGTACCTCCCTAGATGAGTCATTTACTATTGCAAGAACTGAGGGACATACAGGACCAAAGCAGGATTTATACAGGCTACCAGGCAACCTGATTGCAGAGCATCTCAAATTGTACCAAAGTGAATTTGGATAAAGGAGTGCCAGAGAAACTAGAATTCTGTAAGATCGGCAGACTGCAAGGTATGAATATTTGTGCAAACATTGTTGATTTTTTTCACTGAAAGATTTGAGAAACTCATTACACAGCCAGTTACTCAAAAAACTGTCAAAAAACTGACACTATCTGCTTTGAGTGGAATGTTAATTGTATTTGTGATGAAAAAGTATGTATATTTATATTAGAAAATGACAGGTCGTTTCAATGAATAAGACTCTTATTCCTCAGCTGGGATCATGAAGAGCCCTTTGAAGCTGCATTGAAACTGCAATTTGGACCTTTAAGGCGTTGGTTCCCGTTGAAGTCTACTATTATGGAGAAAAATCCTGGAACGTTTTCCTCAAAAACCTCTCATTTCTTTTCAACTGAAGAAAGAAAGACATGAATATCTTGGGTAAGGTGGGGGTGAATCAATTATTTTACTTCTGAAGAGAACTAATCCTTTAATGTCAGGCCCTGGATGCATCACGAGGTTGACCGATGGTTTGTGTCCCAATTTGGTCTGAGCACGTATGTCTTTTAAGAGAAGCGCAAAAGCTTATTGCCTCTGTCCCATGATGCTTTACTGGGCAAACACATCTTCCATACCAGTAATGGAATGAATAAAATGATTTATTTAGTACAAGCTTCGAGGATATTTGATATGCTTGGCTATGTTTAGCCCATAGCCTCATCATAATGAAACAGCAAGCATCCAGAGCAATGGCAGAGGCCTTCCACGGGAAGAAGCAAGACAAGCCAGCGCCCCAGGCTCTGTTAAATGATGCTCCGCGTCCACAGTCACTCTCTCATTTCTCCTCATGTCAATACTCCTCTGAACGCCTGGTTGGTTTTTTTGTCCGTTTCTGCATAAAAGGCATACAATCTGCCTCTCGCATTTTTACAAGGAAACAAATGGAGAGGGAACGGCTTTGAGGATGTGTTTTCGTGCAGGTTTCCTCTCCCATTCTTGGGGTCTTGGGAAATGTGTTGTGACCGAATGTCAGGAAAATATATTGTGGTGTGTTATTGTGGCTCGGCCGCCTCGTTGTTTAGGTACCTGTAAACCAGCGAATGGAACTGTCAGTCCCTGACCCCGCGTCACCCAACATTTTTCTTGCTCAGAGATGTAGCACAGATTCGGGTGCTGATTTTGCCCAGATTTTGGGTCAGATTGGAGCACGCAACTGTTTCTAATATGTCTTCGACTCACAGAGTCTAGTTTTACCACAAAGGCTAGGTCTGCTTTGGCTTGTATAATTCAATTAAAAACATTTTAATTGAGTTATACCGCCAATTGCTGCTTAATAGAACTAGTTTGTTGTGTGACTAGAAAAAAATTGTTGCTTAAAGGAAAAAAAAAATGGCATCTAAATGGAGATTTCCAATCTCTAGTGTTTTGCTTAATCAATTATATTAACAATTCAGAGTAAAACAGACCAGATTTCCTGATTTTAAAACATGATGGCAAGCACTAATGGAAGGGAAAGGCTATACAATGATACAGACAAATACTAAAACAATATGCTCCATGTTTTTCTCTCTCGCTCGAGTTCTTTTGCAAATATTAGGCTGCTGTCAACAGGGATGGTAGGACAAATAGCCTAGTTTCCCACCATTATATTAGTTGTGGCCTCCTGTGCTTACATTATCAGTGAAATCCATTCCATTTGTTCAGCTTAGTTTGATTCACCATGTTATGATTTTAAAGATGAAATATGCCTTGTATATATTTCAGCCATGCATTATATATGAAGAAAAATGTGCCAGGGGCCAAGGAATAAGGTATGAGGAATACTGCTTTTTTTGTAATTATTATTATTTGATGTTTTGCAATAATTCTGTTGTTTAATAAAAGGTTTGTGTGGAGAATAGAGTACCAGGCTTTCAATGTCAACCACTGATGATTAGGGTGAGCTGTAATTTTCCTCACATTAAACTCAAAAGGCAGGTAAAATTCAGAGCACGGACACATAAAACAATCAACTATAACCATCATAACACTGGCACAAACACATATAGACTCTCAGGCAAAATGCTTGCACATCTCTACGATTGCAATGGTGGATAACACAAAGTTGATATCCCCGTTGGACGGTGGTCATTGAAGGTAATGAGCCTGACAGAAGTGGCTGCTTACTGAGCACGGCTACTCATGATTGCACTGACCCTTTGTTGCTCCATCTGACATCATTATCCCCCATTGCCATGGTCAAACTCCACAGTCCCAGCTACGTGTGTGTCCATATCACAGTTTTCCTCAATCGCCAAGACATTTCCTGAAACCAAAAACACATTTCTGAAAAAACAACAACGATTTTTTTAAAAACACATTTCAAATGCTCAATTAAAAACTAAATTATATTATTTAACCAATAGATTTTGAACAAATTCGACAGATTTTCAACAAATCCCCCTACTATATAGGTGCAAATGACAGTGACATGAGTGGTAGTCTGAATTTACAGTACGTCTGAATTTAATGTTCTACTCATAAAAGATTAGGCAAAAAGAATGCGGGTCACCTACTTGCGGCGAGATTCTGAAGTGTGCATACAATGTAGTATGTCCGGATTGCATTCATACTACACACATTCATACTAAATTGGACAGACGTGTAAACAAAGTGGCGCTTATCCACTACACAGTACCAGCTCGACTCGACTCAACTCGCCTTTGTTTGGTTTTCCACTGTGTAAAAGTTTTACCTGTACCTGCTTTCTTGTACTTTTTTGTATCACCTTGCTGAGGCGATACTAAAATGTGACTTGAAAACAATGCCGACTGCTGATTGGTCAGAGAGAATCGTCACCATTCACTGCGTCATCATTGTACGCGTCAGACGAAGTATCCAGCAAAACCCCGCCATTTTTAAATAGTTTGGCCAGAGATGTTACTAAACTTACTACTATTATGGCAACTCGGAAGAATATGCCGTGGTCAAACGAGGAGGTGCAGACTTTCCTTAGTTCGGTTGCCGAAGAGAGGATCCAGCAAGAGCTTGATGGGGCAACGAGGAACGAAACGCGTCGCTATGACGACCGGGTACTATTTGTCGCGGTTCTGTCTGCAATAAACGGAGCGAAAAGCGAGCCGAGACGATTTGAGCTTACTCGAAAAGCGCCAAATGGCTACTAGCTATAAAAATGCTGCATTCCAAGCAAGTTTTTGAGCACATAAATCTTCAAACCATCACTCACAACTTTGTAGCATTCCAGGCCATTCACGCCAAACTGAGCGCAAGGAATTGTGGTAGCTAGATGTAAACAAACCAGCATGGCGGACCTTACGGGGCTTATGCGCATTTGTAATAATTTCTGTCGCCAAAGGTGCTACCTCCTTGTTTATTTGAGGGAAACTAAGGAGGAAAAACGGCACATAAGGCAAGATAAGCTGCTATACCTTTTATTTTACTATATTTGTAAATGTTGGTATTAATTTATCCTTGCACTCAATGGACTGAAATCTAGTTAACGTTATATTGTCCTAAAGTGTATTCTCACTGTGTACCGCCTGCAGAAACACTGAATCCATAGGGGCTGCCATTGTTGTTTTTTTATGGTTTCGCGGGCTATGTGACGTCAGAGCTCGTAACTGGTTCACGGGTGGAAGTCATGGGTTTGACTGTCATTACAGTGCACTTTATTGGGTATAGGGTTGGAAAAACACAGGTTACAGGTTGGAACGCGGCATAACAGTATTTACTTCTATCAAAAGAACTTTGCAATCGTAATAAATTATATAGATTAGTATGCAAGGAAAAATAGCCTACAATATATTCCTTCACAACATTTTTACATGTTTGATTGTGTGCTTAGAGTAGGCTACTGCTTGCATGGAAAGATGGTGAGTCATCTGAATAAGAAGTATTCACTACTGGAGAAACAATAACTTTGGATTTGAAAGAACTACATGAAAAATTTCCTAAAAAACTGTTTTTGAAAACAGAATACAGTATAAAAGAACTGCTCAAATATTCAACTACATAAAATAAGAGAAAATTCTCTTTCTTTGAAGAAATATATTTATTTAGAAACACCATATTGTCTCTTACGAACTTCAGACAAATCTCTAAGGTCAAATCTTCACAATCCACTTCTGTTGGTTGCTCAAGTACTGTGTATTCTGCCATATACCTTCCAGCATTCTATAGAAGAGGACAATGGCATGTTCAACTACAACAGCACAGGCCTCGTGAGAGACCAATGTTCTCTGTGGCCTTGCTCTCCCTCCTCCCCTTCAACTTTCTTTCACTTGTACTCTTCCTCTAGTCTGAAAACTGTCTACTTAGTTTGGATTTCAAAAGGCAAAGAACTAACCTGTGACCTTTTAAAAAAAATCCTGAGGATACTGAGGAACTGTACTCTGCTTGTGATGAAATTGTATGAATTTTAAAAAAAATTCTTGAACATTAGTTGTGAATAGTCTATGTTTGACATCTTTGAGGTCATATGCTAGTGCATTTACCACACCTGTAGCAGAAATATGCTTTTTTGTTCTCCCCTTGGAAAATTGTTTCTGAAAAAAAAAAAACCTTAATAACTCATCCTGCACATTAGATTTCTGTCCAATCAATTTTTTTCTTGAGAAATCACTCCCCTTGTTACCATCTGCCACTAAGCAAGAAAAAAAAAATATAATATATATATATATATTGGATGTTCTTCCCAAACGCACCGTTTCAATAAGAAATACAGGAAATACAGCAGTCAAGCCATTTCCATGGACCTTGTGTGAAACCAGCAACTTACAAAATAACTTAACATAATAACATACCATATTGCCATATAATGTATATTGTGTATAATGAAATTAATGCAAGTGCACAAAGATTTGTGCTGAATGAGAAAGTGCATTCACTCATTCAAAGGTTTTTTGGGTTGTTTTTATTTTTTGCTTCAGATTAATTCATTTTTGAACTTGCCGTTTATTCTAAATGATGTTAAAGGAGTAGTTCACTTTAAAAAAAAAAAAACTTTTTCTGATAATTTACTCACCCTCATGTCATCCAAGATGTCCATGTCTTTCTTTCTTCAGTCGAAAAAAAAAATAGGTTTTTGATGAAAACATTCAAGGATTTTCTCCATAAAATGGACTTCAATGGTAACCAAACAGTTCAAGGTCCAAATGATAACTTCATTGCAGCTTTAAACGACACCAGATGATGAATAAGGGTCTTATCTAGCGAAACGATTGGTCATTTTAAAAATAAATAAAAAAGTTTAATTTTTATAAGCACAAATGCTCGCCTTGCGGCTTGCGCTGTTCTAGGATGAGCGTTCGTGACTCTCCTGTTCAAACTTGTTCATTAAAATGAACAAATCTTTTGTCGAGTCATGACTCGAAAGGTCCTAGATCGTCTGGTGTCGTTTAAAGCCTTTTGAAGCTGCACTGAAACTCTCATTTGGACCTTGAACCTACATTTACTTTTGTAAATGTAAATTAGAGCTTGAAGTATTTAAAATAGCATTACAGCTATATAAGAATCTGTGAGTTTAATTTAGATTTGAGGGATTTGGGGGGTAAAATGGGCCGTTTTGCTCTGACAGTTTGATGGCATGGCTTGAAAAATGGAAGCACTATATGCTGTTCCCAAAGTAGCACTTTCATTCCTCCAGGGTCAAAACAGCAATTTTTAAAACCATCGCTTTATTTACAGTACAGTTGCAGAAGTTAAAGACAGCCAGAGAAATCTGCTGCACTCTCCATCAGACAAATAGGAACACAGTCAGGTGTGAGCTGAAAGGGTCCGCAAAATAGTTTTCTCTCCCCTCTCTGTGGGGAGTTACCTCGACAGTCCTATATGCTGCTCCCTTTTTTACTCTGGGATATACTGTAATGAACCGTGCAGTATAAATCAAACAAGATAAAACATCTTGAAAGAAACTACTACAGCATGTATATTTGTCACAGATGCTTTTCAGTATTGTCTACACTGATCTACGGGTAGTAAGTTTTCCATGACTGTTAATAAACTCTTGAGTCGTTGCGTGGGCAGTGATTGTTTTTCTCCAGACATTTATTCAGAGATTCAGACTGTTTTGTGTTTCTATTTGGAAAGGGCTTGATGCCAGATTAAAAGCAGTAATGCGGTAATGCCCGTGCAGAAATTGTGCTCGTGCAGAGCTTGCGCTTCCCTTGTTCATTAGGGAAGAAAAACAGAGTATACATCAACTTGACACAAACAGAAGTCTTGTGTTGTGGCATAATTAATCATATCCTGACAAAGTCTCACGTTTAATGAGCAATCTAAGATTGTAAATAGCCCATCATGAAATGCTGCTCAAATCCATGTTGCAAAAATATATCAAAAATGTCAAATTAAAATATACCGTATGCACATAAACTCCATCAAACTTCAGATTTTGGGGGTGAACTTATGTTTGGACCAGCTTTTGTCTGATGGCAGTCCAATGTATACCATGTGTTTTATAGATTGATTGATTGATTGAATAATAGTAATTTAATTCTAAAGGGGTATAAATACAGTTAAATAAATAAAAAGAATGAGGGTTGTCAATTGCATTATTTTAATTAAACTCGAAGTGAATTAACTGCAAACTTTTTCAAATAAATAAATGCATCATCATTTCCATGTAATATGCATCCGTGAATTTTATTAATTCTTTATACCGGTAATTTAAAATATGTCTTAAAATATGTCAGTGCCATTGATTTGTCTCAAGATAAACAACAGTAATGTTTTTTTTATTAATATTATATTTTTAAAAAAATATTAAAAAATATTAAAAATATATATAAAAATATAAATATATATAAAATATAATATAATGTAATATTAATATATAATATATATATGCGTGATCGTTTTGCTTGAAAAGACCCTTATTTGTCGTCTGGAATCGTTTAAAGCATCGTTTTGAACAGTTTGCACTAAAACTGTCTTTTGGACCTTGTACCGTTTGGTTCCCATTGAAGTTCATTATATGGAGAAAAATCCTGGAATCCTTTGATGACATGGGGGTGAGTAAATTATCAGCAAAAGTTGTTTAAAAGTGAACTACTCCTTTAAATGTCCTAATTGAACTAAGGCCTAATCCTGACTAAGTCTAAACCCTGTCTGTGAAACCAGGTCAGAGACTCAGATTTTGTATGGAAATTAATAGTTAATAATAAGGTTTTAGCATTAATTCTTTGTCCGAACCATCAGCGAGTCCAACCGCAAGTGTAAGAGAAGTAAATCACAACTTGTGGAGAGACTCTGAAGAATGGATTTTGTTGTCGTGAAGCGTTAGGATTAACTGGCCAGCTTAGACAGACAGAATGATTGGCACAAATCTGAAGACAATTCTCCAGGGTGAATCGTTGAGAGAGAGAGAGCGTGGAGGCATAGGGAAGAACATTGTTTACTGGATTGCGTGCCGTGATGGATTTACGGGTTTGAGAAGAGAAAGGGCTGAAAAGCCATATAGCCGAATGAGATGCACATCCACTCAAGCCTCATAGACAACCTGCCAGCTATCATAGCATCCCTGACACTTGTCTGGTGGCATGACGAAAGCTTAAAGCCGCCTGCTTGCATGACCCGTGCAGATTCAGCAAAGGCTTCTTGAAATGCTGTCTGGGAAACCGAAGCAGTCTGGCCATTTCTATGAGAGGGAATGGGAGACAGGTGTCATCGGAGAGATTGCCTTTACGATGAGTTGTTAAACTCAACCAAAGTGACCATTAAAGAACTTGTTGCACTCGGGAGTTTATATCTGGCTCCCCATTATTAACCAAATAAATCCTCCCCGGTCAGCGAATGTCCTGCCAAACCTACATGCAAAACAAGTCATTCCCTGCATGTGAATCCCAAACCAGTAACTCAGTCTGAGGTTTTATTGGCTGTAAAATAAGGCCATACAGAGGTCCGGTTAATCATACGTGTTACGATGTACATTTGCCCATGTGATTTGTGCCACGTTTTTGCTCAAATAACTCATTTTAGTTTCAAAATACTCTCTGTCCACACCAACATCTGCAAAGGCTTAAATCATCATACTGTGTATGCGTAAAACATAATAACATCATAACTCGTTGAGATACCAATAGACCAGACACAATACAGTTCGTATGCTATTGTTCTCATACTGTACACACGCTTTATTAGCAAAAATTTCCCACCACTTGGTCAAGTCAAGTCACCTTTATTTAGTGTTTTATACATACAGGCTGTTACAAAGCAACTTTACAGGGATAAACAGCAAAATACAGATTCAATGATGCTAAGAAATTATGTGCCTACTCTGTTGTAAAACAGCTCTAAAAAACCCCAATAGTAATTATTCAGTCATTACCGGTTCGTCCAGGGCACACATTTAAAATCACCATTGGTCTGGTCCATTGGTCCCCTTCGGACTGGCCTAAAATGCTTTTTTAATTTGAATACAGCAATTTTAATGAATATTTATTACCTTTCCACCCATCTGTTTTCAAATCCACATCATCTGAATATCCTACGCTATCTCACGACCAATTCGTACGAATTCGTGATTAAAAAGTGGCTAATTCGTACTAATTCATACGACCTCACTCGTACGAATTCGTACGATTTGTCCAAACCCACGTGATGGGTAGGTTTAGGGGCGGGGTCAGGGGTAGGTCATTCGTACGAATGCATACGAATTGGCCAATTCGTAAAATATGTACAATTTAGCAAAAAAGTACTAATTCGTACGAGTGAGGTCGTACGAATTGTCACGAATTAGCAACCTCGTAAAATTTGTACGAATTCTCGTGAGATTGGGTTGGAATATCAGAGATCGATGTCTGTCAAAAGAAATAACACAATGCACAATACACAGTAGTATTTACGAAAAGCAGAAGTCCAGCGAGTACACACATTTCCTAGAAAAACAAACAATACCGGATCTGTTTTTAATGCGTCATCGCCTTACGAGAAGAGGGAGAAAATGGCAGCCTGAGCAAATTCAACATGCTGTCTGTCAGAGTCGATAACACGCATAAAGGGCCGTACCCGCCGGGACGAATATCAGCGCGCGTTATTCGTCAGTGTTTTTTTGTGTTCACACCCAAGCGATTTTCGCTGACGATGAGCCGAGTGAACATGCAAATTCATTCCCTGACATTAGATGGCGCCCATTTGCCTTTATCTGCAATACCACTCAATAACAGTTCTCTCTTATCAAGATGTTTCAACGCATTCTCATTCTTTAGCATCATATAGAACGCTATATGGCAAAATGGCGCTATACTACGCTCATGGCATCCGTTATCGTTAATATAGCACACGCTGTGAGGGGTAGGTTTAGGTGTGGGGTAGGGTAGGGTAGTCTCATATTACGCTAAAGGATTTATGACGCCTTGGGTTCGTGTGTTATATTAACGATAAAGGGTGCCATGTGTGTAATATAGCGCCGTTTTGTCATATAGAATTCTATGTGACGCTAAAGGATGAGAACGGGCTGGATGTTTGTAGTCGCAGTCGAATTTGTCACATAATTCTTTATGTTCTAACACCAACGAGACCAGCAGCTCTACATTCATCTTGCCTCGCATCTTCCTCGTCTTATTTCTTCCTGGTAGTGTAGATGGTGACACTTATTGGCGTAGATCTTCTTCTCCGTTACGTATGTGTGCTCGGTAAGACCCTTTTGTGTTTGAGCACCCACAAGTTGTGTTTTACTGTAACTTCAGAAGCTCCAAACATGTGAGCAAAAGCGCCAATCTCATTGGTTTGATAGTTTTTGACGCAGCACGTCAAGCTAAAAAAACGAACCTGAGGCATTTTTAAAAAAAAATTACTTTTCCACGTCGGTGTGAACACTCACATTGGTGCCTATTGTTTAGTCATGAGGCATTAAACGTCGGCGAATATCGCGTGCGAAATTCGTCCAGGTGTGAACAGGCCTTAATATATAACGCACGCGAGTATGAATTTGTTCTTCACTCACTGAATTTGAATCGGCATGATCAGGGAATGAGTGAAATACTTCATACTACACAAAAAAAGAGAATAAACGCCAATCTGATTGAAAAACTTTCCTGGGTTTGTGGAGGGTTGTTCAACATGTTTTGGTTTTGACAGACTGATGTAAATTTGGTTTCTGAAATTCCTGATGTAAATATTTTCATAATTTTCTACTCTTGGCATATTTTTTTCATCATTTTGGCAATAGATGAACTGTTAAATGACTGATCTTGAAATGAGTCCCTGTAGTCATCTAATTTGTCTCTCATTTGATGATGTAATATACATTATAAACTTGATATACAGATAATTTTTTTTATATAAAATGTAGTTTGATCACTATCTTCTCAGTTGTTTACAAGATTCAAATGTTTTACATGATTTGTTACATTTAATTACCACTTGGCAGATTTTGCCTCAACACGCATCATCGGTTTAGATTACCCTACCTTAGTCCATACAACATGAAAATGCCATTTTCAAATTGATCCACTTGGGAAAGCCAAAGCGGAACACCAAAGCATTGAAAAAAGATGTGTTTTCAAATGCATCCGGATTAGTGTAGACATAGCCTCAATTTTCAGATAAAAGCAGTATTCTTACATCTTACAGCTTGAGGGGAAGGAAGAGACAGCAACCGACAGGACAACACAAACATCATCAGCAGGGCCTCTGGAGAACCGAGGGCACCCCTCCCTCCGGGTGCTGCCTCTAGGTCTCAGACTCACTCCCTGCAAATAAAAACGTCTTGGACTGCAACCACATTAGCAGGGATGGCGAGGACAGATTTTCAACATAAAAAGAATGAACCACCCTAGAGCAAGCTGCAGCAGGCAGAGAGCAGCAGACCATAAGCATGAAACTTGGTGCAAACAGTGTTTTGGCAGGCGTCTGTGCAGAGGGAGCAGAGGCTGGACTCTGTGCAAAACACCTCAGAGGAGGCACAAAGAGAGAAACAGCGAACTTTTTCAGCAGATCCTCCATGCGTCGATGTATTGACGTCTTAGTGTGGTGCATGGGCGTTGGCGGCCAAGACTATTAACTGAGAGAAAGCTATAGTGGAGCAATTGACGGGTCTCCAAATGACTAGAAGATAAACAGATGCATTCACGCGCAGCACACGAAAATGGTTTCTCTGTCTCTCAAACCATTATTTTATTTTCAGAAAAACAACTGGGTAATCATTTATGGAGGTAGTGCTAGGAATCACGTAGCGTGTGTTATTCATTATTTATTGAAGATCTTCTTGTTCTTAACTTCATGGTCATGTTCCAACATATTATTAAATATACTAGCAATATTACTTACTGTAGAGCCAGACCACTCATTAAATCCAACACAGGTTTGAGGATTGGCTGGTTAGCATGGCCTTGTTAGCCCCTGCTGGTAGATGCTGTAACTGCAACATCAGTCTGTAAAAAAGCATATTTGTCCATTCAAATTAACTGCTGTGTTTTATGGTCAGTAGGATTGTCTTAATACTTTTAATTCAGAAAGGATGCATTTAATTGTTTAAGATTGACAGGATAGGCATTTGCAAATAGAATCCAAAAATCACTGTTTCCACACATATACTGTATAAAAACGCACTTGTTTTCAACATTGATAATTATCAGAAATGTTTCTTGAGCATCAAATCAAAATGATTTCCGAAGGATCATGTGACACCAAGGACTGAAGTAATAATGCAGAAAAAAAATCAGGTTTGATCGCAGGAATTAAATATTTAAAAAAGTTTAAAGTTTAATAGATATCTAGGTTTTGAAATTGAACATTTGTAATAACGTTGCACAATATTTTACACTTTTTATTAAATCAATGCAGGTTTGTGGAGCATAAAAGACTTCTGAAAAACTGTTTTCTGATATTAGACATTTATACAAATTATAACACAAATAGCAAATTATATTATAATAGGTGCATTTTGTTCTGTGGTTATATATCACTAATAACATTTTTATTATATGCAATACATATGAAAAACCATAATTGAAAAACTGTTGCTTTAATTACCTTGAACAAACCTGAAAATCATTAACAAGGCCTTTATCTCAAAAGATAGGAATTCATTTTATTGATTTTATCGACACATTGTATAGAATATTAAATATTAGATCAAATTAGCACAGAATCAACTTTGCGTTGCTGTCACTTCCGGCGCAGATCACTTCCGGCGGTTTCCGGAGCTTGCCTTCAGATCACTTGGACGTGGCTGTGGTTACAAGAGGTAAAAACGACTTGTTTCGTGTCTTGGGCCATCAATGTGTACTTACATTTACGAGTCATTAAAAAAAAAGAAAAGTTTAATTTGGACTTTTCTGTGCATGCTCTTTGAGGTGGGCTCCAAAGACCTCCATTATATGACTGACAGACGAGAACGGTTTGACCTAAAAATATCAAAATTGAAACCACTGCGGAAACAAAGGCACAAACATCTTGGATGCCCTTGAGGTACTGTAAGCTAAAACATATCAAAAGATTAAAGGAGCTGTATGTAAGATTGTGGCCAAAACTGGTACTGCAATCAGTTTCAAATTACTGTAGAGCGGTGTATCCCCTCCCCCTCCCCCCTGACCCCAGGTTGCCAGATATGCTGCAGGATCCAACTTTTTTTACCCCACACGTTTGTAGCTGCAGCTGTGGTAACTAGAGCAGAGCTGGCAACCCGAATGCTGCAACACTAATGACTTCGTGATTGGTAGATCGGTGGAGGGTGGAGCATCAGACCAAAACACAACATGACAGTTGAGGGCTGCAACAACACTTTTTAAATGACAATATCCTGGCCGGACTACTGTTGTCAGTGATAAAAGTATTTGAAATGAACATGATTTCTTAATGTCTAGTGACACATCAGGGTCATTTTATGATTATTTGAAATAAATTTCTTACATACAGCTCCTTTAATTTCAAAGTGAACTATCCCTTTAACATGCTATAAAAATATCTGAGAGGAATTTTGAGCTATAGCTTCACATACAAACTCTAGTGACATCAAAGACATATTTTACATCTTGAAAAGGGTATTATAAGACCCCTTAAAGAAAAGTGCTGAGCTGAACTTTTTTGCCATTGAGTGTTTTAAAAGAGAACAAAGGCAAATGCGCTTTTTACCCTGGTGCCTTTAGCCCAATTATACCCAATATACATTTTATATATACAGTATTCAAAGCCCAGGTTTAAAGGTTGAATAGCCTATGTATACGGTTTCACTGACTTACACAGGGGAAAAATGCTGCTTACAGACAGACAAGTGTGTCATCCAGCCTAATGTTTGACTCTCACTGAACGAGTTCTCCTCCCTCCCCATCCTCCTGCTCAGGAGTACATTCAGTAATGTTTTGTTATTCCCTTCGGAGCAGTGAGCGAGAGAATATGTCATTGTTCATCGTTAAATGACACTTGACTCCTCCACAATGTAGTTTGCCGCGTCTACTTTATTAATATTTTGTCGCCGCCCTTCTTTCATATGGCCTTTTTGTCAAGCACAGCTATGGACAACGGCATTCCTGGAAATGAGTTATGCAAATGGAGCGCTGCAACACACTGATACGTCGACGGCACCATGAGCACATCCGACGCGTGTAGCAATAAAGAGCGGCTGACAAAGAGAAGGGTCAGTCGTGGAAGGCCGACTGACGTATACTGTCTGAGGCAGAAGAGAAAACGCGAGTGAATCATGGCTCTCAGCCGATCCTCCCCTAAAGACGGTAATCTACTGTAAATCAATGAGCACCCATACCGACTACACGTCTCCACGCTGACACAGCTTAATGACCAGCCAGGTCCGGCCTTAAATCACACCAAATGAGTTCAAATAAATAATGACCGGTTTAAGTGTCGCTGTCCAGGGGTCTCTGTCAAAATCGGCAAGTGCAAATGAGTTGCAAATTTATGGAGATACAACAAGCTCTGGAGGAACATCCTGCATTCGAGTTGACAAATTGAAAAGGGGGGAATGCCCAGGAACCATGTTTCTTGCTGCCAACTACGACAGTTAATCTGCACACACTCTCTCAGGCTGCTTAATTCCCTATAAAACCTATAAAACCATATTTTTTTTTGCACTCACACTCCTCTGAGTTTAATTTCGAGATCTCAGATGACAGCCAATACAACGGGCTGTGTTTTCCCTCTGCAGGCCGATAGCTTTCAGTCAGAGTGCAATAAAAGGGGTATTTATGAACGAGAATACTCTCTCTGTCTCACTGGGATGTCTTGATGTTTCTGCCACCGTAAAGTGGAATATGGACTATTTCCTGGGAGAGGTGCAGATTTTAAGTTCACATCCATACGCTCTTTTTCACATCTGGTGCGCATTAGGGGCGATTACAGAGAATTTGTAAAACGCTCTCAAACCCACATTCCACCAACGATAGAACGCCTGTTGACAACTTGATTTAGATTGTTTGCTCCAGTGGATGCTGAGCATAAAGTATGTCAAGCAGGCTGCAAACTCAATTCGCAAAATCTTCATTGATTTTTTTTTTTTTTTTTTTTTTTTTCCCCACACATTGGGACATGATTTGTGGGCACTTCAGTTGCTTTCAAAAAGGAGATCAGATACTGTTTTTCAAGGAGTTGCACCAGTGCTTGGAGTTTTATTGGGTCATAGTGCTGTCTCTATAGTGCGCATTTAAGGGAGTGAACCTGTACGGTAATAAAACATCGCTGGTACTCCCATTTCGGACTACCACTGGTGAAAGTTACACTCTGTTCAAGACTTCAAGCTGAATAATCACTCATAGGTTTGACAGCAGTGGAAAGTGGGGTAAGCTGTAATTGTAAATGTAAATGTAATTTATTCCTGTGATGTAAAGCTGTATTTTCAGCATCATTACTCCAGTCTTGTCACATGATCGTTCAGAAAGCCTTCGAATATGATGATTTGATGCTCAAGAAACATTTCTGATTACTATTAATGTTGAACCCTCCAAGTGTGTGCAACCAAGGGGGACACAATCACAACTATCGTCTTGCCAGTCTTTGGCCTCCCCAGTTTCTCACTGATGATCGGTAATACGTAGTTGATAAATTAAACTTTTCCCAAAACCAGGAGTAGGGCCAAATCACCTCCATTCAAAATATTTAACAAACACTCACACTTGCTCAGGCTTCGGTTTGCAAATGTAAACAGAATATTTTCCACAACAGAGCGAATTGCATCCCGTGTCTCCAAGTCTGCGGTCGTTTTTGATTTTCCTGACCTAAAGTACAATTTTAAACTCTGTTCTTAGCGTCGACGTCACGGCTCTCAGCCCGCCCTCTGTTCGTTGATTGGCCGGCTGTTTTCAGGCCGGAGGAAAACTGAGAGACTTGTTGATGTCTCAGACTGAGCACAGAAGCGAACTGAAATTAAGTACGAAGTCTGACGTAGTCAGACTAACCAACCCCATCTCACGACCAAATCGTATGAATTCGACGAATGATTAAAAAGTGGCTAACTCGTAACAATTCATATGTTACACATGCTGTTTTCAAAAGACAAATATTAACACTGAAAGTTAATTAGATAATTTATTACACATTGTTCTGATTATTCTACTTCATATTGCTCACCTATCTATATATCTATAGATCATATTAGGAAAATACATGAAAACTGTGTTCATTTTCTTTTTAGTGCCCCTTCAAAATTCAAAAAGCTTGATTTGATCAATGTCATTGTATTTCCTGGTTTTGGCTCTAAATCACAATCGATTACTTATACAGCTTACACACGAACAAACATTACCTCGCTCTCCCCTACCTGTAATGCATACCCTGTATATGCTGTATATCCCTGTATATGCTGTGATTGGCATTGACACTTGAACACATGGACTCTGGAGTAGCGGTGTTTAAAAAATCATTTGTGGTCTAACTAAGTGACAAAGGAAACTTGTTAAGGGATACAGTGATCTATATTCCTCCTGAAGACAGAAGGACCGAACAGCTGTTTCCTCTCAGGAGGCAGAAGCCAGGAGCCCCATGCATGCGGAATCGCCCAGCTTTTTGTAGGCTTAATCACAAACAGTAAGGACCAGTAATCCATTGTCAGCGGACAAATGACCCCAGCCCCAGAGAAGTGCAATTACAGCTGCGCCGATCGCTACTCTTCTCACCCAAAACACTTGACCTGAATTTAAAAATGCAGTCATTGCTCTCCTCTCACTATTCTTTTCATGCCAACTTTCCAACGGCCCGTCATACATAACAACAATGGAACACTTTCTGTGGAGTATTATCCAGCAGACACAAATAAAGAAAACCAAAAGTCCTTTCATCTGCCCTGTGGGTCATTAAAAGCGCCAAAGGAAATGCCTCTGCCGTGCCCTCGTTTATCCCTTAATCCGCTTTAATTAATTCCCTTTCATTTACCTTGGTTAGCAGGAATCAATAGCACAGGTTGCACTTAATTTGACAAATGTTCATTCTCTTAATCCCACAGTGCCTTAATGGATTTTGGGGGGGGTCTTTCTTAAAGTGTGCTGCGTTCTTAATGAGTTGGGTCATTGATCTAGCCAATCTTCTAAAAATTTGCAAGCCCCTCAATTTACTGCTATGGGCATAATCATAGGGATGGTAGGGACACGAATTTCAGAAAACCGAAAACCATCACTGCACTACTATATCGTGCCAAAGGAGCCAATGAGCGGGTCTACCACAAGCGACAGGAATGAATAATGTAATAAATGCTTGTGTGAAGTATAAAATCATTGGTTACACGTAAGCAAATCACACAACGTTTGGTAATGGCGTGTGTTATTTGCCAACTCCACTGTAAACACATGTATGAAGCGAAAACTAAACGATCGAACGAGATATAGAGTGAACATGGCTAACCAAGTTTTGCTGCCTCCAAACCTGATCCTCCAAGTGTGCAACCAAGGGGGACACAATCACAACTATCGCCTTTGGCCTCCCCAGTTTCTCACTGATGATCAGTAATAGTTGATAAATTAAACTTTTCCTAAAACCAGGAGTAGGGCCACATCACCTCCATATTTCACTGTTCTTGTTCAGGCTTCAGTTTGCAAATGCAAATGGAATATTCTCCACAACAGAGCGAATTGCATACCGTGTCTCCACATCCGCAGTTGTTTTCCTAACCTAAAGTGCAATTTTTAAACTCTGTGCTTAGAGTCTACGTCTACGTCAGCCCATGCTCTGTTCATTGATTGGTCGGCTGTTTTCAGGCCGGAGGAAAACTGAGACATGTCGATGTCTCAGACTGAGTACAGAAGCGAACTGAAATTAAGTATGAAGTACGAAGTTCGTATAGAAGTATGAAGTCTGACATAGTCAGACTAACCAACCCCATCTCACGACCAAATCGTACGAATTCGACAAATGATTAAAAATTGGCTAACTCGTAACAATTCATACAACCTCACTCGTACGAATTAGTATGATTTTGCTAAATCGTACATATTTTACGAATTGGCCAATTCGTATGAATTCGTACGAATGACCTACCCCTTACCCTGCCCCTAAACCTACCCATCACGTGGGTTTAGACAAATCGTACGAATTTGTACGAGTGAGGTCGTACGAATTAGTATGAATTAGACACTTTTTAATCATTCGTCGAATTCATACGAATTGGTCGTGAGATAGCGTAGGTCTAACAGCCTTAGGCATCATCTCAAGAACAAAGAAGCCCCTTCGCCTTAAATGCACCTGTTTCACATACTAATATAAAAAAGGTTCATGATCATGGGTGAACAGATCAAATGTGTCGGATGTGGTGCCTTGAAAGTCAAGAGTATTTTTTTTTTTTTACACGGAAATATCCTTATTATAGTAGTAGTATGATGTTGTCCTATTATTATAAAAAAAATATATTATATTTAAAAAAATTGGATATACTGTATATTTTAAAATGTAAAAGTTTGGGGTCGGTAAAATTTTGTTTTTAGGTTTCTGAAAGGAGTCTCATGCTCACCATGGCTGCAATTGTTTGACAAGATATGTAAAAAAAAACTGCAATATTGTGAAATAATGTTACTATTTAAAATAACTGTTTTCTCTTGTAATCTTATTTTAAAGTGAATTTCAACAGTCATTACGCCAGTACATTTCTTCTTATGACTGTTCTTATAAGAATAATAATAAGAAGTACTTATTATTATCCTCATAAGAATGAACACTGACATGTTATCCGTTCGGACCAAGACGTGGAAACCTTTTAGATATGGGAGGAAAGCTTTCAACGAAAGAGCAACTGCTCTCATCTCCAGACCATAGACCGGAGATAGGCCTGCCCTCGTCAATACATTAACTAGTAGAATCAAAAGAATAACTAGCATCTGTCGAGATCACTTTCCTTTTCGAAATCATGCTCTAATCCACGTCGGACTTGTATCATAACTTGTATGTATCTAGTAACTTGTATCTAATTGCTTTCCAAGGAGCCAGCGCTCTGACACATCCTGGTTCACTTTGAGGAAGTAGTGGCTGTAGTGATAAAGGGACAAGTTTCGTTCGCAGTTTCGAAACTTCGGTGCAAAGGATGTGAGCTTTTCATCAAAGTCTCGACCGATATAGCTATTAGCCATGCCCATTCTGGTGGGTCCTGGTGGTCGTGAAGTGACCTGATTGGATTGCGCGTCTTAGCCGCCTAGTCATAGGTTTGTGCAGTTGCCTCGGCACAGTCAATGAGCGTGGTGCTCAGCTGTATGTCTCCTGTGCAGGTGCACTGCGTTTTAAAAATGTGGCTTCAATACTCTCGAGAAAAGCAGTTTTCCCATAGCGTAAGCTACTTACACAATATTAGAGACATCCCAAAAGGGAACCTAATGTGTTGTGTATACTTTACAAGTTAATAAAGTGGTGTTAAGCATGTTGTTTGGCTCTTGACATATTATGCCATTTCATAACAAGAGAAAAAAGCAATTTTATGTGTGTATGTTTCAAGTTGAAGGAAACCTTTGGTTGTACATGCTCAGTGCTTACAGTTATTCATGGTTTTAACAAAACTTAAAAAAAACAGTCCCAAAGGTTTCAATTAGGAAAGTGTGAGGCATCCTAGTGTATTCAGTCTAATAGTAAAGACTGATCTCCTGAGTGTTGGATAAGGGCACCGCTGCTAGTATTGCTCTCTCTCTAACACGGGTTAATTGGGTTCGTCTCAGCTTTTGCCAAAGAGAACAGAGAGGGAGACGGAAAAATCCCCTTATTGTGAGCTGAAGTTGTTATCCAAGTGTGGAATTCAAATGTGTATTTGTCAGTTCCAGATGCATGCCTTAATATTCCATGTAGGTTCAAAGCAGTGTCAGATACTCAACCCTGAAAGTAGAGCTGCTTGTTTGAAGGCCATTTCGGCCATTTTTGGACTTCATTATTTCTCTGTGTGAGTACACAGAAGCAGGGGCTTAGCTGAGCAGAGACCCTTAAGGAATGGCACTTTGAAATCTTCTTGTAAAAACTTTAAGACATTACTCTATTTGGTTTTTAAGTATCGGCCCCTTCCCGATCTTGTTTTGTCGCATGATTTTACAGGTCTCAGGGAGTCTATCGTGAAGCATTTTATGTATTCTAGGAACTTGCTTAAGCAAAGTAATCCATGTGATCCAGCCTTACAAATTACCATTGTTTGATGTAAAAACACCTACTGTATGTGGACCACCAATTTGAAGATGCAAAAAACAAATGGATGGCCAGAAATAAAGAGAGACCTTTCATATTGTGTCCTGAAGCCTGAAATTGGGTGTGGTCAAATCATCAAACCTGAATAAAGCATTCAACAGGCACTCTCCAAATGATTTCAAAGTGTAGTCTAAAATAAATCAACTCTTTGAGCAATGGAAGATTTGTCACTTTGCAATGATGGCTCATATTACAGTTAGTTGCACCTCATCCTCAGCACACACCTATTCAAGGCACACAAACACTTCTTCATTCAGATTTTACACCTCATTCAACAACCCAGTAACTAAACAGGAATTTGCAATGCAAATTCTAATCAAATATTATACGTTTTTCTTGTGTTTGGAACAAAAAACAAGTTATCTAGCAGAATGCCCACGCTACTACTCAAGGTCAAGGTAGAATTTATTATCTCCCTTTGGATGAATGTGTTTTAGGTCAGGGAACTGCTGTTGCATCAACACATAACATGTAAAATACAACATTAACAAACATTTCAAACCCTAAAAACCCTGCATCATAAAAACAGTGCATCTCACCTCTCTCAGTTCCTGCCTACCAGCTATTGCACTTATTTAGCTTCCTGCGGCAATTGCTCATTAATTAATATTAAATTTATATAGCAGAATGCCCACACTACTACTCCATATAATAAAACTGAATAGTGCCACTTTCACTCTATGAAAAAGAGTAGCTTTGACATTCTGCTGAGTAGCTTCCTTTGTGTTTTCACAGAAGACAAAGTCATACGGGTTTGTAATGACATGACGTTATTAAATGATGGCCACTTACACGCTGTAAAGTTTCAGCACTGACATGTGCATTTAAATAACAATCTTTTTTTGAAATTGCGATGATAGACAGCGTGACAACCATTGCCTCATTCTGGCGTCTCACATTTTTGTTATCTACTAGTTTTGCCCAAATTAGTACAGTGAAAACAGACTCACTATTTTCTGCTATTTTAACTATGGAACGTCATGTCAGCCATTTGCAAGGCAGGGGTGCATGCATTTCCCGTACAGCTACGTAGTTCGCTGAATCCCTACCATAGTACGATGCATCATTGGAAAAATCAAGTAGCTAGTCACGACTGTTTCCCAAAACCCACTGTCGCAAAGTATCGTTCAACCACGTTGGTTTCGCACGTGGTGGAGTAATAACTACTTTTAATGTAACTGTTTGAGATCCAATTAACGCTAGATTTATTTTATATAAATTACAGACAGGTCATCTGAGGACTATTTCTAATTGTTCTCAGTTGTTCTGCTTTATTACCAGACTCAATATTTGGCTCGTTCTTACATAGTAGACCACGTTCGCACATGCGCACTATTCAAACACGTTACTTCAAATCTTTTGACAAACTAAGAGATGTAAATTCCATTTGTAAGTATTCTAAATAAAAGGCACCGGTTGTACTGAATGTCAGCTCGCTTATTTTGCTTAAGACAAGGATTTATTACCTCCAAATGTCATGCAATATAGAAACGATGCCTCTGACCACAGGTCGAGAGCTGTCGTTCAAACCACACAACTTTGCGATGCTGTTTGCGAATGTTCGTTGGAACGATGGTTTCGGGAAACACCGACTCGTTGAACTATGCTGATAACGACGGAACTTGCGACCATAACAATGCTTTCAGGAAACGCACCCCTGGTTCGCAGAGCTTGCACTTCAAGAGTTGCCATGTCTATTTATTAATACTTTTTTGAGCTTGTCATTTGAACATGGCTCAAAGTGATCCGTTTATGGAGTTAATAAAGTAGGAAGGTGCAGGTCATGGTATTTTGGTCTTGTTTGCAATATACAGCATTTGGATTTCGCATTCGGACTGCTCGGATTTCAGCATTTTGCTCTTGTTTGCTGTTTTTTATTTCTTTTTCTAGGAAGATTTGGCAACACAAATGAGTCAATGCAGAGAAGACTTTGCCTCTACCCTGTGATTGGCTGCAACGCACTCATACAGAAGAGAGATACATTTCTGGTGTGCGTTTAAATGCAATTAACAACTCGTTTAGTTTGGTTCCATAGGTAGATTTTTTTTTTTTTCTAAATCCGGTTGTCACTGTCTGAGTTAATGCAGTTGTTGTCACTACTGTAATTTCACTGGAGTAAGTACTAATAAGTGAAATGGCAACCAAATTTAGCTGCAGTGTGTATTTCAGGTTTTTTTTTTTTTTGGTGAACTACAAGTATCCTATTACTATAGAGGTGCTTGCAAAAGCCACTCAAAGAGAGACAACCTTCTAAATGGCATTCTATTAGCGCAAACCTAAAAACAGCTCCTTAAAGAGGCGTTGATTTACCTTGAGGTGCCGTGTGAAATGACACTAGCACTATTATGCATAGGGTGTTTACCATCCGAAGACAACGATGGTAGTTATTTTGGTGATGTGATGGCAGAGTGATGATTATTCAAGCCTTAGGAATTCCTCGTTAGATAGACCAACCTCGAATGTAAAGCATACTACAAAACCTAAGTATCACACTAAAAATCACAGTGGTAGAAAACAACGTCAAGTCAAATGCAAATGCAAAAAAAAGGGCATCTCTACAGGTAGATTACTGCATGTCACGGGAAACAAACATCCGCGTTCACAACCAAAGGAATGACTTGACTTCCATCTTTAATGCATTCTCTTGATTAGTATGAGGGCAGAGGCTGTTAGAGTTTTTGGCAGGAGCTGAATTAAATGTAGATGGGAGGGTGTGGAGATGCTCCAGTCTGAATAACTGCAGATGCCAAAAAGAGGCAGCCAGAGAGCCAGGCATATAATCTAAGTCATTATCAGACCTAAATGGACAGAATGTGCAACCATCTCAAACGAACAAAGTGATTTCACAGATCGCTGGTGCCCTTTTCTGGGGATGGCAAATAAATGGCGCCACTATATATTTTTTCCCCCCACTGTGTAAGTTCTCCATAGTGCAGTTATACAGAGAGCAGTGACCTCCCATCAGGGCAACCCAATCATCTCACACCGCACCTAAATGGAGTTCACTGATGGAGGCTGTGCTGATGAAATACTGAGTGTAGCTTTCTTTATCAATAAAGGGATAGTCCTGTAGGGTGATGGTATTGCTGATAATGGGATGTGCATCTAGTCCTCAATGCATCAACAAACTCGGCTAAGGATATAATGTCTTTAAATGAGGTCAGATTGTGAGGTTATGGGAATAGTTCACATGAAAATGATATCTCTGTCATCATGTAGTTTCGCAACCTGCATTACTTTCTGAATTCTCCTCCGCAAAAGGATTTTTTTTTTTTTTTTTTGCTGTTTGCTCTTATCTATGTGGCTAGAATGATCATTTAAAAACGATTCAAAAACACAATGAAAGCATAATAAAATTAGTGATTTGTGCAATTAATAAATGTTTGTTTTTGGATCACTGTTAAAAGAAGCTCCAAACATGGTCCGTTATAAGATTTCTAGTAGAGGTTGTCAGGTTTTGATTTTTTCTTTCTTTTTTTCTTTTTTTTTCTGACAAAAAGAGCTTTTTGGTAGCAAGCACAAACACAAAAACAAACATCAAAATCAAAACATAAATGGATCGCATAAAACCATGCATCTGCAATGGCCCGGACCTGAACCCTATATAAAATGAGTGGGCTAAACTGAAGAGAAGAAGCGTCAACACATGGATCTGGGAATCTGATGGATTTGGAGAGATTCTGTATGAAGGAGTGGTCTCTGATCTCTTGTCAGGTGTTCTCCAAACTCATGAGGAATTATAGAAGACTCAGAGCTGTTATCTTGGAAAAAGGAGGTTGTAAAAAGTATTTAAAGGGATATTTTAGGATTTAGCATTAAGCTTTTAATTAGTAGAAAACCTGTAGTATTTTTGAATTACCATGCTTTCCACCCTCATCTCCCCCTGAGACGAGAGATTTATGTATTTTTTTTTTGTATGGAAAAAAATCCTCAGATGACGCAAAAATCTTCATTTTGCTTCATCTGAAGATTTTTTTGGCCAGAGGCTAAAGACTACAGTGAGTAGTTGGGGCTTTCCCGAATGTTTTCAACCCGCCCATTGAGGGTGGGATCTCACTCACAGAATGAACACAATAGGTGTGTTCGACATCGGCTGGGGCTGGATGCAACCAATCAGCGAGAGTAGCCGTGTGCAGGCGGGAAGTAGTTGCAAACGGAGACGTGGGTCGGACACTTTCTGGTTCCTGTAGTGAGCGCTCACGTGGTGTTTGCATAATTTACCACAGCTAAAGTGAAAATATGTAATATTTGCCAAATACACAGAAATTTCAGACATTTTCATTCAATACTTTATTCATACAGCATTTGTATAGCCAGCATGCTATTGTTCTATGGAGAAAGCTGAGTAGGAGCTGTTACCATCCTCTTTTTCCCGGACATGTCCTGCCGTCGATGTCCGGGATTCAGCTTTTGCTTTCTGTAGTCGCCATGCATTGTTTACATGCAGAGCATTTGTTTCAATCTAACTGAATTCATTCTGATTGGTGAATATGAACAAGTGATCGGTTGATGTTCGTTTTAAAATTGCTAAGAAAATTCCCGCTCCTCTCTGAGAGATACGAGACCGGTGCTGCATCTCACAGGTCTCGCTCATCGGTAATCACGCCACCAGCCTCGCGCCGTTCTCCACACGGTCCTCACTCGTCCTTCTCGCCACAGCAAACATGATGAATGAAGACTGTAGAACGCAAAAGCCGAATCCTGGACATTTTGGGCAATCTCGAAACACATTTTCGGGCAGACTCATCACGGAGACTCACTAGTAGCCTAGACTTGTTGTTTAACTGCGCTGTTACCGGTAGGCGTGGCTTTCTAGGGCAGCGAAGCAAGTGCATTCTGTGAGCTGTTGTCTTTCATCCACATAAGCCAAAAATACATTTTATGGTCCAAATTCTTCTACATAAATGACCCATTTTAAATACACATTCATCTTTCCAGAGGTGAAGTATCCCTTTAATAAAAGGGGGCAAATAATTGTTTCCAATGTGTTTTGGAGAAAAACATTTATTTTATAATGTGATTTTCCCCCCACTTTCAATTCTTCAATTCTAACAGTGGATGATGAATACAGTTTACAGTTGTGAATGAATCATTCAGTTTTATGAACTGGATCAAATTCATGGAAAAAAAAAAAAAAAACGGCTACTCAAAAGATTTAGTTCAACTTCTGGATGCATTTTTGATTAATATAAGCTGATATTATTATTTTTTTTTTGTGATATACTTTTTAAAAACATTAATATATATATATATATATATATATATATTTATTTATATATATATATATATATGTATATATATATATATATATGTATATATATATATATATATATATATATATATATATATATATATATATATATATATATATATATATATTTATTTATTTATTATTTTTATTTTTTTCCCCATTAGGCCACTACAGTAAATTACTATAGCACAAACCGATTTTAACTCTATGTTCACATTATTAGCTCTCCATGTTTTTCTATTCACAATGTCCTGGAGCCATAGGCTAAGTTATTTATGTTACTGTAATAAAGTTTTCAAATAATTTGGTTATATCTGTCAGGGTTCTGTCACTTCTGTATGGGTTATTTTCTGGTTGGTGACAGAGCTCTGACGTTCCCAGTTTGTCCTGTGTTTATGTTTAGGCTGGTTCATTGTGAGCACATGGCTTGTCTTTTTTTGTCTGTTTTTCCTTGTGCCATGTGCTCTCCTGTCAATTGTCTAGCTCCTCCCATCTCATTACCTGATAATTGATTAATCTTCCCCACCTGCTTTGTTCTTTGCCCTCTTTTGTTTGCTCCCTATTTAGTCTGTGTTTGCAGTCCTTTGCTGGTTTGTTGTCTATGTTCCCTCTTGTTTTGGTATATGCCTGTCTTGTTTTCCATGAGTTCTTCCACATGAATCCTTGCTTCCCTTTTGACCATTCCAGGACAATATCTTCATCAACAATTAAATTAAAACCTGAAAGTTTCATATTGAAGAACCCTTTGTTCACACACATGTAAGACATATAATGTTCCAGTTAAAAGTACAAGCAGAAATTGTGGATAGGGTGATTTGGACCCATGAAAATAGAGGTAGGAAGTACAAATTTCTGTTTGGTAACATAACACGGATGTGTGATGGCATTTCAAGTAGTAGAGTAAAATAAACATCAAACCAGCCCACCTTATTATAAAGCATTAATAAGTATTCATAGTAATATTTAATTCAGATGATTATCACAGATATGAATGTTGATGAGAGCAAATTAAATTTTCCAACTACACCACATCTAATCTGCCGTGATTAAGCTTTATTAAAATGAGCGCAGATGATCATATATAATTTTTTTCAGAGGGCAAATTAAATCTTTTCATTTGTAATGAAATGGGCAATATATTTTGCCTCATGCTTCAAATTGGGAACGTCATTCAAAACATTTGGTCACAGTTAAGGATGATGTTGGGTCACTGCTTCATGTTGCTTGAAGTGTATAAAGGGTTGTGTGGTCATTCGCTTTGCTGTAGCAACGTTTCTGTTTCTTTGCACTAAGTATTGATTTTTTTTGCTGACATCATTTTTTAAAGTGGTTTCTGATCCCCCTTTGTCTTTAGAGCCTCATGTCTCAAAGCTTTCAGAAACTGCCAAATGCTTTGAACTTTTTTCTAGCTAGAGTCTGACATGTCTGCAACGGCAAAACAAAATGTAGAAATCCGTACCTTTAACAGATGCTTCTAACAGCGGATGATGAATACAGTTGAGAAATGTTTTTCCTCTCATTGATTTGGTCCCGACATATCTCTACCCGAGCTCCATCTTCAAGAATGAACTAAAGACGCATCTCTTTCGCCAACATTTGACTCAATAACACTTACACTTATATATATATATATATATATATATATATATATATATATATATATATATATATATATATATATATATATATATGTGCATTTAATACAAGATCTGGCAACTGGTCAACATATTGGTCCAATTATTCATAAAGGAGTTTGAGCCATGCAAATTACGGGAGTTTCCCGGGAGAAATAATAAACCGGGAAGAGTCCGGGAGATAGGGCTAAAAACGGGAGAAAAACAGGAGTGTTGATAGGTATGACTGCCAGTGTGAAGGCGGCGTTATGACATCCGCATCGAACAATACAATGCTCATGATAAATGATACAATAAGTAAATCCACTTCCCTTTCGGTCACGTTCAACATAATATCTCTGGCGTATATGTCTAGGGATGACTGCCAAAGCTAATCAGTCAAAATTTGAGTTAGAAGAATAGAGAAGATTCTTAAAAAGAGCAGGAAGTTGATCAGAGTGCCATAAATGCCCAGTGATGTAAAGTCTGAAGTTCAACAATGGGATCATTAAACATCTGCAGCATGTGGTGAGTCATACTTGCTGAGCATTTAAAGAGCAGACTAATGTCTTGCAAATGAGTAGGTAAGTCTAATGATAAAAAATGGGTTTTTCTATAAGAAATGATCCAAGGCACATGTGCGGCTTCTTTTTCCATCTCCGAGTGTCTCTTCAGTCCTCATTTTCCTGCAGCTTTACTGGAAATGATTGGATTAACCATACACATTTCATCTCCAGCGTGTTCACATTCCACCGCAATTAGTCATTCTGAACAGACAGCCAGCAGAATAAAGCCACTGAGCCACAGTCATCACAGCCACTCTTATCACACGAGTCACACCAGTTAGAAGAAATTTGCAGGGCTGGAGGTCCTGCTTAGCCTCAGACTAAATGGAAGACAAAAGGTTTTAGTTGTCATGACAATTAGATGGAGTCTCAGAGCTGAGTAGGTTTTGATTGCCTGAAGTTATTAGCTGGCGGTAATTAAGTTTGCATTATTCTCTCCCGACAGCAGTTTTGCTTCAACAGTAGTCTGTCCTTCCTCTGCAAGCACTGCCAATGCATGTACCAAATCGCCTCAATGTATTGGCACAAAATGTTTAAAAATATTTCACCCTTTGACCCTTTTCATCCTGGTAAAATGGGCACTTTGAATAAATGCACCAATAAACACTTTGGGATTTGCTTAAATATAAATAGCATTACAAATTATTATTATTATGTGAAGAAAGCTAGACAGAAAATGTCCAATCATGTCCAATATAACATGACCTGAAGCAGAACAGGTTTGAGATTCATTGACCATAAAACTACTTTGATATTTTATGTTTTGGTTTTTCATGTCTGTTCCAGAATAGAGCGCTTGCTGTTCCCCAGTGTGCATACTGGAAAATATAGTAAATAAGTTGTAGTGTCCCCTTGTGTGACGATCCGTTTAGGTCTTAAGATTTATGCTGGTGTTGAAAATAAATCAGAGCGCTTCAATGGAATTCAGTTGGATGTTCAATGTTGTAGTTTAAGCAGTTTCATTTTCTTAACACTCAAGTATGTGTTACATTCGTGTTTGTGAATTTGCGATTCCTTAAATGCTACATGAAAAAGAGAGTACATGCATTTTTCTTATTGTTTTGTTTTTCTTGTTATAAGCATAAATCTAACAAAATAAAGTAAAGCTAATGCTTTAAACATGAAAAGAAATCAATTTCCCAATGAGGTAAGAAAAATACGCTTAAGGCAAAACACCCCATGTGAATTGGATTAAAAAGAAAAATGTAATGGATATCACACATTCTCCCAGTTGTTTGATTATATTAAGAATTGCAAACATTTTTTTGTATTACAAGTTTTCAGGAATGTTATGTTTAAATATTCAAATGGATAAATTTGCACTAATTTGCATAATTTTTACAGAACAGAAATCTGAACAATGAATAGAGCCAGAGTAATATATATATATATATATATATATATATATATATATAGTTTACTAAGTATTAAGTTGTTAATAAACTATATACTGTATATATATTTTAGTTTTTTTACCTAATATATATATATATATGTACAACACCTTTTTACCTCCTCAAAAACACCTCTATTCACAGCGACCCATTTCGGTGCATGTCTTTTTAAATGATAATGACCAACTGCTCACCCCACCCCTCTCTTCCGTGGGGTGTGTCGACACAAAACACGTAAAGTGCTTCCTTGGCAACCTGCCTTGGTGGACAGTAAAGAAAAGTTGAGGGTGGAAATATGCTAATACGGGACAGTTCGTCAGTGGTTGTGGGCGGAGCA
The DNA here is from genome assembly GCA_038021265.1 of Cyprinella venusta. NCBI lineage: Eukaryota > Metazoa > Chordata > Actinopteri > Cypriniformes > Leuciscidae > Cyprinella > Cyprinella venusta. Next base: position 24,804,187 of record CM075863.1, read on the forward strand.
TGAGAAAATGACATCATATTGCTCAGAAAATCCAAACGGCTTGATTATTAATAGTGTTTAGGCTTTTTTAGAATTAAAAAAAGAAATGATTTTTTTTTTGTATGGTGGTTGTGTCCACACACAAAGACCCATTTATATGCAAAAAAAAAAACATATAAAAGGGAATTTTGCATCCGATGAACCCTTTAAAAAGCATCAATCCCCAGCTCTGTTCTTGCACAATGCTACAATAAATATGTAGCATTTTGCTACAATAAAAAAATGACATGTCAAGTTTTAAAACACAAAGAGCATGAGATACTGAATGTGTGGAACCAGATTTCAGCTTAAAATCTTTTCCAAATTTCTGTATTCTCTATTCATGCCAATGAAGACAGTAGAACAAACCTTGCTCTCCAGGACACCACGACTCAAAGAAAGACAGCACTTGTATGCACTTGTAACAACAGCCATCTCCAAAGTCTGCTTTTCCCCGGAGCAGCAGCGAGCAAGGTGGTTTCTCAGGGATACTTTGCGCTTTCACAATCACAAGACGGGGCAACTTCGACTGGAGAGCTTACCAGTCACTTGCTCGTCTCTAGGAGAGCGTCAGCCCCCAGGTAGAGTCTGTGGGAACAGAATGTGTCAGTGCCTAGATCATACTAACGCAAGCCACCTTATGTCATCTCAAGGGCACAAAGCAATGCTCGTCAGCAGCATACAAAAGAGTATTGCAGGAAAACAGAATAACTCCTCTGGTGCAAATCACAATAAGATGACACATCAGTGGCTCCACACACTTGTACCAATATAGGGACACTAGTTTCCTTCAATCAAAAGCACAAATCCGCAGCTGGATAGACGGCAGTTAATTCACTGAGACAAAACGTCAAGAGGTGACCCCAAAATACCTCCATTGTTAACGTCTATTTGAAAAGTATGCTTTGAAGTGCCCCAGATGGTGCTCTGTGTTATTATTCACGCTTGTTGTTTGGGTAGACGCATGACCTGTAGCTACTGCACAGAACTGCTTTGCGGTGAGTGTCAACAATAAACATGTGAGCGTGTGCTTTGCAACTTCAAAGCCGCTGAAAGTCTCAGTGCGCGGCCCCCCCATCCCCTAAAGAGTTCATTTGAATTTCGCCTGCTTCTCTTTTAACAGCAACACAACAACAAGCTTTCCAGAGCTCTATATTTGTATTGCTGAGGTTTTGTTCCGGGGGAAAAAAGAACAATTGTTGCAAACCCTAATTATTGGGACTTTTTTTTTTTCTTTTTGCAGAATTTTCCATTGTATTTTTTTCTTAATTCATCATGGGTTAATTTACTGTTTATAATTATTTGCATTATGAGTGTTGTTCTCTCGTCTATTTAACAGAAATTACAGACCGTGCTTTTGAGGGTTACAGGATTTTGTTCCTGCGGCTAACTGCCTATGCTTATTTTGTCAATGGGATAACAGTTGCTGCATATGAAAGACCAACAGCGGCACTCCAACATCTTTATGGCACCGAAGGATCAAGGATCACACTGGCACGTTGAATTTCGGCAGCAGAACACAACGTGACCTGTTCATTTCATGGATGAACACCAGTAGCTCTCACCAGCCTGCTGTTTCCCTTTTGTTTCAGAGCTCTTTGCCGGCAAAATTTCCTTGAACAAAGCTGACAAACTCTGTTTATGGTCGGCTGGTGTGAATATAAATGTATTTTCACAGACGCATTCTGACTGCGGGGAATCAAGAGTTCATTGGAACAAACTCGGAGATTCGAAGCAGAGGTGATGGAAAAGGGCCAATCGGATTACCCTGCTTACCCTAGACTGCTCCAATGTCTTGTTAGCACTAATGAAACCGATTTCAAAGGTCACACTAGCCGCACACATCATCTGTTCTCTCCAAATACTGTAAGTACACTTTAGTCTCTGAATTTCAAAGCTGCTGTTTGATCAACTATTACCAAATGACTGAGTGACCGAGAGAAAATGACAGAAAGTGGCTTGCTTTCTCTGAGCAGCTGTAAGAAGGGGAGGTCAAATATCCAATTTCACTCCGTTGGTTTTTCCTCACAGAAAGTAAATATACATGGTGAAATTGCTCCTGTTGTGTTCAGCAGAGATTGTATTGGAAGAGGAATATAGTGTTTCCAGAAGAAGAAAAAGAAATCAATTCAATTAAAGAATTAATTCAAGTCACGCTGGCTATATAGGCTGTAAAATTGTATGCATGGACTACAACTTTCCCCTTCTTGATTGATTTAACAATTATATTTGTATGGCTCAGAAACAGTGGGAATGTAATAAGCTTTCTTCTAATATCGCTGGAATGACCCTTCACGCTAGATGAGCGTTTTGAAACACTCAGATCCACGGCACAGCTGGGAGAATGGACTTTATTATATAAAATTCAGTGACTCGTCTTCCATAAACAGAGCATATCTTTGTGTCAGTGCACTAATAACTTTCGGCAATGCGCTCATGCTATGTAATGGGTTGGGGAAGAAATGATTAAGTGCGTTCTCTTTCATTTCTTCTAACTCCGCCTCTCCAAACTACCAAGTTGAATGAGACTGATGATTTATAATTGATGACAGCCCACTGTCTATAGGTTTTCATTAATATCCCGATGAAGCCAGTATTTCCAGCTCTCCTTGATTGTCTTCAGATCCCACAGAGGGCGGATGTACTGTATAGCAGCACAACCCTCTCTTTAACACTTCTGCAAGTGAGTCCAAAAATTGTTCTTCCCATTTGCCATCTTTATCCAATCATTATCATTAAAGTTATATCAGAAATTAATATTTCAGAGACTTACGTAAATGCTCTCTGACTGATGCGGGAAAAAGTTGTTGGAGCATATTGAAAGGCACCAGACAGAACCACGGAAACCTTTGAATTTCATTACCCGAGATGGGAAGTGCAGTGTCTTGGCTTTCATTATAATACATGCTGCGTCGAGTGAGTCGTGTAGCACTAGGCAATTCAGTTAAGAAGGCATCCCAGGGTTTTCTGGGAGAGGCCTAATGTCACTCCAGATATATCTTCCCAGTACAGATGGAGGACTCCATCCCTTCCACAGATCCATTGGCAAGGCTTTTGAAGCAACCTCAGCATGGGTCTTCCTTGTATTTTGCATAGGCAGATTACTTCCTTAACATCATCTACAACCAAACCCTTAAATGAAGAAAAAAGATGGCACATTTAAGGCACTTCAGCATAAACAGATATGTGACTGCCGGTTTTAAACGGCAATTACACCCAAAGGACTGGCAAGAAAAGTGCATCCTTAATACTTCGGCATGTGATAATTGTGCAGGACATTAGCAGAGCTCGCTTTCTCTCTGTGGCAAGGACGAGATAAGTAGCCCTGCCGTGGTGTACTGTCAGCAGGGTAAGTGTGAATGATGACCACAGCGGCTCTCGGCTTAGGAACATCTCCTTCACCCCTGGCTCTGTCCCCTCCGCAGAGCTCTGAAATACCAGCGCACTGGCCTCATTCGGATCCTGGCTTCCTTTTCAACTCCCCGTACCATTGCTCACCACAAAAGAAGCACAGATCCAACGACAGCATGTCGCCACACGTGCAGTATTTTATTCTGAACGACAAAGCACTCCACCATCTGCAGCAATACTCCCGCCGTTATCCGGAAGTTTCGGACTTTACTTAGCCAAACATATTTGAATTCATGCAACTTCTTTTTTACTCTGTTATATGCTTGCCTAACAATAGTAACTACAATTTGTCAAATTTTCTTCAATTTGCCATTTTCTCATCCTCATGTTGTTTCAAACCTGTATGACTTTTTTTCTACTGTGGCACAGTAAAAAAAAATGGGCCCTATTTTAACAATCTAAGCACATGGTCAAAAGCACACGGCACAAGTGCACTTAGGGCGTGTCTGAAACCACTTTTGTTAGTTTAAGAGTGGGAAAAATGGACGGCACGTCCGTCGCAAGGTCTTATGGTGTGTTCAGACCAGACGCGAATAGAGCGTCTGGTGCGAGTGATTTCAATGTTAAGTCAATGCAAAGATGCTTTGCGCGTGTAAAAAAATCCCGCGGCACGAATGGGGCGTAGAGCACGGAGAGGTAGACGCAAATTTGCCTCATTCGAAAGTCTGGTGCGTTTCGTGCGAATGGTGCATTCACACGTTTAACACGAATTTGAGTTTGCCACCCGAGTTGAAAAATTTGAACTTTGGCATCAATTTGTGCCACGTTAACCAATCAGGAGCCTGCTTGCTGCTGTCACATGGTGAAGTGATGTGATAAGCAGGGACAGGCCCGCTTTTCAGTTTATAATATTATTTTATAAGTTTGGCCTCAGTAAACTATTTTATATGTTTGGCCTCAATAACTTATTTTGTAATATAATTTCAATATATGAGGCATTCATTTTGTATTGAATGCTATTTTTCTCCGTATCTAATCTAGATGATATGAAACTAATTTTATTCTACTGTAAGGACAACCAACATACTCTAGTGCATAAGAATATAATTTGTGTCTGGACAGTGTTCTGTGAGAGAGAAAAAAAACACAGGACAGGTTATTATTTTGGAGGCTGGCTCAATTTATCATCAAACCAAAAATAAATGACAGATTAGGTGGGTGAGGGCGAGAGCAAAATGGAGCAAATGGTGAAACTCACCAAACTGGGTTCACCTCGGAAGGGTCTGGTGGACACAAATACGGTGACGAGGATCCCTACACCACAGTTCTGCTCTCTCGATGAAAGCTTGATCAACATATTGTAAAAAAGATGGCCGCCACCGGGTTTTGGATTTCGCCTCCGATTCGCTTTAAACTTTTGTTTTTTAATGTGTGTCAATTTTGCTCTTGACGCAAGAATGGATTTAAGTGTTCAAGCGTATAACTAGACATGGTAGGTGTGAATTTGCAAGAATGCATCATTAAAGACTTGTCCCTTAACGTGAAATAAACCAATCAGAGTCTCATCTTGTTATAGTTATGTCTGTCCTTTATCTGTTTTCCTGAGTTTCCCCCCATCATTGTGTATTTGGTTCAGTCCTGTTCCTCACTAGTGTTCAGTTTATTCACCTTTGTTGAGTTGATTTGCCCCTGCTCTACCTTGTTTCCCTACTCTGTTCTCTGTGTATTTTATCCCTTTGTTCTTCCTCATTCCTGGTCACTTCTCGTTTGTTTATGGTGTGTACAAGTTATCCTGTGTTATTAAGTGTTCTCCTGAGTGTTATGTTAAATCCTGTTAATTCCTATTCTCTGGCTTCCTTGTGCTTCCAACCACCACACGTACTGGTAACACATCTCCCTTTCCCTTAAAAGCCAGTTGCGCTCGTGACATGGCGGATTCGCTATTTACATTAAGGTATTTGGAAGTGTAAAACCTGAACACTTCTCTAGTGAGGAAACAGATCTGCTTGTGCGCAAAGGTTAAAGTGCGCGAGCAGACCATACACACCTCATTTTCAGACCAGCACGCCCATGGGCACACAAATGGGCGCAAATACATTTGTTATTTACACAGCATGGTACAGGATGTGAAATGATAACTGCGTCAGGCTGAAACTAGCAAAAAATACTTGCATCGTGCCTGGCGCTGCATTGCGCCTAGTGTATGATAGTGCCCAAAGTGGTCCAATGTTGTTTATTAGGATATTCTAACAAATGGAATGTGTTCTCTCAAGCTTTCTGAATGATGGCCAATATTACGAAAAACATTACTTTAAAACGTTTTTTCTTTTTCAACAATCCATTACACTCCATTACAGATTGACAGTACGTCACAATACAGAATAAAAGATATGTCGCTACATCAGTTTCATTGCAACTTTACGGTAACACACTATGGATTTGGGTGCAGGGAAAGAAAACCGAAACCTCAAGTACCTTAATAGAAACATAATATATGTTGAGTACTTTGTATTTATTAATGGCAAAGTAAATCCACTCACGATTATTGTGTTTTACAGGTGAAGGAAGACACTGCAATCTTTACGAGCAAAGGAACGCAGGGTCTTGAAAACACGCAGAGAAACTCTGGTAATTATTACATACTCCACCTCCTCATTTAAAACCAGTCTCCTCTGAATAGAGCTGAAGACTGTGGCCTGTCTTGTGATCAACTATGTTCAGTTTCGGATAATAATAAAAAAAAAAACAGGATCAAATATTGATCAAATCTTTGAAGGTATTTTCTCAGTTCTAGTGTTGGCAAAGTCACTGTATTTTGCCTTTGTCAGGCAGTACGGGGGTCTTATTAGAAGTGATTTGAAAGTTAGGCTTCATGAACTCAAGAAGGGCTCAGGCTCTCGCTGCCCGTAATTTGATCCAATTAAAAAGCTTTGATGAGGAAGCCTCCTTCAACTGTCATTGAGGGAAGATAATGGTTTGGATTTCTGTTTATGGCTCAGCTATTCATTTATGGCAAGCAGGGGCAAATCATATTTAACGGTCTCTTAAACTTAACTTTTTTAGGGGGGAGGGGTACAATCATTATATTTATTAACTTTGCCCCACCAAACTCATGGACAGCAGCCGCAACACTATGAAGCACTTACTCCCCAAAACAATCAATGAGTATACAGGGAGAGACAGATGGACTGTTTCACAACATGATCACACCTCAAATTAGACCCATCACACAAGTCCTCCTATGTGGACGTGTCTTCAGCAACAAAGCATGTCTAATTCGGAAAGGGGGAAAAAAAGAGAGCAAAATGTTTTAATGAGCCGGAAAATGTAATGCATCTGCCCAAGCCTCTTTGATGGGAGTCCATTGACTCCGATGAATGTAGGATTTATGTGGCCATTTATGTATTCTGCGTTACAGCTGAAAGAGCATGGCCCTGTTCTATTACATGAGTTAACACTTCTGCGGAGATCACCTGAGACCTGCCTGACGTTTCCCTTCCCCCGCGCTCACTCCTACTCCTCTGCTCTGGAGTGCTGAATGCCTGATTTCTCCCTGACAAGATGATCACATTATCCATGGCAATTTAAATCAGATAGACACTGGCAGGTTAAGGATTATCAGACGGTGCAGTGCAGGACGGCCTTACGCTAACTCCATATTCTAATATGGGTGATAAAAAGACTCTTGAGCAGAGATGTACTTTTAAACAAGTAATATGTTTTCGGTGAAAACGTTTGAAAGAAGTTTAACGAGGTAGTTGTGTTCAGCTACTATAATTGTATATGAAAATTCTGGGGTTACAGAATCATATATTAAAGAGAAAGCACCTTAGGGGACAAGCAGGATCAGAGTGACAGATTGAGCAAGTTCAGATTCACTGTGTGCTAAAGAGTTGAAGGTTTAACTAGGCTTTGAAGTCAAGGTTTACTACGAAAATACTGTGCACTGACAGTCTCTAGTTTCAGCTCCTGCTGGTCACAACAGGTATAGATTTTGAATTATGCAAGACTCATACATAACGCAATCACTGATGGGCTATAGAGTGCTACAAGCCCACTTTTTCAGCAGCCTGGGTTCCAGAAAATGAACTTTTCCCATTCATTTTCACACAGGCATTTTTAATACAGTCTTTGTTAAAGTTTTATAATGAACCAATGCAACCAGCTACATGGTTACAAACTTTGATTTGAAGCAACAACAATACATATTTTAAAAATCATCATAATCAACAATTATGTGTTTGAGAGCACAGGGAGATTGACTCACATTCGCATCATTTGCAGTGTTTCAAAGGAGTGGGCAGGTGCTTGTTTTGATTTCCTGATTGGTAAAGTTTTCTCTACAAAATCATGAGTAATATATATTTTCACCTGGAATACTGCTGTGATGAAAAAATAAGTTGAAATAATGCGGACTCAAGGCTTGACGGAAGCATACACCATCAATTATCAACCTTGTAGCAGACAGCAGGTCTGTCTTTAACAGTTTAAATTATCTTAAAAAATAAATTTCCATATAGAAAATTTATGTGGTTTTTACTTTCGGAACCCGACTGTTTCACTCTATAGACATTTGGTTTGAAGTTAAATACCTCAAATCACTATTTCAGCTAAATCATCAGAATTCAGAACAGATGTTATCCTGTGTGTCAGATTCAAATGTTTAAGGTTACATTTGTTAACTTTAAGGTCTCAATTGTTAACATTAGTTAATGCATTAACTATCATAAACTAACAATGAGCATTTTATAGCATTGATTAGCATTGTAATCTAGCATAACATCTGCAAAGTTACAATGCTCAAAGTTCAAAGCAAAGGGAGATATTTTCTTTTGCAGAAATCACTTTTTAAGGACTACAACAAATGTCTAGTAGTGACTAGAACAACCTTCTGCCCGGTTTGGTGAAATCACAAACCCTAAAATTAACATAAACTTTAATGACAGTATATTCTACGCGTTCTATAGGGCATCAGATTGTGACACTTTTGATAATTTGTATAAATCCAACGCACATGGCACCCTTTCGCGTTAATATAACACGCACAGAGCTTTGTTCGGTTATCGTAGGTTTAGGTCTGGGGTAGGTTTCGGGTTAGACCACTAGGAGGCGCCTTATGGAACAAATATATCTGTGACGCTAAAGGGTGCCATGTGCGTTGGATGCAGACAAAATGTCAAAAGCGTCATATGACGCGCTGGTATATTTATTGAACCAAAATTCTTTTTGTTCCAAAAATTTATTGAACAGAAAATACTTCAAACTTTGCAAAAGTGATTGTTTTGAACAAGTATTAGACATCATGCAAAACATTATTTCAGCTAAAGTATTTTTATAAATAATTAGTGCATTTTGCCCCGTGTGTTGGGTAAAAGGCCCACCCTGCCACCTCATTTATAAGACTTTTTAAACCACTTTTATGATCTATTTCTACACAAAATCTTTTGCTCCATCAATGTTCAATAAAACCCTACTGGATATATATTTCTCTGCAATCATACGCTATGGGAGTAGTGAAAAGCACATTTTTCTTAAGATGTGCCTTTAGCCCCGTTGGATTCTAGCTGATTGATTTTTAGGTATTTTTGGCAACACGGAAAATAACAGAACAAGCAGGCCTACTTAAAACTAACAAAAAAAAAATCCTTATTCATCAAGAAAAAAGCAAAGCTGAAAGAAAATGAAAACATTTGTTTGTTTTTCTTTTTCCACAGTGAAACTTAACATAGACTTTTGTTTTAAATCTAAGCAAGACAAATTAATACATGTAAATATTTGCAGAGGTTAAATATTTTAAGATTTTTAAAGCTTTTCCATTTTCAGAGGTTGCAAAAAAAAGTCATTTTGTTTAAAGTGTTAGTTCACCCAAAAATAAATAAAAAATATGTCATTAATTACTGTCATTAATTACTAATCCACATCCGTAAAAACTTTGTTCATGTTTGGAAGGCAAATGAAGATATTTTTTATCAAAGTGCCCGCGCCATCAGATCACTTCGACGTGGCTGTGGTTACAAGAGGTAAAAACGATATAAATACTGTTCGTTTTCTCACACAAACCGCTCGTTTCGTGTCTTAGGCCATCAATGTATACTTACATTTATGAGTCATTAAATCATGTTTAATTTGGACTTTGTACATGCTCTTTGAGGTGGACCCCCTAAACCTCCATTATATGACTGACAGACAAGAACGGTTTGACCTAAAAATATCAAAATTGAAAATACTGTGGAAACAAAGACACCTACATCTTGGATGCTCTTGAGGTAAGCTAAAACATACCAAAAAAAATCAAAGTGAACTATCCCTTTAATTTCTAAGATGAAAGTATGTTGAAAGAGCACTGTCAGTTTGAGAGAGGTTTTCTCATGATAGTAGTGAAATCTCCTAAGGACCCACTCAGACAAGTAGACCAGGACTGCAGCTCATCAGACAGAGGCCTGCAGTTCTATAATAGGGCTCAAAGAAACAGAAGACATCCTGCCTGAGCTCTGACCTCAGACACACGGCCAGCCCAGGAACCCCCGTCCATCGCAGGCCGTGGGAACAGATTGCTTCAATTATCGCAATCCTCACGTACTGAAATCCCTCCTGACACTGAGTGCATCCACGCACTAGAAAGGGATTTGGGAAGCAACATGGTACGGCAGGAACACTGGGGGCCAACAACTATTCTGTTTGAACCGAGATGTTTCCAGTCTAGCATCCCCCAACCCTCTCAGATGTTCCTTAGATCAAACGTCTGTCCATAAACACCGATTTGTGTGTTTGGCACAGCCTCTCAAATGTATATTGAAATCAATTCACTCATCACATGGTCAGAACATCCAAGGTTTAACGGTCAAAGAGAACTTCAAGGATTTAGCTCCTGGTTTAAATGGAGAACAAGGAAAAATATTGACTTCGTTATCTGTATTGTTTGGATGTGTTTCTTCATAAAATGAAGACAAGGAGACGTTTTTGTTGCTAATTTGTATGCCGTTAGATGCGTTAAATCGTTGATCTTTATTGATTTGATGTAGGTTTGGTTCAAGGTTTATTTACGTGGCGTTTTGTTTTGCTTGTATACAAGCTTTTACGATGATTCATGATGTATCATGGCAAATCCATAGTGATGGATGTTTTAAATAAAGTTTATTATGAATCGTAAGCCGAAGACTCCACCTTTTTTTCAAACCAGGGAGCTACACATAAATCCGAATTTGCTAAATAGATTTGCTCTTATTTTCAACTTCAGAGACATGGAATGGACTGCTAGAAGTTAAGGATATCTTAAAGCCTCAAGATATTGACTTTTACATTTTTTTAACCTTCAACTGGATTTAAACATACACACTGAAATGCATTTATTTTTATGGCAAATAAAATAAGCAGGGGTTTAGTTTTATCTGGACATTAGTAATGAAGTCATCAAATCCAGTGTGGAATTGGACGTTTTAATTAAATGTTGGACATCCTTTTTTATTGATACTTTTATTTTATTCCAAATAAATGCTTTTTTTTTGGCTTTCTATTCCTCCAAAATTACTGTTAAATGCAGCCTCGGGGACTTCTCTTACCGACCCCAAACATTTTAAAGGAGTAGTTCACTTTTAAAAAAAGCTATTGCTGATAATATACTACCCCCATGTCATCCAAGATGTCCATGTCTTTCTTTCTTCAGTCGAAAAGAAATTAAGGTTTTTGATGAAAAAATTCCAGGATTTTCTCCATATAATGGACTTCAATGGGAACCAAATGGTTCAAGGTCCTTTAGACGACACCAGACGATGAATATGAGTCTTATCAAGCGAAACGATCGCTCATTTAATAAATAAATTAAAAAGTTTAAGTTTTATAAGCACAAATGCTCGCCTTGCTCTGTTCTGTGATGCACGTTCGTGACTCTCCTGTTCACACTCGTTCATCAAAATGAACAAATCTTTTTTTTGAGTCATGACTCGAAGGGTCCAAGATAAGACCCTTATTCATCGTCTGGTGTCGTTTAAAGCCCTTTGAACAGTTTGCACTGAAACTCTCATTTGGACCTTGAACCGTTTGGTTCCCAATGAAGTACATTATATGGAGAAAATCCTGAAATGTTTTCATCAAAAAACTTAATTTCTTTTCGACTAAAGAAAGAAAGACATGGACATCTTGGATGACATGGGGGTGAGTAAATTATCAGCATAAGTTTAGTTCAAAAGTGAACTACTCCTTTAACTGTAGTGTATAAATACAAGTAAATGAACGCATTATCTTTATCGTTAAACATGGATTTTAAAAAGTCCCTTCTAATGTTAAAACCAACCCTACACCCTTGATTCCTCTACTCTGAACCATTACATAAGCATATCTTGATAGTAAGCAGCAGCACGGCGAATTACGGCACTAATTGTATAGGGCACAGTTGAGAAATTGACTAATTGATCAAGGCCCTTAGAGGCTGGATTTCTTCTATCAACAGTGCAGGGAAGGTGGAGGAGTCTTGTCCTTGATGGTCCGTAGTGCATCTCACAGAGAACAGAGATCTCAACGGGCTCTTTTGTTCAGCAGGGGGACGCATCTTCCACACCTCTCCCCAGCCCTTTAGATCTCCCTCTAAATCAGCATTAGAAAGGTTAGCCCAGTGCTGATAGCATGCCATAGATGATACAGTGTATATGTCAGAGAGCTTCTCTGGATGAAGGCATAGCTCCCTGTACACCACAGATGCGCCGGGAAGATGTATGACTGTGCTTTAATGAAGGCAAGACGGGAGAGTCAGCCAATAAGGAAGCATTTCCATTGCACAGGTAGGGCAGTTATCGAGTCCCTGAGTGTGTGACGGCATTCGGATGCCTGAGGACAAGCTGGGATGGTACACAAAGTTCAGGAAACCTATTCTGCCATTAACACCGTCAAACAGGGTGTGAAATGGGAACATGGAGTTCATCCACTGTGGAATTGAATCGGTTTTAATGCGGCATTACTGTACAGAAAAACATTCGACAAGCCAAATTCACTGCACCACGAACAAGAATTATTAATCAGTAATATATTTGCGGCTTGACCGGAATTTTGATGTTGTAATAAAAGAAGACACAGTCATTTGCGATTTAACTTGAGGGAGAGGGGGGGGGGGGACACTGACACGGTGTCTTAAGTATTCGCTGTAATACTCCTGGTGCCTGTTGCCTAATTTCCATTGTTTCTCTGAGAAGGTGCGCAAGAGCTCCTTTGATAAGTGTCTTTGATGTGCTTGCAAAGACAGAATGGAGTCATGTTTCTTTTTGAAATGTGCTGTCGTCGAGGTTTAAAGACAATAGTCTTTGGCACGTATACTGAGACGGAGGCTGTAGATTCAGATGATAGTAACTGTCCAAGTAGAGCATTGTAAAACAGTGCTGTTTTGTTTTCAGTAGCTGTCGAAAGAAAAATACATTTTCTGCATTCAGAAGGAGTTCTGAACGTGACAGTTTTCAGGCCCATGTTCCAGTTTAACGGTATATTGACAATGGGAGAAATAACAAGGTTCACGCATCATCAAAAACCGGCTCACTTGAGATGACGTGGCTGGTGAGGCATTACTTTTATGGCGTGTATAAATGTGCAGTGAATGTTGTTTATATCGGTGTTATTTTATAGCCTACTATTATAGTTTTTGTTCATGTTTTGAATTCGTTTTTAAAATTAGCAAAATTTGGCAGTTTTGTGTAATTTCTCATTTGCAATCATTTGCAATCATTTTGATTAAGTTGTATTTGTTATTTTAGTATTTCCTACGCTATCTCACGACCAATTCGTACGAATTCGTATGAGTTAAAAAGGGGCTAATTCGTACTAATTCATACGACTTCTCTCGTACAAATTCGTACGATTTGTCCAAACCCACGTGATGGGTGGGTTTAGGGGTGGGGTCAGGGGTAGGTCATTCGTACAGATTCATGCGAATTGGCCAATTCGTAAAATATGTACGATTTAGCAAAAACGTACTATTTCGTACGATTGAGGTCATACGAATTGTGACGAATTCGCCACCTCGTAAAATTTGTATGAATTCTAGTGAGATCAGGTTGGTATTTCAGTTTAGACTGAACAAAACGTTGAAATTTTGTCATGGCAACTAGATGATATAAAACTATTTTAATAAATAAAACTAAGTTATTTCAAGTAATGAAATTCTTTTCATGGTTTTCATTTTAGTGACCAGAAATAACACTGGATTATACATCCAGATGATTGTCTTATTAACCTCATTTTTACCAGCAAATTAATCGACAGTAGAGATCTCAAGACATGCTATGGTAAACCAATCTCGTATATTTGTATAAAGTTACTAACAACATCTAAAATTTTAAAGAATTCACATATTTGCCGCTTCAAAAGCATAAAAAGTTAATATTTAAATTATAAATATATTTGTATAGTTTTGTCCACTATTGCATTGATATGTTTGAGAATAAAAATTAAACAATTATTAAATGATGAAAGAACTTGAATACATTTTAACATTCAATCTTTAAAACTTAAAATGTATAGAAACGTATAGAATAGCGCGTTCTCATCCCAAGTCGTCATATGCTGACGCTTTTGCCAATGCGTATACATACAAGGCACATGGGACCCTTTAGCGTCAATATGAGACGCAGATATAAAGGGCCAGAAGGCGCCTCCTAGTGGTCTAACCCTAACACTACCCCAGACCTAAACCTACCTATAACCGAAGCGTGTTATATTGACGCTAAAGGGTGCAATGTACGTTGGATGTATACGCATTGACAAAAGCGTCAGTATATGACGCCTTGGGATGAGAATGCTGAAAATTAGGTAAACACGTTAAATAATTGTAAATATTTTAAATAACACATTTAAATCATTTTAATTTAGCCCAATAAAATCTACATATTAATTCCATTAATGTGATATAAACCTAAAGGGATTTGAAAACATCTAGCCATTTTCTTACATAAAATGCTTACATTTTAGATGTCAATATGTTAATGGTGTATGCTTCATAGTATATCCAAATGTATGAAAAATGTATGTGTGCTTAAACCTCACTCTAATACCAATTAGCTACCTAAGGGGATCACATACACACTGCAAACTGGTCTGATCCATGAGCTAGCTGACATTTAAAACCATTCCCGTGTTTCCAAGAGAAAAATTGTTCAGTTTAAACTTAAGCAATTCCATCGTTTTAGATCTTAAAATGCACTATTAGCATGAAAGAACGTATATAAATATGTCACAGCAGTGATGTCAAAGAATCAATCAGCTAAACTATTCCATTGACTGACAGCACACAGTGCCCATGGGAACTTTCCTCGGCAGATAATAGAAAACAATTAAATCCCAGAGCTGTGAGGTTGAAGGTATAAGGAGCTTATGGGGAAATGTGATCCTTCAACCAGTTCACTTACAGTTCTTCAGCTTCATTTCTGACTTTCCCTTATTCCCATAGCTCGAAACACAATGGTATTTGTAAGTCTTGTGGATATAGAAGTAGAAAAGTTTGACTGCTTGCAGTGGACTTCAAGACATCCAATGCCTGAGAATGTTAGTTCAGAATAAATGATCTATCGGCACAATGCTTCTGGGATTTCAAAACACTAGCACAGTTATGGTTGTTAAAAGAAAAAATGTCAAATGTATGTGTTTGTCCCTATGCAAAACTCAAGGAATTTACTTTTGTAGCATACACATTAGCATATAATTACCACAAAATTAGCATATACATTGATAAAACTAGTAATTATAATTATGTGAATGGTTAAAAAATTCAAAATTGTTCATATAATCTAATTCCCCAAAAATATTATTTTTAGTTTTATTATGATTCTATTCAATAGAATGCAAGTGATCCAATTCAAAACTTGCCCATATATCTACTATTTTTGAATTTTATTTAACCAATCAAAACTGCAACTGTTTGCCAGTTCATGAATACCAAGAACAGTGGCACAGTTTACTAAGATTGAATTTGTATATTGATAGAAACAAAACCAACACAGGGCGATTTGCTTATATGGAATGCACTGTAAAAAAATGAATACGCTTTATCTAATCAAAAAAATTGTGGCAACAGATTACAACAAGCAATATTGTTAATTCAATTAATTAATCAAATTAATTCCTTAAAAGTTAACCATTTAAAATGAGTAAAACTTAAAAAAAAAACATACACTTTAGTCACCATTATGGTGATCGGTGTTTGTTTTAGATTTGAAAAAAATTTAAAAAAGTTTAAAATTACAGTTTTCTCCTTCAGTGATTCTGCTTGTTAACATCAGGTGTCTTCAATGTTTGCAATATAAAATAAAGAGTTCTTAATTAATCTTTGATGTCTGTCTCTTCAGATGTTTTTGTTCAGTTTTATGGCGTAAACTTCATTAATTTTAAATGGTTAACTTTTAAGGAATAATTTGATTAATTATTACTCAATTCTAATTTGCTCAATTTTATTAATGGTATTGCTTGAAATCTGTTGCCACAATTTTATTGATTAGAAAAAGCCTACCCTATCCCACGACCAATTCGTATGAATTCGACGAATGATTAAAAAGTGTCTAATTCGTACGACCTCACTCGTACGAATTCATACGATTTGTCTAAACCCACGTGATGGGTAGGTTTAGGGGCGGGGTAAGAGGTAGGTCATTCATACTAATTCATACGAATAGGCCAATTCGATTTAGCAAAATCGTACTAATTTGTACGAATGATGTCATGAATTGGTACGAATTAGCCCCTTTTTAATCATTCATCGAATTCGTACTACTTGGTCGTGAGATCGGGTTGGAAAAAGCGTATTAATTTTTACAGTGTGGAATTGACTGCAATTATTTCCCCCAACTTTAAAGGCCCATACACAACAAGGATTACAACTATAACAATAATTGTAACTACATTTTATGAGAACAGACAGAGGAATGAAATCATTGGAATCACTTTCAGAACCCTTTTTGGTTACACTTTCTAAGACCATGCTAACAATGAATTTTAGCTCCATTTATTATATATTTATAAAGACTCATTCAGACCTAAAATGCATTATAAGAACAGTTATAGTTAAATTGAATAATTTCTTATAATTCATGCATTTGATTTTTTCGATGTGCATGCTCATAATTCACTATACACAGTATCAGAGACACTTGTTTACTGTACCAATTACTTATTAATAAAATATTTAATGGCTAGAATGGTCATTTGATATGTTAAAATCCATATCACCTCAGCATTTTGAAATTATACTTCAAAAAATATGTTTGCAGTGTTTTGCTAGTATGTAACAAGATTCTAAAAAATTCAACAGTTTGTATTAATGATTTCTTTCTTTTTATGTTCCCTTAGGGGCTCCGTATAAACCATTTAAGTTTAATGAGATCTGTGAAATTATTCTACTTAAGGCAATCTGTTTCCTCAAAAACACTGCTCATCTGAGTTAGCCTAACTTCACTTGTTGGGGTTTAGCTTCCCCATTCTAGAAAGAGAATCAGTGAATAAGTACATAAACATGTTTGTGTGAAAGTTACACATCGAACATTACAATTCCGCACAACGCAAAGCCTGTAACAACTATTTAAACCACTGTGTGCAGTCAATCAAATCGTTCAATCAATCAATCAACCACGCTAATCCATGTTCTAGATAGATGCTCACACTTCAGTGAGCATCTAAGAACATGATACATTGAGAGGCGTGCATGGGCGTACGATACTATGAGCAGCATTCAAATGATCCAAGCGCCATGATTCCGCAGTCTACTGACACATGAGTCAAGCACAACTAATAAGATTCAACTGCGCTTGGGGTCCAAACGAGACTCGGCTTCAACCGGTAGAGCTCATGACAGCCGGAATTGCACCTACATCCACAATAACTTTGCACGACTGAAGAGGTTTTCAGAAACACTGAGTAGAATAAGTGGCCTAGAACAGTGTTTGCTGTAAAACTTGACTGTTCTGTCACAGGGCATCTTCCTCGTGTGGCCGTGATGTGACCAGGCAGCTGGCAGCGGCAGAAAGCGAGGCAGGTCACAGGTGCCAGAAGAATTATCAATCTCTCACTCCCACGGCAAACAAGCACAAACGCTTCCCCTCCCACGTGCAGCCTGAAGACGGGAAAGGCATCCACCCAGGGCATGTGATTCTTGTGCTGGAGAAGAGTGAAGGTAACTGCTGACCCAGTTGGAAATTGGGCATGTGTCCCAAGGTCATACGCCCACACACCCGAAAGGTTTTGTTTGTTCGCAAACTGCCACAAGCCATCTTTTGCAGCCCTTATGCCAGGTGTTCACTAGAAAAGGGGATCTCTGTGAGGGAATGTAGGCAACTGCTGGCTCAGTCGGAGTTACATAACAAAGCCCCGTGGGGCGTGCGCGCGTATAATGAATGTTGCCGTTATTTGTGAATTCTGTTGAACTGAAGTGGAGCAACGGTGTGACGCACTATGCTCTGTTAATAATGTCTCTGTTAAAGTCACTGTAAGATTAAATTATTTGTCTCTGTAATATTGCAGTTCCCTTTCGAAGGGAACTCAACAATACGTCATTGACACCTGAGGTGTTCCCCAATGCGTCAATGACGTATTGTCTCGTTCCCTATTCTCAGGGAACATAGGTTACAGTCGTAACCTGAGAAGTTTTTCTTGCACCTCATTATTTTAACTTTATGTAAACTTTCACATGAATAACTCAGTGACATCGCTTCTCTTCTCTGATCACGGTGGGACATCACAGCAATAGCAAACCACAACCATCCAATCAATTCCCCATGGACAAAGTCCCGCCCTACAGTTTGTCTTGTTCAAAAATCAGTTTCACTCAGATATACGCTACAAAAGGGGAAAAAAAAGTAAACAGCACCTTCCGATTCATGCCGACTTTAACATGTCGTTTTTACTATGTTATATTATGTTACATCTGTGTGGAGAATACTACAGTATAAAGACTTGTTCACAAGGCAGAGACAGAACGCCCTAAACATGCTAATTTGAATGATTTTCATGATTTGTAATCACATTTTTTCTTTTGTCAAATCAACTTAATTTATGTAGTTTAGATAACATAATATTTTGAGTTTTTGGTGATTAAATCAATGTCCTTCATTGCATTAACTCAATTTTTCTATTTCAATGAACTTAAAATTTTAAGGCAACCAGGTTACTTAGTTTTTTTAAGTTAAGCCAACAATATTTTTTACAGTGCTGGCAATTAAAGTGTAGAAAAGTTAAGCAAATGTGGAGAGACTTGATGCAGCAGCTATCAAAGTAAAGGTAGTGAGTGGAGGTCATGTGATCAGTCTGCCGTCATATTGTGTAGTCAATTTTATGTGTTCTGAACAGTAGAAGGAAAAAGATGCATGGAAAGCATGATAGATTGTGTTGCGTGTTAATCGTGCTAACCACGTGGTTGCGTTCAGGACAGATAGATGGACACAATAGCAAATAACAAATAATGCTGTTTGTTGTTTTGTGATTTAATGTGCAATGCATTATACCATTTTGATGATTTGGAAATGCATACTAGTTGTAGTGATGTTCTAAGAGAGAAGATGTTGATTTTCAGGTCACTACACATATCCTGTGCAATTTTATTTTGCCATTATATGTCTGAATTTCTCGAAGGTTTTTTAAGGGGCTTATTGAACCTCATGCCATTTTGCATTTTTACTTAGCAAAGCTACATCAGTGGGTGATGTTCACCGTCACTGGATTCAGTGTGACAGGAAATTAAATAGTTGAAAATAGACTTCATACATGTAAAGATGATAAGGACCCACAAGCCATGAGCATGTGGGTAAAATGGGAGATCGTTTTCCATTCTTCTCACATTTGCTAATGCAGTGCTGAGCCACAGGGTCTGGTGGCATTGCTGCCACACTACTGCCCTCTGCTGGTCGCATGTGTGTATCGTGTTGAGAGTTGCACCAAACTCCATTAACAGTTTTGTCCTAAATCCACCCTTTGAAAAAAAGAGAAAAAAGCTTTGTTTTTGTTTCTCATTATTGGTATCATATTGCATTGCACAGCAAAGAATCAGTTCATTTACCACAATGAAAATGAAAGCAGATCATTACATTTCCACCAAAATTGAAAACAGGAAAAAGAACTGACTTATTAGAAACAAGCTATAGCCTATTATAATAGCTCATTGTTCTCACTGCTAGGAAATAACTGTGCATGTAGATATGCTGCTGAGGACAATTAATTTCTTGAGAGAGCAAATATTAGGTCCCACAACTGGCTGGTACATAATGATAGAAGAAGAATTCAAAGCTTAAAGGGATAGTTCACTTTGAAATTAATTTTTGGTATGTTTTAGCTTACCTCAAGAGCATCCAAAATGTTGGTGTCTTTGTTTAGTCAGAATTTTCAATTTTGATATTTTTAGGTCAAACCGTTCTTGTCTGTCAGTCATATAATGGAGGTTTATGGGGTTCACCTCAAAGAGCATGCACAGAGAAGTCCAAATTAAACATGAATTAATGACTCGTAAATGTAAGTACACATTGATGGCCTAAGACATGAAACGAGCGGTTTGTGTGAGAAAACGAACAGTATTTATATCGTTTTTACCTCGTGTAAAAAATGAGAAAAAAATGTATTCAAACCAGATTTACCATAGACTGTTACTGTATGTTCTCAAATACTGCCACCTACTGTCAGAGAGTGAATTATAGTTTTAATTTTGATGTTTGTCTAACAACACCAACTACAAGAGGATATTGTGATATTCAGTCGCTTACTGTTCTTGAATGCCACCATGTCGTAGTAACAGCGGTCTGGCCATGTGACCTATATCGTAAATGTGAGGTTAGCCAGCTTTATTCGCAGTGCAATGGAAAATAAATTAGAACTGTACTTTAAAAAAAAAAAAGACATATCAACAACCGTTCATTGAATAATGAAAATGTCAAATGAAAATGTCAATAATCTAATAATCAAATGAAAATGTTTATCACCCCGAACTTTCACACCAAACATTCGTCTTGGCCTTATGTCACCCATTAAAGCTTACTGACCCTCACAGAGACCTGGACTCCATACAGAAAGAACTCTGTCACTGCGAAGCACCATCCAAGCTCTCTTAAACCATTCCTTCCCCTCGGTGTCTCATGGGATTTCCCCTGCTGTTACTCTGAGTGTGAATGAAATCCCCCTGTTGCTCTGCCATTAGGACTGGCCACAGTCCAGTCACTCTGAGTCAGTGGCTATTCATGGCTTTCTCTATGCAGTCAGCTTTACAACCTGTCAAACTATCACTCTCAATCTCACCTCCACGTTTATTCAGAGTCGAATCGTCTGAATCATTGTCCTTCTCTGAAGTAGGCTATTTCAAAACCTGAAACTTCTGATTTGACACAATAGAACTGAGAACCCAAGTCTCCAGAACGGTGAAAACATTTACCAGTTGGAAATGTCCTAGATCTTCCCTTAGTATGCATGAGTGTCCTGCGCGTGTCCCTCTCACGATGGCGAGTCAAATGTCGCTTATACTCCATGCATCTTGATTCAAAAGAGACCTTCCGATGGGAGCGCGGGTGGATGGGGTTTATTCCATAGGTCTATCCAGAAACAGCTGTTTTACCTCTAATTAAAGGAATGTAGCAGGTGTCACCTGTACCCCAGCAGTGTGGGGGCACACCTGGTTGAATTAATTTGATCCAAAGTGATTCAGACAGGACTGCCTGCGCTCCGGTGTGGCATTCAGACACTCAACACACATTAAGCTACTGAAACTGAGCACCTGCTTAACTGGATTTGCAAAAGTGCCCCATGCAACAGCAAAAAAGAGGCCTCTATCCTAACTCTCTGACCCTTGGGGCACGGTTTAGTGAGGTGCGGGGAGGAGAAGTCTGTTTATAGCAAGGAGGTCTGGAGAGAGCTATTTGTTAGCATTCCTGTTTATCTCAATGCAGCATTAGCAACTGGAGACCCGCATGGCCATTCATTTCGTTTTCATCTTGTATTTGGTACAGTGACATAAGAAAAAAAAGGATTCATTTAAACAATTCCGAAAAAAAAAGTTGGCATGGAAAATTGAGCGACAGGTGTGATTCGGTTTACAGCACTTTCCATTCATTTATATGGTATCCGCAAACAGTAATTAGCTGTCGCACAACTCTGAACGAAACAAAATGTAATGACGTCAATTCAAGTTAGCCGTTATGCTTTTTTTCCAATGGTAGAGCCACCGATCCTCATATCTTGCAGAATTAAGACCATCTGGCAAAACTTATTTTGTATTAGCTTGCATTTCCGGTCAGCATTTTCCATGGAAAAACTAGTTTTTTCCCCATAATTATAATTTCAACATCTACCAGCATGGGCTAACTACTAATGTGTTGTTCACACTACATGACTTTAAAACGTCGGGCTGAACTGTGTGGTTTACACTACATGACTTGTTCTCTGTGAAATCAAGAGTGTTCAAGTTGTTGAGTTGTTCACACCACAAGAAACAACAAGATTGATCCACAACAGGAGGTAACGCACTACACGAGCTGACAACAACTCTGTCACCCAACGATTCTGTCTTGTCTACAAACCACGTTTTGTCACGAAAAATCACGCGATAAGACGAACCGGAAATGATGCAAAACAGCATGTGCGCCAATACCCAGCGAAGAAGAGAACACAACCAACACGTGAATATGAACGTCAAACAGTCAAATGCTTCAAACTATTTGCGCGATGATTTGCTCTGAGAAAAAAAAATGCAAAAAAAAAGAAAAAATAAGATTTACCCGGTGACCTCAACCCATGCCTTGCTCTGATTGGCTGGAGTTCATGGCATCACTGAGGTTGAGTCGCGTGACGGCTCTGGATATCTAGCATGCTAGATATTTTTCTGGGCTCTGCGTCGTGTCTGTGAGGCGTCTGTGAGCGTCTTTGATGCGTTGTTGGCTCTTTCATTCTAATAGATTGGCAAGCGTTCATCGTCCACTAATCCCCCGCGATTTGCACGCGATAACACCCTGACCTATCGGGCGAGCTCGACGATTTGCAAATCGTGCTTAAAATCCTGTAGTGTGAACTTGGCTTAATGCAACCCAAGAAATCTCAACCTGATCTCATGAGAATTCGTACGAATTTTACGAGGTGGCTAATTCGTAACAATTCGTACGACCTCACTCGTACGAATTAGTATGACTTTTGCTAAATCGTACATATTTTACGAATTGGTCAATTCGTATGAATTCGTACGAATGACCTACCCCTGACCCCCCCCCTAAACCTACCCATCACGTGGGTTTGGACAAATCGTACGAATTTGTACGAGTGAGGTCGTATGAATTCGTACGAATTAGCCACTTTTTAATCACTCGTACGAATTCATACGAATTGGTCGTGAGATAGCGTAGCAAATCTTGGTTTATCCACCTCATCCACCTAACGCAAGCGCAGACGTCATCCGCTTATCTGTTATGCTGCTTGATGTTGTAAACTGGTATTTGTTATTATACTATTTTAATCCTCATAACAATTAAACAGACTGGTTTGTTGCACAAATGGCTCCAGAAATTGGGGCAACCGGAACCTGGAACACTTGGTACATTGTAATAAGAATGGCATCTACGCTAATAATCGTCTGTTTGTCTCATCCTTATCCCAAGGTTATCATAGTCAGCCGGATCCAGTCCATTGATGGTGGACCTGCGCCTAGAATGTCACTGAACTGAATGTCAGCTACTGTAGACAATCCCCTGTGAAGGCCTCGTCGACATGGTAGGCATCAGGACAGATCCTTACTAAAGACCTCAAAGTCCTCCGCACACACCCATGACCAGCTTCACCTCCAAACCAATGTGATGAATCCGTTCTTCAAGCAAAAGATAATGGATGAATATTTGAATGCAACTGATCCACAATCTAATTCCTGACTTGTGATGCAGCCTGAATCATAATCACAAAATTGTTTATTCGTTGGCCAGAGAACTGCCACTGTTCGCATCATTGCATTATTTTCCTGTTATCACTATAAAGCTGCTTTGAAACAATCTGTATTTTATAAATAAAGGTGACTTGACAAATAGTTTTATAATTTACTGCACTTTTCTATTCTGCTATTCTTTGTTATAAATGTTGTACGTTCTCAGGAAATGGTGTAACACACGGACTCTGGGTCGAACATGTCTGGGCGAATCATTCCGGTTGCCATTTTACAACATTGGACGTTTTCAAAACAATTTCCCCCAAGTGCATCGACGGGTGAGTTAAAACTCATTATAATATGCAAAACTGTTATCCACTCACAGCAGTGGGCGTTTACATCCAAGTCTTCAGTGCGAGAAGCCTATAAAAATACAGCGTTTTTCAGCTAGGCTCAAAACTAGGGTAAAAAATAGCCTATTACTTATTCATTTTGATGTTTTTGAATGCAAAACCAAGCGAACGTCATAAGTTGACCTCAGACAACAATATAATAGAATTTAAAAAGCCAGTTCATGACCCTTTTAAAAAATTAAGTGGATAGCTATTTGTAGAAAAGAAAATTCCTTGCAAAAGGCCTTGCTTTGGAAGTTTATCGGACTTCTGTTGTTAAGAGGACGAGGTTTATGAATGCTGTTTACTCATTTAAAGCTTTCCTTTTTGTTATTTCACAGTGCGTTTAACTTTAGGACCTTCATTTGTCACCTCCGCAGGGCATCTCCCATGTCCATTATAGGAACAACCGTAGAAGTTTGCAACCCTTAACCTTTAATAGTTTTTACGCATTCATAAATTGCCTTCAAGATGCACAGGGGCACTGCAGTGGTCATTATTTACATTGACAGGCTGCAGAGTGGAAGGAGCACAGGGATGCATCCCAACATAGTGGGATGGATTCCATCAAACATCTGAAGAAAAAAAGAAAGAAAAAGAACCAGTAAGCATATCGATCTTCTTATAGAGGACTAGACAATCGAGGGACAGAAAAATGAAAAAGAAAAAGTCAATTCTGGCACGTGATTAGGATTATCGATATCCTGGTGTTGTTTTTTGTCATTGAGTGTGCACTTTGGTGTTAACATCTGCCAGGTATGTACGCTATGTCAATTTGTCTAGAATGCAGCCTGAGGAAATGCTGTGCATTCTAGTGCACTGGTTTCTTTTGTGCCACAATAATGCATTAATTTCATGAGTCAACAGGCTATGACTGGCGGCTTATGTAGAACTAAACAGTGTTTAATTGGATTCAGATCTGCGGCAACACAACTGCAAGGCTGTTTGCCTTTTTTCCTCTTTTGCTTTTTTTTTTTTTTTTTTCGAAGCACCCAGAGCATAATGGAGGCGATTACTTCCCCACTCGGGTGGCTTGGTGACTTGGTATTGTGAGCCCCTGGGAAGGTGCTGTTTACTGTCACACTTCACATTGCCCTGATGCCCTGGAAAAGAGCCTGGCAGCAGTGCTAATGCTGCTAATGCTGTCGCTTGCTGCATTGGCACAGTAGAGGCCAAATAGGTGTCATGCCGGGATTAACCTTAAATTGATTACGAACACAAAGATCATCTCCTGGCTGACTGACTTTCTTTCACAACCCATGAGTGAAATCCCAGGACTACCTCATAAACATCAGACAAAAGCAAAGCATGTTGTTTTTTTTTTTTTTTTCCCACTAAATTAACCAAAGTATCATTCTAATTCAAATGCACTCGTTTAAAAAATAATAAACTGCAATAGTTACATATACCTGTACATATTACCTATATTTGATTAAAACATTTTGATAAATACTAAAACAATAAGTCACATGTCAGGGAGGGATCATACAACTTCATGCAGTTTTCAGAACACTCAACATCCAACATTTAACGGAGTAGTTAACTTTTCGGAAAACTTTTGCTGATAATTTACTCACCTCCATGTCATCCGAGATGTCCATGTCTTTCTTTCTTCAGTCGAAAGGAAATTAAGGTTTTTGATGAAAACATTCCAGGATTTTTCTCCATATAATGGACTTCAATGGGAACCAAACGGTTCAAGGTCCAAAAGACAGTTTCAGTACAAACTGCAAACTGTTCAAAGGGCTTTAAACGATTTCAGACGATGAATAAGGGTCTTATCAAGCGAAACGATCACTCATTTAAAAAAAAAAATAAAGTTTAAGTTTTAAAAGCTCAAATGCTCGCCTTGCTCTGTCCTGCGATGCACGTTCGAACTCATTCATCAAAATGAATGAATCTTTTTTCCGAGTCAATTTGTCCGTTTAATGAACCAAATGACTCAAAAAAAGATTTGTTCATTTTGATGAACGAGTCTGAACAGGAGAGTCACGAACGCGCATCACAGGACAGAGCAAGACGAGCATTTCCACAGTTCCTCCGTTGTTCTCTGCAACTAACCCACAATGGGAACAACTGTGAATTTTTATGCTTTAATGACTAAGGTTAAGGTTAGGAACAATACATACAAATACATTATACAACTCGCATTCCCCATATTCTCTCGATTGGTTGTGTGCCTCACACACATGTCTACAAAATCCAGTGCAGAAATATATTAATACATATAAAAATGATAAATTAGAACAGACTTGCTACATAAACCCTGAATTTATAACAGCACACTTGAATTTTTCCATCGCACTAAATGCTGAATAGAGCAATAATAATGTCTCCAACATTTATTCCATTAATGACCTCTTCAAGCCTATATTGCAATAACCTCTTTTTATGAAATATTCTCATCTTCAGTAAAGATTTTGAGCCAACCACACCACTCCAGGAGGCTGAACCCTGGCCTGGCCTGCTGAATGAGGCTAAGGCATGAGGAAGTTGAAGTGCTGAAGTGTGCTTGGGAAAACAGCCAGCAGGTGATGTGAGTGCTGACAGCCTACGGACGTGCATTATCATCATCAGGCCCTCGACCTTCAACACATTCCCGTTCCTCCCCACAGTGTGAGCCACATCTGAATAATACAACTCATCTCCAGCAGAGACAATCCAGCCACCTAACCAGGGCTAAACAAGTGTCTGCTCCACAGTACGACTCATGTTTACAACAGACCCCAACACCAAGCACAAATGAGGTCACATGGGTCGGCAATTGAATTGTTATGCAATGCATTTTTTCTCTGAAATGCTGGCCATGACCATTTCATCACTCCCCATTGCCACATTCTGCTCACTTCCTCATTAATATGAATGTCGACACATTATTTGTTTTAATCTGGCAGAAATATCTACACTGAAAATATAAACTTGCACAAGAGGTTGACAAATGCTAAGAATGTCAACAGTGTTTAAAACAAAAGCTCATGCATAGGAAAATCGAAATGTTTTATATACCTGTGTTTGTCTTTTGTCGCGTTTATCTCAAATATTTGCATTTAGATCGAATAAGCATGGTTGATTTTATCATTTGTTATTGTATTTAATTGCAATTATTTTAGATAACTGCAATAATTGTACACTTTAAATAGCAAGCACATTTTGCCAAAGATTTTTGAAAAAGACTGTTGTAGAGTAAATAAAGATAGTCTAACACAAAGTATACAAAGATAGGTTTAACCAGACTGCATGGCAGTATTTTTTTTTTCCTTTATTTATTTATGAAGGGACCATGCACAATTTTTAACATAAAATTACCATTTCATGTATTGTACCGGATTTAGCCAGAGGCTATTTTTCATCCATAGTCCCCCAGAATGGGGGTGGCAGTAATGGCAGTAATAGTAAGAGTTTTTCTATGTTCATATGTTTTCTATGATAACATATTTAAAAATTTATTCCTGTGATCAAAGCTGAATTTTCAGCACCGTTGCTACAGTCTTCAGTGCCACGTGATATTTCAGAAATCATTTTAACATGATGATTTGATGCTCAAGAAACATTGTTATTATCACTGTTAAAAAAACAATTGTGCTGCAAAACATTTTTGTGGAAGCCGTGATAAAACTTTTCAGGATTCTTTGATGAAAGTTCTGAAGAACAGCATTTCTTTTGAAATAGAACTATTCTGCAAATGCCTTTACTGTTTTGATCAATTTAATTTGTCCATGCTGAATAAAGGTTGTTGTTTTTTAAAGCATGTACTGATCCAAAACTTTTCATGGTATAGTGTATAATGTTCAAAAGTTTGGAATCAAAAAAAAAAAATTCAAGATTTGTTATCAACATTTTTTCTTTTGTCAAATCAACTTAAATAATTTATTTAGTTGAGATAACTTATTATTTTGAGTTTCTGATGATTAAATCAATCTCCATTGTATTAACTCACTTTTTTCAGTTCAATCAGCTTAAAATTTTAAGGCAACCAGGTTACTTCATTTTTTAAGTTAAACCAACAATATTTTTTTTACAGTGAATTAGTTGTTTTTTGTTTTTATCCATTGCTTACAGTATATAAATAAATTTTGTGATAGTGATGACTATTATTTTTTGTTTTCAAATAAATGCTGTTCTTCTTTCTATCAACGAATCATCCATACTAAAACTTGGATTCATCAATCCATTTTAACATGCTTTTCTAACTGTCTGCATCCATTAATTAAGTTATTTGTCCATCTACCTGGTCTTTTCTTAGATGCGACATGGCGTTTTCTTTGAAACCCTGCCTAAAGAGCCATTGTCACAGAATGTCCTCAGATAAAGTTGAAGCTGGTGTGCTGTTAGTGTGTGCTGTTCGTTGCTGTTCAATGATGCTTCCAGCTGAGCACCAGAGTGGTCTGTTTCGCAGGCTAGAGATTCTTATTTACTCATTCTCATGTTGTTGCGTATCTGCCAACCACATTTCTTTCTGTGCTAGTTAGATCAAGATTGCTTTCTTCTTTTGTATGGAACAGTCTTCTTCGCTCAACAGAACAAGACTGATGAGTAATAGACTGAAGAAATTACATTTCAAATATGCAGAGTATTTGAACAGTTTTTTTCTTACTCTTTTGTATGCCTTTGTATTAACAACTTACAACTTTGAGTAAAACATGCTTGATAAATTTAAGGCAATGTGGTAATGTGAACAAGCTTGTTAAGTGAACTGTTGTGTTTGAGGTCAGTGGACTTAAATCTTTAAGTTGACTGAACTAAGTACTCAACTTGCAAAATGAGTAAACAATAGGACTCAAGTGTTAGTAAGTTTAATGATGAGATCAATTACTTGAAATGTTAAGGAGATTGGTTATTGATTGTTAAGTAGGTTAACAAATGAGATTTAACAGGTCATTTTTAAAACCAGAATTTGACTTAATAAAAAAAACTACAACACCAGCTGAAACAGGTCATTCTGTAATTTCCATACTTCATTAAACCTAATTATAAAGAAGGAACCAAATTAGCACATTAGAGATACATTAAAACAGACTTGGCCGTCACTATTAAAATTTGAATTTTAAAATACATGAAGATAAAATTTTAAAATACAGTATAGGCCTATCTATTTTTCAAAAAATATTTCAAGCAGTATCAAGAATTTACATTTACTTTTGCTCAATTAAATGCTACCTTGTTAAAATTTGTGGTGGGGAAAAACCATTAAAATGTCTGATTCTAAATGTAACAAAGTTTTTTATAGGGGACATACTGCATTTTTAATTAATGTGAATTGAGTTTCTCTGCCTTACGTTTTCAATAACATACAGACACACACACACATATACACCACTGCAGTGTTCACCACTATTAAAATCTCATGTAAACCCTCCCTGTGCCCCTCTAAACACACTCCTTCACAGATCATCTAGCTGCGCAAACATCTGATTCTTCAACAGCTGGCTCTTTTCCACAGAACAGTCTGCTCAATGGCCATGGGAGAAATCAAGGGTAAATTAAAAACCAAACAAATGCTGTCATTTAAGTAGCACACAAAATGGATTATCGCATCAAAGAGTGTCCTTCCCAATTCTAGCGGTCAATATTTCCTCCATATTACGCTGATCTAAAAGAGACAGCTGTATTACATGTCCAACATCCAATCCACTGGCCTAGTTTGTAAACATGCCTGTTGACTCAGCAGCAGAAGGTAACGTGAACACAGAGATAATAGTCATTGTTTTTGTTATATTGTGTGCAACTTTTTTTTTTTCTGGGAAATGTCAATATTTATTGAGGCTTATGGGTTCAGATCATTGTTTAGCTCTTCACAGTGCACCTCGTGAAAGCTGTAACTATGAATGAATTATTTAATAGATTTTTAACAAAAGGCCATGACTGAGATACCTAGTAAATGCCCATTTTACATATGGAAAACAGACCTCAAATAAATAAACAATAGTTAATAGCCTATTAAAAAAAATAGCCTATAGGGTATGCATTGAACACGTTGCATGTACTGGAAACAACCTTGGCTGTTAGGAGTTTACACTTCTAAGATTGCACTTCTTAGAACTAACAATAGCATGCTTAAATAATCTGTCAGTTTATGATAACGAATGGCACAACTGAGAAAAATGGCAGTAAAATATTCATACTTTGCAGTCACGTGACTACCATGGATACCTGGAGGGCAACAAACGCTGACAAAATGGTGACAAACAGTGGCCACCCAGGGGAATTGCAGCCTTGCAAATTTTCAATACTACAATCATTTAGTCATTTAGCTGACGCTTTTATCCTAAGCGACTTACATCTGAGGACTAAATCAAACGAGTCATCATGAAGAGGCAATAACAACACAAGAAGTGCTCAAAATACAAAGTTGAAACATTGCTCAACCCAGGGACCAAACCAGGGAAGTAAGGATTTACAAATTATTTATTTATTTATTATTATGATGAGTGCTCACGGAAGAGATGAGTTTTCAGTTGTGTTTTGAATGCTGTCAGGGATTCTGCATTCCAGATAAGGATGGGCAGCTCATTCCACCAGCATGAAACCATGAATGAGAATGTTCTGGAGAGTAATTTTGTGGCTCTTTGTGATGGTTCCACGAGACGTCGCTTATTGATCAATCGTAGGCTTCTGGTAGGGATGTAGACTCATAGGATTGAGTGAAAGTAGGAGTGAGCTGAGCCAGTTTTCAATCTGTAAGCAAGTGTCAACGCCTTGAACTTGATGTGAGCAGTGAGTTGCAGCCAGTGCAGGGATATGAACAGAGGAGTGACGTGGGCCCTTTTCGGCTCGTTGAAGACAAGACGAGCAGCAGCATTCTGGATCATTTGTAGAGGTTTGGTTGCACATGATGGAAGTCGAGCCAGAAGAGCATTGCAATAACCAGGGCCTGGACAAGAAGCTGTGTCGCCTGCTCAGTTAGGAAAGGCCTGATCTTCCTGATGTTGTGCATTGCAAACCTGCATTATCGAGCTGTCTTTGTAATGTGGTCTGAGAAGGTCAGCTGGTCATCAAAGATTACTCCAAGATTTCTGACCGACTTTGATGGGGTAATTGAGGAAGAATCTGGATAGTGAAGTCGTGCTGTAGAGACGGATTGGCAGGGAGGACGAGAAGCTCAGTCTTAGCCAGGTTGAGCTGCAGGTGATGTTACTTCATCCATGCCAAGATGTTAGCCTGACAGCTTGAGATTCGTGCAGCTACTGTGGGATCATCCGGTTAAAAGGAGAGTTAGATCTGGGTGTCATCAGCATAGCAATGGTAAGAGAAACCACGTGCCTGTATATGGGTCCCAGTGATTTGGTGTAAATGGAGAAGAGGAGTGGTCCAAGTACTGAACCCTAGGGAACCCCTGTGATCAGTTGATGTGCCTTGGAAACCTCACCTCTCCATGCGACCCTGAAGGGAAGTTCCAGTGATGAAAGGGTGGACAGAAGGATCTGATGGTTCACAGTGTCGAAAGCAGCAGACAGGTACAGGAGAATAAGAACTGATGATTTGGAAGCAACTTTTCTGATCCGCAGGGCTTCTGTGACTGACAGTAATGCAGTCTCGGTTGAATGCCCTTTCTTGAAGCCAGATTGGTTGACATCCAGTGGGTTGTTCAGAGCAGCGCAGTCTCATCCCAAGACGTCATATAACTGACATTTTGGGACTTCTTTTGGCCATACGTCAATATTCGCCTTTTTAGGGCCCCCTTAAACGTCGGTAGATGAGGTTATGGGATCCTAACTCTAAACCTAACCCTAACCTACCCCTAAACCTAACCCGTCACCTAACTGACGTTAAAGGTAAAGCGTCAGTTGTATGACAGCCCGGGATCGCCATCTACCGACGTTTAAGGCGGCCCTAAAAAGGCGGATATTGACGTATGGTCAAAAGACGTCCAAAGATGTCAGTTATATGACTTTTTGGGATGAGACTGTGTTATTCAGAGACAAGAAAGATGATACTTGGTTGAAAGCAGCTCGTTCAACTGTTTTCCCAATGAAAAGTAGGAGAGAGACAGGTTTGTAATTCTCTAAGAGAGATGTGTTTAGCGTTGATTTTTTTTTAAAAAGTGGAGTAACCCGAGCCTGCTTAAATGCTGTAGGAACAATGCCAGTTTGTAGGGAAGAGTTGATAATGTGTGTGAGATCTGGCAGAAGTGTGGGAGAGATGGCTTGTAGAAGGTGTGAGGGGTTGGGGTCTAGAGGGCAGGTGGTAGGATGACTGGAGAGGAGTAAATTAGATACTTCTTCGGTTAGAGGAGAGAAGGAGGAGAGAAGGTTACTGGCTGGGGGAGAGGGTAGTCTGGGTTCCTGTGTGTGTGGATTGGAGAACTGCTGATAGTTGTTGTTTTGTTAGTGATCAATTAACTTAGACGATCAATTAACTATTTAGACCATATGTCACCGAATGTTAAATTAGATATCAAGAAAAGTCCATAGTCCATACTACGGCTATGCGTGCTAGTGAAAGAGGGGAAGAACCAATGAACTGTTCCATAGTCAGAGGATTTAATTCAACTGAACTAGAAGCTGTGATCAAGAACATTTGGAAATTTGATCCCGCCAAACAAGATCCAGAATTTCTGAAAAACTTGGAGGAATATGCTGAAGTGTGATTATTATTTTTTTTTAAGAATGTTCTTGCTTGACACCTTAACTCAGAAAGTAATGGACAGAACTGCTGATAAGCCAGAGAGGGAAAAGGCACTGCTTGAAGTTTTAGGTGTGATGTCAGTTAATTGAGATATCTGAGATGCACATGAGGAAAGGGGAGCATCCAGCAGTTTTCTGAACGATTATTGGAGACGTATAAAACTTTCAGTGGCAGTCCTGATGTTACTAAGAATCATGTCGGTTTCATGTCTGCCTTTATTTAACGAATCTGACCCACTCACCCGGTCTGACTGTGACAATGCTTGTGACACCACTCTCTGAATACAATCAGATTATTGGTAAAATGACACAGATTTACAACATTAATGCAAATGCAAATAGTCAAATGAAAGCTGACAAATCTAGACATCAGTTGCTGCCTTTGGTGGGAGAAATGTTCAAGATTATCTAATGGTTTCCATCATAGACCAAGAAGATTTGCAAGAGTAAATTCAGAAGGTGTTATTCTTTGCTGTATATGTGGAAAAGCTGGTCACATTGCTAGAAATGATCAAGACAATGAGAGACCTCATCATAGCCATGTCATGCATGTGGAAAGGATGGTCACATTGCCAGGCATTGTTTGGAGAAAAGAAGGGGAGATCCGGAAGTTGTGTGTTTTGCATCTGGGAAGATGGGACACAAGGCAAGACAGAAAGATGGGCTATTGTGATTTACTTAAGAAAATAAGCAGTTTAGAAACCCTTTTGGCAATGTTGAATGGAAATAAAGAAGCCATTCACACCTTGCCAGACACAGATGCTGATATAAAGTAGAATTGTTTCATGATAGTAGCACATCAAAAGGGTGAGACTATGGACAGCAGACTTACTGCACATAAAGAGACAAATATGCATACTCAGTCATTTGCACTAGTTATTGTCTGTTGGATTCACACATGTGGATAAAGGATGTCCACACTGAGAAAATGGACACAATTAAAAATAATAATAATAAAAAGCACACACACACACACATATTGTCTTGTCAACTGATTGTTGATTTTTGAGTTATCAAAACAAACAATATGCTAATATCACTGATGCACATTGTGAGAGCCCAAATTTTCCTAATTATTTGCCAATGCATTATGTTATGTGTTCTGGGTTCATTCTGATGCCAGTAAACCCAAGGTGCTTCTATACTTTGCCACTGCTATGCTGCAATAAAACTTAATCTTTAAGATCTTCAACGTCTTCATCATTTTTTTTTCTTACAGAGACAGTATTCTGTCAATCATCCCTTATAATCATGCAACAAATTAATTGTTCATTTACAGTCTAGAATCGTTTTAACTTGTAGACATACTGAAGCAGTCATGTAAACCATGGTGTAACCAATGAAGGCCACAGGTTTCCTCCAAATTTGGGGCAATAATGCATACAGGTTATTCAACAGGGATCCTAAAAAGACACAAACATCATTAAATCAAATAATAATTAAACCATTCAGATCTTAAAGATGTCACTGATATGAGGCGTTCATGAACACAGCTTCATGAAGGGTTGAAACCTTTATGAATCTTTTGTTTCAAATCAGTTGGGGTTTGGAGCATGCATATCAGGCCCTGTCCCACATGGCACCCTGAACACTTAAGGTCTTCATGATGTAACAATGCTTTAACTGTAAAGTGTTCATGTAGGTCCCAGGTGTGATGCACAGCTTTTAGATTGTTGATATTAATTTAATTTAATTTAACAGCTGAGAGAAATATATGTCTTCCTCCAATAGAATGTTTGATCTGCACATAAGCATCGGGGGAATAACATTACAATAATAATAATAACATTACAATAATCTCCATCTTGGTAGAGAAATCTGCCTACACAAGTAACCATGACGACTTGAAAGTAAACATAGCTTTTGTGTCATTATCAGCCCTTATGCATACTTACCACTTGCTCTATTTCTGCAAATCCGTTTTAGCAAATGAATGACTCTCTCTCTGCTTTGGCCTTTGTCAACAGCCACTAGCACCACCTTCCGGTGGGGCCACTAACAGCAGATGGAGATCAAGCATTGGTACTCTACTGCTATTCCTTCAGTCCCCGGATGTACAATGTTGAATTTTCTGTCGAATTTGAACCACTGAATTAGTGGAAGTGAATTTGTAAAAGCGAACTGAAATGGACCAAATTGCCTGTTGAATATTATAGGTTTTCATTTTAAATAAAGTATATTTTGGAAGTGAAATCTGAAAGGTGAACATGGGCCATTGATTTTTTAAAAATGAAAATGTGTTTGAATTGAAATATTAACAGTTGAAATATACAACTGTTGATTTTCAGCCAATAAATGCTAACACTAAAACGAATGCATTAAAATACAAGCATGGTTAATGCATGGTCGTTGTTTTTTTTTTGTTTGTTTGTTTGTTTGTTTTTTTTTTTTTTCAAATCATTAGGCAGTAATTTGCAGGTCATGTAAAAAAAAAGTTGTTGGCCTAAATAAATAGCTGTATTCTGTACGTTTGACTCTGTTCGATAAATTTGAGATTCTGGTACCCGGCAACACTGAGCGGAACGTTGTTTCTACTCTATGTTTCTAGCCGGACATTTCTAAATCAGAGCACGCTGCTTGCACGAAACGAAAACGTTCATGTCTTTCGCTTTAATTAAAGCTATTGTTTTGACATAAAGCACACATTTATCACGTAAGTGACGCTAGCTGTTAACATTTTAGAACGCTGTCAATTGTTTGTTGTAATAAATATGACGTGTAATATAAACCACGAGCAGTAGCCTAGTTGTTTCTCTACCAAGCACGGAAACTCTTTTTATTATGCTCGCTTTTCACCAGATCATCCATTAGAAATCAATTGCAGGTGATCTGCAAAATTTTCTTCTGATAATGGATTCAATCTGGCCTGGTATTCGCGCTGTTCTGCCCTCGACCGTGTCGGAATTCCCTCTTGAATTTAGTGAAAAGATTGAATCCAGTGTGTTGACAGTTCTCGAGCTGGCCAGAGATCAGCTGTACCGTGCACCAGATTGCCCAGTTTCAGCTGAAAGAGCCCAAGTCATTCTAGATTATTCCTGGGAGAAGCTCAACACTGGAACATGGAGAGATGTGGACAAGGAATGGAGGAGAGTTTATTCTTACGGCTGTTTATTCAAAGTCTTAAGTTTGTGTCATACTAATCCATCACAATACAACATCCAGGAGGCCATTAAGACATGTGACATGAGTTTGATAATGGGAGCAGCTATCATGGACAACATTTTGCAAAGACTTGTTGGTATCTTAAGATTGCAAATGAAGAGCCCAAGCAAAGAGAGGAATGAAGAACCCTGTTCAAAGGTGAAATCATCTTTCCTGAAAGGAAATCATTTGTGACAGCTTGTTTACAGATGTTTAGTACATGTTTTGTTTTTACTTGCTTTCCCACCATGAACGGTTTCTTAAATTTTATATCTTGATTTAATTACTCAAGTATGACATTAATGCTTTGAATACACTTTTATTGATGTGTTTTTGTCTTATTTTTATCCGTTTTTTTATTGTTGTTCAACTTTGAATTTTCTTTTTCATTTTTAGTAATTGTAGCCTATGTCGTACTTCAACTTACTATTTTATTATTATTATTTTATTTCAGTTAGTTGCTGAGGCAATATTTATAGTTTCCAAAAAATAAAAGTATGTATTTTTTCTCATTTAATATTTATTTTAATATTTTGTTTTATTCTAGCTTTAATTTCAATTAACGAGAATTTTTTTAAAAAAAGTTTTAGATTCATCAACCCTGTTCATGGATCAACTTTTTAAAGTTACAAAAACCAATCAGTAATGTTTTACCATGAAGTCTTGGAGTTCCTTGTATAATCATAATAACTTATATCAAATTTCAGCTATAATTGAAAATTTAGATAAACATTACATTTTTAAAATGATACCTTCACAATATGTTTAACTTATAAAATTGAAATACTTTTTTCCCTCTGATGTTTTCAATGGGGTTTGGTCTGTTATTGTTGTTGAATCAATGTTACGTTATTCAGCCATACTCTATTCACTTATAATGCTTCTCTAAAACAGAAAATGAAACCGGACTGTGTGTCCGAGCCTGTAATAAACCCTGCTCAAAAAGTGCCAAGGGTTCAGTGCCCATCCCTGGAGTGCTTCAGATCAGATTTCCTGGATCCTCAACGGCCTGTGATTATAGAGGGAATTACTGACCACTGGCCGGCCTTCACAGAGCATCCATGGAGGTACTGATAAAATATGCATTTTTAGATTTTTTTTTTCCTTTAAAACATCTGTACACTACCATACTGCTCTCTTTTTTTCTAAGCATAGACTACTTAAGAACTGTCGCTGGCTGCCGGACGGTCCCTATTGAAGTGGGATCC
Source organism: Cyprinella venusta (assembly GCA_038021265.1). Classification (NCBI taxonomy): domain Eukaryota; kingdom Metazoa; phylum Chordata; class Actinopteri; order Cypriniformes; family Leuciscidae; genus Cyprinella; species Cyprinella venusta. Next base: position 24,840,761 of record CM075863.1, read on the forward strand.
AAGTACACTGACGAAGAGTGGTCACAAAAGCTCGTTACATTGAATGACTTCATAGACCGCTACATTATAGGAACCGTAAGGCAAATGTCATTGTAAGAGACATGATTTTAATATTTTTCCTAGAGACGTGGTAAAGTTGACTGTCATTATTATTTTTGGTTATTTTCTCATAGGCGGAGAATGGAGTGGGATATCTGGCTCAGCATCAGTTGTTTGATCAGGTCTGTTGAAATTCTATTTGGTTGAAACTAGATACTTCACCTTTAACTTTCTCATTTTAAAGTGCAACTATTGTGCTTTTTCAATGGTTTTATATTGTTTTGGAGGTCTCCAACATTACGTTTACATGCAAAAGGTCAAAAAACACTTTCATTTTGCTGTAATATAAATTACAGCATCTCCTCTTTTTCCAACATGACATCATGACTTTTGCGTAAACATACACGCCACTTTCGAGTCAAGTGGCGTATTATTTCTACGCATTTTGAGCTATTCGCGTGTATCCGCGTGTATGCGTGTATGTCTACGCCATTAACGTCCGCGTCATCCCGCGTGTCAGAACACGCGCGTCAAATGTCCAGTCATAAATGCCATTAACCCCAGTGACGGTTAAGTTTAGGGATAGGGTTGAGGTAAGTCATATCTTTTTTTTCAATAGGATGGTAAGGGAACAGTCATAAATGCTATTAACCCCAGTGACGGTTAAGTTTAGGGACGGGGTTGAGTTAAGTCCTATATTTATATAACGTTAAGTCAACGGCGTTCATAAACACGCTGAAAAGCGATTATGCGTCTTGATAACACGCCAAAAATGCAAATACGAATTGGCGTGTCATACACACGCTACTTCATGAGATCAGCCTGCTTTTTCTCACAATGTCTTAAAATGTTCGATAAATGATTCGGTTCCTTTTTGAGAGGCTGCTCTGATTTGTTAGATGGCTCAGTCTGTTGTGATTGGTCTAACTCTTACAGCGAGTGTTGGGATTTGGGAATGAAACAGTCATTACCATATCTGAATCTCAGAGGCTTCCTCAGTGCTTGATGCACAGTGAGTGCTTCTCATTTATTGTTTGTGCATCCTTGCTTCCTTTCATCATGTCTTAGCCACACCGCCTTAGGATGCAAGGGAAATATACACCTGTATGTCCTCTCTCATGACTCCTCAAGCCCCATTCACACTGCCAGCGACTTTGTTGCTGTATGCCGCTAGGCTCTGTACTGTGAAGTCGCTTGTGGGCGTTCGTAGTGCTGTCGCTCTAATAATAAGGGTAGACTGCTCGTCTGGCTGTATCTATAAAAAATACCATCACAAGTGATATATACAACTTTACAATTTTAAATTGACTTGGAATAAATGACTTTTTAGGCTAAAAAGAAACCATATGCTGTTGGGAGAGTGTTTTTATATTACCACAGCAGTGTTCAGTGGATTTAATCATTTACTAGATTAACAGTCGATCAATCAACAATTTAAACTTACTCATACTGTCATAAATTATTAAAACGTCATTCGAATTTGACAAATGATCAATTTTTTTGTCCCTAATAGTCAACGTAATGCAGGGGAAATTTTTCATATTCGAAATTTTCCAAATCATAAAATTACAAAACTTGAACTATAACGTTAAATGTTTGAAATAAACTCACTCTGACTGTCGACAGTTTCTTTTCCATGTATCATTTTATTATTCATGTATGTGATTACAGTCAAATCATATAAAACAGTGAAATCATCCTCCAACTCTTCTGTCTTGCCTGCAGTCGAGACAATGACGCGTGAGCTCCACTGAAAGTCTTCTTTCCTATTGGTTGTCGCTTGCGAAAATCGCATTTGCATAAAGTTGAAATTTTTCAAATTTTGTCGCTTGACACGCCTACGTTCTGTCGCCAACGTTCACTGTCGCTCGTGTCACCATAGGTCGCCAGCGCTCCATTGAAATGAATGGAATCATGTCACTTTCAGGAAGGAAGCTTTCTCATTCTTCGTTCCTCGCGTTGGAGTTAGAGAATGGAGATGTCGTAAATATCCAAAAATTACTATAAATAACAATGTTATATATTTTGTTGATTTGTGTACTTGCACTATCCCAAATGTTTCTGAGAATGTTTAAATCCAGAGAAATAAGTAGTTTAAACCAGGACACGGACCATATCCGTGCGTCGGATATCAATGAAGTCATACCTGCATTAATACTAAAGACGCTTTACTATATTATGCGTGTAATTAAACAGATGAGCGACTGTTTTGATATATTCATTGACAGGAAACTAATCATTGTTATACAGCTCAACAGTCTTTTTGTTTAATTCTCTTTTTCTTGATTTACCACGAGTACCATTTCTGTTAGGGGTCGACCGATATGTGATATTTTGGGCCGATGCCGATACCAATTATTACAGATCAAATAGACCGATAACCGATATTTTGAACTGATGGTGAGTTCTGACAGATGTGGCTGCGTTAGAGCCAAATATAGCGCATTTCAAAATAAAATTATTTTATCGTCAAATCGGTTCTCATTGCATAAAGTTGAATTTTCTCGACTTTTGACGCTCGACACGCTCACATTCTGTCGCCAACGTTCACTGTCGCTCGTGTCGCTTATTCCAAACAAACTACACCTTTGGTTGGAATAAGTGACCTCTAGCGGCGTAAAGTTACATAGTGTGGCTTTAAAATGGATTTCACTGATCAGTTTCCAGGTCACGGGCTGGAGGACGTTGAAGCGAATAAACAAGGAAGCATCAATTTGAGTATTGAGAAGCACCCCTTGATACAATCAGTAATGATGGCATTGGTTTACCGCATTAATTCTTGTCGACAACACAAAACAAACTCTTCCAGGGCTCAGCTACAACTACAGTGTTTGAGGGAGGAACAAAGTAGATGTTGGTGAGCAGCAAATGAAGACCATAGGCTGGCATTATGTAAATTTGTTACAATCCTACGTATGTTTCAAGCAGCAAGAATGGAAGTACAGACGACTCGTTTCAGGCAATTCTAAATCAATTATTTCTTTTAGGAGACATTAACTCTGTTTATCATGCACACCTTTTACATTCAGAAACATATATATTAGACACTACATGACAGGTCAAATCCAAAGAAAGCACAATAGGGCCGCTGTAATGTAGCCATGGTTCCCTGAGATGAGGGAACGAGACATGCGTTTCAGTAGTATTTGGAGGAAGGGGTTTTCCCTCGTTAATAAACGCAATGTCAAAGCGAATGGAAAGGGAACTCTGTAATTTTAGGTTGTTCTATGGCAGTCTTCTCGGACTTAGACATTTAATACAGGGTGTAGTATCATGCAAAAGCAATAGCAATAACTTTGGCTGTTATTCATTCTGATAGGTTCCAGAGCTAAAAGATGACATTCGTATCCCAGACTATTGTTGTCTTGGAGAAGGAGATGAGGATGACATAACAATTAATGCCTGGTTTGGGCCTGGAGGGACTGTGTCTCCTCTTCATCAGGATCCTCAACAGAATTTTTTGGCACAGGTAAACATGAGACAAATGGAACGTTGGGCATTTGAAAGGCAAGGCTTTTGATTCCCTCTGTTTCATTGCATTCTGCTTTTGTTTTTGAACATCAGGTGGTTGGACGGAAATACGTCCGCCTCTACAGCCTTGATGAAACAAAATATCTCTATCCACACCAGTCACAGCTACTGCACAACACCAGTCAGGTAGAAGATCTACTTTATGACAGCTGAAGTTTCTTGTACATAGCCCTAATTGTTGTATATTACCAGTCATTTCAATAACAACAACTCTTGGATTAGTTTTAGCATGTTATTGAATATGGAAATGTTAATGTATTTGGTCTTGGCAGACCAGTGGTCTCATTTATAAAACTGTGTGTAGGATCTTTACTAAAAGTGTACGTGCGTCCGAAAGACAAAAGTGGCGTACGCTAAAAAATATTCAGATTTATAAAACCGTTCGTCACTTAATAAATCCCAGTCAGCCGAAGATTGTGCGCACATGTGCAAATGTAAAGAAAATATCTTAAAGATGTTTGTTTAACTTTTTGATTCAGTTGTATATGTTCTGTTGGTTGCACTTTATCCCAACGTTTATATAGTGTTAAAAAACTAAAACAGGAAGTGCTTCTGGACCAGTGTTGTTTACATCTCCGAAATGGTCTATAGATCATAACCTTTGCGCAGAAACTGATGTATGTATGTTTCCAGCTCTGTTATGCTTTATAAATGAGACCCCAGGTCTGCTACACTGCTGTTGATTATTGCTGATGCAGAGCAGGTATGGACTTGCCACTGCTAATAGATACAAAGACACAATGCTGGAGCAGCATGTAAGATATGCTGCTGCATGAATAGACAAATACATAAATACTGTAAAAGATATAGGCAGGGGGTGCTGGGGGGTTTCTGAGTAAATCTGATTGTGCGCTGCAAGACTTGCAAACAATGAACCAGTTTGCTTTACCACCACCAGGTGGAGGTGGAGAATCCAGACCTGGTGAAGTTCCCAGACTTCTCTAGAGCCTCGTATCAGGAGTGTGTCCTCAGGCCCAGAGATGTGCTCTTCATCCCTCTGCAGCACTGGCATTATGTGCGCTCTCTTGAGCTCAGCTTTTCTGTCAGTTTTTGGTGGTCCTGAATGATTTGTAGAGAATAATTTGGAATGCTCTGTGTTTGTTGTCTTGTATTGTCTTTATTTGTACAAATGCAAAATATGTAATCACTTTTAGGAGGAATGTGAAGTATGATCATTTTAATTTTATCGCTTACATTTAAATATTAACATTACAAAAAGCATTACTTTTTAAGCATTTGGATTTTTTTTTTATTCAAAGGGAGAGTCACTGCAAAGTCTGAAAAATTAAATATCCCCAATCTTCTCAAAACTCTTGATTCTGATAGAGGGCCACGAGACTTAGACCTGAGTGCAAAAATGGAGAATCTAGACCCTTCCAGAGCTGAGATATGGAAACTCAAAATTTTGACCAGAAAAAAAAAAAAAAAAAAAACGACAGTGTTACCCCTTATGTTTTTTTGATTGGGAATACTTAATTTTTCGCCCAAAAAACAAAAAAAACATAAGGGGTGACACTGTCGTTTTTTTTTCTTGTCAAAATTTTGAGTTTCTTCTTGAAACTCTGGATTCTGACAGAGGGCCACGAGACTTCGACCAGCGCGCAAAAATGGAGGCCCTAGACCCTTCCAGAGCCGAGATATCGAAGGTCAAAATTTCGACCCGAAAAAAAAAACATAAGGGGTAACACTGTTTTTTTTTTTTTTTTGGCCGAAATTTTGACACCCTCCTATCTTCTTGAAACTCTGGATTCTGACAGAGGGCCACGAGACTTCGACCAGCGCGCAAAAATGGAGGCCCTAGACCCTTCCAGAGCCGAGATATCGAAGGTCAAAATTTCGACCTTAAAAAAAAACATAAGGGGTAACACTGTGTTTTTTTTTTTCTGGTCAAAATTTTGAGTTTCAATATCTCAGCTCTGGAAGGGTCTAGAGCCTCAATTTTTGCACCCAGGTCCATGTATCGTGGCCCTCTATCAGAATCCAGAGTTTTGAGATGATTGGAGAAACTTAATTTTTCACCCCCCCCCCCCAAAAAAACATAAGGGGTAACACTGTCATTTTTTTTTTCTGGTCAAAATTTTGAGTTTCAATATCTCAGCTCTGGAAGGGTCTAGAGCCTCAATTTTTGCACCCAGGGCCATGTATCGTGGCCCTCTATCAGAATCCAGAGTTTTGAGAAGATTGGAGAAACTTAATTTTTCACCCCCCGAAAAAAAACATAAGGGGTAACACTGTCATTTTTTTTCTGGTCAAAATTTTGAGTTTCAATATCTCAGCTCTGGAAGGGTCTAGAGCCTCAATTTTTGCACCCAGGTCCATGTATCGTGGCCCTCTATCAGAATCCATAGTTTTGAGAAGATTGGAGAAACTTAACCCATTTAAGCCCACCGGCAACTATAGTTGCCGCAGTGTATGGTTGTCATTTTCCTTGTGTAAATATTTTTCTAGATGTTATCCAAGTTGTATGTCTCAATGTCATGCAAGGAAACAACCAAATAAAGGATTTCAAGAAAATAAAAAAGGTATGCACTTCCTTCCTGTCACATGAGGCTGTCAACTTCCTACCCCTACTTCCAGGACGCATGGCAAAGGCAAACCCTCCCAAAGAAAGCTATTTTCATATTACTAATAAGTATTTTTTGTTGACATATGTATATCTAAATAATCATGAAGGTCTCTAAAATCCTCTATAGTTTTTTGTATACTATATAGTTGTATACTATAGTTGCCGGTGGGCAAATGCCTTGTAAGTACATATATTATGGGGAAATGGTGTATACTGTGTTAATAGGTTAATAAATCTAGATTATTGGACTTGTTTATTGCATAAACATAACGTTATTTTAGTTTTTGCCATTTTGTCATTTGTTTTTTGTTATGTGTGTGTGTGTGTGTGTGTGTGTATATATATATATGTATATACACACACACACACATAATTTTTACTTCTTTCTATTAATTTGTATTTATTTATTTTCATTTCACTTTTTGATACACAATGCCCTGTTATGGCTGCACTTTGTTCTGCACTCTACACTTTAACCCTTGTGCGCTGTTCATTTGAGGTTTACAGCCGGGCTGTTTGTGGTCTCAGAGACCCCAGGCAACAAAATGTAATTTTGTAACAAATTTTGTACAAATTTTGTAAAAATTTTGTACAATTGTAATTTGTTACATTTTGTAACAAATTACATTTTTGATATATGCATATCTACATATTATGAAATCATAATTATAACAATATAAGTTATTTTTGTCAAAGTTTAGCAGTTTTTGTACTGAAAAAAAATCAATAATGTTCAATAATGTTACATTATGATTAGAATCAAACCTGATCAGGATGTTACAAAGAGAAAAGTTGGAGTCTTTAGAGTTTATGATTTATTTCAAACATCTGTTTTTCTTATAATTCTAAAAATTGTGTGAAGTGTGCCACCAAATTTCTATGTTCTTTCTGATTTTGATGATGAATTTTGTCCATTGACAAAAATCATTTAATTCTAATCATATAACATTATTGAAAAACAGATTTTTTTTCCAACACAAAAAAATGCCTAAACTTCGACAAAAAGTTACTTTTATTGTTATAATTGTGATTTCATTATATCTAGGTATGAATACAACTGGAAAAACTTGTGAAAATATGTCTTTCATTTAGTCAAATAGCAAATCGCAAATAGTGGAGCTGTGCAGCCATCTACTGGTTAAAGTGATCATTTGTTACTTTTAAAATGGTATTTTCCAAAAGATTGGCAAAAATCTTACACTAAACCATGTCAAATTATCCATGTTATCCCCATAAATGAAAGTTAGAAATGTGGGTCAAAAAGACCCCAAACAGCATACAAGGTTTAAGACAAATGGATTTGTTGTTTGTTGTGTTTTTATATTCAAGACATTATAAGCTATAGATTCCGCTTTTTTGAGTTCGCATCAAACATTCTTCGACTTTTATACACAATAAATTTGTTTATGAATAAAGATTGAACTGTTGAAAGCAGTTATTTTGAAATAGATGCCAAATGTTTTCCTCCTATTCATATTTAACATTGATAGGGTGCATACAACATATTTGCCCACCGGCAACTATAGTTGCCGCATATACAATTTTCAAGACGAAAAAAAAAAAAACCTGAGGAAAATAAATGCAGAACATGTTCACATAGGACATTATTAACACGACTATATGTATGAAACTATTCAGAAAAATTTGGGCACAAATGGGTTAATTTTTCACCCCCCGAAAAAAAACATAAGGGGTAAGACTGTCATTTTATTTTTCTGGTCAAAATTTTGAGTTTCAATATCTCAGCTCTGGAAGGGTCTAGAGCCTCAATTGTTGCACCCAGGTCCATGTATCGTGGACCTCTATCAGAATCCAGAGTTTTGAGAAGATTGGAGAAACTTAATTTTTCACCCCCCGAAAAAAAAACATAAGGGGTAACACTGTCATTTTTTTTTCTGGTCAAAATTTTGAGTTTCAATATCTCAGCTCTGGAAGGGTCTAGAGCCTCAATTTTTGCACCCAGGTCCATGTATCGTGGACCTCTGTCAGAATCCAGAGTTTTGAGAAGATTGGAGAAACTTAATTTTTCACCCCCCGAAAAAAAAAACATAAGGGGTAACACTGTCATTTTTTTTTCTGGTCAAAATTTTGAGTTTCAATATCTCAGCTCTGGAAGGGTCTAGAGCCTCAATTTTTGCACCCAGGTCCATGTATCGTGGCCCTCTATCAAAATCCAGAGTTTTGAGAAGATTGGAGAAACTTAAATTTTCACCCCCCGAAAAAAAAAACAAAAAACATAAGGGGTAACACTGTCATTTTATTTTTCTGGTCAAAATTTTGAGTTTCAATATCTCAGCTCTGGAAGGGTCTACAGCCTCAATTTTTGCACCCAGGTCCATGTCTCGTGGTCCTCTATCAGAATCCAGAGTGTTGAGAAGATTGGAGAAACTTTATTTTTCACCCCCCGAAAAAAATGTAAGGGGTAACACTGTCATTTTTTTTTCTGGTCAAAATTTTGAGTTTCAATATCTCAGCTCAGGAAGAGTCTACAGCCTCAATTTTTGCACCCAGGTCCATGTCTCGTGGCCCTCTATCAGAATCCAGAGTTTTGAGAAGATTGGAGAAACTTTATTTTTCACCCCCCCGAAAAAAAATGTAAGGGGTAACACTGTCATTTTTTTCTTTCTGGTCAAAATTTTGAGTTTCAATATCTCAGCTCTGGAAGGGTCTACAGCCTAAATTTTTGCACCCAGGTCCATGTCTCGTGGCCCTCTATCAGAATCCAGAGTTTTGAGAAGATTGGAGAAACTTTATTTTTCACCCCCCGAAAAAAAAATGTAAGGGGTAACACTGTCATTTTTTTTTTCTGGTCAAAATTTTGAGTTTCAATATCTCAGCTCTGGAAGGGTCTACAGCCTAAATTTTTGCACCCAGGTCCATGTCTCGTGGCCCTCTATCAGAATCCAGAGTTTTGAGAAGATTGGAGAAACTTTATTTTTCACCCCCCAAAAAAATTGTAAGGGGTAACACTGTCATTTTTTTTTTTCTGGTCAAAATTTTGAGTTTCAATATCTCAGCTCTGGAAGGGTCTACAGCCTCAATTTTTGCACCCAGGTCCATGTCTCGTGGCCCTCTATCAGAATCCAGAGTTTTGAGAAGATTGGAGAAACTTTATTTTTCTCCCCCCGAAAAAAAATGTAAGGGCTAACACTGTCATTTTTTTTTCTGGTCAAAATTTTGAGTTTCAATATCTCAGCTCTGGAAGGGTCTACAGCCTCAATTTTTGCACCCAGGTCCATGTCTCGTGGCCCTCTATCAGAATCCAGAGTTTAGAGAAGATTGGAGAAACTTTGTTTTTCACCCCCCGAAAAAAAATGTAAGGGGTAACACTGTCATTTTTTTTTTTCTGGTCAAAATTTTGAGTTTCAATATCTCAGCTCTGGAAACTTTATTTTTCACCCCCCGAAAAAAAAATGTAAGGGGTAACACTGTCATTTTTTTTTTCTGGTCAAAATTTTGAGTTTCAATATCTCAGCTCTGGAAGGGTCTACAGCCTAAATTTTTGCACCCAGGTCCATGTCTCGTGGCCCTCTATCAGAATCCAGAGTTTTGAGAAGATTGGAGAAACTTTATTTTTCACCCCCCAAAAAAATTGTAAGGGGTAACACTGTCATTTTTTTTTTCTGGTCAAAATTTTGAGTTTCAATATCTCAGCTCTGGAAGGGTCTACAGCCTCAATTTTTGCACCCAGGTCCATGTCTCGTGGCCCTCTATCAGAATCCAGAGTTTTGAGAAGATTGGAGAAACTTTATTTTTCTCCCCCCGAAAAAAAATGTAAGGGCTAACACTGTCATTTTTTTTTTCTGGTCAAAATTTTGAGTTTCAATATCTCAGCTCTGGAAGGGTCTACAGCCTCAATTTTTGCACCCAGGTCCATGTCTCGTGGCCCTCTATCAGAATCCAGAGTTTAGAGAAGATTGGAGAAACTTTGTTTTTCACCCCCCGAAAAAAAATGTAAGGGGTAACACTGTCATTTTTTTTTTCTGGTCAAAATTTTGAGTTTCAATATCTCAGCTCTGGAAGGGTCTACAGCCTCAATGTTTTGCACCCAGGTCCATGTCTCGTGGCCCTCTATCAGAATCCAGAGTTTTGAGAAGATTGGAGAAACTTTATTTTTCACCCCCCGAAAAAAAAATGTAAGGGGTAACACTGTCATTTTTTTTTTTCTGGTCAAAATTTTGAGTTTCAATATCTCAGCTCTGGAAGGGTCTACAGCCTCAATTTTTGCACCCAGGTCCATGTCTCGTGGCCCTCTATCAGAATCCAGAGTTTTGAGAAGATTGGATAAACTTTATTTTTCTCTCCCCGAAAAAAAATGTAAGGGGTAACACTGTCATTTTTTTTTCTGGTCAAAATTTTGAGTTTTAATATCTCAGCTCAGGAAGGGTCTACAGCCTTAATTTTTGCACCCAGGTCCATGTCTCGTGGCCCTCTATCAGAATCCAGAGTTTTGAGAAGATTGGAGAAACTTTATTTTTCACCCCGCGAAAAAAAATGTAAGGGGTAACACTGTCATTTTTTTTTTCTAGTCAAAATTTTGAGTTTCAATATCTCAGCTCTGGAAGGGTCTACAGCCTAAATTTTTGCACCCAGGTCCATTTCTCGTGGCCCTCTATCAGAATCCAAAGTTTTGAGAAGATTGGAGAAACTTTATTTTTCACCCCCCGAAAAAAAATGTAAGGGGTAACACTGTCATTTTTTTTTCTGGTTAAAATTTTGAGTTTCAATATCTCAGCTCAGGAAGGGACTACAGCCTAAATTTTTGCACCCAGGTCCATTTCTCGTGGCCCTCTATCAGAATCCAGAGTTTTGAGAAGATTGGAGAAACTTTATTTTTCACCCCCCGAAAAAAAATGTAAGGGGTAACACTGTCATTTTTTTTTTCTGGTCAAAATTTTGAGTTTCAATATCTCAGCTCTGGAAGGGTCTACAGCCTAAATTTTTGCACCCAGGTCCATTTCTCGTGGCCCTCTATCAGAATCCAAAGTTTTGAGAAGATTGGAGAAACTTTATTTTTCACCCCCCGAAAAAAAATGTAAGGGGTAACACTGTCATTTTTTTTTTCTGGTTAAAATTTTGAGTTTCAATATCTCAGCTCAGGAAGGGACTACAGCCTAAATTTTTGCACCCAGGTCCATTTCTCGTGGCCCTCTATCAGAATCCAGAGTTTTGAGAAGATTGGAGAAACTTTATTTTTCACCCCCCGAAAAAAAATGTAAGGGGTAACACTGTCATTTTTTTTTTCTGGTCAAAATTTTGAGTTTCAATATCTCAGCTCTGGAAGGGTCTACAGCCTAAATTTTTGCACCCAGGTCCATTTCTCGTGGCCCTCTATCAGAATCCAGAATTTTGAGAAGACTGGAGAAATTTTATTTTTCACCCCCCGAAAAAAAAATGTAAGGGGTAACACTGTCATTTTTTTTTTCTGGTCAAAATTTTGAGTTTCAATATCTCAGCTCTGGAAGGGTCTACAGCCTAAATTTTTGCACCCAGGTCCATGTCTCGTGGCCCTCTATCAGAATCCAGAGTTTTGAGAAGATTGGAGAAACTTTATTTTTCACCCCCCGAAAAAAAATGTAAGGGGTAACACTGTCATTTTTTTTTTCTGGTCAAAATTTTGAGTCTCAATATCTCAGCTCAGGAAGGGTCTACAGCCTCAATTTTTGCACCCAGGTCCATGTCTCGTGGCCCTCTATCAGAATCCAGAGTTTTGAGAAGATTGGAGAAACTTTATTTTTCACCCCCCGAAAAAAAATGTAAGGGGTAACACTGTCATTTTTTTTTTCTGGTCAAAATTTTGAGTCTCAATATCTCAGCTCAGGAAGGGTCTACAGCCTCAATTTTTGCACCCAGGTCCATGTCTCGTGGCCCTCTATCAGAATCCAGAGTTTTGAGAAGATTGGAGAAACTTTATTTTTCACCCCCCGAAAAAAAATGTAAGGGGTAACACTGTCATTTTTTTTTCTGGTCAAAATTTTGAGTTTCAATATCTCAGCTCTGGAAGGGTCTACAGCCTAATTTTTTTCACCCAGGTCCATTTCTCTTGGACCTCTATCAGAATCCAGAGTTTTGAGAAGATTGGAGAAACTTTATTTTTCACCCCCCGAAAAAAAATGTAAGGGGTAACACTGTCATTTTTTTTTCTGGTCAAAATTTTGAGTCTCAATATCTCAGCTCAGGAAGGGTCTACAGCCTCAATTTTTGCACCCAGGTCCATGTCTCGTGGCCCTCTATCAGAATCCAGAGTTTTGAGAAGATTGGAGGAACTTTATTTTTCACCCCCCGAAAAAAAATGTGAGGGGTAACACTGTCATTTTTTTTTTTCTGGTCAAAATTTTGAGTTTCAATATCTCAGCTCTGGAAGGGTCTACAGCCTAAATTTTTGCACCCAGGTCCATTTCTCGTGGCCCTCTATCAGAATCCAGAGTTTTGAGAAGATTGGAGAAACTTTATTTTTCACCCCCCGAAAAAAAATGTAAGGGGTAACACTGTCATTTTTTTTTCTGGTCAAAATTTTGAGTCTCAATATCTCAGCTCAGGAAGGGTCTACAGCCTCAATTTTTGCACCCAGGTCCATGTCTCGTGGCCCTCTATCAGAATCCAGAGTTTTGAGAAGATTGGAGAAACTTTATTTTTCACCCCCCGAAAAAAAATGTAAGGGGTAACACTGTCATTTTTTTTTTCTGGTCAAAATTTTGAGTCTCAATATCTCAGCTCAGGAAGGGTCTACAGCCTAAATTTTTGCACCCAGGTTCATGTCTCGTGGCCCTCTATCAGAATCCAGAGTTTTGAGAAGATTGGAGAAACTTTATTTTTCACCCCCCGAAAAAAAATGTAAGGGGTAACACTGTCATTTTTTTTTTCTGGTCAAAATTTTGAGTCTCAATATCTCAGCTCAGGAAGGGTCTACAGCCTAAATTTTTTCACCCAGGTCCATGTCTCGTGGCCCTCTATCAGAATCCAGAGTTTTGAGAAGATTGGAGAAACTTTATTTTTCACCCCCCGAAAAAAAATGTAAGGGGTAACACTGTCATTTTTTTTTCTGGTCAAAATTTTGAGTTTCAATATCTCAGCTCAGGAAGGGTCTACAGCCTAAATTTTTGCACCCAGGTCCATTTCTCGTGGCCCTCTATCAGAATCCAGAGTTTTGAGAAGATTGGAGAAACTTTATTTTTCACCCCCCGAAAAAAAATGTAAGGGGTAACACTGTCATTTTTTTTTTCTGGTCAAATTTCTGAGTTTCAATATCTCAGCTCTGGAAGGGTCTACAGCCTAAATTTTTGCACCCAGGTCCATGTCTCGTGGCCCTCTATCAGAATCCAGAGTTTTGAGAAGATTGGAGAAACTTTATTTTTCACCCCCCGAAAAAAAATGTGAGGGGTAACACTGTCATTTTTTTTTCTGGTCAAAATTTTGAGTTTCAATATCTCAGCTCTGGAAGGGTCTACAGCCTAAATTTTTGCACCCAGGTCCATTTCTCGTGGCCTACAGCTTCAATTTTTGCACCCAGGTCCATGTCTCGTGGCCCTCTATCAGAATCCAGAGTTTTGAGAAGATTGGAGAAACTTTATTTTTCACCCCCCGAAAAAAAATGTAAGTGGTAACACTGTCATTTTTTTTTTCTGGTCAAAATTTTGAGTCTCAATATCTCAGCTCAGGAAGGGTCTACAGCCTAAATTTTTGCACCCAGGTCCATTTCTCGTGGCCCTCTATCAGAATCCAGAGTTTTGAGAAGATTGGAGAAACTTTATTTTTCACCCCCCGAAAAAAAATGTAAGGGGTAACACTGTCATTTTTTTTCTAGTCAAAATTTTGAGTCTCAATATCTCAGCTCTGGAAGGGTCTACAGCCTAAATTTTTGCACCCAGGTCCATTTCTCGTGGCCCTCTATCAGAATCCAGAGTTTTTAAAAGATTGGAGAAACTTTATTTTTCACCCCCCGAAAAAAAATGTAAGGGGTAACACTGTCATTTTTTTTTTCTGGTCAAAATTTTGAGTTTCAATATCTCAGGTCAGGAAGGGTCAACAGCCTCAATTTTTGCACCCAGGTCCATGTCTCGTGGCCCTCTATCAGAATCCAGAGTTTTGAGAAGATTGGAGAAACTTTATTTTTCACCCCCCGAAAAAAAATGTAAGGGGTAACACTGTCATTTTTTTTTCTGGTCAAAATTTTGAGTCTCAATATCTCAGCTCTGGAAGGGTCTACAGCCTAAATTTTTGCACCCAGGTCCATGTCTCGTGGCCCTCTATCAGAATCCAGAGTTTTTTGAAGATTGGAGAAATTTTATTTTTCACCCCCCGAAAAAAAATGTAAGGGGTAACACTGTCATTTTTTTTTTCTGGTCAAAATTTTGAGTCTCAATATCTCAGCTCAGGAAGGCTCTACAGCCTCAATTTTTGCACCCAGGTCCATGTCTCGTGGCCCTCTATCAGAATCCAGAGTTTTGAGAAGATTGGAGAAACTTTATTTTTCACCCCCCGAAAAAAAATGTAAGGGGTAACACTGTCATTTTTTTTTCTGGTCAAAATATTGAGTCTCAATATCTCAGCTCAGGAAGGGTCTACAGCCTAAATTTTTGCACCCAGGTCCATGTCTCGTGGCCCTCTATCAGAATCCAGAGTTTTGAGAAGATTGGAGAAACTTTATTTTTCACCACCCGAAAAAAAATGTAAGGGGTAACACTGTCATTTTTTTTCTAGTCAAAATTTTGAGTCTCAATATCTCAGCTCTGGAAGAGTCTACAGCCTAAATTTTTGCACCCAGGTCCATTTCTCGTGGCCCTCTATCAGAATCCAGAGTTTTGAGAAGATTGGAGAAACTTTATTTTTCACCCCCCGAAAAAAAATGTAAGGGGTAACACTGTCATTTTTTTTTTCTGGTCAAAATTTTGAGTTTCAATATCTCAGGTCAGGAAGGGTCAACAGCCTCAATTTTTGCACCCAGGTCCATGTCTCGTGGCCCTCTATCAGAATCCAGAGTTTTGAGAAGATTGGAGAAACTTTATTTTTCACCCCTCGAAAAAAAATGTAAGGGGTAACACTGTCATTTTTTTTTTCTGGTCAAAATTTTGAGTCTCAATATATCAGCTCAGGAAGGGTCTACAGCCTCAATTTTTGCACCCAGGTCCATGTCTCGTGGCCCTCTATCAGAATCCAGAGTTTTGAGAAGATTGGAGAAACTTTATTTTTCACCCCCCGAAAAAAAATGTAAGGGGTAACACTGTCATTTTTTTTCTGGTCAAAATTTTGAGTTTCAATATCTCAGCTCTGGAAGGGTCTACAGCCTAAATTTTTGCACCCAGGTCCATGTCTCGTGGCCCTCTATCAGAATCCAGAGTTTTGAGAAGATTGGAGAAACTTTATTTTTCACCCCCCGAAAAAAAATGTAAGGGGTAACACTGTAATTTTTTTTTTCTGGTCAAAATTTTGAGTTTCAATATCTCAGGTCAGGAAAGGTCTACAGCCTCAATTTTTGCACCCAGGTCCATGTCTCGTGGCCCTCTATCAGAATCCAGAGTTATGAGAAGATTGGAGAAACTTTATTTTTCACCCCCCGAAAAAAAAATGTGAGGGGTAACACTGTCATTTTTTTCTCGTCAAAATTTTGAGTTTCAGTATCTCAGCTCTGGAAGGGTCTACAGCCTAAATTTTTGCACCCAGGTCCATGTCTCGTGGCCCTCTATCAGAATCCAGAGTTTTGAGAAGATTGGAGAAACTTTATTTTTCACCCCCCGAAAAAAAAATGTAAGGGGTTACACTGTCATTTTTTTTTCTGGTCAAAATTTTGAGTTTCAATATCTCAGGTCAGGAAGGGTCTACAGCCTCAATTTTTGCACCCAGGTCCATGTCTCGTGGCCCTCTATCAGAATTCAGAGTTTTGAGAAGATTGGAGAAACTTTATTTTTCACCCCTCGAAAAAAAATGTAAGGGGTAACACTGTCATTTTTTTTTCTGGTCAAAATTTTGAGTTTCAATATCTCAGGTCAGGAAGGGTCTACAGCCTCAATTTTTGCACCCAGGTCCATGTCTCGTGGCCCTCTATCAGAATCCAGAGTTTTGAGAAGATTGGAGAAACTTTATTTTTCACCCCCCGAAAAAAAATGTAAGGGGTAACACTGTCATTTTTTTTTTCTGGTCAAAATTTTGAGTTTCAATATCTCAGCTCTGGTAAGGTCTACAGCCTAAATTTTTGCACCCAGGTCCATTTCTCGTGGCCCTCTATCAGAATCCAGAGTTTTGAGAAGATTGGAGAAACTTTATTTTTCACCCCCCGAAAAAAAATGTAAGGAGTAATACTGTCATTTTTTTTTTCTGGTCAAAATTTTGAGTTTCAATATCTCAGCTCTGGAAGGGTCTACAGCCTAAATTTTTGCACCCAGGTCCATGTCTCGTGGCCCTCTATCAGAATCCAGAGTTTTGAGAAGATTGGAGAAACTTTATTTTTCACCCCCCGAAAAAAATGTAAGGGGTAACACTGTCATTTTTTTCTGGTCAAAATTTTGAGTCTCAATATCTCAGCTCAGGAAGGGTCTACAGCCTCAATTTTTGCACCCAGGTCCATGTCTCGTGGCCCTCTATCAGAATCCAGAGTTTTGAGAAGATTGGAGAAACTTTATTTTTCACCCCCCGAAAAAAAATGTAAGGGGTAACACTGTCATTTTTTTTCTGGTCAAAATTTTGAGTCTCAATATCTCAGCTCAGGAAGGGTCTACAGCCTCAATTTTTGCACCCAGGTCCATGTCTCGTGGCCCTCTATCAAAATCCAGAGTTTTGAGAAGATTGGAGAAACTTTATTTTTCACCCCCTGAAAAAAAATGTAAGGGGTAACACTGTCATTTTTTTTTTCTAGTCAAAATTTTGAGTCTCAATATCTCAGCTCAGGAAGGGTCTACAGCCTCAATTTTTGCACCCAGGTCCATGTCTCGTGGCCCTCCATCAGAATCCAGAGTTTTGAGAAGATTGGAGAAACTTTATTTTTCACCCCCCGAAAAAAAATGTAAGCTTCTTGAAACTCTGGATTCTGACAGAGGGCCACGAGACTTCGACCAGCGCGCAAAAATGGAGGCTCTAGACCCTTCCAGAGCCGAGATATCGAAGGTCAAAATTTGGACCTGAAAAAAAAAACATAAGGGGTAACACTGTCATTTTTTTTTTTGGCCGAAATTTTGACCCCCTCCGATCTTCTTGAAACTCTGGATTCTGACAGAGGGCCATGAGACTTCGACCAGCACGCAAAAATGGAGGCTCTAGACCCTTCCAGAGCCGAGATATCGAAGGTCAAAATTTGGACCTGAAAAAAAAACATAAGGGGTAACACTGTCATTTTTTTTTTTTTTTTGGCCGTAATTTTGACCCCCTCCGATCTTCTTGAAACTCTGGATTCTGACAGAGGGCCACGAGACTTCGACCAGCGCGCAAAAATGGAGGCTCTAGACCCTTCCAGAGCCGAGATATCGAAGGTCAAAATTTGGACCTGAAAAAAAAACATAAGGGGTAACACTGTCATTTTTTTTTTTTGGCCGAAATTTTGACCCCCTCCGATCTTCTTGAAACTCTGGATTCTGACAGAGGGCCATGAGACTTCGACCAGCGCGCAAAAATGGAGGCTCTAGACCCTTCCAGAGCCGAGATATCGAAGGTCAAAATTTGGACCTGAAAAAAAAACATAAGGGGTAACACTGTCATTTTTTTTTTTTGGCCGTAATTTTGACCCCCTCCGATCTTCTTGAAACTCTGGATTCTGACAGAGGGCCACGAGACTTCGACCAGCACGCAAAAATGGAGGCTCTAGACCCTTCCAGAGCCGAGATATCGAAGGTCAAAATTTGGACCTGAAAAAAAAAACATAAGGGATAACACTGTCATTTTTTTTTTTGGCCGAAATTTTGACCCCCTCCGATCTTCTTGAAACTCTGGATTCTGACAGAGGGCCACGAGACTTCGACCAGCGCACAAAAATAGAGGCTCTAGACCCTTCCAGAGCCGAGATATCGAAGGTCAAAATTTGGACCTGAAAAAAAAAACATAAGGGGTAACACTGTCATTTTTTTTTTGGCCGAAATTTTGACCCCCTCCGATCTTCTTGAAACTCTGGATTCTGACAGAGGGCCACGAGACTTCGACCAGCGCGCAAAAATGGAGGCTCTAGACCCTTCCAGAGCCGAGATATCGAAGGTCAAAATTTGGACCTGAAAAAAAAACATAAGGGGTAACACTGTCATTTTTTTTTTTTGGCCGAAATTTTGACCCCCTCCGATCTTCTTGAAACTCTGGATTCTGACAGAGGGCCACGAGACTTCGACCAGCGCGCAAAAATAGAGGCTCTATACCCTTCCAGAGCCGAGATATCGAAGGTCAAATTTTGGACCTGAAAAAAAAACATAAGGGGTAACACTGTCATTTTTTTTTTGGCCGAAATTTTGACCCCCTCCGATCTTCTTGAAACTCTGGATTCTGACAGAGGGCCACGAGACTTCGACCAGCGCGCAAAAATGGAGGCTCTAGACCCTTCCAGAGCCGAGATATCGAAGGTCAAAATTTGGACCTGAAAAAAAAAACATAAGGGGTAACACTGTCATTTTTTTTTTTGGCCGAAATTTTGACCCCCTCCGATCTTCTTGAAACTCTGGATTCTGACAGAGGGCCACGAGACTTCGACCAGCGCGCAAAAATGGAGGCTCTAGACCCTTCCAGAGCCGAGATATCGAAGGTCAAAATTTGGACCTGAAAAAAAAAAAACATAAGGGGTAACACTGTCATTTTTTTTTTTGGCCAAAATTTTGACCCCCTCCGATCTTCTTGAAACTCTGGATTCTGACAGAGGGCCACGAGACTTCGACCAGCGCGCAAAAATGGAGGCTCTAGACCCTTCCAGAGCCAAGATATCGAAGGTCAAAATTTGGACCTGAAAAAAAAACATAAGGGGTAACACTGTCATTTTTTTTTGGTCGAAATTTTGACCCCCTCCGATCTTCTTGAAACTCTGGATTCTGACAGAGGACCACGAGACTTCGACCAGCGTGCAAAAATGGAGGCTCTAGACCCTTCCAGAGCCGAGATATCGAAGGTCAAAATTTGGACCTGAAAAAAAAACATAAGGGGTAACACTGTCATTTTTTTTTTGGCCGAAATTTTGACCCCCTCCGATCTTCTTGAAACTCTGGATTCTGACAGAGGGCCACGAGACTTCGACCAGCACGCAAAAATGGAGGCTCTAGACCCTTCCAGAGCCGACATATCGAAGGTCAAAATTTGGACCTGAAAAAAAAACATAAGCGGTAACACTGTCATTTTTTTTTTTTGGCCAAAATTTTGACCCCCTCCGATCTTCTTCAAACTCTGGATTCTGACAGAGGGCCACGAGACTTCGACCAGCGCGCAAAAATGGAGGCTCTAGACCCTTCCAGAGCCGAAATATCGAAGGTCAAAATTTGGACCTGAAAAAAAAAACATAAGGGGTAACACTGTCATTTTTTTTTTTGGCCGAAATTTTGACCCCCTCCGATCTTCTTGAAACTCTGGATTCTGACAGAGGGCCACGAGACTTCGACCAGCGCGCAAAAATGGAGGCTCTAGACCCTTCCAGAGCCGAGATATCGAAGGTCAAAATTTGGACCTGAAAAAAAACATAAGGGGTATCACTGTCATTTTTTTTTTTTTGGCCGAAATTTTGACCCCCTCCGATCTTCTTGAAACTCTGTATTCTGACAGAGGGCCACGAGACTTCGACCAGCGCGCAAAAATGGAGGCTCTAGACCCTTCCAGAGCCGAGATATCGAAGGTCAAAATTTGGATCTGAAAAAAAAAACATAAGGGGTAACACTGTCTTTTTTTTTTTTTGGCCGAAATTTTGACCCCCTCCGATCTTCTTGAAACTCTGGATTCTGACAGAGGGCCACGAGACTTCGACCAGCGCGCAAAAATGGAGGCTCTAGACCCTTCCAGAGCCGAGATATCGAAGGTCAAAATTTGGACCTGAAAAAAAAACATAAGGGGTAACACTGTCATTTTTTTGTTTTGGCCGAAATTTTGACCCCCTCCGATCTTCTTGAAACTCTGGATTCTGACAGAGGGCCACGAGACTTCGACCAGCGCGCAAAAATGGAGGCTCTAGACCCTTCCAGAGCCGAGATATCGAAGGTCAAAATTTGGACCTGAAAAAAAAAAACATAAGGGGTAACACTGTCATTTTTTTTTTTGGCCGAAATTTTGACCCCCTCCGATCTTCTTGAAACTCTGGATTCTGACAGAGGGCCATGAGACTTCGACCAGCGCGCAAAAGTGGAGGCTCTAGACCCTTCCAGAGCCGAGATATCGAAGGTCAAAATTTGGACCTGAAAAAAAAAACATAAGGGGTAACACTGTCATTTTTTTTTTGGCCGAAATTTTGACCCCCTCCGATCTTCTTGAAACTCTGGATTCTGACAGAGGGCCACGAGACTTCGACCAGCGCGCAAAAATGGAGGCTCTAGACCCTTCCAGAGCCGAGATATCGAAGGTCAAAATTTGGACCTGAAAAAAAAAACATAAGGGGTAACACTGTCATTTTTTTTTTTGGCCAAAATTTTGACCCCCTCCGATTTTCTTGAAACTCTGGATTCTGACAGAGGGCCACGAGACTTCGACCAGCGCGCAAAAATGGAGGCTCTAGACCCTTCCAGAGCCGAGATATCGAAGGTCAAAATTTGGACCTGAAAAAAAAACATAAGGGGTAACACTGTCATTTTTTTTTTGGCCGAAATTTTGACCCCCTCCGATCTTCTTGAAACTCTGGATTCTGACAGAGGGCCACGACACTTCGACCAGCGCGCAAAAATGGAGGCTCTAGACCCTTCCAGAGCCGAGATTTTTAAGGTCAAAATTTGGACCTGAAAAAAAAACATAAGGGGTAACACTGTCATTTTTTTTTTTGGCCGAAATTTTGACCCCCTCCGATCTTCTTGAAACTCTGGATTCTGACAGAGGGCCATGAGACTTCGACCAGCGCGCAAAAATGGAGGCTCTAGACCTTTCCAGAGCCAAGATATCGAAGGTCAAAATTTGGACCTGAAAAAAAAAAAAAACATAAGGGGTAACACTGTCATTTTTTTTTTTTGGCCGAAATTTTGACCCCCTCCGATCTTCTTGAAACTCTGGATTCTGACAGAGGGCCACGAGACTTCGACCAGCGCGCAAAAATGGAGGCTCTAGACCCTTCCAGAGCCGAGATATCAAAGGTCAAAATTTGGACATGAAAAAAAAAACATAAGGGGTAACACTGTCATTTTTTTTTTTGGCCGAAATTTTGACCCCCTCCGATCTTCTTGAAACTCTGGATTCTGACAGAGGGCCACGAGACTTCGACCAGCGCGCAAAAATGGATGCTCTAGACCCTTCCAGAGCCGAGATATCGAAGGTCAAAATTTGGACCTGAAAAAAAAAAAACATAAGGGGTAACACTGTCATTTTTTTTTTGGCCGAAATTTTGACCCTCTCCGATCTTCTTGAAACTCTGGATTCTGACAGAGGGCCACGAGACTTCGACCAGCGCGCAAAAATGGAGGCTCTAGACCCTTCCAGAGCCGAGATATCGAAGGTCAAAATTTGGACCTGAAAAAAAAAACATAAGGGGTAACACTGTCATTTTTTTTTTTTGGCCAAAATTTTGACCCCCTCCGATCTTCTTGAAACTCTGGATTCTGACAGAGGGCCATGAGACTTCGACCAGCGCGCAAAAATGGAGGCTCTAGACCCTTCCAGAACCGAAATATCGAAGGTCAAAATTTGGACCTGAAAAAAAAACATAAGGCGTAACACTGTCATTTTTTTTTCGCCAAAATTTTGACCCCCTCCGATCTTCTTGAAACTCTGGATTCTGACAGAGGGCCACGAGACTTCGACCAGCGCGCAAAAATGGAGGCTCTAGACCCTTCCAGAGCCGAAATATCGAAGGTCAAAATTTGGACCTGAAAAAAAAACCATAAGGGGTAACACTGTCATTTTTTTTTTTTGGCCGAAATTTTGACCCCCTCCGATCTTCTTGAAACTCTGGATTCTGACAGAGGGCCACGAGACTTCGACCAGCGCGCAAAAATGGAGGCTCTAGACCCTTCCAGAGCCAAGATATCGAAGGTCAAAATTTGGACCTGAAAAAAAAACATAAGGGGTAACACTGTCATTTTTTTTTTTTGGTCGAAATTTTGACCCCCTCCGATCTTCTTGAAACTCTGGATTCTGACAGAGGACCACGAGACTTCGACCAGCGCGCAAAAATGGAGGCTCTAGACCCTTCCAGAGCCGAGATATCGAAGGTCAAAATTTGGACCTGAAAAAAAAAACATAAGGGGTAACACTGTCATTTTTTTTTTTGGCCGAAATTTTGACCCCCTCCGATCTTCTTGAAACTCTGGATTCTGACAGAGGGCCACGAGACTTCGACCAGCGCGCAAAAATGGAGGCTCTAGACCCTTCCAGAGCCGAGATATCGAAGGTCAAAATTTGGACCTGAAGAAAAAAACATAAGGGGTAACACTGTCTTTTTTTTTTTGGCCGAAATTTTGACCCCCTCCGATCTTCTTGAAACTCTGGATTCTGACAGAGGGCCACGAGACTTCGACCAGCGCGCAAAAATGGAGGCTCTAGACCCTTCCAGAGCCGAGATATCGAAGGTCAAAATTTGGACCTGAAAAAAAAAAACATAAGGGGTAACACTGTCATTTTTTTTTTTTGGCCGAAATTTTGACCCCCTCCGATCTTCTTGAAACTCTGGATTCTGACAGAGGGCCACGAGACTTCGACCAGCGCGCAAAAATGGAGGCTCTAGACCCTTCCAGAGCCAAGATATCGAAGGTCAAAATTTGGACCTGAAAAAAAAACATAAGGGGTAACACTGTCATTTTTTTTTTTTGGTCGAAATTTTGACCCCCTCCGATCTTCTTGAAACTCTGGATTCTGACAGAGGACCACGAGACTTCGACCAGCGCGCAAAAATGGAGGCTCTAGACCCTTCCAGAGCCGAGATATCGAAGGTCAAAATTTGGACCTGAAAAAAAAAACATAAGGGGTAACACTGTCATTTTTTTTTTTGGCCGAAATTTTGACCCCCTCCGATCTTCTTGAAACTCTGGATTCTGACAGAGGGCCACGAGACTTCGACCAGCGCGCAAAAATGGAGGCTCTAGACCCTTCCAGAGCCGAGATATCGAAGGTCAAAATTTGGACCTGAAGAAAAAAACATAAGGGGTAACACTGTCTTTTTTTTTTTGGCCGAAATTTTGACCCCCTCCGATCTTCTTGAAACTCTGGATTCTGACAGAGGGCCACGAGACTTCGACCAGCGCGCAAAAATGGAGGCTCTAGACCCTTCCAGAGCCGAGATATCGAAGGTCAAAATTTGGACCTGAAAAAAAAAAACATAAGGGGTAACACTGTCATTTTTTTTTTTTGGCCGAAATTTTGACCCCCTCCGATCTTCTTGAAACTCTGGATTCTGACAGAGGGCCACGAGACTTCGACCAGCGCGCAAAAATGGAGGCTCTAGACCCTTCCAGAGCCGAGATATCGAAGGTCAAAATTTGGACATGAAAAAAAAACATAAGGGGTAACACTGTCATTTTTTTTTGGCCGAAATTTTGACCCCCTCCGATCTTCTTGAAACTCTGGATTCTGACAGAGGGCCACGAGACTTCGACCAGCGCGCAAAAATGGAGGCTCTAGACCCTTCCAGAGCCAAGATATCGAAGGTCAAAATTTGGACCTGAAAAAAAAAACATAAGGGGTAACACTGTCATTTTTTTTTTTGGCCGAAATTTTTACCCCCTCCGATCTTCTTGAAACTCTGGATTCTGACAGAGGGCCACGAGACTTCGACCAGCGCGCAAAAATGGAGGCTCTAGACCCTTCCAGAGCCGAGATATCGAAGGTCAAAATTTGGACCTGAAAAAAAAACATAAGGGGTAACACTGTCATTTTTTTTTTTGGCCGAAATTTTGACCCCCTCCGATCTTCTTGAAACTCTGGATTCTGACAGAGGGCCATGAGACTTCGACCAGCGCGCAAAAATGGAGGCTCTAGACCCTTCCAGAGCCGAGATATCGAAGGTCAAAATTTGGACCTGAAAAAAAAAACATAAGGGGTAACACTGTCTTTTTTTTTTTTTTTTTTGGCCGAAATTTTGACCCCCTCCGATCTTCTTGAAACTCTGGATTCTGACAGAGGGCCACGAGACTTCGACCAGCACGCAAAAATGGAGGCTCTAGACCCTTCCAGAGCCAAGATATCGAAGGTCAAAATTTGGACCTGAAAAAAAAACATAAGGGGTAACACTGTCATTTTTTTTTTTTTGGTCGAAATTTTGACCCCCTCCGATCTTCTTGAAACTCTGGATTCTGACAGAGGACCACGAGACTTCGACCAGCGCGCAAAAATGGAGGCTCTAGACCCTTCCAGAGCCGAGATATCGAAGGTCAAAATTTGGACCTGAAAAAAAAACATAAGGGGTAACACTGTCATTTTTTTTTTGCCCGAAATTTTGACCCCCTCCGATCTTCTTGAAACTCTGGATTCTGACAGAGGGCCACGAGACTTCGACCAGCGCGCAAAAATGGAGGCTCTAGACCCTTCCAGAGCCGAGATATCGAAGGTCAAAATTTGGACCTGAAGAAAAAAACATAAGGGGTAACACTGTCTTTTTTTTTTTTTGGCCGAAATTTTGACCCCCTCCGATCTTCTTGAAACTCTGGATTCTGACAGAGGGCCACGAGACTTCGACCAGCGCGCAAAAATGGAGGCTCTAGACCCTTCCAGAGCCGAGATATCGAAGGTCAAAATTTGGACCTGAAAAAAAAACATAAGGGGTAACACTGTCATTTTTTTTTATTGGCCGAAATTTTGACCCCCTCCGATCTTCTTGAAACTCTGGATTCTGACAGAGGGCCACGAGACTTCGACCAGCGCGCAAAAATGGAGGCTCTAGACCCTTCCAGAGCCGAGATATCGAAGGTCAAAATTTGGACCTGAAAAAAAAACATAAGGGGTAACACTGTCATTTTTTTTTTGGCCGAAATTTTGACCCCCTCCGATCTTCTTGAAACTCTGGATTCTGACAGAGGGCCATGAGACTTCGACCAGCGCGCAAAAATGGAGGCTCTAGACCCTTCCAGAGCCGAGATATCGAAGGTCAAAATTTGGACCTGAAAAAAAAACATAAGGGGTAACACTGTCATTTTTTTTTTTTTTGGCCGAAATTTTGACCCCCTCCGATCTTCTTGAAACTCTGGATTCTGACAGAGGGCCACGAGACTTCGACCAGCGCGCAAAAATGGAGGCTCTAGACCCTTCCAGAGCCGAGATATCGAAGGTCAAAATTTGGACCTGAAAAAAAACATAAGGGGTATCACTGTCATTTTTTTTTTTTTTGGCCGAAATTTTGACCCCCTCCGATCTTCTTGAAACTCTGTATTCTGACAGAGGGCCACGAGACTTCGACCAGCGTGCAAAAATGGAGGCTCTAGACCCTTCCAGAGCCGAGATTTTTAAGGTCAAAATTTGGACCTGAAAAAAAAACATAAGGGGTAACAGTGTCATTTTTTTTTTTGGCCGAAATTTTGACCCCCTCCGATCTTCTTGAAACTCTGGATTCTGACAGAGGGCCATGAGACTTCGACCAGCGCGCAAAAATGGAGGCTCTAGACCTTTCCAGAGCCAAGATATCGAAGGTCAAAATTTGGACCTGAAAAAAAAAAAAACATAAGGGGTAACACTGTCATTTTTTTTTTTTGGCCGAAATTTTGACCCCCTCCGATCTTCTTGAAACTCTGGATTCTGACAGAGGGCCACGAGACTTCGACCAGCGCGCAAAAATGGAGGCTCTAGACCCTTCCAGAGCCGAGATATCAAAGGTCAAAATTTGGACATGAAAAAAAAAACATAAGGGGTAACACTGTCATTTTTTTTTTTTGGCCGAAATTTTGACCCCCTCCGATCTTCTTGAAACTCTGGATTCTGACAGAGGGCCACGAGACTTCGACCAGCGCGCAAAAATGGAGGCTCTAGACCCTTCCAGAGCCGAGATATCGAAGGTCAAAATTTGGACCTGAAAAAAAAAAAACATAAGGGGTAACACTGTCATTTTTTTTTTTGGCCGAAATTTTGACCCTCTCCGATCTTCTTGAAACTCTGGATTCTGACAGAGGGCCACGAGACTTCGACCAGCGCGCAAAAATGGAGGCTCTAGACCCTTCCAGAGCCGAGATATCGAAGGTCAAAATTTGGACCTGAAAAAAAAATCATAAGGGGTAACACTGTCATTTTTTTTTTTGGCCAAAATTTTGACCCCCTCCGATCTTCTTGAAACTCTGGATTCTGACAGAGGGCCATGAGACTTCGACCAGCGCGCAAAAATGGAGGCTCTAGACCCTTCCAGAACCGAAATATCGAAGGTCAAAATTTGGACCTGAAAAAAAAACATAAGGCGTAACACTGTCATTTTTTTTTCGCCAAAATTTTGACCCCCTCCGATCTTCTTGAAACTCTGGATTCTGACAGAGGGCCACGAGACTTCGACCAGCGCGCAAAAATGGAGGCTCTAGACCCTTCCAGAGCCGAAATATCGAAGGTCAAAATTTGGACCTGAAAAAAAACCATAAGGGGTAACACTGTCATTTTTTTTTTTTGGCCGAAATTTTGACCCCCTCCGATCTTCTTGAAACTCTGGATTCTGACAGAGGGCCACGAGACTTCGACCAGCGCGCAAAAATGGAGGCTCTAGACCCTTCCAGAGCCAAGATATCGAAGGTCAAAATTTGGACCTGAAAAAAAAAACATAAGGGGTAACACTGTCATTTTTTTTTTTTGGTCGAAATTTTGACCCCCTCCGATCTTCTTGAAACTCTGGATTCTGACAGAGGACCACGAGACTTCGACCAGCGCGCAAAAATGGAGGCTCTAGACCCTTCCAGAGCCGAGATATCGAAGGTCAAAATTTGGACCTGAAAAAAAAAACATAAGGGGTAACACTGTCATTTTTTTTTTTGGCCGAAATTTTGACCCCCTCCGATCTTCTTGAAACTCTGGATTCTGACAGAGGGCCACGAGACTTCGACCAGCGCGCAAAAATGGAGGCTCTAGACCCTTCCAGAGCCGAGATATCGAAGGTCAAAATTTGGACCTGAAGAAAAAAACATAAGGGGTAACACTGTCTTTTTTTTTTTTGGCCGAAATTTTGACCCCCTCCGATCTTCTTGAAACTCTGGATTCTGACAGAGGGCCACGAGACTTCGACCAGCGCGCAAAAATGGAGGCTCTAGACCCTTCCAGAGCCGAGATATCGAAGGTCAAAATTTGGACCTGAAAAAAAAACATAAGGGGTAACACTGTAATTTTTTTTTTTGGCCGAAATTTTGACCCCCTCCGATCTTCTTGAAACTCTGGATTCTGACAGAGGGCCACGAGACTTCGACCAGCGCGCAAAAATGGAGGCTCTAGACCCTTCCAGAGCCGAGATATCAAAGGTCAAAATTTGGACATGAAAAAAAAACATAAGGGGTAACACTGTCATTTTTTTTTTGGCCGAAATTTTGACCCCCTCCGATCTTCTTGAAACTCTGGATTCTGACAGAGGGCCACGAGACTTCGACCAGCGCGCAAAAATGGAGGCTCTAGACCCTTCCAGAGCCAAGATATCGAAGGTCAAAATTTGGACCTGAAAAAAAAAACATAAGGGGTAACACTGTCATTTTTTTTTTTGGCCGAAATTTTTACCCCCTCCGATCTTCTTGAAACTCTGGATTCTGACAGAGGGCCACGAGACTTCGACCAGCGCGCAAAAATGGAGGCTCTAGACCCTTCCAGAGCCGAGATATCGAAGGTCAAAATTTGGACCTGAAAAAAAAACATAAGGGGTAACACTGTCATTTTTTTTTTTGGCCGAAATTTTGACCCCCTCCGATCTTCTTGAAACTCTGGATTCTGACAGAGGGCCATGAGACTTCGACCAGCGCGCAAAAATGGAGGCTCTAGACCCTTCCAGAGCCGAGATATCGAAGGTCAAAATTTGGACCTGAAAAAAAAACATAAGGGGTAACACTGTCATTTTTTTTTTTTTTGGCCGAAATTTTGACCCCCTCCGATCTTCTTGAAACTCTGGATTCTGACAGAGGGCCACGAGACTTCGACCAGCACGCAAAAATGGAGGCTCTAGACCCTTCCAGAGCCAAGATATCGAAGGTCAAAATTTGGACCTGAAAAAAAAAAACATAAGGGGTAACACTGTCATTTTTTTTTTTTGGTCGAAATTTTGACCCCCTCCGATCTTCTTGAAACTCTGGATTCTGACAGAGGACCACGAGACTTCGACCAGCGCGCAAAAATGGAGGCTCTAGACCCTTCCAGAGCCGAGATATCGAAGGTCAAAATTTGGACCTGAAAAAAAAACATAAGGGGTAACACTGTCATTTTTTTTTTTGGCCGAAATTTTGACCCCCTCCGATCTTCTTGAAACTCTGGATTCTGACAGAGGGCCACGAGACTTCGACCAGCGCGCAAAAATGGAGGCTCTAGACCCTTCCAGAGCCGAGATATCGAAGGTCAAAATTTGGACCTGAAAAAAAAACATAAGGGGTAACACTGTCATTTTTTTTTTGGCCGAAATTTTGACCCCCTCCGATCTTCTTGAAACTCTGGATTCTGACAGAGGGCCATGAGACTTCGACCAGCGCGCAAAAATGGAGGCTCTAGACCCTTCCAGAGCCGAGATATCGAAGGTCAAAATTTGGACCTGAAAAAAAAACATAAGGGGTAACACTGTCATTTTTTTTTTTTTTTTGGCCGAAATTTTGACCCCCTCCGATCTTCTTGAAACTCTGGATTCTGACAGAGGGCCACGAGACTTCGACCAGCACGCAAAAATGGAGGCTCTAGACCCTTCCAGAGCCGAGATATCGAAGGTCAAAATTTGGACCTGAAAAAAAAACATAAGGGGTAACACTGTCATTTTTTTTTTTTGGCCGAAATTTTGACCCCCTCCGATCTTCTTGAAACTCTGGATTCTGACAGAGGGCCACGAGACTTCGACCAGCGCGCAAAAATAGAGGCTCTAGACCCTTCCAGAGCCGAGATATCGAAGGTCAAAATTTGGACCTGAAAAAAAAACATAAGGGGTAACACTGTCATTTTTTTTTTGGCCGAAATTTTGACCCCCTCCGATCTTCTTGAAACTCTGGATTCTGACAGAGGGCCACGAGACTTCGACCAGCGCGCAAAAATGGAGGCTCTAGACCCTTCCAGAGCCGAGATATCGAAGGTCAAAATTTGGACCTGAAAAAAAAACATAAGGGGTAACACTGTCATTTTTTTTTTGGCCGAAATTTTGACCCCCTCCGATCTTCTTGAAACTCTGGATTCTGACAGAGGGCCATGAGACTTCGACCAGCGCGCAAAAATGGAGGCTCTAGACCCTTCCAGAGCCGAGATATCGAAGGTCAAAATTTGGACCTGAAAAAAAAACATAAGGGGTAACACTGTCATTTTTTTTTTTTTTGGCCGAAATTTTGACCCCCTCCGATCTTCTTGAAACTCTGGATTCTGACAGAGGGCCACGAGACTTCGACCAGCGCGCAAAAATGGAGGCTCTAGACCCTTCCAGAGCCGAGATATCGAAGGTCAAAATTTGGACCTGAAAAAAAACATAAGGGG
The DNA here is from genome assembly GCA_038021265.1 of Cyprinella venusta. Classification (NCBI taxonomy): domain Eukaryota; kingdom Metazoa; phylum Chordata; class Actinopteri; order Cypriniformes; family Leuciscidae; genus Cyprinella; species Cyprinella venusta. The sequence goes on from CM075863.1 coordinate 24,870,567, forward strand.
TATCACTGTCATTTTTTTTTTTTTGGCCGAAATTTTGACCCCCTCCGATCTTCTTGAAACTCTGTATTCTGACAGAGGGCCACGAGACTTCGACCAGCGTGCAAAAATGGAGGCTCTAGACCCTTCCAGAGCCGAGATATCGAAGGTCAAAATTTGGATCTGAAAAAAAAAACATAAGGGGTAACACTGTCTTTTTTTTTTTTTGGCCGAAATTTTGACCCCCTCCGATCTTCTTGAAACTCTGGATTCTGACAGAGGGCCACGAGACTTCGACCAGCGCGCAAAAATGGAGGCTCTAGACCCTTCCAGAGCCGAGATATCGAAGGTCAAAATTTGGACCTGAAAAAAAAACATAAGGGGTAACACTGTCATTTTTTTTTTTGGCCGAAATTTTGACCCCCTCCGATCTTCTTGAAACTCTGGATTCTGACAGAGGGCCACGAGACTTCGACCAGCGCGCAAAAATGGAGGCTCTAGACCCTTCCAGAGCCGAGATATCGAAGGTCAAAATTTGGACATGAAAAAAAAACATAAGGGGTAACACTGTCATTTTTTTTTTGGCCGAAATTTTGACCCCCTCCGATCTTCTTGAAACTCTGGATTCTGACAGAGGGCCACGAGACTTCGACCAGCGCGCAAAAATGGAGGCTCTAGACCCTTCCAGAGCCAAGATATCGAAGGTCAAAATTTGGACCTGAAAAAAAAACATAAGGGGTAACACTGTCATTTTTGTTTTGGCCGAAATTTTGACCCCCTCCGATCTTCTTGAAACTCTGGATTTTGACAGAGGGCCACGAGACTTCGACCAGCGCGCAAAAATGGAGGCTCTAGACCCTTCCAGAGCCGAGATATCGAAGGTCAAAATTTGGACCTGAAAAAAAAACATAAGGGGTAACACTGTCATTTTTTTTTTTTTGGCCGAAATTTTGACCCCCTCCGATCTTCTTGAAACTCTGGATTCTGACAGAGGGCCATGAGACTTCGACCAGCGCGCAAAAGTGGAGGCTCTAGACCCTTCCAGAGCCGAGATATCGAAGGTCAAAATTTGGACCTGAAAAAAAAAACATAAGGGGTAACACTGTCATTTTTTTTTTTTTGGCCGAAATTTTGACCCCCTCCGATCTTCTTGAAACTCTGGATTCTGACAGAGGGCCACGAGACTTCGACCAGCACGCAAAAATGGAGGCTCTAGACCCTTCCAGAGCCGAGATATCGAAGGTCAAAATTTGGACCTGAAAAAAAAAAACATAAGGGGTAACACTGTCATTTTTTTTTTTTGGCCGAAATTTTGACCCCCTCCGATCTTCTTGAAACTCTGGATTCTGACAGAGGGCCACGAGACTTCGACCAGCGCGCAAAAATAGAGGCTCTAGACCCTTCCAGAGCCGAGATATCGAAGGTCAAAATTTGGACCTGAAAAAAAAACATAAGGGGTAACACTGTCATTTTTTTTTTTGGCCGAAATTTTGACCCCCTCCGATCTTCTTGAAACTCTGGATTCTGACAGAGGGCCACGAGACTTCGACCAGCGCGCAAAAATGGAGGCTCTAGACCCTTCCAGAGCCGAGATATCGAAGGTCAAAATTTGGACCTGAAAAAAAAACATAAGGGGTAACACTGTCATTTTTTTTTTGGCCGAAATTTTGACCCCCTCCGATCTTCTTGAAACTCTGGATTCTGACAGAGGGCCACGACACTTCGACCAGCGCGCAAAAATGGAGGCTCTAGACCCTTCCAGAGCCGAGATTTTTAAGGTCAAAATTTGGACCTGAAAAAAAAACATAAGGGGTAACAGTGTCATTTTTTTTTTTGGCCGAAATTTTGACCCCCTCCGATCTTCTTGAAACTCTGGATTCTGACAGAGGGCCATGAGACTTCGACCAGCGCGCAAAAATGGAGGCTCTAGACCTTTCCAGAGCCAAGATATCGAAGGTCAAAATTTGGACCTGAAAAAAAAAAAAACATAAGGGGTAACACTGTCATTTTTTTTTTTTGGCCGAAATTTTGACCCCCTCCGATCTTCTTGAAACTCTGGATTCTGACAGAGGGCCACGAGACTTCGACCAGCGCGCAAAAATGGAGGCTCTAGACCCTTCCAGAGCCGAGATATCAAAGGTCAAAATTTGGACATGAAAAAAAAAACATAAGGGGTAACACTGTCATTTTTTTTTTTTGGCCGAAATTTTGACCCCCTCCGATCTTCTTGAAACTCTGGATTCTGACAGAGGGCCACGAGACTTCGACCAGCGCGCAAAAATGGAGGCTCTAGACCCTTCCAGAGCCGAGATATCGAAGGTCAAAATTTGGACCTGAAAAAAAAAAAACATAAGGGGTAACACTGTCATTTTTTTTTTGGCCGAAATTTTGACCCTCTCCGATCTTCTTGAAACTCTGGATTCTGACAGAGGGCCACGAGACTTCGACCAGCGCGCAAAAATGGAGGCTCTAGACCCTTCCAGAGCCGAGATATCGAAGGTCAAAATTTGGACCTGAAAAAAAAAAACATAAGGGGTAACACTGTCATTTTTTTTTTTGGCCAAAATTTTGACCCCCTCCGATCTTCTTGAAACTCTGGATTCTGACAGAGGGCCATGAGACTTCGACCAGCGCGCAAAAATGGAGGCTCTAGACCCTTCCAGAACCGAAATATCGAAGGTCAAAATTTGGACCTGAAAAAAAAACATAAGGCGTAACACTGTCATTTTTTTTTTCGCCAAAATTTTGACCCCCTCCGATCTTCTTGAAACTCTGGATTCTGACAGAGGGCCACGAGACTTCGACCAGCGCGCAAAAATGGAGGCTCTAGACCCTTCCAGAGCCGAGATATCGAAGGTCAAAATTTGGACCTGAAAAAAAAACATAAGGGGTAACACTGTCATTTTTTTTTTTGGCCGAAATTTTGACCCCCTCCGATCTTCTTGAAACTCTGGATTCTGACAGAGGGCCACGAGACTTCGACCAGCGCGCAAAAATGGAGGCTCTAGACCCTTCCAGAGCCGAGATATCGAAGGTCAAAATTTGGACCTGAAAAAAAAACATAAGGGGTAACACTGTCATTTTTTTTTTGGCCGAAATTTTGACCCCCTCCGATCTTCTTGAAACTCTGGATTCTGACAGAGGGCCACGAGACTTCGACCAGCGCGCAAAAATGGAGGCTCTAGACCCTTCCAGAGCCGAGATATCGAAGGTCAAAATTTGGACCTGAAAAAAAAAACATAAGGGGTAACACTGTCATTTTTTTTTTGGCCAAAATTTTGACCCCCTCCGATCTTCTTGAAACTCTGGATTCTGACAGAGGGCCACGAGACTTCGACCAGCGCGCAAAAATGGAGGCTCTAGACCCTTCCAGAGCCGAGATATCGAAGGTCAAAATTTGGACCTGAAAAAAAAACATAAGGGGTAACACTGTCATTTTTTTTTGGCCGAAATTTTGACCCCCTCCGATCTTCTTGAAACTCTGGATTCTGACAGAGGGCCACGACACTTCGACCAGCGCAAAAATGGAGGCTCTAGACCCTTCCAGAGCCGAGATTTTTAAGGTCAAAATTTGGACCTGAAAAAAAAACATAAGGGGTAACAGTGTCATTTTTTTTTTTGGCCGAAATTTTGACCCCCTCCGATCTTCTTGAAACTCTGGATTCTGACAGAGGGCCATGAGACTTCGACCAGCGCGCAAAAATGGAGGCTCTAGACCTTTCCAGAGCCAAGATATCGAAGGTCAAAATTTGGACCTGAAAAAAAAAAAAACATAAGGGGTAACACTGTCATTTTTTTTTTTTGGCCGAAATTTTGACCCCCTCCGATCTTCTTGAAACTCTGGATTCTGACAGAGGGCCACGAGACTTCGACCAGCGCGCAAAAATGGAGGCTCTAGACCCTTCCAGAGCCGAGATATCAAAGGTCAAAATTTGGACATGAAAAAAAAAACATAAGGGGTAACACTGTCATTTTTTTTTTTTGGCCGAAATTTTGACCCCCTCCGATCTTCTTGAAACTCTGGATTCTGACAGAGGGCCACGAGACTTCGACCAGCGCGCAAAAATGGAGGCTCTAGACCCTTCCAGAGCCGAGATATCGAAGGTCAAAATTTGGACCTGAAAAAAAAAAAACATAAGGGGTAACACTGTCATTTTTTTTTTTGGCCGAAATTTTGACCCTCTCCGATCTTCTTGAAACTCTGGATTCTGACAGAGGGCCACGAGACTTCGACCAGCGCGCAAAAATGGAGGCTCTAGACCCTTCCAGAGCCGAGATATCGAAGGTCAAAATTTGGACCTGAAAAAAAAATCATAAGGGGTAACACTGTCATTTTTTTTTTTGGCCAAAATTTTGACCCCCTCCGATCTTCTTGAAACTCTGGATTCTGACAGAGGGCCATGAGACTTCGACCAGCGCGCAAAAATGGAGGCTCTAGACCCTTCCAGAACCGAAATATCGAAGGTCAAAATTTGGACCTGAAAAAAAAACATAAGGCGTAACACTGTCATTTTTTTTTCGCCAAAATTTTGACCCCCTCCGATCTTCTTGAAACTCTGGATTCTGACAGAGGGCCACGAGACTTCGACCAGCGCGCAAAAATGGAGGCTCTAGACCCTTCCAGAGCCGAAATATCGAAGGTCAAAATTTGGACCTGAAAAAAAACCATAAGGGGTAACACTGTCATTTTTTTTTTTTGGCCGAAATTTTGACCCCCTCCGATCTTCTTGAAACTCTGGATTCTGACAGAGGGCCACGAGACTTCGACCAGCGCGCAAAAATGGAGGCTCTAGACCCTTCCAGAGCCAAGATATCGAAGGTCAAAATTTGGACCTGAAAAAAAAAACATAAGGGGTAACACTGTCATTTTTTTTTTTTGGTCGAAATTTTGACCCCCTCCGATCTTCTTGAAACTCTGGATTCTGACAGAGGACCACGAGACTTCGACCAGCGCGCAAAAATGGAGGCTCTAGACCCTTCCAGAGCCGAGATATCGAAGGTCAAAATTTGGACCTGAAAAAAAAAACATAAGGGGTAACACTGTCATTTTTTTTTTTGGCCGAAATTTTGACCCCCTCCGATCTTCTTGAAACTCTGGATTCTGACAGAGGGCCACGAGACTTCGACCAGCGCGCAAAAATGGAGGCTCTAGACCCTTCCAGAGCCGAGATATCGAAGGTCAAAATTTGGACCTGAAGAAAAAAACATAAGGGGTAACACTGTCTTTTTTTTTTTTGGCCGAAATTTTGACCCCCTCCGATCTTCTTGAAACTCTGGATTCTGACAGAGGGCCACGAGACTTCGACCAGCGCGCAAAAATGGAGGCTCTAGACCCTTCCAGAGCCGAGATATCGAAGGTCAAAATTTGGACCTGAAAAAAAAACATAAGGGGTAACACTGTAATTTTTTTTTTTGGCCGAAATTTTGACCCCCTCCGATCTTCTTGAAACTCTGGATTCTGACAGAGGGCCACGAGACTTCGACCAGCGCGCAAAAATGGAGGCTCTAGACCCTTCCAGAGCCGAGATATCAAAGGTCAAAATTTGGACATGAAAAAAAAACATAAGGGGTAACACTGTCATTTTTTTTTTGGCCGAAATTTTGACCCCCTCCGATCTTCTTGAAACTCTGGATTCTGACAGAGGGCCACGAGACTTCGACCAGCGCGCAAAAATGGAGGCTCTAGACCCTTCCAGAGCCAAGATATCGAAGGTCAAAATTTGGACCTGAAAAAAAAAACATAAGGGGTAACACTGTCATTTTTTTTTTTGGCCGAAATTTTTACCCCCTCCGATCTTCTTGAAACTCTGGATTCTGACAGAGGGCCACGAGACTTCGACCAGCGCGCAAAAATGGAGGCTCTAGACCCTTCCAGAGCCGAGATATCGAAGGTCAAAATTTGGACCTGAAAAAAAAACATAAGGGGTAACACTGTCATTTTTTTTTTTGGCCGAAATTTTGACCCCCTCCGATCTTCTTGAAACTCTGGATTCTGACAGAGGGCCATGAGACTTCGACCAGCGCGCAAAAATGGAGGCTCTAGACCCTTCCAGAGCCGAGATATCGAAGGTCAAAATTTGGACCTGAAAAAAAAACATAAGGGGTAACACTGTCATTTTTTTTTTTTTTGGCCGAAATTTTGACCCCCTCCGATCTTCTTGAAACTCTGGATTCTGACAGAGGGCCACGAGACTTCGACCAGCACGCAAAAATGGAGGCTCTAGACCCTTCCAGAGCCAAGATATCGAAGGTCAAAATTTGGACCTGAAAAAAAAAAACATAAGGGGTAACACTGTCATTTTTTTTTTTTGGTCGAAATTTTGACCCCCTCCGATCTTCTTGAAACTCTGGATTCTGACAGAGGACCACGAGACTTCGACCAGCGCGCAAAAATGGAGGCTCTAGACCCTTCCAGAGCCGAGATATCGAAGGTCAAAATTTGGACCTGAAAAAAAAACATAAGGGGTAACACTGTCATTTTTTTTTTTGGCCGAAATTTTGACCCCCTCCGATCTTCTTGAAACTCTGGATTCTGACAGAGGGCCACGAGACTTCGACCAGCGCGCAAAAATGGAGGCTCTAGACCCTTCCAGAGCCGAGATATCGAAGGTCAAAATTTGGACCTGAAAAAAAAACATAAGGGGTAACACTGTCATTTTTTTTTTGGCCGAAATTTTGACCCCCTCCGATCTTCTTGAAACTCTGGATTCTGACAGAGGGCCATGAGACTTCGACCAGCGCGCAAAAATGGAGGCTCTAGACCCTTCCAGAGCCGAGATATCGAAGGTCAAAATTTGGACCTGAAAAAAAAACATAAGGGGTAACACTGTCATTTTTTTTTTTTTTTGGCCGAAATTTTGACCCCCTCCGATCTTCTTGAAACTCTGGATTCTGACAGAGGGCCACGAGACTTCGACCAGCACGCAAAAATGGAGGCTCTAGACCCTTCCAGAGCCGAGATATCGAAGGTCAAAATTTGGACCTGAAAAAAAAACATAAGGGGTAACACTGTCATTTTTTTTTTTTGGCCGAAATTTTGACCCCCTCCGATCTTCTTGAAACTCTGGATTCTGACAGAGGGCCACGAGACTTCGACCAGCGCGCAAAAATAGAGGCTCTAGACCCTTCCAGAGCCGAGATATCGAAGGTCAAAATTTGGACCTGAAAAAAAAACATAAGGGGTAACACTGTCATTTTTTTTTTGGCCGAAATTTTGACCCCCTCCGATCTTCTTGAAACTCTGGATTCTGACAGAGGGCCACGAGACTTCGACCAGCGCGCAAAAATGGAGGCTCTAGACCCTTCCAGAGCCGAGATATCGAAGGTCAAAATTTGGACCTGAAAAAAAAACATAAGGGGTAACACTGTCATTTTTTTTTTGGCCGAAATTTTGACCCCCTCCGATCTTCTTGAAACTCTGGATTCTGACAGAGGGCCATGAGACTTCGACCAGCGCGCAAAAATGGAGGCTCTAGACCCTTCCAGAGCCGAGATATCGAAGGTCAAAATTTGGACCTGAAAAAAAAACATAAGGGGTAACACTGTCATTTTTTTTTTTTTTGGCCGAAATTTTGACCCCCTCCGATCTTCTTGAAACTCTGGATTCTGACAGAGGGCCACGAGACTTCGACCAGCGCGCAAAAATGGAGGCTCTAGACCCTTCCAGAGCCGAGATATCGAAGGTCAAAATTTGGACCTGAAAAAAAACATAAGGGGTATCACTGTCATTTTTTTTTTTTGGCCGAAATTTTGACCCCCTCCGATCTTCTTGAAACTCTGTATTCTGACAGAGGGCCACGAGACTTCGACCAGCGTGCAAAAATGGAGGCTCTAGACCCTTCCAGAGCCGAGATATCGAAGGTCAAAATTTGGATCTGAAAAAAAAAACATAAGGGGTAACACTGTCTTTTTTTTTTTTTGGCCGAAATTTTGACCCCCTCCGATCTTCTTGAAACTCTGGATTCTGACAGAGGGCCACGAGACTTCGACCAGCGCGCAAAAATGGAGGCTCTAGACCCTTCCAGAGCCGAGATATCGAAGGTCAAAATTTGGACCTGAAAAAAAAACATAAGGGGTAACACTGTCATTTTTTTTTTTGGCCGAAATTTTGACCCCCTCCGATCTTCTTGAAACTCTGGATTCTGACAGAGGGCCACGAGACTTCGACCAGCGCGCAAAAATGGAGGCTCTAGACCCTTCCAGAGCCGAGATATCGAAGGTCAAAATTTGGACATGAAAAAAAAACATAAGGGGTAACACTGTCATTTTTTTTTTGGCCGAAATTTTGACCCCCTCCGATCTTCTTGAAACTCTGGATTCTGACAGAGGGCCACGAGACTTCGACCAGCGCGCAAAAATGGAGGCTCTAGACCCTTCCAGAGCCAAGATATCGAAGGTCAAAATTTGGACCTGAAAAAAAAACATAAGGGGTAACACTGTCATTTTTGTTTTGGCCGAAATTTTGACCCCCTCCGATCTTCTTGAAACTCTGGATTTTGACAGAGGGCCACGAGACTTCGACCAGCGCGCAAAAATGGAGGCTCTAGACCCTTCCAGAGCCGAGATATCGAAGGTCAAAATTTGGACCTGAAAAAAAAACATAAGGGGTAACACTGTCATTTTTTTTTTTTGGCCGAAATTTTGACCCCCTCCGATCTTCTTGAAACTCTGGATTCTGACAGAGGGCCATGAGACTTCGACCAGCGCGCAAAAGTGGAGGCTCTAGACCCTTCCAGAGCCGAGATATCGAAGGTCAAAATTTGGACCTGAAAAAAAAAACATAAGGGGTAACACTGTCATTTTTTTTTTTTTGGCCGAAATTTTGACCCCCTCCGATCTTCTTGAAACTCTGGATTCTGACAGAGGGCCACGAGACTTCGACCAGCACGCAAAAATGGAGGCTCTAGACCCTTCCAGAGCCGAGATATCGAAGGTCAAAATTTGGACCTGAAAAAAAAAAACATAAGGGGTAACACTGTCATTTTTTTTTTTTGGCCGAAATTTTGACCCCCTCCGATCTTCTTGAAACTCTGGATTCTGACAGAGGGCCACGAGACTTCGACCAGCGCGCAAAAATAGAGGCTCTAGACCCTTCCAGAGCCGAGATATCGAAGGTCAAAATTTGGACCTGAAAAAAAAACATAAGGGGTAACACTGTCATTTTTTTTTTTGGCCGAAATTTTGACCCCCTCCGATCTTCTTGAAACTCTGGATTCTGACAGAGGGCCACGAGACTTCGACCAGCGCGCAAAAATGGAGGCTCTAGACCCTTCCAGAGCCGAGATATCGAAGGTCAAAATTTGGACCTGAAAAAAAAAACATAAGGGGTAACACTGTCATTTTTTTTTTGGCCGAAATTTTGACCCCCTCCGATCTTCTTGAAACTCTGGATTCTGACAGAGGGCCACGACACTTCGACCAGCGCGCAAAAATGGAGGCTCTAGACCCTTCCAGAGCCGAGATTTTTAAGGTCAAAATTTGGACCTGAAAAAAAAACATAAGGGGTAACAGTGTCATTTTTTTTTTTGGCCGAAATTTTGACCCCCTCCGATCTTCTTGAAACTCTGGATTCTGACAGAGGGCCATGAGACTTCGACCAGCGCGCAAAAATGGAGGCTCTAGACCTTTCCAGAGCCAAGATATCGAAGGTCAAAATTTGGACCTGAAAAAAAAAAAAACATAAGGGGTAACACTGTCATTTTTTTTTTTTGGCCGAAATTTTGACCCCCTCCGATCTTCTTGAAACTCTGGATTCTGACAGAGGGCCACGAGACTTCGACCAGCGCGCAAAAATGGAGGCTCTAGACCCTTCCAGAGCCGAGATATCAAAGGTCAAAATTTGGACATGAAAAAAAAAACATAAGGGGTAACACTGTCATTTTTTTTTTTTGGCCGAAATTTTGACCCCCTCCGATCTTCTTGAAACTCTGGATTCTGACAGAGGGCCACGAGACTTCGACCAGCGCGCAAAAATGGAGGCTCTAGACCCTTCCAGAGCCGAGATATCGAAGGTCAAAATTTGGACCTGAAAAAAAAAAAACATAAGGGGTAACACTGTCATTTTTTTTTTGGCCGAAATTTTGACCCTCTCCGATCTTCTTGAAACTCTGGATTCTGACAGAGGGCCACGAGACTTCGACCAGCGCGCAAAAATGGAGGCTCTAGACCCTTCCAGAGCCGAGATATCGAAGGTCAAAATTTGGACCTGAAAAAAAAAAACATAAGGGGTAACACTGTCATTTTTTTTTTTGGCCAAAATTTTGACCCCCTCCGATCTTCTTGAAACTCTGGATTCTGACAGAGGGCCATGAGACTTCGACCAGCGCGCAAAAATGGAGGCTCTAGACCCTTCCAGAACCGAAATATCGAAGGTCAAAATTTGGACCTGAAAAAAAAACATAAGGCGTAACACTGTCATTTTTTTTTTCGCCAAAATTTTGACCCCCTCCGATCTTCTTGAAACTCTGGATTCTGACAGAGGGCCACGAGACTTCGACCAGCGCGCAAAAATGGAGGCTCTAGACCCTTCCAGAGCCGAAATATCGAAGGTCAAAATTTGGACCTGAAAAAAAACCATAAGGGGTAACACTGTCATTTTTTTTTTTTGGCCGAAATTTTGACCCCCTCCGATCTTCTTGAAACTCTGGATTCTGACAGAGGGCCACGAGACTTCGACCAGCGCGCAAAAATGGAGGCTCTAGACCCTTCCAGAGCCAAGATATCGAAGGTCAAAATTTGGACCTGAAAAAAAAACATAAGGGGTAACACTGTCATTTTTTTTTTTTGGTCGAAATTTTGACCCCCTCCGATCTTCTTGAAACTCTGGATTCTGACAGAGGACCACGAGACTTCGACCAGCGCGCAAAAATGGAGGCTCTAGACCCTTCCAGAGCCGAGATATCGAAGGTCAAAATTTGGACCTGAAAAAAAAAACATAAGGGGTAACACTGTCATTTTTTTTTTTGGCCGAAATTTTGACCCCCTCCGATCTTCTTGAAACTCTGGATTCTGACAGAGGGCCACGAGACTTCGACCAGCGCGCAAAAATGGAGGCTCTAGACCCTTCCAGAGCCGAGATATCGAAGGTCAAAATTTGGACCTGAAGAAAAAAACATAAGGGGTAACACTGTCTTTTTTTTTTTTGGCCGAAATTTTGACCCCCTCCGATCTTCTTGAAACTCTGGATTCTGACAGAGGGCCACGAGACTTCGACCAGCGCGCAAAAATGGAGGCTCTAGACCCTTCCAGAGCCGAGATATCGAAGGTCAAAATTTGGACCTGAAAAAAAAACATAAGGGGTAACACTGTAATTTTTTTTTTTTGGCCGAAATTTTGACCCCCTCCGATCTTCTTGAAACTCTGGATTCTGACAGAGGGCCACGAGACTTCGACCAGCGCGCAAAAATGGAGGCTCTAGACCCTTCCAGAGCCGAGATATCAAAGGTCAAAATTTGGACATGAAAAAAAAAACATAAGGGGTAACACTGTCATTTTTTTTTTGGCCGAAATTTTGACCCCCTCCGATCTTCTTGAAACTCTGGATTCTGACAGAGGGCCACGAGACTTCGACCAGCGCGCAAAAATGGAGGCTCTAGACCCTTCCAGAGCCAAGATATCGAAGGTCAAAATTTGGACCTGAAAAAAAAAACATAAGGGGTAACACTGTCATTTTTTTTTTTGGCCGAAATTTTTACCCCCTCCGATCTTCTTGAAACTCTGGATTCTGACAGAGGGCCACGAGACTTCGACCAGCGCGCAAAAATGGAGGCTCTAGACCCTTCCAGAGCCGAGATATCGAAGGTCAAAATTTGGACCTGAAAAAAAAACATAAGGGGTAACACTGTCATTTTTTTTTTTGGCCGAAATTTTGACCCCCTCCGATCTTCTTGAAACTCTGGATTCTGACAGAGGGCCATGAGACTTCGACCAGCGCGCAAAAATGGAGGCTCTAGACCCTTCCAGAGCCGAGATATCGAAGGTCAAAATTTGGACCTGAAAAAAAAACATAAGGGGTAACACTGTCATTTTTTTTTTTTTGGCCGAAATTTTGACCCCCTCCGATCTTCTTGAAACTCTGGATTCTGACAGAGGGCCACGAGACTTCGACCAGCACGCAAAAATGGAGGCTCTAGACCCTTCCAGAGCCAAGATATCGAAGGTCAAAATTTGGACCTGAAAAAAAAACATAAGGGGTAACACTGTCATTTTTTTTTTTTTGGTCGAAATTTTGACCCCCTCCGATCTTCTTGAAACTCTGGATTCTGACAGAGGACCACGAGACTTCGACCAGCGCGCAAAAATGGAGGCTCTAGACCCTTCCAGAGCCGAGATATCGAAGGTCAAAATTTGGACCTGAAAAAAAAACATAAGGGGTAACACTGTCATTTTTTTTTTTGGCCGAAATTTTGACCCCCTCCGATCTTCTTGAAACTCTGGATTCTGACAGAGGGCCACGAGACTTCGACCAGCGCGCAAAAATGGAGGCTCTAGACCCTTCCAGAGCCGAGATATCGAAGGTCAAAATTTGGACCTGAAAAAAAAACATAAGGGGTAACACTGTCATTTTTTTTTTGGCCGAAATTTTGACCCCCTCCGATCTTCTTGAAACTCTGGATTCTGACAGAGGGCCATGAGACTTCGACCAGCGCGCAAAAATGGAGGCTCTAGACCCTTCCAGAGCCGAGATATCGAAGGTCAAAATTTGGACCTGAAAAAAAAACATAAGGGGTAACACTGTCATTTTTTTTTTTTTTTTGGCCGAAATTTTGACCCCCTCCGATCTTCTTGAAACTCTGGATTCTGACAGAGGGCCACGAGACTTCGACCAGCACGCAAAAATGGAGGCTCTAGACCCTTCCAGAGCCGAGATATCGAAGGTCAAAATTTGGACCTGAAAAAAAAACATAAGGGGTAACACTGTCATTTTTTTTTTTTTTTGGCCGAAATTTTGACCCCCTCCGATCTTCTTGAAACTCTGGATTCTGACAGAGGGCCACGAGACTTCGACCAGCGCGCAAAAATAGAGGCTCTAGACCCTTCCAGAGCCGAGATATCGAAGGTCAAAATTTGGACCTGAAAAAAAAACATAAGGGGTAACACTGTCATTTTTTTTTTGGCCGAAATTTTGACCCCCTCCGATCTTCTTGAAACTCTGGATTCTGACAGAGGGCCACGAGACTTCGACCAGCGCGCAAAAATGGAGGCTCTAGACCCTTCCAGAGCCGAGATATCGAAGGTCAAAATTTGGACCTGAAAAAAAAACATAAGGGGTAACACTGTCATTTTTTTTTTTTTTTGGCCGAAATTTTGACCCACTCCGATCTTCTTGAAACTCTGGATTCTGACAGAGGGCCACGAGACTTCGACCAGCGCGCAAAAATGGAGGCTCTAGACCCTTCCAGAGCCGAGATATCGAAGGTCAAAATTTGGACCTGAAAAAAAAAAAACATAAGGGGTAACACTGTCATTTTTTTTTTGGCCAAAATTTTGACCCCCTCCGATCTTCTTGAAACTCTGGATTCTGACAGAGGGCCACGAGACTTCGACCAGCGCGCAAAAATGGAGGCTCTAGACCCTTCCAGAGCCGAGATATCGAAGGTCAAAATTTGGACCTGAAAAAAAAACATAAGGGGTAACACTGTCATTTTTTTTTTGGGCCGAAATTTTGACCCCCTCCGATCTTCTTGAAACTCTGGATTCTGACAGAGGGCCACGACACTTCGACCAGCGCGCAAAAATGGAGGCTCTAGACCCTTCCAGAGCCGAGATTTTTAAGGTCAAAATTTGGACCTGAAAAAAAAAACATAAGGGGTAACACTGTCATTTTTTTTTTTGGCCGAAATTTTGACCCCCTCCGATCTTCTTGAAACTCTGGATTCTGACAGAGGGCCATGAGACTTCGACCAGCGCGCAAAAGTGGAGGCTCTAGACCCTTCCAGAGCCGAGATATCGAAGGTCAAAATTTGGACCTGAAAAAAAAAACATAAGGGGTAACACTGTCATTTTTTTTTTTTGGCCGAAATTTTGACCCCCTCCGATCTTCTTGAAACTCTGGATTCTGACAGAGGGCCACGAGACTTCGACCAGCACGCAAAAATGGAGGCTCTAGACCCTTCCAGAGCCGAGATATCGAAGGTCAAAATTTGGACCTGAAAAAAAAAAACATAAGGGGTAACACTGTCATTTTTTTTTTTTTGGCCGAAATTTTGACCCCCTCCGATCTTCTTGAAACTCTGGATTCTGACAGAGGGCCACGAGACTTCGACCAGCGCGCAAAAATAGAGGCTCTAGACCCTTCCAGAGCCGAGATATCGAAGGTCAAAATTTGGACCTGAAAAAAAAACATAAGGGGTAACACTGTCATTTTTTTTTTTGGCCGAAATTTTGACCCCCTCCGATCTTCTTGAAACTCTGGATTCTGACAGAGGGCCACGAGACTTCGACCAGCGCGCAAAAATGGAGGCTCTAGACCCTTCCAGAGCCGAGATATCGAAGGTCAAAATTTGGACCTGAAAAAAAAACATAAGGGGTAACACTGTCTTTTTTTTTTTGGCCGAAATTTTGACCCCCTCCGATCTTCTTGAAACTCTGGATTCTGACAGAGGGCCACGAGACTTCGACCAGCGCGCAAAAATGGAGGCTCTAGACCCTTCCAGAGCCGAGATATCGAAGGTCAAAATTTGGACCTGAAAAAAAAAACATAAGGGGTAACACTGTCATTTTTTTTTTGGCCAAAATTTTGACCCCCTCCGATCTTCTTGAAACTCTGGATTCTGACAGAGGGCCACGAGACTTCGACCAGCGCGCAAAAATGGAGGCTCTAGACCCTTCCAGAGCCGAGATATCGAAGGTCAAAATTTGGACCTGAAAAAAAAAACATAAGGGGTAACACTGTCATTTTTTTTTAGCCGAAATTTTGACCCCCTCCGATCTTCTTGAAACTCTGGATTCTGACAGAGGGCCACGACACTTCGACCAGCGCGCAAAAATGGAGGCTCTAGACCCTTCCAGAGCCGAGATTTTTAAGGTCAAAATTTGGACCTGAAAAAAAAACATAAGGGGTAACACTGTCATTTTTTTTTTTGGCCGAAATTTTGACCCCCTCCGATCTTCTTGAAACTCTGGATTCTGACAGAGGGCCATGAGACTTCGACCAGCGCGCAAAAATGGAGGCTCTAGACCTTTCCAGAGCCAAGATATCGAAGGTCAAAATTTGGACCTGAAAAAAAAAAAAACATAAGGGGTAACACTGTCATTTTTTTTTTTTGGCCGAAATTTTGACCCCCTCCGATCTTCTTGAAACTCTGGATTCTGACAGAGGGCCACGAGACTTCGACCAGCGCGCAAAAATGGAGGCTCTAGACCCTTCCAGAGCCGAGATATCGAAGGTCAAAATTTGGACATGAAAAAAAAAACATAAGGGGTAACACTGTCATTTTTTTTTTTTGGCCGAAATTTTGACCCCCTCCGATCTTCTTGAAACTCTGGATTCTGACAGAGGGCCACGAGACTTCGACCAGCGCGCAAAAATGGAGGCTCTAGACCCTTCCAGAGCCGAGATATCGAAGGTCAAAATTTGGACCTGAAAAAAAAAAACATAAGGGGTAACACTGTCATTTTTTTTTTGGCCGAAATTTTGACCCTCTCCGATCTTCTTGAAACTCTGGATTCTGACAGAGGGCCACGAGACTTCGACCAGCGCGCAAAAATGGAGGCTCTAGACCCTTCCAGAGCCGAGATATCGAAGGTCAAAATTTGGACCTGAAAAAAAAACATAAGGGGTAACACTGTCATTTTTTTTTTTTTTGGCCGAAATTTTGACCCCCTCCGATCTTCTTGAAACTCTGGATTCTGACAGAGGGCCACGAGACTTCGACCAGCACGCAAAAATGGAGGCTCTAGACCCTTCCAGAGCCAAGATATCGAAGGTCAAAATTTGGACCTGAAAAAAAACATAAGGGGTAACACTGTCATTTTTTTTTTTTGGTCGAAATTTTGACCCCCTCCGATCTTCTTGAAACTCTGGATTCTGACAGAGGACCACGAGACTTCGACCAGCGCGCAAAAATGGAGGCTCTAGACCCTTCCAGAGCCGAGATATCGAAGGTCAAAATTTGGACCTGAAAAAAAAACATAAGGGGTAACACTGTCATTTTTTTTTTTGGCCGAAATTTTGACCCCCTCCGATCTTCTTGAAACTCTGGATTCTGACAGAGGGCCACGAGACTTCGACCAGCGCGCAAAAATGGAGGCTCTAGACCCTTCCAGAGCCGAGATATCGAAGGTCAAAATTTGGACCTGAAGAAAAAAACATAAGGGGTAACACTGTCTTTTTTTTTTTTGGCCGAAATTTTGACCCCCTCCGATCTTCTTGAAACTCTGGATTCTGACAGAGGGCCACGAGACTTCGACCAGCACGCAAAAATGGAGGCTCTAGACCCTTCCAGAGCCGAGATATCGAAGGTCAAAATTTGGACCTGAAAAAAAAACATAAGGGGTAACACTGTCATTTTTTTTTTGGCCGAAATTTTGACCCCCTCCGATCTTCTTGAAACTCTGGATTCTGACAGAGGGCCACGAGACTTCGACCAGCGCGCAAAAATGGAGGCTCTAGACCCTTCCAGAGCCGAGATATCGAAGGTCAAAATTTGGACCTGAAAAAAAAACATAAGGGGTAACACTGTCATTTTTTTTTTGGCCGAAATTTTGACCCCCTCCGATCTTCTTGAAACTCTGGATTCTGACAGAGGGCCATGAGACTTCGACCAGCGCGCAAAAATGGAGGCTCTAGACCCTTCCAGAGCCGAGATATCGAAGGTCAAAATTTGGACCTGAAAAAAAAACATAAGGGGTAACACTGTCATTTTTTTTTTTTTTTGGCCGAAATTTTGACCCCCTCCGATCTTCTTGAAACTCTGGATTCTGACAGAGGGCCACGAGACTTCGACCAGCGCGCAAAAATGGAGGCTCTAGACCCTTCCAGAGCCGAGATATCGAAGGTCAAAATTTGGACCTGAAAAAAAACATAAGGGGTATCACTGTCATTTTTTTTTTTTTGGCCGAAATTTTGACCCCCTCGATCTTCTTGAAACTCTGTATTCTGACAGAGGGCCACGAGACTTCGACCAGCGCGCAAAAATGGAGGCTCTAGACCCTTCCAGAGCCGAGATATCGAAGGTCAAAATTTGGATCTGAAAAAAAAAAACATAAGGGGTAACACTGTTTTTTTTTTTTTTTGGCCAAAATTTTGACCCCCTCCGATCTTCTTGAAACTCTGGATTCTGACAGAGGGCCACGAGACTTCGACCAGCGCGCAAAAATGGAGGCTCTAGACCCTTCCAGAGCCGAGATATCGAAGGTCAAAATTTGGACCTGAAAAAAAAAACATAAGGGGTAACACTGTCATTTTTTTTTTTGGCCGAAATTTTGACCCCCTCCGATCTTCTTGAAACTCTGGATTCTGACAGAGGGCCACGAGACTTCGACCAGCGCGCAAAAATGGAGGCTCTAGACCCTTCCAGAGCCGAGATATCGAAGGTCAAAATTTGGACCTGAAAAAAAAACATAAGGGGTAACACTGTCATTTTTATTTTGGCCGAAATTTTGACCCCCTCCGATCTTCTTGAAACTCTGGATTCTGACAGAGGGCCACGAGACTTCGACCAGCGCGCAAAAATGGAGGCTCTAGACCCTTCCAGAGCCGAGATATCGAAGGTCAAAATTTGGACCTGAAAAAAAAAACATAAGGGGTAACACTGTCATTTTTTTTTTGGCCAAAATTTTGACCCCCTCCGATCTTCTTGAAACTCTGGATTCTGACAGAGGGCCACGAGACTTCGACCAGCGCGCAAAAATGGAGGCTCTAGACCCTTCCAGAGCCGAGATATCGAAGGTCAAAATTTGGACCTGAAAAAAAAACATAAGGGGTAACACTGTCATTTTTTTTTGGCCGAAATTTTGACCCCCTCCGATCTTCTTGAAACTCTGGATTCTGACAGAGGGCCACGACACTTCGACCAGCGCGCAAAAATGGAGGCTCTAGACCCTTCCAGAGCCGAGATTTTTAAGGTCAAAATTTGGACATGAAAAAAAAAAACATAAGGGGTAACACTGTCATTTTTTTTTTTTGGCCGAAATTTTGACCCCCTCCGATCTTCTTGAAACTCTGGATTCTGACAGAGGGCCACGAGACTTCGACCAGCGCGCAAAAATGGAGGCTCTAGACCCTTCCAGAGCCGAGATATCGAAGGTCAAAATTTGGACCTGAAAAAAAAAAAACATAAGGGGTAACACTGTCATTTTTTTTTTGGCCGAAATTTTGACCCTCTCCGATCTTCTTGAAACTCTGGATTCTGACAGAGGGCCACGAGACTTCGACCAGCGCGCAAAAATGGAGGCTCTAGACCCTTCCAGAGCCGAGATATCGAAGGTCAAAATTTGGACCTGAAAAAAAAAACATAAGGGGTAACACTGTCATTTTTTTTTTTTGGCCAAAATTTTGACCCCCTCCGATCTTCTTGAAACTCTGGATTCTGACAGAGGGCCATGAGACTTCGACCAGCGCGCAAAAATGGAGGCTCTAGACCCTTCCAGAACCGAAATATCGAAGGTCAAAATTTGGACCTGAAAAAAAAACATAAGGCGTAACACTGTCTTTTTTTTTTCGCCAAAATTTTGACCCCCTCCGATCTTCTTGAAACTCTGGATTCTGACAGAGGGCCACGAGACTTCGACCAGCGCGCAAAAATGGAGGCTCTAGACCCTTCCAGAGCCGAAATATCGAAGGTCAAAATTTGGACCTGAAAAAAAACCATAAGGGGTAACACTGTCATTTTTTTTTTTTGGCCGAAATTTTGACCCCCTCCGATCTTCTTGAAACTCTGGAGTCTGACAGAGGGCCACGAGACTTCGACCAGCGCGCAAAAATGGAGGCTCTAGACCCTTCCAGAGCCAAGATATCGAAGGTCAAAATTTGGACCTGAAAAAAAAACATAAGGGGTAACACTGTCATTTTTTTTTTTGGTCGAAATTTTGACCCCCTCCGATCTTCTTGAAACTCTGGATTCTGACAGAGGACCACGAGACTTCGACCAGCGCGCAAAAATGGAGGCTCTAGACCCTTCCAGAGCCGAGATATCGAAGGTCAAAATTTGGACCTGAAAAAAAAAAACATAAGGGGTAACACTGTCATTTTTTTTTTTGGCCGAAATTTTGACCCCCTCCGATCTTCTTGAAACTCTGGATTCTGACAGAGGGCCACGAGACTTCGACCAGCGCGCAAAAATGGAGGCTCTAGACCCTTCCAGAGCCGAGATATCGAAGGTCAAAATTTGGACCTGAAGAAAAAAACATAAGGGGTAACACTGTCTTTTTTTTTTTTTGGCCGAAATTTTGACCCCCTCCGATCTTCTTGAAACTCTGGATTCTGACAGAGGGCCACGAGACTTCGACCAGCGCGCAAAAATGGAGGCTCTAGACCCTTCCAGAGCCGAGATATCGAAGGTCAAAATTTGGACATGAAAAAAAAACATAAGGGGTAACACTGTCATTTTTTTTTTTGGCCGAAATTTTGACCCCCTCCGATCTTCTTGAAACTCTGGATTCTGACAGAGGGCCACGAGACTTCGACCAGCGCGCAAAAATGGAGGCTCTAGACCCTTCCAGAGCCAAGATATCGAAGGTCAAAATTTGGACCTGAAAAAAAAAACATAAGGGGTAACACTGTCATTTTTGTTTTGGCCGAAATTTTGACCCCCTCCGATCTTCTTGAAACTCTGGATTTTGACAGAGGGCCACGAGACTTCGACCAGCGCGCAAAAATGGAGGCTCTAGACCCTTCCAGAGCCGAGATATCGAAGGTCAAAATTTGGACCTGAAAAAAAAACATAAGGGGTAACACTGTCATTTTTTTTTTTGGCCGAAATTTTGACCCCCTCCGATCTTCTTGAAACTCTGGATTCTGACAGAGGGCCACGAGACTTCGACCAGCGCGCAAAAATGGAGGCTCTAGACCCTTCCAGAGCCGAGATATCGAAGGTCAAAATTTGGACCTGAAAAAAAAACATAAGGGGTAACACTGTCATTTTTTTTTTGGCCGAAATTTTGACCCCCTCCGATCTTCTTGAAACTCTGGATTCTGACAGAGGGCCACGAGACTTCGACCAGCGCGCAAAAATGGAGGCTCTAGACCCTTCCAGAGCCGAGATATCGAAGGTCAAAATTTGGACCTGAAAAAAAAAACATAAGGGGTAACACTGTCATTTTTTTTTTGGCCAAAATTTTGACACCCTCCGATCTTCTTGAAACTCTGGATTCTGACAGAGGGCCACGAGACTTCGACCAGCGCGCAAAAATGGAGGCTCTAGACCCTTCCAGAGCCGAGATATCGAAGGTCAAAATTTGGACCTGAAAAAAAAACATAAGGGGTAACACTGTCATTTTTTTTTTGGCCGAAATTTTGACCCCCTCCGATCTTCTTGAAACTCTGGATTCTGACAGAGGGCCACGACACTTCGACCAGCGCGCAAAAATGGAGGCTCTAGACCCTTCCAGAGCCGAGATTTTTAAGGTCAAAATTTGGACCTGAAAAAAAAACATAAGGGGTAACACTGTCATTTTTTTTTTGGCCGAAATTTTGACCCCCTCCGATCTTCTTGAAACTCTGGATTCTGACAGAGGGCCATGAGACTTCGACCAGCGCGCAAAAATGGAGGCTCTAGACCTTTCCAGAGCCAAGATATCGAAGGTCAAAATTTGGACCTGAAAAAAAAAACATAAGGGGTAACACTGTCATTTTTTTTTTGGGCCGAAATTTTGACCCCCTCCGATCTTCTTGAAACTCTGGATTCTGACAGAGGGCCACGAGACTTCGACCAGCGCGCAAAAATGGAGGCTCTAGACCCTTCCAGAGCCGAGATATCAAAGGTCAAAATTTGGACATGAAAAAAAAAAACATAAGGGGTAACACTGTCATTTTTTTTTTTGGCCGAAATTTTGACCCCCTCCGATCTTCTTGAAACTCTGGATTCTGACAGAGGGCCACGAGACTTCGACCAGCGCGCAAAAATGGAGGCTCTAGACCCTTCCAGAGCCGAGATATCGAAGGTCAAAATTTGGACCTGAAAAAAAAAAACATAAGGGGTAACACTGTCATTTTTTTTTTGGCCGAAATTTTGACCCTCTCCGATCTTCTTGAAACTCTGGATTCTGACAGAGGGCCACGAGACTTCGACCAGCGCGCAAAAATGGAGGCTCTAGACCCTTCCAGAGCCGAGATATCGAAGGTCAAAATTTGGACCTGAAAAAAAAAACATAAGGGGTAACACTGTCATTTTTTTTTTTTGGCCAAAATTTTGACCCCCTCCGATCTTCTTGAAACTCTGGATTCTGACAGAGGGCCATGAGACTTCGACCAGCGCGCAAAAATGGAGGCTCTAGACCCTTCCAGAACCGAAATATCGAAGGTCAAAATTTGGACCTGAAAAAAAAACATAAGGCGTAACACTGTCTTTTTTTTTTCGCCAAAATTTTGACCCCCTCCGATCTTCTTGAAACTCTGGATTCTGACAGAGGGCCACGAGACTTCGACCAGCGCGCAAAAATGGAGGCTCTAGACCCTTCCAGAGCCGAAATATCGAAGGTCAAAATTTGGACCTGAAAAAAAACCATAAGGGGTAACACTGTCATTTTTTTTTTTTGGCCGAAATTTTGACCCCCTCCGATCTTCTTGAAACTCTGGAGTCTGACAGAGGGCCACGAGACTTCGACCAGCGCGCAAAAATGGAGGCTCTAGACCCTTCCAGAGCCAAGATATCGAAGGTCAAAATTTGGACCTGAAAAAAAAACATAAGGGGTAACACTGTCATTTTTTTTTTTGGTCGAAATTTTGACCCCCTCCGATCTTCTTGAAACTCTGGATTCTGACAGAGGACCACGAGACTTCGACCAGCGCGCAAAAATGGAGGCTCTAGACCCTTCCAGAGCCGAGATATCGAAGGTCAAAATTTGGACCTGAAAAAAAAAAACATAAGGGGTAACACTGTCATTTTTTTTTTTGGCCGAAATTTTGACCCCCTCCGATCTTCTTGAAACTCTGGATTCTGACAGAGGGCCAGGAGACTTCGACCAGCGCGCAAAAATGGAGGCTCTAGACCCTTCCAGAGCCGAGATATCGAAGGTCAAAATTTGGACCTGAAGAAAAAAACATAAGGGGTAACACTGTCTTTTTTTTTTTTTGGCCGAAATTTTGACCCCCTCCGATCTTCTTGAAACTCTGGATTCTGACAGAGGGCCACGAGACTTCGACCAGCGCGCAAAAATGGAGGCTCTAGACCCTTCCAGAGCCGAGATATCGAAGGTCAAAATTTGGACCTGAAAAAAAAACATAAGGGGTAACACTGTCATTTTTTTTTTTTTGGCCGAAATTTTGACCCCCTCCGATCTTCTTGAAACTCTGGATTCTGACAGAGGGCCACGAGACTTCGACCAGCGCGCAAAAATGGAGGCTCTAGACCCTTCCAGAGCCGAGATATCGAAGGTCAAAATTTGGACCTGAAAAAAAAAACATAAGGGGTAACACTGTCATTTTTTTTTTGGCCAAAATTTTGACCCCCTCCGATCTTCTTGAAACTCTGGATTCTGACAGAGGGCCACGAGACTTCGACCAGCGCGCAAAAATGGAGGCTCTAGACCCTTCCAGAGCCGAGATATCGAAGGTCAAAATTTGGACCTGAAAAAAAAAACATAAGGGGTAACACTGTCATTTTTTTTTAGCCGAAATTTTGACCCCCTCCGATCTTCTTGAAACTCTGGATTCTGACAGAGGGCCACGACACTTCGACCAGCGCGCAAAAATGGAGGCTCTAGACCCTTCCAGAGCCGAGATTTTTAAGGTCAAAATTTGGACCTGAAAAAAAAACATAAGGGGTAACACTGTCATTTTTTTTTTTGGCCGAAATTTTGACCCCCTCCGATCTTCTTGAAACTCTGGATTCTGACAGAGGGCCATGAGACTTCGACCAGCGCGCAAAAATGGAGGCTCTAGACCCTTCCAGAGCCGAGATATCGAAGGTCAAAATTTGGACCTGAAAAAAAAAACATAAGGGGTAACACTGTCATTTTTTTTTTGGCCGAAATTTTGACCCTCTCCGATCTTCTTGAAACTCTGGATTCTGACAGAGGGCCACGAGACTTCGACCAGCGCGCAAAAATGGAGGCTCTAGACCCTTCCAGAGCCGAGATATCGAAGGTCAAAATTTGGACCTGAAAAAAAAACATAAGGGGTAACACTGTCATTTTTTTTTTGGCCGAAATTTTGACCCCCTCCGATCTTCTTGAAACTCTGGATTCTGACAGAGGGCCACGAGACTTCGACCAGCGCGCAAAAATGGAGGCTCTAGACCCTTCCAGAGCCGAGATATCGAAGGTCAAAATTTGGACCTGAAAAAAAAAAACATAAGGGGTAACACTGTCATTTTTTTTTTGGCCAAAATTTTGACCCCCTCCGATCTTCTTGAAACTCTGGATTCTGACAGAGGGCCACGAGACTTCGACCAGCGCGCAAAAATGGAGGCTCTAGACCCTTCCAGAGCCGAGATATCGAAGGTCAAAATTTGGACCTGAAAAAAAAACATAAGGGGTAACACTGTCATTTTTTTTTGGCCGAAATTTTGACCCCCTCCGATCTTCTTGAAACTCTGGATTCTGACAGAGGGCCACGACACTTCGACCAGCGCGCAAAAATGGAGGCTCTAGACCCTTCCAGAGCCGAGATTTTTAAGGTCAAAATTTGGACCTGAAAAAAAAACATAAGGGGTAACACTGTCATTTTTTTTTTGGCCGAAATTTTGACCCCCTCCGATCTTCTTGAAACTCTGGATTCTGACAGAGGGCCATGAGACTTCGACCAGCGCGCAAAAATGGAGGCTCTAGACCTTTCCAGAGCCAAGATATCGAAGGTCAAAATTTGGACCTGAAAAAAAAAAAAATAAGGGGTAACACTGTCATTTTTTTTTTTTGGCCGAAATTTTGACCCCCTCCGATCTTCTTGAAACTCTGGATTCTGACAGAGGGCCACGAGACTTCGACCAGCGCGCAAAAATGGAGGCTCTAGACCCTTCCAGAGCCGAGATATCAAAGGTCAAAATTTGGACATGAAAAAAAAAAACATAAGGGGTAACACTGTCATTTTTTTTTTTGGCCGAAATTTTGACCCCCTCCGATCTTCTTGAAACTCTGGATTCTGACAGAGGGCCACGAGACTTCGACCAGCGCGCAAAAATGGAGGCTCTAGACCCTTCCAGAGCCGAGATATCGAAGGTCAAAATTTGGACCTGAAAAAAAAAAAAACATAAGGGGTAACACTGTCATTTTTTTTTTGGCCGAAATTTTGACCCTCTCCGATCTTCTTGAAACTCTGGATTCTGACAGAGGGCCACGAGACTTCGACCAGCGCGCAAAAATGGAGGCTCTAGACCCTTCCAGAGCCGAGATATCGAAGGTCAAAATTTGGACCTGAAAAAAAAAAACATAAGGGGTAACACTGTCATTTTTTTTTTTTGGCCAAAATTTTGACCCCCTCCGATCTTCTTGAAACTCTGGATTCTGACAGAGGGCCATGAGACTTCGACCAGCGCGCAAAAATGGAGGCTCTAGACCCTTCCAGAACCGAAATATCGAAGGTCAAAATTTGGACCTGAAAAAAAAACATAAGGCGTAACACTGTCTTTTTTTTTTTCGCCAAAATTTTGACCCCCTCCGATCTTCTTGAAACTCTGGATTCTGACAGAGGGCCACGAGACTTCGACCAGCGCGCAAAAATGGAGGCTCTAGACCCTTCCAGAGCCGAAATATCGAAGGTCAAAATTTGGACCTGAAAAAAAACCATAAGGGGTAACACTGTCATTTTTTTTTTTTGGCCGAAATTTTGACCCCCTCCGATCTTCTTGAAACTCTGGATTCTGACAGAGGGCCACGAGACTTCGACCAGCGCGCAAAAATGGAGGCTCTAGACCCTTCCAGAGCCAAGATATCGAAGGTCAAAATTTGGACCTGAAAAAAAAACATAAGGGGTAACACTGTCATTTTTTTTTTTGGTCGAAATTTTGACCCCCTCCGATCTTCTTGAAACTCTGGATTCTGACAGAGGACCACGAGACTTCGACCAGCGCGCAAAAATGGAGGCTCTAGACCCTTCCAGAGCCGAGATATCGAAGGTCAAAATTTGGACCTGAAAAAAAAAACATAAGGGGTAACACTGTCATTTTTTTTTTTGGCCGAAATTTTGACCCCCTCCGATCTTCTTGAAACTCTGGATTCTGACAGAGGGCCACGAGACTTCGACCAGCGCGCAAAAATGGAGGCTCTAGACCCTTCCAGAGCCGAGATATCGAAGGTCAAAATTTGGACCTGAAGAAAAAAACATAAGGGGTAACACTGTCTTTTTTTTTTTTGGCCGAAATTTTGACCCCCTCCGATCTTCTTGAAACTCTGGATTCTGACAGAGGGCCACGAGACTTCGACCAGCGCGCAAAAATGGAGGCTCTAGACCCTTCCAGAGCCGAGATATCGAAGGTCAAAATTTGGACCTGAAAAAAAAACATAAGGGGTAACACTGTCATTTTTTTTTTTTGGCCGAAATTTTGACCCCCTCCGATCTTCTTGAAACTCTGGATTCTGACAGAGGGCCACGAGACTTCGACCAGCGCGCAAAAATGGAGGCTCTAGACCCTTCCAGAGCCGAGATATCGAAGGTCAAAATTTGGACATGAAAAAAAAAACATAAGGGGTAACACTGTCATTTTTTTTTTGGCCGAAATTTTGACCCCCTCCGATCTTCTTGAAACTCTGGATTCTGACAGAGGGCCACGAGACTTCGACCAGCGCGCAAAAATGGAGGCTCTAGACCCTTCCAGAGCCAAGATATCGAAGGTCAAAATTTGGACCTGAAAAAAAAACATAAGGGGTAACACTGTCATTTTTTTTTTTGGCCGAAATTTTTACCCCCTCCGATCTTCTTGAAACTCTGGATTCTGACAGAGGGCCACGAGACTTCGACCAGCGCGCAAAAATGGAGGCTCTAGACCCTTCCAGAGCCGAGATATCGAAGGTCAAAATTTGGACCTGAAAAAAAAACATAA
This sequence comes from Cyprinella venusta, assembly GCA_038021265.1. NCBI lineage: Eukaryota > Metazoa > Chordata > Actinopteri > Cypriniformes > Leuciscidae > Cyprinella > Cyprinella venusta. The sequence continues at coordinate 24,896,678 of CM075863.1, forward strand.
GGGGTAACACTGTCATTTTTTTTTTGGCCGAAATTTTGACCCCCTCCGATCTTCTTGAAACTCTGGATTCTGACAGAGGGCCATGAGACTTCGACCAGCACGCAAAAATGGAGGCTCTAGACCCTTCCAGAGCCGAGATATCGAAGGTCAAAATTTGGACCTGAAAAAAAAACATAAGGGGTAACACTGTCATTTTTTTTTTTTTTGGCCGAAATTTTGACCCCCTCCGATCTTCTTGAAACTCTGGATTCTGACAGAGGGCCACGAGACTTCGACCAGCACGCAAAAATGGAGGCTCTAGACCCTTCCAGAGCCAAGATATCGAAGGTCAAAATTTGGACCTGAAAAAAAAACATAAGGGGTAACACTGTCTTTTTTTTTTTTTTGGTCGAAATTTTGACCCCCTCCGATCTTCTTGAAACTCTGGATTCTGACAGAGGACCACGAGACTTCGACCAGCGCGCAAAAATGGAGGCTCTAGACCCTTCCAGAGCCGAGATATCGAAGGTCAAAATTTGGACCTGAAAAAAAAACATAAGGGGTAACACTGTCATTTTTTTTTTGGCCGAAATTTTGACCCCCTCCGATCTTCTTGAAACTCTGGATTCTGACAGAGGGCCACGAGACTTCGACCAGCGCGCAAAAATGGAGGCTCTAGACCCTTCCAGAGCCGAGATATCGAAGGTCAAAATTTGGACCTGAAGAAAAAAACATAAGGGGTAACACTGTCTTTTTTTTTTTTTGGCCGAAATTTTGACCCCCTCCGATCTTCTTGAAACTCTGGATTCTGACAGAGGGCCACGAGACTTCGACCAGCGCGCAAAAATGGAGGCTCTAGACCCTTCCATAGCCGAGATATCGAAGGTCAAAATTTGGACCTGAAAAAAAAAACATAAGGGGTAACACTGTCATTTTTTTTTTTGGCCGAAATTTTGACCCCCTCCGATCTTTTTGAAACTCTGGATTCTGACAGAGGGCCACGAGACTTCGACCAGCGCGCAAAAATGGAGGCTCTAGACCCTTCCAGAGCCGAGATATCGAAGGTCAAAATTTGGACCTGAAAAAAAAACATAAGGGGTAACACTGTCTTTTTTTTTTTGGCCGAAATTTTGACCCCCTCCGATCTTCTTGAAACTCTGGATTCTGACAGAGGGCCACGAGACTTCGACCAGCGCGCAAAAATGGAGGCTCTAGACCCTTCCAGAGCCGAGATATCGAAGGTCAAAATTTGGACCTGAAAAAAAAAACATAAGGGGTAACACTGTCATTTTTTTTTTTGGCCAAAATTTTGACCCCCTCCGATCTTCTTGAAACTCTGGATTCTGACAGAGGGCCACGAGACTTCGACCAGCGCGCAAAAATGGAGGCTCTAGACCCTTCCAGAGCCGAGATATCGAAGGTCAAAATTTGGACCTGAAAAAAAAAACATAAGGGGTAACACTGTCATTTTTTTTTTGGCCGAAATTTTGACCCCCTCCGATCTTCTTGAAACTCTGGATTCTGACAGAGGGCCACGACACTTCGACCAGCGCGCAAAAATGGAGGCTCTAGACCCTTCCAGAGCCGAGATTTTTAAGGTCAAAATTTGGACCTGAAAAAAAAACATAAGGGGTAACACTGTCATTTTTTTTTTTGGCCGAAATTTTGACCCCCTCCGATCTTCTTGAAACTCTGGATTCTGACAGAGGGCCATGAGACTTCGACCAGCGCGCAAAAATGGAGGCTCTAGACCTTTCCAGAGCCAAGATATCGAAGGTCAAAATTTGGACCTGAAAAAAAAAAAAACATAAGGGGTAACACTGTCATTTTTTTTTTTGGCCGAAATTTTGACCCCCTCCGATCTTCTTGAAACTCTGGATTCTGACAGAGGGCCACGAGACTTCGACCAGCGCGCAAAAATGGAGGCTCTAGACCCTTCCAGAGCCGAGATATCGAAGGTCAAAATTTGGACGTGAAAAAAAAAACATAAGGGGTAACACTGTCATTTTTTTTTTTGGCCGAAATTTTGACCCCCTCCGATCTTCTTGAAACTCTGGATTCTGACAGAGGGCCACGAGACTTCGACCAGCGCGCAAAAATGGAGGCTCTAGACCCTTCCAGAGCCGAGATATCGAAGGTCAAAATTTGGACCTGAAAAAAAAAAACATAAGGGGTAACACTGTCATTTTTTTTTTGGCCGAAATTTTGACCCTCTCCGATCTTCTTGAAACTCTGGATTCTGACAGAGGGCCACGAGACTTCGACCAGCGCGCAAAAATGGAGGCTCTAGACCCTTCCAGAGCCGAGATATCGAAGGTCAAAATTTGGACCTGAAAAAAAAAAAAACATAAGGGGTAACACTGTCATTTTTTTTTTTTGGCCAAAATTTTGACCCCCTCCGATCTTCTTGAAACTCTGGATTCTGACAGAGGGCCATGAGACTTCGACCAGCGCGCAAAAATGGAGGCTCTAGACCCTTCCAGAACCGAAATATCGAAGGTCAAAATTTGGACCTGAAAAAAAAACATAAGGCGTAACACTGTCATTTTTTTTTCGCCAAAATTTTGACCCCCTCCGATCTTCTTGAAACTCTGGATTCTGACAGAGGGCCACGAGACTTCGACCAGCGCGCAAAAATGGAGGCTCTAGACCCTTCCAGAGCCGAAATATCGAAGGTCAAAATTTGGACCTGAAAAAAAACCATAAGGGGTAACACTGTCATTTTTTTTTTTGGCCGAAATTTTGACCCCCTCCGATCTTCTTGAAACTCTGGATTCTGACAGAGGGCCACGAGACTTCGACCAGCGCGCAAAAATGGAGGCTCTAGACCCTTCCAGAGCCAAGATATCGAAGGTCAAAATTTGGACCTGAAAAAAAAACATAAGGGGTAACACTGTCATTTTTTTTTTTTGGTCGAAATTTTGACCCCCTCCGATCTTCTTGAAACTCTGGATTCTGACAGAGGACCACGAGACTTCGACCAGCGCGCAAAAATGGAGGCTCTAGACCCTTCCAGAGCCGAGATATCGAAGGTCAAAATTTGGACCTGAAAAAAAAAACATAAGGGGTAACACTGTCATTTTTTTTTTGGCCGAAATTTTGACCCCCTCCGATCTTCTTGAAACTCTGGATTCTGACAGAGGGCCACGAGACTTCGACCAGCGCGCAAAAATGGAGGCTCTAGACCCTTCCAGAGCCGAGATATCGAAGGTCAAAATTTGGACCTGAAGAAAAAAACATAAGGGGTAACACTGTCTTTTTTTTTTTGGCCGAAATTTTGACCCCCTCCGATCTTCTTGAAACTCTGGATTCTGACAGAGGGCCACGAGACTTCGACCAGCGCGCAAAAATGGAGGCTCTAGACCCTTCCAGAGCCGAGATATCGAAGGTCAAAATTTGGACCTGAAAAAAAAACATAAGGGGTAACACTGTCATTTTTTTTTTTTGGCCGAAATTTTGACCCCCTCCGATCTTCTTGAAACTCTGGATTCTGACAGAGGGCCACGAGACTTCGACCAGCGCGCAAAAATGGAGGCTCTAGACCCTTCCAGAGCCGAGATATCGAAGGTCAAAATTTGGACATGAAAAAAAAACATAAGGGGTAACACTGTAATTTTTTTTTTGGCCGAAATTTTGACCCCCTCCGATCTTCTTGAAACTCTGGATTCTGACAGAGGGCCACGAGACTTCGACCAGCACGCAAAAATGGAGGCTCTAGACCCTTCCAGAGCCGAGATATCGAAGGTCAAAATTTGGACCTGAAAAAAAAACATAAGGGGTAACACTGTCATTTTTTTTTTTTTGGCCGAAATTTTGACCCCCTCCGATCTTCTTGAAACTCTGGATTCTGACAGAGGGCCACGAGACTTCGACCAGCGCGCAAAAATAGAGGCTCTAGACCCTTCCAGAGCCGAGATATCGAAGGTCAAAATTTGGACCTGAAAAAAAAACATAAGGGGTAACACTGTCATTTTTTTTTTGGCCGAAATTTTGACCCCCTCCGATCTTCTTGAAACTCTGGATTCTGACAGAGGGCCACGAGACTTCGACCAGCGCGCAAAAATGGAGGCTCTAGACCCTTCCAGAGCCGAGATATCGAAGGTCAAAATTTGGACCTGAAAAAAAAACATAAGGGGTAACACTGTCATTTTTTTTTTTTTTGGCCGAAATTTTGACCCCCTCCGATCTTCTTGAAACTCTGGATTCTGACAGAGGGCCACGAGACTTCGACCAGCGCGCAAAAATGGAGGCTCTAGACCCTTCCAGAGCCGAGATATCGAAGGTCAAAATTTGGACCTGAAAAAAAAAAACATAAGGGGTAACACTGTCATTTTTTTTTTTGGCCAAAATTTTGACCCCCTCCGATCTTCTTGAAACTCTGGATTCTGACAGAGGGCCACGAGACTTCGACCAGCGCGCAAAAATGGAGGCTCTAGACCCTTCCAGAGCCGAGATATCGAAGGTCAAAATTTGGACCTGAAAAAAAAACATAAGGGGTAACACTGTCATTTTTTTTTGGGCCGAAATTTTGACCCCCTCCGATCTTCTTGAAACTCTGGATTCTGACAGAGGGCCACGACACTTCGACCAGCGCGCAAAAATGGAGGCTCTAGACCCTTCCAGAGCCGAGATTTTTAAGGTCAAAATTTGGACCTGAAAAAAAAACATAAACATAAGGGGTAACACTGTCATTTTTTTTTTTGGCCGAAATTTTGACCCCCTCCGATCTTCTTGAAACTCTGGATTCTGACAGAGGGCCAAGAGACTTCGACCAGCGCGCAAAAATGGAGGCTCTAGACCTTTCCAGAGCCAAGATATCGAAGGTCAAAATTTGGACCTGAAAAAAAAAAACATAAGGGGTAACACTGTCATTTTTTTTTTTGGCCGAAATTTTGACCCCCTCCGATCTTCTTGAAACTCTGGATTCTGACAGAGGGCCACGAGACTTCGACCAGCGCGCAAAAATGGAGGCTCTAGACCCTTCCAGAGCCGAGATATCGAAGGTCAAAATTTGGACACGAAAAAAAAACATAAGGGGTAACACTGTCATTTTTTTTTTTGGCCGAAATTTTGACCCCCTCCGATCTTCTTGAAACTCTGGATTCTGACAGAGGGCCACGAGACTTCGACCAGCGCGCAAAAATGGAGGCTCTAGACCCTTCCAGAGCCGAGATATCGAAGGTCAAAATTTGGACATGAAAAAAAAACATAAGGGGTAACACTGTCATTTTTTTTTTGGCCGAAATTTTGACCCCCTCCGATCTTCTTGAAACTCTGGATTCTGACAGAGGGCCACGAGACTTCGACCAGCGCGCAAAAATGGAGGCTCTAGACCCTTCCAGAGCCAAGATATCGAAGGTCAAAATTTGGACCTGAAAAAAAAACATAAGGGGTAACACTGTCATTTTTTTTTTTTTGGCCGAAATTTTTACCCCCTCCGATCTTCTTGAAACTCTGGATTCTGACAGAGGGCCACGAGACTTCGACCAGCGCGCAAAAATGGAGGCTCTAGACCCTTCCAGAGCCGAGATATCGAAGGTCAAAATTTGGACCTGAAAAAAAAAAACATAAGGGGTAACACTGTCATTTTTTTTTTTTTTGGCCGAAATTTTGACCCCCTCCGATCTTCTTGAAACTCTGGATTCTGACAGAGGGCCACGAGACTTCGACCAGCACGCAAAAATGGAGGCTCTAGACCCTTCCAGAGCCAAGATATCGAAGGTCAAAATTTGGACCTGAAAAAAAAACATAAGGGGTAAGACTGTCATTTTTTTTTTTTGGTCAAAATTTTGACCCCCTCCGATCTTCTTGAAACTCTGGATTCTGACAGAGGACCACGAGACTTCGACCAGCGCGCAAAAATGGAGGCTCTAGACCCTTCCAGAGCCGAGATATCGAAGGTCAAAATTTGGACCTGAAAAAAAAACATAAGGGGTAACACTGTCATTTTTTTTTTTTGGCCGAAATTTTGACCCCCTCTGATCTTCTTGAAACTCTGGATTCTGACAGAGGGCCACGAGACTTCGACCAGCGCGCAAAAATGGAGGCTCTAGACCCTTCCAGAGCCGAGATATCGAAGGTCAAAATTTGGACCTGAAGAAAAAAACATAAGGGGTAACACTGTCTTTTTTTTTTTTGGCCGAAATTTTGACCCCCTCCGATCTTCTTGAAACTCTGGATTCTGACAGAGGGCCACGAGACTTCGACCAGCGCGCAAAAATGGAGGCTCTAGACCCTTCCAGAGCAGAGATATCGAAGGTCAAAATTTGGACCTGAAAAAAAAACATAAGGGGTAACACTGTCATTTTTTTTTTTTTTGGCCGAAATTTTGACCCCCTCCGATCTTCTTGAAACTCTGGATTCTGACAGAGGGCCACGAGACTTCGACCAGCACGCAAAAATGGAGGCTCTAGACCCTTCCAGAGCCGAGATATCGAAGGTCAAAATTTGGACCTGAAAAAAAAACATAAGGGGTAACACTGTCATTTTTTTTTTTTTTTTTTGGCCGAAATTTTGACCCCCTCCGATCTTCTTGAAACTCTGGATTCTGACAGAGGGCCACGAGACTTCGACCAGCGCGCAAAAATAGAGGCTCTAGACCCTTCCAGAGCCGAGATATCGAAGGTCAAAATTTGGACCTGAAAAAAAAAACATAAGGGGTAACACTGTCATTTTTTTTTGGCCGAAATTTTGACCCCCTCCGATCTTCTTGAAACTCTGGATTCTGACAGAGGGCCACGAGACTTCGACCAGCGCGCAAAAATGGAGGCTCTAGACCCTTCCAGAGCCGAGATATCGAAGGTCAAAATTTGGACCTGAAAAAAAAAACATAAGGGGTAACACTGTCATTTTTTTTTTTGGCCAAAATTTTGACCCCCTCCGATCTTCTTGAAACTCTGGATTCTGACAGAGGGCCACAAGACTTTGACCAGCGCGCAAAAATGGAGGCTCTAGACCCTTCCAGAGCCGAGATATCGAAGGTCAAAATTTGGACCTGAAAAAAAACATAAGGGTAACACTGTCATTTTTTTTTTTTTGGCCGAAATTTTGACCCCCTCCGATCTTCTTGAAACTCTGGATTCTGACAGAGGGCCACGAGACTTCGACCAGCGCGCAAAAATGGAGGCTCTAGACCCTTCCAGAGCCGAGATTTTTAAGGTCAAAATTTGGACCTGAAAAAAAAAAACATAAGGGGTAACACTGTCATTTTTTTTTTGGCCGAAATTTTGACCCCCTCCGAACTTCTTGAAACTCTGGATTCTGACAGAGGGCCACGAGACTTCGACCAGCGCGCAAAAATAGAGGCTCTAGACCCTTCCAGAGCCGAGATATCGAAGGTCAAAATTTGGACCTGAAAAAAAAAACATAAGGGGTAACACTGTCATTTTTTTTTTGGCCGAAATTTTGACCCCCTCCGATCTTCTTGAAACTCTGGATTCTGACAGAGGGCCACGAGACTTCGACCAGCGCGCAAAAATGGAGGCTCTAGACCCTTCCAGAGCCGAGATATCGAAGGTCAAAATTTGGACCTGAAAAAAAAACATAAGGGGTAACACTGTCATTTTTTTTTTGGCCAAAATTTTGACCCCCTCCGATCTTCTTGAAACTCTGGATTCTGACAGAGGGCCACAAGACTTTGACCAGCGCGCAAAAATGGAGGCTCTAGACCCTTCCAGAGCCGAGATATCGAAGGTCAAAATTTGGACCTGAAAAAAAACATAAGGGTAACACTGTCATTTTTTTTTTTTTTTGGCCGAAATTTTGACCCCCTCCGATCTTCTTGAAACTCTGGATTCTGACAGAGGGCCACGAGACTTCGACCAGCGCGCAAAAATGGAGGCTCTAGACCCTTCCAGAGCCGAGATTTTTAAGGTCAAAATTTGGACCTGAAAAAAAAAAACATAAGGGGTAACACTGTCATTTTTTTTTGGCCGAAATTTTGACCCCCTCCGAACTTCTTGAAACTCTGGATTCTGACAGAGGGCCACAAGACTTCGACCAGCGCGCAAAAATGGAGGCTCTAGACCCTTCCAGAGCCGAGATATCGAAGGTCAAAATTTGGACCTGAAAAAAAAACATAAGGGGTAACACTGTCATTTTTTTTTTTGGCCGAAATTTTGACCCCCTCCGATCTTCTTGAAACTCTGGATTCTGACAGAGGGCCACGAGACTTCGACCAGCGCGCAAAAATGGAGGCTCTAGACCCTTCCAGAGCCGAGATATTGAAGGTCAAAATTTGGACCTGAAAAAAAAAAACATAAGGGGTAACACTGTCATTTTTTTTTGGCCGAAATTTTGACCCCCTCCGATCTTCTTGAAACTCTGGATTCTGACAGAGGGCCAAGAGACTTCGACCAGCGCGCAAAAATGGAGGCTCTAGACCCTTCCAGAGCCAAGATATCGAAGGTCAAAATTTGGACCTGAAAAAAAAAAAACATAAGGGGTAACACTGTCATTTTTTTTTTTTGGCCGAAATTTTGACCCCCTCCGATCTTCTTGAAACTCTGGATTCTGACAGAGGGCCACGAGACTTCGACCAGCGCGCAAAAATGGAGGCTCTAGACCCTTCCAGAGCCGAGATATCGAAGGTCAAAATTTGAACATGAAAAAAAAACATAAGGGGTAACACTGTCATTTTTTTTTTTTTGGGCCGAAATTTTGACCCCCTCCGATCTTCTTGAATTTCTGGATTCTGACAGAGGGCCACGAGACTTCGACCAGCGCGCAAAAATGGAGGCTCTAGACCCTTCCAGAGCCGAGATATCGAAGGTCAAAATTTGGACCTGAAAAAAAAACATAAGGGGTAACACTGTCATTTTTTTTTTGGCCGAAAATTTGACCCCCTCCGATCTTCTTGAAACTCTGGATTCTGACAGAGGGCCACGAGACTTCGACCAGCGCGCAAAAATGGAGGCTCTAGACCCTTCCAGAGCCGAGATATCGAAGGTCAAAATTTGGACCTGAAAAAAAACCATAAGGGGTAACACTGTCATTTTTTTTTTTGGCCGAAATTTTGACCCCCTCCGATCTCCTTGAAACTCTGGATTCTGACAGAGGGCCACGAGACTTCGACCAGCGCGCAAAAATGGAGGCTCTAGACCCTTCCAGAGCCGAGATATCGAAGGTCAAAATTTGGACCTGAAAAAAAAAACATAAGGGGTAACACTGTCATTTTTTTTTGGCCGAAATTTTGACCCCCTCCGATCTTCTTGAAACTCTGGATTCTGACAGAGGGCCACGAGACTTCGACCAGCGCGCAAAAATGGAGGCTCTAGACCCTTCCAGAGCCGAGATATCGAAGGTCAAAATTTGGACCTGAAAAAAAAAAAACATAAGGGGTAACACTGTCATTTATTTTTTGGCCGAAATTTTGACCCTCTCCGATCTTCTTGAAACTCTGGATTCTGACAGAGGGCCACGAGACTTCGACCAGGGCGCAAAAATGGAGGCTCTAGACCCTTCCAGAGCCGAGATATCGAAGGTCAAAATTTGGACCTGAAAAAAAAAACATAAGGGGTAACACTGTCATTTTTTTTTTTGGCCAAAATTTTGACCCCCCCCCCCCCCCCCCCCCCCCCCGATCTTCTTGAAACTCTGGATTCTGACAGAGGGCCACGAGACTTCGACCAGCGCGCAAAAATGGAGGCTCTAGACCCTTCCAGAACCGAAATATCGAAGGTCAAAATTTGGACCTGAAAAAAAAAAAACATAAGGGGTAACACTGTCATTTTTTTTTTTTTTTTGGCCGAAATTTTGACCCCCTCCGATCTTCTTGAAACTCTGGATTCTGACAGAGGGCCACGAGACTTCGACCAGCGCGCAAAAATGGAGGCTCTAGACCCTTCCAGAGCCAAGATATCAAAGGTCAAAATTTGGACCTGAAAAAAAAAACATAAGGGGTAACACTGTCATTTTTTTTTTTGGCCGAAATTTTGACCCCCTCCGATCTTCTTGAAACTCTGGATTCTGACAGAGGGCCACGAGACTTCGACCAGCGCGCAAAAATGGAGGCTCTAGACCCTTCCAGAGCCGAGATATCGAAGGTCAAAATTTGGACCTGAAAAAAAAACATAAGGGGTAACACTGTCATTTTTTTTTTTTTGCCGAAATTTTGACCCCCTCCGATCTTCTTGAAACTCTGGATTCTGACAGAGGGCCACGAGACTTCGACCAGCGCGCAAAAATGGAGGCTCTAGACCCTTCCAGAGCCGAGATATCGAAGGTCAAAATTTGGACCTGAAAAAAAAAACATAAGGGGTAACACTGTCATTTTTTTTTTTTTGGCCGAAATTTTGACCCCCTCCGATCTTCTTGAAACTCTGGATTCTGACAGATTGCCACGAGACTTCGACCAGCGCGCAAAAATGGAGGCTCTAGACCCTTCCAGAGCCGAGATATCGAAGGTCAAAATTTGGACCTGAAAAAAAAACATAAGGGGTAACACTGTCATTTTTTTTTTTGGCCGAAATTTTGACCCCCTCTGATCTTCTTGAAACTCTGGATTCTGACAGAGGGCCACGAGACTTCGACCAGCGCGCAAAAATGGAGGCTCTAGACCCTTCCAGAGCCGAGATATCGAAGGTCAAAATTTGGACATGAAAAAAAAAAAACATAAGGGGTAACACTGTCATTTTTTTTTTGGCCAAAATTTTGACCCCCTCCGATCTTCTTGAAACTCTGGATTCTGACAGAGGGCCACGAGACTTCGACCAGCGCGCAAAAATGGAGGCTCTAGACCCTTCCAGAGCCGAGATATCGAAGGTCAAAATTTGGACCTGAAAAAAAAACATAAGGGGTAACACTGTCATTTTTTTTTTGGGCCGAAATTTTGACCCCCTCCGATCTTCTTGAAACTCTGGATTCTGACAGAGGGCCACGACACTTCGACCAGCGCGCAAAAATGGAGGCTCTAGACCCTTCCAGAGCCGAGATTTTTAAGGTCAAAATTTGGACCTGAAAAAAAAACATAAGGGGTAACACTGTCATTTTTTTTTTTGGCCGAAATTTTGACCCCCTCCGATCTTCTTGAAACTCTGGATTCTGACAGAGGGCCATGAGACTTCGACCAGCGCGCAAAAGTGGAGGCTCTAGACCCTTCCAGAGCCGAGATATCGAAGGTCAAAATTTGGACCTGAAAAAAAAAACATAAGGGGTAACACTGTCATTTTTTTTTTTTGGCCGAAATTTTGACCCCCTCCGATCTTCTTGAAACTCTGGATTCTGACAGAGGGCCACGAGACTTCGACCAGCACGCAAAAATGGAGGCTCTAGACCCTTCCAGAGCCGAGATATCGAAGGTCAAAATTTGGACCTGAAAAAAAAAACATAAGGGGTAACACTGTCATTTTTATTTTTTGGCCGAAATTTTGACCCCCTCCGATCTTCTTGAAACTCTGGATTCTGACAGAGGGCCACGAGACTTCGACCAGCGCGCAAAAATAGAGGCTCTAGACCCTTCCAGAGCCGAGATATCGAAGGTCAAAATTTGGACCTGAAAAAAAAACATAAGGGGTAACACTGTCATTTTTTTTTTTTGGCCGAAATTTTGACCCCCTCCGATCTTCTTGAAACTCTGGATTCTGACAGAGGGCCACGAGACTTCGACCAGCGCGCAAAAATGGAGGCTCTAGACCCTTCCAGAGCCGAGATATCGAAGGTCAAAATTTGGACCTGAAAAAAAAAACATAAGGGGTAACACTGTCTTTTTTTTTTGGCCGAAATTTTGACCCCCTCCGATCTTCTTGAAACTCTGGATTCTGACAGAGGGCCACGAGACTTCGACCAGCGCGCAAAAATGGAGGCTCTAGACCCTTCCAGAGCCGAGATATCGAAGGTCAAAATTTGGACCTGAAAAAAAAAACATAAGGGGTAACACTGTCATTTTTTTTTTGGCCAAAATTTTGACCCCCTCCGATCTTCTTGAAACTCTGGATTCTGACAGAGGGCCACGAGACTTCGACCAGCGCGCAAAAATGGAGGCTCTAGACCCTTCCAGAGCCGAGATATCGAAGGTCAAAATTTGGACCTGAAAAAAAAAAACATAAGGGGTAACACTGTCTTTTTTTTTTTGGCCGAAATTTTGACCCCCTCCGATCTTCTTGAAACTCTGGATTCTGACAGAGGGCCACGACACTTCGACCAGCGCGCAAAAATGGAGGCTCTAGACCCTTCCAGAGCCGAGATTTTTAAGGTCAAAATTTGGACCTGAAAAAAAAACATAAGGGGTAACACTGTCATTTTTTTTTTTGGCCGAAATTTTGACCCCCTCCGATCTTCTTGAAACTCTGGATTCTGACAGAGGGCCATGAGACTTCGACCAGCGCGCAAAAATGGAGGCTCTAGACCTTTCCAGAGCCAAGATATCGAAGGTCAAAATTTGGACCTGAAAAAAAAAAAACATAAGGGGTAACACTGTCATTTTTTTTTTTTGGCCGAAATTTTGACCCCCTCCGATCTTCTTGAAACTCTGGATTCTGACAGAGGGCCACGAGACTTCGACCAGCGCGCAAAAATGGAGGCTCTAGACCCTTCCAGAGCCGAGATATCGAAGGTCAAAATTTGGACCTGAAAAAAAAAAACATAAGGGGTAACACTGTCATTTTTTTTTTGGCCGAAATTTTGACCCTCTCCGATCTTCTTGAAACTCTGGATTCTGACAGAGGGCCACGAGACTTCGACCAGCGCGCAAAAATGGAGGCTCTAGACCCTTCCAGAGCCGAGATATCGAAGGTCAAAATTTGGACCTGAAAAAAAAACATAAGGGGTAACACTGTCATTTTTTTTTTTTTTTTGGCCGAAATTTTGACCCCCTCCGATCTTCTTGAAACTCTGGATTCTGACAGAGGGCCACGAGACTTCGACCAGCACGCAAAAATGGAGGCTCTAGACCCTTCCAGAGCCAAGATATCGAAGGTCAAAATTTGGACCTGAAAAAAAAACATAAGGGGTAACACTGTCATTTTTTTTTTTTTGGTCGAAATTTTGACCCCCTCCGATCTTCTTGAAACTCTGGATTCTGACAGAGGACCACGAGACTTCGACCAGCGCGCAAAAATGGAGGCTCTAGACCCTTCCAGAGCCGAGATATCGAAGGTCAAAATTTGGACCTGAAAAAAAAACATAAGGGGTAACACTGTCATTTTTTTTTTTTGGCCGAAATTTTGACCCCCTCCGATCTTCTTGAAACTCTGGATTCTGACAGAGGGCCACGAGACTTCGACCAGCGCGCAAAAATGGAGGCTCTAGACCCTTCCAGAGCCGAGATATCGAAGGTCAAAATTTGGACCTGAAGAAAAAAACATAAGGGGTAACACTGTCTTTTTTTTTTTTGGCCGAAATTTTGACCCCCTCCGATCTTCTTGAAACTCTGGATTCTGACAGAGGGCCACGAGACTTCGACCAGCACGCAAAAATGGAGGCTCTAGACCCTTCCAGAGCCGAGATATCGAAGGTCAAAATTTGGACCTGAAAAAAAAACATAAGGGGTAACACTGTCATTTTTTTTTTTTGGCCGAAATTTTGACCCCCTCCGATCTTCTTGAAACTCTGGATTCTGACAGAGGGCCACGAGACTTCGACCAGCGCGCAAAAATGGAGGCTCTAGACCCTTCCAGAGCCGAGATATCGAAGGTCAAAATTTGGACCTGAAAAAAAAAACATAAGGGGTAACACTGTCATTTTTTTTTTGGCCGAAATTTTGACCCCCTCCGATCTTCTTGAAACTCTGGATTCTGACAGAGGGCCATGAGACTTCGACCAGCGCGCAAAAATGGAGGCTCTAGACCCTTCCAGAGCCGAGATATCGAAGGTCAAAATTTGGACCTGAAAAAAAAACATAAGGGGTAACACTGTCATTTTTTTTTTTTTTTGGCCGAAATTTTGACCCCCTCCGATCTTCTTGAAACTCTGGATTCTGACAGAGGGCCACGAGACTTCGACCAGCGCGCAAAAATGGAGGCTCTAGACCCTTCCAGAGCCGAGATATCGAAGGTCAAAATTTGGACCTGAAAAAAAACATAAGGGGTATCACTGTCATTTTTTTTTTTTTTTGGCCGAAATTTTGACCCCCTCCGATCTTCTTGAAACTCTGTATTCTGACAGAGGGCCACGAGACTTCGACCAGCGCGCAAAAATGGAGGCTCTAGACCCTTCCAGAGCCGAGATATCGAAGGTCAAAATTTGGATCTGAAAAAAAAAACATAAGGGGTAACACTGTCTTTTTTTTTTTTTGGCCGAAATTTTGACCCCCTCCGATCTTCTTGAAACTCTGGATTCTGACAGAGGGCCACGAGACTTCGACCAGCGCGCAAAAATGGAGGCTCTAGACCCTTCCAGAGCCGAGATATCGAAGGTCAAAATTTGGACCTGAAAAAAAAACATAAGGGGTAACACTGTCATTTTTTTTTTTGGCCGAAATTTTGACCCCCTCCGATCTTCTTGAAACTCTGGATTCTGACAGAGGGCCACGAGACTTCGACCAGCGCGCAAAAATGGAGGCTCTAGACCCTTCCAGAGCCGAGATATCGAAGGTCAAAATTTGGACATGAAAAAAAAACATAAGGGGTAACACTGTCATTTTTTTTTTTGGCCGAAATTTTGACCCCCTCCGATCTTCTTGAAACTCTGGATTCTGACAGAGGGCCACGAGACTTCGACCAGCGCGCAAAAATGGAGGCTCTAGACCCTTCCAGAGCCAAGATATCGAAGGTCAAAATTTGGACCTGAAAAAAAAACATAAGGGGTAACACTGTCATTTTTGTTTTGGCCGAAATTTTGACCCCCTCCGATCTTCTTGAAACTCTGGATTTTGACAGAGGGCCACGAGACTTCGACCAGCGCGCAAAAATGGAGGCTCTAGACCCTTCCAGAGCCGAGATATCGAAGGTCAAAATTTGGACCTGAAAAAAAAACATAAGGGGTAACACTGTCATTTTTTTTTTGGCCGAAATTTTGACCCCCTCCGATCTTCTTGAAACTCTGGATTCTGACAGAGGGCCATGAGACTTCGACCAGCGCGCAAAAGTGGAGGCTCTAGACCCTTCCAGAGCCGAGATATCGAAGGTCAAAATTTGGACCTGAAAAAAAAACATAAGGGGTAACACTGTCATTTTTTTTTTTTGGCCGAAATTTTGACCCCCTCCGATCTTCTTGAAACTCTGGATTCTGACAGAGGGCCACGAGACTTCGACCAGCACGCAAAAATGGAGGCTCTAGACCCTTCCAGAGCCGAGATATCGAAGGTCAAAATTTGGACCTGAAAAAAAAAAACATAAGGGGTAACACTGTCATTTTTTTTTTTTGGCCGAAATTTTGACCCCCTCCGATCTTCTTGAAACTCTGGATTCTGACAGAGGGCCACGAGACTTCGACCAGCGCGCAAAAATAGAGGCTCTAGACCCTTCCAGAGCCGAGATATCGAAGGTCAAAATTTGGACCTGAAAAAAAAACATAAGGGGTAACACTGTCATTTTTTTTTTGGCCGAAATTTTGACCCCCTCCGATCTTCTTGAAACTCTGGATTCTGACAGAGGGCCACGAGACTTCGACCAGCGCGCAAAAATGGAGGCTCTAGACCCTTCCAGAGCCGAGATATCGAAGGTCAAAATTTGGACCTGAAAAAAAAACATAAGGGGTAACACTGTCATTTTTTTTTTGGCCGAAATTTTGACCCCCTCCGATCTTCTTGAAACTCTGGATTCTGACAGAGGGCCACGAGACTTCGACCAGCGCGCAAAAATGGAGGCTCTAGACCCTTCCAGAGCCGAGATATCGAAGGTCAAAATTTGGACCTGAAAAAAAAAACATAAGGGGTAACACTGTCATTTTTTTTTTGGCCAAAATTTTGACCCCCTCCGATCTTCTTGAAACTCTGGATTCTGACAGAGGGCCACGAGACTTCGACCAGCGCGCAAAAATGGAGGCTCTAGACCCTTCCAGAGCCGAGATATCGAAGGTCAAAATTTGGACCTGAAAAAAAAACATAAGGGGTAACACTGTCATTTTTTTTTGGCCGAAATTTTGACCCCCTCCGATCTTCTTGAAACTCTGGATTCTGACAGAGGGCCACGACACTTCGACCAGCGCGCAAAAATGGAGGCTCTAGACCCTTCCAGAGCCGAGATTTTTAAGGTCAAAATTTGGACCTGAAAAAAAAACATAAGGGGTAACACTGTCATTTTTTTTTTTGGCCGAAATTTTGACCCCCTCCGATCTTCTTGAAACTCTGGATTCTGACAGAGGGCCATGAGACTTCGACCAGCGCGCAAAAATGGAGGCTCTAGACCTTTCCAGAGCCAAGATATCGAAGGTCAAAATTTGGACCTGAAAAAAAAAAACATAAGGGGTAACACTGTCATTTTTTTTTTTTTGGCCGAAATTTTGACCCCCTCCGATCTTCTTGAAACTCTGGATTCTGACAGAGGGCCACGAGACTTCGACCAGCGCGCAAAAATGGAGGCTCTAGACCCTTCCAGAGCCGAGATATCAAAGGTCAAAATTTGGACATGAAAAAAAAAAAAACATAAGGGGTAACACTGTCATTTTTTTTTTTTGGCCGAAATTTTGACCCCCTCCGATCTTCTTGAAACTCTGGATTCTGACAGAGGGCCACGAGACTTCGACCAGCGCGCAAAAATGGAGGCTCTAGACCCTTCCAGAGCCGAGATATCGAAGGTCAAAATTTGGACCTGAAAAAAAAAAAAACATAAGGGGTAACACTGTCATTTTTTTTTTGGCCGAAATTTTGACCCTCTCCGATCTTCTTGAAACTCTGGATTCTGACAGAGGGCCACGAGACTTCGACCAGCGCGCAAAAATGGAGGCTCTAGACCCTTCCAGAGCCGAGATATCGAAGGTCAAAATTTGGACCTGAAAAAAAAAACATAAGGGGTAACACTGTCATTTTTTTTTTTTGGCCAAAATTTTTACCCCCTCCGATCTTCTTGAAACTCTGGATTCTGACAGAGGGCCATGAGACTTCGACCAGCGCGCAAAAATGGAGGCTCTAGACCCTTCCAGAACCGAAATATCGAAGGTCAAAATTTGGACCTGAAAAAAAAACATAAGGCGTAACACTGTCTTTTTTTTTTCGCCAAAATTTTGACCCCCTCCGATCTTCTTGAAACTCTGGATTCTGACAGAGGGCCACGAGACTTCGACCAGCGCGCAAAAATGGAGGCTCTAGACCCTTCCAGAGCCGAAATATCGAAGGTCAAAATTTGGACCTGAAAAAAAACCATAAGGGGTAACACTGTCATTTTTTTTTTTGGCCGAAATTTTGACCCCCTCCGATCTTCTTGAAACTCTGGATTCTGACAGAGGGCCACGAGACTTCGACCAGCGCGCAAAAATGGAGGCTCTAGACCCTTCCAGAGCCAAGATATCGAAGGTCAAAATTTGGACCTGAAAAAAAAACATAAGGGGTAACACTGTCATTTTTTTTTTTGGTCGAAATTTTGACCCCCTCCGATCTTCTTGAAACTCTGGATTCTGACAGAGGACCACGAGACTTCGACCAGCGCGCAAAAATGGAGGCTCTAGACCCTTCCAGAGCCGAGATATCGAAGGTCAAAATTTGGACCTGAAAAAAAAAACATAAGGGGTAACACTGTCATTTTTTTTTTTGGCCGAAATTTTGACCCCCTCCGATCTTCTTGAAACTCTGGATTCTGACAGAGGGCCACGAGACTTCGACCAGCGCGCAAAAATGGAGGCTCTAGACCCTTCCAGAGCCGAGATATCGAAGGTCAAAATTTGGACCTGAAGAAAAAAACATAAGGGGTAACACTGTCTTTTTTTTTTTGGCCGAAATTTTGACCCCCTCCGATCTTCTTGAAACTCTGGATTCTGACAGAGGGCCACGAGACTTCGACCAGCGCGCAAAAATGGAGGCTCTAGACCCTTCCAGAGCCGAGATATCGAAGGTCAAAATTTGGACCTGAAAAAAAAACATAAGGGGTAACACTGTCATTTTTTTTTTTTGGCCGAAATTTTGACCCCCTCCGATCTTCTTGAAACTCTGGATTCTGACAGAGGGCCACGAGACTTCGACCAGCGCGCAAAAATGGAGGCTCTAGACCCTTCCAGAGCCGAGATATCGAAGGTCAAAATTTGGACATGAAAAAAAAAACATAAGGGGTAACACTGTCATTTTTTTTTGGCCGAAATTTTGACCCCCTCCGATCTTCTTGAAACTCTGGATTCTGACAGAGGGCCACGAGACTTCGACCAGCGCGCAAAAATGGAGGCTCTAGACCCTTCCAGAGCCAAGATATCGAAGGTCAAAATTTGGACCTGAAAAAAAAAAACATAAGGGGTAACACTGTCATTTTTTTTTTTGGCCGAAATTTTTACCCCCTCCGATCTTCTTGAAACTCTGGATTCTGACAGAGGGCCACGAGACTTCGACCAGCGCGCAAAAATGGAGGCTCTAGACCCTTCCAGAGCCGAGATATCGAAGGTCAAAATTTGGACCTGAAAAAAAAACATAAGGGGTAACACTGTCATTTTTTTTTTTGGCCGAAATTTTGACCCCCTCCGATCTTCTTGAAACTCTGGATTCTGACAGAGGGCCATGAGACTTCGACCAGCGCGCAAAAATGGAGGCTCTAGACCCTTCCAGAGCCGAGATATCGAAGGTCAAAATTTGGACCTGAAAAAAAAACATAAGGGGTAACACTGTCATTTTTTTTTTTTTTGGCCGAAATTTTGACCCCCTCCGATCTTCTTGAAACTCTGGATTCTGACAGAGGGCCACGAGACTTCGACCAGCACGCAAAAATGGAGGCTCTAGACCCTTCCAGAGCCAAGATATCGAAGGTCAAAATTTGGACCTGAAAAAAAAACATAAGGGGTAACACTGTCATTTTTTTTTTTTGGTCGAAATTTTGACCCCCTCCGATCTTCTTGAAACTCTGGATTCTGACAGAGGACCACGAGACTTCGACCAGCGCGCAAAAATGGAGGCTCTAGACCCTTCCAGAGCCGAGATATCGAAGGTCAAAATTTGGACCTGAAAAAAAAAACATAAGGGGTAACACTGTCATTTTTTTTTTTGGCCGAAATTTTGACCCCCTCCGATCTTCTTGAAACTCTGGATTCTGACAGAGGGCCACGAGACTTCGACCAGCGCGCAAAAATGGAGGCTCTAGACCCTTCCAGAGCCGAGATATCGAAGGTCAAAATTTGGACCTGAAGAAAAAAACATAAGGGGTAACACTGTCTTTTTTTTTTTTGGCCGAAATTTTGACCCCCTCCGATCTTCTTGAAACTCTGGATTCTGACAGAGGGCCACGAGACTTCGACCAGCGCGCAAAAATGGAGGCTCTAGACCCTTCCATAGCCGAGATATCGAAGGTCAAAATTTGGACCTGAAAAAAAAACATAAGGGGTAACACTGTCATTTTTTTTTTTTGGCCGAAATTTTGACCCCCTCCGATCTTTTTGAAACTCTGGATTCTGACAGAGGGCCACGAGACTTCGACCAGCGCGCAAAAATGGAGGCTCTAGACCCTTCCAGAGCCGAGATATCGAAGGTCAAAATTTGGACCTGAAAAAAAAACATAAGGGGTAACACTGTCATTTTTTTTTTGGCCGAAATTTTGACCCCCTCCGATCTTCTTGAAACTCTGGATTCTGACAGAGGGCCATGAGACTTCGACCAGCGCGCAAAAATGGAGGCTCTAGACCCTTCCAGAGCCGAGATATCGAAGGTCAAAATTTGGACCTGAAAAAAAAACATAAGGGGTAACACTGTCATTTTTTTTTTTTTTTGGCCGAAATTTTGACCCCCTCCGATCTTCTTGAAACTCTGGATTCTGACAGAGGGCCACGAGACTTCGACCAGCACGCAAAAATGGAGGCTCTAGACCCTTCCAGAGCCGAGATATCGAAGGTCAAAATTTGGACCTGAAAAAAAAACATAAGGGGTAACACTGTCATTTTTTTTTTTTTGGCCGAAATTTTGACCCCCTCCGATCTTCTTGAAACTCTGGATTCTGACAGAGGGCCACGAGACTTCGACCAGCGCGCAAAAATAGAGGCTCTAGACCCTTCCAGAGCCGAGATATCGAAGGTCAAAATTTGGACCTGAAAAAAAAACATAAGGGGTAACACTGTCATTTTTTTTTTTTGGCCGAAATTTTGACCCCCTCCGATCTTTTTGAAACTCTGGATTCTGACAGAGGGCCACGAGACTTCGACCAGCGCGCAAAAATGGAGGCTCTAGACCCTTCCAGAGCCGAGATATCGAAGGTCAAAATTTGGACCTGAAAAAAAAACATAAGGGGTAACACTGTCATTTTTTTTTTGGCCGAAATTTTGACCCCCTCCGATCTTCTTGAAACTCTGGATTCTGACAGAGGGCCATGAGACTTCGACCAGCGCGCAAAAATGGAGGCTCTAGACCCTTCCAGAGCCGAGATATCGAAGGTCAAAATTTGGACCTGAAAAAAAAACATAAGGGGTAACACTGTCATTTTTTTTTTTTTTTTGGCCGAAATTTTGACCCCCTCCGATCTTCTTGAAACTCTGGATTCTGACAGAGGGCCACGAGACTTCGACCAGCACGCAAAAATGGAGGCTCTAGACCCTTCCAGAGCCGAGATATCGAAGGTCAAAATTTGGACCTGAAAAAAAAACATAAGGGGTAACACTGTCATTTTTTTTTTTTTTTGGCCGAAATTTTGACCCCCTCCGATCTTCTTGAAACTCTGGATTCTGACAGAGGGCCACGAGACTTCGACCAGCGCGCAAAAATAGAGGCTCTAGACCCTTCCAGAGCCGAGATATCGAAGGTCAAAATTTGGACCTGAAAAAAAAACATAAGTGGTAACACTGTCATTTTTTTTTTGGCCGAAATTTTGACCCCCTCCGATCTTCTTGAAACTCTGGATTCTGACAGAGGGCCACGAGACTTCGACCAGCGCGCAAAAATGGAGGCTCTAGACCCTTCCAGAGCCGAGATATCGAAGGTCAAATTTGGACCTGAAAAAAAAACATAAGGGGTAACACTGTCATTTTTTTTTTTTTTGGCCGAAATTTTGACCCCCTCCGATCTTCTTGAAACTCTGGATTCTGACAGAGGGCCACGAGACTTCGACCAGCGCGCAAAAATGGAGGCTCTAGACCCTTCCAGAGCCGAGATATCGAAGGTCAAAATTTGGACCTGAAAAAAAAAACATAAGGGGTAACACTGTCTTTTTTTTTTTTGGGCCGAAATTTTGACCCCCTCCGATCTTCTTGAAACTCTGGATTCTGACAGAGGGCCACGAGACTTCGACCAGCGCGCAAAAATGGAGGCTCAAGACCCTTCCAGAGCCGAGATATCGAAGGTCAAAATTTGGACCTGAAAAAAAAACATAAGGGGTAACACTGTCATTTTTTTTTTTTGGCCGAAATTTTGACCCCCTCCGATCTTTTTGAAACTCTGGATTCTGACAGAGGGCCACGAGACTTCGACCAGCGCGCAAAAATGGAGGCTCTAGACCCTTCCAGAGCCGAGATATCGAAGGTCAAAATTTGGACCTGAAAAAAAAACATAAGGGGTAACACTGTCATTTTTTTTTTGGCCGAAATTTTGACCCCCTCCGATCTTCTTGAAACTCTGGATTCTGACAGAGGGCCATGAGACTTCGACCAGCGCGCAAAAATGGAGGCTCTAGACCCTTCCAGAGCCGAGATATCGAAGGTCAAAATTTGGACCTGAAAAAAAAACATAAGGGGTAACACTGTCATTTTTTTTTTTTTTTGGCCGAAATTTTGACCCCCTCCGATCTTCTTGAAACTCTGGATTCTGACAGAGGGCCACGAGACTTCGACCAGCACGCAAAAATGGAGGCTCTAGACCCTTCCAGAGCCGAGATATCGAAGGTCAAAATTTGGACCTGAAAAAAAAACATAAGGGGTAACACTGTCATTTTTTTTTTTTGGCCGAAATTTTGACCCCCTCCGATCTTCTTGAAACTCTGGATTCTGACAGAGGGCCACGAGACTTCGACCAGCGCGCAAAAATAGAGGCTCTAGACCCTTCCAGAGCCGAGATATCGAAGGTCAAAATTTGGACCTGAAAAAAAAACATAAGGGGTAACACTGTCATTTTTTTTTTGGCCGAAATTTTGACCCCCTCCGATCTTCTTGAAACTCTGGATTCTGACAGAGGGCCACGAGACTTCGACCAGCGCGCAAAAATGGAGGCTCTAGACCCTTCCAGAGCCGAGATATCGAAGGTCAAAATTTGGACCTGAAAAAAAAACATAAGGGGTAACACTGTCATTTTTTTTTTTTTTGGCCGAAATTTTGACCCCCTCCGATCTTCTTGAAACTCTGGATTCTGACAGAGGGCCACGAGACTTCGACCAGCGCGCAAAAATGGAGGCTCTAGACCCTTCCAGAGCCGAGATATCGAAGGTCAAAATTTGGACCTGAAAAAAAAAAACATAAGGGGTAACACTGTCATTTTTTTTTTGGCCAAAATTTTGACCCCCTCCGATCTTCTTGAAACTCTGGATTCTGACAGAGGGCCACGAGACTTCGACCAGCGCGCAAAAATGGAGGCTCTAGACCCTTCCAGAGCCGAGATATCGAAGGTCAAAATTTGGACCTGAAAAAAAAACATAAGGGGTAACACTGTCATTTTTTTTGGGCCGAAATTTTGACCCCCTCCGATCTTCTTGAAACTCTGGATTCTGACAGAGGGCCACGACACTTCGACCAGCGCGCAAAAATGGAGGCTCTAGACCCTTCCAGAGCCGAGATTTTTAAGGTCAAAATTTGGACCTGAAAAAAAAACATAAGGGGTAACACTGTCATTTTTTTTTTTGGCCGAAATTTTGACCCCCTCCGATCTTCTTGAAACTCTGGATTCTGACAGAGGGCCATGAGACTTCGACCAGCGCGCAAAAGTGGAGGCTCTAGACCCTTCCAGAGCCGAGATATCGAAGGTCAAAATTTGGACCTGAAAAAAAAAACATAAGGGGTAACACTGTCATTTTTTTTTTTGGCCGAAATTTTGACCCCCTCCGATCTTCTTGAAACTCTGGATTCTGACAGAGGGCCACGAGACTTCGACCAGCACGCAAAAATGGAGGCTCTAGACCCTTCCAGAGCCGAGATATCGAAGGTCAAAATTTGGACCTGAAAAAAAAAAAACATAAGGGGTAACACTGTCATTTTTTTTTTTTGGCCGAAATTTTGACCCCCTCCGATCTTCTTGAAACTCTGGATTCTGACAGAGGGCCACGAGACTTCGACCAGCGCGCAAAAATGGAGGCTCTAGACCCTTCCAGAGCCGAGATATCGAAGGTCAAAATTTGGACCTGAAGAAAAAAACATAAGGGGTAACACTGTCTTTTTTTTTTTTGGCCGAAATTTTGACCCCCTCCGATCTTCTTGAAACTCTGGATTCTGACAGAGGGCCACGAGACTTCGACCAGCGCGCAAAAATGGAGGCTCTAGACCCTTCCATAGCCGAGATATCGAAGGTCAAAATTTGGACCTGAAAAAAAAACATAAGGGGTAACACTGTCATTTTTTTTTTTTTTGGCCGAAATTTTGACCCCCTCCGATCTTCTTGAAACTCTGGATTCTGACAGAGGGCCACGAGACTTCGACCAGCGCGCAAAAATAGAGGCTCTAGACCCTTCCAGAGCCGAGATATCGAAGGTCAAAATTTGGACCTGAAAAAAAAACATAAGGGGTAACACTGTCATTTTTTTTTTTTGGCCGAAATTTTGACCCCCTCCGATCTTTTTGAAACTCTGGATTCTGACAGAGGGCCACGAGACTTCGACCAGCGCGCAAAAATGGAGGCTCTAGACCCTTCCAGAGCCGAGATATCGAAGGTCAAAATTTGGACCTGAAAAAAAAACATAAGGGGTAACACTGTCATTTTTTTTTTGGCCGAAATTTTGACCCCCTCCGATCTTCTTGAAACTCTGGATTCTGACAGAGGGCCACGAGACTTCGACCAGCGCGCAAAAATGGAGGCTCTAGACCCTTCCAGAGCCGAGATATCGAAGGTCAAAATTTGGACCTGAAAAAAAAACATAAGGGGTAACACTGTCATTTTTTTTTTTTTTTGGCCGAAATTTTGACCCCCTCCGATCTTCTTGAAACTCTGGATTCTGACAGAGGGCCACGAGACTTCGACCAGCGCGCAAAAATGGAGGCTCTAGACCCTTCCAGAGCCGAGATATCGAAGGTCAAAATTTGGACCTGAAAAAAAAAAACATAAGGGGTAACACTGTCATTTTTTTTTTGGCCAAAATTTTGACCCCCTCCGATCTTCTTGAAACTCTGGATTCTGACAGAGGGCCACGAGACTTCGACCAGCGCGCAAAAATGGAGGCTCTAGACCCTTCCAGAGCCGAGATATCGAAGGTCAAAATTTGGACCTGAAAAAAAAACATAAGGGGTAACACTGTCATTTTTTTTGGGCCGAAATTTTGACCCCCTCCGATCTTCTTGAAACTCTGGATTCTGACAGAGGGCCACGACACTTCGACCAGCGCGCAAAAATGGAGGCTCTAGACCCTTCCAGAGCCGAGATTTTTAAGGTCAAAATTTGGACCTGAAAAAAAAACATAAGGGGTAACACTGTCATTTTTTTTTTTGGCCGAAATTTTGACCCCCTCCGATCTTCTTGAAACTCTGGATTCTGACAGAGGGCCATGAGACTTCGACCAGCGCGCAAAAGTGGAGGCTCTAGACCCTTCCAGAGCCGAGATATCGAAGGTCAAAATTTGGACCTGAAAAAAAAAACATAAGGGGTAACACTGTCATTTTTTTTTTTTGGCCGAAATTTTGACCCCCTCCGATCTTCTTGAAACTCTGGATTCTGACAGAGGGCCACGAGACTTCGACCAGCACGCAAAAATGGAGGCTCTAGACCCTTCCAGAGCCGAGATATCGAAGGTCAAAATTTGGACCTGAAAAAAAAAAAACATAAGGGGTAACACTGTCATTTTTTTTTTTTGGCCGAAATTTTGACCCCCTCCGATCTTCTTGAAACTCTGGATTCTGACAGAGGGCCACGAGACTTCGACCAGCGCGCAAAAATGGAGGCTCTAGACCCTTCCAGAGCCGAGATATCGAAGGTCAAAATTTGGACCTGAAGAAAAAAACATAAGGGGTAACACTGTCTTTTTTTTTTTTGGCCGAAATTTTGACCCCCTCCGATCTTCTTGAAACTCTGGATTCTGACAGAGGGCCACGAGACTTCGACCAGCGCGCAAAAATGGAGGCTCTAGACCCTTCCATAGCCGAGATATCGAAGGTCAAAATTTGGACCTGAAAAAAAAAACATAAGGGGTAACACTGTCATTTTTTTTTTTTGGCCGAAATTTTGACCCCCTCCGATCTTTTTGAAACTCTGGATTCTGACAGAGGGCCACGAGACTTCGACCAGCGCGCAAAAATGGAGGCTCTAGACCCTTCCAGAGCCGAGATATCGAAGGTCAAAATTTGGACCTGAAAAAAAAACATAAGGGGTAACACTGTCATTTTTTTTTTGGCCGAAATTTTGACCCCCTCCGATCTTCTTGAAACTCTGGATTCTGACAGAGGGCCATGAGACTTCGACCAGCGCGCAAAAATGGAGGCTCTAGACCCTTCCAGAGCCGAGATATCGAAGGTCAAAATTTGGACCTGAAAAAAAAACATAAGGGGTAACACTGTCATTTTTTTTTTTTTTTTGGCCGAAATTTTGACCCCCTCCGATCTTCTTGAAACTCTGGATTCTGACAGAGGGCCACGAGACTTCGACCAGCACGCAAAAATGGAGGCTCTAGACCCTTCCAGAGCCGAGATATCGAAGGTCAAAATTTGGACCTGAAAAAAAACATAAGGGGTAACACTGTCATTTTTTTTTTTTTGGCCGAAATTTTGACCCCCTCCGATCTTCTTGAAACTCTGGATTCTGACAGAGGGCCACGAGACTTCGACCAGCGCGCAAAAATAGAGGCTCTAGACCCTTCCAGAGCCGAGATATCGAAGGTCAAAATTTGGACCTGAAAAAAAAACATAAGGGGTAACACTGTCATTTTTTTTTTTTGGCCGAAATTTTGACCCCCTCCGATCTTTTTGAAACTCTGGATTCTGACAGAGGGCCACGAGACTTCGACCAGCGCGCAAAAATGGAGGCTCTAGACCCTTCCAGAGCCGAGATATCGAAGGTCAAAATTTGGACCTGAAAAAAAAAACATAAGGGGTAACACTGTCATTTTTTTTTTGGCCGAAATTTTGACCCCCTCCGATCTTCTTGAAACTCTGGATTCTGACAGAGGGCCATGAGACTTCGACCAGCGCGCAAAAATGGAGGCTCTAGACCCTTCCAGAGCCGAGATATCGAAGGTCAAAATTTGGACCTGAAAAAAAAACATAAGGGGTAACACTGTCATTTTTTTTTTTTTTTGGCCGAAATTTTGACCCCCTCCGATCTTCTTGAAACTCTGGATTCTGACAGAGGGCCACGAGACTTCGACCAGCACGCAAAAATGGAGGCTCTAGACCCTTCCAGAGCCGAGATATCGAAGGTCAAAATTTGGACCTGAAAAAAAAACATAAGGGGTAACACTGTCATTTTTTTTTTTTTGGCCGAAATTTTGACCCCCTCCGATCTTCTTGAAACTCTGGATTCTGACAGAGGGCCACGAGACTTCGACCAGCGCGCAAAAATAGAGGCTCTAGACCCTTCCAGAGCCGAGATATCGAAGGTCAAAATTTGGACCTGAAAAAAAAACATAAGTGGTAACACTGTCATTTTTTTTTTTGGCCGAAATTTTGACCCCCTCCGATCTTCTTGAAACTCTGGATTCTGACAGAGGGCCACGAGACTTCGACCAGCGCGCAAAAATGGAGGCTCTAGACCCTTCCAGAGCCGAGATATCGAAGGTCAAATTTGGACCTGAAAAAAAAAACATAAGGGGTAACACTGTCATTTTTTTTTTTTTTGGCCGAAATTTTGACCCCCTCCGATCTTCTTGAAACTCTGGATTCTGACAGAGGGCCACGAGACTTCGACCAGCGCGCAAAAATGGAGGCTCTAGACCCTTCCAGAGCCGAGATATCGAAGGTCAAAATTTGGACCTGAAAAAAAAAAAAACATAAGGGGTAACACTGTCATTTTTTTTTTGGCCAAAATTTTGACCCCCTCCGATCTTCTTGAAACTCTGGATTCTGACAGAGGGCCACGAGACTTCGACCAGCGCGCAAAAATGGAGGCTCTAGACCCTTCCAGAGCCGAGATATCGAAGGTCAAAATTTGGACCTGAAAAAAAAAACATAAGGGGTAACACTGTCTTTTTTTTTTGGGCCGAAATTTTGACCCCCTCCGATCTTCTTGAAACTCTGGATTCTGACAGAGGGCCACGAGACTTCGACCAGCGCACAAAAATGGAGGCTCTAGACCCTTCCAGAGCCGAGATATCGAAGGTCAAAATTTGGACCTGAAAAAAAAACATAAGGGGTAACACTGTCATTTTTTTTTTGGCCGAAATTTTGACCCCCTCCGATCTTTTTGAAACTCTGGATTCTGACAGAGGGCCACGAGACTTCGACCAGCGCGCAAAAATGGAGGCTCTAGACCCTTCCAGAGCCGAGATATCGAAGGTCAAAATTTGGACCTGAAAAAAAAACATAAGGGGTAACACTGTCATTTTTTTTTTGGCCGAAATTTTGACCCCCTCCGATCTTCTTGAAACTCTGGATTCTGACAGAGGGCCATGAGACTTCGACCAGCGCGCAAAAATGGAGGCTCTAGACCCTTCCAGAGCCGAGATATCGAAGGTCAAAATTTGGACCTGAAAAAAAAACATAAGGGGTAACACTGTCATTTTTTTTTTTTTTTTGGCCGAAATTTTGACCCCCTCCGATCTTCTTGAAACTCTGGATTCTGACAGAGGGCCACGAGACTTCGACCAGCACGCAAAAATGGAGGCTCTAGACCCTTCCAGAGCCGAGATATCGAAGGTCAAAATTTGGACCTGAAAAAAAAACATAAGGGGTAACACTGTCATTTTTTTTTTTTTGGCCGAAATTTTGACCCCCTCCGATCTTCTTGAAACTCTGGATTCTGACAGAGGGCCACGAGACTTCGACCAGCGCGCAAAAATAGAGGCTCTAGACCCTTCCAGACCCGAGATATCGAAGGTCAAAATTTGGACCTGAAAAAAAAACATAAGGGGTAACACTGTCATTTTTTTTTTGGCCGAAATTTTGACCCCCTCCGATCTTCTTGAAACTCTGGATTCTGACAGAGGGCCACGAGACTTCGACCAGCGCGCAAAAATGGAGGCTCTAGACCCTTCCAGAGCCGAGATATCGAAGGTCAAAATTTGGACCTGAAAAAAAAACATAAGGGGTAACACTGTCATTTTTTTTTTTTTTGGCCGAAATTTTGACCCCCTCCGATCTTCTTGAAACTCTGGATTCTGACAGAGGGCCACGAGACTTCGACCAGCGCGCAAAAATGCAGGCTCTAGACCCTTCCAGAGCCGAGATATCGAAGGTCAAAATTTGGACCTGAAAAAAAAAAAAAACATAAGGGGTAACACTGTCATTTTTTTTTTGGCCAAAATTTTGACCCCCTCCGATCTTCTTGAAACTCTGGATTCTGACAGAGGGCCACGAGACTTCGACCAGCGCGCAAAAATGGAGGCTCTAGACCCTTCCAGAGCCGAGATATCGAAGGTCAAAATTTGGACCTGAAAAAAAAAACATAAGGGGTAACACTGTCATTTTTTTTGGGCCGAAATTTTGACCCCCTCCGATCTTCTTGAAACTCTGGATTCTGACAGAGGGCCACGACACTTCGACCAGCGCGCAAAAATGGAGGCTCTAGACCCTTCCAGAGCCGAGATTTTTAAGGTCAAAATTTGGACCTGAAAAAAAAACATAAGGGGTAACACTGTCATTTTTTTTTTTGGCCGAAATTTTGACCCCCTCCGATCTTCTTGAAACTCTGGATTCTGACAGAGGGCCATGAGACTTCGACCAGCGCGCAAAAGTGGAGGCTCTAGACCCTTCCAGAGCCGAGATATCGAAGGTCAAAATTTGGACCTGAAAAAAAAAACATAAGGGGTAACACTGTCATTTTTTTTTTTTGGCCGAAATTTTGACCCCCTCCGATCTTCTTGAAACTCTGGATTCTGACAGAGGGCCACGAGACTTCGACCAGCACGCAAAAATGGAGGCTCTAGACCCTTCCAGAGCCGAGATATCGAAGGTCAAAATTTGGACCTGAAAAAAAAAAAACATAAGGGGTAACACTGTCATTTTTTTTTTTTGGCCGAAATTTTGACCCCCTCCGATCTTCTTGAAACTCTGGATTCTGACAGAGGGCCACGAGACTTCGACCAGCGCGCAAAAATAGAGGCTCTAGACCCTTCCAGAGCCGAGATATCGAAGGTCAAAATTTGGACCTGAAAAAAAAAACATAAGGGGTAACACTGTCATTTTTTTTTTTTGGCCGAAATTTTGACCCCCTCCGATCTTCTTGAAACTCTGGATTCTGACAGAGGGCCACGAGACTTCGACCAGCGCGCAAAAATGGAGGCTCTAGACCCTTCCAGAGCCGAGATATCGAAGGTCAAAATTTGGACCTGAAAAAAAAACATAAGGGGTAACACTGTCTTTTTTTTTTTGGCCGAAATTTTGACCCCCTCCGATCTTCTTGAAACTCTGGATTCTGACAGAGGGCCACGAGACTTCGACCAGCGCGCAAAAAGGGAGGCTCTAGACCCTTCCAGAGCCGAGATATCGAAGGTCAAAATTTGGACCTGAAAAAAAAAAACATAAGGGGTAACACTGTCATTTTTTTTTTTGGCCAAAATTTTGACCCCCTCCGATCTTCTTGAAACTCTGGATTCTGACAGAGGGCCACGAGACTTCGACCAGCGCGCAAAAATGGAGGCTCTAGACCCTTCCAGAGCCGAGATATCGAAGGTCAAAATTTGGACCTGAAAAAAAAAACATAAGGGGTAACACTGTCATTTTTTTTTTGGCCGAAATTTTGACCCCCTCCGATCTTCTTGAAACTCTGGATTCTGACAGAGGGCCACGACACTTCGACCAGCGCGCAAAAATGGAGGCTCTAGACCCTTCCAGAGCCGAGATTTTTAAGGTCAAAATTTGGACCTGAAAAAAAAACATAAGGGGTAACACTGTCATTTTTTTTTTTTGGCCGAAATTTTGACCCCCTCCGATCTTCTTGAAACTCTGGATTCTGACAGAGGGCCATGAGACTTCGACCAGCGCGCAAAAATGGAGGCTCTAGACCTTTCCAGAGCCAAGATATCGAAGGTCAAAATTTGGACCTGAAAAAAAAAAAAACATAAGGGGTAACACTGTCATTTTTTTTTTTTGGCCGAAATTTTGACCCCCTCCGATCTTCTTGAAACTCTGGATTCTGACAGAGGGCCACGAGACTTCGACCAGCGCGCAAAAATGGAGGCTCTAGACCCTTCCAGAGCCGAGATATCGAAGGTCAAAATTTGGACGTGAAAAAAAAAACATAAGGGGTAACACTGTCATTTTTTTTTTTGGCCGAAATTTTGACCCCCTCCGATCTTCTTGAAACTCTGGATTCTGACAGAGGGCCACGAGACTTCGACCAGCGCGCAAAAATGGAGGCTCTAGACCCTTCCAGAGCCGAGATATCGAAGGTCAAAATTTGGACCTGAAAAAAAAAAACATAAGGGGTAACACTGTCATTTTTTTTTTGGCCGAAATTTTGACCCTCTCCGATCTTCTTGAAACTCTGGATTCTGACAGAGGGCCACGAGACTTCGACCAGCGCGCAAAAATGGAGGCTCTAGACCCTTCCAGAGCCGAGATATCGAAGGTCAAAATTTGGACCTGAAAAAAAAAAAACATAAGGGGTAACACTGTCATTTTTTTTTTTTGGCCAAAATTTTGACCCCCTCCGATCTTCTTGAAACTCTGGATTCTGACAGAGGGCCATGAGACTTCGACCAGCGCGCAAAAATGGAGGCTCTAGACCCTTCCAGAACCGAAATATCGAAGGTCAAAATTTGGACCTGAAAAAAAAACATAAGGCGTAACACTGTCATTTTTTTTTCGCCAAAATTTTGACCCCCTCCGATCTTCTTGAAACTCTGGATTCTGACAGAGGGCCACGAGACTTCGACCAGCGCGCAAAAATGGAGGCTCTAGACCCTTCCAGAGCCGAAATATCGAAGGTCAAAATTTGGACCTGAAAAAAAACCATAAGGGGTAACACTGTCATTTTTTTTTTTGGCCGAAATTTTGACCCCCTCCGATCTTCTTGAAACTCTGGATTCTGACAGAGGGCCACGAGACTTCGACCAGCGCGCAAAAATGGAGGCTCTAGACCCTTCCAGAGCCAAGATATCGAAGGTCAAAATTTGGACCTGAAAAAAAAACATAAGGGGTAACACTGTCATTTTTTTTTTTTGGTCGAAATTTTGACCCCCTCCGATCTTCTTGAAACTCTGGATTCTGACAGAGGACCACGAGACTTCGACCAGCGCGCAAAAATGGAGGCTCTAGACCCTTCCAGAGCCGAGATATCGAAGGTCAAAATTTGGACCTGAAAAAAAAAACATAAGGGGTAACACTGTCATTTTTTTTTTTGGCCGAAATTTTGACCCCCTCCGATCTTCTTGAAACTCTGGATTCTGACAGAGGGCCACGAGACTTCGACCAGCGCGCAAAAATGGAGGCTCTAGACCCTTCCAGAGCCGAGATATCGAAGGTCAAAATTTGGACCTGAAGAAAAAAACATAAGGGGTAACACTGTCTTTTTTTTTTTTTGGCCGAAATTTTGACCCCCTCCGATCTTGTTGAAACTCTGGATTCTGACAGAGGGCCACGAGACTTCGACCAGCGCGCAAAAATGGAGGCTCTAGACCCTTCCAGAGCCGAGATATCGAAGGTCAAAATTTGGACCTGAAAAAAAAAACATAAGGGGTAACACTGTCATTTTTTTTTTTTGGCCGAAATTTTGACCCCCTCCGATCTTCTTGAAACTCTGGATTCTGACAGAGGGCCACGAGACTTCGACCAGCGCGCAAAAATGGAGGCTCTAGACCCTTCCAGAGCCGAGATATCGAAGGTCAAAATTTGGACATGAAAAAAAAACATAAGGGGTAACACTGTAATTTTTTTTTTGGCCGAAATTTTGACCCCCTCCGATCTTCTTGAAACTCTGGATTCTGACAGAGGGCCACGAGACTTCGACCAGCACGCAAAAATGGAGGCTCTAGACCCTTCCAGAGCCGAGATATCGAAGGTCAAAATTTGGACCTGAAAAAAAAACATAAGGGGTAACACTGTCATTTTTTTTTTTTTTGGCCGAAATTTTGACCCCCTCCGATCTTCTTGAAACTCTGGATTCTGACAGAGGGCCACAAGACTTCGACCAGCGCGCAAAAATAGAGGCTCTAGACCCTTCCAGAGCCGAGATATCGAAGGTCAAAATTTGGACCTGAAAAAAAAACATAAGGGGTAACACTGTCATTTTTTTTTGGCCGAAATTTTGACCCCCTCCGATCTTCTTGAAACTCTGGATTCTGACAGAGGGCCACGAGACTTCGACCAGCGCGCAAAAATGGAGGCTCTAGACCCTTCCAGAGCCGAGATATCGAAGGTCAAAATTTGGACCTGAAAAAAAAACATAAGGGGTAACACTGTCATTTTTTTTTTTTTTTGGCCGAAATTTTGACCCCCTCCGATCTTCTTGAAACTCTGGATTCTGACAGAGGGCCACGAGACTTCGACCAGCGCGCAAAAATGGAGGCTCTAGACCCTTCCAGAGCCGAGATATCGAAGGTCAAAATTTGGACCTGAAAAAAAAAAAACATAAGGGGTAACACTGTCATTTTTTTTTTGGCCAAAATTTTGACCCCCTCCGATCTTCTTGAAACTCTGGATTCTGACAGAGGGCCACGAGACTTCGACCAGCGCGCAAAAATGGAGGCTCTAGACCCTTCCAGAGCCGAGATATCGAAGGTCAAAATTTGGACCTGAAAAAAAAACATAAGGGGTAACACTGTCATTTTTTTTTGGGCCGAAATTTTGACCCCCTCCGATCTTCTTGAAACTCTGGATTCTGACAGAGGGCCACGACACTTCGACCAGCGCGCAAAAATGGAGGCTCTAGACCCTTCCAGAGCCGAGATTTTTAAGGTCAAAATTTGGACCTGAAAAAAAAACATAAGGGGTAACACTGTCATTTTTTTTTTTGGCCGAAATTTTGACCCCCTCCGATCTTCTTGAAACTCTGGATTCTGACAGAGGGCCAAGAGACTTCGACCAGCGCGCAAAAATGGAGGCTCTAGACCCTTCCAGAGCCAAGATATCGAAGGTCAAAATTTGGACCTGAAAAAAAAAAAAACATAAGGGGTAACACTGTCATTTTTTTTTTTGGCCGAAATTTTGACCCCCTCCGATCTTCTTGAAACTCTGGATTCTGACAGAGGGCCACGAGACTTCGACCAGCGCGCAAAAATGGAGGCTCTAGACCCTTCCAGAGCCGAGATATCGAAGGTCAAAATTTGGACATGAAAAAAAAAACATAAGGGGTAACACTGTCATTTTTTTTTTTTGGCCAAAATTTTGACCCCCTCCGATCTTCTTGAAACTCTGGATTCTGACAGAGGACCACAAGACTTCGACCAGCGCGCAAAAATGGAGGCTCTAGACCCTTCCAGAGCCGAGATATCGAAGGTCAAAATTTGGACCTGAAAAAAAACATAAGGGGTAACACTGTCATTTTTTTTTTTGGCCGAAATTTTGACCCCCTCCGATCTTCTTGAAACTCTGGATTCTGACAGAGGGCCACGAGACTTCGACCAGCGCGCAAAAATGGAGGCTCTAGACCCTTCCAGAGCCGAGATATCGAAGGTCAAAATTTGGACCTGAAGAAAAAAACATAAGGGGTAACACTGTCTTTTTTTTTTTTTTGGCCGAAATTTTGACCCCCTCCGATCTTCTTGAAACTCTGGATTCTGACAGAGGGCCACGAGACTTCGACCAGCGCGCAAAAATGGAGGCTCTAGACCCTTCCAGAGCCGAGATATCGAAGGTCAAAATTTGGACCTGAAAAAAAAAACATAAGGGGTAACACTGTCATTTTTTTTTTTGGCCGAAATTTTGACCCCCTCCGATCTTCTTGAAACTCTGGATTCTGACAGAGGGCCACGAGACTTCGACCAGCGCGCAAAAATGGAGGCTCTAGACCCTTCCAGAGCCGACATATCGAAGGTCAAAATTTGGACATGAAAAAAAAACATAAGGGGTAACACTGTCATTTTTTTTTTGGCCGAAATTTTGACCCCCTCCGATCTTCTTGAAACTCTGGATTCTGACAGAGGGCCACGAGACTTCGACCAGCGCGCAAAAATGGAGGCTCTAGACCCTTCCAGAGCCAAGATATCGAAGGTCAAAATTTGGACCTGAAAAAAAAACATAAGGGGTAACACTGTCATTTTTTTTTTTTGGCCGAAATTTTTACCCCCTCCGATCTTCTTGAAACTCTGGATTCTGACAGAGGGCCACGAGACTTCGACCAGCGCGCAAAAATGGAGGCTCTAGACCCTTCCAGAGCCGAGATATCGAAGGTCAAAATTTGGACCTGAAAAAAAAAACATAAGGGGTAACACTGTCATTTTTTTTTTTTTTTTTGGCCGAAATTTTGACCCCCTCCGATCTTCTTGAAACTCTGGATTCTGACAGAGGGCCACGAGACTTCGACCAGCACGCAAAAATGGAGGCTCTAGACCCTTCCAGAGCCAAGATATCGAAGGTCAAAATTTGGACCTGAAAAAAAAACATAAGGGGTAAGACTGTCATTTTTTTTTTTTTGGTCAAAATTTTGACCCCCTCCGATCTTCTTGAAACTCTGGATTCTGACAGAGGACCACGAGACTTCGACCAGCGCGCAAAAATGGAGGCTCTAGACCCTTCCAGAGCCGAGATATCGAAGGTCAAAATTTGGACCTGAAAAAAAAACATAAGGGGTAACACTGTCATTTTTTTTTTTTGGCCGAAATTTTGACCCCCTCTGATCTTCTTGAAACTCTGGATTCTGACAGAGGGCCACGAGACTTCGACCAGCGCGCAAAAATGGAGGCTCTAGACCCTTCCAGAGCCGAGATATCGAAGGTCAAAATTTGGACCTGAAGAAAAAAACATAAGGGGTAACACTGTCTTTTTTTTTTTTGGCCGAAATTTTGACCCCCTCCGATCTTCTTGAAACTCTGGATTCTGACAGAGGGCCACGAGACTTCGACCAGCGCGCAAAAATGGAGGCTCTAGACCCTTCCAGAGCCGAGATATCGAAGGTCAAAATTTGGACCTGAAAAAAAAACATAAGGGGTAACACTGTCATTTTTTTTTTTTTTGGCCGAAATTTTGACCCCCTCCGATCTTCTTGAAACTCTGGATTCTGACAGAGGGCCACGAGACTTCGACCAGCACGCAAAAATGGAGGCTCTAGACCCTTCCAGAGCCGAGATATCGAAGGTCAAAATTTGGACCTGAAAAAAAAACATAAGGGGTAACACTGTCATTTTTTTTTTTTTTTTGGCCGAAATTTTGACCCCCTCCGATCTTCTTGAAACTCTGGATTCTGACAGAGGGCCACGAGACTTCGACCAGCGCGCAAAAATAGAGGCTCTAGACCCTTCCAGAGCCGAGATATCGAAGGTCAAAATTTGGACCTGAAAAAAAAAACATAAGGGGTAACACTGTCATTTTTTTTTTTGGCCGAAATTTTGACCCCCTCCGATCTTCTTGAAACTCTGGATTCTGACAGAGGGCCACGAGACTTCGACCAGCGCGCAAAAATGGAGGCTCTAGACCCTTCCAGAGCCGAGATATCGAAGGTCAAAATTTGGACCTGAAAAAAAAAAACATAAGGGGTAACACTGTCATTTTTTTTTTTGGCCAAAATTTTGACCCCCTCCGATCTTCTTGAAACTCTGGATTCTGACAGAGGGCCACAAGACTTTGACCAGCGCGCAAAAATGGAGGCTCTAGACCCTTCCAGAGCCGAGATATCGAAGGTCAAAATTTGGACCTGAAAAAAAACATAAGGGTAACACTGTCATTTTTTTTTTTTTTGGCCGAAATTTTGACCCCCTCCGATCTTCTTGAAACTCTGGATTCTGACAGAGGGCCACGAGACTTCGACCAGCGCGCAAAAATGGAGGCTCTAGACCCTTCCAGAGCCGAGATATCGAAGGTCAAAATTTGGACCTGAAAAAAAAACATAAGGGGTAACACTGTCATTTTTTTTGGGCCGAAATTTTGACCCCCTCCGATCTTCTTGAAACTCTGGATTCTGACAGAGGGCCACGACACTTCGACCAGCGCGCAAAAATGGAGGCTCTAGACCCTTCCAGAGCCGAGATTTTTAAGGTCAAAATTTGGACCTGAAAAAAAAACATAAGGGGTAACACTGTCATTTTTTTTTTTGGCCGAAATTTTGACCCCCTCCGATCTTCTTGAAACTCTGGATTCTGACAGAGGGCCATGAGACTTCGACCAGCGCGCAAAAGTGGAGGCTCTAGACCCTTCCAGAGCCGAGATATCGAAGGTCAAAATTTGGACCTGAAAAAAAAAACATAAGGGGTAACACTGTCATTTTTTTTTTTGGCCGAAATTTTGACCCCCTCCGATCTTCTTGAAACTCTGGATTCTGACAGAGGGCCACGAGACTTCGACCAGCACGCAAAAATGGAGGCTCTAGACCCTTCCAGAGCCGAGATATCGAAGGTCAAAATTTGGACCTGAAAAAAAAAAAACATAAGGGGTAACACTGTCATTTTTTTTTTTTGGCCGAAATTTTGACCCCCTCCGATCTTCTTGAAACTCTGGATTCTGACAGAGGGCCACGAGACTTCGACCAGCGCGCAAAAATGGAGGCTCTAGACCCTTCCAGAGCCGAGATATCGAAGGTCAAAATTTGGACCTGAAGAAAAAAACATAAGGGGTAACACTGTCTTTTTTTTTTTTGGCCGAAATTTTGACCCCCTCCGATCTTCTTGAAACTCTGGATTCTGACAGAGGGCCACGAGACTTCGACCAGCGCGCAAAAATGGAGGCTCTAGACCCTTCCATAGCCGAGATATCGAAGGTCAAAATTTGGACCTGAAAAAAAAACATAAGGGGTAACACTGTCATTTTTTTTTTTTTTGGCCGAAATTTTGACCCCCTCCGATCTTCTTGAAACTCTGGATTCTGACAGAGGGCCACGAGACTTCGACCAGCGCGCAAAAATAGAGGCTCTAGACCCTTCCAGAGCCGAGATATCGAAGGTCAAAATTTGGACCTGAAAAAAAAACATAAGGGGTAACACTGTCATTTTTTTTTTTTGGCCGAAATTTTGACCCCCTCCGATCTTTTTGAAACTCTGGATTCTGACAGAGGGCCACGAGACTTCGACCAGCGCGCAAAAATGGAGGCTCTAGACCCTTCCAGAGCCGAGATATCGAAGGTCAAAATTTGGACCTGAAAAAAAAACATAAGGGGTAACACTGTCATTTTTTTTTTGGCCGAAATTTTGACCCCCTCCGATCTTCTTGAAACTCTGGATTCTGACAGAGGGCCACGAGACTTCGACCAGCGCGCAAAAATGGAGGCTCTAGACCCTTCCAGAGCCGAGATATCGAAGGTCAAAATTTGGACCTGAAAAAAAAACATAAGGGGTAACACTGTCATTTTTTTTTTTTTTTGGCCGAAATTTTGACCCCCTCCGATCTTCTTGAAACTCTGGATTCTGACAGAGGGCCACGAGACTTCGACCAGCGCGCAAAAATGGAGGCTCTAGACCCTTCCAGAGCCGAGATATCGAAGGTCAAAATTTGGACCTGAAAAAAAAAAACATAAGGGGTAACACTGTCATTTTTTTTTTGGCCAAAATTTTGACCCCCTCCGATCTTCTTGAAACTCTGGATTCTGACAGAGGGCCACGAGACTTCGACCAGCGCGCAAAAATGGAGGCTCTAGACCCTTCCAGAGCCGAGATATCGAAGGTCAAAATTTGGACCTGAAAAAAAAACATAAGGGGTAACACTGTCATTTTTTTTGGGCCGAAATTTTGACCCCCTCCGATCTTCTTGAAACTCTGGATTCTGACAGAGGGCCACGACACTTCGACCAGCGCGCAAAAATGGAGGCTCTAGACCCTTCCAGAGCCGAGATTTTTAAGGTCAAAATTTGGACCTGAAAAAAAAACATAAGGGGTAACACTGTCATTTTTTTTTTTGGCCGAAATTTTGACCCCCTCCGATCTTCTTGAAACTCTGGATTCTGACAGAGGGCCATGAGACTTCGACCAGCGCGCAAAAGTGGAGGCTCTAGACCCTTCCAGAGCCGAGATATCGAAGGTCAAAATTTGGACCTGAAAAAAAAAACATAAGGGGTAACACTGTCATTTTTTTTTTTTGGCCGAAATTTTGACCCCCTCCGATCTTCTTGAAACTCTGGATTCTGACAGAGGGCCACGAGACTTCGACCAGCACGCAAAAATGGAGGCTCTAGACCCTTCCAGAGCCGAGATATCGAAGGTCAAAATTTGGACCTGAAAAAAAAAAAACATAAGGGGTAACACTGTCATTTTTTTTTTTTGGCCGAAATTTTGACCCCCTCCGATCTTCTTGAAACTCTGGATTCTGACAGAGGGCCACGAGACTTCGACCAGCGCGCAAAAATGGAGGCTCTAGACCCTTCCAGAGCCGAGATATCGAAGGTCAAAATTTGGACCTGAAGAAAAAAACATAAGGGGTAACACTGTCTTTTTTTTTTTTGGCCGAAATTTTGACCCCCTCCGATCTTCTTGAAACTCTGGATTCTGACAGAGGGCCACGAGACTTCGACCAGCGCGCAAAAATGGAGGCTCTAGACCCTTCCATAGCCGAGATATCGAAGGTCAAAATTTGGACCTGAAAAAAAAAACATAAGGGGTAACACTGTCATTTTTTTTTTTTGGCCGAAATTTTGACCCCCTCCGATCTTTTTGAAACTCTGGATTCTGACAGAGGGCCACGAGACTTCGACCAGCGCGCAAAAATGGAGGCTCTAGACCCTTCCAGAGCCGAGATATCGAAGGTCAAAATTTGGACCTGAAAAAAAAACATAAGGGGTAACACTGTCATTTTTTTTTTGGCCGAAATTTTGACCCCCTCCGATCTTCTTGAAACTCTGGATTCTGACAGAGGGCCATGAGACTTCGACCAGCGCGCAAAAATGGAGGCTCTAGACCCTTCCAGAGCCGAGATATCGAAGGTCAAAATTTGGACCTGAAAAAAAAACATAAGGGGTAACACTGTCATTTTTTTTTTTTTTTTGGCCGAAATTTTGACCCCCTCCGATCTTCTTGAAACTCTGGATTCTGACAGAGGGCCACGAGACTTCGACCAGCACGCAAAAATGGAGGCTCTAGACCCTTCCAGAGCCGAGATATCGAAGGTCAAAATTTGGACCTGAAAAAAAACATAAGGGGTAACACTGTCATTTTTTTTTTTTTGGCCGAAATTTTGACCCCCTCCGATCTTCTTGAAAC
Organism: Cyprinella venusta; assembly: GCA_038021265.1. Lineage (NCBI taxonomy): Eukaryota > Metazoa > Chordata > Actinopteri > Cypriniformes > Leuciscidae > Cyprinella > Cyprinella venusta. Next base: position 24,936,198 of record CM075863.1, read on the forward strand.
TCTGGATTCTGACAGAGGGCCACGAGACTTCGACCAGCGCGCAAAAATAGAGGCTCTAGACCCTTCCAGAGCCGAGATATCGAAGGTCAAAATTTGGACCTGAAAAAAAAACATAAGGGGTAACACTGTCATTTTTTTTTTTTGGCCGAAATTTTGACCCCCTCCGATCTTTTTGAAACTCTGGATTCTGACAGAGGGCCACGAGACTTCGACCAGCGCGCAAAAATGGAGGCTCTAGACCCTTCCAGAGCCGAGATATCGAAGGTCAAAATTTGGACCTGAAAAAAAAAACATAAGGGGTAACACTGTCATTTTTTTTTTGGCCGAAATTTTGACCCCCTCCGATCTTCTTGAAACTCTGGATTCTGACAGAGGGCCATGAGACTTCGACCAGCGCGCAAAAATGGAGGCTCTAGACCCTTCCAGAGCCGAGATATCGAAGGTCAAAATTTGGACCTGAAAAAAAAACATAAGGGGTAACACTGTCATTTTTTTTTTTTTTTGGCCGAAATTTTGACCCCCTCCGATCTTCTTGAAACTCTGGATTCTGACAGAGGGCCACGAGACTTCGACCAGCACGCAAAAATGGAGGCTCTAGACCCTTCCAGAGCCGAGATATCGAAGGTCAAAATTTGGACCTGAAAAAAAAACATAAGGGGTAACACTGTCATTTTTTTTTTTTTGGCCGAAATTTTGACCCCCTCCGATCTTCTTGAAACTCTGGATTCTGACAGAGGGCCACGAGACTTCGACCAGCGCGCAAAAATAGAGGCTCTAGACCCTTCCAGAGCCGAGATATCGAAGGTCAAAATTTGGACCTGAAAAAAAAACATAAGTGGTAACACTGTCATTTTTTTTTTTGGCCGAAATTTTGACCCCCTCCGATCTTCTTGAAACTCTGGATTCTGACAGAGGGCCACGAGACTTCGACCAGCGCGCAAAAATGGAGGCTCTAGACCCTTCCAGAGCCGAGATATCGAAGGTCAAATTTGGACCTGAAAAAAAAAACATAAGGGGTAACACTGTCATTTTTTTTTTTTTTGGCCGAAATTTTGACCCCCTCCGATCTTCTTGAAACTCTGGATTCTGACAGAGGGCCACGAGACTTCGACCAGCGCGCAAAAATGGAGGCTCTAGACCCTTCCAGAGCCGAGATATCGAAGGTCAAAATTTGGACCTGAAAAAAAAAAAAACATAAGGGGTAACACTGTCATTTTTTTTTTGGCCAAAATTTTGACCCCCTCCGATCTTCTTGAAACTCTGGATTCTGACAGAGGGCCACGAGACTTCGACCAGCGCGCAAAAATGGAGGCTCTAGACCCTTCCAGAGCCGAGATATCGAAGGTCAAAATTTGGACCTGAAAAAAAAAACATAAGGGGTAACACTGTCTTTTTTTTTTGGGCCGAAATTTTGACCCCCTCCGATCTTCTTGAAACTCTGGATTCTGACAGAGGGCCACGAGACTTCGACCAGCGCACAAAAATGGAGGCTCTAGACCCTTCCAGAGCCGAGATATCGAAGGTCAAAATTTGGACCTGAAAAAAAAACATAAGGGGTAACACTGTCATTTTTTTTTTGGCCGAAATTTTGACCCCCTCCGATCTTTTTGAAACTCTGGATTCTGACAGAGGGCCACGAGACTTCGACCAGCGCGCAAAAATGGAGGCTCTAGACCCTTCCAGAGCCGAGATATCGAAGGTCAAAATTTGGACCTGAAAAAAAAACATAAGGGGTAACACTGTCATTTTTTTTTTGGCCGAAATTTTGACCCCCTCCGATCTTCTTGAAACTCTGGATTCTGACAGAGGGCCATGAGACTTCGACCAGCGCGCAAAAATGGAGGCTCTAGACCCTTCCAGAGCCGAGATATCGAAGGTCAAAATTTGGACCTGAAAAAAAAACATAAGGGGTAACACTGTCATTTTTTTTTTTTTTTTGGCCGAAATTTTGACCCCCTCCGATCTTCTTGAAACTCTGGATTCTGACAGAGGGCCACGAGACTTCGACCAGCACGCAAAAATGGAGGCTCTAGACCCTTCCAGAGCCGAGATATCGAAGGTCAAAATTTGGACCTGAAAAAAAAACATAAGGGGTAACACTGTCATTTTTTTTTTTTTGGCCGAAATTTTGACCCCCTCCGATCTTCTTGAAACTCTGGATTCTGACAGAGGGCCACGAGACTTCGACCAGCGCGCAAAAATAGAGGCTCTAGACCCTTCCAGACCCGAGATATCGAAGGTCAAAATTTGGACCTGAAAAAAAAACATAAGGGGTAACACTGTCATTTTTTTTTTGGCCGAAATTTTGACCCCCTCCGATCTTCTTGAAACTCTGGATTCTGACAGAGGGCCACGAGACTTCGACCAGCGCGCAAAAATGGAGGCTCTAGACCCTTCCAGAGCCGAGATATCGAAGGTCAAAATTTGGACCTGAAAAAAAAACATAAGGGGTAACACTGTCATTTTTTTTTTTTTTGGCCGAAATTTTGACCCCCTCCGATCTTCTTGAAACTCTGGATTCTGACAGAGGGCCACGAGACTTCGACCAGCGCGCAAAAATGCAGGCTCTAGACCCTTCCAGAGCCGAGATATCGAAGGTCAAAATTTGGACCTGAAAAAAAAAAAAAACATAAGGGGTAACACTGTCATTTTTTTTTTGGCCAAAATTTTGACCCCCTCCGATCTTCTTGAAACTCTGGATTCTGACAGAGGGCCACGAGACTTCGACCAGCGCGCAAAAATGGAGGCTCTAGACCCTTCCAGAGCCGAGATATCGAAGGTCAAAATTTGGACCTGAAAAAAAAAACATAAGGGGTAACACTGTCATTTTTTTTGGGCCGAAATTTTGACCCCCTCCGATCTTCTTGAAACTCTGGATTCTGACAGAGGGCCACGACACTTCGACCAGCGCGCAAAAATGGAGGCTCTAGACCCTTCCAGAGCCGAGATTTTTAAGGTCAAAATTTGGACCTGAAAAAAAAACATAAGGGGTAACACTGTCATTTTTTTTTTTGGCCGAAATTTTGACCCCCTCCGATCTTCTTGAAACTCTGGATTCTGACAGAGGGCCATGAGACTTCGACCAGCGCGCAAAAGTGGAGGCTCTAGACCCTTCCAGAGCCGAGATATCGAAGGTCAAAATTTGGACCTGAAAAAAAAAACATAAGGGGTAACACTGTCATTTTTTTTTTTTGGCCGAAATTTTGACCCCCTCCGATCTTCTTGAAACTCTGGATTCTGACAGAGGGCCACGAGACTTCGACCAGCACGCAAAAATGGAGGCTCTAGACCCTTCCAGAGCCGAGATATCGAAGGTCAAAATTTGGACCTGAAAAAAAAAAAACATAAGGGGTAACACTGTCATTTTTTTTTTTTGGCCGAAATTTTGACCCCCTCCGATCTTCTTGAAACTCTGGATTCTGACAGAGGGCCACGAGACTTCGACCAGCGCGCAAAAATAGAGGCTCTAGACCCTTCCAGAGCCGAGATATCGAAGGTCAAAATTTGGACCTGAAAAAAAAAACATAAGGGGTAACACTGTCATTTTTTTTTTTTGGCCGAAATTTTGACCCCCTCCGATCTTCTTGAAACTCTGGATTCTGACAGAGGGCCACGAGACTTCGACCAGCGCGCAAAAATGGAGGCTCTAGACCCTTCCAGAGCCGAGATATCGAAGGTCAAAATTTGGACCTGAAAAAAAAACATAAGGGGTAACACTGTCTTTTTTTTTTTGGCCGAAATTTTGACCCCCTCCGATCTTCTTGAAACTCTGGATTCTGACAGAGGGCCACGAGACTTCGACCAGCGCGCAAAAAGGGAGGCTCTAGACCCTTCCAGAGCCGAGATATCGAAGGTCAAAATTTGGACCTGAAAAAAAAAAACATAAGGGGTAACACTGTCATTTTTTTTTTTGGCCAAAATTTTGACCCCCTCCGATCTTCTTGAAACTCTGGATTCTGACAGAGGGCCACGAGACTTCGACCAGCGCGCAAAAATGGAGGCTCTAGACCCTTCCAGAGCCGAGATATCGAAGGTCAAAATTTGGACCTGAAAAAAAAAACATAAGGGGTAACACTGTCATTTTTTTTTTGGCCGAAATTTTGACCCCCTCCGATCTTCTTGAAACTCTGGATTCTGACAGAGGGCCACGACACTTCGACCAGCGCGCAAAAATGGAGGCTCTAGACCCTTCCAGAGCCGAGATTTTTAAGGTCAAAATTTGGACCTGAAAAAAAAACATAAGGGGTAACACTGTCATTTTTTTTTTTTGGCCGAAATTTTGACCCCCTCCGATCTTCTTGAAACTCTGGATTCTGACAGAGGGCCATGAGACTTCGACCAGCGCGCAAAAATGGAGGCTCTAGACCTTTCCAGAGCCAAGATATCGAAGGTCAAAATTTGGACCTGAAAAAAAAAAAAACATAAGGGGTAACACTGTCATTTTTTTTTTTTGGCCGAAATTTTGACCCCCTCCGATCTTCTTGAAACTCTGGATTCTGACAGAGGGCCACGAGACTTCGACCAGCGCGCAAAAATGGAGGCTCTAGACCCTTCCAGAGCCGAGATATCGAAGGTCAAAATTTGGACGTGAAAAAAAAAACATAAGGGGTAACACTGTCATTTTTTTTTTTGGCCGAAATTTTGACCCCCTCCGATCTTCTTGAAACTCTGGATTCTGACAGAGGGCCACGAGACTTCGACCAGCGCGCAAAAATGGAGGCTCTAGACCCTTCCAGAGCCGAGATATCGAAGGTCAAAATTTGGACCTGAAAAAAAAAAACATAAGGGGTAACACTGTCATTTTTTTTTTGGCCGAAATTTTGACCCTCTCCGATCTTCTTGAAACTCTGGATTCTGACAGAGGGCCACGAGACTTCGACCAGCGCGCAAAAATGGAGGCTCTAGACCCTTCCAGAGCCGAGATATCGAAGGTCAAAATTTGGACCTGAAAAAAAAAAAACATAAGGGGTAACACTGTCATTTTTTTTTTTTGGCCAAAATTTTGACCCCCTCCGATCTTCTTGAAACTCTGGATTCTGACAGAGGGCCATGAGACTTCGACCAGCGCGCAAAAATGGAGGCTCTAGACCCTTCCAGAACCGAAATATCGAAGGTCAAAATTTGGACCTGAAAAAAAAACATAAGGCGTAACACTGTCATTTTTTTTTCGCCAAAATTTTGACCCCCTCCGATCTTCTTGAAACTCTGGATTCTGACAGAGGGCCACGAGACTTCGACCAGCGCGCAAAAATGGAGGCTCTAGACCCTTCCAGAGCCGAAATATCGAAGGTCAAAATTTGGACCTGAAAAAAAACCATAAGGGGTAACACTGTCATTTTTTTTTTTGGCCGAAATTTTGACCCCCTCCGATCTTCTTGAAACTCTGGATTCTGACAGAGGGCCACGAGACTTCGACCAGCGCGCAAAAATGGAGGCTCTAGACCCTTCCAGAGCCAAGATATCGAAGGTCAAAATTTGGACCTGAAAAAAAAACATAAGGGGTAACACTGTCATTTTTTTTTTTTGGTCGAAATTTTGACCCCCTCCGATCTTCTTGAAACTCTGGATTCTGACAGAGGACCACGAGACTTCGACCAGCGCGCAAAAATGGAGGCTCTAGACCCTTCCAGAGCCGAGATATCGAAGGTCAAAATTTGGACCTGAAAAAAAAAACATAAGGGGTAACACTGTCATTTTTTTTTTTGGCCGAAATTTTGACCCCCTCCGATCTTCTTGAAACTCTGGATTCTGACAGAGGGCCACGAGACTTCGACCAGCGCGCAAAAATGGAGGCTCTAGACCCTTCCAGAGCCGAGATATCGAAGGTCAAAATTTGGACCTGAAGAAAAAAACATAAGGGGTAACACTGTCTTTTTTTTTTTTTGGCCGAAATTTTGACCCCCTCCGATCTTGTTGAAACTCTGGATTCTGACAGAGGGCCACGAGACTTCGACCAGCGCGCAAAAATGGAGGCTCTAGACCCTTCCAGAGCCGAGATATCGAAGGTCAAAATTTGGACCTGAAAAAAAAAACATAAGGGGTAACACTGTCATTTTTTTTTTTTGGCCGAAATTTTGACCCCCTCCGATCTTCTTGAAACTCTGGATTCTGACAGAGGGCCACGAGACTTCGACCAGCGCGCAAAAATGGAGGCTCTAGACCCTTCCAGAGCCGAGATATCGAAGGTCAAAATTTGGACATGAAAAAAAAACATAAGGGGTAACACTGTAATTTTTTTTTTGGCCGAAATTTTGACCCCCTCCGATCTTCTTGAAACTCTGGATTCTGACAGAGGGCCACGAGACTTCGACCAGCACGCAAAAATGGAGGCTCTAGACCCTTCCAGAGCCGAGATATCGAAGGTCAAAATTTGGACCTGAAAAAAAAACATAAGGGGTAACACTGTCATTTTTTTTTTTTTTGGCCGAAATTTTGACCCCCTCCGATCTTCTTGAAACTCTGGATTCTGACAGAGGGCCACAAGACTTCGACCAGCGCGCAAAAATAGAGGCTCTAGACCCTTCCAGAGCCGAGATATCGAAGGTCAAAATTTGGACCTGAAAAAAAAACATAAGGGGTAACACTGTCATTTTTTTTTGGCCGAAATTTTGACCCCCTCCGATCTTCTTGAAACTCTGGATTCTGACAGAGGGCCACGAGACTTCGACCAGCGCGCAAAAATGGAGGCTCTAGACCCTTCCAGAGCCGAGATATCGAAGGTCAAAATTTGGACCTGAAAAAAAAACATAAGGGGTAACACTGTCATTTTTTTTTTTTTTGGCCGAAATTTTGACCCCCTCCGATCTTCTTGAAACTCTGGATTCTGACAGAGGGCCACGAGACTTCGACCAGCGCGCAAAAATGGAGGCTCTAGACCCTTCCAGAGCCGAGATATCGAAGGTCAAAATTTGGACCTGAAAAAAAAAAAACATAAGGGGTAACACTGTCATTTTTTTTTTGGCCAAAATTTTGACCCCCTCCGATCTTCTTGAAACTCTGGATTCTGACAGAGGGCCACGAGACTTCGACCAGCGCGCAAAAATGGAGGCTCTAGACCCTTCCAGAGCCGAGATATCGAAGGTCAAAATTTGGACCTGAAAAAAAAACATAAGGGGTAACACTGTCATTTTTTTTTGGGCCGAAATTTTGACCCCCTCCGATCTTCTTGAAACTCTGGATTCTGACAGAGGGCCACGACACTTCGACCAGCGCGCAAAAATGGAGGCTCTAGACCCTTCCAGAGCCGAGATTTTTAAGGTCAAAATTTGGACCTGAAAAAAAAACATAAGGGGTAACACTGTCATTTTTTTTTTTGGCCGAAATTTTGACCCCCTCCGATCTTCTTGAAACTCTGGATTCTGACAGAGGGCCAAGAGACTTCGACCAGCGCGCAAAAATGGAGGCTCTAGACCCTTCCAGAGCCAAGATATCGAAGGTCAAAATTTGGACCTGAAAAAAAAAAAAACATAAGGGGTAACACTGTCATTTTTTTTTTTGGCCGAAATTTTGACCCCCTCCGATCTTCTTGAAACTCTGGATTCTGACAGAGGGCCACGAGACTTCGACCAGCGCGCAAAAATGGAGGCTCTAGACCCTTCCAGAGCCGAGATATCGAAGGTCAAAATTTGGACATGAAAAAAAAAACATAAGGGGTAACACTGTCATTTTTTTTTTTTGGCCAAAATTTTGACCCCCTCCGATCTTCTTGAAACTCTGGATTCTGACAGAGGACCACAAGACTTCGACCAGCGCGCAAAAATGGAGGCTCTAGACCCTTCCAGAGCCGAGATATCGAAGGTCAAAATTTGGACCTGAAAAAAAACATAAGGGGTAACACTGTCATTTTTTTTTTTGGCCGAAATTTTGACCCCCTCCGATCTTCTTGAAACTCTGGATTCTGACAGAGGGCCACGAGACTTCGACCAGCGCGCAAAAATGGAGGCTCTAGACCCTTCCAGAGCCGAGATATCGAAGGTCAAAATTTGGACCTGAAGAAAAAAACATAAGGGGTAACACTGTCTTTTTTTTTTTTTTGGCCGAAATTTTGACCCCCTCCGATCTTCTTGAAACTCTGGATTCTGACAGAGGGCCACGAGACTTCGACCAGCGCGCAAAAATGGAGGCTCTAGACCCTTCCAGAGCCGAGATATCGAAGGTCAAAATTTGGACCTGAAAAAAAAAACATAAGGGGTAACACTGTCATTTTTTTTTTTGGCCGAAATTTTGACCCCCTCCGATCTTCTTGAAACTCTGGATTCTGACAGAGGGCCACGAGACTTCGACCAGCGCGCAAAAATGGAGGCTCTAGACCCTTCCAGAGCCGACATATCGAAGGTCAAAATTTGGACATGAAAAAAAAACATAAGGGGTAACACTGTCATTTTTTTTTTTGGCCGAAATTTTGACCCCCTCCGATCTTCTTGAAACTCTGGATTCTGACAGAGGGCCACGAGACTTCGACCAGCGCGCAAAAATGGAGGCTCTAGACCCTTCCAGAGCCAAGATATCGAAGGTCAAAATTTGGACCTGAAAAAAAAACATAAGGGGTAACACTGTCATTTTTTTTTTTTGGCCGAAATTTTTACCCCCTCCGATCTTCTTGAAACTCTGGATTCTGACAGAGGGCCACGAGACTTCGACCAGCGCGCAAAAATGGAGGCTCTAGACCCTTCCAGAGCCGAGATATCGAAGGTCAAAATTTGGACCTGAAAAAAAAAACATAAGGGGTAACACTGTCATTTTTTTTTTTTTTTTTGGCCGAAATTTTGACCCCCTCCGATCTTCTTGAAACTCTGGATTCTGACAGAGGGCCACGAGACTTCGACCAGCACGCAAAAATGGAGGCTCTAGACCCTTCCAGAGCCAAGATATCGAAGGTCAAAATTTGGACCTGAAAAAAAAACATAAGGGGTAAGACTGTCATTTTTTTTTTTTTGGTCAAAATTTTGACCCCCTCCGATCTTCTTGAAACTCTGGATTCTGACAGAGGACCACGAGACTTCGACCAGCGCGCAAAAATGGAGGCTCTAGACCCTTCCAGAGCCGAGATATCGAAGGTCAAAATTTGGACCTGAAAAAAAAACATAAGGGGTAACACTGTCATTTTTTTTTTTTGGCCGAAATTTTGACCCCCTCTGATCTTCTTGAAACTCTGGATTCTGACAGAGGGCCACGAGACTTCGACCAGCGCGCAAAAATGGAGGCTCTAGACCCTTCCAGAGCCGAGATATCGAAGGTCAAAATTTGGACCTGAAGAAAAAAACATAAGGGGTAACACTGTCTTTTTTTTTTTTGGCCGAAATTTTGACCCCCTCCGATCTTCTTGAAACTCTGGATTCTGACAGAGGGCCACGAGACTTCGACCAGCGCGCAAAAATGGAGGCTCTAGACCCTTCCAGAGCCGAGATATCGAAGGTCAAAATTTGGACCTGAAAAAAAAACATAAGGGGTAACACTGTCATTTTTTTTTTTTTTGGCCGAAATTTTGACCCCCTCCGATCTTCTTGAAACTCTGGATTCTGACAGAGGGCCACGAGACTTCGACCAGCACGCAAAAATGGAGGCTCTAGACCCTTCCAGAGCCGAGATATCGAAGGTCAAAATTTGGACCTGAAAAAAAAACATAAGGGGTAACACTGTCATTTTTTTTTTTTTTTTTGGCCGAAATTTTGACCCCCTCCGATCTTCTTGAAACTCTGGATTCTGACAGAGGGCCACGAGACTTCGACCAGCGCGCAAAAATAGAGGCTCTAGACCCTTCCAGAGCCGAGATATCGAAGGTCAAAATTTGGACCTGAAAAAAAAAACATAAGGGGTAACACTGTCATTTTTTTTTTTGGCCGAAATTTTGACCCCCTCCGATCTTCTTGAAACTCTGGATTCTGACAGAGGGCCACGAGACTTCGACCAGCGCGCAAAAATGGAGGCTCTAGACCCTTCCAGAGCCGAGATATCGAAGGTCAAAATTTGGACCTGAAAAAAAAAAACATAAGGGGTAACACTGTCATTTTTTTTTTTGGCCAAAATTTTGACCCCCTCCGATCTTCTTGAAACTCTGGATTCTGACAGAGGGCCACAAGACTTTGACCAGCGCGCAAAAATGGAGGCTCTAGACCCTTCCAGAGCCGAGATATCGAAGGTCAAAATTTGGACCTGAAAAAAAACATAAGGGTAACACTGTCATTTTTTTTTTTTTTGGCCGAAATTTTGACCCCCTCCGATCTTCTTGAAACTCTGGATTCTGACAGAGGGCCACGAGACTTCGACCAGCGCGCAAAAATGGAGGCTCTAGACCCTTCCAGAGCCGAGATTTTTAAGGTCAAAATTTGGACCTGAAAAAAAAAACATAAGGGGTAACACTGTCATTTTTTTTTGGCCGAAATTTTGACCCCCTCCGAACTTCTTGAAACTCTGGATTCTGACAGAGGGCCACGAGACTTCGACCAGCGCGCAAAAATAGAGGCTCTAGACCCTTCCAGAGCCGAGATATCGAAGGTCAAAATTTGGACCTGAAAAAAAAAACATAAGGGGTAACACTGTCATTTTTTTTTGGCCGAAATTTTGACCCCCTCCGATCTTCTTGAAACTCTGGATTCTGACAGAGGGCCACGAGACTTCGACCAGCGCGCAAAAATGGAGGCTCTAGACCCTTCCAGAGCCGAGATATCGAAGGTCAAAATTTGGACCTGAAAAAAAAAACATAAGGGGTAACACTGTCATTTTTTTTTTTGGCCAAAATTTTGACCCCCTCCGATCTTCTTGAAACTCTGGATTCTGACAGAGGGCCACAAGACTTTGACCAGCGCGCAAAAATGGAGGCTCTAGACCCTTCCAGAGCCGAGATATCGAAGGTCAAAATTTGGACCTGAAAAAAAACATAAGGGTAACACTGTCATTTTTTTTTTTTGGCCGAAATTTTGACCCCCTCCGATCTTCTTGAAACTCTGGATTCTGACAGAGGGCCACGAGACTTCGACCAGCGCGCAAAAATGGAGGCTCTAGACCCTTCCAGAGCCGAGATTTTTAAGGTCAAAATTTGGACCTGAAAAAAAAAACATAAGGGGTAACACTGTCATTTTTTTTTGGCCGAAATTTTGACCCCCTCCGAACTTCTTGAAACTCTGGATTCTGACAGAGGGCCACGAGACTTCGACCAGCGCGCAAAAATGGAGGCTCTAGACCCTTCCAGAGCCGAGATATCGAAGGTCAAAATTTGGACCTGAAAAAAAAACATAAGGGGTAACACTGTCATTTTTTTTTTTGGCCGAAATTTTGACCCCCTCCGATCTTCTTGAAACTCTGGATTCTGACAGAGGGCCACGAGACTTCGACCAGCGCGCAAAAATGGAGGCTCTAGACCCTTCCAGAGCCGAGATATTGAAGGTCAAAATTTGGACCTGAAAAAAAAAACATAAGGGGTAACACTGTCATTTTTTTTGGCCGAAATTTTGACCCCCTCCGATCTTCTTGAAACTCTGGATTCTGACAGAGGGCCAAGAGACTTCGACCAGCGCGCAAAAATGGAGGCTCTAGACCCTTCCAGAGCCAAGATATCGAAGGTCAAAATTTGGACCTGAAAAAAAAAAACATAAGGGGTAACACTGTCATTTTTTTTTTTTGGCCGAAATTTTGACCCCCTCCGATCTTCTTGAAACTCTGGATTCTGACAGAGGGCCACGAGACTTCGACCAGCGCGCAAAAATGGAGGCTCTAGACCCTTCCAGAGCCGAGATATCGAAGGTCAAAATTTGGACATGAAAAAAAAACATAAGGGGTAACACTGTCATTTTTTTTTTTTTGGGCCGAAATTTTGACCCCCTCCGATCTTCTTGAATTTCTGGATTCTGACAGAGGGCCACGAGACTTCGACCAGCGCGCAAAAATGGAGGCTCTAGACCCTTCCAGAGCCGAGATATCGAAGGTCAAAATTTGGACCTGAAAAAAAAACATAAGGGGTAACACTGTCATTTTTTTTTTGGCCGAAAATTTGACCCCCTCCGATCTTCTTGAAACTCTGGATTCTGACAGAGGGCCACGAGACTTCGACCAGCGCGCAAAAATGGAGGCTCTAGACCCTTCCAGAGCCGAGATATCGAAGGTCAAAATTTGGACCTGAAAAAAAACCATAAGGGGTAACACTGTCATTTTTTTTTTTTGGCCGAAATTTTGACCCCCTCCGATCTCCTTGAAATGGATTCTGACAGAGGGCCACGAGACTTCGACCAGCGCGCAAAAATGGAGGCTCTAGACCCTTCCAGAGCCGAGATATCGAAGGTCAAAATTTGGACCTGAAAAAAAACCATAAGGGGTAACACTGTCATTTTTTTTTTTGGCCGAAATTTTGACCCCCTCCGATCTCCTTGAAACTCTGGATTCTGACAGAGGGCCACGAGACTTCGACCAGCGCGCAAAAATGGAGGCTCTAGACCCTTCCAGAGCCGAGATATCGAAGGTCAAAATTTGGACCTGAAAAAAAAAACATAAGGGGTAACACTGTCATTTTTTTTTTTGGCCGAAATTTTGACCCCCTCCGATCTTCTTGAAACTCTGGATTCTGACAGAGGGCCACGAGACTTCGACCAGCGCGCAAAAATGGAGGCTCTAGACCCTTCCAGAGCCGAGATATCGAAGGTCAAAATTTGGACCTGAAAAAAAAAACATAAGGGGTAACACTGTCATTTATTTTTTGGCCGAAATTTTGACCCTCTCCGATCTTCTTGAAACTCTGGATTCTGACAGAGGGCCACGAGACTTCGACCAGGGCGCAAAAATGGAGGCTCTAGACCCTTCCAGAGCCGAGATATCGAAGGTCAAAATTTGGACCTGAAAAAAAAAACATAAGGGGTAACACTGTCATTTTTTTTTTTTGGCCAAAATTTTGACCCCACCCCCCCCCCCCCCCCCCCGATCTTCTTGAAACTCTGGATTCTGACAGAGGGCCACGAGACTTCGACCAGCGCGCAAAAATGGAGGCTCTAGACCCTTCCAGAACCGAAATATCGAAGGTCAAAATTTGGACCTGAAAAAAAAAAACATAAGGGGTAACACTGTCATTTTTTTTTTTTTTGGCCGAAATTTTGACCCCCTCCGATCTTCTTGAAACTCTGGATTCTGACAGAGGGCCACGAGACTTCGACCAGCGCGCAAAAATGGAGGCTCTAGACCCTTCCAGAGCCAAGATATCAAAGGTCAAAATTTGGACCTGAAAAAAAAAAACATAAGGGGTAACACTGTCATTTTTTTTTTTTGGCCGAAATTTTGACCCCCTCCGATCTTCTTGAAACTCTGGATTCTGACAGAGGGCCACTAGACTTCGACCAGCGCGCAAAAATGGAGGCTCTAGACCCTTCCAGAGCCGAGATATCGAAGGTCAAAATTTGGACGTGAAAAAAAAAACATAAGGGGTAACACTGTCATTTTTTTTTTTGGCCGAAATTTTGACCCCCTCCGATCTTCTTGAAACTCTGGATTCTGACAGAGGGCCACGAGACTTCGACCAGCGCGCAAAAATGGAGGCTCTAGACCCTTCCAGAGCCGAGATATCGAAGGTCAAAATTTGGACCTGAAAAAAAAAAACATAAGGGGTAACACTGTCATTTTTTTTTTTGGCCGAAATTTTGACCCTCTCCGATCTTCTTGAAACTCTGGATTCTGACAGAGGGCCACGAGACTTCGACCAGCGCGCAAAAATGGAGGCTCTAGACCCTTCCAGAGCCGAGATATCGAAGGTCAAAATTTGGACCTGAAAAAAAAAAAAACATAAGGGGTAACACTGTCATTTTTTTTTTTTGGCCAAAATTTTGACCCCCTCCGATCTTCTTGAAACTCTGGATTCTGACAGAGGGCCATGAGACTTCGACCAGCGCGCAAAAATGGAGGCTCTAGACCCTTCCAGAAACGAAATATCGAAGGTCAAAATTTGGACCTGAAAAAAAAACATAAGGCGTAACACTGTCATTTTTTTTTCGCCAAAATTTTGACCCCCTCCGATCTTCTTGAAACTCTGGATTCTGACAGAGGGCCACGAGACTTCGACCAGCGCGCAAAAATGGAGGCTCTAGACCCTTCCAGAGCCGAAATATTGAAGGTCAAAATTTGGACCTGAAAAAAAACCATAAGGGGTAACACTGTCATTTTTTTTTTTGGCCGAAATTTTGACCCCCTCCGATCTTCTTGAAACTCTGGATTCTGACAGAGGGCCACGAGACTTCGACCAGCGCGCAAAAATGGAGGCTCTAGACCCTTCCAGAGCCAAGATATCGAAGGTCAAAATTTGGACCTGAAAAAAAAACATAAGGGGTAACACTGTCATTTTTTTTTTTTGGTCGAAATTTTGACCCCCTCCGATCTTCTTGAAACTCTGGATTCTGACAGAGGACCACGAGACTTCGACCAGCGCGCAAAAATGGAGGCTCTAGACCCTTCCAGAGCCGAGATATCGAAGGTCAAAATTTGGACCTGAAAAAAAAAACATAAGGGGTAACACTGTCATTTTTTTTTGGCCGAAATTTTGACCCCCTCCGATCTTCTTGAAACTCTGGATTCTGACAGAGGGCCACGAGACTTCGACCAGCGCGCAAAAATGGAGGCTCTAGACCCTTCCAGAGCCGAGATATCGAAGGTCAAAATTTGGACCTGAAGAAAAAAACATAAGGGGTAACACTGTCTTTTTTTTTTTTTGGCCGAAATTTTGACCCCCTCCGATCTTCTTGAAACTCTGGATTCTGACAGAGGGCCACGAGACTTCGACCAGCGCGCAAAAATGGAGGCTCTAGACCCTTCCAGAGCCGAGATATCGAAGGTCAAAATTTGGACCTGAAAAAAAAACATAAGGGGTAACACTGTCATTTTTTTTTTTGGCCGAAATTTTGACCCCCTCCGATCTTCTTGAAACTCTGGATTCTGACCGAGGGCCACGAGACTTCGACCAGCGCGCAAAAATGGAGGCTCTAGACCCTTCCAGAGCCGAGATATCGAAGGTCAAAATTTGGACATGAAAAAAAAACATAAGGGGTAACACTGTAATTTTTTTTTTGGCCGAAATTTTGACCCCCTCCGATCTTCTTGAAACTCTGGATTCTGACAGAGGGCCACGAGACTTCGACCAGCACGCAAAAATGGAGGCTCTAGACCCTTCCAGAGCCGAGATATCGAAGGTCAAAATTTGGACCTGAAAAAAAAACATAAGGGGTAACACTGTCATTTTTTTTTTTTTTGGCCGAAATTTTGACCCCCTCCGATCTTCTTGAAACTCTGGATTCTGACAGAGGGCCACAAGACTTCGACCAGCGCGCAAAAATAGAGGCTCTAGACCCTTCCAGAGCCGAGATATCGAAGGTCAAAATTTGGACCTGAAAAAAAAACATAAGGGGTAACACTGTCATTTTTTTTTTGGCCGAAATTTTGACCCCCTCCGATCTTCTTGAAACTCTGGATTCTGACAGAGGGCCACGAGACTTCGACCAGCGCGCAAAAATGGAGGCTCTAGACCCTTCCAGAGCCGAGATATCGAAGGTCAAAATTTGGACCTGAAAAAAAAACATAAGGGGTAACACTGTCATTTTTTTTTTTTTTGGCCGAAATTTTGACCCCCTCCGATCTTCTTGAAACTCTGGATTCTGACAGAGGGCCACGAGACTTCGACCAGCGCGCAAAAATGGAGGCTCTAGACCCTTCCAGAGCCGAGATATCGAAGGTCAAAATTTGGACCTGAAAAAAAAAAACATAAGGGGTAACACTGTCATTTTTTTTTTGGCCAAAATTTTGACCCCCTCCGATCTTCTTGAAACTCTGGATTCTGACAGAGGGCCACGAGACTTCGACCAGCGCGCAAAAATGGAGGCTCTAGACCCTTCCAGAGCCGAGATATCGAAGGTCAAAATTTGGACCTGAAAAAAAAACATAAGGGGTAACACTGTCATTTTTTTTTGGGCCGAAATTTTGACCCCCTCCGATCTTCTTGAAACTCTGGATTCTGACAGAGGGCCACGACACTTCGACCAGCGCGCAAAAATGGAGGCTCTAGACCCTTCCAGAGCCGAGATTTTTAAGGTCAAAATTTGGACCTGAAAAAAAAACATAAGGGGTAACACTGTCATTTTTTTTTTGGCCGAAATTTTGACCCCCTCCGATCTTCTTGAAACTCTGGATTCTGACAGAGGGCCAAGAGACTTCGACCAGCGCGCAAAAATGGAGGCTCTAGACCCTTCCAGAGCCAAGATATCGAAGGTCAAAATTTGGACCTGAAAAAAAAAAACATAAGGGGTAACACTGTCATTTTTTTTTTTGGCCGAAATTTTGACCCCCTCCGATCTTCTTGAAACTCTGGATTCTGACAGAGGGCCACGAGACTTCGACCAGCGCGCAAAAATGGAGGCTCTAGACCCTTCCAGAGCCGAGATATCGAAGGTCAAAATTTGGACATGAAAAAAAAACATAAGGGGTAACACTGTCATTTTTTTTTTTTGGCCAAAATTTTGACCCCCTCCGATCTTCTTGAAACTCTGGATTCTGACAGAGGACCACAAGACTTCGACCAGCGCGCAAAAATGGAGGCTCTAGACCCTTCCAGAGCCGAGATATCGAAGGTCAAAATTTGGACCTGAAAAAAAACATAAGGGGTAACACTGTCATTTTTTTTTTTGGCCGAAATTTTGACCCCCTCCGATCTTCTTGAAACTCTGGATTCTGACAGAGGGCCACGAGACTTCGACCAGCGCGCAAAAATGGAGGCTCTAGACCCTTCCAGAGCCGAGATATCGAAGGTCAAAATTTGGACCTGAAGAAAAAAACATAAGGGGTAACACTGTCTTTTTTTTTTTTGGCCGAAATTTTGACCCCCTCCGATCTTCTTGAAACTCTGGATTCTGACAGAGGGCCACGAGACTTCGACCAGCGCGCAAAAATGGAGGCTCTAGACCCTTCCAGAGCCGAGATATCGAAGGTCAAAATTTGGACCTGAAAAAAAAACATAAGGGGTAACACTGTCATTTTTTTTTTTGGCCGAAATTTTGACCCCCTCCGATCTTCTTGAAACTCTGGATTCTGACAGAGGGCCACGAGACTTCGACCAGCGCGCAAAAATGGAGGCTCTAGACCCTTCCAGAGCCGAGATATCGAAGGTCAAAATTTGGACATGAAAAAAAAACATAAGGGGTAACACTGTCATTTTTTTTTTGGCCGAAATTTTGACCCCCTCCGATCTTCTTGAAACTCTGGATTCTGACAGAGGGCCACGAGACTTCGACCAGCGCGCAAAAATGGAGGCTCTAGACCCTTCCAGAGCCAAGATATCGAAGGTCAAAATTTGGACCTGAAAAAAAAACATAAGGGGTAACACTGTCATTTTTTTTTTTTGGCCGAAATTTTTACCCCCTCCGATCTTCTTGAAACTCTGGATTCTGACAGAGGGCCACGAGACTTCGACCAGCGCGCAAAAATGGAGGCTCTAGACCCTTCCAGAGCCGAGATATCGAAGGTCAAAATTTGGACCTGAAAAAAAAAACATAAGGGGTAACACTGTCATTTTTTTTTTTTTTTTGGCCGAAATTTTGACCCCCTCCGATCTTCTTGAAACTCTGGATTCTGACAGAGGGCCACGAGACTTCGACCAGCACGCAAAAATGGAGGCTCTAGACCCTTCCAGAGCCAAGATATCGAAGGTCAAAATTTGGACCTGAAAAAAAAACATAAGGGGTAAGACTGTCATTTTTTTTTTTTGGTCAAAATTTTGACCCCCTCCGATCTTCTTGAAACTCTGGATTCTGACAGAGGACCACGAGACTTCGACCAGCGCGCAAAAATGGAGGCTCTAGACCCTTCCAGAGCCGAGATATCGAAGGTCAAAATTTGGACCTGAAGAAAAAAACATAAGGGGTAACACTGTCTTTTTTTTTTTTGGCCGAAATTTTGACCCCCTCCGATCTTCTTGAAACTCTGGATTCTGACAGAGGGCCACGAGACTTCGACCAGCGCGCAAAAATGGAGGCTCTAGACCCTTCCAGAGCCGAGATATCGAAGGTCAAAATTTGGACCTGAAAAAAAAACATAAGGGGTAACACTGTCATTTTTTTTTTTTTTTGGCCGAAATTTTGACCCCCTCCGATCTTCTTGAAACTCTGGATTCTGACAGAGGGCCACGAGACTTCGACCAGCACGCAAAAATGGAGGCTCTAGACCCTTCCAGAGCCGAGATATCGAAGGTCAAAATTTGGACCTGAAAAAAAAACATAAGGGGTAACACTGTCATTTTTTTTTTTTTTTTTGGCCGAAATTTTGACCCCCTCCGATCTTCTTGAAACTCTGGATTCTGACAGAGGGCCACGAGACTTCGACCAGCGCGCAAAAATAGAGGCTCTAGACCCTTCCAGAGCCGAGATATCGAAGGTCAAAATTTGGACCTGAAAAAAAAACATAAGGGGTAACACTGTCATTTTTTTTTTGGCCGAAATTTTGACCCCCTCCGATCTTCTTGAAACTCTGGATTCTGACAGAGGGCCACGAGACTTCGACCAGCGCGCAAAAATGGAGGCTCTAGACCCTTCCAGAGCCGAGATATCGAAGGTCAAAATTTGGACCTGAAAAAAAAAACATAAGGGGTAACACTGTCATTTTTTTTTTTGGCCAAAATTTTGACCCCCTCCGATCTTCTTGAAACTCTGGATTCTGACAGAGGGCCACAAGACTTTGACCAGCGCGCAAAAATGGAGGCTCTAGACCCTTCCAGAGCCGAGATATCGAAGGTCAAAATTTGGACCTGAAAAAAAACATAAGGGTAACACTGTCATTTTTTTTTTTTTTGGCCGAAATTTTGACCCCCTCCGATCTTCTTGAAACTCTGGATTCTGACAGAGGGCCACGAGACTTCGACCAGCGCGCAAAAATGGAGGCTCTAGACCCTTCCAGAGCCGAGATTTTTAAGGTCAAAATTTGGACCTGAAAAAAAAAACATAAGGGGTAACACTGTCATTTTTTTTTGGCCGAAATTTTGACCCCCTCCGAACTTCTTGAAACTCTGGATTCTGACAGAGGGCCACGAGACTTCGACCAGCGCGCAAAAATGGAGGCTCTAGACCCTTCCAGAGCCGAGATATCGAAGGTCAAAATTTGGACCTGAAAAAAAAACATAAGGGGTAACACTGTCATTTTTTTTTTGGCCGAAATTTTGACCCCCTCCGATCTTCTTGAAACTCTGGATTCTGACAGAGGGCCACGAGACTTCGACCAGCGCGCAAAAATGGAGGCTCTAGACCCTTCCAGAGCCGAGATATTGAAGGTCAAAATTTGGACCTGAAAAAAAAAACATAAGGGGTAACACTGTCATTTTTTTTTGGCCGAAATTTTGACCCCCTCCGATCTTCTTGAAACTCTGGATTCTGACAGAGGGCCAAGAGACTTCGACCAGCGCGCAAAAATGGAGGCTCTAGACCCTTCCAGAGCCAAGATATCGAAGGTCAAAGTTTGGACCTGAAAAAAAAAAACATAAGGGGTAACACTGTCATTTTTTTTTTTTGGCCGAAATTTTGACCCCCTCCGATCTTCTTGAAACTCTGGATTCTGACAGAGGGCCACGAGACTTCGACCAGCGCGCAAAAATGGAGGCTCTAGACCCTTCCAGAGCCGAGATATCGAAGGTCAAAATTTGGACATGAAAAAAAAACATAAGGGGTAACACTGTCATTTTTTTTTTTTGGGCCGAAATTTTGACCCCCTCCGATCTTCTTGAATTTCTGGATTCTGACAGAGGGCCACGAGACTTCGACCAGCGCGCAAAAATGGAGGCTCTAGACCCTTCCAGAGCCGAGATATCGAAGGTCAAAATTTGGACCTGAAAAAAAAACATAAGGGGTAACACTGTCATTTTTTTTTGGCCGAAAATTTGACCCCCTCCGATCTTCTTGAAACTCTGGATTCTGACAGAGGGCCACGAGACTTCGACCAGCGCGCAAAAATGGAGGCTCTAGACCCTTCCAGAGCCGAGATATCGAAGGTCAAAATTTGGACCTGAAAAAAAACCATAAGGGGTAACACTGTCATTTTTTTTTTTGGCCGAAATTTTGACCCCCTCCGATCTCCTTGAAACTCTGGATTCTGACAGAGGGCCACGAGACTTCGACCAGCGCGCAAAAATGGAGGCTCTAGACCCTTCCAGAGCCGAGATATCGAAGGTCAAAATTTGGACCTGAAAAAAAAAACATAAGGGGTAACACTGTCATTTTTTTTTGGCCGAAATTTTGACCCCCTCCGATCTTCTTGAAACTCTGGATTCTGACAGAGGGCCACGAGACTTCGACCAGCGCGCAAAAATGGAGGCTCTAGACCCTTCCAGAGCCGAGATATCGAAGGTCAAAATTTGGACCTGAAAAAAAAAACATAAGGGGTAACACTGTCATTTATTTTTTGGCCGAAATTTTGACCCTCTCCGATCTTCTTGAAACTCTGGATTCTGACAGAGGGCCACGAGACTTCGACCAGGGCGCAAAAATGGAGGCTCTAGACCCTTCCAGAGCCGAGATATCGAAGGTCAAAATTTGGACCTGAAAAAAAAAACATAAGGGGTAACACTGTCATTTTTTTTTTTGGCCAAAATTTTGACCCCCCCCCCCCCCCCGATCTTCTTGAAACTCTGGATTCTGACAGAGGGCCACGAGACTTCGACCAGCGCGCAAAAATGGAGGCTCTAGACCCTTCCAGAACCGAAATATCGAAGGTCAAAATTTGGACCTGAAAAAAAAAAACATAAGGGGTAACACTGTCATTTTTTTTTTTTTTGGCCGAAATTTTGACCCCCTCCGATCTTCTTGAAACTCTGGATTCTGACAGAGGGCCACGAGACTTCGACCAGCGCGCAAAAATGGAGGCTCTAGACCCTTCCAGAGCCAAGATATCAAAGGTCAAAATTTGGACCTGAAAAAAAAAACATAAGGGGTAACACTGTCATTTTTTTTTTTGGCCGAAATTTTGACCCCCTCCGATCTTCTTGAAACTCTGGATTCTGACAGAGGGCCACGAGACTTCGACCAGCGCGCAAAAATGGAGGCTCTAGACCCTTCCAGAGCCGAGATATCGAAGGTCAAAATTTGGACCTGAAAAAAAAACATAAGGGGTAACACTGTCATTTTTTTTTTTTGCCGAAATTTTGACCCCCTCCGATCTTCTTGAAACTCTGGATTCTGACAGAGGGCCACGAGACTTCGACCAGCGCGCAAAAATGGAGGCTCTAGACCCTTCCAGAGCCGAGATATCGAAGGTCAAAATTTGGACCTGAAAAAAAACCATAAGGGGTAACACTGTCATTTTTTTTTTGGCCGAAATTTTGACCCCCTCCGATCTTCTTGAAACTCTGGATTCTGACAGAGGGCCACGAGACTTCGACCAGCGCGCAAAAATGGAGGCTCTAGACCCTTCCAGAGCCGAGATATCGAAGGTCAAAATTTGGACCTGAAAAAAAAAACATAAGGGGTAACACTGTCTTTTTTTTTTTTTGGCCGAAATTTTGACCCCCTCCGATCTTCTTGAAACTCTGGATTCTGACAGATTGCCACGAGACTTCGACCAGCGCGCAAAAATGGAGGCTCTAGACCCTTCCAGAGCCGAGATATCGAAGGTCAAAATTTGGACCTGAAAAAAAAACATAAGGGGTAACACTGTCATTTTTTTTTTGGCCGAAATTTTGACCCCCTCTGATCTTCTTGAAACTCTGGATTCTGACAGAGGGCCACGAGACTTCGACCAGCGCGCAAAAATGGAGGCTCTAGACCCTTCCAGAGCCGAGATATCGAAGGTCAAAATTTGGACATGAAAAAAAAAAACATAAGGGGTAACACTGTCATTTTTTTTTTTGGCCGAAATTTTGACCCCCTCCGATCTTCTTGAAACTCTGGATTCTGACAGAGGGCCACGAGACTTCGACCAGCGCGCAAAAATGGAGGCTCTAGACCCTTCCAGAGCCGAGATATCGAAGGTCAAAATTTGGACCTGAAAAAAAACCATAAGGGGTAACACTGTCATTTTTTTTTTGGCCGAAATTTTGACCCCCTCCGATCTTCTTGAAACTCTGGATTCTGACAGAGGGCCACGAGACTTCGACCAGCGCGCAAAAATGGAGGCTCTAGACCCTTCCAGAGCCGAGATATCGAAGGTCAAAATTTGGACCTGAAAAAAAAACATAAGGGGTAACACTGTCATTATTTTTTTTTGGCCGAAATTTTGACCCCCTCCGATCTTCTTGAAACTCTGGATTCTGACAGAGGGCCACGAGACTTCGACCAGCGCGCAAAAATAGAGGCTCTAGACCCTTCCAGAGCCGAGATATCGAAGGTCAAAATTTGGACCTGAAAAAAAAACATAAGGGGTAACACTGTCATTTTTTTTTTTGGCCGAAATTTTGACCCCCTCCGATCTTCTTGAAACTCTGGATTCTGACAGAGGGCCACGAGACTTCGACCAGCGCGCAAAAATGGAGGCTCTAGACCCTTCCAGAGCCGAGATATCGAAGGTCAAAATTTGGACCTGAAAAAAAACATAAGGGGTAACACTGTCATTTTTTTTTTTGGCCGAAATTTTGACCCCCTCCGATCTTCTTGAAACTCTGGATTCTGACAGAGGGCCACGAGACTTCGACCAGCGCGCAAAAATGGAGGCTCTAGACCCTTCCAGAGCCGAGATATCGAAGGTCAAAAATTGGACCTGAAAAAAAAAACATAAGGGGTAACACTGTCATTTTTTTTTTTTGGCCAAAATTTTGACCCCCTCCGATCTTCTTGAAACTCTGGATTCTGACAGAGGGCCACAAGACTTTGACCAGCGCGCAAAAATGGAGGCTCTAGACCCTTCCAGAGCCGAGATATCGAAGGTCAAAATTTGGACCTGAAAAAAAAAAACATAAGGGGTAACACTGTCATTTTTTTTTTTTTTTTGGCCGAAATTTTGACCCCCTCCGATCTTCTTGAAACTCTGGATTCTGACAGAGGGCCACGAGACTTCGACCAGCACGCAAAAATGGAGGCTCTAGACCCTTCCAGAGCCAAGATATCGAAGGTCAAAATTTGGACCTGAAAAAAAAACATAAGGGGTAAGACTGTCATTTTTTTTTTTTTGGTCAAAATTTTGACCCCCTCCGATCTTCTTGAAACTCTGGATTCTGACAGAGGACCACGAGACTTCGACCAGCGCGCAAAAATGGAGGCTCTAGACCCTTCCAGAGCCGAGATATCGAAGGTCAAAATTTGGACCTGAAAAAAAAACATAAGGGGTAACACTGTCATTTTTTTTTTTTGGCCGAAATTTTGACCCCCTCTGATCTTCTTGAAACTCTGGATTCTGACAGAGGGCCACGAGACTTCGACCAGCGCGCAAAAATGGAGGCTCTAGACCCTTCCAGAGCCGAGATATCGAAGGTCAAAATTTGGACCTGAAGAAAAAAACATAAGGGGTAACACTGTCTTTTTTTTTTTTGGCCGAAATTTTGACCCCCTCCGATCTTCTTGAAACTCTGGATTCTGACAGAGGGCCACGAGACTTCGACCAGCGCGCAAAAATGGAGGCTCTAGACCCTTCCAGAGCCGAGATATCGAAGGTCAAAATTTGGACCTGAAAAAAAAACATAAGGGGTAACACTGTCATTTTTTTTTTTTTTGGCCGAAATTTTGACCCCCTCCGATCTTCTTGAAACTCTGGATTCTGACAGAGGGCCACGAGACTTCGACCAGCACGCAAAAATGGAGGCTCTAGACCCTTCCAGAGCCGAGATATCGAAGGTCAAAATTTGGACCTGAAAAAAAAACATAAGGGGTAACACTGTCATTTTTTTTTTTTTTTTGGCCGAAATTTTGACCCCCTCCGATCTTCTTGAAACTCTGGATTCTGACAGAGGGCCACGAGACTTCGACCAGCGCGCAAAAATAGAGGCTCTAGACCCTTCCAGAGCCGAGATATCGAAGGTCAAAATTTGGACCTGAAAAAAAAAACATAAGGGGTAACACTGTCATTTTTTTTTTGGCCGAAATTTTGACCCCCTCCGATCTTCTTGAAACTCTGGATTCTGACAGAGGGCCACGAGACTTCGACCAGCGCGCAAAAATGGAGGCTCTAGACCCTTCCAGAGCCGAGATATCGAAGGTCAAAATTTGGACCTGAAAAAAAAAACATAAGGGGTAACACTGTCATTTTTTTTTTTGGCCAAAATTTTGACCCCCTCCGATCTTCTTGAAACTCTGGATTCTGACAGAGGGCCACAAGACTTTGACCAGCGCGCAAAAATGGAGGCTCTAGACCCTTCCAGAGCCGAGATATCGAAGGTCAAAATTTGGACCTGAAAAAAAACATAAGGGTAACACTGTCATTTTTTTTTTTTTGGCCGAAATTTTGACCCCCTCCGATCTTCTTGAAACTCTGGATTCTGACAGAGGGCCACGAGACTTCGACCAGCGCGCAAAAATGGAGGCTCTAGACCCTTCCAGAGCCGAGATTTTTAAGGTCAAAATTTGGACCTGAAAAAAAAAAACATAAGGGGTAACACTGTCATTTTTTTTTTGGCCGAAATTTTGACCCCCTCCGAACTTCTTGAAACTCTGGATTCTGACAGAGGGCCACGAGACTTCGACCAGCGCGCAAAAATAGAGGCTCTAGACCCTTCCAGAGCCGAGATATCGAAGGTCAAAATTTGGACCTGAAAAAAAAAAACATAAGGGGTAACACTGTCATTTTTTTTTTGGCCGAAATTTTGACCCCCTCCGATCTTCTTGAAACTCTGGATTCTGACAGAGGGCCACGAGACTTCGACCAGCGCGCAAAAATGGAGGCTCTAGACCCTTCCAGAGCCGAGATATCGAAGGTCAAAATTTGGACCTGAAAAAAAAAACATAAGGGGTAACACTGTCATTTTTTTTTTTGGCCAAAATTTTGACCCCCTCCGATCTTCTTGAAACTCTGGATTCTGACAGAGGGCCACAAGACTTTGACCAGCGCGCAAAAATGGAGGCTCTAGACCCTTCCAGAGCCGAGATATCGAAGGTCAAAATTTGGACCTGAAAAAAAACATAAGGGTAACACTGTCATTTTTTTTTTTTTTGGCCGAAATTTTGACCCCCTCCGATCTTCTTGAAACTCTGGATTCTGACAGAGGGCCACGAGACTTCGACCAGCGCGCAAAAATGGAGGCTCTAGACCCTTCCAGAGCCGAGATTTTTAAGGTCAAAATTTGGACCTGAAAAAAAAAACATAAGGGGTAACACTGTCATTTTTTTTTGGCCGAAATTTTGACCCCCTCCGAACTTCTTGAAACTCTGGATTCTGACAGAGGGCCACGAGACTTCGACCAGCGCGCAAAAATGGAGGCTCTAGACCCTTCCAGAGCCGAGATATCGAAGGTCAAAATTTGGACCTGAAAAAAAAACATAAGGGGTAACACTGTCATTTTTTTTTTGGCCGAAATTTTGACCCCCTCCGATCTTCTTGAAACTCTGGATTCTGACAGAGGGCCACGAGACTTCGACCAGCGCGCAAAAATGGAGGCTCTAGACCCTTCCAGAGCCGAGATATTGAAGGTCAAAATTTGGACCTGAAAAAAAAAACATAAGGGGTAACACTGTCATTTTTTTTTGGCCGAAATTTTGACCCCCTCCGATCTTCTTGAAACTCTGGATTCTGACAGAGCGCCAAGAGACTTCGACCAGCGCGCAAAAATGGAGGCTCTAGACCCTTCCAGAGCCAAGATATCGAAGGTCAAAATTTGGACCTGAAAAAAAAAAAACATAAGGGGTAACACTGTCATTTTTTTTTTTTGGCCGAAATTTTGACCCCCTCCGATCTTCTTGAAACTCTGGATTCTGACAGAGGGCCACGAGACTTCGACCAGCGCGCAAAAATGGAGGCTCTAGACCCTTCCAGAGCCGAGATATCGAAGGTCAAAATTTGGACATGAAAAAAAAACATAAGGGGTAACACTGTCATTTTTTTTTTTGGGCCGAAATTTTGACCCCCTCCGATCTTCTTGAATTTCTGGATTCTGACAGAGGGCCACGAGACTTCGACCAGCGCGCAAAAATGGAGGCTCTAGACCCTTCCAGAGCCGAGATATCGAAGGTCAAAATTTGGACCTGAAAAAAAAACATAAGGGGTAACACTGTCATTTTTTTTTTGGCCGAAAATTTGACCCCCTCCGATCTTCTTGAAACTCTGGATTCTGACAGAGGGCCACGAGACTTCGACCAGCGCGCAAAAATGGAGGCTCTAGACCCTTCCAGAGCCGAGATATCGAAGGTCAAAATTTGGACCTGAAAAAAAACCATAAGGGGTAACACTGTCATTTTTTTTTTTTGGCCGAAATTTTGACCCCCTCCGATCTCCTTGAAACTCTGGATTCTGACAGAGGGCCACGAGACTTCGACCAGCGCGCAAAAATGGAGGCTCTAGACCCTTCCAGAGCCGAGATATCGAAGGTCAAAATTTGGACCTGAAAAAAAAAACATAAGGGGTAACACTGTCATTTTTTTTTGGCCGAAATTTTGACCCCCTCCGATCTTCTTGAAACTCTGGATTCTGACAGAGGGCCACGAGACTTCGACCAGCGCGCAAAAATGGAGGCTCTAGACCCTTCCAGAGCCGAGATATCGAAGGTCAAAATTTGGACCTGAAAAAAAAAACATAAGGGGTAACACTGTCATTTATTTTTTGGCCGAAATTTTGACCCTCTCCGATCTTCTTGAAACTCTGGATTCTGACAGAGGGCCACGAGACTTCGACCAGGGCGCAAAAATGGAGGCTCTAGACCCTTCCAGAGCCGAGATATCGAAGGTCAAAATTTGGACCTGAAAAAAAAAACATAAGGGGTAACACTGTCATTTTTTTTTTTGGCCAAAATTTTGACCCCCCCCCCCCCCCCCCCCCGATCTTCTTGAAACTCTGGATTCTGACAGAGGGCCACGAGACTTCGACCAGCGCGCAAAAATGGAGGCTCTAGACCCTTCCAGAGCCGAGATATCGAAGGTCAAAATTTGGACCTGAAAAAAAAACATAAGGGGTAACACTGTCTTTTTTTTTTTTGGCCGAAATTTTGACCCCCTCCGATCTTCTTGAAACTCTGGATTCTGACAGAGGGCCACGAGACTTCGACCAGCGCGCAAAAATGGAGGCTCTAGACCCTTCCAGAGCCGAGATATCGAAGGTCAAAATTTGGACCTGAAAAAAAAAACATAAGGGGTAACACTGTAATTTTTTTTTTTGGCCAAAATTTTGACCCCCTCCGATCTTCTTGAAACTCTGGATTCTGACAGAGGGCCAAAAGACTTCGACCAGCGCGCAAAAATGGAGGCTCTAGACCCTTCCAGAGCCGAATTATCGAAGGTCAAAATTTGGACCTGAAAAAAAAACATAAGGGGTAACACTGTCATTTTTTTTTTTGGCCGAAATTTTGACCCCCTCCGATCTTCTTGAAACTCTGGATTCTGACAGAGGGCCATGAGACTTCGACCAGCGCGCAAAAATGGAGGCTCTAGACCCTTCCAGAGCCGAGATATCGAAGGTCAAAATTTGGACCTGAAAAAAAACATAAGGGGTAACACTGTCATTTTTTTTTTGGCCGAAATTTTGACCCCCTCCGATCTTCTTGAAACTCTGGATTCTGACAGAGGGCCACGAGACTTCGACCAGCGCGCAAAAATGGAGGCTCTAGACCCTTCCAGAGCCGAGATATCGAAGGTCAAAATTTGGACCTGAAAAAAAAAAATAAGGGTTAACACTGTCTTTTTTTTTGGCCGAAATTTTGACCCCCTCCGATCTTCTTGAAACTCTGGATTCTGACAGAGGGCCAAGAGACTTCGACCAGCGCGCAAAAATGTAGGCTCTAGACCCTTCCAGAGCCGAGATATCGAAGGTCAAAATTTGGACCTGAAAAAAAAAACATAAGGGGTAACACTGTCATTTTTTTTTTTTTTGGCCGAAATTTTGACCCCCTCCGATCTTCTTGAAACTCTGGATTCTGACAGAGGGCCACGAGACTTCGACCAGCACGCAAAAATGGAGGCTCTAGACCCTTCCAGAGCCGAGATATCGAAGGTCAAAATTTGGACCTGAAAAAAAAACATAAGGGGTAACACTGTCATTTTTTTTTTTGCCGAAATTTTGACCCCCTCCGATCTTCTTGAAACTCTGGATTCTGACAGAGGGCCACGAGACTTCGACCAGCGCGCAAAAATGGAGGCTCTAGACCCTTCCAGAGCCGAGATATCGAAGGTCAAAATTTGGACCTGAAAAAAAAAAACATAAGGGGTAACACTGTCTTTTTTTTTTGTCCGAAATTTTGACCCCCTCCGATCTTCTTGAAACTCTGGATTCTGACAGAGGGCCACGAGACTTCGACCAGCGCGCAAAAATGGAGGCTCTAGACCCTTCCAGAGCCGAGATATCGAAGGTCAAAATTTGGACCTGAAAAAAAAACATAAGGGGTAACACTGTCATTTTTTTTTTGGCCGAAATTTTGACCCCCTCTGATCTTCTTGAAACTCTGGATTCTGACAGAGGGCCACGAGACTTCGACCAGCGCGCAAAAATGGAGGCTCTAGACCCTTCCAGAGCCGAGATATCGAAGGTCAAAATTTGGACATGAAAAAAAAACATAAGGGGTAACACTGTCATTTTTTTTTTGGCCGAAATTTTGACCCCCTCCGATCTTCTTGAAACTCTGGATTCTGACAGAGGGCCACGAGACTTCGACCAGCGCGCAAAAATGGAGGCTCTAGACCCTTCCAGAGCCGAGATATCGAAGGTCAAAATTTGGACCTGAAAAAAAACCATAAGGGGTAACACTGTCATTTTTTTTTTGGCCGAAATTTTGACCCCCTCCGATCTTCTTGAAACTCTGGATTCTGACAGAGGGCCAAGAGACTTCGACCAGCGCGCAAAAATGGAGGCTCTAGACCCTTCCAGAGCCGAGATATCGAAGGTCAAAATTTGGACCTGAAAAAAAAACATAAGGGGTAACACTGTCATTTTTTTTTTTTTTGGCCGAAATTTTGACCCCCTCCGATCTTCTTGAAACTCTGGATTCTGACAGAGGGCCACGAGACTTCGACCAGCGCGCAAAAATGGAGGCTCTAGACCCTTCCAGAGCCGAGATATCGAAGGTCAAAATTTGGACCTGAAAAAAAAAACATAAGGGGTAACACTGTCTTTTTTTTTTTTTTGGCCGAAATTTTGACCCCCTCCGATCTTCTTGAAACTCTGGATTCTGACAGAGGGCCACGAGACTTCGACCAGCGCGCAAAAATTGAGGCTCTAGACCCTTCCAGAGCCGAGATATCGAAGGTCAAAATTTGGACATGAAAAAAAAACATAAGGGGTAACACTGTCATTTTTTTTTTTTGGCCGAAATTTTGACCCCCTCCGATCTTCTTGAAACTCTGGATTCTGACAGAGGGCCACGAGACTTCGACCAGCGCGCAAAAATGGAGGCTCTAGACCCTTCCAGAGCCGAAATATCGAAGGTCAAAATATGGACCTGAAAAAAAAACATAAGGGGTAACACTGTCATTTTTTTTTTGGCCGAAATTTTGACCCCCTCCGATCTTCTTGAAACTCTGGATTCTGACAGAGGGCCACGAGACTTCGACCAGCGCGCAAAAATGGAGGCTCTAGACCCTTCCAGAGCCGAGATATCGAAGGTCAAAATTTGGACCTGAAAAAAAAACATAAGGGGTAACACTGTCATTTTTTTTTTTTGGCCGAAATTTTGACCCCCTCCGATCTTCTTGAAACTCTGGATTCTGACAGAGGGCCACGAGACTTCGACCAGCACGCAAAAATGGAGGCTCTAGACCCTTCCAGAGCCGAGATATCGAAGGTCAAAATTTGGACTTGAAAAAAAAACATAAGGGGTAACACTGTCATTTTTTTTTTTGGCCGAAATTTTGACCCCCTCCGATCTTCTTGAAACTCTGGATTCTGACAGAGGGCCACGAGACTTCGACCAGCGCGGAAAAATAGAGGCTCTAGACCCTTCCAGAGCCGAGATATCGAAGGTCAAAATTTGGACCTGAAAAAAAAAACATAAGGGGTAACACTGTTATTTTTTTTTTTTTTGGCCGAAATTTTGACCCCCTCTGATCTTCTTGAAACTCTGGATTCTGACAGAGGGCCACGAGACTTCGACCAGCGCGCAAAAATGGAGGCTCTAGACCCTTCCAGAGCCGAGATATTGAAGGTCAAATTTTGGACCTGAAAAAAAAAACATAAGGGGTAACACTGTCATTTTTTTTTTTTTGGCCGAAATTTTTGACCCCCTCCGATCTTCTTGAAACTCTGGATTCTGACAGAGGGCCACGAGACTTCGACCAGCGCGCAAAAATGGAGGCTCTAGACCCTTCCAGATCTGAGATATCGAAGGTCAAATTTTGGACCTGAAAAAAAAAACATTAGGGGTAACACTGTCATTTTTTTTTTTGTCCGAAATTTTGACCCCCTCCGATCTTCTTGAAACTCTGGATTCTGACAGAGGGCCACGAGACTTCGACCAGCGCGCAAAAATGGAGGCTCTAGACCCTTCCAGAGCCGAGATATCGAAGGTCAAACTTTGGACCTGAAAAAAAAAACATAAGGGGTAACACTGTCATTTTTTTTTTTGGCCGAAATTTTGACCCCCCCCGATCTTCTTGAAACTCTGGATTCTGACAGAGGGCCACGAGACTTCGACCAGCGCGCAAAAATGGAGGCTCTAGACCCTTCCAGAGCCGAGATATCGAAGGTCAAAATTTGGACCTGAAAAAAAAACATAAGGGGTAACACTGTCATTTTTTTTTTTTTTGGCCGAAATTTTGACCCCCTCCGATCTTCTTGAAACTCTGGATTCTGACAGAGGGCCACGAGACTTCGACCAGCGCGCAAAAATGGAGGCTCTAGACCCTTCCAGAGCCGAGATATCGAAGGTCAAAATTTGGACCAGAAAAAAAAAACATAAGGGGTAACACTGTCATTTTTTTTTTTTGGCCGAAATTTTGACCCCCTCCGATCTTCTTGAAACTCTGGATTCTGACAGAGGGCCACGAGACTTCGACCAGCGAGCAAAAATGGAGGCTCTAGACCCTTCCAGAGCCGAGATATCGAAGGTCAAAATTTGGACCTGAAAAAAAAAAACATAAGGGGTAACACTGTCTTTTTTTTTTTTTTGGCCGAAATTTTGACCCCCTCCGATCTTCTTGAAACTCTGGATTCTGACAGAGGGCCACGAGACTTCGACCAGCGCGCAAAAATGGAGGCTCTAGACCCTTCCAGAGCCGAGATATCGAAGGTCAAAATTTGGACCTGAAAAAAAAAACATAAGGGGTAACACTGTAATTTTTTTTTTGGCCAAAATTTTGACCCCCTCCGATCTTCTTGAAACTCTGGATTCTGACAGAGGGCCACAAGACTTCGACCAGCGCGCAAAAATGGAGGCTCTAGACCCTTCCAGAGCCGAATTATCGAAGGTCAAAATTTGGACCTGAAAAAAAAACATAAGGGGTAACACTGTCATTTTTTTTTTTTGGCCGAAATTTTGACCCCCTCCGATCTTCTTGAAACTCTGGATTCTGACAGAGGGCCACGAGACTTCGACCAGCGCGCAAAAATGGAGGCTCTAGACCCTTCCAGAGCCGAGATATCGAAGGTCAAAATTTGGACCTGAAAAAAAAAACATAAGGGTTAACACTGTCTTTTTATTTTTTTGGCCGAAATTTTGACCCCCTCCGATCTTCTTGAAACTCTGGATTCTGACAGAGGGCCACGAGACTTCGACCAGCGCGCAATAATGGAGGCTCTAGACCCTTCCAGAGCCGAGATATCGAAGGTCAAAATTTGGACCTGAAAAAAAAAACATAAGGGGTAACACTGTCATTTTTTTTTTGGCCGAAATTTTGACCCCCTCTGATCTTCTTGAAACTCTGGATTCTGACAGAGGGCCACGAGACTTCGACCAGCGCGCAAAAATGGAGGCTCTAGACCCTTCCAGAGCCGAGATATCGAAGGTCAAAATTTGGACCTGAAAAAAAACCATAAGGGGTAACACTGTCATTTTTTTTGGCCGAAATTTTGACCCCCTCCGATCTTCTTGAAACTCTGGATTCTGACAGAGGGCCAAGAGACTTCGACCAGCGCGCAAAAATGTAGGCTCTAGACCCTTCCAGAGCCGAGATATCGAAGGTCAAAATTTGGACCTGAAAAAAAAAACATAAGGGGTAACACTGTCATTTTTTTTTTTTTTTTGGCCGAAATTTTGACCCCCTCCGATCTTCTTGAAACTCTGGATTCTGACAGAGGGCCACGAGACTTCGACCAGCACGCAAAAATGGAGGCTCTAGACCCTTCCAGAGCCGAGATATCGAAGGTCAAAATTTGGACCTGAAAAAAAAACATAAGGGGGTAACACTGTCATTTTTTTTTTTGCCGAAATTTTGACCCCCTCCGATCTTCTTGAAACTCTGGATTCTGACAGAGGGCCACGAGACTTCGACCAGCGCGCAAAAATGGAGGCTCTAGACCCTTCCAGAGCCGAGATATCGAAGGTCAAAATTTGGACCTGAAAAAAAAAACATAAGGGGTAACACTGTCTTTTTTTTTTTGTCCGAAATTTTGACCCCCTCCGATCTTCTTGAAACTCTGGATTCTGACAGAGGGCCACGAGACTTCGACCAGCGCGCAAAAATGGAGGCTCTAGACCCTTCCAGAGCCGAGATATCGAAGGTCAAAATTTGGACCTGAAAAAAAAACATAAGGGGTAACACTGTCATTTTTTTTTTTGGCCGAAATTTTGACCCCCTCTGATCTTCTTGAAACTCTGGATTCTGACAGAGGGCCACGAGACTTCGACCAGCGCGCAAAAATGGAGGCTCTAGACCCTTCCAGAGCCGAGATATCGAAGGTCAAAATTTGGACATGAAAAAAAAACATAAGGGGTAACACTGTCATTTTTTTTTTTGGCCGAAATTTTGACCCCCTCCGATCTTCTTGAAACTCTGGATTCTGACAGAGGGCCACGAGACTTCGACCAGCGCGCAAAAATGGAGGCTCTAGACCCTTCCAGAGCCGAGATATCGAAGGTCAAAATTTGGACCTGAAAAAAAACCATAAGGGGTAACACTGTCATTTTTTTTTTTGGCCGAAATTTTGACCCCCTCCGATCTTCTTGAAACTCTGGATTCTGACAGAGGGCCAAGAGACTTCGACCAGCGCGCAAAAATGGAGGCTCTAGACCCTTCCAGAGCCGAGATATCGAAGGTCAAAATTTGGACCTGAAAAAAAAACATAAGGGGTAACACTGTCATTTTTTTTTTTTTTGGCCGAAATTTTGACCCCCTCCGATCTTCTTGAAACTCTGGATTCTGACAGAGGGCCACGAGACTTCGACCAGCACGCAAAAATGGAGGCTCTAGACCCTTCCAGAGCCGAGATATCGAAGGTCAAAATTTGGACCTGAAAAAAAAACATAAGGGGTAACACTGTCATTTTTTTTTTTTTTGCCGAAATTTTGACCCCCTCCGATCTTCTTGAAACTCTGGATTCTGACAGAGGGCCACGAGACTTCGACTAGCGCGCAAAAATGGAGGCTCTAGACCCTTCAAGAGCCGAGATATCGAAGGTCAAAATTTGGACCTGAAAAAAAAAACATAAGGGGTAACACTGTCTTTTTTTTTTTTTGGCCGAAATATTGACCCCCTCCGATTTTCTTGAAACTCTGGATTCTGACAGAGGGCCACGAGACTTCGACCAGCGCGCAAAAATGGAGGCTCTAGACCCTTCCAGAGCCGAGATATCGAAGGTCAAAATTTGGACCTGAAAAAAAAACCATAAGGGGTAACACTGTCATTTTTTTTGGCCGAAATTTTGACCCCCTCCGATCTTCTTGAAACTCTGGATTCTGACAGAGGGCCACGAGACTTCAACCAGCGCGCAAAAATGGAGGCTCTAGACCCTTCCAGAGCCAAGATATCGAAGGTCAAAATTTGGACCTGAAAAAAAAAACATAAGGGGTAACACTGTCTTTTTTTTTTTTTTGGCCGGAATTTTGACCCCCTCCGATCTTCTTGAAACTCTGGATTCTGACAGAGGGCCACGAGACTTCGACCAGCGCGCAAAAATGGAGGCTCTAGACCCTTCCAGAGCCGAGATATCGAAGGTCAAAATTTGGACCTGAAAAAAAAAACATAAGGGGTAACACTGTCTTTTTTTTTTTTTGGCCGAAATTTTGACCCCCTCCGATCTTCTTGAAACTCTGGATTCTGACAGAGGGCCACGAGACTTCGACCAGCGCACAAAAATG
Organism: Cyprinella venusta; assembly: GCA_038021265.1. Taxonomy (NCBI): domain Eukaryota; kingdom Metazoa; phylum Chordata; class Actinopteri; order Cypriniformes; family Leuciscidae; genus Cyprinella; species Cyprinella venusta. The sequence continues at coordinate 24,970,483 of CM075863.1, forward strand.
GAGGCTCTAGACCCTTCCAGAGCCGAGATATCGAAGGTCAAAATTTGGACCTGAAAAAAAACCATAAGGGGTAACACTGTCACTTTTTTTTTGGCCGAAATTTTGACCCCCTCCGATCTTCTTGAAACTCTGGATTCTGACAGAGGGCCACGAGACTTCGACCAGCGCGCAAAAATTGAGGCTCTAGACCCTTCCAGAGCCGAGATATCGAAGGTCAAAATTTGGACCTGAAAAAAAAACATAAGGGGTAACACTGTCATTTTTTTTTTTTGGCCGAAATGTTGACCCCCTCCGATCTTCTTGAAACTCTGGATTCTGACAGAGGGCCACGAGACTTCGACCAGCGCGCAAAAATTGAGGCTCTAGACCCTTCCAGAGCCGAGATATCGAAGGTCAAAATTTGGACATGAAAAAAAAAACATAAGGGGTAACACTGTCATTTTTTTTTTTTGGCCGAAATTTTGACCCCCTCCGATCTTCTTGAAACTCTGGATTCTGACAGAGGGCCACGAGACTTCGACCAGCGCGCAAAAATGGAGGCTCTAGACCCTTCCAGAGCCGAGATATCGAAGGTCAAAATATGGACCTGAAAAAAAAACATAAGGGGTAACACTGTCATTTTTTTTTTTGGCCGAAATTTTGACCCCCTCCGATCTTCTTGAAACTCTGGATTCTGACAGAGGGCCACGAGACTTCGACCAGCGCGCAAAAATGGAGGCTCTAGACCCTTCCAGAGCCGAGATATCGAAGGTCAAAATTTGGACCTGAAAAAAAAACATAAGGGGTAACACTGTCATTTTTTTTTTTTTGGCCGAAATTTTGACCCCCTCCGATCTTCTTGAAACTCTGGATTCTGACAGAGGGCCACGAGACTTCGACCAGCACGCAAAAATGGAGGCTCTAGACCCTTCCAGAGCCGAGATATCGAAGGTCAAAATTTGGACTTGAAAAAAAAACATAAGGGGTAACACTGTCATTTTTTTTTTTGGCCGAAATTTTGACCCCCTCCGATCTTCTTGAAACTCTGGATTCTGACAGAGGGCCACGAGACTTCGACCAGCGCGGAAAAATAGAGGCTCTAGACCCTTCCAGAGCCGAGATATCGAAGGTCAAAATTTGGACCTGAAAAAAAAAACATAAGGGGTAACACTGTTATTTTTTTTTTTTGGCCGAAATTTTGACCCCCTCTGATCTTCTTGAAACTCTGGATTCTGACAGAGGGCCACGAGACTTCGACCAGCGCGCAAAAATGGAGGCTCTAGACCCTTTCAGAGCCGAGATATTGAAGGTCAAATTTTGGACCTGAAAAAAAACATAAGGGGTAACACTGTCATTTTTTTTTTGGGCCGAAATTTTTGACCCCCTCCGATCTTCTTGAAACTCTGGATTCTGACAGAGGGCCACGAGACTTCGACCAGCGCGCAAAAATGGAGGCTCTAGACCCTTCCAGAGCTGAGATATCGAAGGTCAAATTTTGGACCTGAAAAAAAAAACATTAGGGGTAACACTGTCATTTTTTTTTTTGGCCGAAATTTTGACCCCCTCCGATCTTCTTGAAACTCTGGATTCTGACAGAGGGCCACGAGACTTCGACCAGCGCGCAAAAATGGAGGCTCTAGACCCTTCCAGAGCCGAGATATCGAAGGTCAAACTTTGGACCTGAAAAAAAAACATAAGGGGTAACACTGTCATTTTTTTTTTTTGGCCGAAATTTTGACCCCCTCCGATCTTCTTGAAACTCTGGATTCTGACAGAGGGCCACGAGACTTCGACCAGCGCGCAAAAATGGAGGCTCTAGACCCTTCCAGAGCCGAGATATCGAAGGTCAAAATTTGGACCTGAAAAAAAAACATAAGGGGTAACACTGTCATTTTTTTTTTTTTTTGGCCGAAATTTTGACCCCCTCCGATCTTCTTGAAACTTTGGATTCTGACAGAGGGCCACGAGACTTCGACCAGCGGGCAAAAATGGAGGCTCTAGACCCTTCCAGAGCCGAGATATCGAAGGTCAAAATTTGGACCTGAAAAAAAAAACATAAGGGGTAACACTGTCTTTTTTTTTTTTGGCCGAAATTTTGACCCCCTCCGATCTTCTTGAAACTCTGGATTCTGACAGAGGGCCACGAGACTTCGACCAGCGCGCAAAAATGGAGGCTCTAGACCCTTCCAGAGCAGAGATATCGAAGGTCAAAATTTGGACCTGAAAAAAAAAACATAAGGGGTAACACTGTCATTTTTTTTTTGGCCGAAATTTTGACCCCCTCCGATCTTCTTGAAACTCTGGATTCTGACAGAGGGCCACGAGACTTCGACCAGCGCGCAAAAATGGAGGCTCTAGACCCTTCCAGAGCCGAGATATCGAAGGTCAAAATTTGGACCAGAAAAAAAAAAACATAAGGGGTAACACTGTCATTTTTTTTTTGGCCGAAATTTTGACCCCCTCCGATCTTCTTGAAACTCTGGATTCTGACAGAGGGCCACGAGACTTCGACCAGCGCGCAAAAATGGAGGCTCTAGACCCTTCCAGAGCCGAGATATCGAAGGTCAAAATTTGGACCTGAAAAAAAAACATAAGGGGTAACACTGTCATTTTTTTTTTTGGCCGAAATTTTGACCCCCTCCGATCTTCTTGAAACTCTGGATTCTGACAGAGGGCCACGAGACTTCGACCAGCGCGCAAAAATGGAGGCTCTAGACCCTTCCAGAGCCGAGATATCGAAGGTCAAAATTTGGACCTGAAAAAAAAAACATAAGGGGTAACACTGTCATTTTTTTTTTTTTGGCCGAAATTTTGACCCCCTCCGATCTTCTTGAAACTCTGGATTCTGACAGAGGGCCACGAGACTTCGACTAGCGCGCAAAAATGGAGGCTCTAGACCCTTCCAGAGCCGAGATATCGAAGGTCAAAATTTGGACCTGAAAAAAAAAACATAAGGGGTAACACTGTCATTTTTTTTTTTGGCCGAAATTTTGACCCCCTCCGATCTTCTTGAAACTCTGGAGTCTGACAGAGGGCCACGAGACTTCGACCAGCGCGCAAAAATGGGGGCTCTAGACCCTTCCAGAGCCAAGATATCGAAGGTCAAAATTTGGACCTGAAAAAAACATAAGGGGTAACACTGTCATTTTTTTTTTTGTCCGAAATTTTGACCCCCTCCGATCTTCTTGAAACTCTGGATTCTGACAGAGGGCCACGAGACTTCGACCAGCGCGCAAAAATGGAGGCTCTAGACCCTTCCAGAGCCGAGATATCGAAGGTCAAAATTTGGACCTGAAAAAAAAACATAAGGGGTAACACTGTCATTTTTTTTTTTGGCCGAAATTTTGACCCCCTCCGATCTTCTTGAAACTCTGGATTCTGACAGAGGGCCACGAGACTTCGACCAGCGCGCAAAAATGGAGGCTCTAGACCCTTCCAGAGCCGAGATATTGAAGGTCAAAATTTGGACCTGAATAAAAAACATAAGGGGTAACACTGTCATTTTTTTTTTGGCCGAAATTTTGACCCCCTCCGATCTTCTTGAAACTCTGGATTCTGACAGAGGGCCACGAGACTTCGACCAGCGCACAAAAATGGAGGCTCTAGACCCTTCCAGAGCCAAGATATCGAAGGTTAAAATTTGGACCTGAAAAAAAAAAACATAAGGGGTAACACTGTCATTTTTTTTTTTTTTTGGCCGAAATTTTGACCCCCTCCGATCTTCTTGAAACTCTGGATTCTGACAGAGGGCCACGAGACTTCGACCAGCGCGCAAAAATGGAGGCTCTAGACCCTTCCAGAGCCGAGATATCGAAGGTCAAAATTTGGACATGAAAAAAAAAACGTAAGGGGTAACACTGTCATTTTTTTTTTGGGCCGAAATTTTGACCCCCTCCGATCTTCTTGAAACTCTGGATTCTGACAGAGGGCCACGAGACTTCGACCAGCGCGCAAAAATGGAGGCTCTAGACCCTTCCAGAGCCAAGATATCGAAGGTCAAAATTTGGACCTGAAAAAAAACATAAGGGGTAACACTGTCATTTTTTTTTTTGGCCGAAATTTTGACCCCCTCCGATCTTCTTGAAACTCTGGATTCTGACAGAGGGCCACGAGACTTCGACCAGCGCGCAAAAATGGAGGCTCTAGACCCTTCCAGAGCCGAGATATCGAAGGTCAAAATTTGGACCTGAAAAAAAAACATAAGGGGTAACACTGTCATTTTTTTTTTTTGGCCGAAATTTTGACCCCCTCCGATCTTCTTGAAACTCTGGATTCTGACAGAGGGCCACGAGACTTCGACCAGCGCGCAAAAATGGAGGCTCTAGACCCTTCCAGAGCCGAGATATCGAAGGTCAAAATTTGGACCTGAAAAAAAAAAACATAAGGGGTAACACTGTCTTTTTTTTTTTGGCCAAAATTTTGACCCCCTCCGATCTTCTTGAAACTCTGGATTCTGACAGAGGACCACGAGACTTCGACCAGCGCGCAAAAATGGAGGCTCTAGACCCTTCCAGAGCCGAGATATCGAAGGTCAAAATTTGGACATGAAAAAAAAACATAAGGGGTAACACTGTCATTTTTTTTTGGCCGAAATTTTGACCCCCTCCGATCTTCTTGAAACTCTGGATTCTGAGAGAGGGCCACGAGACTTCGACCAGCGCGCAAAAATGGAGGCTCTAGACCCTTCCAGAGCCGAGATATCGAAGGTCAAAATTTGGACCTGAAAAAAAAACATAAGGGGTAACACTGTCATTTTTTTTTTTTGGCCGAAATTTTGACCCCCTCCGATCTTCTTGAAACTCTGGATTCTGACAGAGGGCCACGAGACTTCGACCAGCGCGCAAAAATGGAGGCTCTAGACCCTTCCAGAGCCGAGATATCGAAGGTCAAAATTTGGACCTGAAAAAAAAAACATAAGGGGTAACACTGTCTTTTTTTTTTTGGCCGAAATTTTGACCCCCTCCGATCTTCTTGAAACTCTTGATTCTGACAGAGGGCCACGAGACTTCGACCAGCGCGCAAAAATGGAGGCTTTAGACCCTTCCAGAGCCAAGATATCGAAGGTCAAAATTTGGACCTGAAAAAAAAACATAAGGGGTAACACTGTCATTTTTTTTTTGGCCGAAATTTTGACCCCCTCCGATCTTCTTGAAACTCTGGATTCTGACAGAGGGCCATGAGACTTCGACCAGCGCGCAAAAATGGAGGCTCTAGACCCTTCCAGAGCCGAGATATCGAAGGTCAAAATTTGGACCTGAAAAAAAACATAAGGGGTAACACTGTCATTTTTTTTTTTGGCCGAAATTTTGACCCCCTCCGATCTTCTTGAAACTCTGGATTCTGACAGAGGGCCATGAGACTTCGACCAGCGCGCAAAAATGGAGGCTCTAGACCCTTCCAGAGCCGAGATATCGAAGGTCAAAATTTGGACCTGAAAAAAAACATAAGGGGTAACACTGTCATTTTTTTTTTTTGGCCGAAATTTTGACCCCCTCCGATCTTCTTGAAACTCTGGATTCTGACAGAGGGCCACGAGACTTCGACCAGCGCGCAAAAATGGGGGCTCTAGACCCTTCCAGAGCCAAGATATCGAAGGTCAAAATTTGGACCTGAAAAAAACATAAGGGGTAACACTGTCATTTTTTTTTGGCCGAAATTTTGACCCCCTCCGATCTTCTTGAAACTCTGGATTCTGACAGAGGGCCACGAGACTTCGACCAGCGCGCAAAAATGGAGGCTCTAGACCCTTCCAGAGCCGAGATATCGAAGGTCAAAATTTGGACCTGAAAAAAACCATAAGGGGTAACACTGTCATTTTTTTTTTGGCCGAAATTTTGACCCCCTCCGATCTTCTTGAAACTCTGGATTCTGACAGAGGGCCACGAGACTTCGACCAGCGCGCAAAAATGGAGGCTCTAGACCCTTCCAGAGCCGAGATATTGAAGGTCAAAATTTGGACCTGAAAAAAAACATAAGGGGTAACACTGTCATTTTTTTTTTGGCCGAAATTTTGACCCCCTCCGATCTTCTTGAAACTCTGGATTCTGACAGAGGGCCACGAGACTTCGACCAGCGCACAAAAATGGAGGCTCTAGACCCTTCCAGAGCCAAGATATCGAAGGTCAAAATTTGGACCTGAAAAAAAAAACATAAGGGGTAACACTGTCATTTTTTTTTTTTGGCCGAAATTTTGACCCCCTCCGATCTTCTTGAAACTCTGGATTCTGACAGAGGGCCACGAGACTTCGACCAGCGCGCAAAAATGGAGGCTCTAGACCCTTCCAGAGCCGAGATATCGAAGGTCAAAATTTGGACATGAAAAAAAAAACGTAAGGGGTAACACTGTCATTTTTTTTTTTTGGCCGAAATTTTGACCCCCTCCGATCTTCTTGAAACTCTGGATTCTGACAGAGGGCCACGAGACTTCGACCAGCGCGCAAAAATGGAGGCTCTAGACCCTTCCAGAGCCGAGATATCGAAGGTCAAAATTTGGACCTGAAAAAAAAAACATAAGGGGTAACACTGTCTTTTTTTTTTGGCCGAAATTTTGACCCCCTCCGATCTTCTTGAAACTCTGGATTCTGACAGAGGGCCACGAGACTTTGACCAGCGCGCAAAAATGGAGGCTCTAGACCCTTCCAGAGCCGAGATATCGAAGGTCAAAAATTGGACATGAAAAAAAAACATAAGGGGTAACACTGTCATTTTTTTTTTGCCGAAATTTTGACCCCCTCCGATCTTCTTGAAACTCTGGATTCTGAGAGAGGGCCACGAGACTTCGACCAGCACGCAAAAATGGAGGCTCTAGACCCTTCCAGAGCCGAGATATCGAAGGTCAAAATTTGGACCTGAAAAAAAAACATAAGGGGTAACACTGTCATTTTTTTTTTTTTGGCCGAAATTTTGACCCCCTCCGATCTTCTTGAAACTCTGGATTCTGACAGAGGGCCACGAGACTTCGACCAGCGCGCAAAAATGGAGGCTCTAGACCCTTCCAGAGCCGAGATATCGAAGGTCAAAATTTGGACCTGAAAAAAAAAAACATAAGGGGTAACACTGTCATTTTTTTTTTGGCCGAAATTTTGACCCCCTCCGATCTTCTTGAAACTCTGGATTCTGACAGAGGGCCACGAGACTTCGACCAGCGCGCAAAAATGGAGGCTCTAGACCCTTCCAGAGCCGAGATATCGAAGGTCAAAATTTGGACCTGAAAAAAAAAACATAAGGGGTAACACTGTAATTTTTTTTTTTTTTTGCCGAAATTTTGACCCCCTCCGATCTTCTTGAAACTCTGGATTCTGACAGAGGGCCACGAGACTTCGACCAGCGCGCAAAAATGGAGGCTCTAGACCCTTCCAGAGCCGAGATATCGAAGGTCAAAATTTGGACCTGAAAAAAAAAACATAAGGGGTAACACTGTCATTTTTTTTTTGGCCAAAATTTTGACCCCCTCCGATCTTCTTGAAACTCTGGATTCTGACAGAGGGCCACAAGACTTCGACCAGCGCGCAAAAATTGAGGCTCTAGACCCTTCCAGAGCCGAGATATCGAAGGTCAAAATTTGGACATGAAAAAAAAAACATAAGGGGTAACACTGTCATTTTTTTTTTTTGGCCGAAATTTTGACCCCCTCCGATCTTCTTGAAACTCTGGATTCTGACAGAGGGCCACGAGACTTCGACCAGCGCGCAAAAATTGAGGCTCTAGACCCTTCCAGAGCCGAGATATCGAAGGTCAAAATTTGGACATGAAAAAAAAAACATAAGGGGTAACACTGTCATTTTTTTTTTTTGGCCGAAATTTTGACCCCCTCCGATCTTCTTGAAACTCTGGATTCTGACAGAGGGCCACGAGACTTCGACCAGCGCGCAAAAATGGAGGCTCTAGACCCTTCCAGAGCCGAGATATCGAAGGTCAAAATATGGACCTGAAAAAAAAACATAAGGGGTAACACTGTCATTTTTTTTTTTGGCCGAAATTTTGACCCCCTCCGATCTTCTTGAAACTCTGGATTCTGACAGAGGGCCACGAGACTTCGACCAGCGCGCAAAAATGGAGGCTCTAGACCCTTCCAGAGCCGAGATATCGAAGGTCAAAATTTGGACCTGAAAAAAAAACATAAGGGGTAACACTGTCATTTTTTTTTTTTTGGCCGAAATTTTGACCCCCTCCGATCTTCTTGAAACTCTGGATTCTGACAGAGGGCCACGAGACTTCGACCAGCACGCAAAAATGGAGGCTCTAGACCCTTCCAGAGCCGAGATATCGAAGGTCAAAATTTGGACTTGAAAAAAAAACATAAGGGGTAACACTCTCATTTTTTTTTTGGCCGAAATTTTGACCCCCTCCGATCTTCTTGAAACTCTGGATTCTGACAGAGGGCCACGAGACTTCGACCAGCGCGGAAAAATAGAGGCTCTAGACCCTTCCAGAGCCGAGATATCGAAGGTCAAAATTTGGACCTGAAAAAAAAAACATAAGGGGTAACACTGTTATTTTTTTTTTTTGGCCGAAATTTTGACCCCCTCTGATCTTCTTGAAACTCTGGATTCTGACAGAGGGCCACGAGACTTCGACCAGCGCGCAAAAATGGAGGCTCTAGACCCTTTCAGAGCCGAGATATTGAAGGTCAAATTTTGGACCTGAAAAAAAACATAAGGGGTAACACTGTCATTTTTTTTTTTGGGCCGAAATTTTTGACCCCCTCCGATCTTCTTGAAACTCTGGATTCTGACAGAGGGCCACGAGACTTCGACCAGCGCGCAAAAATGGAGGCTCTAGACCCTTCCAGAGCTGAGATATCGAAGGTCAAATTTTGGACCTGAAAAAAAAAACATTAGGGGTAACACTGTCATTTTTTTTTTTGGCCGAAATTTTGACCCCCTCCGATCTTCTTGAAACTCTGGATTCTGACAGAGGGCCACGAGACTTCGACCAGCGCGCAAAAATGGAGGCTCTAGACCCTTCCAGAGCCGAGATATCGAAGGTCAAACTTTGGACCTGAAAAAAAAAACATAAGGGGTAACACTGTCATTTTTTTTTTTGGCCGAAATTTTGACCCCCTCCGATCTTCTTGAAACTCTGGATTCTGACAGAGGGCCACGAGACTTCGACCAGCGCGCAAAAATGGAGGCTCTAGACCCTTCCAGAGCCGAGATATCGAAGGTCAAAATTTGGACCTGAAAAAAAAACATAAGGGGTAACACTGTCATTTTTTTTTTTTTTGGCCGAAATTTTGACCCCCTCCGATCTTCTTGAAACTTTGGATTCTGACAGAGGGCCACGAGACTTCGACCAGCGGGCAAAAATGGAGGCTCTAGACCCTTCCAGAGCCGAGATATCGAAGGTCAAAATTTGGACCTGAAAAAAAAAACATAAGGGGTAACACTGTCTTTTTTTTTTTTTGGCCGAAATTTTGACCCCCTCCGATCTTCTTGAAACTCTGGATTCTGACAGAGGGCCACGAGACTTCGACCAGCGCGCAAAAATGGAGGCTCTAGACCCTTCCAGAGCCGAGATATCGAAGGTCAAAATTTGGACCTGAAAAAAAAACATAAGGGGTAACACTGTCATTTTTTTTTTTGGCCGAAATTTTGACCCCCTCCGATCTTCTTGAAACTCTGGATTCTGACAGAGGGCCACGAGACTTCGACCAGCGCGCAAAAATGGAGGCTCTAGACCCTTCCAGAGCCGAGATATCGAAGGTCAAAATTTGGACCAGAAAAAAAAAAACATAAGGGGTAACACTGTCATTTTTTTTTTTGGCCGAAATTTTGACCCCCTCCGATCTTCTTGAAACTCTGGATTCTGACAGAGGGCCACGAGACTTCGACCAGCGCGCAAAAATGGAGGCTCTAGACCCTTCCAGAGCCGAGATATCGAAGGTCAAAATTTGGACCTGAAAAAAAAACATAAGGGGTAACACTGTCATTTTTTTTTTTGGCCGAAATTTTGACCCCCTCCGATCTTCTTGAAACTCTGGATTCTGACAGAGGGCCACGAGACTTCGACCAGCGCGCAAAAATGGAGGCTCTAGACCCTTCCAGAGCCGAGATATCGAAGGTCAAAATTTGGACCTGAAAAAAAAAACATAAGGGGTAACACTGTCATTTTTTTTTTTTTGGCCGAAATTTTGACCCCCTCCGATCTTCTTGAAACTCTGGATTCTGACAGAGGGCCACGAGACTTCGACTAGCGCGCAAAAATGGAGGCTCTAGACCCTTCCAGAGCCGAGATATCGAAGGTCAAAATTTGGACCTGAAAAAAAAAACATAAGGGGTAACACTGTCATTTTTTTTTTTGGCCGAAATTTTGACCCCCTCCGATCTTCTTGAAACTCTGGAGTCTGACAGAGGGCCACGAGACTTCGACCAGCGCGCAAAAATGGGGGCTCTAGACCCTTCCAGAGCCAAGATATCGAAGGTCAAAATTTGGACCTGAAAAAAACATAAGGGGTAACACTGTCATTTTTTTTTTGTCCGAAATTTTGACCCCCTCCGATCTTCTTGAAACTCTGGATTCTGACAGAGGGCCACGAGACTTCGACCAGCGCGCAAAAATGGAGGCTCTAGACCCTTCCAGAGCCGAGATATCGAAGGTCAAAATTTGGACCTGAAAAAAAAACATAAGGGGTAACACTGTCATTTTTTTTTTTGGCCGAAATTTTGACCCCCTCCGATCTTCTTGAAACTCTGGATTCTGACAAAGGGCCACGAGACTTCGACCAGCGCGCAAAAATGGAGGCTCTAGACCCTTCCAGAGCCGAGATATTGAAGGTCAAAATTTGGACCTGAATAAAAAACATAAGGGGTAACACTGTCATTTTTTTTTTGGCCGAAATTTTGACCCCCTCCGATCTTCTTGAAACTCTGGATTCTGACAGAGGGCCACGAGACTTCGACCAGCGCACAAAAATGGAGGCTCTAGACCCTTCCAGAGCCAAGATATCGAAGGTTAAAATTTGGACCTGAAAAAAAAAACATAAGGGGTAACACTGTCATTTTTTTTTTTTTGGCCGAAATTTTGACCCCCTCCGATCTTCTTGAAACTCTGGATTCTGACAGAGGGCCACGAGACTTCGACCAGTGCGCAAAAATGGAGGCTCTAGACCCTTCCAGAGCCGAGATATCGAAGGTCAAAATTTGGACATGAAAAAAAAAACGTAAGGGGTAACACTGTCATTTTTTTTTTGGGCCGAAATTTTGACCCCCTCCGATCTTCTTGAAACTCTGGATTCTGACAGAGGGCCACGAGACTTCGACCAGCGCGCAAAAATGGAGGCTCTAGACCCTTCCAGAGCCAAGATATCGAAGGTCAAAATTTGGACCTGAAAAAAAACATAAGGGGTAACACTGTCATTTTTTTTTTTGGCCGAAATTTTGACCCCCTCCGATCTTCTTGAAACTCTGGATTCTGACAGAGGGCCACGAGACTTCGACCAGCGCGCAAAAATGGAGGCTCTAGACCCTTCCAGAGCCGAGATATCGAAGGTCAAAATTTGGACCTGAAAAAAAAACATAAGGGGTAACACTGTCATTTTTTTTTTTTGGCCGAAATTTTGACCCCCTCCGATCTTCTTGAAACTCTGGATTCTGACAGAGGGCCACGAGACTTCGACCAGCGCGCAAAAATGGAGGCTCTAGACCCTTCCAGAGCCGAGATATCGAAGGTCAAAATTTGGACCTGAAAAAAAAAAAACATAAGGGGTAACACTGTCTTTTTTTTTTTGGCCAAAATTTTGACCCCCTCCGATCTTCTTGAAACTCTGGATTCTGACAGAGGACCACGAGACTTCGACCAGCGCGCAAAAATGGAGGCTCTAGACCCTTCCAGAGCCGAGATATCGAAGGTCAAAATTTGGACATGAAAAAAAAAACATAAGGGGTAACACTGTCATTTTTTTTTGGCCGAAATTTTGACCCCCTCCGATCTTCTTGAAACTCTGGATTCTGAGAGAGGGCCACGAGACTTCGACCAGCGCGCAAAAATGGAGGCTCTAGACCCTTCCAGAGCCGAGATATCGAAGGTCAAAATTTGGACCTGAAAAAAAAACATAAGGGGTAACACTGTCATTTTTTTTTTTGGCCGAAATTTTGACCCCCTCCGATCTTCTTGAAACTCTGGATTCTGACAGAGGGCCACGAGACTTCGACCAGCGCGCAAAAATGGAGGCTCTAGACCCTTCCAGAGCCGAGATATCGAAGGTCAAAATTTGGACCTGAAAAAAAAAACATAAGGGGTAACACTGTCTTTTTTTTTTTGGCCGAAATTTTGACCCCCTCCGATCTTCTTGAAACTCTTGATTCTGACAGAGGGCCACGAGACTTCGACCAGCGCGCAAAAATGGAGGCTTTAGACCCTTCCAGAGCCAAGATATCGAAGGTCAAAATTTGGACCTGAAAAAAAAACATAAGGGGTAACACTGTCATTTTTTTTTTGGCCGAAATTTTGACCCCCTCCGATCTTCTTGAAACTCTGGATTCTGACAGAGGGCCATGAGACTTCGACCAGCGCGCAAAAATGGAGGCTCTAGACCCTTCCAGAGCCGAGATATCGAAGGTCAAAATTTGGACCTGAAAAAAAACATAAGGGGTAACACTGTCATTTTTTTTTTTTTGGCCGAAATTTTGACCCCCTCCGATCTTCTTGAAACTCTGGATTCTGACAGAGGGCCATGAGACTTCGACCAGCGCGCAAAAATGGAGGCTCTAGACCCTTCCAGAGCCGAGATATCGAAGGTCAAAATTTGGACCTGAAAAAAAACATAAGGGGTAACACTGTCATTTTTTTTTTTTGGCCGAAATTTTGACCCCCTCCGATCTTCTTGAAACTCTGGATTCTGACAGAGGGCCACGAGACTTCGACCAGCGCGCAAAAATGGGGGCTCTAGACCCTTCCAGAGCCAAGATATCGAAGGTCAAAATTTGGACCTGAAAAAAACATAAGGGGTAACACTGTCATTTTTTTTTGGCCGAAATTTTGACCCCCTCCGATCTTCTTGAAACTCTGGATTCTGACAGAGGGCCACGAGACTTCGACCAGCGCGCAAAAATGGAGGCTCTAGACCCTTCCAGAGCCGAGATATCGAAGGTCAAAATTTGGGCCTGAAAAAAACCATAAGGGGTAACACTGTCATTTTTTTTTGGCCGAAATTTTGACCCCCTCCGATCTTCTTGAAACTCTGGATTCTGACAGAGGGCCACGAGACTTCGACCAGCGCGCAAAAATGGAGGCTCTAGACCCTTCCAGAGCCGAGATATTGAAGGTCAAAATTTGGACCTGAAAAAAAACATAAGGGGTAACACTGTCATTTTTTTTTTGGCCGAAATTTTGACCCCCTCCGATCTTCTTGAAACTCTGGATTCTGACAGAGGGCCACGAGACTTCGACCAGCACGCAAAAATGGAGGCTCTAGACCCTTCCAGAGCCGAGATATCGAAGGTCAAAATTTGGACCTGAAAAAAAAACATAAGGGGTAACACTGTCATTTTTTTTTTTTTGGCCGAAATTTTGACCCCCTCCGATCTTCTTGAAACTCTGGATTCTGACAGAGGGCCACGAGACTTCGACCAGCGCGCAAAAATGGAGGCTCTAGACCCTTCCAGAGCCGAGATATCGAAGGTCAAAATTTGGACCTGAAAAAAAAAACATAAGGGGTAACACTGTCATTTTTTTTTTTGGCCGAAATTTTGACCCCCTCCGATCTTCTTGAAACTCTGGATTCTGACAGAGGGCCACGAGACTTCGACCAGCGCGCAAAAATGGAGGCTCTAGACCCTTCCAGAGCCGAGATATCGAAGGTCAAAATTTGGACCTGAAAAAAAAAAACATAAGGGGTAACACTGTCATTTTTTTTTTTTTTTTTGCCGAAATTTTGACCCCCTCCGATCTTCTTGAAACTCTGGATTCTGACAGAGGGCCACGAGACTTCGACCAGCGCGCAAAAATGGAGGCTCTAGACCCTTCCAGAGCCGAGATATCGAAGGTCAAAATTTGGACCTGAAAAAAAAAAAACATAAGGGGTAACACTGTCATTTTTTTTTTGGCCAAAATTTTGACCCCCTCCGATCTTCTTGAAACTCTGGATTCTGACAGAGGGCCACAAGACTTCGACCAGCGCGCAAAAATTGAGGCTCTAGACCCTTCCAGAGCCGAAATATCGAAGGTCAAAATTTGGACCTGAAAAAAAAACATAAGGGGTAACACTGTAATTTTTTTTTTTTGGCCGAAATTTTGACCCCCTCCGATCTTCTTGAAACTCTGGATTCTGACAGAGGGCCATGAGACTTCGACCAGCGCGCAAAAATGGAGGCTCTAGACCCTTCCAGAGCCGAGATATCGAAGGTCAAAATTTGGACCTGAAAAAAAAAGATAAGGGGTAACACTGTCTTTTTTTTTTTTTGGCCGAAATTTTGACCCCCTCCGATCTTCTTGAAACTCTGGATTCTGACAGAGGGCCACGAGACTTCGACCAGCGCGCAAAAATGGAGGCTCTAGACCCTTCCAGAGCCGAGATATCGAAGGTCAAAATTTGGACCTGAAAAAAAACATAAGGGGTAACACTGTCATTTTTTTTTTTTGGCCGAAATTTTGACCCCCTCTGATCTTCTTGAAACTCTGGATTCTGACAGAGGGCCACGAGACTTCGACCAGCGCGCAAAAATGGAGGCTCTAGACCCTTCCAGAGCCGAGATATCGAAGGTCAAAATTTGGACATGAAAAAAAAAACATAAGGGGTAACACTGTCATTTTTTTTTTTTTGGCCGAAATTTTGACCCCCTCCGATCTTCTTGAAACTCTGGATTCTGACAGAGGGCCACGAGACTTCGACCAGCGCGCAAAAATGGAGGCTCTAGACCCTTCCAGAGCCGAGATATCGAAGGTCAAAATTTGGACCTGAAAAAAATCCATAAGGGGTAACACTGTCATTTTTTTTTTTTGGCCGAAATTTTGACCCCCTCCGATCTTCTTGAAACTCTGGATTCTGACAGAGGGCCAAGAGACTTCGACCAGCGCGCAAAAATGGAGGCTCTAGACCCTTCCGGAGCCGAGATATCGAAGGTCAAAATTTGGACCTGAAAAAAAAACATAAGGGGTAACACTGTCATTTTTTTTTTTTTGGCCGAAATTTTGACCCCCTCCGATCTTCTTGAAACTCTGGATTCTGACAGAGGGCCACGAGACTTCGACCAGCACGCAAAAATGGAGGCTCTAGACCCTTCCAGAGCCGAGATATCGAAGGTCAAAATTTGGACCTGAAAAAAAAACATAAGGGGTAACACTGTCATTTTTTTTTTTTTTTGCCGAAATTTTGACCCCCTCCGATCTTCTTGAAACTCTGGATTCTGACAGAGGGCCACGAGACTTCGACCAGCGCGCAAAAATGGAGGCTCTAGACCCTTCCAGAGCCGAGATATCGAAGGTCAAATTTTGGACCTGAAAAAAAAACATAAGGGGTAACACTGTCATTTTTTTTTTTTTTGCCGAAATTTTGACCCCCTCCGATCTTCTTGAAACTCTAGATTCTGACAGAGGGCCATGAGACTTCGACCAGCGCGCAAAAATGGAGGCTCTAGACCCTTCCAGAGCCGAGATATCGAAGGTCAAAATTTGGACCTGAAAAAAAAAAACATAAGGGGTAACACTGTCATTTTTTTTTTTGGCCGAAATTTTGACCCCCTCCGATCTTCTTGAAACTCTGGATTCTGACAGAGGGCCACGAGACTTCGACCAGCGCGCAAAAATGGAGGCTCTAGACCCTTCCAGAGCCGAGATATCGAAGGTCAAAATTTGGACCTGAAAAAAAAAACATAAGGGGTAACACTGTCATTTTTTTTTTTTTTTTGCCGAAATTTTGACCCCCTCCGATCTTCTTGAAACTCTGGATTCTGACAGAGGGCCACGAGACTTCGACCAGCGCGCAAAAATGGAGGCTCTAGACCCTTCCAGAGCCGAGATATCGAAGGTCAAAATTTGGACCTGAAAAAAAAAAACATAAGGGGTAACACTGTCATTTTTTTTTTGGCCAAAATTTTGACCCCCTCCGATCTTCTTGAAACTCTGGATTCTGACAGAGGGCCACAAGACTTCGACCAGCGCGCAAAAATTGAGGCTCTAGACCCTTCCAGAGCCGAAATATCGAAGGTCAAAATTTGGACCTGAAAAAAAAACATAAGGGGTAACACTGTAATTTTTTTTTTTTGGCCGAAATTTTGACCCCCTCCGATCTTCTTGAAACTCTGGATTCTGACAGAGGGCCATGAGACTTCGACCAGCGCGCAAAAATGGAGGCTCTAGACCCTTCCAGAGCCGAGATATCGAAGGTCAAAATTTGGACCTGAAAAAAAACATAAGGGGTAACACTGTCATTTTTTTTTTTGGCCGAAATTTTGACCCCCTCCGATCTTCTTGAAACTCTGGATTCTGACAGAGGGCCACGAGACTTCGACCAGCGCGCAAAAATGGAGGCTCTAGACCCTTCCAGAGCCGAGATATCGAAGGTCAAAATTTGGACCTGAAAAAAAAAGATAAGGGGTAACACTGTCTTTTTTTTTTTTTGGCCGAAATTTTGACCCCCTCCGATCTTCTTGAAACTCTGGATTCTGACAGAGGGCCACGAGACTTCGACCAGCGCGCAAAAATGGAGGCTCTAGACCCTTCCAGAGCCGAGATATCGAAGGTCAAAATTTGGACCTGAAAAAAAACATAAGGGGTAACACTGTCATTTTTTTTTTTTGGCCGAAATTTTGACCCCCTCTGATCTTCTTGAAACTCTGGATTCTGACAGAGGGCCACGAGACTTCGACCAGCGCGCAAAAATGGAGGCTCTAGACCCTTCCAGAGCCGAGATATCGAAGGTCAAAATTTGGACATGAAAAAAAAACATAAGGGGTAACACTGTCATTTTTTTTTTTGGCCGAAATTTTGACCCCCTCCGATCTTCTTGAAACTCTGGATTCTGACAGAGGGCCACGAGACTTCGACCAGCGCGCAAAAATGGAGGCTCTAGACCCTTCCAGAGCCGAGATATCGAAGGTCAAAATTTGGACCTGAAAAAAAAACCATAAGGGGTAACACTGTCATTTTTTTTTTTTGGCCGAAATTTTGACCCCCTCCGATCTTCTTGAAACTCTGGATTCTGACAGAGGGCCAAGAGACTTCGACCAGCGCGCAAAAATGGAGGCTCTAGACCCTTCCGGAGCCGAGATATCGAAGGTCAAAATTTGGACCTGAAAAAAAAACATAAGGGGTAACACTGTCATTTTTTTTTTTTTTTGGCCGAAATTTTGACCCCCTCCGATCTTCTTGAAACTCTGGATTCTGACAGAGGGCCACAAGACTTCGACCAGCACGCAAAAATGGAGGCTCTAGACCCTTCCAGAGCCGAGATATCGAAGGTCAAAATTTGGACCTGAAAAAAAAACATAAGGGGTAACACTGTCATTTTTTTTTTTTTTTTGCCGAAATTTTGACCCCCTCCGATCTTCTTGAAACTCTGGATTCTGACAGAGGGCCACGAGACTTCGACCAGCGCGCAAAAATGGAGGCTCTAGACCCTTCCAGAGCCGAGATATCGAAGGTCAAATTTTGGACCTGAAAAAAAAACATAAGGGGTAACACTGTCATTTTTTTTTTTTGGCCGAAATTTTGACCCCCTCCGATCTTCTTGAAACTCTAGATTCTGACAGAGGGCCATGAGACTTCGACCAGCGCGCAAAAATGGAGGCTCTAGACCCTTCCAGAGCCGAGATATCGAAGGTCAAAATTTGGACCTGAAAAAAAAAAGATAAGGGGTAACACTGTCTTTTTTTTTTTTTTGGCCGAAATTTTGACCCCCTCCGATCTTCTTGAAACTCTGGATTCTGAAAGAGGGCCACGAGACTTCGACCAGCGCGCAAAAATGGAGGCTCTAGACCCTTCCAGAGCCGAGATATCGAAGGTCAAAATTTGGACCTGAAAAAAAACATAAGGGGTAACACTGTCATTTTTTTTTTGGCCGAAATTTTGACCCCCTCTGATCTTCTTGAAACTCTGGATTCTGACAGAGGGCCACGAGACTTCGACCAGCGCGCAAAAATGGAGGCTCTAGACCCTTCCAGAGCCGAGATATCGAAGGTCAAAATTTGGACATGAAAAAAAAAACATAAGGGGTAACACTGTCATTTTTTTTTTTGGCCGAAATTTTGACCCCCTCCGATCTTCTTGAAACTCTGGATTCTGACAGAGGGCCACGAGACTTCGACCAGCGCGCAAAAATGGAGGCTCTAGACCCTTCCAGAGCCGAGATATCGAAGGTCAAAATTTGGACCTGAAAAAAAACCATAAGGGGTAACACTGTCATTTTTTTTTTGGCCGAAATTTTGACCCCCTCCGATCTTCTTGAAACTCTGGATTCTGACAGAGGGCCAAGAGACTTCGACCAGCGCGCAAAAATGGAGGCTCTAGACCCTTCCAGAGCCGAGATATCGAAGGTCAAAATTTGGACCTGAAAAAAAAACATAAGGGGTAACACTGTCATTTTTTTTTTTTTGGCCGAAATTTTGACCCCCTCCGATCTTCTTGAAACTCTGGATTCTGACAGAGGGCCACGAGACTTCGACCAGCACGCAAAAATGGAGGCTCTAGACCCTTCCAGAGCCGAGATATCGAAGGTCAAAATTTGGACCTGAAAAAAAAACATAAGGGGTAACACTGTCATTTTTTTTTTTTTGCCGAAATTTTGACCCCCTCCGATCTTCTTGAAACTCTGGATTCTGACAGAGGGCCACGAGACTTCGACCAGCGCGCAAAAATGGAGGCTCTAGACCCTTCCAGAGCCGAGATATCGAAGGTCAAATTTTGGACCTGAAAAAAAAACATAAGGGGTAACACTGTCATTTTTTTTTTTTTTGGCCGAAATTTTGACCCCCTCCGATCTTCTTGAAACTCTGGATTCTGACAGAGGGCCACGAGACTTCGAACAGCGCGCAAAAATTGAGGCTCTAGACCCTTCCAGAGCCGAGATATCGAAGGTCAAAATTTGGACCTGAAAAAAAAAAGATAAGGGGTAACACTGTCTTTTTTTTTTTTTTTTTGGCCGAAATTTTGACCCCCTCCGATCTTCTTGAAACTCTGGATTCTGACAGAGGGCCACGAGACTTCGACCAGCGCGCAAAAATGGAGGCTCTAGACCCTTCCAGAGCCGAGATATCGAAGGTCAAAATTTGGACCTGAAAAAAAACATAAGGGGTAACACTGTCATTTTTTTTTTTGGCCGAAATTTTGACCCCCTCTGATCTTCTTGAAACTCTGGATTCTGACAGAGGGCCACGAGACTTCGACCAGCGCGCAAAAATGGAGGCTCTAGACCCTTCCAGAGCCGAGATATCGAAGGTCAAAATTTGGACATGAAAAAAAAACATAAGGGGTAACACTGTCATTTTTTTTTTGGCCGAAATTTTGACCCCCTCCGATCTTCTTGAAACTCTGGATTCTGACAGAGGGCCATGAGACTTCGACCAGCACGCAAAAATGGAGGCTCTAGACCCTTCCAGAGCCGAGATATCGAAGGTCAAAATTTGGACCTGAAAAAAAACCATAAGGGGTAACACTGTCATTTTTTTTTTTGGCCGAAATTTTGACCCCCTCCGATCTTCTTGAAACTCTGGATTCTGACAGAGGGCCAAGAGACTTCGACCAGCGCGCAAAAATGGAGGCTCTAGACCCTTCCAGAGCCGAGATATCGAAGGTCAAAATTTGGACCTGAAAAAAAAACATAAGGGGTAACACTGTCATTTTTTTTTTTTGGCCGAAATTTTGACCCCCTCCGATCTTCTTGAAACTCTGGATTCTGACAGAGGGCCACGAGACTTCGACCTGCACGCAAAAATGGAGGCTCTAGACCCTTCCAGAGCCGAGATATCGAAGGTCAAAATTTGGACCTGAAAAAAAACCATAAGGGGTAACACAATCATTTTTTTTTTTTGGCGAAATTTTGACCCCCTCCGATCTTCTTGAAACTCTGGATTCTGACAGAGGGCCACGAGACTTCGACCAGCGCGCAAAAATGGAGGCTCTAGACCCTTCCAGAGCCGAGATATCGAAGGTCAAATTTTGGACCTGAAAAAAAAACATAAGGGGTAACACTGTCATTTTTTTTTTTTGGCCGAAATTTTGACCCCCTCCGATCTTCTTGAAACTCTGGATTCTGACAGAGGGCCACGAGACTTCGACCAGCGCGCAAAAATGGAGGCTCTAGACCCTTCCAGAGCCGAGATATCGAAGGTCAAATTTTGGACCTGAAAAAAAAACATAAGGGGTAACACTGTCATTTTTTTTTTTTGGCCGAAATTTTGACCCCCTCCGATCTTCTTGAAACTCTGGATTCTGACAGAGGGCCACGAGACTTCGACCAGCGCGCAAAAATGGAGGCTCTAGACCCTTCCAGAGCCGAGATATCGAAGGTCAAAATTTGGACCTGAAAAAAAAACATAAGGGGTAACACTGTCTTTTTTTTTTTTGGCTGAAATTTTGACCCCCTCCGATCTTCTTGAAACTCTGGATTCTGACAGAGGGCCACGAGACTTCGACCAGCGCGCAAAAATGGAGGCTCTAGACCCTTCCAGAGCCAAGATATCGAAGGTCAAAATTTGGACCTGAAAAAAAAACATAAGGGGTAACACTGTCATTTTTTTTTTTGGCCGAAATTTTGACCCTCTCCGATCTTCTTGAAACTCTGGATTCTGACAGAGGGCCACGAGACTTCGACCAGCGCGCAAAAATGGAGGCTCTAGACCCTTCCAGAGCTGAGATATCGAAGGTCAAAATTTGGACCTGAAAAAAAAACATAAGGGGTAACACTGTCATTTTTTTTTTTTGGCCGAAATTTTGAGCCCCTCCGATCTTCTTGAAACTCTGGATTCTGACAGAGGGCCACGAGACTTCGACCAGCGCGCAAAAATGGAGGCTCTAGACCCTTCCAGAGCCGAGATATCGAAGGTCAAAATTTGGACCTGAAAAAAAAAACATAAGGGGTAACACTGTCATTTTTTTTTTTTTTTGGCCAAAATTTTGACCCCCTCCGATCTTCTTGAAACTCTGGATTCTGACAGAGGGCCACGAGACTTCGACCAGCGCGCAAAAATGGAGGCTCTAGACCCTTCCAGAGCCGAAATATCGAAGGTCAAAATTTGGACCTGAAAAAAAACCATACGGGGTAACACTGTCATTTTTTTTTTTTTGGCCGAAATTTTGACCCCCTCCGATCTTCTTGAAACTCTGGATTCTGACAGAGGGCCAAGAGACTTCGACCAGCGCGCAAAAATGGAGGCTCTAGACCCTTCCAGAGCCGAGATATCGAAGGTCAAAATTTGGACCTGAAAAAAAAACATAAGGGGTAACACTGTCATTTTTTTTTTTTTGGCCGAAATTTTGACCCCCTCCGATCTTCTTGAAACTCTGGATTCTGACAGAGGGCCACAAGACTTCGACCAGCGCGCAAAAATGGAGGCTCTAGACCCTTCCAGAGCCGAGATATCGAAGGTCAAAATTTGGACCTGAAAAAAAACCATAAGGGGTAACACTGTCATTTTTTTTGGCCGAAATTTTGACCCCCTCCGATCTTCTTGAAACTCTGGATTCTGACAGAGGGCCAAGAGACTTCGACCAGCGCGCAAAAATGTAGGCTCTAGACCCTTCCAGAGCCGAGATATCGAAGGTCAAAATTTGGACCTGAAAAAAAAAACATAAGGGGTAACACTGTCATTTTTTTTTTTTTTGGCCGAAATTTTGACCCCCTCCGATCTTCTTGAAACTCTGGATTCTGACAGAGGGCCACGAGACTTCGACCAGCACGCAAAAATGGAGGCTCTAGACCCTTCCAGAGCCGAGATATCGAATGTCAAAATTTGGACCTGAAAAAAAAACATAAGGGGTAACACTGTCATTTTTTTTTTTGCCGAAATTTTGACCCCCTCCGATCTTCTTGAAACTCTGGATTCTGACAGAGGGCCACGAGACTTCGACCAGCGCGCAAAAATGGAGGCTCTAGACCCTTCCAGAGCCGAGATATCGAAGGTCAAAATTTGGACCTGAAAAAAAAAACATAAGGGGTAACACTGTCTTTTTTTTTTTGTCCGAAATTTTGACCCCCTCCGATCTTCTTGAAACTCTGGATTCTGACAGAGGGCCACGAGACTTCGACCAGCGCGCAAAAATGGAGGCTCTAGACCCTTCCAGAGCCGAGATATCGAAGGTCAAAATTTGGACCTGAAAAAAAAACATAAGGGGTAACACTGTCATTTTTTTTTTTGGCCGAAATTTTGACCCCCTCTGATCTTCTTGAAACTCTGGATTCTGACAGAGGGCCACGAGACTTCGACCAGCGCGCAAAAATGGAGGCTCTAGACCCTTCCAGAGCCGAGATATCGAAGGTCAAAATTTGGACATGAAAAAAAAACATAAGGGGTAACACTGTCATTTTTTTTTTTGGCCGAAATTTTGACCCCCTCCGATCTTCTTGAAACTCTGGATTCTGACAGAGGGCCACGAGACTTCGACCAGCGCGCAAAAATGGAGGCTCTAGACCCTTCCAGAGCCGAGATATCGAAGGTCAAAATTTGGACCTGAAAAAAAACCATAAGGGGTAACACTGTCATTTTTTTTTTGGCCGAAATTTTGACCCCCTCCGATCTTCTTGAAACTCTGGATTCTGACAGAGGGCCAAGAGACTTCGACCAGCGCGCAAAAATGGAGGCTCTAGACCCTTCCAGAGCCGAGATATCGAAGGTCAAAATTTGGACCTGAAAAAAAAACATAAGGGGTAACACTGTCATTTTTTTTTTTTTGGCCGAAATTTTGACCCCCTCCGATCTTCTTGAAACTCTGGATTCTGACAGAGGGCCACGAGACTTCGACCAGCACGCAAAAATGGAGGCTCTAGACCCTTCCAGAGCCGAGATATCGAAGGTCAAAATTTGGACCTGAAAAAAAAACATAAGGGGTAACACTGTCATTTTTTTTTTTTTTGCCGAAATTTTGACCCCCTCCGATCTTCTTGAAACTCTGGATTCTGACAGAGGGCCACGAGACTTCGACTAGCGCGCAAAAATGGAGGCTCTAGACCCTTCAAGAGCCGAGATATCGAAGGTCAAAATTTGGACCTGAAAAAAAAAACATAAGGGGTAACACTGTCTTTTTTTTTTTTTGGCCGAAATATTGACCCCCTCCGATTTTCTTGAAACTCTGGATTCTGACAGAGGGCCACGAGACTTCGACCAGCGCGCAAAAATGGAGGCTCTAGACCCTTCCAGAGCCGAGATATCGAAGGTCAAAATTTGGACCTGAAAAAAAAACCATAAGGGGTAACACTGTCATTTTTTTTGGCCGAAATTTTGACCCCCTCCGATCTTCTTGAAACTCTGGATTCTGACAGAGGGCCACGAGACTTCAACCAGCGCGCAAAAATGGAGGCTCTAGACCCTTCCAGAGCCAAGATATCGAAGGTCAAAATTTGGACCTGAAAAAAAAAACATAAGGGGTAACACTGTCTTTTTTTTTTTTTTGGCCGGAATTTTGACCCCCTCCGATCTTCTTGAAACTCTGGATTCTGACAGAGGGCCACGAGACTTCGACCAGCGCGCAAAAATGGAGGCTCTAGACCCTTCCAGAGCCGAGATATCGAAGGTCAAAATTTGGACCTGAAAAAAAAAACATAAGGGGTAACACTGTCTTTTTTTTTTTTTGGCCGAAATTTTGACCCCCTCCGATCTTCTTGAAACTCTGGATTCTGACAGAGGGCCACGAGACTTCGACCAGCGCACAAAAATGGAGGCTCTAGACCCTTCCAGAGCCGAGATATCGAAGGTCAAAATTTGGACCTGAAAAAAAACCATAAGGGGTAACACTGTCACTTTTTTTTTGGCCGAAATTTTGACCCCCTCCGATCTTCTTGAAACTCTGGATTCTGACAGAGGGCCACGAGACTTCGACCAGCGCGCAAAAATTGAGGCTCTAGACCCTTCCAGAGCCGAGATATCGAAGGTCAAAATTTGGACCTGAAAAAAAAACATAAGGGGTAACACTGTCATTTTTTTTTTTTTGGCCGAAATGTTGACCCCCTCCGATCTTCTTGAAACTCTGGATTCTGACAGAGGGCCACGAGACTTCGACCAGCGCGCAAAAATTGAGGCTCTAGACCCTTCCAGAGCCGAGATATCGAAGGTCAAAATTTGGACATGAAAAAAAAAACATAAGGGGTAACACTGTCATTTTTTTTTTTTGGCCGAAATTTTGACCCCCTCCGATCTTCTTGAAACTCTGGATTCTGACAGAGGGCCACGAGACTTCGACCAGCGCGCAAAAATGGAGGCTCTAGACCCTTCCAGAGCCGAGATATCGAAGGTCAAAATATGGACCTGAAAAAAAAACATAAGGGGTAACACTGTCATTTTTTTTTTTGGCCGAAATTTTGACCCCCTCCGATCTTCTTGAAACTCTGGATTCTGACAGAGGGCCACGAGACTTCGACCAGCGCGCAAAAATGGAGGCTCTAGACCCTTCCAGAGCCGAGATATCGAAGGTCAAAATTTGGACCTGAAAAAAAAACATAAGGGGTAACACTGTCATTTTTTTTTTTGGCCGAAATTTTGACCCCCTCCGATCTTCTTGAAACTCTGGATTCTGACAGAGGGCCACGAGACTTCGACCAGCACGCAAAAATGGAGGCTCTAGACCCTTCCAGAGCCGAGATATCGAAGGTCAAAATTTGGACTTGAAAAAAAAACATAAGGGGTAACACTGTCATTTTTTTTTTGGCCGAAATTTTGACCCCCTCCGATCTTCTTGAAACTCTGGATTCTGACAGAGGGCCACGAGACTTCGACCAGCGCGGAAAAATAGAGGCTCTAGACCCTTCCAGAGCCGAGATATCGAAGGTCAAAATTTGGACCTGAAAAAAAAAACATAAGGGGTAACACTGTTATTTTTTTTTTTTGGCCGAAATTTTGACCCCCTCTGATCTTCTTGAAACTCTGGATTCTGACAGAGGGCCACGAGACTTCGACCAGCGCGCAAAAATGGAGGCTCTAGACCCTTTCAGAGCCGAGATATTGAAGGTCAAATTTTGGACCTGAAAAAAAACATAAGGGGTAACACTGTCATTTTTTTTTTTGGGCCGAAATTTTTGACCCCCTCCGATCTTCTTGAAACTCTGGATTCTGACAGAGGGCCACGAGACTTCGACCAGCGCGCAAAAATGGAGGCTCTAGACCCTTCCAGAGCTGAGATATCGAAGGTCAAATTTTGGACCTGAAAAAAAAAACATTAGGGGTAACACTGTCATTTTTTTTTTTGGCCGAAATTTTGACCCCCTCCGATCTTCTTGAAACTCTGGATTCTGACAGAGGGCCACGAGACTTCGACCAGCGCGCAAAAATGGAGGCTCTAGACCCTTCCAGAGCCGAGATATCGAAGGTCAAACTTTGGACCTGAAAAAAAAACATAAGGGGTAACACTGTCATTTTTTTTTTTTGGCCGAAATTTTGACCCCCTCCGATCTTCTTGAAACTCTGGATTCTGACAGAGGGCCACGAGACTTCGACCAGCGCGCAAAAATGGAGGCTCTAGACCCTTCCAGAGCCGAGATATCGAAGGTCAAAATTTGGACCTGAAAAAAAAACATAAGGGGTAACACTGTCATTTTTTTTTTTTTTGGCCGAAATTTTGACCCCCTCCGATCTTCTTGAAACTTTGGATTCTGACAGAGGGCCACGAGACTTCGACCAGCGGGCAAAAATGGAGGCTCTAGACCCTTCCAGAGCCGAGATATCGAAGGTCAAAATTTGGACCTGAAAAAAAAAACATAAGGGGTAACACTGTCTTTTTTTTTTTTTGGCCGAAATTTTGACCCCCTCCGATCTTCTTGAAACTCTGGATTCTGACAGAGGGCCACGAGACTTCGACCAGCGCGCAAAAATGGAGGCTCTAGACCCTTCCAGAGCCGAGATATCGAAGGTCAAAATTTGGACCTGAAAAAAAAAACATAAGGGGTAACACTGTCATTTTTTTTTTTGGCCGAAATTTTGACCCCCTCCGATCTTCTTGAAACTCTGGATTCTGACAGAGGGCCACGAGACTTCGACCAGCGCGCAAAAATGGAGGCTCTAGACCCTTCCAGAGCCGAGATATCGAAGGTCAAAATTTGGACCAGAAAAAAAAAAACATAAGGGGTAACACTGTCATTTTTTTTTTTGGCCGAAATTTTGACCCCCTCCGATCTTCTTGAAACTCTGGATTCTGACAGAGGGCCACGAGACTTCGACCAGCGCGCAAAAATGGAGGCTCTAGACCCTTCCAGAGCCGAGATATCGAAGGTCAAAATTTGGACCTGAAAAAAAAACATAAGGGGTAACACTGTCATTTTTTTTTTTGGCCGAAATTTTGACCCCCTCCGATCTTCTTGAAACTCTGGATTCTGACAGAGGGCCACGAGACTTCGACCAGCGCGCAAAAATGGAGGCTCTAGACCCTTCCAGAGCCGAGATATCGAAGGTCAAAATTTGGACCTGAAAAAAAAAACATAAGGGGTAACACTGTCATTTTTTTTTTTTGGCCGAAATTTTGACCCCCTCCGATCTTCTTGAAACTCTGGATTCTGACAGAGGGCCACGAGACTTCGACTAGCGCGCAAAAATGGAGGCTCTAGACCCTTCCAGAGCCGAGATATCGAAGGTCAAAATTTGGACCTGAAAAAAAAAACATAAGGGGTAACACTGTCATTTTTTTTTTGGCCGAAATTTTGACCCCCTCCGATCTTCTTGAAACTCTGGAGTCTGACAGAGGGCCACGAGACTTCGACCAGCGCGCAAAAATGGGGGCTCTAGACCCTTCCAGAGCCAAGATATCGAAGGTCAAAATTTGGACCTGAAAAAAACATAAGGGGTAACACTGTCATTTTTTTTTGTCCGAAATTTTGACCCCCTCCGATCTTCTTGAAACTCTGGATTCTGACAGAGGGCCACGAGACTTCGACCAGCGCGCAAAAATGGAGGCTCTAGACCCTTCCAGAGCCGAGATATCGAAGGTCAAAATTTGGACCTGAAAAAAAAACATAAGGGGTAACACTGTCATTTTTTTTTTTGGCCGAAATTTTGACCCCCTCCGATCTTCTTGAAACTCTGGATTCTGACAGAGGGCCACGAGACTTCGACCAGCGCGCAAAAATGGAGGCTCTAGACCCTTCCAGAGCCGAGATATTGAAGGTCAAAATTTGGACCTGAATAAAAAACATAAGGGGTAACACTGTCATTTTTTTTTTGGCCGAAATTTTGACCCCCTCCGATCTTCTTGAAACTCTGGATTCTGACAGAGGGCCACGAGACTTCGACCAGCGCACAAAAATGGAGGCTCTAGACCCTTCCAGAGCCAAGATATCGAAGGTTAAAATTTGGACCTGAAAAAAAAAACATAAGGGGTAACACTGTCATTTTTTTTTTTTTGGCCGAAATTTTGACCCCCTCCGATCTTCTTGAAACTCTGGATTCTGACAGAGGGCCACGAGACTTCTACCAGCGCGCAAAAATGGAGGCTCTAGACCCTTCCAGAGCCGAGATATCGAAGGTCAAAATTTGGACATGAAAAAAAAAACGTAAGGGGTAACACTGTCATTTTTTTTTTGGGCCGAAATTTTGACCCCCTCCGATCTTCTTGAAACTCTGGATTCTGACAGAGGGCCACGAGACTTCGACCAGCGCGCAAAAATGGAGGCTCTAGACCCTTCCAGAGCCAAGATATCGAAGGTCAAAATTTGGACCTGAAAAAAAACATAAGGGGTAACACTGTCATTTTTTTTTTTGGCCGAAATTTTGACCCCCTCCGATCTTCTTGAAACTCTGGATTCTGACAGAGGGCCACGAGACTTCGACCAGCGCGCAAAAATGGAGGCTCTAGACCCTTCCAGAGCCGAGATATCGAAGGTCAAAATTTGGACCTGAAAAAAAAACATAAGGGGTAACACTGTCATTTTTTTTTTTGGCCGAAATTTTGACCCCCTCCGATCTTCTTGAAACTCTGGATTCTGACAGAGGGCCACGAGACTTCGACCAGCGCGCAAAAATGGAGGCTCTAGACCCTTCCAGAGCCGAGATATCGAAGGTCAAAATTTGGACCTGAAAAAAAAAAACATAAGGGGTAACACTGTCTTTTTTTTTTTGGCCAAAATTTTGACCCCCTCCGATCTTCTTGAAACTCTGGATTCTGACAGAGGACCACGAGACTTCGACCAGCGCGCAAAAATGGAGGCTCTAGACCCTTCCAGAGCCGAGATATCGAAGGTCAAAATTTGGACATGAAAAAAAAAACATAAGGGGTAACACTGTCATTTTTTTTTGGCCGAAATTTTGACCCCCTCCGATCTTCTTGAAACTCTGGATTCTGAGAGAGGGCCACGAGACTTCGACCAGCGCGCAAAAATGGAGGCTCTAGACCCTTCCAGAGCCGAGATATCGAAGGTCAAAATTTGGACCTGAAAAAAAAACATAAGGGGTAACACTGTCATTTTTTTTTTTGGCCGAAATTTTGACCCCCTCCGATCTTCTTGAAACTCTGGATTCTGACAGAGGGCCACGAGACTTCGACCAGCGCGCAAAAATGGAGGCTCTAGACCCTTCCAGAGCCGAGATATCGAAGGTCAAAATTTGGACCTGAAAAAAAAAACATAAGGGGTATACACTGTCTTTTTTTTTTTGGCCGAAATTTTGACCCCTCCGATCTTCTTGAAACTCTTGATTCTGACAGAGGGCCACGAGACTTCGACCAGCGCGCAAAAATGGAGGCTTTAGACCCTTCCAGAGCCAAGATATCGAAGGTCAAAATTTGGACCTGAAAAAAAAACATAAGGGGTAACACTGTCATTTTTTTTTTGGCCGAAATTTTGACCCCCTCCGATCTTCTTGAAACTCTGGATTCTGACAGAGGGCCATGAGACTTCGACCAGCGCGCAAAAATGGAGGCTCTAGACCCTTCCAGAGCCGAGATATCGAAGGTCAAAATTTGGACCTGAAAAAAAACATAAGGGGTAACACTGTCATTTTTTTTTTTTGGCCGAAATTTTGACCCCCTCCGATCTTCTTGAAACTCTGGATTCTGACAGAGGGCCATGAGACTTCGACCAGCGCGCAAAAATGGAGGCTCTAGACCCTTCCAGAGCCGAGATATCGAAGGTCAAAATTTGGACCTGAAAAAAAACATAAGGGGTAACACTGTCATTTTTTTTTTGGCCGAAATTTTGACCCCCTCCGATCTTCTTGAAACTCTGGATTCTGACAGAGGGCCACGAGACTTCGACCAGCGCGCAAAAATGGGGGCTCTAGACCCTTCCAGAGCCAAGATATCGAAGGTCAAAATTTGGACCTGAAAAAAACATAAGGGGTAACACTGTCATTTTTTTTTGGCCGAAATTTTGACCCCCTCCGATCTTCTTGAAACTCTGGATTCTGACAGAGGGCCACGAGACTTCGACCAGCGCGCAAAAATGGAGGCTCTAGACCCTTCCAGAGCCGAGATATCGAAGGTCAAAATTTGGACCTGAAAAAAACCATAAGGGGTAACACTGTCATTTTTTTTTGGCCGAAATTTTGACCCCCTCCGATCTTCTTGAAACTCTGGATTCTGACAGAGGGCCACGAGACTTCGACCAGCGCGCAAAAATGGAGGCTCTAGACCCTTCCAGAGCCGAGATATTGAAGGTCAAAATTTGGACCTGAAAAAAAACATAAGGGGTAACACTGTCATTTTTTTTTTGGCCGAAATTTTGACCCCCTCCGATCTTCTTGAAACTCTGGATTCTGACAGAGGGCCACGAGACTTCGACCAGCGCACAAAAATGGAGGCTCTAGACCCTTCCAGAGCCAAGATATCGAAGGTCAAAATTTGGACCTGAAAAAAAAAACATAAGGGGTAACACTGTCATTTTTTTTTTTGGCCGAAATTTTGACCCCCTCCGATCTTCTTGAAACTCTGGATTCTGACAGAGGGCCACGAGACTTCGACCAGCGCGCAAAAATGGAGGCTCTAGACCCTTCCAGAGCCGAGATATCGAAGGTCAAAATTTGGACATGAAAAAAAAAACGTAAGGGGTAACACTGTCATTTTTTTTTTTTGGCCGAAATTTTGACCCCCTCCGATCTTCTTGAAACTCTGGATTCTGACAGAGGGCCACGAGACTTCGACCAGCGCGCAAAAATGGAGGCTCTAGACCCTTCCAGAGCCGAGATATCGAAGGTCAAAATTTGGACCTGAAAAAAAAAACATAAGGGGTAACACTGTCTTTTTTTTTTGGCCGAAATTTTGACCCCCTCCGATCTTCTTGAAACTCTGGATTCTGACAGAGGGCCACGAGACTTTGACCAGCGCGCAAAAATGGAGGCTCTAGACCCTTCCAGAGCCGAGATATCGAAGGTCAAAAATTGGACATGAAAAAAAAACATAAGGGGTAACACTGTCATTTTTTTTTTGCCGAAATTTTGACCCCCTCCGATCTTCTTGAAACTCTGGATTCTGAGAGAGGGCCACGAGACTTCGACCAGCACGCAAAAATGGAGGCTCTAGACCCTTCCAGAGCCGAGATATCGAAGGTCAAAATTTGGACCTGAAAAAAAAACATAAGGGGTAACACTGTCATTTTTTTTTTTTTGGCCGAAATTTTGACCCCCTCCGATCTTCTTGAAACTCTGGATTCTGACAGAGGGCCACGAGACTTCGACCAGCGCGCAAAAATGGAGGCTCTAGACCCTTCCAGAGCCGAGATATCGAAGGTCAAAATTTGGACCTGAAAAAAAAACATAAGGGGTAACACTGTCATTTTTTTTTTGGCCGAAATTTTGACCCCCTCCGATCTTCTTGAAACTCTGGATTCTGACAGAGGGCCACGAGACTTCGACCAGCGCGCAAAAATGGAGGCTCTAGACCCTTCCAGAGCCGAGATATCGAAGGTCAAAATTTGGACCTGAAAAAAAAAACATAAGGGGTAACACTGTCATTTTTTTTTTTTTTTGCCGAAATTTTGACCCCCTCCGATCTTCTTGAAACTCTGGATTCTGACAGAGGGCCACGAGACTTCGACCAGCGCGCAAAAATGGAGGCTCTAGACCCTTCCAGAGCCGAGATATCGAAGGTCAAAATTTGGACCTGAAAAAAAAAAAACATAAGGGGTAACACTGTCATTTTTTTTTTGGCCAAAATTTTGACCCCCTCCGATCTTCTTGAAACTCTGGATTCTGACAGAGGGCCACAAGACTTCGACCAGCGCGCAAAAATTGAGGCTCTAGACCCTTCCAGAGCCGAGATATCGAAGGTCAAAATTTGGACATGAAAAAAAAACATAAGGGGTAACACTGTCATTTTTTTTTTTTGGCCGAAATTTTGACCCCCTCCGATCTTCTTGAAACTCTGGATTCTGACAGAGGGCCACGAGACTTCGACCAGCGCGCAAAAATTGAGGCTCTAGACCCTTCCAGAGCCGAGATATCGAAGGTCAAAATTTGGACATGAAAAAAAAAACATAAGGGGTAACACTGTCATTTTTTTTTTTTGGCCGAAATTTTGACCCCCTCCGATCTTCTTGAAACTCTGGATTCTGACAGAGGGCCACGAGACTTCGACCAGCGCGCAAAAATGGAGGCTCTAGACCCTTCCAGAGCCGAGATATCGAAGGTCAAAATATGGACCTGAAAAAAAAACATAAGGGGTAACACTGTCATTTTTTTTTTTGGCCGAAATTTTGACCCCCTCCGATCTTCTTGAAACTCTGGATTCTGACAGAGGGCCACGAGACTTCGACCAGCGCGCAAAAATGGAGGCTCTAGACCCTTCCAGAGCCGAGATATCGAAGGTCAAAATTTGGACCTGAAAAAAAAACATAAGGGGTAACACTGTCATTTTTTTTTTTTGGCCGAAATTTTGACCCCCTCCGATCTTCTTGAAACTCTGGATTCTGACAGAGGGCCACGAGACTTCGACCAGCACGCAAAAATGGAGGCTCTAGACCCTTCCAGAGCCGAGATATCGAAGGTCAAAATTTGGACTTGAAAAAAAAACATAAGGGGTAACACTCTCATTTTTTTTTTGGCCGAAATTTTGACCCCCTCCGATCTTCTTGAAACTCTGGATTCTGACAGAGGGCCACGAGACTTCGACCAGCGCGGAAAAATAGAGGCTCTAGACCCTTCCAGAGCCGAGATATCGAAGGTCAAAATTTGGACCTGAAAAAAAAAACATAAGGGGTAACACTGTTATTTTTTTTTTTTGGCCGAAATTTTGACCCCCTCTGATCTTCTTGAAACTCTGGATTCTGACAGAGGGCCACGAGACTTCGACCAGCGCGCAAAAATGGAGGCTCTAGACCCTTTCAGAGCCGAGATATTGAAGGTCAAATTTTGGACCTGAAAAAAAACATAAGGGGTAACACTGTCATTTTTTTTTTTGGGCCGAAATTTTTGACCCCCTCCGATCTTCTTGAAACTCTGGATTCTGACAGAGGGCCACGAGACTTCGACCAGCGCGCAAAAATGGAGGCTCTAGACCCTTCCAGAGCTGAGATATCGAAGGTCAAATTTTGGACCTGAAAAAAAAAACATTAGGGGTAACACTGTCATTTTTTTTTTGGCCGAAATTTTGACCCCCTCCGATCTTCTTGAAACTCTGGATTCTGACAGAGGGCCACGAGACTTCGACCAGCGCGCAAAAATGGAGGCTCTAGACCCTTCCAGAGCCGAGATATCGAAGGTCAAACTTTGGACCTGAAAAAAAAAACATAAGGGGTAACACTGTCATTTTTTTTTTTTGGCCGAAATTTTGACCCCCTCCGATCTTCTTGAAACTCTGGATTCTGACAGAGGGCCACGAGACTTCGACCAGCGCGCAAAAATGGAGGCTCTAGACCCTTCCAGAGCCGAGATATCGAAGGTCAAAATTTGGACCTGAAAAAAAAACATAAGGGGTAACACTGTCATTTTTTTTTTTTTTGGCCGAAATTTTGACCCCCTCCGATCTTCTTGAAACTTTGGATTCTGACAGAGGGCCACGAGACTTCGACCAGCGGGCAAAAATGGAGGCTCTAGACCCTTCCAGAGCCGAGATATCGAAGGTCAAAATTTGGACCTGAAAAAAAAAACATAAGGGGTAACACTGTCTTTTTTTTTTTTTTGGCCGAAATTTTGACCCCCTCCGATCTTCTTGAAACTCTGGATTCTGACAGAGGGCCACGAGACTTCGACCAGCGCGCAAAAATGGAGGCTCTAGACCCTTCCAGAGCCGAGATATCGAAGGTCAAAATTTGGACCTGAAAAAAAAACATAAGGGGTAACACTGTCATTTTTTTTTTTGGCCGAAATTTTGACCCCCTCCGATCTTCTTGAAACTCTGGATTCTGACAGAGGGCCACGAGACTTCGACCAGCGCGCAAAAATGGAGGCTCTAGACCCTTCCAGAGCCGAGATATCGAAGGTCAAAATTTGGACCTGAAAAAAAAAACATAAGGGGTAACACTGTCTTTTTTTTTTTTTGGCCGAAATTTTGACCCCCTCCGATCTTCTTGAAACTCTGGATTCTGACAGAGGGCCACGAGACTTCGACCAGCGCACAAAAATGGAGGCTCTAGACCCTTCCAGAGCCGAGATATCGAAGGTCAAAATTTGGACCTGAAAAAAAACCATAAGGGGTAACACTGTCACTTTTTTTTTGGCCGAAATTTTGACCCCCTCCGATCTTCTTGAAACTCTGGATTCTGACAGAGGGCCACGAGACTTCGACCAGCGCGCAAAAATTGAGGCTCTAGACCCTTCCAGAGCCGAGATATCGAAGGTCAAAATTTGGACCTGAAAAAAAAACATAAGGGGTAACACTGTCATTTTTTTTTTTTTGGCCGAAATGTTGACCCCCTCCGATCTTCTTGAAACTCTGGATTCTGACAGAGGGCCACGAGACTTCGACCAGCGCGCAAAAATTGAGGCTCTAGACCCTTCCAGAGCCGAGATATCGAAGGTCAAAATTTGGACATGAAAAAAAAAACATAAGGGGTAACACTGTCATTTTTTTTTTTTGGCCGAAATTTTGACCCCCTCCGATCTTCTTGAAACTCTGGATTCTGACAGAGGGCCACGAGACTTCGACCAGCGCGCAAAAATGGAGGCTCTAGACCCTTCCAGAGCCGAGATATCGAAGGTCAAAATATGGACCTGAAAAAAAAACATAAGGGGTAACACTGTCATTTTTTTTTTTGGCCGAAATTTTGACCCCCTCCGATCTTCTTGAAACTCTGGATTCTGACAGAGGGCCACGAGACTTCGACCAGCGCGCAAAAATGGAGGCTCTAGACCCTTCCAGAGCCGAGATATCGAAGGTCAAAATTTGGACCTGAAAAAAAAACATAAGGGGTAACACTGTCATTTTTTTTTTTGGCCGAAATTTTGACCCCCTCCGATCTTCTTGAAACTCTGGATTCTGACAGAGGGCCACGAGACTTCGACCAGCACGCAAAAATGGAGGCTCTAGACCCTTCCAGAGCCGAGATATCGAAGGTCAAAATTTGGACTTGAAAAAAAAACATAAGGGGTAACACTGTCATTTTTTTTTTGGCCGAAATTTTGACCCCCTCCGATCTTCTTGAAACTCTGGATTCTGACAGAGGGCCACGAGACTTCGACCAGCGCGGAAAAATAGAGGCTCTAGACCCTTCCAGAGCCGAGATATCGAAGGTCAAAATTTGGACCTGAAAAAAAAAACATAAGGGGTAACACTGTTATTTTTTTTTTTTGGCCGAAATTTTGACCCCCTCTGATCTTCTTGAAACTCTGGATTCTGACAGAGGGCCACGAGACTTCGACCAGCGCGCAAAAATGGAGGCTCTAGACCCTTTCAGAGCCGAGATATTGAAGGTCAAATTTTGGACCTGAAAAAAAAACATAAGGGGTAACACTGTCATTTTTTTTTTTGGGCCGAAATTTTTGACCCCCTCCGATCTTCTTGAAACTCTGGATTCTGACAGAGGGCCACGAGACTTCGACCAGCGCGCAAAAATGGAGGCTCTAGACCCTTCCAGAGCTGAGATATCGAAGGTCAAATTTTGGACCTGAAAAAAAAAACATTAGGGGTAACACTGTCATTTTTTTTTTTGGCCGAAATTTTGACCCCCTCCGATCTTCTTGAAACTCTGGATTCTGACAGAGGGCCACGAGACTTCGACCAGCGCGCAAAAATGGAGGCTCTAGACCCTTCCAGAGCCGAGATATCGAAGGTCAAACTTTGGACCTGAAAAAAAAACATAAGGGGTAACACTGTCATTTTTTTTTTTTGGCCGAAATTTTGACCCCCTCCGATCTTCTTGAAACTCTGGATTCTGACAGAGGGCCACGAGACTTCGACCAGCGCGCAAAAATGGAGGCTCTAGACCCTTCCAGAGCCGAGATATCGAAGGTCAAAATTTGGACCTGAAAAAAAAACATAAGGGGTAACACTGTCATTTTTTTTTTTTTTGGCCGAAATTTTGACCCCCTCCGATCTTCTTGAAACTTTGGATTCTGACAGAGGGCCACGAGACTTCGACCAGCGGGCAAAAATGGAGGCTCTAGACCCTTCCAGAGCCGAGATATCGAAGGTCAAAATTTGGACCTGAAAAAAAAAACATAAGGGGTAACACTGTCTTTTTTTTTTTTTGGCCGAAATTTTGACCCCCTCCGATCTTCTTGAAACTCTGGATTCTGACAGAGGGCCACGAGACTTCGACCAGCGCGCAAAAATGGAGGCTCTAGACCCTTCCAGAGCCGAGATATCGAAGGTCAAAATTTGGACCTGAAAAAAAAAACATAAGGGGTAACACTGTCATTTTTTTTTTTGGCCGAAATTTTGACCCCCTCCGATCTTCTTGAAACTCTGGATTCTGACAGAGGGCCACGAGACTTCGACCAGCGCGCAAAAATGGAGGCTCTAGACCCTTCCAGAGCCGAGATATCGAAGGTCAAAATTTGGACCAGAAAAAAAAAAACATAAGGGGTAACACTGTCATTTTTTTTTTTGGCCGAAATTTTGACCCCCTCCGATCTTCTTGAAACTCTGGATTCTGACAGAGGGCCACGAGACTTCGACCAGCGCGCAAAAATGGAGGCTCTAGACCCTTCCAGAGCCGAGATATCGAAGGTCAAAATTTGGACCTGAAAAAAAAACATAAGGGGTAACACTGTCATTTTTTTTTTTGGCCGAAATTTTGACCCCCTCCGATCTTCTTGAAACTCTGGATTCTGACAGAGGGCCACGAGACTTCGACCAGCGCGCAAAAATGGAGGCTCTAGACCCTTCCAGAGCCGAGATATCGAAGGTCAAAATTTGGACCTGAAAAAAAAAACATAAGGGGTAACACTGTCATTTTTTTTTTTTTGGCCGAAATTTTGACCCCCTCCGATCTTCTTGAAACTCTGGATTCTGACAGAGGGCCACGAGACTTCGACTAGCGCGCAAAAATGGAGGCTCTAGACCCTTCCAGAGCCGAGATATCGAAGGTCAAAATTTGGACCTGAAAAAAAAAACATAAGGGGTAACACTGTCATTTTTTTTTTTGGCCGAAATTTTGACCCCCTCCGATCTTCTTGAAACTCTGGAGTCTGACAGAGGGCCACGAGACTTCGACCAGCGCGCAAAAATGGGGGCTCTAGACCCTTCCAGAGCCAAGATATCGAAGGTCAAAATTTGGACCTGAAAAAAACATAAGGGGTAACACTGTCATTTTTTTTTGTCCGAAATTTTGACCCCCTCCGATCTTCTTGAAACTCTGGATTCTGACAGAGGGCCACGAGACTTCGACCAGCGCGCAAAAATGGAGGCTCTAGACCCTTCCAGAGCCGAGATATCGAAGGTCAAAATTTGGACCTGAAAAAAAAACATAAGGGGTAACACTGTCATTTTTTTTTTTGGCCGAAATTTTGACCCCCTCCGATCTTCTTGAAACTCTGGATTCTGACAGAGGGCCACGAGACTTCGACCAGCGCGCAAAAATGGAGGCTCTAGACCCTTCCAGAGCCGAGATATTGAAGGTCAAAATTTGGACCTGAATAAAAAACATAAGGGGTAACACTGTCATTTTTTTTTTGGCCGAAATTTTGACCCCCTCCGATCTTCTTGAAACTCTGGATTCTGACAGAGGGCCACGAGACTTCGACCAGCGCACAAAAATGGAGGCTCTAGACCCTTCCAGAGCCAAGATATCGAAGGTTAAAATTTGGACCTGAAAAAAAAAACATAAGGGGTAACACTGTCATTTTTTTTTTTTTGGCCGAAATTTTGACCCCCTCCGATCTTCTTGAAACTCTGGATTCTGACAGAGGGCCACGAGACTTCGACCAGCGCGCAAAAATGGAGGCTCTAGACCCTTCCAGAGCCGAGATATCGAAGGTCAAAATTTGGACATGAAAAAAAAAACGTAAGGGGTAACACTGTCATTTTTTTTTTGGGCCGAAATTTTGACCCCCTCCGATCTTCTTGAAACTCTGGATTCTGACAGAGGGCCACGAGACTTCGACCAGCGCGCAAAAATGGAGGCTCTAGACCCTTCCAGAGCCAAGATATCGAAGGTCAAAATTTGGACCTGAAAAAAAACATAAGGGGTAACACTGTCATTTTTTTTTTTGGCCGAAATTTTGACCCCCTCCGATCTTCTTGAAACTCTGGATTCTGACAGAGGGCCACGAGACTTCGACCAGCGCGCAAAAATGGAGGCTCTAGACCCTTCCAGAGCCGAGATATCGAAGGTCAAAATTTGGACCTGAAAAAAAAACATAAGGGGTAACACTGTCATTTTTTTTTTTTGGCCGAAATTTTGACCCCCTCCGATCTTCTTGAAACTCTGGATTCTGACAGAGGGCCACGAGACTTCGACCAGCGCGCAAAAATGGAGGCTCTAGACCCTTCCAGAGCCGAGATATCGAAGGTCAAAATTTGGACCTGAAAAAAAAAAACATAAGGGGTAACACTGTCTTTTTTTTTTTGGCCAAAATTTTGACCCCCTCCGATCTTCTTGAAACTCTGGATTCTGACAGAGGACCACGAGACTTCGACCAGCGCGCAAAAATGGAGGCTCTAGACCCTTCCAGAGCCGAGATATCGAAGGTCAAAATTTGGACATGAAAAAAAAACATAAGGGGTAACACTGTCATTTTTTTTTGGCCGAAATTTTGACCCCCTCCGATCTTCTTGAAACTCTGGATTCTGAGAGAGGGCCACGAGACTTCGACCAGCGCGCAAAAATGGAGGCTCTAGACCCTTCCAGAGCCGAGATATCGAAGGTCAAAATTTGGACCTGAAAAAAAAACATAAGGGGTAACACTGTCATTTTTTTTTTTTGGCCGAAATTTTGACCCCCTCCGATCTTCTTGAAACTCTGGATTCTGACAGAGGGCCACGAGACTTCGACCAGCGCGCAAAAATGGAGGCTCTAGACCCTTCCAGAGCCGAGATATCGAAGGTCAAAATTTGGACCTGAAAAAAAAAACATAAGGGGTAACACTGTCTTTTTTTTTTTGGCCGAAATTTTGACCCCCTCCGATCTTCTTGAAACTCTTGATTCTGACAGAGGGCCACGAGACTTCGACCAGCGCGCAAAAATGGAGGCTTTAGACCCTTCCAGAGCCAAGATATCGAAGGTCAAAATTTGGACCTGAAAAAAAAACATAAGGGGTAACACTGTCATTTTTTTTTTGGCCGAAATTTTGACCCCCTCCGATCTTCTTGAAACTCTGGATTCTGACAGAGGGCCATGAGACTTCGACCAGCGCGCAAAAATGGAGGCTCTAGACCCTTCCAGAGCCGAGATATCGAAGGTCAAAATTTGGACCTGAAAAAAAACATAAGGGGTAACACTGTCATTTTTTTTTTTTGGCCGAAATTTTGACCCCCTCCGATCTTCTTGAAACTCTGGATTCTGACAGAGGGCCATGAGACTTCGACCAGCGCGCAAAAATGGAGGCTCTAGACCCTTCCAGAGCCGAGATATCGAAGGTCAAAATTTGGACCTGAAAAAAAACATAAGGGGTAACACTGTCATTTTTTTTTTTGGCCGAAATTTTGACCCCCTCCGATCTTCTTGAAACTCTGGATTCTGACAGAGGGCCACGAGACTTCGACCAGCGCGCAAAAATGGGGGCTCTAGACCCTTCCAGAGCCAAGATATCGAAGGTCAAAATTTGGACCTGAAAAAAACATAAGGGGTAACACTGTCATTTTTTTTTGGCCGAAATTTTGACCCCCTCCGATCTTCTTGAAACTCTGGATTCTGACAGAGGGCCACGAGACTTCGACCAGCGCGCAAAAATGGAGGCTCTAGACCCTTCCAGAGCCGAGATATCGAAGGTCAAAATTTGGACCTGAAAAAAACCATAAGGGGTAACACTGTCATTTTTTTTTTGGCCGAAATTTTGACCCCCTCCGATCTTCTTGAAACTCTGGATTCTGACAGAGGGCCACGAGACTTCGACCAGCGCGCAAAAATGGAGGCTCTAGACCCTTCCAGAGCCGAGATATTGAAGGTCAAAATTTGGACCTGAAAAAAAACATAAGGGGTAACACTGTCATTTTTTTTTTGGCCGAAATTTTGACCCCCTCCGATCTTCTTGAAACTCTGGATTCTGACAGAGGGCCACGAGACTTCGACCAGCGCACAAAAATGGAGGCTCTAGACCCTTCCAGAGCCAAGATATCGAAGGTCAAAATTTGGACCTGAAAAAAAAAACATAAGGGGTAACACTGTCATTTTTTTTTTTTGGCCGAAATTTTGACCCCCTCCGATCTTCTTGAAACTCTGGATTCTGACAGAGGGCCACGAGACTTCGACCAGCGCGCAAAAATGGAGGCTCTAGACCCTTCCAGAGCCGAGATATCGAAGGTCAAAATTTGGACATGAAAAAAAAAACGTAAGGGGTAACACTGTCATTTTTTTTTTTTTGGCCGAAATTTTGACCCCCTCCGATCTTCTTGAAACTCTGGATTCTGACAGAGGGCCACGAGACTTCGACCAGCGCGCAAAAATGGAGGCTCTAGACCCTTCCAGAGCCGAGATATCGAAGGTCAAAATTTGGACCTGAAAAAAAAAACATAAGGGGTAACACTGTCTTTTTTTTTTGGCCGAAATTTTGACCCCCTCCGATCTTCTTGAAACTCTGGATTCTGACAGAGGGCCACGAGACTTTGACCAGCGCGCAAAAATGGAGGCTCTAGACCCTTCCAGAGCCGAGATATCGAAGGTCAAAAATTGGACATGAAAAAAAAACATAAGGGGTAACACTGTCATTTTTTTTTTGCCGAAATTTTGACCCCCTCCGATCTTCTTGAAACTCTGGATTCTGAGAGAGGGCCACGAGACTTCGACCAGCACGCAAAAATGGAGGCTCTAGACCCTTCCAGAGCCGAGATATCGAAGGTCAAAATTTGGACCTGAAAAAAAAACATAAGGGGTAACACTGTCATTTTTTTTTTTTTGGCCGAAATTTTGACCCCCTCCGATCTTCTTGAAACTCTGGATTCTGACAGAGGGCCACGAGACTTCGACCAGCGCGCAAAAATGGAGGCTCTAGACCCTTCCAGAGCCGAGATATCGAAGGTCAAAATTTGGACCTGAAAAAAAAAACATAAGGGGTAACACTGTCATTTTTTTTTTGGCCGAAATTTTGACCCCCTCCGATCTTCTTGAAACTCTGGATTCTGACAGAGGGCCACGAGACTTCGACCAGCGCGCAAAAATGGAGGCTCTAGACCCTTCCAGAGCCGAGATATCGAAGGTCAAAATTTGGACCTGAAAAAAAAAACATAAGGGGTAACACTGTCATTTTTTTTTTTTTTTGCCGAAATTTTGACCCCCTCCGATCTTCTTGAAACTCTGGATTCTGACAGAGGGCCACGAGACTTCGACCAGCGCGCAAAAATGGAGGCTCTAGACCCTTCCAGAGCCGAGATATCGAAGGTCAAAATTTGGACCTGAAAAAAAAAAAACATAAGGGGTAACACTGTCATTTTTTTTTTGGCCAAAATTTTGACCCCCTCCGATCTTCTTGAAACTCTGGATTCTGACAGAGGGCCACAAGACTTCGACCAGCGCGCAAAAATTGAGGCTCTAGACCCTTCCAGAGCCGAGATATCGAAGGTCAAAATTTGGACATGAAAAAAAAAACATAAGGGGTAACACTGTCATTTTTTTTTTTTGGCCGAAATTTTGACCCCCTCCGATCTTCTTGAAACTCTGGATTCTGACAGAGGGCCACGAGACTTCGACCAGCGCGCAAAAATTGAGGCTCTAGACCCTTCCAGAGCCGAGATATCGAAGGTCAAAATTTGGACATGAAAAAAAAAACATAAGGGGTAACACTGTCATTTTTTTTTTTTGGCCGAAATTTTGACCCCCTCCGATCTTCTTGAAACTCTGGATTCTGACAGAGGGCCACGAGACTTCGACCAGCGCGCAAAAATGGAGGCTCTAGACCCTTCCAGAGCCGAGATAT
Source organism: Cyprinella venusta (assembly GCA_038021265.1). Lineage (NCBI taxonomy): Eukaryota > Metazoa > Chordata > Actinopteri > Cypriniformes > Leuciscidae > Cyprinella > Cyprinella venusta. Next base: position 25,011,969 of record CM075863.1, read on the forward strand.
CGAAGGTCAAAATATGGACCTGAAAAAAAAACATAAGGGGTAACACTGTCATTTTTTTTTTTGGCCGAAATTTTGACCCCCTCCGATCTTCTTGAAACTCTGGATTCTGACAGAGGGCCACGAGACTTCGACCAGCGCGCAAAAATGGAGGCTCTAGACCCTTCCAGAGCCGAGATATCGAAGGTCAAAATTTGGACCTGAAAAAAAAACATAAGGGGTAACACTGTCATTTTTTTTTTTTGGCCGAAATTTTGACCCCCTCCGATCTTCTTGAAACTCTGGATTCTGACAGAGGGCCACGAGACTTCGACCAGCACGCAAAAATGGAGGCTCTAGACCCTTCCAGAGCCGAGATATCGAAGGTCAAAATTTGGACTTGAAAAAAAAACATAAGGGGTAACACTCTCATTTTTTTTTTGGCCGAAATTTTGACCCCCTCCGATCTTCTTGAAACTCTGGATTCTGACAGAGGGCCACGAGACTTCGACCAGCGCGGAAAAATAGAGGCTCTAGACCCTTCCAGAGCCGAGATATCGAAGGTCAAAATTTGGACCTGAAAAAAAAAACATAAGGGGTAACACTGTTATTTTTTTTTTTTGGCCGAAATTTTGACCCCCTCTGATCTTCTTGAAACTCTGGATTCTGACAGAGGGCCACGAGACTTCGACCAGCGCGCAAAAATGGAGGCTCTAGACCCTTTCAGAGCCGAGATATTGAAGGTCAAATTTTGGACCTGAAAAAAAACATAAGGGGTAACACTGTCATTTTTTTTTTTGGGCCGAAATTTTTGACCCCCTCCGATCTTCTTGAAACTCTGGATTCTGACAGAGGGCCACGAGACTTCGACCAGCGCGCAAAAATGGAGGCTCTAGACCCTTCCAGAGCTGAGATATCGAAGGTCAAATTTTGGACCTGAAAAAAAAAACATTAGGGGTAACACTGTCATTTTTTTTTTGGCCGAAATTTTGACCCCCTCCGATCTTCTTGAAACTCTGGATTCTGACAGAGGGCCACGAGACTTCGACCAGCGCGCAAAAATGGAGGCTCTAGACCCTTCCAGAGCCGAGATATCGAAGGTCAAACTTTGGACCTGAAAAAAAAAAACATAAGGGGTAACACTGTCATTTTTTTTTTTTGGCCGAAATTTTGACCCCCTCCGATCTTCTTGAAACTCTGGATTCTGACAGAGGGCCACGAGACTTCGACCAGCGCGCAAAAATGGAGGCTCTAGACCCTTCCAGAGCCGAGATATCGAAGGTCAAAATTTGGACCTGAAAAAAAAACATAAGGGGTAACACTGTCATTTTTTTTTTTTTTGGCCGAAATTTTGACCCCCTCCGATCTTCTTGAAACTTTGGATTCTGACAGAGGGCCACGAGACTTCGACCAGCGGGCAAAAATGGAGGCTCTAGACCCTTCCAGAGCCGAGATATCGAAGGTCAAAATTTGGACCTGAAAAAAAAAACATAAGGGGTAACACTGTCTTTTTTTTTTTTTTGGCCGAAATTTTGACCCCCTCCGATCTTCTTGAAACTCTGGATTCTGACAGAGGGCCACGAGACTTCGACCAGCGCGCAAAAATGGAGGCTCTAGACCCTTCCAGAGCCGAGATATCGAAGGTCAAAATTTGGACCTGAAAAAAAAACATAAGGGGTAACACTGTCATTTTTTTTTTTGGCCGAAATTTTGACCCCCTCCGATCTTCTTGAAACTCTGGATTCTGACAGAGGGCCACGAGACTTCGACCAGCGCGCAAAAATGGAGGCTCTAGACCCTTCCAGAGCCGAGATATCGAAGGTCAAAATTTGGACCAGAAAAAAAAAACATAAGGGGTAACACTGTCATTTTTTTTTTTGGCCGAAATTTTGACCCCCTCCGATCTTCTTGAAACTCTGGATTCTGACAGAGGGCCACGAGACTTCGACCAGCGCGCAAAAATGGAGGCTCTAGACCCTTCCAGAGCCGAGATATCGAAGGTCAAAATTTGGACCTGAAAAAAAAACATAAGGGGTAACACTGTCATTTTTTTTTTTGGCCGAAATTTTGACCCCCTCCGATCTTCTTGAAACTCTGGATTCTGACAGAGGGCCACGAGACTTCGACCAGCGCGCAAAAATGGAGGCTCTAGACCCTTCCAGAGCCGAGATATCGAAGGTCAAAATTTGGACCTGAAAAAAAAAACATAAGGGGTAACACTGTCATTTTTTTTTTTGGCCGAAATTTTGACCCCCTCCGATCTTCTTGAAACTCTGGAGTCTGACAGAGGGCCACGAGACTTCGACCAGCGCGCAAAAATGGGGGCTCTAGACCCTTCCAGAGCCAAGATATCGAAGGTCAAAATTTGGACCTGAAAAAAACATAAGGGGTAACACTGTCATTTTTTTTTTGTCCGAAATTTTGACCCCCTCCGATCTTCTTGAAACTCTGGATTCTGACAGAGGGCCACGAGACTTCGACCAGCGCGCAAAAATGGAGGCTCTAGACCCTTCCAGAGCCGAGATATCGAAGGTCAAAATTTGGACCTGAAAAAAAAACATAAGGGGTAACACTGTCATTTTTTTTTTTGGCCGAAATTTTGACCCCCTCCGATCTTCTTGAAACTCTGGATTCTGACAAAGGGCCACGAGACTTCGACCAGCGCGCAAAAATGGAGGCTCTAGACCCTTCCAGAGCCGAGATATTGAAGGTCAAAATTTGGACCTGAATAAAAAACATAAGGGGTAACACTGTCATTTTTTTTTTGGCCGAAATTTTGACCCCCTCCGATCTTCTTGAAACTCTGGATTCTGACAGAGGGCCACGAGACTTCGACCAGCGCACAAAAATGGAGGCTCTAGACCCTTCCAGAGCCAAGATATCGAAGGTTAAAATTTGGACCTGAAAAAAAAAACATAAGGGGTAACACTGTCATTTTTTTTTTTTTGGCCGAAATTTTGACCCCCTCCGATCTTCTTGAAACTCTGGATTCTGACAGAGGGCCACGAGACTTCGACCAGTGCGCAAAAATGGAGGCTCTAGACCCTTCCAGAGCCGAGATATCGAAGGTCAAAATTTGGACATGAAAAAAAAAACGTAAGGGGTAACACTGTCATTTTTTTTTTGGGCCGAAATTTTGACCCCCTCCGATCTTCTTGAAACTCTGGATTCTGACAGAGGGCCACGAGACTTCGACCAGCGCGCAAAAATGGAGGCTCTAGACCCTTCCAGAGCCAAGATATCGAAGGTCAAAATTTGGACCTGAAAAAAAACATAAGGGGTAACACTGTCATTTTTTTTTTTGGCCGAAATTTTGACCCCCTCCGATCTTCTTGAAACTCTGGATTCTGACAGAGGGCCACGAGACTTCGACCAGCGCGCAAAAATGGAGGCTCTAGACCCTTCCAGAGCCGAGATATCGAAGGTCAAAATTTGGACCTGAAAAAAAAACATAAGGGGTAACACTGTCATTTTTTTTTTTTGGCCGAAATTTTGACCCCCTCCGATCTTCTTGAAACTCTGGATTCTGACAGAGGGCCACGAGACTTCGACCAGCGCGCAAAAATGGAGGCTCTAGACCCTTCCAGAGCCGAGATATCGAAGGTCAAAATTTGGACCTGAAAAAAAAAAACATAAGGGGTAACACTGTCTTTTTTTTTTTGGCCAAAATTTTGACCCCCTCCGATCTTCTTGAAACTCTGGATTCTGACAGAGGACCACGAGACTTCGACCAGCGCGCAAAAATGGAGGCTCTAGACCCTTCCAGAGCCGAGATATCGAAGGTCAAAATTTGGACATGAAAAAAAAAACATAAGGGGTAACACTGTCATTTTTTTTTGGCCGAAATTTTGACCCCCTCCGATCTTCTTGAAACTCTGGATTCTGAGAGAGGGCCACGAGACTTCGACCAGCGCGCAAAAATGGAGGCTCTAGACCCTTCCAGAGCCGAGATATCGAAGGTCAAAATTTGGACCTGAAAAAAAAACATAAGGGGTAACACTGTCATTTTTTTTTTTTGGCCGAAATTTTGACCCCCTCCGATCTTCTTGAAACTCTGGATTCTGACAGAGGGCCACGAGACTTCGACCAGCGCGCAAAAATGGAGGCTCTAGACCCTTCCAGAGCCGAGATATCGAAGGTCAAAATTTGGACCTGAAAAAAAAAACATAAGGGGTAACACTGTCTTTTTTTTTTTGGCCGAAATTTTGACCCCCTCCGATCTTCTTGAAACTCTTGATTCTGACAGAGGGCCACGAGACTTCGACCAGCGCGCAAAAATGGAGGCTTTAGACCCTTCCAGAGCCAAGATATCGAAGGTCAAAATTTGGACCTGAAAAAAAAACATAAGGGGTAACACTGTCATTTTTTTTTTGGCCGAAATTTTGACCCCCTCCGATCTTCTTGAAACTCTGGATTCTGACAGAGGGCCATGAGACTTCGACCAGCGCGCAAAAATGGAGGCTCTAGACCCTTCCAGAGCCGAGATATCGAAGGTCAAAATTTGGACCTGAAAAAAAACATAAGGGGTAACACTGTCATTTTTTTTTTTTGGCCGAAATTTTGACCCCCTCCGATCTTCTTGAAACTCTGGATTCTGACAGAGGGCCATGAGACTTCGACCAGCGCGCAAAAATGGAGGCTCTAGACCCTTCCAGAGCCGAGATATCGAAGGTCAAAATTTGGACCTGAAAAAAAACATAAGGGGTAACACTGTCATTTTTTTTTTTTGGCCGAAATTTTGACCCCCTCCGATCTTCTTGAAACTCTGGATTCTGACAGAGGGCCACGAGACTTCGACCAGCGCGCAAAAATGGGGGCTCTAGACCCTTCCAGAGCCAAGATATCGAAGGTCAAAATTTGGACCTGAAAAAAACATAAGGGGTAACACTGTCATTTTTTTTTGGCCGAAATTTTGACCCCCTCCGATCTTCTTGAAACTCTGGATTCTGACAGAGGGCCACGAGACTTCGACCAGCGCGCAAAAATGGAGGCTCTAGACCCTTCCAGAGCCGAGATATCGAAGGTCAAAATTTGGGCCTGAAAAAAACCATAAGGGGTAACACTGTCATTTTTTTTTGGCCGAAATTTTGACCCCCTCCGATCTTCTTGAAACTCTGGATTCTGACAGAGGGCCACGAGACTTCGACCAGCGCGCAAAAATGGAGGCTCTAGACCCTTCCAGAGCCGAGATATTGAAGGTCAAAATTTGGACCTGAAAAAAAACATAAGGGGTAACACTGTCATTTTTTTTTTGGCCGAAATTTTGACCCCCTCCGATCTTCTTGAAACTCTGGATTCTGACAGAGGGCCACGAGACTTCGACCAGCGCACAAAAATGGAGGCTCTAGACCCTTCCAGAGCCAAGATATCGAAGGTCAAAATTTGGACCTGAAAAAAAAACATAAGGGGTAACACTGTCATTTTTTTTTTTTGGCCGAAATTTTGACCCCCTCCGATCTTCTTGAAACTCTGGATTCTGACAGAGGGCCACGAGACTTCGACCAGCGCGCAAAAATGGAGGCTCTAGACCCTTCCAGAGCCGAGATATCGAAGGTCAAAATTTGGACATGAAAAAAAAAACGTAAGGGGTAACACTGTCATTTTTTTTTTTTGGCCGAAATTTTGACCCCCTCCGATCTTCTTGAAACTCTGGATTCTGACAGAGGGCCACGAGACTTCGACCAGCGCGCAAAAATGGAGGCTCTAGACCCTTCCAGAGCCGAGATATCGAAGGTCAAAATTTGGACCTGAAAAAAAAAACATAAGGGGTAACACTGTCTTTTTTTTTTTGGCCGAAATTTTGACCCCCTCCGATCTTCTTGAAACTCTGGATTCTGACAGAGGGCCACGAGACTTTGACCAGCGCGCAAAAATGGAGGCTCTAGACCCTTCCAGAGCCGAGATATCGAAGGTCAAAATTTGGACATGAAAAAAAAACATAAGGGGTAACACTGTCATTTTTTTTGCCGAAATTTTGACCCCCTCCGATCTTCTTGAAACTCTGGATTCTGAGAGAGGGCCACGAGACTTCGACCAGCACGCAAAAATGGAGGCTCTAGACCCTTCCAGAGCCGAGATATCGAAGGTCAAAATTTGGACCTGAAAAAAAAACATAAGGGGTAACACTGTCATTTTTTTTTTTTGGCCGAAATTTTGACCCCCTCCGATCTTCTTGAAACTCTGGATTCTGACAGAGGGCCACGAGACTTCGACCAGCGCGCAAAAATGGAGGCTCTAGACCCTTCCAGAGCCGAGATATCGAAGGTCAAAATTTGGACCTGAAAAAAAAAAACATAAGGGGTAACACTGTCATTTTTTTTTTTGGCCGAAATTTTGACCCCCTCCGATCTTCTTGAAACTCTGGATTCTGACAGAGGGCCACGAGACTTCGACCAGCGCGCAAAAATGGAGGCTCTAGACCCTTCCAGAGCCGAGATATCGAAGGTCAAAATTTGGACCTGAAAAAAAAAAACATAAGGGGTAACACTGTCATTTTTTTTTTTTTTTTGCCGAAATTTTGACCCCCTCCGATCTTCTTGAAACTCTGGATTCTGACAGAGGGCCACGAGACTTCGACCAGCGCGCAAAAATGGAGGCTCTAGACCCTTCCAGAGCCGAGATATCGAAGGTCAAAATTTGGACCTGAAAAAAAAAAACATAAGGGGTAACACTGTCATTTTTTTTTTGGCCAAAATTTTGACCCCCTCCGATCTTCTTGAAACTCTGGATTCTGACAGAGGGCCACAAGACTTCGACCAGCGCGCAAAAATTGAGGCTCTAGACCCTTCCAGAGCCGAAATATCGAAGGTCAAAATTTGGACCTGAAAAAAAAACATAAGGGGTAACACTGTAATTTTTTTTTTTTGGCCGAAATTTTGACCCCCTCCGATCTTCTTGAAACTCTGGATTCTGACAGAGGGCCATGAGACTTCGACCAGCGCGCAAAAATGGAGGCTCTAGACCCTTCCAGAGCCGAGATATCGAAGGTCAAAATTTGGACCTGAAAAAAAAGATAAGGGGTAACACTGTCTTTTTTTTTTTTGGCCGAAATTTTGACCCCCTCCGATCTTCTTGAAACTCTGGATTCTGACAGAGGGCCACGAGACTTCGACCAGCGCGCAAAAATGGAGGCTCTAGACCCTTCCAGAGCCGAGATATCGAAGGTCAAAATTTGGACCTGAAAAAAAACATAAGGGGTAACACTGTCATTTTTTTTTTTTGGCCGAAATTTTGACCCCCTCTGATCTTCTTGAAACTCTGGATTCTGACAGAGGGCCACGAGACTTCGACCAGCGCGCAAAAATGGAGGCTCTAGACCCTTCCAGAGCCGAGATATCGAAGGTCAAAATTTGGACATGAAAAAAAAAACATAAGGGGTAACACTGTCATTTTTTTTTTTTTGGCCGAAATTTTGACCCCCTCCGATCTTCTTGAAACTCTGGATTCTGACAGAGGGCCACGAGACTTCGACCAGCGCGCAAAAATGGAGGCTCTAGACCCTTCCAGAGCCGAGATATCGAAGGTCAAAATTTGGACCTGAAAAAAATCCATAAGGGGTAACACTGTCATTTTTTTTTTTTGGCCGAAATTTTGACCCCCTCCGATCTTCTTGAAACTCTGGATTCTGACAGAGGGCCAAGAGACTTCGACCAGCGCGCAAAAATGGAGGCTCTAGACCCTTCCGGAGCCGAGATATCGAAGGTCAAAATTTGGACCTGAAAAAAAAACATAAGGGGTAACACTGTCATTTTTTTTTTTTTTGGCCGAAATTTTGACCCCCTCCGATCTTCTTGAAACTCTGGATTCTGACAGAGGGCCACGAGACTTCGACCAGCACGCAAAAATGGAGGCTCTAGACCCTTCCAGAGCCGAGATATCGAAGGTCAAAATTTGGACCTGAAAAAAAAACATAAGGGGTAACACTGTCATTTTTTTTTTTTTTTGCCGAAATTTTGACCCCCTCCGATCTTCTTGAAACTCTGGATTCTGACAGAGGGCCACGAGACTTCGACCAGCGCGCAAAAATGGAGGCTCTAGACCCTTCCAGAGCCGAGATATCGAAGGTCAAATTTTGGACCTGAAAAAAAAACATAAGGGGTAACACTGTCATTTTTTTTTTTTTGCCGAAATTTTGACCCCCTCCGATCTTCTTGAAACTCTAGATTCTGACAGAGGGCCATGAGACTTCGACCAGCGCGCAAAAATGGAGGCTCTAGACCCTTCCAGAGCTGAGATATCGAAGGTCAAAATTTGGACCTGAAAAAAAAAAACATAAGGGGTAACACTGTCATTTTTTTTTTTGGCCGAAATTTTGACCCCCTCCGATCTTCTTGAAACTCTGGATTCTGACAGAGGGCCACGAGACTTCGACCAGCGCGCAAAAATGGAGGCTCTAGACCCTTCCAGAGCCGAGATATCGAAGGTCAAAATTTGGACCTGAAAAAAAAAACATAAGGGGTAACACTGTCATTTTTTTTTTTTTTTGCCGAAATTTTGACCCCCTCCGATCTTCTTGAAACTCTGGATTCTGACAGAGGGCCACGAGACTTCGACCAGCGCGCAAAAATGGAGGCTCTAGACCCTTCCAGAGCCGAGATATCGAAGGTCAAAATTTGGACCTGAAAAAAAAAAACATAAGGGGTAACACTGTCATTTTTTTTTTGGCCAAAATTTTGACCCCCTCCGATCTTCTTGAAACTCTGGATTCTGACAGAGGGCCACAAGACTTCGACCAGCGCGCAAAAATTGAGGCTCTAGACCCTTCCAGAGCCGAAATATCGAAGGTCAAAATTTGGACCTGAAAAAAAAACATAAGGGGTAACACTGTCATTTTTTTTTTGGCCGAAATTTTGACCCCCTCCGATCTTCTTGAAACTCTGGATTCTGACAGAGGGCCACGAGACTTCGACCAGCGCACAAAAATGGAGGCTCTAGACCCTTCCAGAGCCAAGATATCGAAGGTTAAAATTTGGACCTGAAAAAAAAAACATAAGGGGTAACACTGTCATTTTTTTTTTTTTGGCCGAAATTTTGACCCCCTCCGATCTTCTTGAAACTCTGGATTCTGACAGAGGGCCACGAGACTTCGACCAGTGCGCAAAAATGGAGGCTCTAGACCCTTCCAGAGCCGAGATATCGAAGGTCAAAATTTGGACATGAAAAAAAAAACGTAAGGGGTAACACTGTCATTTTTTTTTTGGGCCGAAATTTTGACCCCCTCCGATCTTCTTGAAACTCTGGATTCTGACAGAGGGCCACGAGACTTCGACCAGCGCGCAAAAATGGAGGCTCTAGACCCTTCCAGAGCCAAGATATCGAAGGTCAAAATTTGGACCTGAAAAAAAACATAAGGGGTAACACTGTCATTTTTTTTTTTGGCCGAAATTTTGACCCCCTCCGATCTTCTTGAAACTCTGGATTCTGACAGAGGGCCACGAGACTTCGACCAGCGCGCAAAAATGGAGGCTCTAGACCCTTCCAGAGCCGAGATATCGAAGGTCAAAATTTGGACCTGAAAAAAAAACATAAGGGGTAACACTGTCATTTTTTTTTTTTGGCCGAAATTTTGACCCCCTCCGATCTTCTTGAAACTCTGGATTCTGACAGAGGGCCACGAGACTTCGACCAGCGCGCAAAAATGGAGGCTCTAGACCCTTCCAGAGCCGAGATATCGAAGGTCAAAATTTGGACCTGAAAAAAAAAAACATAAGGGGTAACACTGTCTTTTTTTTTTTGGCCAAAATTTTGACCCCCTCCGATCTTCTTGAAACTCTGGATTCTGACAGAGGACCACGAGACTTCGACCAGCGCGCAAAAATGGAGGCTCTAGACCCTTCCAGAGCCGAGATATCGAAGGTCAAAATTTGGACATGAAAAAAAAAACATAAGGGGTAACACTGTCATTTTTTTTTGGCCGAAATTTTGACCCCCTCCGATCTTCTTGAAACTCTGGATTCTGAGAGAGGGCCACGAGACTTCGACCAGCGCGCAAAAATGGAGGCTCTAGACCCTTCCAGAGCCGAGATATCGAAGGTCAAAATTTGGACCTGAAAAAAAAACATAAGGGGTAACACTGTCATTTTTTTTTTTTGGCCGAAATTTTGACCCCCTCCGATCTTCTTGAAACTCTGGATTCTGACAGAGGGCCACGAGACTTCGACCAGCGCGCAAAAATGGAGGCTCTAGACCCTTCCAGAGCCGAGATATCGAAGGTCAAAATTTGGACCTGAAAAAAAAAACATAAGGGGTAACACTGTCTTTTTTTTTTTGGCCGAAATTTTGACCCCCTCCGATCTTCTTGAAACTCTTGATTCTGACAGAGGGCCACGAGACTTCGACCAGCGCGCAAAAATGGAGGCTTTAGACCCTTCCAGAGCCAAGATATCGAAGGTCAAAATTTGGACCTGAAAAAAAAACATAAGGGGTAACACTGTCATTTTTTTTTTGGCCGAAATTTTGACCCCCTCCGATCTTCTTGAAACTCTGGATTCTGACAGAGGGCCATGAGACTTCGACCAGCGCGCAAAAATGGAGGCTCTAGACCCTTCCAGAGCCGAGATATCGAAGGTCAAAATTTGGACCTGAAAAAAAACATAAGGGGTAACACTGTCATTTTTTTTTTTTGGCCGAAATTTTGACCCCCTCCGATCTTCTTGAAACTCTGGATTCTGACAGAGGGCCATGAGACTTCGACCAGCGCGCAAAAATGGAGGCTCTAGACCCTTCCAGAGCCGAGATATCGAAGGTCAAAATTTGGACCTGAAAAAAAACATAAGGGGTAACACTGTCATTTTTTTTTTTGGCCGAAATTTTGACCCCCTCCGATCTTCTTGAAACTCTGGATTCTGACAGAGGGCCACGAGACTTCGACCAGCGCGCAAAAATGGGGGCTCTAGACCCTTCCAGAGCCAAGATATCGAAGGTCAAAATTTGGACCTGAAAAAAACATAAGGGGTAACACTGTCATTTTTTTTTGGCCGAAATTTTGACCCCCTCCGATCTTCTTGAAACTCTGGATTCTGACAGAGGGCCACGAGACTTCGACCAGCGCGCAAAAATGGAGGCTCTAGACCCTTCCAGAGCCGAGATATCGAAGGTCAAAATTTGGGCCTGAAAAAAACCATAAGGGGTAACACTGTCATTTTTTTTTGGCCGAAATTTTGACCCCCTCCGATCTTCTTGAAACTCTGGATTCTGACAGAGGGCCACGAGACTTCGACCAGCGCGCAAAAATGGAGGCTCTAGACCCTTCCAGAGCCGAGATATTGAAGGTCAAAATTTGGACCTGAAAAAAAACATAAGGGGTAACACTGTCATTTTTTTTTTGGCCGAAATTTTGACCCCCTCCGATCTTCTTGAAACTCTGGATTCTGACAGAGGGCCACGAGACTTCGACCAGCGCACAAAAATGGAGGCTCTAGACCCTTCCAGAGCCAAGATATCGAAGGTCAAAATTTGGACCTGAAAAAAAAACATAAGGGGTAACACTGTCATTTTTTTTTTTTGGCCGAAATTTTGACCCCCTCCGATCTTCTTGAAACTCTGGATTCTGACAGAGGGCCACGAGACTTCGACCAGCGCGCAAAAATGGAGGCTCTAGACCCTTCCAGAGCCGAGATATCGAAGGTCAAAATTTGGACATGAAAAAAAAAACGTAAGGGGTAACACTGTCATTTTTTTTTTTTGGCCGAAATTTTGACCCCCTCCGATCTTCTTGAAACTCTGGATTCTGACAGAGGGCCACGAGACTTCGACCAGCGCGCAAAAATGGAGGCTCTAGACCCTTCCAGAGCCGAGATATCGAAGGTCAAAATTTGGACCTGAAAAAAAAAACATAAGGGGTAACACTGTCTTTTTTTTTTTGGCCGAAATTTTGACCCCCTCCGATCTTCTTGAAACTCTGGATTCTGACAGAGGGCCACGAGACTTTGACCAGCGCGCAAAAATGGAGGCTCTAGACCCTTCCAGAGCCGAGATATCGAAGGTCAAAATTTGGACATGAAAAAAAAACATAAGGGGTAACACTGTCATTTTTTTTGCCGAAATTTTGACCCCCTCCGATCTTCTTGAAACTCTGGATTCTGAGAGAGGGCCACGAGACTTCGACCAGCACGCAAAAATGGAGGCTCTAGACCCTTCCAGAGCCGAGATATCGAAGGTCAAAATTTGGACCTGAAAAAAAAACATAAGGGGTAACACTGTCATTTTTTTTTTTTGGCCGAAATTTTGACCCCCTCCGATCTTCTTGAAACTCTGGATTCTGACAGAGGGCCACGAGACTTCGACCAGCGCGCAAAAATGGAGGCTCTAGACCCTTCCAGAGCCGAGATATCGAAGGTCAAAATTTGGACCTGAAAAAAAAAAACATAAGGGGTAACACTGTCATTTTTTTTTTTGGCCGAAATTTTGACCCCCTCCGATCTTCTTGAAACTCTGGATTCTGACAGAGGGCCACGAGACTTCGACCAGCGCGCAAAAATGGAGGCTCTAGACCCTTCCAGAGCCGAGATATCGAAGGTCAAAATTTGGACCTGAAAAAAAAAAACATAAGGGGTAACACTGTCATTTTTTTTTTTTTTTTGCCGAAATTTTGACCCCCTCCGATCTTCTTGAAACTCTGGATTCTGACAGAGGGCCACGAGACTTCGACCAGCGCGCAAAAATGGAGGCTCTAGACCCTTCCAGAGCCGAGATATCGAAGGTCAAAATTTGGACCTGAAAAAAAAAAAACATAAGGGGTAACACTGTCATTTTTTTTTTGGCCAAAATTTTGACCCCCTCCGATCTTCTTGAAACTCTGGATTCTGACAGAGGGCCACAAGACTTCGACCAGCGCGCAAAAATTGAGGCTCTAGACCCTTCCAGAGCCGAAATATCGAAGGTCAAAATTTGGACCTGAAAAAAAAACATAAGGGGTAACACTGTAATTTTTTTTTTTTGGCCGAAATTTTGACCCCCTCCGATCTTCTTGAAACTCTGGATTCTGACAGAGGGCCATGAGACTTCGACCAGCGCGCAAAAATGGAGGCTCTAGACCCTTCCAGAGCCGAGATATCGAAGGTCAAAATTTGGACCTGAAAAAAAAGATAAGGGGTAACACTGTCTTTTTTTTTTTTGGCCGAAATTTTGACCCCCTCCGATCTTCTTGAAACTCTGGATTCTGACAGAGGGCCACGAGACTTCGACCAGCGCGCAAAAATGGAGGCTCTAGACCCTTCCAGAGCCGAGATATCGAAGGTCAAAATTTGGACCTGAAAAAAAACATAAGGGGTAACACTGTCATTTTTTTTTTTTGGCCGAAATTTTGACCCCCTCTGATCTTCTTGAAACTCTGGATTCTGACAGAGGGCCACGAGACTTCGACCAGCGCGCAAAAATGGAGGCTCTAGACCCTTCCAGAGCCGAGATATCGAAGGTCAAAATTTGGACATGAAAAAAAAAACATAAGGGGTAACACTGTCATTTTTTTTTTTTGGCCGAAATTTTGACCCCCTCCGATCTTCTTGAAACTCTGGATTCTGACAGAGGGCCACGAGACTTCGACCAGCGCGCAAAAATGGAGGCTCTAGACCCTTCCAGAGCCGAGATATCGAAGGTCAAAATTTGGACCTGAAAAAAATCCATAAGGGGTAACACTGTCATTTTTTTTTTTTGGCCGAAATTTTGACCCCCTCCGATCTTCTTGAAACTCTGGATTCTGACAGAGGGCCAAGAGACTTCGACCAGCGCGCAAAAATGGAGGCTCTAGACCCTTCCGGAGCCGAGATATCGAAGGTCAAAATTTGGACCTGAAAAAAAAACATAAGGGGTAACACTGTCATTTTTTTTTTTTTTGGCCGAAATTTTGACCCCCTCCGATCTTCTTGAAACTCTGGATTCTGACAGAGGGCCACGAGACTTCGACCAGCACGCAAAAATGGAGGCTCTAGACCCTTCCAGAGCCGAGATATCGAAGGTCAAAATTTGGACCTGAAAAAAAAACATAAGGGGTAACACTGTCATTTTTTTTTTTTTTTGCCGAAATTTTGACCCCCTCCGATCTTCTTGAAACTCTGGATTCTGACAGAGGGCCACGAGACTTCGACCAGCGCGCAAAAATGGAGGCTCTAGACCCTTCCAGAGCCGAGATATCGAAGGTCAAATTTTGGACCTGAAAAAAAAACATAAGGGGTAACACTGTCATTTTTTTTTTTTTGCCGAAATTTTGACCCCCTCCGATCTTCTTGAAACTCTAGATTCTGACAGAGGGCCATGAGACTTCGACCAGCGCGCAAAAATGGAGGCTCTAGACCCTTCCAGAGCCGAGATATCGAAGGTCAAAATTTGGACCTGAAAAAAAAAAACATAAGGGGTAACACTGTCATTTTTTTTTTTGGCCGAAATTTTGACCCCCTCCGATCTTCTTGAAACTCTGGATTCTGACAGAGGGCCACGAGACTTCGACCAGCGCGCAAAAATGGAGGCTCTAGACCCTTCCAGAGCCGAGATATCGAAGGTCAAAATTTGGACCTGAAAAAAAAAACATAAGGGGTAACACTGTCATTTTTTTTTTTTTTTGCCGAAATTTTGACCCCCTCCGATCTTCTTGAAACTCTGGATTCTGACAGAGGGCCACGAGACTTCGACCAGCGCGCAAAAATGGAGGCTCTAGACCCTTCCAGAGCCGAGATATCGAAGGTCAAAATTTGGACCTGAAAAAAAAAAACATAAGGGGTAACACTGTCATTTTTTTTTTGGCCAAAATTTTGACCCCCTCCGATCTTCTTGAAACTCTGGATTCTGACAGAGGGCCACAAGACTTCGACCAGCGCGCAAAAATTGAGGCTCTAGACCCTTCCAGAGCCGAAATATCGAAGGTCAAAATTTGGACCTGAAAAAAAAACATAAGGGGTAACACTGTAATTTTTTTTTTTTGGCCGAAATTTTGACCCCCTCCGATCTTCTTGAAACTCTGGATTCTGACAGAGGGCCATGAGACTTCGACCAGCGCGCAAAAATGGAGGCTCTAGACCCTTCCAGAGCCGAGATATCGAAGGTCAAAATTTGGACCTGAAAAAAAACATAAGGGGTAACACTGTCATTTTTTTTTTTGGCCGAAATTTTGACCCCCTCCGATCTTCTTGAAACTCTGGATTCTGACAGAGGGCCACGAGACTTCGACCAGCGCGCAAAAATGGAGGCTCTAGACCCTTCCAGAGCCGAGATATCGAAGGTCAAAATTTGGACCTGAAAAAAAAAGATAAGGGGTAACACTGTCTTTTTTTTTTTTTGGCCGAAATTTTGACCCCCTCCGATCTTCTTGAAACTCTGGATTCTGACAGAGGGCCACGAGACTTCGACCAGCGCGCAAAAATGGAGGCTCTAGACCCTTCCAGAGCCGAGATATCGAAGGTCAAAATTTGGACCTGAAAAAAAACATAAGGGGTAACACTGTCATTTTTTTTTTTGGCCGAAATTTTGACCCCCTCTGATCTTCTTGAAACTCTGGATTCTGACAGAGGGCCACGAGACTTCGACCAGCGCGCAAAAATGGAGGCTCTAGACCCTTCCAGAGCTGAGATATCGAAGGTCAAAATTTGGACATGAAAAAAAAACATAAGGGGTAACACTGTCATTTTTTTTTTTGGCCGAAATTTTGACCCCCTCCGATCTTCTTGAAACTCTGGATTCTGACAGAGGGCCACGAGACTTCGACCAGCGCGCAAAAATGGAGGCTCTAGACCCTTCCAGAGCCGAGATATCGAAGGTCAAAATTTGGACCTGAAAAAAAACCATAAGGGGTAACACTGTCATTTTTTTTTTTTGGCCGAAATTTTGACCCCCTCCGATCTTCTTGAAACTCTGGATTCTGACAGAGGGCCAAGAGACTTCGACCAGCGCGCAAAAATGGAGGCTCTAGACCCTTCCGGAGCCGAGATATCGAAGGTCAAAATTTGGACCTGAAAAAAAAAACATAAGGGGTAACACTGTCATTTTTTTTTTTTTTTGGCCGAAATTTTGACCCCCTCCGATCTTCTTGAAACTCTGGATTCTGACAGAGGGCCACAAGACTTCGACCAGCGCGCAAAAATGGAGGCTCTAGACCCTTCCAGAGCCGAGATATCGAAGGTCAAAATTTGGACCTGAAAAAAAACATAAGGGGTAACACTGTCATTTTTTTTTTTTGGCCGAAATTTTGACCCCCTCCGATCTTCTTGAAACTCTGGATTCTGACAGAGGGCCACGAGACTTCGACCAGCGCGCAAAAATGGAGGCTCTAGACCCTTCCAGAGCCGAGATATCGAAGGTCAAAATTTGGACCTGAAAAAAAAAAGATAAGGGGTAACACTGTCTTTTTTTTTTTTTTGGCCGAAATTTTGACCCCCTCCGATCTTCTTGAAACTCTGGATTCTGAAAGAGGGCCACGAGACTTCGACCAGCGCGCAAAAATGGAGGCTCTAGACCCTTCCAGAGCCGAGATATCGAAGGTCAAAATTTGGACCTGAAAAAAAACATAAGGGGTAACACTGTCATTTTTTTTTTGGCCGAAATTTTGACCCCCTCTGATCTTCTTGAAACTCTGGATTCTGACAGAGGGCCACGAGACTTCGACCAGCGCGCAAAAATGGAGGCTCTAGACCCTTCCAGAGCCGAGATATCGAAGGTCAAAATTTGGACCTGAAAAAAAAAACATAAGGGGTAACACTGTCTTTTTTTTTTTGGCCGAAATTTTGACCCCCTCCGATCTTCTTGAAACTCTTGATTCTGACAGAGGGCCACGAGACTTCGACCAGCGCGCAAAAATGGAGGCTTTAGACCCTTCCAGAGCCAAGATATCGAAGGTCAAAATTTGGACCTGAAAAAAAAACATAAGGGGTAACACTGTCATTTTTTTTTTGGCCGAAATTTTGACCCCCTCCGATCTTCTTGAAACTCTGGATTCTGACAGAGGGCCATGAGACTTCGACCAGCGCGCAAAAATGGAGGCTCTAGACCCTTCCAGAGCCGAGATATCGAAGGTCAAAATTTGGACCTGAAAAAAAACATAAGGGGTAACACTGTCATTTTTTTTTTTTGGCCGAAATTTTGACCCCCTCCGATCTTCTTGAAACTCTGGATTCTGACAGAGGGCCATGAGACTTCGACCAGCGCGCAAAAATGGAGGCTCTAGACCCTTCCAGAGCCGAGATATCGAAGGTCAAAATTTGGACCTGAAAAAAAACATAAGGGGTAACACTGTCATTTTTTTTTTTTGGCCGAAATTTTGACCCCCTCCGATCTTCTTGAAACTCTGGATTCTGACAGAGGGCCACGAGACTTCGACCAGCGCGCAAAAATGGGGGCTCTAGACCCTTCCAGAGCCAAGATATCGAAGGTCAAAATTTGGACCTGAAAAAAACATAAGGGGTAACACTGTCATTTTTTTTTGGCCGAAATTTTGACCCCCTCCGATCTTCTTGAAACTCTGGATTCTGACAGAGGGCCACGAGACTTCGACCAGCGCGCAAAAATGGAGGCTCTAGACCCTTCCAGAGCCGAGATATCGAAGGTCAAAATTTGGGCCTGAAAAAAACCATAAGGGGTAACACTGTCATTTTTTTTTGGCCGAAATTTTGACCCCCTCCGATCTTCTTGAAACTCTGGATTCTGACAGAGGGCCACGAGACTTCGACCAGCGCGCAAAAATGGAGGCTCTAGACCCTTCCAGAGCCGAGATATTGAAGGTCAAAATTTGGACCTGAAAAAAAACATAAGGGGTAACACTGTCATTTTTTTTTTGGCCGAAATTTTGACCCCCTCCGATCTTCTTGAAACTCTGGATTCTGACAGAGGGCCACGAGACTTCGACCAGCGCACAAAAATGGAGGCTCTAGACCCTTCCAGAGCCAAGATATCGAAGGTCAAAATTTGGACCTGAAAAAAAAAACATAAGGGGTAACACTGTCATTTTTTTTTTTTGGCCGAAATTTTGACCCCCTCCGATCTTCTTGAAACTCTGGATTCTGACAGAGGGCCACGAGACTTCGACCAGCGCGCAAAAATGGAGGCTCTAGACCCTTCCAGAGCCGAGATATCGAAGGTCAAAATTTGGACATGAAAAAAAAAACGTAAGGGGTAACACTGTCATTTTTTTTTTTTGGCCGAAATTTTGACCCCCTCCGATCTTCTTGAAACTCTGGATTCTGACAGAGGGCCACGAGACTTCGACCAGCGCGCAAAAATGGAGGCTCTAGACCCTTCCAGAGCCGAGATATCGAAGGTCAAAATTTGGACCTGAAAAAAAAAACATAAGGGGTAACACTGTCTTTTTTTTTTTGGCCGAAATTTTGACCCCCTCCGATCTTCTTGAAACTCTGGATTCTGACAGAGGGCCACGAGACTTTGACCAGCGCGCAAAAATGGAGGCTCTAGACCCTTCCAGAGCCGAGATATCGAAGGTCAAAATTTGGACATGAAAAAAAAACATAAGGGGTAACACTGTCATTTTTTTTGCCGAAATTTTGACCCCCTCCGATCTTCTTGAAACTCTGGATTCTGAGAGAGGGCCACGAGACTTCGACCAGCACGCAAAAATGGAGGCTCTAGACCCTTCCAGAGCCGAGATATCGAAGGTCAAAATTTGGACCTGAAAAAAAAACATAAGGGGTAACACTGTCATTTTTTTTTTTTGGCCGAAATTTTGACCCCCTCCGATCTTCTTGAAACTCTGGATTCTGACAGAGGGCCACGAGACTTCGACCAGCGCGCAAAAATGGAGGCTCTAGACCCTTCCAGAGCCGAGATATCGAAGGTCAAAATTTGGACCTGAAAAAAAAAAACATAAGGGGTAACACTGTCATTTTTTTTTTTGGCCGAAATTTTGACCCCCTCCGATCTTCTTGAAACTCTGGATTCTGACAGAGGGCCACGAGACTTCGACCAGCGCGCAAAAATGGAGGCTCTAGACCCTTCCAGAGCCGAGATATCGAAGGTCAAAATTTGGACCTGAAAAAAAAAAACATAAGGGGTAACACTGTCATTTTTTTTTTTTTTTTGCCGAAATTTTGACCCCCTCCGATCTTCTTGAAACTCTGGATTCTGACAGAGGGCCACGAGACTTCGACCAGCGCGCAAAAATGGAGGCTCTAGACCCTTCCAGAGCCGAGATATCGAAGGTCAAAATTTGGACCTGAAAAAAAAAAAACATAAGGGGTAACACTGTCATTTTTTTTTGGCCAAAATTTTGACCCCCTCCGATCTTCTTGAAACTCTGGATTCTGACAGAGGGCCACAAGACTTCGACCAGCGCGCAAAAGTTGAGGCTCTAGACCCTTCCAGAGCCGAAATATCGAAGGTCAAAATTTGGACCTGAAAAAAAAACATAAGGGGTAACACTGTAATTTTTTTTTTTTGGCCGAAATTTTGACCCCCTCCGATCTTCTTGAAACTCTGGATTCTGACAGAGGGCCATGAGACTTCGACCAGCGCGCAAAAATGGAGGCTCTAGACCCTTCCAGAGCCGAGATATCGAAGGTCAAAATTTGGACCTGAAAAAAAAGATAAGGGGTAACACTGTCTTTTTTTTTTTTGGCCGAAATTTTGACCCCCTCCGATCTTCTTGAAACTCTGGATTCTGACAGAGGGCCACGAGACTTCGACCAGCGCGCAAAAATGGAGGCTCTAGACCCTTCCAGAGCCGAGATATCGAAGGTCAAAATTTGGACCTGAAAAAAAACATAAGGGGTAACACTGTCATTTTTTTTTTTTGGCCGAAATTTTGACCCCCTCTGATCTTCTTGAAACTCTGGATTCTGACAGAGGGCCACGAGACTTCGACCAGCGCGCAAAAATGGAGGCTCTAGACCCTTCCAGAGCCGAGATATCGAAGGTCAAAATTTGGACATGAAAAAAAAAACATAAGGGGTAACACTGTCATTTTTTTTTTTTTGGCCGAAATTTTGACCCCCTCCGATCTTCTTGAAACTCTGGATTCTGACAGAGGGCCACGAGACTTCGACCAGCGCGCAAAAATGGAGGCTCTAGACCCTTCCAGAGCCGAGATATCGAAGGTCAAAATTTGGACCTGAAAAAAATCCATAAGGGGTAACACTGTCATTTTTTTTTTTTGGCCGAAATTTTGACCCCCTCCGATCTTCTTGAAACTCTGGATTCTGACAGAGGGCCAAGAGACTTCGACCAGCGCGCAAAAATGGAGGCTCTAGACCCTTCCGGAGCCGAGATATCGAAGGTCAAAATTTGGACCTGAAAAAAAAACATAAGGGGTAACACTGTCATTTTTTTTTTTTTGGCCGAAATTTTGACCCCCTCCGATCTTCTTGAAACTCTGGATTCTGACAGAGGGCCACGAGACTTCGACCAGCACGCAAAAATGGAGGCTCTAGACCCTTCCAGAGCCGAGATATCGAAGGTCAAAATTTGGACCTGAAAAAAAAACATAAGGGGTAACACTGTCATTTTTTTTTTTTTTGCCGAAATTTTGACCCCCTCCGATCTTCTTGAAACTCTGGATTCTGACAGAGGGCCACGAGACTTCGACCAGCGCGCAAAAATGGAGGCTCTAGACCCTTCCAGAGCCGAGATATCGAAGGTCAAATTTTGGACCTGAAAAAAAAACATAAGGGGTAACACTGTCATTTTTTTTTTTTTTGCCGAAATTTTGACCCCCTCCGATCTTCTTGAAACTCTAGATTCTGACAGAGGGCCATGAGACTTCGACCAGCGCGCAAAAATGGAGGCTCTAGACCCTTCCAGAGCCGAGATATCGAAGGTCAAAATTTGGACCTGAAAAAAAAAAACATAAGGGGTAACACTGTCATTTTTTTTTTTGGCCGAAATTTTGACCCCCTCCGATCTTCTTGAAACTCTGGATTCTGACAGAGGGCCACGAGACTTCGACCAGCGCGCAAAAATGGAGGCTCTAGACCCTTCCAGAGCCGAGATATCGAAGGTCAAAATTTGGACCTGAAAAAAAAAACATAAGGGGTAACACTGTCATTTTTTTTTTTTTTTGCCGAAATTTTGACCCCCTCCGATCTTCTTGAAACTCTGGATTCTGACAGAGGGCCACGAGACTTCGACCAGCGCGCAAAAATGGAGGCTCTAGACCCTTCCAGAGCCGAGATATCGAAGGTCAAAATTTGGACCTGAAAAAAAAAAACATAAGGGGTAACACTGTCATTTTTTTTTTGGCCAAAATTTTGACCCCCTCCGATCTTCTTGAAACTCTGGATTCTGACAGAGGGCCACAAGACTTCGACCAGCGCGCAAAAATTGAGGCTCTAGACCCTTCCAGAGCCGAAATATCGAAGGTCAAAATTTGGACCTGAAAAAAAAACATAAGGGGTAACACTGTAATTTTTTTTTTTTGGCCGAAATTTTGACCCCCTCCGATCTTCTTGAAACTCTGGATTCTGACAGAGGGCCATGAGACTTCGACCAGCGCGCAAAAATGGAGGCTCTAGACCCTTCCAGAGCCGAGATATCGAAGGTCAAAATTTGGACCTGAAAAAAAACATAAGGGGTAACACTGTCATTTTTTTTTTTGGCCGAAATTTTGACCCCCTCCGATCTTCTTGAAACTCTGGATTCTGACAGAGGGCCACGAGACTTCGACCAGCGCGCAAAAATGGAGGCTCTAGACCCTTCCAGAGCCGAGATATCGAAGGTCAAAATTTGGACCTGAAAAAAAAAGATAAGGGGTAACACTGTCTTTTTTTTTTTTTGGCCGAAATTTTGACCCCCTCCGATCTTCTTGAAACTCTGGATTCTGACAGAGGGCCACGAGACTTCGACCAGCGCGCAAAAATGGAGGCTCTAGACCCTTCCAGAGCCGAGATATCGAAGGTCAAAATTTGGACCTGAAAAAAAACATAAGGGGTAACACTGTCATTTTTTTTTTTGGCCGAAATTTTGACCCCCTCTGATCTTCTTGAAACTCTGGATTCTGACAGAGGGCCACGAGACTTCGACCAGCGCGCAAAAATGGAGGCTCTAGACCCTTCCAGAGCCGAGATATCGAAGGTCAAAATTTGGACATGAAAAAAAAACATAAGGGGTAACACTGTCATTTTTTTTTTTGGCCGAAATTTTGACCCCCTCCGATCTTCTTGAAACTCTGGATTCTGACAGAGGGCCACGAGACTTCGACCAGCGCGCAAAAATGGAGGCTCTAGACCCTTCCAGAGCCGAGATATCGAAGGTCAAAATTTGGACCTGAAAAAAAACCATAAGGGGTAACACTGTCATTTTTTTTTTTTGGCCGAAATTTTGACCCCCTCCGATCTTCTTGAAACTCTGGATTCTGACAGAGGGCCAAGAGACTTCGACCAGCGCGCAAAAATGGAGGCTCTAGACCCTTCCGGAGCCGAGATATCGAAGGTCAAAATTTGGACCTGAAAAAAAAAACATAAGGGGTAACACTGTCATTTTTTTTTTTTTTTGGCCGAAATTTTGACCCCCTCCGATCTTCTTGAAACTCTGGATTCTGACAGAGGGCCACAAGACTTCGACCAGCACGCAAAAATGGAGGCTCTAGACCCTTCCAGAGCCGAGATATCGAAGGTCAAAATTTGGACCTGAAAAAAAAACATAAGGGGTAACACTGTCATTTTTTTTTTTTTTGCCGAAATTTTGACCCCCTCCGATCTTCTTGAAACTCTGGATTCTGACAGAGGGCCACGAGACTTCGACCAGCGCGCAAAAATGGAGGCTCTAGACCCTTCCAGAGCCGAGATATCGAAGGTCAAATTTTGGACCTGAAAAAAAAACATAAGGGGTAACACTGTCATTTTTTTTTTTTGGCCGAAATTTTGACCCCCTCCGATCTTCTTGAAACTCTAGATTCTGACAGAGGGCCATGAGACTTCGACCAGCGCGCAAAAATGGAGGCTCTAGACCCTTCCAGAGCCGAGATATCGAAGGTCAAAATTTGGACCTGAAAAAAAACATAAGGGGTAACACTGTCATTTTTTTTTTTGGCCGAAATTTTGACCCCCTCCGATCTTCTTGAAACTCTGGATTCTGACAGAGGGCCACGAGACTTCGACCAGCGCGCAAAAATGGAGGCTCTAGACCCTTCCAGAGCCGAGATATCGAAGGTCAAAATTTGGACCTGAAAAAAAAAAGATAAGGGGTAACACTGTCTTTTTTTTTTTTTTGGCCGAAATTTTGACCCCCTCCGATCTTCTTGAAACTCTGGATTCTGAAAGAGGGCCACGAGACTTCGACCAGCGCGCAAAAATGGAGGCTCTAGACCCTTCCAGAGCCGAGATATCGAAGGTCAAAATTTGGACCTGAAAAAAAACATAAGGGGTAACACTGTCATTTTTTTTTTGGCCGAAATTTTGACCCCCTCTGATCTTCTTGAAACTCTGGATTCTGACAGAGGGCCACGAGACTTCGACCAGCGCGCAAAAATGGAGGCTCTAGACCCTTCCAGAGCCGAGATATCGAAGGTCAAAATTTGGACATGAAAAAAAAAACATAAGGGGTAACACTGTCATTTTTTTTTTTTGGCCGAAATTTTGACCCCCTCCGATCTTCTTGAAACTCTGGATTCTGACAGAGGGCCACGAGACTTCGACCAGCGCGCAAAAATGGAGGCTCTAGACCCTTCCAGAGCCGAGATATCGAAGGTCAAAATTTGGACCTGAAAAAAAACCATAAGGGGTAACACTGTCATTTTTTTTTTGGCCGAAATTTTGACCCCCTCCGATCTTCTTGAAACTCTGGATTCTGACAGAGGGCCAAGAGACTTCGACCAGCGCGCAAAAATGGAGGCTCTAGACCCTTCCAGAGCCGAGATATCGAAGGTCAAAATTTGGACCTGAAAAAAAAACATAAGGGGTAACACTGTCATTTTTTTTTTTTTTGGCCGAAATTTTGACCCCCTCCGATCTTCTTGAAACTCTGGATTCTGACAGAGGGCCACGAGACTTCGACCAGCACGCAAAAATGGAGGCTCTAGACCCTTCCAGAGCCGAGATATCGAAGGTCAAAATTTGGACCTGAAAAAAAAACATAAGGGGTAACACTGTCATTTTTTTTTTTTTGCCGAAATTTTGACCCCCTCCGATCTTCTTGAAACTCTGGATTCTGACAGAGGGCCACGAGACTTCGACCAGCGCGCAAAAATGGAGGCTCTAGACCCTTCCAGAGCCGAGATATCGAAGGTCAAATTTTGGACCTGAAAAAAAAACATAAGGGGTAACACTGTCATTTTTTTTTTTTTGGCCGAAATTTTGACCCCCTCCGATCTTCTTGAAACTCTGGATTCTGACAGAGGGCCACGAGACTTCGAGCAGCGCGCAAAAATGGAGGCTCTAGACCCTTCCAGAGCCGAGATATCGAAGGTCAAATTTTGGACCTGAAAAAAAAACATAAGGGGTAACACTGTCATTTTTTTTTTTTTTGGCCGAAATTTTGACCCCCTCCGATCTTCTTGAAACTCTGGATTCTGACAGAGGGCCACGAGACTTCGACCAGCGCGCAAAAATTGAGGCTCTAGACCCTTCCAGAGCCGAGATATCGAAGGTCAAAATTTGGACCTGAAAAAAAAAAGATAAGGGGTAACACTGTCTTTTTTTTTTTTTTGGCCGAAATTTTGACCCCCTCCGATCTTCTTGAAACTCTGGATTCTGACAGAGGGCCACGAGACTTCGACCAGCGCGCAAAAATGGAGGCTCTAGACCCTTCCAGAGCCGAGATATCGAAGGTCAAAATTTGGACCTGAAAAAAAACATAAGGGGTAACACTGTCATTTTTTTTTTTGGCCGAAATTTTGACCCCCTCTGATCTTCTTGAAACTCTGGATTCTGACAGAGGGCCACGAGACTTCGACCAGCGCGCAAAAATGGAGGCTCTAGACCCTTCCAGAGCCGAGATATCGAAGGTCAAAATTTGGACATGAAAAAAAAACATAAGGGGTAACACTGTCATTTTTTTTTTGGCCGAAATTTTGACCCCCTCCGATCTTCTTGAAACTCTGGATTCTGACAGAGGGCCATGAGACTTCGACCAGCACGCAAAAATGGAGGCTCTAGACCCTTCCAGAGCCGAGATATCGAAGGTCAAAATTTGGACCTGAAAAAAAACCATAAGGGGTAACACTGTCATTTTTTTTTTTGGCCGAAATTTTGACCCCCTCCGATCTTCTTGAAACTCTGGATTCTGACAGAGGGCCAAGAGACTTCGACCAGCGCGCAAAAATGGAGGCTCTAGACCCTTCCAGAGCCGAGATATCGAAGGTCAAAATTTGGACCTGAAAAAAAAACATAAGGGGTAACACTGTCATTTTTTTTTTTTGGCCGAAATTTTGACCCCCTCCGATCTTCTTGAAACTCTGGATTCTGACAGAGGGCCACGAGACTTCGACCAGCACGCAAAAATGGAGGCTCTAGACCCTTCCAGAGCCGAGATATCGAAGGTCAAAATTTGGACCTGAAAAAAAACCATAAGGGGTAACACAATCATTTTTTTTTTTTGGCGAAATTTTGACCCCCTCCGATCTTCTTGAAACTCTGGATTCTGACAGAGGGCCACGAGACTTCGACCAGCGCGCAAAAATGGAGGCTCTAGACCCTTCCAGAGCCGAGATATCGAAGGTCAAATTTTGGACCTGAAAAAAAAACATAAGGGGTAACACTGTCATTTTTTTTTTTTGGCCGAAATTTTGACCCCCTCCGATCTTCTTGAAACTCTGGATTCTGACAGAGGGCCACGAGACTTCGACCAGCGCGCAAAAATGGAGGCTCTAGACCCTTCCAGAGCCGAGATATCGAAGGTCAAATTTTGGACCTGAAAAAAAAACATAAGGGGTAACACTGTCATTTTTTTTTTTTGGCCGAAATTTTGACCCCCTCCGATCTTCTTGAAACTCTGGATTCTGACAGAGGGCCACGAGACTTCGACCAGCGCGCAAAAATGGAGGCTCTAGACCCTTCCAGAGCCGAGATATCGAAGGTCAAAATTTGGACCTGAAAAAAAAACATAAGGGGTAACACTGTCTTTTTTTTTTTTGGCTGAAATTTTGACCCCCTCCGATCTTCTTGAAACTCTGGATTCTGACAGAGGGCCACGAGACTTCGACCAGCGCGCAAAAATGGAGGCTCTAGACCCTTCCAGAGCCAAGATATCGAAGGTCAAAATTTGGACCTGAAAAAAAAACATAAGGGGTAACACTGTCATTTTTTTTTTTTGGCCGAAATTTTGACCCTCTCCGATCTTCTTGAAACTCTGGATTCTGACAGAGGGCCACGAGACTTCGACCAGCGCGCAAAAATGGAGGCTCTAGACCCTTCCAGAGCTGAGATATCGAAGGTCAAAATTTGGACCTGAAAAAAAAACATAAGGGGTAACACTGTCATTTTTTTTTTTTTGGCCGAAATTTTGAGCCCCTCCGATCTTCTTGAAACTCTGGATTCTGACAGAGGGCCACGAGACTTCGACCAGCGCGCAAAAATGGAGGCTCTAGACCCTTCCAGAGCCGAGATATCGAAGGTCAAAATTTGGACCTGAAAAAAAAAACATAAGGGGTAACACTGTCATTTTTTTTTTTTTTTGGCCAAAATTTTGACCCCCTCCGATCTTCTTGAAACTCTGGATTCTGACAGAGGGCCACGAGACTTCGACCAGCGCGCAAAAATGGAGGCTCTAGACCCTTCCAGAGCCGAAATATCGAAGGTCAAAATTTGGACCTGAAAAAAAACCATACGGGGTAACACTGTCATTTTTTTTTTTTTGGCCGAAATTTTGACCCCCTCCGATCTTCTTGAAACTCTGGATTCTGACAGAGGGCCAAGAGACTTCGACCAGCGCGCAAAAATGGAGGCTCTAGACCCTTCCAGAGCCGAGATATCGAAGGTCAAAATTTGGACCTGAAAAAAAAACATAAGGGGTAACACTGTCATTTTTTTTTTTTTGGCCGAAATTTTGACCCCCTCCGATCTTCTTGAAACTCTGGATTCTGACAGAGGGCCACGAGACTTCGAGCAGCGCGCAAAAATGGAGGCTCTAGACCCTTCCAGAGCCGAGATATCAAAGGTCAAATTTTGGACCTGAAAAAAAAAACATAAGGGGTAACACTGTCATTTTTTTTTTTTTTGGCCGAAATTTTGACCCCCTCCGATCTTCTTGAAACTCTGGATTCTGACAGAGGGCCACGAGACTTCGACCAGCGCGCAAAAATGGAGGCTCTAGACCCTTCCAGAGCCGAGATATCGAAGGTCAAAATTTGGACCTGAAAAAAAAAGATAAGGGGTAACACTGTCTTTTTTTTTTTTTTTGGCCGAAATTTTGACCCCCTCCGATCTTCTTGAAACTCTGGATTCTGACAGAGGGCCACGAGACTTCGACCAGCGCGCAAAAATGGAGGCTCTAGACCCTTCCAGAGCCGAGATATCGAAGGTCAAAATTTGGACCTGAAAAAAAACATAAGGGGTAACACTGTCATTTTTTTTTTGGCCGAAATTTTGACCCCCTCTGATCTTCTTGAAACTCTGGATTCTGACAGAGGGCCACGAGACTTCGACCAGCGCGCAAAAATGGAGGCTCTAGACCCTTCCAGAGCCGAGATATCGAAGGTCAAAATTTGGACATGAAAAAAAAAAACATAAGGGGTAACACTGTCATTTTTTTTTTTGGCCGAAATTTTGACCCCCTCCGATCTTCTTGAAACTCTGGATTCTGACAGAGGGCCATGAGACTTCGACCAGCGCGCAAAAATGGAGGCTCTAGACCCTTCCAGAGCCGAGATATCGAAGGTCAAAATTTGGACCTGAAAAAAAAACATAAGGGGTAACACTGTCATTTTTTTTTTTGGCCGAAATTTTGACCCCCTCCGATCTTCTTGAAACTCTGGATTCTGACAGAGGGCCAAGAGACTTCGACCAGCGCGCAAAAATGGAGGCTCTAGACCCTTCCAGAGCCGAGATATCGAAGGTCAAAATTTGGACCTGAAAAAAAAACATAAGGGGTAACACTGTCATTTTTTTTTTTTTGGCCGAAATTTTGACCCCCTCCGATCTTCTTGAAACTCTGGATTCTGACAGAGGGCCACGAGACTTCGACCAGCACGCAAAAATGGAGGCTCTAGACCCTTCCAGAGCCGAGATATCGAAGGTCAAAATTTGGACCTGAAAAAAAAACATAAGGGGTAACACAATCATTTTTTTTTTTGGCGAAATTTTGACC
The DNA here is from genome assembly GCA_038021265.1 of Cyprinella venusta. NCBI lineage: Eukaryota > Metazoa > Chordata > Actinopteri > Cypriniformes > Leuciscidae > Cyprinella > Cyprinella venusta. The sequence goes on from CM075863.1 coordinate 25,040,112, forward strand.
CCCTCCGATCTTCTTGAAACTCTGGATTCTGACAGAGGGCCACGAGACTTCGACCAGCGCGCAAAAATGGAGGCTCTAGACCCTTCCAGAGCCGAGATATCGAAGGTCAAATTTTGGACCTGAAAAAAAAACATAAGGGGTAACACTGTCATTTTTTTTTTTTGGCCGAAATTTTGACCCCCTCCGATCTTCTTGAAACTCTGGATTCTGACAGAGGGCCACGAGACTTCGACCAGCGCGCAAAAATGGAGGCTCTAGACCCTTCCAGAGCCGAGATATCGAAGGTCAAATTTTGGACCTGAAAAAAAAACATAAGGGGTAACACTGTCATTTTTTTTTTTTTTGGCCGAAATTTTGACCCCCTCCGATCTTCTTGAAACTCTGGATTCTGACAGAGGGCCACGAGACTTCGACCAGCGCGCAAAAATGGAGGCTCTAGACCCTTCCAGAGCCGAGATATCGAAGGTCAAAATTTGGACCTGAAAAAAAAACATAAGGGGTAACACTGTCTTTTTTTTTTTGGCCGAAATTTTGACCCCCTCCGATCTTCTTGAAACTCTGGATTCTGACAGGGGGCCACGAGACTTCGACCAGCGCGCAAAAATGGAGGCTCTAGACCCTTCCAGAGCCGAGATATCGAAGGTCAAAATTTGGACCTGAAAAAAAACCATAAGGGGTAACACTGTCACTTTTTTTTTTGGCCGAAATTTTGACCCCCTCCGATCTTCTTGAAACTCTGGATTCTGACAGAAGGCCACGAGACTTCGACCAGCGCGCAAAAATGGAGGCTCTAGACCCTTCCAGAGCCGAGATATCGAAGGTCAAAATTTGGACATGAAAAAAAAACATAAGGGGTAACACTGTCATTTTTTTTTTTTTTTTTGGCTGAAATTTTGACCCCCTCCGATCTTCTTGAAACTCTGGATTCTGACAGAGGGCCACGAGACTTCGACCAGCGCGCAAAAATGGAGGCTCTAGACCCTTCCAGAGCCAAGATATCGAAGGTCAAAATTTGGACCTGAAAAAAAAACATAAGGGGTAACACTGTCATTTTTTTTTTTTTTTGGCCGAAATTTTGACCCTCTCCGATCTTCTTGAAACTCTGGATTCTGACAGAGGGCCACGAGACTTCGACCAGCGCGCAAAAATGGAGGCTCTAGACCCTTCCAGAGCCGAGATATCGAAGGTCAAAATTTGGACCTGAAAAAAAAAACATAAGGGGTAACACTGTCATTTTTTTTTTTTTGGCCAAAATTTTGACCCCCTCCGATCTTCTTGAAACTCTGGATTCTGACAGAGGGCCACGAGACTTCGACCAGCGCGCAAAAATGGAGGCTCTAGACCCTTCCAGAGCCGAAATATCGAAGGTCAAAATTTGGACCTGAAAAAAAACCACACGGGGTAACACTGTCATTTTTTTTTTTTTGGCCGAAATTTTGACCCCCTCCGATCTTCTTGAAACTCTGGATTCTGACAGAGGGCCACGAGACTTCGACCAGCGCGCAAAAATGGAGGCTCTAGACCCTTCCAGAGCCGAGATATCGAAGGTCAAAATTTGGACCTGAAAAAAAACATAAGGGGTAACACTGTCATTTTTTTTTTTGGCCGAAATTTTGACCCCCTCTGATCTTCTTGAAACTCTGGATTCTGACAGAGGGCCACGAGACTTCGACCAGCGCGCAAAAATGGAGGCTCTAGACCCTTCCAGAGCCGAGATATCGAAGGTCAAAATTTGGACATGAAAAAAAAACATAAGGGGTAACACTGTCATTTTTTTTTTTGGCCGAAATTTTGACCCCCTCCGATCTTCTTGAAACTCTGGATTCTGACAGAGGGCCATGAGACTTCGACCAGCACGCAAAAATGGAGGCTCTAGACCCTTCCAGAGCCGAGATATCGAAGGTCAAAATTTGGACCTGAAAAAAAACCATAAGGGGTAACACTGTCATTTTTTTTTTGGCCGAAATTTTGACCCCCTCCGATCTTCTTGAAACTCTGGATTCTGACAGAGGGCCACGAGACTTCGACCAGCACGCAAAAATGGAGGCTCTAGACCCTTCCAGAGCCGAGATATCGAAGGTCAAAATTTGGACCTGAAAAAAAAACATAAGGGGTAACACAATCATTTTTTTTTTTTTTGGCGAAATTTTGACCCCCTCCGATCTTCTTGAAACTCTGGATTCTGACAGAGGGCCACGAGACTTCGACCAGCGCGCAAAAATGGAGGCTCTAGACCCTTCCAGAGCCGAGATATCGAAGGTCAAATTTTGGACCTGAAAAAAAAACATAAGGGGTAACACTGTCATTTTTTTTTTTTTGGCCGAAATTTTGACCCCCTCCGATCTTCTTGAAACTCTGGATTCTGACAGAGGGCCACGAGACTTCGACCAGCGCGCAAAAATGGAGGCTCTAGACCCTTCCAGAGCCGAGATATCGAAGGTCAAATTTTGGACCTGAAAAAAAAACATAAGGGGTAACACTGTCATTTTTTTTTTTGGCCGAAATTTTGACCCCCTCCGATCTTCTTGAAACTCTGGATTCTGACAGAGGGCCACGAGACTTCGACCAGCGCGCAAAAATGGAGGCTCTAGACCCTTCCAGAGCCGAGATATCGAAGGTCAAAATTTGGACCTGAAAAAAAAACATAAGGGGTAACACTGTCTTTTTTTTTTTTTTGGCCGAAATTTTGACCCCCTCCGATCTTCTTGAAACTCTGGATTCTGACAGAGGGCCACGAGACTTCGACCAGCGCGCAAAAATGGAGGCTCTAGACCCTTCCAGAGCCGAGATATCGAAGGTCAAAATTTGGACCTGAAAAAAACCCATAAGGGGTAACACTGTCACTTTTTTTTTTTGGCCGAAATTTTGACCCCCTCCGATCTTCTTGAAACTCTGGATTCTGACAGAGGGCCACGAGACTTCGACCAGCGCGCAAAAATGGAGGCTCTAGACCCTTCCAGAGCCGAGATATCGAAGGTCAAAATTTGGACATGAAAAAAAAACATAAGGGGTAACACTGTCATTTTTTTTTTTTTTTTGGCTGAAATTTTGACCCCCTCCGATCTTCTTGAAACTCTGGATTCTGACAGAGGGCCACGAGACTTCGACCAGCGCGCAAAAATGGAGGCTCTAGACCCTTCCAGAGCCAAGATATCGAAGGTCAAAATTTGGACCTGAAAAAAAAACATAAGGGGTAACACTGTCATTTTTTTTTTTGGCCGAAATTTTGACCCTCTCCGATCTTCTTGAAACTCTGGATTCTGACAGAGGGCCACGAGACTTCGACCAGCGCGCAAAAATGGAGGCTCTAGACCCTTCCAGAGCTGAGATATCGAAGGTCAAAATTTGGACCTGAAAAAAAAACATAAGGGGTAACACTGTCATTTTTTTTTTTTTTGGCCGAAATTTTGAGCCCCTCCGATCTTCTTGAAACTCTGGATTCTGACAGAGGGCCACGAGACTTCGACCAGCGCGCAAAAATGGAGGCTCTAGACCCTTCCAGAGCCGAGATATCGAAGGTCAAAATTTGGACCTGAAAAAAAAAACATAAGGGGTAACACTGTCATTTTTTTTTTTTTTTGGCCAAAATTTTGACCCCCTCCGATCTTCTTGAAACTCTGGATTCTGACAGAGGGCCACGAGACTTCGACCAGCGCGCAAAAATGGAGGCTCTAGACCCTTCCAGAGCCGAAATATCGAAGGTCAAAATTTGGACCTGAAAAAAAACCATACGGGGTAACACTGTCATTTTTTTTTTTTTGGCCGAAATTTTGACCCCCTCCGATCTTCTTGAAACTCTGGATTCTGACAGAGGGCCAAGAGACTTCAACCAGCGCGCAAAAATGGAGGCTCTAGACCCTTCCAGAGCCGAGATATCGAAGGTCAAAATTTGGACCTGAAAAAAAAACATAAGGGGTAACACTGTCATTTTTTTTTTTTGGCCGAAATTTTGACCCCCTCCGATCTTCTTGAAACTCTGGATTCTGACAGAGGGCCACGAGACTTCGAGCAGCGCGCAAAAATGGAGGCTCTAGACCCTTCCAGAGCCGAGATATCAAAGGTCAAATTTTGGACCTGAAAAAAAAACATAAGGGGTAACACTGTCATTTTTTTTTTTTTTTGGCCGAAATTTTGACCCCCTCCGATCTTCTTGAAACTCTGGATTCTGACAGAGGGCCACGAGACTTCGACCAGCGCGCAAAAATGGAGGCTCTAGACCCTTCCAGAGCCGAGATATCGAAGGTCAAAATTTGGACCTGAAAAAAAAAAGATAAGGGGTAACACTGTCTTTTTTTTTTTTTTGGCCGAAATTTTGACCCCCTCCGATCTTCTTGAAACTCTGGATTCTGACAGAGGGCCACGAGACTTCGACCAGCGCGCAAAAATTGAGGCTCTAGACCCTTCCAGAGCCGAGATATCGAAGGTCAAAATTTGGACCTGAAAAAAAACATAAGGGGTAACACTGTCATTTTTTTTTTTGGCCGAAATTTTGACCCCCTCTGATCTTCTTGAAACTCTGGATTCTGACAGAGGGCCACGAGACTTCGACCAGCGCGCAAAAATGGAGGCTCTAGACCCTTCCAGAGCCGAGATATCGAAGGTCAAAATTTGGACATGAAAAAAAAAACATAAGGGGTAACACTGTCATTTTTTTTTTTGGCCGAAATTTTGACCCCCTCCGATCTTCTTGAAACTCTGGATTCTGACAGAGGGCCATGAGACTTCGACCAGCGCGCAAAAATGGAGGCTCTAGACCCTTCCAGAGCCGAGATATCGAAGGTCAAAATTTGGACCTGAAAAAAAACCATAAGGGGTAACACTGTCATTTTTTTTTTTGGCCGAAATTTTGACCCCCTCCGATCTTCTTGAAACTCTGGATTCTGACAGAGGGCCAAGAGACTTCGACCAGCGCGCAAAAATGGAGGCTCTAGACCCTTCCAGAGCCGAGATATCGAAGGTCAAAATTTGGACCTGAAAAAAAAACATAAGGGGTAACACTGTCATTTTTTTTTTTTGGCCGAAATTTTGACCCCCTCCGATCTTCTTGAAACTCTGGATTCTGACAGAGGGCCACGAGACTTCGACCAGCACGCAAAAATGGAGGCTCTAGACCCTTCCAGAGCCGAGATATCGAAGGTCAAAATTTGGACCTGAAAAAAAAACATAAGGGGTAACACAATCATTTTTTTTTTTGGCGAAATTTTGACCCCCTCCGATCTTCTTGAAACTCTGGATTCTGACAGAGGGCCACGAGACTTCGACCAGCGCGCAAAAATGGAGGCTCTAGACCCTTCCAGAGCCGAGATATCGAAGGTCAAATTTTGGACCTGAAAAAAAAACATAAGGGGTAACACTGTCATTTTTTTTTTGGCCGAAATTTTGACCCCCTCCGATCTTCTTGAAACTCTGGATTCTGACAGAGGGCCACGAGACTTCGACCAGCGCGCAAAAATGGAGGCTCTAGACCCTTCCAGAGCCGAGATATCGAAGGTCAAATTTTGGACCTGAAAAAAAAACATAAGGGGTAACACTGTCTTTTTTTTTTTTGGCCGAAATTTTGACCCCCTCCGATCTTCTTGAAACTCTGGATTCTGACAGAGGGCCACGAGACTTCGACCAGCGCGCAAAAATGGAGGCTCTAGACCCTTCCAGAGCCGAGATATCGAAGGTCAAAATTTGGACCTGAAAAAAAACCATAAGGGGTAACACTGTCACTTTTTTTTTTGGCCGAAATTTTGACCCCCTCCGATCTTCTTGAAACTCTGGATTCTGACAGAGGGCCACGAGACTTCGACCAGCGCGCAAAAATGGAGGCTCTAGACCCTTCCAGAGCCGAGATATCGAAGGTCAAAATTTGGACATGAAAAAAAAAACATAAGGGGTAACACTGTCATTTTTTTTTTTTTTTGGCTGAAATTTTGACCCCCTCCGATCTTCTTGAAACTCTGGATTCTGACAGAGGGCCACGAGACTTCGACCAGCGCGCAAAAATGGAGGCTCTAGACCCTTCCAGAGCCAAGATATCGAAGGTCAAAATTTGGACCTGAAAAAAAAACATAAGGGGTAACACTGTCATTTCTTTTTTTTTTTGGCCGAAATTTTGACCCCCTCCGATCTTCTTGAAACTCTGGATTCTGACAGAGGGCCACGAGACTTCGACCAGCGCGCAAAAATGGAGGCTCTAGACCCTTCCAGAGCCGAGATATCGAAGGTCAAAATTTGGACCTGAAAAAAAAAACATAAGGGGTAACACTGTCATTTTTTTTTTTTTTGGCCAAAATTTTGACCCCCTCCGATCTTCTTGAAACTCTGGATTCTGACAGAGGGCCACGAGACTTCGACCAGCGCGCAAAAATGGAGGCTCTAGACCCTTCCAGAGCCGAAATATCGAAGGTCAAAATTTGGACCTGAAAAAAAACCATACGGGGTAACACTGTCATTTTTTTTTTTTTGGCCGAAATTTTGACCCCCTCCGATCTTCTTGAAACTCTGGATTCTGACAGAGGGCCACGAGACTTCGACCAGCACGCAAAAATGGAGGCTCTAGACCCTTCCAGAGCCGAGATATCGAAGGTCAAAATTTGGACCTGAAAAAAAAACATAAGGGGTAACACTGTCATTTTTTTTTTGGCCGAAATTTTGTCCCCCAGGTCCATTTCTTGTGGCCCTCTATCAGAATCCAGAGTTTTGAGAAGATTGGAGAAACTTTATTTTTCACCCCCCGAAAAAAAATGTAAGGGGTAATACTGTCATTTTTTTTTTCTGGTCACAATTTTGAGTTTCAATATCTCAGCTCTGGAAGGGTCTACAGCCTCAATTTTTGCACCCAGGTCCATGTCTCGTGGCCCTCTATCAGAATCCAGAGTTTTGAAAAGATTGGAGAAACTTTATTTCTCCCCCCCCCCCCCCCGAAAAAAAATGTAAGGGGTAACACTGTCATTTTTTTTTTTCTGGTCAAAATTTTTGTGTTTCAATATCTCAGCTCTGGAAGGGTCTACAGCCTAAATTTTTGCACCCAGGTCCATGTGTCGTGGCCCTCTATCAGAATCCAGAGTTTTGAGAAGATTGGAGAAACTTTATTTTTCACCCCCCGAAAAAAAAATCTAAGGGGTAACACTGTCATTTTTTTTTCTGGTCAAAATTTTGAGTTTCAATATCTCAGCTCTGGAAGGGTCTACAGCCTAAATTTTTGCCCCCAGGTCCATTTCTTGTGGCCCTCTATCAGAATCCAGAGTTTTGAGAAGATTGGAGAAACTTTATTTTTCACCCCCCGAAAAAAAATGTAAGGGGTAACACTGTCATTTTTTTTTCTGGTCACAATTTTGAGTTTCAATATCTCAGCTCTGGAAGGGTCTACAGCCTAAATTTTTGCACCCAGGTCCATTTCTCGTGGCCCTCTATCAGAATCCAGAGTTTTGAGAAGATTGGAGAAACTTTATTTTTCACCCCCCGAAAAAAAATGTAAGGGGTAACACTGTCATTTTTTTTTTCTGGTCAAAATTTTGAGTTTCAATATCTCAGCTCATTTAGGGTCTACAGCCTAAATTTTTGCACCCAGGTCCATGTCTCGTGGCCCTCTATCAGAATCCAGAGTTTTGAGAAGATTGGAGAAACTTTATTTTTCACCCCCCGAAAGAAAATGTAAGGGGTAATGTCATTTTTTTTTCTGGTCAAAATTTTCAGTTTCAATATCTCAGCTCAGGAAGGGTCTACAGCCTAAATTTTTGCACCCAGGTCCATGTCTCGTGGCCCTCTATCAGAATCCAGAGTTTTGAGAAGATTGGAGAAACTTTATTTTTCACCCCCCGAAAAAAAATGTAAGGGGTAACACTGTCATTTTTTTTTCTGGTCAAAATTTTGAGTTTCAATATCTCAGCTCTGGAAGGGTCTGCAGCCTAAATTTTTGCACCCAGGTCCATGTCTCGTGGCCCTCTATCAGAATCCAGAGTTTTGAGAAGATTGGAGAAACTTTATTTTTCACCCCCCGAAAAAAAATGTAAGGGCTAACACTGTCATTTTTTTTTCTGGTCAAAATTTTGAGTTTCAATATCTCAGCTCAGGAAGGGTCTACAGCCTAAATTTTTGCACCCAGGTCCATGTCTCGTGGCCCTCTATCAGAATCCAGAGTTTTGAGAAGATTGGAGAAACTTTATTTTTCACCCCCCGAAAAAAAATATAAGGGGTAACACTGTCATTTTTTTTCTGGTCAAAATTTTGAGTCTCAATATCTCAGCTCAGGAAGGGTCTACAGCCTCAATTTTTGCACCCAGGTCCATGTCTCGTGGCCCTCTATCAGAATCCAGAGTTTTGAGAAGATTGGAGAAACTTTATTTTTCACCCCTCGAAAAAATGTAAGGGGTAACACTGTCATTTTTTTTTTCTGGTCAAAATTTTGAGTTTCAATATCTCAGCTCTGGAAGGGTCTACAGCCTAAATTTTTGCACCCAGGTCCATTTCTCGTGGCCCTCTATCAGAATCCAGAGTTTTGAGAAGATTGGAGAAACTTTATTTTTCACCCCCCGAAAGAAAATGTAAGGGGTAACACTGTCATTTTTTTTTCTGGTCAAAATTTTCAGTTTCAATATCTCAGCTCAGGAAGGGTCTACAGCCTAAATTTTTGCAAACAGGTCCATGTCTCGTGACCCTCTATCAGAATCCAGAGTTTTGAGAAGATTGGAGAAACTTTATTTTTCACCCCCCGAAACAAAATGTAAGGGGTAACACTGTCATTTTTTTTTTCTGGTCAAAATTTTGAGTTTCAATATCTCAGCTCTGGAAGGGTCTGCAGCCTAAATTTTTGCACCCAGGTCCATTTCTCGTGGCCCTCTATCAGAATCCAGAGTTTTGAGAAGATTGGAGAAACTTTATTTTTCACCCCCCGAAAAAAAATGTAAGGGCTAACACTGTCATTTTTTTTTTCTGGTCAAAATTTTGAGTTTCAATATCTCAGCTCAGGAAGGGTCTACAGCCTAAATTTTTGCACCCAGGTCCATGTCTCGTGGCCCTCTATCAGAATCCAGAGTTTTGAGAAGATTGGAGAAACTTTATTTTTCACCCCCCGAAAAAAAATATAAGGGGTAACACTGTCATTTTTTTTCTGGTCAAAATTTTGAGTCTCAATATCTCAGCTCAGGAAGGGTCTACAGCCTCAATTTTTGCACCCAGGTCCATGTCTCGTGGCCCTCTATCAGAATCCAGAGTTTTGAGAAGATTGGAGAAACTTTATTTTTCACCCCCGGAAAAAATGTAAGGGGTAACACTGTCATTTTTTTTTTTTTCTGGTCAAAATTTTGAGTTTCAATATCTCAGCTCTGGAAGGGTCTACAGCCTAAATTTTTGCACCCAGGTCCATTTCTCGTGGCCCTCTATCAGAATCCAGAGTTTTGAGAAGATTGGAGAAACTTTATTTTTCACCCCCCGAAAAAATGTAAGGGGTAACACTGTCATTTTTTTTTTCTGGTCAAAATTTTCAGTTTCAATATCTCAGCTCTGGAAGGGTCTACAGCCTAAATTTTTGCACACAGGTCCATTTCTCGTGGCCCTCTATCAGAATCCAGAGTTTTGAGAAGATTGGAGAAACTTTATTTTTCACCCCCCGAAAGAAAATGTAAGGGGTAACACTGTCATTTTTTTTTCTGGTCAAAATTTTCAGTTTCAATATCTCAGCTCAGGAAGGGTCTACAGCCTAAATTTTTGCAAACAGGTCCATGTCTCGTGGCCCTCTATCAGAATCCAGAGTTTTGAGAAGATTGGAGAAACTTTATTTTTCACCCCCCGAAAAAAAATGTAAGGGGTAACACTGTCATTTTTTTTTTCTGGTCAAAATTTTGAGTTTCAATATCTCAGCTCTGGAAGGGTCTGCAGCCTAAATTTTTGCACCCAGGTCCATTTCTCGTGGCCCTCTATCAGAATCCACAGTTTTGAGAAGATTGGAGAAACTTTATTTTTCACCCCCCGAAAAAAAATGTAAGGGCTAACACTGTCATTTTTTTTTTTCTGGTCAAAATTTTGAGTTTCAATATCTCAGCTCAGGAAGGGTCTACAGCCTAAATTTTTTCACCCAGGTCCATGTCTCGTGGCCCTCTATCAGAATCCAGAGTTTTGAGAAGATTGGAGAAACTTTATTTTTCACCCCCCGAAAAAAAAATGTAAGGGGTAACACTGTCATTTTTTTTCTGGTCAAAATTTTGAGTCTCAATATCTCAGCTCAGGAAGGGTCTACAGCCTCAATTTTTGCACCCAGGTCCATGTCTCGTGGCCCTCTATCAGAATCCAGAGTTTTGAGAAACTTTATTTTTCACCCCCCGAAAAAATGTAAGGGGTAACACTGTCATTTTTTTTTTCTGGTCAAAATTTTGAGTTTCAATATCTCAGCTCTGGAAGGGTCTACAGCCTAAATTTTTGCACCCAGGTCCATTTCTCGTGGCCCTCTATCAGAATCCAGAGTTTTGAGAAGATTGGAGAAACTTTATTTTTCACCCCCCGAAAAAAAATGTAAGGGGTAACACTGTCATTTTTTTTTTCTGGTCAAAATTTTGAGTTTCAATATCTCAGCTCAGGAAGGGTCTACAGCCTAAATTTTTGCACCCAGGTCCATTTCTCGTGGCCCTCTATCAGAATCCAGAGTTTTGAGAAGATTGGAGAAACTTTATTTTTCACCCCCCGAAAAAAATGTAAGGGGTAACACTGTCATTTTATTTTTCTGGTCAAAATTTTGAGTTTCAATATCTCAGCTCTGGAAGGGTCTACAGCCTAAATTTTTGCACCCAGGTCCATGTCTCGTGGCCCTCTATCAGAATCCAGAGTTTTGAGAAGATTGGAGAAACTTTATTTTTCACCCCCCCGAAAAAAAATGTGAGGGGTAACACTCTCATTTTTTTTTCTGGTCAAAATTTTGAGTTTCAATATCTCAGCTCTGGAAGGCTCTACAGCCTAAATTTTTGCACCCAGGTCCATTTCTCGTGGCCCTCTATCAGAATCCAGAGTTTTGAGAAGATTGGAGAAATTTTATTTTTCACCCCCCGAAAAAAAATGTAAGGGGTAACACTGTCATTTTTTTTTCTGGTCAAAATTTTGAGTTTCAATATCTCAGCTCTGGGAGGGTCTACAGCCTAAATTTTTGCACCCAGGTCCATGTCTCGTGGCCCTCTATCAGAATCCAGAGTTTTGAGAAGATTGGAGAAACTTTATTTTTCACCCCCCGAAAAAAAATGTAAGGGGTAACACTGTCATTTTTTTTTTCTGGTCAAAATTTTGAGTCTCAATATTTCAGCTCAGGAAGGGTCTACAGCCTCAATTTTTGCACCCAGGTCCATGTCTCGTGGCCCTCTATCAGAATCCAGAGTTTTGAGAAGATTGGAGAAACTTTATTTTTCACCCCCCGAAAAAAAAATGTAAGGGGTAACACTGTCATTTTTTTTTCTAGTCAAAATTTTGAGTTTCAATATCTCAGCTCTGGAAGGGTCTACAGCCTAAATTTTTGCCCCCAGGTCCATTTCTTGTGGCCCTCTATCAGAATCCAAAGTTTTGAGAAGATTGGAGAAACTTTATTTTTCACCCCCCGAAAAAAAATGTAAGGGGTAACACTGTCATTTTTTTTTTCTGGTCACAATTTTGAGTTTCAATATCTCAGCTCTGGAAGGGTCTACAGCCTAAATTTTTGCACCCAGGTCCATTTCTCGTGGCCCTCTATCAGAATCCAGAGTTTTGAGAAGATTGGAGAAACTTTATTTTTCACCCCCCGAAAAAAAATGTAAGGGGTAACACTGTCATTTTTTTTTTCTGGTCAAAATTTTGAGTTTCAATATCTCAGCTCATTTAGGGTCTACAGCCTAAATTTTTGCACCCAGGTCCATGTCTCGTGGCCCTCTATCAGAATCCAGAGTTTTGAGAAGATTGGAGAAACTTTATTTTTCACCCCCCGAAAAAAAATGTAAGGGGTAACACTGTCATTTTTTTTCTGGTCAAAATTTTGAGTTTCAATATCTCAGCTCTGGAAGGGTCTGCAGCCTAAATTTTTGCACCCAGGTCCATTTCTCGTGGCCCTCTATCAGAATCCAGAGTTTTGAGAAGATTGGAGAAACTTTATTTTTCACCCCCCGAAAAAAAATGTAAGGGCTAACACTGTCATTTTTTTTTCTGGTCAAAATTTTGAGTTTCAATATCTCAGCTCAGGAAGGGTCTACAGCCTAAATTTTTGCACCCAGGTCCATGTCTCGTGGCCCTCTATCAGAATCCAGAGTTTTGAGAAGATTGGAGAAACTTTATTTTTCACCCCCCGAAAAAAAAATATAAGGGGTAACACTGTCATTTTTTTTCTGGTCAAAATTTTGAGTCTCAATATCTCAGCTCAGGAAGGGTCTACAGCCTCAATTTTTGCACCCAGGTCCATGTCTCGTGGCCCTCTATCAGAATCCAGAGTTTTGAGAAGATTGGAGAAACTTTATTTTTCACCCCCCGAAAAAATGTAAGGGGTAACACTGTCATTTTTTTTTTCTGGTCAAAATTTTGAGTTTCAATATCTCAGCTCTGGAAGGGTCTACAGCCTAAATTTTTGCACCCAGGTCCATTTCTCGTGGCCCTCTATCAGAATCCAGAGTTTTGAGAAGATTGGAGAAACTTTATTTTTCACCCCCCGAAAGAAAATGTAAGGGGTAACACTGTCATTTTTTTTTCTGGTCAAAATTTTCAGTTTCAATATCTCAGCTCAGGAAGGGTCTACAGCCTAAATTTTTGCAAACAGGTCCATGTCTCGTGGCCCTCTATCAGAATCCAGAGTTTTGAGAAGATTGGAGAAACTTTATTTTTCACCCCCCGAAAAAAAATGTAAGGGGTAACACTGTCATTTTTTTTTTCTGGTCAAAATTTTGAGTTTCAATATCTCAGCTCTGGAAGGGTCTGCAGCCTAAATTTTTGCACCCAGGTCCATTTCTCGTGGCCCTCTATCAGAATCCAGAGTTTTGAGAAGATTGGAGAAACTTTATTTTTCACCCCCCGAAAAAAAATGTAAGGGCTAACACTGTCATTTTTTTTTTCTGGTCAAAATTTTGAGTTTCAATATCTCAGCTCAGGAAGGGTCTACAGCCTAAATTTTTGCACCCAGGTCCATGTCTCGTGGCCCTCTATCAGAATCCAGAGTTTTGAGAAGATTGGAGAAACTTTATTTTTCACCCCCCGAAAAAAAATATAAGGGGTAACACTGTCATTTTTTTTCTGGTCAAAATTTTGAGTCTCAATATCTCAGCTCAGGAAGGGTCTACAGCCTCAATTTTTGCACCCAGGTCCATGTCTCGTGGCCCTCTATCAGAATCCAGAGTTTTGAGAAGATTGGAGAAACTTTATTTTTCACCCCCCGAAAAAATGTAAGGGGTAACACTGTCATTTTTTTTTTCTGGTCAAAATTTTGAGTTTCAATATCTCAGCTCTGGAAGGGTCTACAGCCTAAATTTTTGCACCCAGGTCCATTTCTCGTGGCCCTCTATCAGAATCCAGAGTTTTGAGAAGATTGGAGAAACTTTATTTTTCACCCCCCAAAAAAATGTAAGGGGTAACACTGTCATTTTTTTTTTCTGGTCAAAATTTTCAGTTTCAATATCTCAGCTCTGGAAGGGTCTGCAGCCTAAATTTTTGCACCCAGGTCCATTTCTCGTGGCCCTCTATCAGAATCCAGAGTTTTGAGAAGATTGGAGAAACTTTATTTTTCACCCCCCGAAAAAAAATGTAAGGGGTAACACTGTCATTTTTTTTCTGGTCAAAATTTTGAGTCTCAATATCTCAGCTCAGGAAGGGTCTACAGCCTCAATTTTTGCACCCAGGTCCATGTCTCGTGGCCCTCTATCAGAATCCAGAGTTTTGAGAAGATTGGAGAAACTTTATTTTTCACCCCCCGAAAAAAAATGTAAGGGGTAACACTGTCATTTTTTTTCTGGTCAAAATTTTGAGTCTCAATATCTCAGCTCAGGAAGGGTCTACAGCCTCAATTTTTGCACCCAGGTCCATGTCTCGTGGCCCTCTATCAGAATCCAGAGTTTTGAGAAGATTGGAGAAACTTTATTTTTCACCCCCCGAAAAAATGTAAGGGGTAACACTGTCATTTTTTTTTTTCTGGTCAAAATTTTGAGTTTCAATATCTCAGCTCTGGAAGGGTCTACAGCCTAAATTTTTGCACCCAGGTCCATTTCTCGTGGCCCTCTATCAGAATCCAGAGTTTTGAGAAGATTGGAGAAACTTTATTTTTCACCCCCCGAAAAAAAATGTAATGTAAGGGGTAACACTGTCATTTTTTTTTTTTTCTGGTCAAAATTTTGAGTTTCAATATCTCAGCTCAGGAAGGGTCTACAGCCTAAATTTTTGCACCCAGGTCCATTTCTCGTGGCCCTCTATCAGAATCCAGAGTTTTGAGAAGATTGGAGAAACTTTATTTTTCACCCCCCGAAAAAAATGTAAGGGGTAACACTGTCATTTTATTTTTCTGGTCAAAATTTTGAGTTTCAATATCTCAGCTCTGGAAGGGTCTACAGCCTAAATTTTTGCACCCAGGTCCATGTCTCGTGGCCCTCTATCAGAATCCAGAGTTTTGAGAAGATTGGAGAAACTTTATTTTTCACCCCCCCGAAAAAAAATGTGAGGGGTAACACTGTCATTTTTTTTTCTGGTCAAAATTTTGAGTTTCAATATCTCAGCTCTGGAAGGCTCTACAGCCTAAATTTTTGCACCCAGGTCCATTTCTCGTGGCCCTCTATCAGAATCCAGAGTTTTGAGAAGATTGGAGAAATTTTATTTTTCACCCCCCGAAAAAAAATGTAAGGGGTAACACTGTCATTTTTTTTTTTCTGGTCAAAATTTTGAGTTTCAATATCTCAGCTCTGGAAGGGTCTACAGCCTAAATTTTTGCACCCAGGTCCATGTCTCGTGGCCCTCTATCAGAATCCAGAGTTTTGAGAAGATTGGAGAAACTTTATTTTTCACCCCCCGAAAAAAAATGTAAGGGGTAACACTGTCATTTTTTTTTTCTGGTCAAAATTTTGAGTCTCAATATCTCAGCTCAGGAAGGGTCTACAGCCTCAATTTTTGCACCCAGGTCCATGTCTCGTGGCCCTCTATCAGAATCCAGAGTTTTGAGAAGATTGGAGAAACTTTATTTTTCACCCCCCGAAAAAAAATGTAAGGGGTAACACTGTCATTTTTTTTTTCTGGTCAAAATTTTGAGTTTCAATATCTCAGCTCAGGAAGGGTCTACAGCCTAAATTTTTGCACCCAGGTCCATTTCTCGTGGCCCTCTATCAGAATCCAGAGTTTTGAGAAGATTGGAGAAACTTTATTTTTCACCCCCCGAAAAAAAAATGTAAGGGGTAACACTGTCATTTTATTTTTCTGGTCAAAATTTTGAGTTTCAATATCTCAGCTCTGGAAGGGTCTACAGCCTAAATTTTTGCACCCAGGTCCATGTCTCGTGGCCCTCTATCAGAATCCAGAGTTTTGAGAAGATTGGAGAAACTTTATTTTTCACCCCCCCGAAAAAAAATGTGAGGGGTAACACTGTCATTTTTTTTTCTGGTCAAAATTTTGAGTTTCAATATCTCAGCTCTGGAAGGCTCTACAGCCTAAATTTTTGCACCCAGGTCCATTTCTCGTGGCCCTCTATCAGAATCCAGAGTTTTGAGAAGATTGGAGAAATTTTATTTTTCACCCCCCGAAAAAAAATGTAAGGGGTAACACTGTCATTTTTTTTTTCTGGTCAATATTTTGAGTTTCAATATCTCAGCTCTGGAAGGGTCTACAGCCTAAATTTTTGCACCCAGGTCCATGTCTCGTGGCCCTCTATCAGAATCCAGAGTTTTGAGAAGATTGGAGAAACTTTATTTTTCACCCCCCGAAAAAAAATGTAAGGGGTAACACTGTCATTTTTTTTTTCTGGTCAAAATTTTGAGTCTCAATATCTCAGCTCAGGAAGGGTCTACAGCCTCAATTTTTGCACCCAGGTCCATGTCTCGTGGCCCTCTATCAGAATCCAGAGTTTTGAGAAGATTGGAGAAACTTTATTTTTCACCCCCCGAAAAAAAATGTAAGGGGTAACACTGTCATTTTTTTTTTCTGGTCAAAATTTTGAGTTTCAATATCTCAGCTCAGGAAGGGTCTACAGCCTAAATTTTTGCACCCAGGTCCATTTCTCGTGGCCCTCTATCAGAATCCAGAGTTTTGAGAAGATTGGAGAAACTTTATTTTTCACCCCCCGAAAAAAAAATGTAAGGGGTAACACTGTCATTTTTTTTTTCTAGTCAAAATTTTGAGTTTCAATATCTCAGCTCTGGAAGGGTCTACAGCCTAAATTTTTGCACCCAGGTCCATTTCTCGTGGCCCTCTATCAGAATCCAGAGTTTTGAGAAGATTGGAGAAACTTTATTTTTCACCCCCCGAAAAAAAATGTAAGGGGTAACACTGTCATTTTTTTTTTCTGGTCAAAATTTTGAGTTTCAATATCTCAGCTCAGGAAGGGTCTACAGCCTAAATTTTTGCACCCAGGTCCATTTCTCGTGGCCCTCTATCAGAATCCAGAGTTTTGAGAAGATTGGAGAAACTTTGTTTTTCACCCCCCGAAAAAAAATGTAAGGGGTAACACTGTAATTGTTTTTTTCTGGTCAAAATTTTGAGTTTCAATATCTCAGCTCTGGAAGGGTCTACAGCCTAAATTTTTGCACCCAGGTCCATTTCTCGTGGCCCTCTATCAGAATCCAGAATTTTGAGAAGATTGGAGAAACTTTATTTTTCACCCCCCGAAAAAAAATGTAAGGGGTAACACTGTCATTTTTTTTTCTAGTCAAAATTTTGAGTTTCAATATCTCAGCTCTGGAAGGGTCTACAGCCTAAATTTTTGCACCCAGGTCCATGTCTCGTGGCCCTCTATCAGAATCCAGAGTTTTGAGAAGATTGGAGAAACTTTATTTTTCACCCCCCGAAAAAAAATGTAAGGGGTAACACTGTCATTTTTTTTTCTGGTCAAAATTTTGAGTCTCAATATCTCAGTTCAGGAAGGGTCTACAGCCTTAATTTTTGCACCCAGGTCCATGTCTCGTGGCCCTCTATCAGAATCCAGAGTTTTGAGAAGATTGGAGAAACTTTATTTTTCACCCCCCGAAAAAAAATGTAAGGGGTAACACTGTCATTTTTTTTTCTGGTCAAAATTTTGAGTCTCAATATCTCAGCTCAGGAAGGGTCTACAGCCTCAATTTTTGCACCCAGGTCCATGTCTCATGGCCCTCTATCAGAATCCAGAGTTTTGAGAAGATTGGAGAAACTTTATTTTTCACCCCCCGAAAAAAAAATGTAAGGGGTAACACTGTCATTTTTTTTTTTTTTCTGGTCAAAATTTTGAGTCTCAATATCTCAGCTCAGGAAGGGTCTACAGCCTCAATTTTTGCACCCAGGTCCATGTCTCGTGGCCCTCTATCAGAATCCAGAGTTTTGAGAAGATTGGAGAAACTTTATTTTTCACCCCCTGAAAAAAAATGTAAGGGGTAACACTGTCATTTTTTTTTCTGGTCAAAATTTTGAGTCTCAATATCTCAGCTCAGGAAGGGTCTACAGCCTCAATTTTTGCACCCAGGTCCATGTCTCGTGGCCCTCTATCAGAATCCAGAGTTTTGAGAAGATTGGAGAAACTTTATTTTTCACCCCCCGAAAAAAAATGTAAGGGGTAACACTGTCATTTTTTTTTCTGGTCAAAATTTTGAGTCTCAATATCTCAGCTCAGGAAGGGTCTACAGCCTCAAATTTTGCACCCAGGTCCATGTCTCGTGGCCCTCTATCAGAATCCAGAGTTTTGAGAAGATTGGAGAAACTTTATTTTTCACCCCCCGAAAAAAAAATGTAAGGGGTAACACTGTCATTTTTTTTTTCTACTCAAAATTTTGAGTTTCAATATCTCAGCTCTGGAAGGGTCTACAGCCTAAATTTTTGCACCCAGGTCCATTTCTCGTGGCCCTCTATCAGAATCCAGAGTTTTGAGAAGATTGGAGAAACTTTATTTTTCACCCCCCGAAAAAAAATGTAAGGGGTAACACTGTCATTTTTTTTTTCTGGTCAAAATTTTGAGTTTCAATATCTCAGCTCAGGAAGGGTCTACAGCATAAATTTTTGCACCCAGGTCCATACCTCGTGGCCCTCTATCAGAATCCAGAGTTTTGAGAAGATTGGAGAAACTTTATTTTTCACCCCCCGAAAAAAAATGTAAGGGGTAACACTGTCATTTTTTTTTCTGGTCAAAATTTTGAGTTTCAATATCTCAGCTCTGGAAGGGTCTACAGCCTAAATTTTTGCACCCAGGTCCATTTCTCGTGGCCCTCTATCAGAATCCAGAATTTTGAGAAGAGTGGAGAAACTTTATTTTTCACCCCCCGAAAAAAAATGTAAGGGGTAACACTGTCATTTTTTTTTCTGGTCAAAATTTTGAGTTTCAATATCTCAGCTCTGGACGGGTCTACAGCCTAAATTTTTGCACCCAGGTCCATGTCTCGTGGCCCTCTATCAGAATCCAGAGTTTTGAGAAGATTGGAGAAACTTTATTTTTCACCCCCCGAAAAAAAATGTAAGGGGTAACACTGTCATTTTTTTTTCTGGTCAAAATTTTGAGTCTCAATATCTCAGCTCAGGAAGGGTCTACAGCCTCAATTTTTGCACCCAGGTCCATGTCTCATGGCCCTCTATCAGAATCCAGAGTTTTGAGAAGATTGGAGAAACTTTATTTTTCACCCCCCGAAAAAAAATGTAAGGGGTAAAACTGTCATTTTTTTTTCCTGGTCAAAATTTTGAGTCTCAATATCTCAGCTCAGGAAGGGTCTACAGCCTCAATTTTTGCACCCAGGTCCATGTCTCGTGGCCCTCTATCAGAATCCAGAGTTTTGAGAAGATTGGAGAAACTTTATTTTTCACCCCCTGAAAAAAAATGTAAGGGGTAACACTGTCATTTTTTTTCTGGTCAAAATTTTGAGTCTCAATATCTCAGCTCAGGAAGGGTCTACAGCCTCAATTTTTGCACCCAGGTCCATGTCTCGTGGCCCTCTATCAGAATCCAGAGTTTTGAGAAGATTGGAGAAACGTTATTTTTCACCCCCCGAAAAAAAATGTAAGGGGTAACACTGTCATTTTTTTTTCTGGTCAAAATTTTCAGTTTCAATATCTCAGCTCTGGAAGGGTCTACAGCCTAAATTTTTGCACACAGGTCCATTTCTCGTGGCCCTCTATCAGAATCCAGAGTTTTGAGAAGATTGGAGAAACTTTATTTTTCACCCCCCGAAAGAAAATGTAAGGGGTAACACTGTCATTTTTTTTTCTGGTCAAAATTTTCAGTTTCAATATCTCAGCTCAGGAAGGGTCTACAGCCTAAATTTTTGCAAACAGGTCCATGTCTCGTGGCCCTCTATCAGAATCCAGAGTTTTGAGAAGATTGGAGAAACTTTATTTTTCACCCCCCGAAAAAAAATGTAAGGGGTAACACTGTCATTTTTTTTTCTGGTCAAAATTTTGAGTTTCAATATCTCAGCTCTGGAAGGGTCTGCAGCCTAAATTTTTGCACCCAGGTCCATTTCTCGTGGCCCTCTATCAGAATCCAGAGTTTTGAGAAGATTGGAGAAACTTTATTTTTCACCCCCCGAAAAAAAATGTAAGGGCTAACACTGTCATTTTTTTTTTTTCTGGTCAAAATTTTGAGTTTCAATATCTCAGCTCAGGAAGGGTCTACAGCCTAAATTTTTGCACCCAGGTCCATGTCTCGTGGCCCTCTATCAGAATCCAGAGTTTTGAGAAGATTGGAGAAACTTTATTTTTCACCCCCCGAAAAAAAAATGTAAGGGGTAACACTGTCATTTTTTTTCTGGTCAAAATTTTGAGTCTCAATATCTCAGCTCAGGAAGGGTCTACAGCCTCAATTTTTGCACCCAGGTCCATGTCTCGTGGCCCTCTATCAGAATCCAGAGTTTTGAGAAGATTGGAGAAACTTTATTTTTCACCCCCCGAAAAAATGTAAGGGGTAACACTGTCATTTTTTTTTTCTGGTCAAAATTTTGAGTTTCAATATCTCAGCTCTGGAAGGGTCTACAGCCTAAATTTTTGCACCCAGGTCCATTTCTCGTGGCCCTCTATCAGAATCCAGAGTTTTGAGAAGATTGGAGAAACTTTATTTTTCACCCCCCGAAAAAAAATGTAAGGGGTAACACTGTCATTTTTTTTTTTCTGGTCAAAATTTTGAGTTTCAATATCTCAGCTCAGGAAGGGTCTACAGCCTAAATTTTTGCACCCAGGTCCATTTCTCGTGGCCCTCTATCAGAATCCAGAGTTTTGAGAAGATTGGAGAAACTTTATTTTTCACCCCCCGAAAAAAATGTAAGGGGTAACACTGTCATTTTATTTTTCTGGTCAAAATTTTGAGTTTCAATATCTCAGCTCTGGAAGGGTCTACAGCCTAAATTTTTGCACCCAGGTCCATGTCTCGTGGCCCTCTATCAGAATCCAGAGTTTTGAGAAGATTGGAGAAACTTTATTTTTCACCCCCCCGAAAAAAAATGTGAGGGGTAACACTGTCATTTTTTTTTCTGGTCAAAATTTTGAGTTTCAATATCTCAGCTCTGGAAGGCTCTACAGCCTAAATTTTTGCACCCAGGTCCATTTCTCGTGGCCCTCTATCAGAATCCAGAGTTTTGAGAAGATTGGAGAAATTTTATTTTTCACCCCCCGAAAAAAAATGTAAGGGGTAACACTGTCATTTTTTTTTCTGGTCAAAATTTTGAGTTTCAATATCTCAGCTCTGGGAGGGTCTACAGCCTAAATTTTTGCACCCAGGTCCATGTCTCGTGGCCCTCTATCAGAATCCAGAGTTTTGAGAAGATTGGAGAAACTTTATTTTTCACCCCCCGAAAAAAAATGTAAGGGGTAACACTGTCATTTTTTTTTCTGGTCAAAATTTTGAGTCTCAATATCTCAGCTCAGGAAGGGTCTACAGCCTCAATTTTTGCACCCAGGTCCATGTCTCGTGGCCCTCTATCAGAATCCAGAGTTTTGAGAAGATTGGAGAAACTTTATTTTTCACCCCCCGAAAAAAAAATGTAAGGGGTAACACTGTCATTTTTTTTTCTAGTCAAAATTTTGAGTTTCAATATCTCAGCTCTGGAAGGGTCTACAGCCTAAATTTTTGCCCCCAGGTCCATTTCTTGTGGCCCTCTATCAGAATCCAAAGTTTTGAGAAGATTGGAGAAACTTTATTTTTCACCCCCCGAAAAAAAATGTAAGGGGTAACACTGTCATTTTTTTTTTTCTGGTCACAATTTTGAGTTTCAATATCTCAGCTCTGGAAGGGTCTACAGCCTAAATTTTTGCACCCAGGTCCATTTCTCGTGGCCCTCTATCAGAATCCAGAGTTTTGAGAAGATTGGAGAAACTTTATTTTTCACCCCCCGAAAAAAAATGTAAGGGGTAACACTGTCATTTTTTTTTTCTGGTCAAAATTTTGAGTTTCAATATCTCAGCTCATTTAGGGTCTACAGCCTAAATTTTTGCACCCAGGTCCATGTCTCGTGGCCCTCTATCAGAATCCAGAGTTTTGAGAAGATTGGAGAAACTTTATTTTTCACCCCCCGAAAAAAAATGTAAGGGGTAACACTGTCATTTTTTTTCTGGTCAAAATTTTGAGTTTCAATATCTCAGCTCTGGAAGGGTCTGCAGCCTAAATTTTTGCACCCAGGTCCATTTCTCGTGGCCCTCTATCAGAATCCAGAGTTTTGAGAAGATTGGAGAAACTTTATTTTTCACCCCCCGAAAAAAAATGTAAGGGCTAACACTGTCATTTTTTTTTCTGGTCAAAATTTTGAGTTTCAATATCTCAGCTCAGGAAGGGTCTACAGCCTAAATTTTTGCACCCAGGTCCATGTCTCGTGGCCCTCTATCAGAATCCAGAGTTTTGAGAAGATTGGAGAAACTTTATTTTTCACCCCCCGAAAAAAAAATATAAGGGGTAACACTGTCATTTTTTTTCTGGTCAAAATTTTGAGTCTCAATATCTCAGCTCAGGAAGGGTCTACAGCCTCAATTTTTGCACCCAGGTCCATGTCTCGTGGCCCTCTATCAGAATCCAGAGTTTTGAGAAGATTGGAGAAACTTTATTTTTCACCCCCCGAAAAAATGTAAGGGGTAACACTGTCATTTTTTTTTCTGGTCAAAATTTTGAGTTTCAATATCTCAGCTCTGGAAGGGTCTACAGCCTAAATTTTTGCACCCAGGTCCATTTCTCGTGGCCCTCTATCAGAATCCAGAGTTTTGAGAAGATTGGAGAAACTTTATTTTTCACCCCCCGAAAGAAAATGTAAGGGGTAACACTGTCATTTTTTTTTCTGGTCAAAATTTTCAGTTTCAATATCTCAGCTCAGGAAGGGTCTACAGCCTAAATTTTTGCAAACAGGTCCATGTCTCGTGGCCCTCTATCAGAATCCAGAGTTTTGAGAAGATTGGAGAAACTTTATTTTTCACCCCCCGAAAAAAAATGTAAGGGGTAACACTGTCATTTTTTTTTTCTGGTCAAAATTTTGAGTTTCAATATCTCAGCTCTGGAAGGGTCTGCAGCCTAAATTTTTGCACCCAGGTCCATTTCTCGTGGCCCTCTATCAGAATCCAGAGTTTTGAGAAGATTGGAGAAACTTTATTTTTCACCCCCCGAAAAAAAATGTAAGGGCTAACACTGTCATTTTTTTTTTCTGGTCAAAATTTTGAGTTTCAATATCTCAGCTCAGGAAGGGTCTACAGCCTAAATTTTTGCACCCAGGTCCATGTCTCGTGGCCCTCTATCAGAATCCAGAGTTTTGAGAAGATTGGAGAAACTTTATTTTTCACCCCCCGAAAAAAAATATAAGGGGTAACACTGTCATTTTTTTTCTGGTCAAAATTTTGAGTCTCAATATCTCAGCTCAGGAAGGGTCTACAGCCTCAATTTTTGCACCCAGGTCCATGTCTCGTGGCCCTCTATCAGAATCCAGAGTTTTGAGAAGATTGGAGAAACTTTATTTTTCACCCCCCGAAAAAATGTAAGGGGTAACACTGTCATTTTTTTTTTCTGGTCAAAATTTTGAGTTTCAATATCTCAGCTCTGGAAGGGTCTACAGCCTAAATTTTTGCACCCAGGTCCATTTCTCGTGGCCCTCTATCAGAATCCAGAGTTTTGAGAAGATTGGAGAAACTTTATTTTTCACCCCCCAAAAAAATGTAAGGGGTAACACTGTCATTTTTTTTTTCTGGTCAAAATTTTCAGTTTCAATATCTCAGCTCTGGAAGGGTCTGCAGCCTAAATTTTTGCACCCAGGTCCATTTCTCGTGGCCCTCTATCAGAATCCAGAGTTTTGAGAAGATTGGAGAAACTTTATTTTTCACCCCCCGAAAAAAAATGTAAGGGGTAACACTGTCATTTTTTTTCTGGTCAAAATTTTGAGTCTCAATATCTCAGCTCAGGAAGGGTCTACAGCCTCAATTTTTGCACCCAGGTCCATGTCTCGTGGCCCTCTATCAGAATCCAGAGTTTTGAGAAGATTGGAGAAACTTTATTTTTCACCCCCCGAAAAAAAATGTAAGGGGTAACACTGTCATTTTTTTTCTGGTCAAAATTTTGAGTCTCAATATCTCAGCTCAGGAAGGGTCTACAGCCTCAATTTTTGCACCCAGGTCCATGTCTCGTGGCCCTCTATCAGAATCCAGAGTTTTGAGAAGATTGGAGAAACTTTATTTTTCACCCCCCGAAAAAATGTAAGGGGTAACACTGTCATTTTTTTTTCTGGTCAAAATTTTGAGTTTCAATATCTCAGCTCTGGAAGGGTCTACAGCCTAAATTTTTGCACCCAGGTCCATTTCTCGTGGCCCTCTATCAGAATCCAGAGTTTTGAGAAGATTGGAGAAACTTTATTTTTCACCCCCCGAAAAAAAATGTAATGTAAGGGGTAACACTGTCATTTTTTTTTTTTCTGGTCAAAATTTTGAGTTTCAATATCTCAGCTCAGGAAGGGTCTACAGCCTAAATTTTTGCACCCAGGTCCATTTCTCGTGGCCCTCTATCAGAATCCAGAGTTTTGAGAAGATTGGAGAAACTTTATTTTTCACCCCCCGAAAAAAATGTAAGGTGTAACACTGTCATTTTATTTTTCTGGTCAAAATTTTGAGTTTCAATATCTCAGCTCTGGAAGGGTCTACAGCCTAAATTTTTGCACCCAGGTCCATGTCTCGTGGCCCTCTATCAGAATCCAGAGTTTTGAGAAGATTGGAGAAACTTTATTTTTCACCCCCCCGAAAAAAAATGTGAGGGGTAACACTGTCATTTTTTTTTCTGGTCAAAATTTTGAGTTTCAATATCTCAGCTCTGGAAGGCTCTACAGCCTAAATTTTTGCACCCAGGTCCATTTCTCGTGGCCCTCTATCAGAATCCAGAGTTTTGAGAAGATTGGAGAAATTTTATTTTTCACCCCCCGAAAAAAAATGTAAGGGGTAACACTGTCATTTTTTTTTTCTGGTCAAAATTTTGAGTTTCAATATCTCAGCTCTGGAAGGGTCTACAGCCTAAATTTTTGCACCCAGGTCCATGTCTCGTGGCCCTCTATCAGAATCCAGAGTTTTGAGAAGATTGGAGAAACTTTATTTTTCACCCCCCGAAAAAAAATGTAAGGGGTAACACTGTCATTTTTTTTTTCTGGTCAAAATTTTGAGTCTCAATATCTCAGCTCAGGAAGGGTCTACAGCCTCAATTTTTGCACCCAGGTCCATGTCTCGTGGCCCTCTATCAGAATCCAGAGTTTTGAGAAGATTGGAGAAACTTTATTTTTCACCCCCCGAAAAAAAATGTAAGGGGTAACACTGTCATTTTTTTTTTCTGGTCAAAATTTTGAGTTTCAATATCTCAGCTCAGGAAGGGTCTACAGCCTAAATTTTTGCACCCAGGTCCATTTCTCGTGGCCCTCTATCAGAATCCAGAGTTTTGAGAAGATTGGAGAAACTTTATTTTTCACCCCCCGAAAAAAAAATGTAAGGGGTAACACTGTCATTTTATTTTTCTGGTCAAAATTTTGAGTTTCAATATCTCAGCTCTGGAAGGGTCTACAGCCTAAATTTTTGCACCCAGGTCCATGTCTCGTGGCCCCCTATCAGAATCCAGAGTTTTGAGAAGATTGGAGAAACTTTATTTTTCACCCCCCCGAAAAAAAATGTGAGGGGTAACACTGTCATTTTTTTTTCTGGTCAAAATTTTGAGTTTCAATATCTCAGCTCTGGAAGGCTCTACAGCCTAAATTTTTGCACCCAGGTCCATTTCTCGTGGCCCTCTATCAGAATCCAGAGTTTTGAGAAGATTGGAGAAATTTTATTTTTCACCCCCCGAAAAAAAATGTAAGGGGTAACACTGTCATTTTTTTTTTCTGGTCAATATTTTGAGTTTCAATATCTCAGCTCTGGAAGGGTCTACAGCCTAAATTTTTGCACCCAGGTCCATGTCTCGTGGCCCTCTATCAGAATCCAGAGTTTTGAGAAGATTGGAGAAACTTTATTTTTCACCCCCCGAAAAAAAATGTAAGGGGTAACACTGTCATTTTTTTTTTCTGGTCAAAATTTTGAGTCTCAATATCTCAGCTCAGGAAGGGTCTACAGCCTCAATTTTTGCACCCAGGTCCATGTCTCGTGGCCCTCTATCAGAATCCAGAGTTTTGAGAAGATTGGAGAAACTTTATTTTTCACCCCCCGAAAAAAAATGTAAGGGGTAACACTGTCATTTTTTTTTTTCTGGTCAAAATTTTGAGTTTCAATATCTCAGCTCAGGAAGGGTCTACAGCCTAAATTTTTGCACCCAGGTCCATTTCTCGTGGCCCTCTATCAGAATCCAGAGTTTTGAGAAGATTGGAGAAACTTTATTTTTCACCCCCCGAAAAAAAAATGTAAGGGGTAACACTGTCATTTTTTTTTTCTAGTCAAAATTTTGAGTTTCAATATCTCAGCTCTGGAAGGGTCTACAGCCTAAATTTTTGCACCCAGGTCCATTTCTCGTGGCCCTCTATCAGAATCCAGAGTTTTGAGAAGATTGGAGAAACTTTATTTTTCACCCCCCGAAAAAAAATGTAAGGGGTAACACTGTCATTTTTTTTTTCTGGTCAAAATTTTGAGTTTCAATATCTCAGCTCAGGAAGGGTCTACAGCCTAAATTTTTGCACCCAGGTCCATTTCTCGTGGCCCTCTATCAGAATCCAGAGTTTTGAGAAGATTGGAGAAACTTTGTTTTTCACCCCCCGAAAAAAAATGTAAGGGGTAACACTGTAATTGTTTTTTTCTGGTCAAAATTTTGAGTTTCAATATCTCAGCTCTGGAAGGGTCTACAGCCTAAATTTTTGCACCCAGGTCCATTTCTCGTGGCCCTCTATCAGAATCCAGAATTTTGAGAAGATTGGAGAAACTTTATTTTTCACCCCCCGAAAAAAAATGTAAGGGGTAACACTGTCATTTTTTTTTCTAGTCAAAATTTTGAGTTTCAATATCTCAGCTCTGGAAGGGTCTACAGCCTAAATTTTTGCACCCAGGTCCATGTCTCGTGGCCCTCTATCAGAATCCAGAGTTTTGAGAAGATTGGAGAAACTTTATTTTTCACCCCCCGAAAAAAAATGTAAGGGGTAACACTGTCATTTTTTTTTCTGGTCAAAATTTTGAGTCTCAATATCTCAGTTCAGGAAGGGTCTACAGCCTTAATTTTTGCACCCAGGTCCATGTCTCGTGGCCCTCTATCAGAATCCAGAGTTTTGAGAAGATTGGAGAAACTTTATTTTTCACCCCCCGAAAAAAAATGTAAGGGGTAACACTGTCATTTTTTTTTCTGGTCAAAATTTTGAGTCTCAATATCTCAGCTCAGGAAGGGTCTACAGCCTCAATTTTTGCACCCAGGTCCATGTCTCATGGCCCTCTATCAGAATCCAGAGTTTTGAGAAGATTGGAGAAACTTTATTTTTCACCCCCCGAAAAAAAAATGTAAGGGGTAACACTGTCATTTTTTTTTTTTCTGGTCAAAATTTTGAGTCTCAATATCTCAGCTCAGGAAGGGTCTACAGCCTCAATTTTTGCACCCAGGTCCATGTCTCGTGGCCCTCTATCAGAATCCAGAGTTTTGAGAAGATTGGAGAAACTTTATTTTTCACCCCCTGAAAAAAAATGTAAGGGGTAACACTGTCATTTTTTTTTCTGGTCAAAATTTTGAGTCTCAATATCTCAGCTCAGGAAGGGTCTACAGCCTCAATTTTTGCACCCAGGTCCATGTCTCGTGGCCCTCTATCAGAATCCAGAGTTTTGAGAAGATTGGAGAAACTTTATTTTTCACCCCCCGAAAAAAAATGTAAGGGGTAACACTGTCATTTTTTTTTCTGGTCAAAATTTTGAGTCTCAATATCTCAGCTCAGGAAGGGTCTACAGCCTCAATTTTTGCACCCAGGTCCATGTCTCGTGGCCCTCTATCAGAATCCAGAGTTTTGAGAAGATTGGAGAAACTTTATTTTTCACCCCCCGAAAAAAAAATGTAAGGGGTAACACTGTCATTTTTTTTTTTCTACTCAAAATTTTGAGTTTCAATATCTCAGCTCTGGAAGGGTCTACAGCCTAAATTTTTGCACCCAGGTCCATTTCTCGTGGCCCTCTATCAGAATCCAGAGTTTTGAGAAGATTGGAGAAACTTTATTTTTCACCCCCCGAAAAAAAATGTAAGGGGTAACACTGTCATTTTTTTTTTCTGGTCAAAATTTTGAGTTTCAATATCTCAGCTCAGGAAGGGTCTACAGCATAAATTTTTGCACCCAGGTCCATACCTCGTGGCCCTCTATCAGAATCCAGAGTTTTGAGAAGATTGGAGAAACTTTATTTTTCACCCCCCGAAAAAAAATGTAAGGGGTAACACTGTCATTTTTTTTTCTGGTCAAAATTTTGAGTTTCAATATCTCAGCTCTGGAAGGGTCTACAGCCTAAATTTTTGCACCCAGGTCCATTTCTCGTGGCCCTCTATCAGAATCCAGAATTTTGAGAAGAGTGGAGAAACTTTATTTTTCACCCCCCGAAAAAAAATGTAAGGGGTAACACTGTCATTTTTTTTTCTGGTCAAAATTTTGAGTTTCAATATCTCAGCTCTGGAAGGGTCTACAGCCTCAATTTTTGCACCCAGGTCCATGTCTCGTGGCCCTCTATCAGAATCCAGAGTTTTGAGAAGATTGGAGAAACTTTATTTTTCACCCCCCGAAAAAAAATGTAAGGGGTAACACTGTCATTTTTTTTTTCTGGTCAAAATTTTGAGTTTCAATATCTCAGCTCAGGAAGGGTCTACAGCCTAAATTTTTGCACCCAGGTCCATTTCTCGTGGCCCTCTATCAGAATCCAGAGTTTTGAGAAGATTGGAGAAACTTTATTTTTCACCCCCCGAAAAAAAAATGTAAGGGGTAACACTGTCATTTTATTTTTCTGGTCAAAATTTTGAGTTTCAATATCTCAGCTCTGGAAGGGTCTACAGCCTAAATTTTTGCACCCAGGTCCATGTCTCGTGGCCCCCTATCAGAATCCAGAGTTTTGAGAAGATTGGAGAAACTTTATTTTTCACCCCCCCGAAAAAAAATGTGAGGGGTAACACTGTCATTTTTTTTTCTGGTCAAAATTTTGAGTTTCAATATCTCAGCTCTGGAAGGCTCTACAGCCTAAATTTTTGCACCCAGGTCCATTTCTCGTGGCCCTCTATCAGAATCCAGAGTTTTGAGAAGATTGGAGAAATTTTATTTTTCACCCCCCGAAAAAAAATGTAAGGGGTAACACTGTCATTTTTTTTTTCTGGTCAATATTTTGAGTTTCAATATCTCAGCTCTGGAATGGTCTACAGCCTAAATTTTTGCACCCAGGTCCATGTCTCGTGGCCCTCTATCAGAATCCAGAGTTTTGAGAAGATTGGAGAAACTTTATTTTTCACCCCCCGAAAAAAAATGTAAGGGGTAACACTGTCATTTTTTTTTTCTGGTCAAAATTTTGAGTCTCAATATCTCAGCTCAGGAAGGGTCTACAGCCTCAATTTTTGCACCCAGGTCCATGTCTCGTGGCCCTCTATCAGAATCCAGAGTTTTGAGAAGATTGGAGAAACTTTATTTTTCACCCCCCGAAAAAAAATGTAAGGGGTAACACTGTCATTTTTTTTTTTCTGGTCAAAATTTTGAGTTTCAATATCTCAGCTCAGGAAGGGTCTACAGCCTAAATTTTTGCACCCAGGTCCATTTCTCGTGGCCCTCTATCAGAATCCAGAGTTTTGAGAAGATTGGAGAAACTTTATTTTTCACCCCCCGAAAAAAAAATGTAAGGGGTAACACTGTCATTTTTTTTTTCTAGTCAAAATTTTGAGTTTCAATATCTCAGCTCTGGAAGGGTCTACAGCCTAAATTTTTGCACCCAGGTCCATTTCTCGTGGCCCTCTATCAGAATCCAGAGTTTTGAGAAGATTGGAGAAACTTTATTTTTCACCCCCCGAAAAAAAATGTAAGGGGTAACACTGTCATTTTTTTTTTCTGGTCAAAATTTTGAGTTTCAATATCTCAGCTCAGGAAGGGTCTACAGCCTAAATTTTTGCACCCAGGTCCATTTCTCGTGGCCCTCTATCAGAATCCAGAGTTTTGAGAAGATTGGAGAAACTTTGTTTTTCACCCCCCGAAAAAAAATGTAAGGGGTAACACTGTAATTGTTTTTTTCTGGTCAAAATTTTGAGTTTCAATATCTCAGCTCTGGAAGGGTCTACAGCCTAAATTTTTGCACCCAGGTCCATTTCTCGTGGCCCTCTATCAGAATCCAGAATTTTGAGAAGATTGGAGAAACTTTATTTTTCACCCCCCGAAAAAAAATGTAAGGGGTAACACTGTCATTTTTTTTTCTAGTCAAAATTTTGAGTTTCAATATCTCAGCTCTGGAAGGGTCTACAGCCTAAATTTTTGCACCCAGGTCCATGTCTCGTGGCCCTCTATCAGAATCCAGAGTTTTGAGAAGATTGGAGAAACTTTATTTTTCACCCCCCGAAAAAAAATGTAAGGGGTAACACTGTCATTTTTTTTTCTGGTCAAAATTTTGAGTCTCAATATCTCAGTTCAGGAAGGGTCTACAGCCTTAATTTTTGCACCCAGGTCCATGTCTCGTGGCCCTCTATCAGAATCCAGAGTTTTGAGAAGATTGGAGAAACTTTATTTTTCACCCCCCGAAAAAAAATGTAAGGGGTAACACTGTCATTTTTTTTTCTGGTCAAAATTTTGAGTCTCAATATCTCAGCTCAGGAAGGGTCTACAGCCTCAATTTTTGCACCCAGGTCCATGTCTCATGGCCCTCTATCAGAATCCAGAGTTTTGAGAAGATTGGAGAAACTTTATTTTTCACCCCCCGAAAAAAAAATGTAAGGGGTAACACTGTCATTTTTTTTTTTTCTGGTCAAAATTTTGAGTCTCAATATCTCAGCTCAGGAAGGGTCTACAGCCTCAATTTTTGCACCCAGGTCCATGTCTCGTGGCCCTCTATCAGAATCCAGAGTTTTGAGAAGATTGGAGAAACTTTATTTTTCACCCCCTGAAAAAAAATGTAAGGGGTAACACTGTCATTTTTTTTTCTGGTCAAAATTTTGAGTCTCAATATCTCAGCTCAGGAAGGGTCTACAGCCTCAATTTTTGCACCCAGGTCCATGTCTCGTGGCCCTCTATCAGAATCCAGAGTTTTGAGAAGATTGGAGAAACTTTATTTTTCACCCCCCGAAAAAAAATGTAAGGGGTAACACTGTCATTTTTTTTTCTGGTCAAAATTTTGAGTCTCAATATCTCAGCTCAGGAAGGGTCTACAGCCTCAATTTTTGCACCCAGGTCCATGTCTCGTGGCCCTCTATCAGAATCCAGAGTTTTGAGAAGATTGGAGAAACTTTATTTTTCACCCCCCGAAAAAAAAATGTAAGGGGTAACACTGTCATTTTTTTTTTTCTACTCAAAATTTTGAGTTTCAATATCTCAGCTCTGGAAGGGTCTACAGCCTAAATTTTTGCACCCAGGTCCATTTCTCGTGGCCCTCTATCAGAATCCAGAGTTTTGAGAAGATTGGAGAAACTTTATTTTTCACCCCCCGAAAAAAAATGTAAGGGGTAACACTGTCATTTTTTTTTTCTGGTCAAAATTTTGAGTTTCAATATCTCAGCTCAGGAAGGGTCTACAGCATAAATTTTTGCACCCAGGTCCATACCTCGTGGCCCTCTATCAGAATCCAGAGTTTTGAGAAGATTGGAGAAACTTTATTTTTCACCCCCCGAAAAAAAATGTAAGGGGTAACACTGTCATTTTTTTTTCTGGTCAAAATTTTGAGTTTCAATATCTCAGCTCTGGAAGGGTCTACAGCCTAAATTTTTGCACCCAGGTCCATTTCTCGTGGCCCTCTATCAGAATCCAGAATTTTGAGAAGAGTGGAGAAACTTTATTTTTCACCCCCCGAAAAAAAATGTAAGGGGTAACACTGTCATTTTTTTTTCTGGTCAAAATTTTGAGTTTCAATATCTCAGCTCTGGACGGGTCTACAGCCTAAATTTTTGCACCCAGGTCCATGTCTCGTGGCCCTCTATCAGAATCCAGAGTTTTGAGAAGATTGGAGAAACTTTATTTTTCACCCCCCGAAAAAAAATGTAAGGGGTAACACTGTCATTTTTTTTCTGGTCAAAATTTTGAGTCTCAATATCTCAGCTCAGGAAGGGTCTACAGCCTCAATTTTTGCACCCAGGTCCATGTCTCATGGCCCTCTATCAGAATCCAGAGTTTTGAGAAGATTGGAGAAACTTTATTTTTCACCCCCCGAAAAAAAATGTAAGGGGTAAAACTGTCATTTTTTTTTCCTGGTCAAAATTTTGAGTCTCAATATCTCAGCTCAGGAAGGGTCTACAGCCTCAATTTTTGCACCCAGGTCCATGTCTCGTGGCCCTCTATCAGAATCCAGAGTTTTGAGAAGATTGGAGAAACTTTATTTTTCACCCCCTGAAAAAAAATGTAAGGGGTAACACTGTCATTTTTTTTCTGGTCAAAATTTTGAGTCTCAATATCTCAGCTCAGGAAGGGTCTACAGCCTCAATTTTTGCACCCAGGTCCATGTCTCGTGGCCCTCTATCAGAATCCAGAGTTTTGAGAAGATTGGAGAAACGTTATTTTTCACCCCCCGAAAAAAAATGTAAGGGGTAACACTGTCATTTTTTTTTCTGGTCAAAATTTTGAGTCTCAATATCTCAGCTCAGGAAGGGTCTACAGCCTCAATTTTTGCACCCAGGTCCATGTCTCGTGGCCCTCTATCAGAATCCAGAGTTTTGAGAAGATTGGAGAAACTTTATTTTTCACCCCCCGAAAAAAAATGTAAGGGGTAACACTGTCATTTTTTTTTCTGGTCAAAATTTTGAGTCTCAATATCTCAGCTCAGGAAGGGTCTACAGCCTCAATTTTTGCACCCAGGTCCATGTCTCGTGGCCCTCTATCAGAATCCAGAGTTTTGAGAAGATTGGAGAAACTTTATTTTTCACCCCCCGAAAAAAAATGTAAGGGGTAACACTGTCATTTTTTTTTTTTCTGGTCAAAATTTTGAGTCTCAATATCTCAGCTCAGGAAGGGTCTACAGCCTCAATTTTTGCACCCAGGTCCATGTCTCGTGGCCCTCTATCAGAATCCAGAGTTTTGAGAAGATTGGAGAAACTTTATTTTTCACCCCCCGAAAAAAAAATGTAAGGGGTAACACTGTCATTTTTTTTTCTAGTCAAAATTTTGAGTTTCAATATCTCAGCTCTGGAAGGGTCTACAGCCTAAATTTTTGCACCCAGGTCCATTTCTCGTGGCCCTCTATCAGAATCCAGAGTTTTGAGAAGATTGGAGAAACTTTATTTTTCACCCCCCGAAAAAAAAATGTAAGGGGTAACACTGTCATTTTTGTTTTTCTGGTCAAAATTTTGAGTTTCAATATCTCAGCTCAGGAAGGGTCTACAGCCTAAATTTTTGCACCCAGGTCCATTTCTCGTGGCCCTCTATCAGAATCCAGAGTTTTGAGAAGATTGGAGAAACTTTATTTTTCACCCCCCGAAAAAAAATGTAAGGGGTAACACTGTCATTTTTTTTTCTGGTCAAAATTTTGAGTTTCAATATCTCAGCTCTGGAAGGGTCTACAGCCTAAATTTTTGCACCCAGGTCCATTTCTCGTGGCCCTCTATCAGAATCCAGAATTTTGAGAAGATTGGAGAAACTTTATTTTTCACCCCCATGAAAAAAAATGTAAGGGGTAACACTGTCATTTTTTTTTCTGGTCAAAATTTTGAGTTTCAATATCTCACCTCTGGAAGGGTCTACAGCCTAAATTTTTGCACCCAGGTCCATGTCTCGTGGCCCTCTATCAGAATCCAGAGTTTTGAGAAGATTGGAGAAACTTTATTTTTCACCCCCCGAAAAAAAATGTAATGGGTAACACTGTCATTTTTTTTTTCTGGTCAAAATTTTGAGTCTCAATATCTCAGTTCAGGAAGGGTCTACAGCCTCAATTTTTGCACCCAGGTCCATGTCTCGTGGCCCTCTATCAGAATCCAGAGTTTTGAGAAGATTGGAGAAACTTTATTTTTCACCCCCCCAAAAAAAATGTAAGGGGTAACACTGTCATTTTTTTTTTTCTGGTCAAAATTTTGAGTCTCAATATCTCAGCTCAGGAAGGGTCTACAGCCTCAATTTTTGCACCCAGGTCCATGTCTCTTGGCCCTCTATCAGAATCCAAAGTTTTGAGAAGATTGGAGAAACTTTATTTTTCTCCCCCTGAAAAAAAATGTAAGGGGTAACACTGTCATTTTTTTTTCTGGTCAAAATTTTGAGTCTCAATATCTCAGCTCAGGAAGGGTCTACAGCCTCAATTTTTGCACCCAGGTCCATGTCTCGTGGCCCTCTATCAGAATCCAGAGTTTTGAGAAGATTGGAGAAACTTTATTTTTCACCCCCCGAAAAAAAATGTAAGGGGTAACACTGTCATTTTTTTGTTTTTCTTGTCAAAATTTTGAGTCTCAATATCTCAGCTCAGGAAGGGTCTACAGCCTCAATTTTTGCACCCAGGTCCATGTCTCGTGGCCCTCTATCAGAATCCAGAGTTTTGAGAAGATTGGAGAAACTTTATTTTTCACCCCCCGGAAAAAAATGTAAGGGGTAACACTGTCATTTTTTTTTTCTAGTCAAAATTTTGAGTTTCAATATCTCAGCTCTGGAAGGGTCTACAGCCTAAATTTTTGCACCCAGGTCCATTTCTCGTGGCCCTCTATCAGAATCCAGAGTTTTGAGAAGATTGGAGAAACTTTATTTTTCACCCCCCGAAAAAAAATGTAAGGGGTAACACTGTCATTTTTTTTTTCTGGTCAAAATTTTGAGTTTCAATATCTCAGCTCAGGAAGGGTCTACAGCCTAAATTTTTGCACCCAGGTCCATTTCTCGTGGCCCTCTATCAGAATCCAGAGTTTTGAGAAGATTGGAGAAACTTTGTTTTTCACCCCCCGAAAAAAAATGTAAGGGGTAACACTGTCATTTTTTTTTCTGGTCAAAATTTTGAGTTTCAATATCTCAGCTCTGGAAGGGTCTACAGCCTAAATTTTTGCACCCAGGTCCATTTCTCGTGGCCCTCTATCAGAATCCAGAGTTTTGAGAAGATTGGAGAAACTTTGTTTTTCACCCCCCGAAAAAAAATGTAAGGGGTAACACTGTCATTTTTTTTTCTGGTCAAAATTTTGAGTCTCAATATCTCAGCTCAGGAAGTGTCTACAGCCTCAATTTTTGCACCCAGGTCCATGTCTCATGGCCCTCTATCAGAATCCAGAGTTTTGAGAAGATTGGAGAAACTTTATTTTTCACCCCCCCGAAAAAAAATGTAAGGGGTAACACTGTCATTTTTTTTTTCTGGTCAAAATTTTGAGTCTCAATATCTCAGCTCAGGAAGGGTCTACAGCCTCAATTTTTGCACCCAGGTCCATGTCTCGTGGCCCTCTATCAGAATCCAGAGTTTTGAGAAGATTGGAGAAACTTTATTTTTCACCCCCTGAAAAAAAATGTAAGGGGTAACACTGTCATTTTTTTTTTTTTTGGTCAAAATTTTGAGTCTCAATATCTCAGCTCAGGAAGGGTCTACAGCCTCAATTTTTGCACCCAGGTCCATGTCTCGTGGCCCTCTATCAGAATCCAGAGTTTTGAGAAGATTGGAGAAACTTTATTTTTCACCCCCCGAAAAAAAATGTAAGGGGTAACACTGTCATTTTTTTTTCTGGTCAAAATTTTGAGTCTCAATATTTCAGCTCAGGAAGGGTCTACAGCCTCAATTTTTGCACCCAGGTCCATGTCTCGTGGCCCTCTATCAGAATCCAGAGTTTTGAGAAGATTGGAGAAACTTTATTTTTCACCCCCCGAAAAAAAAATGTAAGGGGTAACACTGTCATTTTTTTTTTCTAGTCAAAATTTTGAGTTTCAATATCTCAGCTCTGGAAGGGTCTACAGCCTAAATTTTTGCACCCAGGTCCATGTCTCGTGGCCCTCTATCAGAATCCAGAGTTTTGAGAAGATTGGAGAAACTTTATTTTTCACCCCCTGAAAAAAAATGTAAGGGGTAACACTGTCATTTTTTTTTCTGGTCAAAATTTTGAGTCTCAATATCTCAGCTCAGGAAGGGTCTACAGCCTAAATTTTTGCACCCAGGTCCATGTCTCGTGGCCCTCTATCAGAATCCAGAGTTTTGAGAAGATTGGAGAAACGTTATTTTTCACCCCCCGAAAAAAAATGTAAGGGGTAACACTGTCATTTTTTTTTCTGGTCAAAATTTTGAGTCTCAATATCTCAGCTCAGGAAGGGTCTACAGCCTCAATTTTTGCACCCAGGTCCATGTCTCGTGGCCCTCTATCAGAATCCAGAGTTTTGAGAAGATTGGAGAAACTTTATTTTTCACCCCCCGAAAAAAAAAATGTAAGGGGTAACACTGTCATTTTTTTTTCTAGTCAAAATTTTGAGTTTCAATATCTCAGCTCTGGAAGGGTCTACAGCCTAAATTTTTGCACCCAGGTCCATTTCTCGTGGCCCTCTATCAGAATCCAGAGTTTTGAGAAGATTGGAGAAACTTTATTTTTCACCCCCCGAAAAAAAATGTA
This sequence comes from Cyprinella venusta, assembly GCA_038021265.1. Classification (NCBI taxonomy): domain Eukaryota; kingdom Metazoa; phylum Chordata; class Actinopteri; order Cypriniformes; family Leuciscidae; genus Cyprinella; species Cyprinella venusta. The sequence continues at coordinate 25,076,317 of CM075863.1, forward strand.
AGGGGTAACACTGTCATTTTTTTTTTTCTGGTCAAAATTTTGAGTTTCAATATCTCAGCTCAGGAAGGGTCTACAGCCTAAATTTTTGCACCCAGGTCCATTTCTCGTGGCCCTCTATCAGAATCCAGAGTTTTGAGAAGATTGGAGAAACTTTATTTTTCACCCCCCGAAAAAAAATGTAAGGGGTAACACTGTCATTTTTTTTTTTTCTGGTCAAAATTTTGAGTTTCAATATCTCAGCTCTGGAAGGGTCTACAGCCTAAATTTTTGCACCCAGGTCCATTTCTCGTGGCCCTCTATCAGAATCCAGAATTTTGAGAAGATTGGAGAAACTTTATTTTTCACCCCCCGAAAAAAAAATGTAAGGGGTAACACTGTCATTTTTTTTTCTGGTCAAAATTTTGAGTTTCAATATCTCAGCTCTGGAAGGGTCTACAGCCTAAATTTTGCACCCAGGTCCATGTCTCGTGGCCCTCTATCAGAATCCAGAGTTTTGAGAAGATTGGAGAAACTTTATTTTTCACCCCCCGAAAAAAAATGTAAGGGGTAACACTGTCATTTTTTTTTCTGGTCAAAATTTTGAGTCTCAATATCTCAGCTCAGGAAGGGTCTACAGCCTCAATTTTTGCACCCAGGTCCATGTCTCATGGCCCTCTATCAGAATCCAGAGTTTTGAGAAGATTGGAGAAACTTTATTTTTCACCCCCCGAAAAAAAATGTAAGGGGTAAAACTGTCATTTTTTTTTCCTGGTCAAAATTTTGAGTCTCAATATCTCAGCTCAGGAAGGGTCTACAGCCTCAATTTTTGCACCCAGGTCCATGTCTCGTGGCCCTCTATCAGAATCCAGAGTTTTGAGAAGATTGGAGAAACTTTATTTTTCACCCCCTGAAAAAAAATGTAAGGGGTAACACTGTCATTTTTTTTCTGGTCAAAATTTTGAGTCTCAATATCTCAGCTCAGGAAGGGTCTACAGCCTCAATTTTTGCACCCAGGTCCATGTCTCGTGGCCCTCTATCAGAATCCAGAGTTTTGAGAAGATTGGAGAAACGTTATTTTTCACCCCCCGAAAAAAAATGTAAGGGGTAACACTGTCATTTTTTTTTTCTGGTCAAAATTTTGAGTCTCAATATCTCAGCTCAGGAAGGGTCTACAGCCTCAATTTTTGCACCCAGGTCCATGTCTCGTGGCCCTCTATCAGAATCCAGAGTTTTGAGAAGATTGGAGAAACTTTATTTTTCACCCCCCGAAAAAAAATGTAAGGGGTAACACTGTCATTTTTTTTTCTGGTCAAAATTTTGAGTCTCAATATCTCAGCTCAGGAAGGGTCTACAGCCTCAATTTTTGCACCCAGGTCCATGTCTCGTGGCCCTCTATCAGAATCCAGAGTTTTGAGAAGATTGGAGAAACTTTATTTTTCACCCCCCGAAAAAAAATGTAAGGGGTAACACTGTCATTTTTTTTTTTTTTTTCTGGTCAAAATTTTGAGTCTCAATATCTCAGCTCAGGAAGGGTCTACAGCCTCAATTTTTGCACCCAGGTCCATGTCTCGTGGCCCTCTATCAGAATCCAGAGTTTTGAGAAGATTGGAGAAACTTTATTTTTCACCCCCCGAAAAAAAAATGTAAGGGGTAACACTGTCATTTTTTTTTTCTAGTCAAAATTTTGAGTTTCAATATCTCAGCTCTGGAAGGGTCTACAGCCTAAATTTTTGCACCCAGGTCCATTTCTCGTGGCCCTCTATCAGAATCCAGAGTTTTGAGAAGATTGGAGAAACTTTATTTTTCACCCCCCGAAAAAAAATGTAAGGGGTAACACTGTCATTTTTGTTTTTCTGGTCAAAATTTTGAGTTTCAATATCTCAGCTCAGGAAGGGTCTACAGCCTAAATTTTTGCACCCAGGTCCATTTCTCGTGGCCCTCTATCAGAATCCAGAGTTTTGAGAAGATTGGAGAAACTTTATTTTTCACCCCCCGAAAAAAAATGTAAGGGGTAACACTGTCATTTTTTTTTCTGGTCAAAATTTTGAGTTTCAATATCTCAGCTCTGGAAGGGTCTACAGCCTAAATTTTTGCACCCAGGTCCATTTCTCGTGGCCCTCTATCAGAATCCAGAATTTTGAGAAGATTGGAGAAACTTTATTTTTCACCCCCATGAAAAAAAATGTAAGGGGTAACACTGTCATTTTTTTTTCTGGTCAAAATTTTGAGTTTCAATATCTCACCTCTGGAAGGGTCTACAGCCTAAATTTTTGCACCCAGGTCCATGTCTCGTGGCCCTCTATCAGAATCCAGAGTTTTGAGAAGATTGGAGAAACTTTATTTTTCACCCCCCGAAAAAAAATGTAATGGGTAACACTGTCATTTTTTTTTTCTGGTCAAAATTTTGAGTCTCAATATCTCAGTTCAGGAAGGGTCTACAGCCTCAATTTTTGCACCCAGGTCCATGTCTCGTGGCCCTCTATCAGAATCCAGAGTTTTGAGAAGATTGGAGAAACTTTATTTTTCACCCCCCCAAAAAAAATGTAAGGGGTAACACTGTCATTTTTTTTTTTTCTGGTCAAAATTTTGAGTCTCAATATCTCAGCTCAGGAAGGGTCTACAGCCTCAATTTTTGCACCCAGGTCCATGTCTCGTGGCCCTCTATCAGAATCCAAAGTTTTGAGAAGATTGGAGAAACTTTATTTTTCTCCCCCTGAAAAAAAAATGTAAGGGGTAACACTGTCATTTTTTTTTCTGGTCAAAATTTTGAGTCTCAATATCTCAGCTCAGGAAGGGTCTACAGCCTCAATTTTTGCACCCAGGTCCATGTCTCGTGGCCCTCTATCAGAATCCAGAGTTTTGAGAAGATTGGAGAAACTTTATTTTTCACCCCCCGAAAAAAAATGTAAGGGGTAACACTGTCATTTTTTTGTTTTTCTTGTCAAAATTTTGAGTCTCAATATCTCAGCTCAGGAAGGGTCTACAGCCTCAATTTTTGCACCCAGGTCCATGTCTCGTGGCCCTCTATCAGAATCCAGAGTTTTGAGAAGATTGGAGAAACTTTATTTTTCACCCCCCGGAAAAAAATGTAAGGGGTAACACTGTCATTTTTTTTTTTCTGGTCACAATTTTGAGTTTCAATATCTCAGCTCTGGAAGGGTCTACAGCCTCAATTTTTGCACCCAGGTCCATGTCTCGTGGCCCTCTATCAGAATCCAGAGTTTTGAAAAGATTGGAGAAACTTTATTTCCCCCCCCCCCCCCCCCCCCCCCCCCCCCCCGAAAAAAAATGTAAGGGGTAACACTGTCATTTTTTTTTTCTGGTCAAAATTTTTGTGTTTCAATATCTCAGCTCTGGAAGGGTCTACAGCCTAAATTTTTGCACCCAGGTCCATGTGTCGTGGCCCTCTATCAGAATCCAGAGTTTTGAGAAGATTGGAGAAACTTTATTTTTCACCCCCCGAAAAAAAAATCTAAGGGGTAACACTGTCATTTTTTTTTCTGGTCAAAATTTTGAGTTTCAATATCTCAGCTCTGGAAGGGTCTACAGCCTAAATTTTTGCACCCAGGTCCATTTCTCGTGGCCCTCTATCAGAATCCAGAGTTTTGAGAAGATTGGAGAAACTTTATTTTTCACCCCCCGAAAAAAAATGTAAGGGGTAACACTGTCATTTTTTTTTTCTGGTCAAAATTTTGAGTTTCAATATCTCAGCTCAGGAAGGGTCTACAGCCTAAATTTTTGCACCCAGGTCCATTTCTCGTGGCCCTCTATCAGAATCCAGAGTTTTGAGAAGATTGGAGAAACTTTATTTTTCACCCCCCGAAAAAAAATGTAAGGGGTAACACTGTCATTTTTTTTTTTTCTGGTCAAAATTTTGAGTTTCAATATCTCAGCTCTGGAAGGGTCTACAGCCTAAATTTTTGCACCCAGGTCCATTTCTCGTGGCCCTCTATCAGAATCCAGAATTTTGAGAAGATTGGAGAAACTTTATTTTTCACCCCCCGAAAAAAAAATGTAAGGGGTAACACTGTCATTTTTTTTTCTGGTCAAAATTTTGAGTTTCAATATCTCAGCTCTGGAAGGGTCTACAGCCTAAATTTTGCACCCAGGTCCATGTCTCGTGGCCCTCTATCAGAATCCAGAGTTTTGAGAAGATTGGAGAAACTTTATTTTTCACCCCCCGAAAAAAAATGTAAGGGGTAACACTGTCATTTTTTTTTCTGGTCAAAATTTTGAGTCTCAATATCTCAGCTCAGGAAGGGTCTACAGCCTCAATTTTTGCACCCAGGTCCATGTCTCATGGCCCTCTATCAGAATCCAGAGTTTTGAGAAGATTGGAGAAACTTTATTTTTCACCCCCCGAAAAAAAATGTAAGGGGTAAAACTGTCTTTTTTTTTTCCTGGTCAAAATTTTGAGTCTCAATATCTCAGCTCAGGAAGGGTCTACAGCCTCAATTTTTGCACCCAGGTCCATGTCTCGTGGCCCTCTATCAGAATCCAGAGTTTTGAGAAGATTGGAGAAACTTTATTTTTCACCCCCTGAAAAAAAATGTAAGGGGTAACACTGTCATTTTTTTTCTGGTCAAAATTTTGAGTCTCAATATCTCAGCTCAGGAAGGGTCTACAGCCTCAATTTTTGCACCCAGGTCCATGTCTCGTGGCCCTCTATCAGAATCCAGAGTTTTGAGAAGATTGGAGAAACGTTATTTTTCACCCCCCGAAAAAAAATGTAAGGGGTAACACTGTCATTTTTTTTTCTGGTCAAAATTTTGAGTCTCAATATCTCAGCTCAGGAAGGGTCTACAGCCTCAATTTTTGCACCCAGGTCCATGTCTCGTGGCCCTCTATCAGAATCCAGAGTTTTGAGAAGATTGGAGAAACTTTATTTTTCACCCCCCGAAAAAAAATGTAAGGGGTAACACTGTCATTTTTTTTTCTGGTCAAAATTTTGAGTCTCAATATCTCAGCTCAGGAAGGGTCTACAGCCTCAATTTTTGCACCCAGGTCCATGTCTCGTGGCCCTCTATCAGAATCCAGAGTTTTGAGAAGATTGGAGAAACTTTATTTTTCACCCCCCGAAAAAAAATGTAAGGGGTAACACTGTCATTTTTTTTTTTTTTCTGGTCAAAATTTTGAGTCTCAATATCTCAGCTCAGGAAGGGTCTACAGCCTCAATTTTTGCACCCAGGTCCATGTCTCGTGGCCCTCTATCAGAATCCAGAGTTTTGAGAAGATTGGAGAAACTTTATTTTTCACCCCCCGAAAAAAAAATGTAAGGGGTAACACTGTCATTTTTTTTTTCTAGTCAAAATTTTGAGTTTCAATATCTCAGCTCTGAAAGGGTCTACAGCCTAAATTTTTGCACCCAGGTCCATTTCTCGTGGCCCTCTATCAGAATCCAGAGTTTTGAGAAGATTGGAGAAACTTTATTTTTCACCCCCCGAAAAAAAATGTAAGGGGTAACACTGTCATTTTTGTTTTTCTGGTCAAAATTTTGAGTTTCAATATCTCAGCTCAGGAAGGGTCTACAGCCTAAATTTTTGCACCCAGGTCCATTTCTCGTGGCCCTCTATCAGAATCCAGAGTTTTGAGAAGATTGGAGAAACTTTATTTTTCACCCCCCGAAAAAAAATGTAAGGGGTAACACTGTCATTTTTTTTTCTGGTCAAAATTTTGAGTTTCAATATCTCAGCTCTGGAAGGGTCTACAGCCTAAATTTTTGCACCCAGGTCCATTTCTCGTGGCCCTCTATCAGAATCCAGAATTTTGAGAAGATTGGAGAAACTTTATTTTTCACCCCCATGAAAAAAAATGTAAGGGGTAACACTGTCATTTTTTTTTCTGGTCAAAATTTTGAGTTTCAATATCTCACCTCTGGAAGGGTCTACAGCCTAAATTTTTGCACCCAGGTCCATGTCTCGTGGCCCTCTATCAGAATCCAGAGTTTTGAGAAGATTGGAGAAACTTTATTTTTCACCCCCCGAAAAAAAATGTAATGGGTAACACTGTCATTTTTTTTTTCTGGTCAAAATTTTGAGTCTCAATATCTCAGTTCAGGAAGGGTCTACAGCCTCAATTTTTGCACCCAGGTCCATGTCTCGTGGCCCTCTATCAGAATCCAGAGTTTTGAGAAGATTGGAGAAACTTTATTTTTCACCCCCCCAAAAAAAATGTAAGGGGTAACACTGTCATTTTTTTTTTTCTGGTCAAAATTTTGAGTCTCAATATCTCAGCTCAGGAAGGGTCTACAGCCTCAATTTTTGCACCCAGGTCCATGTCTCGTGGCCCTCTATCAGAATCCAAAGTTTTGAGAAGATTGGAGAAACTTTATTTTTCTCCCCCTGAAAAAAAATGTAAGGGGTAACACTGTCATTTTTTTTTCTGGTCAAAATTTTGAGTCTCAATATCTCAGCTCAGGAAGGGTCTACAGCCTCAATTTTTGCACCCAGGTCCATGTCTCGTGGCCCTCTATCAGAATCCAGAGTTTTGAGAAGATTGGAGAAACTTTATTTTTCACCCCCCGAAAAAAAATGTAAGGGGTAACACTGTCATTTTTTTGTTTTTCTTGTCAAAATTTTGAGTCTCAATATCTCAGCTCAGGAAGGGTCTACAGCCTCAATTTTTGCACCCAGGTCCATGTCTCGTGGCCCTCTATCAGAATCCAGAGTTTTGAGAAGATTGGAGAAACTTTATTTTTCACCCCCCGGAAAAAAATGTAAGGGGTAACACTGTCATTTTTTTTTTCTAGTCAAAATTTTGAGTTTCAATATCTCAGCTCTGGAAGGGTCTACAGCCTAAATTTTTGCACCCAGGTCCATTTCTCGTGGCCCTCTATCAGAATCCAGAGTTTTGAGAAGATTGGAGAAACTTTATTTTTCACCCCCCGAAAAAAAATGTAAGGGGTAACACTGTCATTTTTTTTCTGGTCAAAATTTTGAGTTTCAATATCTCAGCTCAGGAAGGGTCTACAGCCTAAATTTTTGCACCCAGGTCCATTTCTCGTGGCCCTCTATCAGAATCCAGAGTTTTGAGAAGATTGGAGAAACTTTGTTTTTCACCCCCCGAAAAAAAATGTAAGGGGTAACACTGTCATTTTTTTTTCTGGTCAAAATTTTGAGTTTCAATATCTCAGCTCTGGAAGGGTCTACAGCCTAAATTTTTGCACCCAGGTCCATTTCTCGTGGCCCTCTATCAGAATCCAGAGTTTTGAGAAGATTGGAGAAACTTTTTTTTTCACCCCCCGAAAAAAAATGTAAGGGGTAACACTGTCATTTTTTTTTCTGGTCAAAATTTTGAGTCTCAATATCTCAGCTCAGGAAGTGTCTACAGCCTCAATTTTTGCACCCAGGTCCATGTCTCATGGCCCTCTATCAGAATCCAGAGTTTTGAGAAGATTGGAGAAACTTTATTTTTCACCCCCCCGAAAAAAAATGTAAGGGGTAACACTGTCATTTTTTTTTTTCTGGTCAAAATTTTGAGTCTCAATATCTCAGCTCAGGAAGGGTCTACAGCCTCAATTTTTGCACCCAGGTCCATGTCTCGTGGCCCTCTATCAGAATCCAGAGTTTTGAGAAGATTGGAGAAACTTTATTTTTCACCCCCTGAAAAAAAATGTAAGGGGTAACACTGTCATTTTTTTTTTTTTGGTCAAAATTTTGAGTCTCAATATCTCAGCTCAGGAAGGGTCTACAGCCTCAATTTTTGCACCCAGGTCCATGTCTCGTGGCCCTCTATCAGAATCCAGAGTTTTGAGAAGATTGGAGAAACTTTATTTTTCACCCCCTGAAAAAAAATGTAAGGGGTAACACTGTCATTTTTTTTTCTGGTCAAAATTTTGAGTCTCAATATCTCAGCTCAGGAAGGGTCTACAGCCTAAATTTTTGCACCCAGGTCCATGTCTCGTGGCCCTCTATCAGAATCCAGAGTTTTGAGAAGATTGGAGAAACGTTATTTTTCACCCCCCGAAAAAAAATGTAAGGGGTAACACTGTCATTTTTTTTTCTGGTTAAAATTTTGAGTCTCAATATCTCAGCTCAGGAAGGGTCTACAGCCTCAATTTTTGCACCCAGGTCCATGTCTCGTGGCCCTCTATCAGAATCCAGAGTTTTGAGAAGATTGGAGAAACGTTATTTTTCACCCCCCGAAAAAAAATGTAAGGGGTAACACTGTCATTTTTTTTTCTGGTCAAAATTTTGAGTCTCAATATCTCAGCTCAGGAAGGGTCTACAGCCTCAATTTTTGCACCCAGGTCCATGTCTCGTGGCCCTCTATCAGAATCCAGAGTTTTGAGAAGATTGGAGAAACTTTATTTTTCACCCCCCGAAAAAAAAATGTAAGGGGTAACACTGTCATTTTTTTTTCTAGTCAAAATTTTGAGTTTCAATATCTCAGCTCTGGAAGGGTCTACAGCCTAAATTTTTGCACCCAGGTCCATTTCTCGTGGCCCTCTATCAGAATCCAGAGTTTTGAGAAGATTGGAGAAACTTTATTTTTCACCCCCCGAAAAAAAATGTAAGGGGTAACACTGTCATTTTTTTTTTCTGGTCAAAATTTTGAGTTTCAATATCTCAGCTCAGGAAGGGTCTACAGCCTAAATTTTTGCACCCAGGTCCATTTCTCGTGGCCCTCTATCAGAATCCAGAGTTTTGAGAAGATTGGAGAAACTTTATTTTTCACCCCCCGAAAAAAAATGTAAGGGGTAACACTGTCATTTTTTTTTTTTCTGGTCAAAATTTTGAGTTTCAATATCTCAGCTCTGGAAGGGTCTACAGCCTAAATTTTTGCACCCAGGTCCATTTCTCGTGGCCCTCTATCAGAATCCAGAATTTTGAGAAGATTGGAGAAACTTTATTTTTCACCCCCCGAAAAAAAAATGTAAGGGGTAACACTGTCATTTTTTTTTCTGGTCAAAATTTTGAGTTTCAATATCTCAGCTCTGGAAGGGTCTACAGCCTAAATTTTGCACCCAGGTCCATGTCTCGTGGCCCTCTATCAGAATCCAGAGTTTTGAGAAGATTGGAGAAACTTTATTTTTCACCCCCCGAAAAAAAATGTAAGGGGTAACACTGTCATTTTTTTTTCTGGTCAAAAATTTGAGTCTCAATATCTCAGTTTAGGAAGGGTCTACAGCCTAAATTTTTGCACCCAGGTCCATGTCTCGTGGCCCTCTATCAGAATCCAGAGTTTTGAGAAGATTGGAGAAACTTTAATTTTCACCCCCCCAAAAAAAATGTAAGGGGTAACACTGTCATTTTTTTTTTTCTGGTCAAAATTTTGAGTCTCAATATCTCAGCTCAGGAAGGGTCTACAGCCTCAATTTTTGCACCCAGGTCCATGTCTCATGGCCCTCTATCAGAATCCAGAGTTTTGAGAAGATTGGAGAAACTTTATTTTTCACCCCCCGAAAAAAAATGTAAGGGGTAACACTGTCATTTTTTTTTTCTGGTCAAAATTTTGAGTCTCAATATCTCAGCTCAGGAAGGGTCTACAGCCTCAATTTTTGCACCCAGGTCCATGTCTCGTGGCCCTCTATCAGAATCCAGAGTTTTGAGAAGATTGGAGAAACTTTATTTTTCACCCCCTGAAAAAAAATGTAAGGGGTAACACTGTCATTTTTTTTTCTGGTCAAAATTTTGAGTCTCAATATCTCAGCTCAGGAAGGGTCTACAGCCTCAATTTTTGCACCCAGGTCCATGTCTCGTGGCCCTCTATCAGAATCCAGAGTTTTGAGAAGATTGGAGAAACTTTATTTTTCACCCCCCGAAAAAAAATGTAAGGGGTAACACTGTCATTTTTTTTCTGGTCAAAATTTTGAGTCTCAATATATCAGCTCAGGAAGGGTCTACAGCCTCAATTTTTGCACCCAGGTCCATGTCTCGTGGCCCTCTATCAGAATCCAGAGTTTTGAGAAGATTGGAGAAACTTTATTTTTCACCCCCCGAAAAAAAATGTAAGGGGTAACACTGTCATTTTTTTTTTCTAGTCAAAATTTTGAGTTTCAATATCTCAGCTCTGGAAGGGTCTACAGCCTAAATTTTTGCACCCAGGTCCATTTCTCGTGGCCCTCTATCAGAATCCAGAGTTTTGAGAAGATTGGAGAAACTTTATTTTTCACCCCCCGAAAAAAAATGTAAGGGGTAACACTGTCATTTTTTTTTTTCTGGTCAAAATTTTGAGTTTCAATATCTCAGCTCAGGAAGGGTCTACAGCCTAAATTTTTGCACCCAGGTCCATTTCTCGTGGCCCTCTATCAGAATCCAGAGTTTTGAGAAGATTGGAGAAACTTTGTTTTTCACCCCCCGAAAAAAAAATGTAAGGGGTAACACTGTCATTTTTTTTTCTGGTCAAAATTTTGAGTTTCAATATCTCAGCTCTGGAAGGGTCTACAGCCTAAATTTTTGCACCCAGGTCCATTTCTCGTGGCCCTCTATCAGAATCCAGAATTTTGAGAAGATTGGAGAAACTTTATTTTTCACCCCCCGAAAAAAAATGTAAGGGGTAACACTGTCATTTTTTTTTCTGGTCAAAATTTTGAGTCTCAATATCTCAGCTCAGGAAGGGTCTACAGCCTCAATTTTTGCACCCAGGTCCATGTCTCATGGCCCTCTATCAGAATCCAGAGTTTTGAGAAGATTGGAGAAACTTTATTTTTCACCCCCCGAAAAAAAATGTAAGGGGTAACACTGTCATTTTTTTTTTCTGGTCAAAATTTTGAGTCTCAATATCTCAGGTCAGGAAGGGTCTACAGCCTCAATTTTTGCACCCAGGTCCATGTCTCGTGGCCCTCTATCAGAATCCAGAGTTTTGAGAAGATTGGAGAAACTTTATTTTTCACCCCCTGAAAAAAAATGTAAGGTGTAACACTGTCATTTTATTTTTCTGGTCAAAATTTTGAGTTTCAATATCTCAGCTCTGGAAGGGTCTACAGCCTCAATTTTTGCACCCAGGTCCATGTCTCGTGGCCCTCTATCAGAATCCAGAGTTTTGAGAAGATTGGAGAAACTTTATTTTTCACCCCCCCGAAAAAAAATGTGAGGGGTAACACTGTCATTTTTTTTTCTGGTCAAAATTTTGAGTTTCAATATCTCAGCTCTGGAAGGCTCTACAGCCTAAATTTTTGCACCCAGGTCCATTTCTCGTGGCCCTCTATCAGAATCCAGAGTTTTGAGAAGATTGGAGAAATTTTATTTTTCACCCCCCGAAAAAAAATGTAAGGGGTAACACTGTCATTTTTTTTTTCTGGTCAAAATTTTGAGTTTCAATATCTCAGCTCTGGAAGGGTCTACAGCCTAAATTTTTGCACCCAGGTCCATGTCTCGTGGCCCTCTATCAGAATCCAGAGTTTTGAGAAGATTGGAGAAACTTTATTTTTCACCCCCCGAAAAAAAATGTAAGGGGTAACACTGTCATTTTTTTTTTCTGGTCAAAATTTTGAGTCTCAATATCTCAGCTCAGGAAGGGTCTACAGCCTCAATTTTTGCACCCAGGTCCATGTCTCGTGGCCCTCTATCAGAATCCAGAGTTTTGAGAAGATTGGAGAAACTTTATTTTTCACCCCCCGAAAAAAAATGTAAGGGGTAACACTGTCATTTTTTTTTTCTGGTCAAAATTTTGAGTTTCAATATCTCAGCTCAGGAAGGGTCTACAGCCTAAATTTTTGCACCCAGGTCCATTTCTCGTGGCCCTCTATCAGAATCCAGAGTTTTGAGAAGATTGGAGAAACTTTATTTTTCACCCCCCGAAAAAAAAATGTAAGGGGTAACACTGTCATTTTATTTTTCTGGTCAAAATTTTGAGTTTCAATATCTCAGCTCTGGAAGGGTCTACAGCCTAAATTTTTGCACCCAGGTCCATGTCTCGTGGCCCCCTATCAGAATCCAGAGTTTTGAGAAGATTGGAGAAACTTTATTTTTCACCCCCCCGAAAAAAAATGTGAGGGGTAACACTGTCATTTTTTTTTCTGGTCAAAATTTTGAGTTTCAATATCTCAGCTCTGGAAGGCTCTACAGCCTAAATTTTTGCACCCAGGTCCATTTCTCGTGGCCCTCTATCAGAATCCAGAGTTTTGAGAAGATTGGAGAAATTTTATTTTTCACCCCCCGAAAAAAAATGTAAGGGGTAACACTGTCATTTTTTTTTTCTGGTCAATATTTTGAGTTTCAATATCTCAGCTCTGGAAGGGTCTACAGCCTAAATTTTTGCACCCAGGTCCATGTCTCGTGGCCCTCTATCAGAATCCAGAGTTTTGAGAAGATTGGAGAAACTTTATTTTTCACCCCCCGAAAAAAAATGTAAGGGGTAACACTGTCATTTTTTTTTTCTGGTCAAAATTTTGAGTCTCAATATCTCAGCTCAGGAAGGGTCTACAGCCTCAATTTTTGCACCCAGGTCCATGTCTCGTGGCCCTCTATCAGAATCCAGAGTTTTGAGAAGATTGGAGAAACTTTATTTTTCACCCCCCGAAAAAAAATGTAAGGGGTAACACTGTCATTTTTTTTTTTCTGGTCAAAATTTTGAGTTTCAATATCTCAGCTCAGGAAGGGTCTACAGCCTAAATTTTTGCACCCAGGTCCATTTCTCGTGGCCCTCTATCAGAATCCAGAGTTTTGAGAAGATTGGAGAAACTTTATTTTTCACCCCCCGAAAAAAAAATGTAAGGGGTAACACTGTCATTTTTTTTTTCTAGTCAAAATTTTGAGTTTCAATATCTCAGCTCTGGAAGGGTCTACAGCCTAAATTTTTGCACCCAGGTCCATTTCTCGTGGCCCTCTATCAGAATCCAGAGTTTTGAGAAGATTGGAGAAACTTTATTTTTCACCCCCCGAAAAAAAATGTAAGGGGTAACACTGTCATTTTTTTTTTCTGGTCAAAATTTTGAGTTTCAATATCTCAGCTCAGGAAGGGTCTACAGCCTAAATTTTTGCACCCAGGTCCATTTCTCGTGGCCCTCTATCAGAATCCAGAGTTTTGAGAAGATTGGAGAAACTTTGTTTTTCACCCCCCGAAAAAAAATGTAAGGGGTAACACTGTAATTGTTTTTTTCTGGTCAAAATTTTGAGTTTCAATATCTCAGCTCTGGAAGGGTCTACAGCCTAAATTTTTGCACCCAGGTCCATTTCTCGTGGCCCTCTATCAGAATCCAGAATTTTGAGAAGATTGGAGAAACTTTATTTTTCACCCCCCGAAAAAAAATGTAAGGGGTAACACTGTCATTTTTTTTTCTAGTCAAAATTTTGAGTTTCAATATCTCAGCTCTGGAAGGGTCTACAGCCTAAATTTTTGCACCCAGGTCCATGTCTCGTGGCCCTCTATCAGAATCCAGAGTTTTGAGAAGATTGGAGAAACTTTATTTTTCACCCCCCGAAAAAAAATGTAAGGGGTAACACTGTCATTTTTTTTTCTGGTCAAAATTTTGAGTCTCAATATCTCAGTTCAGGAAGGGTCTACAGCCTTAATTTTTGCACCCAGGTCCATGTCTCGTGGCCCTCTATCAGAATCCAGAGTTTTGAGAAGATTGGAGAAACTTTATTTTTCACCCCCCGAAAAAAAATGTAAGGGGTAACACTGTCATTTTTTTTTCTGGTCAAAATTTTGAGTCTCAATATCTCAGCTCAGGAAGGGTCTACAGCCTCAATTTTTGCACCCAGGTCCATGTCTCATGGCCCTCTATCAGAATCCAGAGTTTTGAGAAGATTGGAGAAACTTTATTTTTCACCCCCCGAAAAAAAAATGTAAGGGGTAACACTGTCATTTTTTTTTTTTCTGGTCAAAATTTTGAGTCTCAATATCTCAGCTCAGGAAGGGTCTACAGCCTCAATTTTTGCACCCAGGTCCATGTCTCGTGGCCCTCTATCAGAATCCAGAGTTTTGAGAAGATTGGAGAAACTTTATTTTTCACCCCCTGAAAAAAAATGTAAGGGGTAACACTGTCATTTTTTTTTCTGGTCAAAATTTTGAGTCTCAATATCTCAGCTCAGGAAGGGTCTACAGCCTCAATTTTTGCACCCAGGTCCATGTCTCGTGGCCCTCTATCAGAATCCAGAGTTTTGAGAAGATTGGAGAAACTTTATTTTTCACCCCCCGAAAAAAAATGTAAGGGGTAACACTGTCATTTTTTTTCTGGTCAAAATTTTGAGTCTCAATATCTCAGCTCAGGAAGGGTCTACAGCCTCAATTTTTGCACCCAGGTCCATGTCTCGTGGCCCTCTATCAGAATCCAGAGTTTTGAGAAGATTGGAGAAACTTTATTTTTCACCCCCCGAAAAAAAAATGTAAGGGGTAACACTGTCATTTTTTTTTTTCTACTCAAAATTTTGAGTTTCAATATCTCAGCTCTGGAAGGGTCTACAGCCTAAATTTTTGCACCCAGGTCCATTTCTCGTGGCCCTCTATCAGAATCCAGAGTTTTGAGAAGATTGGAGAAACTTTATTTTTCACCCCCCGAAAAAAAATGTAAGGGGTAACACTGTCATTTTTTTTTTCTGGTCAAAATTTTGAGTTTCAATATCTCAGCTCAGGAAGGGTCTACAGCATAAATTTTTGCACCCAGGTCCATACCTCGTGGCCCTCTATCAGAATCCAGAGTTTTGAGAAGATTGGAGAAACTTTATTTTTCACCCCCCGAAAAAAAATGTAAGGGGTAACACTGTCATTTTTTTTTCTGGTCAAAATTTTGAGTTTCAATATCTCAGCTCTGGAAGGGTCTACAGCCTAAATTTTTGCACCCAGGTCCATTTCTCGTGGCCCTCTATCAGAATCCAGAATTTTGAGAAGAGTGGAGAAACTTTATTTTTCACCCCCCGAAAAAAAATGTAAGGGGTAACACTGTCATTTTTTTTTCTGGTCAAAATTTTGAGTTTCAATATCTCAGCTCTGGACGGGTCTACAGCCTAAATTTTTGCACCCAGGTCCATGTCTCGTGGCCCTCTATCAGAATCCAGAGTTTTGAGAAGATTGGAGAAACTTTATTTTTCACCCCCGAAAAAAAATGTAAGGGGTAACACTGTCATTTTTTTTCTGGTCAAAATTTTGAGTCTCAATATCTCAGCTCAGGAAGGGTCTACAGCCTCAATTTTTGCACCCAGGTCCATGTCTCATGGCCCTCTATCAGAATCCAGAGTTTTGAGAAGATTGGAGAAACTTTATTTTTCACCCCCCGAAAAAAAATGTAAGGGGTAAAACTGTCATTTTTTTTTCCTGGTCAAAATTTTGAGTCTCAATATCTCAGCTCAGGAAGGGTCTACAGCCTCAATTTTTGCACCCAGGTCCATGTCTCGTGGCCCTCTATCAGAATCCAGAGTTTTGAGAAGATTGGAGAAACTTTATTTTTCACCCCCTGAAAAAAAATGTAAGGGGTAACACTGTCATTTTTTTTCTGGTCAAAATTTTGAGTCTCAATATCTCAGCTCAGGAAGGGTCTACAGCCTCAATTTTTGCACCCAGGTCCATGTCTCGTGGCCCTCTATCAGAATCCAGAGTTTTGAGAAGATTGGAGAAACGTTATTTTTCACCCCCCGAAAAAAAATGTAAGGGGTAACACTGTCATTTTTTTTTCTGGTCAAAATTTTGAGTCTCAATATCTCAGCTCAGGAAGGGTCTACAGCCTCAATTTTTGCACCCAGGTCCATGTCTCGTGGCCCTCTATCAGAATCCAGAGTTTTGAGAAGATTGGAGAAACTTTATTTTTCACCCCCCGAAAAAAAATGTAAGGGGTAACACTGTCATTTTTTTTTCTGGTCAAAATTTTGAGTCTCAATATCTCAGCTCAGGAAGGGTCTACAGCCTCAATTTTTGCACCCAGGTCCATGTCTCGTGGCCCTCTATCAGAATCCAGAGTTTTGAGAAGATTGGAGAAACTTTATTTTTCACCCCCCGAAAAAAAATGTAAGGGGTAACACTGTCATTTTTTTTTTTTCTGGTCAAAATTTTGAGTCTCAATATCTCAGCTCAGGAAGGGTCTACAGCCTCAATTTTTGCACCCAGGTCCATGTCTCGTGGCCCTCTATCAGAATCCAGAGTTTTGAGAAGATTGGAGAAACTTTATTTTTCACCCCCCGAAAAAAAAATGTAAGGGGTAACACTGTCATTTTTTTTTCTAGTCAAAATTTTGAGTTTCAATATCTCAGCTCTGGAAGGGTCTACAGCCTAAATTTTTGCACCCAGGTCCATTTCTCGTGGCCCTCTATCAGAATCCAGAGTTTTGAGAAGATTGGAGAAACTTTATTTTTCACCCCCCGAAAAAAAATGTAAGGGGTAACACTGTCATTTTTGTTTTTCTGGTCAAAATTTTGAGTTTCAATATCTCAGCTCAGGAAGGGTCTACAGCCTAAATTTTTGCACCCAGGTCCATTTCTCGTGGCCCTCTATCAGAATCCAGAGTTTTGAGAAGATTGGAGAAACTTTATTTTTCACCCCCCGAAAAAAAATGTAAGGGGTAACACTGTCATTTTTTTTTCTGGTCAAAATTTTGAGTTTCAATATCTCAGCTCTGGAAGGGTCTACAGCCTAAATTTTTGCACCCAGGTCCATTTCTCGTGGCCCTCTATCAGAATCCAGAATTTTGAGAAGATTGGAGAAACTTTATTTTTCACCCCCATGAAAAAAAATGTAAGGGGTAACACTGTCATTTTTTTTTCTGGTCAAAATTTTGAGTTTCAATATCTCACCTCTGGAAGGGTCTACAGCCTAAATTTTTGCACCCAGGTCCATGTCTCGTGGCCCTCTATCAGAATCCAGAGTTTTGAGAAGATTGGAGAAACTTTATTTTTCACCCCCCGAAAAAAAATGTAATGGGTAACACTGTCATTTTTTTTTTTCTGGTCAAAATTTTGAGTCTCAATATCTCAGTTCAGGAAGGGTCTACAGCCTCAATTTTTGCACCCAGGTCCATGTCTCGTGGCCCTCTATCAGAATCCAGAGTTTTGAGAAGATTGGAGAAACTTTATTTTTCACCCCCCCAAAAAAAATGTAAGGGGTAACACTGTCATTTTTTTTTTTCTGGTCAAAATTTTGAGTCTCAATATCTCAGCTCAGGAAGGGTCTACAGCCTCAATTTTTGCACCCAGGTCCATGTCTCTTGGCCCTCTATCAGAATCCAAAGTTTTGAGAAGATTGGAGAAACTTTATTTTTCTCCCCCTGAAAAAAAATGTAAGGGGTAACACTGTCATTTTTTTTTCTGGTCAAAATTTTGAGTCTCAATATCTCAGCTCAGGAAGGGTCTACAGCCTCAATTTTTGCACCCAGGTCCATGTCTCGTGGCCCTCTATCAGAATCCAGAGTTTTGAGAAGATTGGAGAAACTTTATTTTTCACCCCCCGAAAAAAAATGTAAGGGGTAACACTGTCATTTTTTTGTTTTTCTTGTCAAAATTTTGAGTCTCAATATCTCAGCTCAGGAAGGGTCTACAGCCTCAATTTTTGCACCCAGGTCCATGTCTCGTGGCCCTCTATCAGAATCCAGAGTTTTGAGAAGATTGGAGAAACTTTATTTTTCACCCCCCGGAAAAAAATGTAAGGGGTAACACTGTCATTTTTTTTTTCTAGTCAAAATTTTGAGTTTCAATATCTCAGCTCTGGAAGGGTCTACAGCCTAAATTTTTGCACCCAGGTCCATTTCTCGTGGCCCTCTATCAGAATCCAGAGTTTTGAGAAGATTGGAGAAACTTTATTTTTCACCCCCCGAAAAAAAATGTAAGGGGTAACACTGTCATTTTTTTTTCTGGTCAAAATTTTGAGTTTCAATATCTCAGCTCAGGAAGGGTCTACAGCCTAAATTTTTGCACCCAGGTCCATTTCTCGTGGCCCTCTATCAGAATCCAGAGTTTTGAGAAGATTGGAGAAACTTTGTTTTTCACCCCCCGAAAAAAAATGTAAGGGGTAACACTGTCATTTTTTTTTTCTGGTCAAAATTTTGAGTTTCAATATCTCAGCTCTGGAAGGGTCTACAGCCTAAATTTTTGCACCCAGGTCCATTTCTCGTGGCCCTCTATCAGAATCCAGAGTTTTGAGAAGATTGGAGAAACTTTGTTTTTCACCCCCCGAAAAAAAATGTAAGGGGTAACACTGTCATTTTTTTTTCTGGTCAAAATTTTGAGTCTCAATATCTCAGCTCAGGAAGTGTCTACAGCCTCAATTTTTGCACCCAGGTCCATGTCTCATGGCCCTCTATCAGAATCCAGAGTTTTGAGAAGATTGGAGAAACTTTATTTTTCACCCCCCCGAAAAAAAATGTAAGGGGTAACACTGTCATTTTTTTTTTCTGGTCAAAATTTTGAGTCTCAATATCTCAGCTCAGGAAGGGTCTACAGCCTCAATTTTTGCACCCAGGTCCATGTCTCGTGGCCCTCTATCAGAATCCAGAGTTTTGAGAAGATTGGAGAAACTTTATTTTTCACCCCCTGAAAAAAAATGTAAGGGGTAACACTGTCATTTTTTTTTTTTTTGGTCAAAATTTTGAGTCTCAATATCTCAGCTCAGGAAGGGTCTACAGCCTCAATTTTTGCACCCAGGTCCATGTCTCGTGGCCCTCTATCAGAATCCAGAGTTTTGAGAAGATTGGAGAAACTTTATTTTTCACCCCCCGAAAAAAAATGTAAGGGGTAACACTGTCATTTTTTTTTCTGGTCAAAATTTTGAGTCTCAATATTTCAGCTCAGGAAGGGTCTACAGCCTCAATTTTTGCACCCAGGTCCATGTCTCGTGGCCCTCTATCAGAATCCAGAGTTTTGAGAAGATTGGAGAAACTTTATTTTTCACCCCCCGAAAAAAAAATGTAAGGGGTAACACTGTCATTTTTTTTTTCTAGTCAAAATTTTGAGTTTCAATATCTCAGCTCTGGAAGGGTCTACAGCCTAAATTTTTGCACCCAGGTCCATGTCTCGTGGCCCTCTATCAGAATCCAGAGTTTTGAGAAGATTGGAGAAACTTTATTTTTCACCCCCTGAAAAAAAATGTAAGGGGTAACACTGTCATTTTTTTTTCTGGTCAAAATTTTGAGTCTCAATATCTCAGCTCAGGAAGGGTCTACAGCCTAAATTTTTGCACCCAGGTCCATGTCTCGTGGCCCTCTATCAGAATCCAGAGTTTTGAGAAGATTGGAGAAACGTTATTTTTCACCCCCCGAAAAAAAATGTAAGGGGTAACACTGTCATTTTTTTTTCTGGTCAAAATTTTGAGTCTCAATATCTCAGCTCAGGAAGGGTCTACAGCCTCAATTTTTGCACCCAGGTCCATGTCTCGTGGCCCTCTATCAGAATCCAGAGTTTTGAGAAGATTGGAGAAACTTTATTTTTCACCCCCCGAAAAAAAAAATGTAAGGGGTAACACTGTCATTTTTTTTTCTAGTCAAAATTTTGAGTTTCAATATCTCAGCTCTGGAAGGGTCTACAGCCTAAATTTTTGCACCCAGGTCCATTTCTCGTGGCCCTCTATCAGAATCCAGAGTTTTGAGAAGATTGGAGAAACTTTATTTTTCACCCCCCGAAAAAAAATGTAAGGGGTAACACTGTCATTTTTTTTTTCTGGTCAAAATTTTGAGTTTCAATATCTCAGCTCAGGAAGGGTCTACAGCCTAAATTTTTGCACCCAGGTCCATTTCTCGTGGCCCTCTATCAGAATCCAGAGTTTTGAGAAGATTGGAGAAACTTTATTTTTCACCCCCCGAAAAAAAATGTAAGGGGTAACACTGTCATTTTTTTTTTTTCTGGTCAAAATTTTGAGTTTCAATATCTCAGCTCTGGAAGGGTCTACAGCCTAAATTTTTGCACCCAGGTCCATTTCTCGTGGCCCTCTATCAGAATCCAGAATTTTGAGAAGATTGGAGAAACTTTATTTTTCACCCCCCGAAAAAAAAATGTAAGGGGTAACACTGTCATTTTTTTTTCTGGTCAAAATTTTGAGTTTCAATATCTCAGCTCTGGAAGGGTCTACAGCCTAAATTTTGCACCCAGGTCCATGTCTCGTGGCCCTCTATCAGAATCCAGAGTTTTGAGAAGATTGGAGAAACTTTATTTTTCACCCCCCGAAAAAAAATGTAAGGGGTAACACTGTCATTTTTTTTTCTGGTCAAAATTTTGAGTCTCAATATCTCAGCTCAGGAAGGGTCTACAGCCTCAATTTTTGCACCCAGGTCCATGTCTCATGGCCCTCTATCAGAATCCAGAGTTTTGAGAAGATTGGAGAAACTTTATTTTTCACCCCCCGAAAAAAAATGTAAGGGGTAAAACTGTCATTTTTTTTTCCTGGTCAAAATTTTGAGTCTCAATATCTCAGCTCAGGAAGGGTCTACAGCCTCAATTTTTGCACCCAGGTCCATGTCTCGTGGCCCTCTATCAGAATCCAGAGTTTTGAGAAGATTGGAGAAACTTTATTTTTCACCCCCTGAAAAAAAATGTAAGGGGTAACACTGTCATTTTTTTTCTGGTCAAAATTTTGAGTCTCAATATCTCAGCTCAGGAAGGGTCTACAGCCTCAATTTTTGCACCCAGGTCCATGTCTCGTGGCCCTCTATCAGAATCCAGAGTTTTGAGAAGATTGGAGAAACGTTATTTTTCACCCCCCGAAAAAAAATGTAAGGGGTAACACTGTCATTTTTTTTTTTCTGGTCAAAATTTTGAGTCTCAATATCTCAGCTCAGGAAGGGTCTACAGCCTCAATTTTTGCACCCAGGTCCATGTCTCGTGGCCCTCTATCAGAATCCAGAGTTTTGAGAAGATTGGAGAAACTTTATTTTTCACCCCCCGAAAAAAAATGTAAGGGGTAACACTGTCATTTTTTTTTCTGGTCAAAATTTTGAGTCTCAATATCTCAGCTCAGGAAGGGTCTACAGCCTCAATTTTTGCACCCAGGTCCATGTCTCGTGGCCCTCTATCAGAATCCAGAGTTTTGAGAAGATTGGAGAAACTTTATTTTTCACCCCCCGAAAAAAAATGTAAGGGGTAACACTGTCATTTTTTTTTTTTTTTCTGGTCAAAATTTTGAGTCTCAATATCTCAGCTCAGGAAGGGTCTACAGCCTCAATTTTTGCACCCAGGTCCATGTCTCGTGGCCCTCTATCAGAATCCAGAGTTTTGAGAAGATTGGAGAAACTTTATTTTTCACCCCCCGAAAAAAAAATGTAAGGGGTAACACTGTCATTTTTTTTTTCTAGTCAAAATTTTGAGTTTCAATATCTCAGCTCTGGAAGGGTCTACAGCCTAAATTTTTGCACCCAGGTCCATTTCTCGTGGCCCTCTATCAGAATCCAGAGTTTTGAGAAGATTGGAGAAACTTTATTTTTCACCCCCCGAAAAAAAATGTAAGGGGTAACACTGTCATTTTTGTTTTTCTGGTCAAAATTTTGAGTTTCAATATCTCAGCTCAGGAAGGGTCTACAGCCTAAATTTTTGCACCCAGGTCCATTTCTCGTGGCCCTCTATCAGAATCCAGAGTTTTGAGAAGATTGGAGAAACTTTATTTTTCACCCCCCGAAAAAAAATGTAAGGGGTAACACTGTCATTTTTTTTTCTGGTCAAAATTTTGAGTTTCAATATCTCAGCTCTGGAAGGGTCTACAGCCTAAATTTTTGCACCCAGGTCCATGTCTCGTGGCCCTCTATCAGAATCCAGAGTTTTGAGAAGATTGGAGAAACTTTATTTTTCACCCCCCGAAAAAAAATGTAATGGGTAACACTGTCATTTTTTTTTTCTGGTCAAAATTTTGAGTCTCAATATCTCAGTTCAGGAAGGGTCTACAGCCTCAATTTTTGCACCCAGGTCCATGTCTCGTGGCCCTCTATCAGAATCCAGAGTTTTGAGAAGATTGGAGAAACTTTATTTTTCACCCCCCCAAAAAAAATGTAAGGGGTAACACTGTCATTTTTTTTTTTTCTGGTCAAAATTTTGAGTCTCAATATCTCAGCTCAGGAAGGGTCTACAGCCTCAATTTTTGCACCCAGGTCCATGTCTCGTGGCCCTCTATCAGAATCCAAAGTTTTGAGAAGATTGGAGAAACTTTATTTTTCTCCCCCTGAAAAAAAAATGTAAGGGGTAACACTGTCATTTTTTTTTCTGGTCAAAATTTTGAGTCTCAATATCTCAGCTCAGGAAGGGTCTACAGCCTCAATTTTTGCACCCAGGTCCATGTCTCGTGGCCCTCTATCAGAATCCAGAGTTTTGAGAAGATTGGAGAAACTTTATTTTTCACCCCCCGAAAAAAAATGTAAGGGGTAACACTGTCATTTTTTTGTTTTTCTTGTCAAAATTTTGAGTCTCAATATCTCAGCTCAGGAAGGGTCTACAGCCTCAATTTTTGCACCCAGGTCCATGTCTCGTGGCCCTCTATCAGAATCCAGAGTTTTGAGAAGATTGGAGAAACTTTATTTTTCACCCCCCGGAAAAAAATGTAAGGGGTAACACTGTCATTTTTTTTTTCTGGTCACAATTTTGAGTTTCAATATCTCAGCTCTGGAAGGGTCTACAGCCTCAATTTTTGCACCCAGGTCCATGTCTCGTGGCCCTCTATCAGAATCCAGAGTTTTGAAAAGATTGGAGAAACTTTATTTCTCCCCCCCCCCCCCCGAAAAAAAATGTAAGGGGTAACACTGTCATTTTTTTTTTCTGGTCAAAATTTTTGTGTTTCAATATCTCAGCTCTGGAAGGGTCTACAGCCTAAATTTTTGCACCCAGGTCCATGTGTCGTGGCCCTCTATCAGAATCCAGAGTTTTGAGAAGATTGGAGAAACTTTATTTTTCACCCCCCGAAAAAAAAATCTAAGGGGTAACACTGTCATTTTTTTTTCTGGTCAAAATTTTGAGTTTCAATATCTCAGCTCTGGAAGGGTCTACAGCCTAAATTTTTGCACCCAGGTCCATTTCTCGTGGCCCTCTATCAGAATCCAGAGTTTTGAGAAGATTGGAGAAACTTTATTTTTCACCCCCCGAAAAAAAATGTAAGGGGTAACACTGTCATTTTTTTTTTCTGGTCAAAATTTTGAGTTTCAATATCTCAGCTCAGGAAGGGTCTACAGCCTAAATTTTTGCACCCAGGTCCATTTCTCGTGGCCCTCTATCAGAATCCAGAGTTTTGAGAAGATTGGAGAAACTTTATTTTTCACCCCCCGAAAAAAAATGTAAGGGGTAACACTGTCATTTTTTTTTTTTTTCTGGTCAAAATTTTGAGTTTCAATATCTCAGCTCTGGAAGGGTCTACAGCCTAAATTTTTGCACCCAGGTCCATTTCTCGTGGCCCTCTATCAGAATCCAGAATTTTGAGAAGATTGGAGAAACTTTATTTTTCACCCCCCGAAAAAAAAATGTAAGGGGTAACACTGTCATTTTTTTTTCTGGTCAAAATTTTGAGTTTCAATATCTCAGCTCTGGAAGGGTCTACAGCCTAAATTTTGCACCCAGGTCCATGTCTCGTGGCCCTCTATCAGAATCCAGAGTTTTGAGAAGATTGGAGAAACTTTATTTTTCACCCCCCGAAAAAAAATGTAAGGGGTAACACTGTCATTTTTTTTTCTGGTCAAAATTTTGAGTCTCAATATCTCAGCTCAGGAAGGGTCTACAGCCTCAATTTTTGCACCCAGGTCCATGTCTCATGGCCCTCTATCAGAATCCAGAGTTTTGAGAAGATTGGAGAAACTTTATTTTTCACCCCCCGAAAAAAAATGTAAGGGGTAAAACTGTCTTTTTTTTTTCCTGGTCAAAATTTTGAGTCTCAATATCTCAGCTCAGGAAGGGTCTACAGCCTCAATTTTTGCACCCAGGTCCATGTCTCGTGGCCCTCTATCAGAATCCAGAGTTTTGAGAAGATTGGAGAAACTTTATTTTTCACCCCCTGAAAAAAAATGTAAGGGGTAACACTGTCATTTTTTTTCTGGTCAAAATTTTGAGTCTCAATATCTCAGCTCAGGAAGGGTCTACAGCCTCAATTTTTGCACCCAGGTCCATGTCTCGTGGCCCTCTATCAGAATCCAGAGTTTTGAGAAGATTGGAGAAACGTTATTTTTCACCCCCCGAAAAAAAATGTAAGGGGTAACACTGTCATTTTTTTTTCTGGTCAAAATTTTGAGTCTCAATATCTCAGCTCAGGAAGGGTCTACAGCCTCAATTTTTGCACCCAGGTCCATGTCTCGTGGCCCTCTATCAGAATCCAGAGTTTTGAGAAGATTGGAGAAACTTTATTTTTCACCCCCCGAAAAAAAATGTAAGGGGTAACACTGTCATTTTTTTTTCTGGTCAAAATTTTGAGTCTCAATATCTCAGCTCAGGAAGGGTCTACAGCCTCAATTTTTGCACCCAGGTCCATGTCTCGTGGCCCTCTATCAGAATCCAGAGTTTTGAGAAGATTGGAGAAACTTTATTTTTCACCCCCCGAAAAAAAATGTAAGGGGTAACACTGTCATTTTTTTTTTTTTTCTGGTCAAAATTTTGAGTCTCAATATCTCAGCTCAGGAAGGGTCTACAGCCTCAATTTTTGCACCCAGGTCCATGTCTCGTGGCCCTCTATCAGAATCCAGAGTTTTGAGAAGATTGGAGAAACTTTATTTTTCACCCCCCGAAAAAAAAATGTAAGGGGTAACACTGTCATTTTTTTTTTCTAGTCAAAATTTTGAGTTTCAATATCTCAGCTCTGGAAGGGTCTACAGCCTAAATTTTTGCACCCAGGTCCATTTCTCGTGGCCCTCTATCAGAATCCAGAGTTTTGAGAAGATTGGAGAAACTTTATTTTTCACCCCCCGAAAAAAAATGTAAGGGGTAACACTGTCATTTTTGTTTTTCTGGTCAAAATTTTGAGTTTCAATATCTCAGCTCAGGAAGGGTCTACAGCCTAAATTTTTGCACCCAGGTCCATTTCTCGTGGCCCTCTATCAGAATCCAGAGTTTTGAGAAGATTGGAGAAACTTTATTTTTCACCCCCCGAAAAAAAATGTAAGGGGTAACACTGTCATTTTTTTTTCTGGTCAAAATTTTGAGTTTCAATATCTCAGCTCTGGAAGGGTCTACAGCCTAAATTTTTGCACCCAGGTCCATTTCTCGTGGCCCTCTATCAGAATCCAGAATTTTGAGAAGATTGGAGAAACTTTATTTTTCACCCCCATGAAAAAAAATGTAAGGGGTAACACTGTCATTTTTTTTTCTGGTCAAAATTTTGAGTTTCAATATCTCACCTCTGGAAGGGTCTACAGCCTAAATTTTTGCACCCAGGTCCATGTCTCGTGGCCCTCTATCAGAATCCAGAGTTTTGAGAAGATTGGAGAAACTTTATTTTTCACCCCCCGAAAAAAAATGTAATGGGTAACACTGTCATTTTTTTTTTCTGGTCAAAATTTTGAGTCTCAATATCTCAGTTCAGGAAGGGTCTACAGCCTCAATTTTTGCACCCAGGTCCATGTCTCGTGGCCCTCTATCAGAATCCAGAGTTTTGAGAAGATTGGAGAAACTTTATTTTTCACCCCCCCAAAAAAAATGTAAGGGGTAACACTGTCATTTTTTTTTTTCTGGTCAAAATTTTGAGTCTCAATATCTCAGCTCAGGAAGGGTCTACAGCCTCAATTTTTGCACCCAGGTCCATGTCTCGTGGCCCTCTATCAGAATCCAAAGTTTTGAGAAGATTGGAGAAACTTTATTTTTCTCCCCCTGAAAAAAAATGTAAGGGGTAACACTGTCATTTTTTTTTCTGGTCAAAATTTTGAGTCTCAATATCTCAGCTCAGGAAGGGTCTACAGCCTCAATTTTTGCACCCAGGTCCATGTCTCGTGGCCCTCTATCAGAATCCAGAGTTTTGAGAAGATTGGAGAAACTTTATTTTTCACCCCCCGAAAAAAAATGTAAGGGGTAACACTGTCATTTTTTTGTTTTTCTTGTCAAAATTTTGAGTCTCAATATCTCAGCTCAGGAAGGGTCTACAGCCTCAATTTTTGCACCCAGGTCCATGTCTCGTGGCCCTCTATCAGAATCCAGAGTTTTGAGAAGATTGGAGAAACTTTATTTTTCACCCCCCGGAAAAAAATGTAAGGGGTAACACTGTCATTTTTTTTTTCTAGTCAAAATTTTGAGTTTCAATATCTCAGCTCTGGAAGGGTCTACAGCCTAAATTTTTGCACCCAGGTCCATTTCTCGTGGCCCTCTATCAGAATCCAGAGTTTTGAGAAGATTGGAGAAACTTTATTTTTCACCCCCCGAAAAAAAATGTAAGGGGTAACACTGTCATTTTTTTTCTGGTCAAAATTTTGAGTTTCAATATCTCAGCTCAGGAAGGGTCTACAGCCTAAATTTTTGCACCCAGGTCCATTTCTCGTGGCCCTCTATCAGAATCCAGAGTTTTGAGAAGATTGGAGAAACTTTGTTTTTCACCCCCCGAAAAAAAATGTAAGGGGTAACACTGTCATTTTTTTTTCTGGTCAAAATTTTGAGTTTCAATATCTCAGCTCTGGAAGGGTCTACAGCCTAAATTTTTGCACCCAGGTCCATTTCTCGTGGCCCTCTATCAGAATCCAGAGTTTTGAGAAGATTGGAGAAACTTTTTTTTTCACCCCCCGAAAAAAAATGTAAGGGGTAACACTGTCATTTTTTTTTCTGGTCAAAATTTTGAGTCTCAATATCTCAGCTCAGGAAGTGTCTACAGCCTCAATTTTTGCACCCAGGTCCATGTCTCATGGCCCTCTATCAGAATCCAGAGTTTTGAGAAGATTGGAGAAACTTTATTTTTCACCCCCCCGAAAAAAAATGTAAGGGGTAACACTGTCATTTTTTTTTTTCTGGTCAAAATTTTGAGTCTCAATATCTCAGCTCAGGAAGGGTCTACAGCCTCAATTTTTGCACCCAGGTCCATGTCTCGTGGCCCTCTATCAGAATCCAGAGTTTTGAGAAGATTGGAGAAACTTTATTTTTCACCCCCTGAAAAAAAATGTAAGGGGTAACACTGTCATTTTTTTTTTTTTGGTCAAAATTTTGAGTCTCAATATCTCAGCTCAGGAAGGGTCTACAGCCTCAATTTTTGCACCCAGGTCCATGTCTCGTGGCCCTCTATCAGAATCCAGAGTTTTGAGAAGATTGGAGAAACTTTATTTTTCACCCCCTGAAAAAAAATGTAAGGGGTAACACTGTCATTTTTTTTTCTGGTCAAAATTTTGAGTCTCAATATCTCAGCTCAGGAAGGGTCTACAGCCTAAATTTTTGCACCCAGGTCCATGTCTCGTGGCCCTCTATCAGAATCCAGAGTTTTGAGAAGATTGGAGAAACGTTATTTTTCACCCCCCGAAAAAAAATGTAAGGGGTAACACTGTCATTTTTTTTTTCTGGTTAAAAT
Source organism: Cyprinella venusta (assembly GCA_038021265.1). Classification (NCBI taxonomy): domain Eukaryota; kingdom Metazoa; phylum Chordata; class Actinopteri; order Cypriniformes; family Leuciscidae; genus Cyprinella; species Cyprinella venusta. The sequence continues at coordinate 25,103,584 of CM075863.1, forward strand.
TTTGAGTCTCAATATCTCAGCTCAGGAAGGGTCTACAGCCTCAATTTTTGCACCCAGGTCCATGTCTCGTGGCCCTCTATCAGAATCCAGAGTTTTGAGAAGATTGGAGAAACGTTATTTTTCACCCCCCGAAAAAAAATGTAAGGGGTAACACTGTCATTTTTTTTTCTGGTCAAAATTTTGAGTCTCAATATCTCAGCTCAGGAAGGGTCTACAGCCTCAATTTTTGCACCCAGGTCCATGTCTCGTGGCCCTCTATCAGAATCCAGAGTTTTGAGAAGATTGGAGAAACTTTATTTTTCACCCCCCGAAAAAAAAATGTAAGGGGTAACACTGTCATTTTTTTTTCTAGTCAAAATTTTGAGTTTCAATATCTCAGCTCTGGAAGGGTCTACAGCCTAAATTTTTGCACCCAGGTCCATTTCTCGTGGCCCTCTATCAGAATCCAGAGTTTTGAGAAGATTGGAGAAACTTTATTTTTCACCCCCCGAAAAAAAATGTAAGGGGTAACACTGTCATTTTTTTTTTCTGGTCAAAATTTTGAGTTTCAATATCTCAGCTCAGGAAGGGTCTACAGCCTAAATTTTTGCACCCAGGTCCATTTCTCGTGGCCCTCTATCAGAATCCAGAGTTTTGAGAAGATTGGAGAAACTTTATTTTTCACCCCCCGAAAAAAATGTAAGGGGTAACACTGTCATTTTTTTTTTTTCTGGTCAAAATTTTGAGTTTCAATATCTCAGCTCTGGAAGGGTCTACAGCCTAAATTTTTGCACCCAGGTCCATTTCTCGTGGCCCTCTATCAGAATCCAGAATTTTGAGAAGATTGGAGAAACTTTATTTTTCACCCCCCGAAAAAAAAATGTAAGGGGTAACACTGTCATTTTTTTTTCTGGTCAAAATTTTGAGTTTCAATATCTCAGCTCTGGAAGGGTCTACAGCCTAAATTTTGCACCCAGGTCCATGTCTCGTGGCCCTCTATCAGAATCCAGAGTTTTGAGAAGATTGGAGAAACTTTATTTTTCACCCCCCGAAAAAAAATGTAAGGGGTAACACTGTCATTTTTTTTTCTGGTCAAAATTTTGAGTCTCAATATCTCAGTTTAGGAAGGGTCTACAGCCTAAATTTTTGCACCCAGGTCCATGTCTCGTGGCCCTCTATCAGAATCCAGAGTTTTGAGAAGATTGGAGAAACTTTAATTTTCACCCCCCCAAAAAAAATGTAAGGGGTAACACTGTCATTTTTTTTTTCTGGTCAAAATTTTGAGTCTCAATATCTCAGCTCAGGAAGGGTCTACAGCCTCAATTTTTGCACCCAGGTCCATGTCTCATGGCCCTCTATCAGAATCCAGAGTTTTGAGAAGATTGGAGAAACTTTATTTTTCACCCCCCGAAAAAAAATGTAAGGGGTAACACTGTCATTTTTTTTTTTCTGGTCAAAATTTTGAGTCTCAATATCTCAGCTCAGGAAGGGTCTACAGCCTCAATTTTTGCACCCAGGTCCATGTCTCGTGGCCCTCTATCAGAATCCAGAGTTTTGAGAAGATTGGAGAAACTTTATTTTTCACCCCCTGAAAAAAAATGTAAGGGGTAACACTGTCATTTTTTTTTCTGGTCAAAATTTTGAGTCTCAATATCTCAGCTCAGGAAGGGTCTACAGCCTCAATTTTTGCACCCAGGTCCATGTCTCGTGGCCCTCTATCAGAATCCAGAGTTTTGAGAAGATTGGAGAAACTTTATTTTTCACCCCCCGAAAAAAAATGTAAGGGGTAACACTGTCATTTTTTTTCTGGTCAAAATTTTGAGTCTCAATATATCAGCTCAGGAAGGGTCTACAGCCTCAATTTTTGCACCCAGGTCCATGTCTCGTGGCCCTCTATCAGAATCCAGAGTTTTGAGAAGATTGGAGAAACTTTATTTTTCACCCCCCGAAAAAAAATGTAAGGGGTAACACTGTCATTTTTTTTTTCTAGTCAAAATTTTGAGTTTCAATATCTCAGCTCTGGAAGGGTCTACAGCCTAAATTTTTGCACCCAGGTCCATTTCTCGTGGCCCTCTATCAGAATCCAGAGTTTTGAGAAGATTGGAGAAACTTTATTTTTCACCCCCCGAAAAAAAATGTAAGGGGTAACACTGTCATTTTTTTTTTTCTGGTCAAAATTTTGAGTTTCAATATCTCAGCTCAGGAAGGGTCTACAGCCTAAATTTTTGCACCCAGGTCCATTTCTCGTGGCCCTCTATCAGAATCCAGAGTTTTGAGAAGATTGGAGAAACTTTGTTTTTCACCCCCCGAAAAAAAAATGTAAGGGGTAACACTGTCATTTTTTTTTCTGGTCAAAATTTTGAGTTTCAATATCTCAGCTCTGGAAGGGTCTACAGCCTAAATTTTTGCACCCAGGTCCATTTCTCGTGGCCCTCTATCAGAATCCAGAATTTTGAGAAGATTGGAGAAACTTTATTTTTCACCCCCCGAAAAAAAATGTAAGGGGTAACACTGTCATTTTTTTTTCTGGTCAAAATTTTGAGTCTCAATATCTCAGCTCAGGAAGGGTCTACAGCCTCAATTTTTGCACCCAGGTCCATGTCTCATGGCCCTCTATCAGAATCCAGAGTTTTGAGAAGATTGGAGAAACTTTATTTTTCACCCCCCGAAAAAAAATGTAAGGGGTAACACTGTCATTTTTTTTTTCTGGTCAAAATTTTGAGTCTCAATATCTCAGGTCAGGAAGGGTCTACAGCCTCAATTTTTGCACCCAGGTCCATGTCTCGTGGCCCTCTATCAGAATCCAGAGTTTTGAGAAGATTGGAGAAACTTTATTTTTCACCCCCTGAAAAAAAATGTAAGGGGTAACACTGTCATTTTTTTTTTCTGGTCAAAATTTTGAGTCTCAATATCTCAGCTCAGGAAGGGTCTACAGCCTCAATTTTTGCACCCAGGTCCATGTCTCGTGGCCCTCTATCAGAATCCAGAGTTTTGAGAAGATTGGAGAAACTTTATTTTTCACCCCCCGAAAAAAAATGTAAGGGGTAACACTGTCATTTTTTTTTCTGGTCAAAATTTTGAGTCTCAATATCTCAGCTCAGGAAGGGTCTACAGCCTCAATTTTTGCACCCAGGTCCATGTCTCGTGGCCCTCTATCAGAATCCAGAGTTTTGAGAAGATTGGAGAAACTTTATTTTTCACCCCCCGAAAAAAAAATGTAAGGGGTAACACTTTCATTTTTTTTTCTGGTCAAAATTTTGAGTCTCAATATCTCAGCTCAGGAAGGGTCTACAGCCTAAATTTTTGCACCCAGGTCCATTTCTCGTGGCCCTCTATCAGAATCCAGAGTTTTGAGAAGATTGGAGAAACTTTATTTTTCACCCCCCGAAAAAAAATGTAAGGGGTAACACTGTCATTTTTTTTTTCTGGTCAAAATTTTGAGTTTCAATATCTCAGCTCAGGAAGGGTCTACAGCCTAAATTTTTGCACCCAGGTCCATTTCTCGTGGCCCTCTATCAGAATCCAGAGGTTTGAGAAGATTGGAGAAACTTTATTTTTCACCCCCCGAAAAAAAATGTAAGGGGCAACACTGTCATTTTTTTTTCTGGTCAAAATTTTGAGTTTCAATATCTCAGCTCTGGAAGGGTCTACAGCCTAAATTTTTGCACCCAGGTCCATTTCTCGTGGCCCTCATCAGAATCCAGAATTTTGAGAAGATTGGAGAAACTTTATTTTTCACCCCCCGAAAAAAAATGTAAGGGGTAACACTCTCATTTTTTTTTTTCTGGTCAAAATTTTGAGTTTCAATATATCAGCTCTGGAAGGGTCTACAGCCTAAATTTTTGCACCCAGGTCCATGTCTCGTGGCCCTCTATCAGAATCCAGAGTTTTGAGAAGATTGGAGAAACTTTATTTTTCACCCCCCGAAAAAAAATGTAAGGGGTAACACTGTCATTTTTTTTTCTGGTCAAAATTTTGAGTCTCAATATCTCAGTCCAGGAAGGGTCTACAGCCTCAATTTTTGCACCCAGGTCCATGTCTCGTGGCCCTCTATCAGAATCCAGAGTTTTGAGAAGATTGGAGAAACTTTATTTTTCACCCCCCGAAAAAAAATGTAAGGGGTAACACTGTCATTTTTTTTTCTGGTCAAAATTTTGAGTCTCAATATCTCAGCTCAGGAAGGGTCTACAGCCTCAATTTTTGCACCCAGGTCCATGTCTCGTGGCCCTCTATCAGAATCCAGAGTTTTGAGAAGATTGGAGAAACTTTATTTTTCACCCCCCGAAAAAAAATGTAAGGGGTAACACTGTCATTTTTTTTTCTGGTCAAAATTTTGAGTCTCAATATCTCAGCTCAGGAAGGGTCTACAGCCTCAATTTTTGCACCCAGGTCCATGTCTCGTGGCCCTCTATCAGAATCCAGAGTTTTGAGAAGATTGGAGAAACTTTATTTTTCACCCCCTGAAAAAAAATGTAAGGGGTAACACTGTCATTTTTTTTTCTGGTCAAAATTTTGAGTCTCAATATCTCAGCTCAGGAAGGGTCTACAGCCTCAATTTTTGCACCCAGGTCCATGTCTCGTGGCCCTCTATCAGAATCCAGAGTTTTGAGAAGATTGGAGAAACTTTATTTTTCACCCCCTGAAAAAAATGTAAGGGGTAACACTGTCATTTTTTTTTCTGGTCAAAATTTTGAGTCTCAATATCTCAGCTCAGGAAGGGTCTACAGCCTAAATTTTTGCACCCAGGTCCATGTCTCGTGGCCCTCTATCAGAATCCAGAGTTTTGAGAAGATTGGAGAAACTTTATTTTTCACCCCCCGAAAAAAAATGTAAGGGGTAACACTGTCATTTTTTTTTCTGGTCAAAATTTTGAGTCTCAACATCTCAGCTCAGGAAGGGTCTACAGCCTCAATTTTTGCACCCAGGTCCATGTCTCGTGGCCCTCTATCAGAATCCAGAGTTTTGAGAAGATTGGAGAAACTTTATTTTTCACCCCCCGAAAAAAAATGTAAGGGGTAACACTCTCATTTTTTTTTCTGGTCAAAATTTTGAGTCTCAATATCTCAGCTCAGGAAGGGTCTACAGCCTCAATTTTTGCACCCAGGTCCATGTCTCGTGGCCCTCTATCAGAATCCAGAGTTTTGAGAAGATTGGAGAAACTTTATTTTTCACCCCCCGAAAAAAAATGTAAGGGGTAACACTCTCATTTTTTTTTCTGGTCAAAATTTTGAGTCTCAATATCTCAGCTCAGGAAGGGTCTACAGCCTCAATTTTTGCACCCAGGTCCATGTCTCGTGGCCATCTATCAGAATCCAGAGTTTTGAGAAGATTGGAGAAACTTTATTTTTCACCCCCCGAAAAAAAATGTAAGGGGTAACACTGTCATTTTTTTTTCTGGTCAAAATTTTGAGTTTCAGTATCTCAGCTCTGGAAGGGTCTACAGCCTAAATGTTTGCACCCAGGTCCATGTCTCGTGGCCCTCTATCAGAATCCAGAGTTTTGAGAAGATTGGAGAAACTTTATTTTTCACCCCCCGAAAAAAAATGTAAGGGGTAACACTGTCATTTTTTTTTTCTGGTCAAAATTTTGAGTCTCAATATCTCAGCTCAGGAAGGGTCTACAGCCTCAATTTTTGCACCCAGGTCCATGTCTCGTGGCCCTCTATCAGAATCCAGAGTTTTGAGAAGATTGGAGAAACTTTATTTTTCACCCCCCGAAAAAAAATGTAAGGGGTAACACTGTCATTTTTTTTTCTGGTCAAAATTTTGAGTCTCAATATCTCAGCTCAGGAAGGGTCTACAGCCTCAATTTTTGCACCCAGGTCCATGTCTCGTGGCCCTCTATCAGAATCCAGAGTTTTGAGAAGATTGGAGAAACTTTATTTTTCACCCCCCGAAAAAAATGTAAGGGGTAACACTGTCATTTTTTTTTTCTGGTCAAAATTTTGAGTCTCAATATCTCAGCTCAGGAAGGGTCTACAGCCTCAATTTTTGCACCCAGGTCCATGTCTCGTGGCCCTCTATCAGAATCCAGAGTTTTGAGAAGATTGGAGAAACTTTATTTTTCACCCCCCGAAAAAAAATGTAAGGGGTAACACTGTCATTTTTTTTTTCTGGTCAAAATTTTGAGTCTCAATATCTCAGCTCAGGAAGGGTCTACAGCCTCAATTTTTGCACCCAGGTCCATGTCTCGTGGCCCTCTATCAGAATCCAGAGTTTTGAGAAGATTGGAGAAACTTTATTTTTCACCCCCCGAAAAAAAATGTAAGGGGTAACACTGTCCTTTTTTTTCTGGTCAAAATTTTGAGTCTCAATATCTCAGCTCAGGAAGGGTCTACAGCCTCAATTTTTGCACCCAGGTCCATGTCTCGTGGCCCTCTATCAGAATCCAGAGTTTTGAGAAGATTGGAGAAACTTTATTTTTCACCCCCCGAAAAAAAAATGTAAGGGGTAACACTGTCATTTTTTTTTTCTAGTCAAAATTTTGAGTTTCAATATCTCAGCTCTGGAAGGGTCTACAGCCTAAATTTTTGCACCCAGGTCCATTTCTCGTGGCCCTCTATCAGAATCCAGAGTTTTGAGAAGATTGGAGAAACTTTATTTTTCACCCCCCGAAAAAAAAATGTAAGGGGTAACACTGTCATTTTTTTTTTTCTGGTCAAAATTTTGAGTTTCAATATCTCAGCTCAGGAAGGGTCTACAGCCTAAATTTTTGCACCCAGGTCCATGTCTCGTGGCCCTCTATCAGAATCCAGAGTTTTGAGAAGATTGGAGAAACTTTATTTTTCACCCCCCGAAAAAAAATGTAAGGGGTAACACTCTCATTTTTTTTTTTCTGGTCAAAATTTTGAGTCTCAATATCTCAGCTCAGGAAGGGTCTACAGCCTCAATTTTTGCACCCAGGTCCATGTCTCGTGGCCCTCTATCAGAATCCAGAGTTTTGAGAAGATTGGAGAAACTTTATTTTTCACCCCCCGAAAAAAAAATGTAAGGGGTAACACTGTCATTTTTTTTTCTGGTCAAAATTTTGAGTTTCAGTATCTCAGCTCTGGAAGGGTCTACAGCCTAAATTTTTGCACCCAGGTCCATGTCTCGTGGCCCTCTATCAGAATCCAGAGTTTTGAGAAGATTGGAGAAACTTTATTTTTCACCCCCCGAAAAAAAATGTAAGGGGTAACACTGTCATTTTTTTTTTCTGGTCAAAATTTTGAGTCTCAATATCTCAGCTCAGGAAGGGTCTACAGCCTCAATTTTTGCACCCAGGTCCATGTCTCGTGGCCCTCTATCAGAATCCAGAGTTTTGAGAAGATTGGAGAAACTTTATTTTTCACCCCCCGAAAAAAATGTAAGGGGTAACACTGTCATTTTTTTTTCTGGTCAAAATTTTGAGTCTCAATATCTCAGCTCAGGAAGGGTCTACAGCCTCAATTTTTGCACCCAGGTCCATGTCTCGTGGCCCTCTATCAGAATCCAGAGTTTTGAGAAGATTGGAGAAACTTTATTTTTCACCCCCCGAAAAAAAATGTAAGGGGTAACACTGTCATTTTTTTTTCTGGTCAAAATTTTGAGTCTCAATATCTCAGCTCAGGAAGGGTCTACAGCCTCAATTTTTGCACCCAGGTCCATGTCTCGTGGCCCTCTATCAGAATCCAGAGTTTTGAGAAGATTGGAGAAACTTTATTTTTCACCCCCCGAAAAAAAATGTAAGGGGTAACACTGTCCTTTTTTTTTCTGGTCAAAATTTTGAGTCTCAATATCTCAGCTCAGGAAGGGTCTACAGCCTCAATTTTTGCACCCAGGTCCATGTCTCGTGGCCCTCTATCAGAATCCAGAGTTTTGAGAAGATTGGAGAAACTTTATTTTTCACCCCCCGAAAAAAAATGTAAGGGGTAACACTGTCATTTTTTTTTTTCTGGTCAAAATTTTGAGTCTCAATATCTCAGCTCTGGAAGGGTCTACAGCCTAAATTTTTGCACCCAGGTCCATTTCTCGTGGCCCTCTATCAGAATCCAGAATTTTGAGAAGATTGGAGAAACTTTATTTTTCACCCCCCGAAAAAAAAATGTAAGGGGTAACACTGTCATTTTTTTTTCTGGTCAAAATTTTGAGTTTCAATATCTCAGCTCTGGAAGGGTCTACAGCCTAAATTTTGCACCCAGGTCCATGTCTCGTGGCCCTCTATCAGAATCCAGAGTTTTGAGAAGATTGGAGAAACTTTATTTTTCACCCCCCGAAAAAAAATGTAAGGGGTAACACTGTCATTTTTTTTTCTGGTCAAAATTTTGAGTCTCAATATCTCAGCTCAGGAAGGGTCTACAGCCTCAATTTTTGCACCCAGGTCCATGTCTCATGGCCCTCTATCAGAATCCAGAGTTTTGAGAAGATTGGAGAAACTTTATTTTTCACCCCCCGAAAAAAAATGTAAGGGGTAAAACTGTCATTTTTTTTTCCTGGTCAAAATTTTGAGTCTCAATATCTCAGCTCAGGAAGGGTCTACAGCCTCAATTTTTGCACCCAGGTCCATGTCTCGTGGCCCTCTATCAGAATCCAGAGTTTTGAGAAGATTGGAGAAACTTTATTTTTCACCCCCTGAAAAAAAATGTAAGGGGTAACACTGTCATTTTTTTTCTGGTCAAAATTTTGAGTCTCAATATCTCAGCTCAGGAAGGGTCTACAGCCTCAATTTTTGCACCCAGGTCCATGTCTCGTGGCCCTCTATCAGAATCCAGAGTTTTGAGAAGATTGGAGAAACGTTATTTTTCACCCCCCGAAAAAAAATGTAAGGGGTAACACTGTCATTTTTTTTTTCTGGTCAAAATTTTGAGTCTCAATATCTCAGCTCAGGAAGGGTCTACAGCCTCAATTTTTGCACCCAGGTCCATGTCTCGTGGCCCTCTATCAGAATCCAGAGTTTTGAGAAGATTGGAGAAACTTTATTTTTCACCCCCCGAAAAAAAAATGTAAGGGGTAACACTGTCATTTTTTTTTCTGGTCAAAATTTTGAGTCTCAATATCTCAGCTCAGGAAGGGTCTACAGCCTCAATTTTTGCACCCAGGTCCATGTCTCGTGGCCCTCTATCAGAATCCAGAGTTTTGAGAAGATTGGAGAAACTTTATTTTTCACCCCCCGAAAAAAAATGTAAGGGGTAACACTGTCATTTTTTTTTTTCTGGTCAAAATTTTGAGTCTCAATATCTCAGCTCAGGAAGGGTCTACAGCCTCAATTTTTGCACCCAGGTCCATGTCTCGTGGCCCTCTATCAGAATCCAGAGTTTTGAGAAGATTGGAGAAACTTTATTTTTCACCCCCCGAAAAAAAAATGTAAGGGGTAACACTGTCATTTTTTTTTTCTAGTCAAAATTTTGAGTTTCAATATCTCAGCTCTGGAAGGGTCTACAGCCTAAATTTTTGCACCCAGGTCCATTTCTCGTGGCCCTCTATCAGAATCCAGAGTTTTGAGAAGATTGGAGAAACTTTATTTTTCACCCCCCGAAAAAAAATGTAAGGGGTAACACTGTCATTTTTGTTTTTCTGGTCAAAATTTTGAGTTTCAATATCTCAGCTCAGGAAGGGTCTACAGCCTAAATTTTTGCACCCAGGTCCATTTCTCGTGGCCCTCTATCAGAATCCAGAGTTTTGAGAAGATTGGAGAAACTTTATTTTTCACCCCCCGAAAAAAAATGTAAGGGGTAACACTGTCATTTTTTTTTTCTGGTCAAAATTTTGAGTTTCAATATCTCAGCTCTGGAAGGGTCTACAGCCTAAATTTTTGCACCCAGGTCCATTTCTCGTGGCCCTCTATCAGAATCCAGAATTTTGAGAAGATTGGAGAAACTTTATTTTTCACCCCCATGAAAAAAAATGTAAGGGGTAACACTGTCATTTTTTTTTCTGGTCAAAATTTTGAGTTTCAATATCTCACCTCTGGAAGGGTCTACAGCCTAAATTTTTGCACCCAGGTCCATGTCTCGTGGCCCTCTATCAGAATCCAGAGTTTTGAGAAGATTGGAGAAACTTTATTTTTCACCCCCCCCCCCAAAAAAATGTAAGGGGTAACACTGTCATTTTTTTTTTTTCTGGTCAAAATTTTGAGTCTCAATATCTCAGCTCAGGAAGGGTCTACAGCCTCAATTTTTGCACCCAGGTCCATGTCTCGTGGCCCTCTATCAGAATCCAAAGTTTTGAGAAGATTGGAGAAACTTTATTTTTCTCCCCCTGAAAAAAAATGTAAGGGGTAACACTGTCATTTTTTTTTCTGGTCAAAATTTTGAGTCTCAATATCTCAGCTCAGGAAGGGTCTACAGCCTCAATTTTTGCACCCAGGTCCATGTCTCGTGGCCCTCTATCAGAATCCAGAGTTTTGAGAAGATTGGAGAAACTTTATTTTTCACCCCCCGAAAAAAAATGTAAGGGGTAACACTGTCATTTTTTTGTTTTTCTTGTCAAAATTTTGAGTCTCAATATCTCAGCTCAGGAAGGGTCTACAGCCTCAATTTTTGCACCCAGGTCCATGTCTCGTGGCCCTCTATCAGAATCCAGAGTTTTGAGAAGATTGGAGAAACTTTATTTTTCACCCCCCGGAAAAAAATGTAAGGGGTAACACTGTCATTTTTTTTTTTCTAGTCAAAATTTTGAGTTTCAATATCTCAGCTCTGGAAGGGTCTACAGCCTAAATTTTTGCACCCAGGTCCATTTCTCGTGGCCCTCTATCAGAATCCAGAGTTTTGAGAAGATTGGAGAAACTTTATTTTTCACCCCCCGAAAAAAAATGTAAGGGGTAACACTGTCATTTTTTTTTTCTGGTCAAAATTTTGAGTTTCAATATCTCAGCTCAGGAAGGGTCTACAGCCTAAATTTTTGCACCCAGGTCCATTTCTCGTGGCCCTCTATCAGAATCCAGAGTTTTGAGAAGATTGGAGAAACTTTGTTTTTCACCCCCCGAAAAAAAATGTAAGGGGTAACACTGTCATTTTTTTTTCTGGTCAAAATTTTGAGTTTCAATATCTCAGCTCTGGAAGGGTCTACAGCCTAAATTTTTGCACCCAGGTCCATTTCTCGTGGCCCTCTATCAGAATCCAGAGTTTTGAGAAGATTGGAGAAACTTTGTTTTTCACCCCCCGAAAAAAAATGTAAGGGGTAACACTGTCATTTTTTTTTCTGGTCAAAATTTTGAGTCTCAATATCTCAGCTCAGGAAGTGTCTACAGCCTCAATTTTTGCACCCAGGTCCATGTCTCATGGCCCTCTATCAGAATCCAGAGTTTTGAGAAGATTGGAGAAACTTTATTTTTCACCCCCCGAAAAAAAAATGTAAGGGGTAACACTGTCATTTTTTTTTTCTAGTCAAAATTTTGAGTTTCAATATCTCAGCTCTGGAAGGGTCTACAGCCTAAATTTTTGCACCCAGGTCCATGTCTCGTGGCCCTCTATCAGAATCCAGAGTTTTGAGAAGATTGGAGAAACTTTATTTTTCACCCCCTGAAAAAAAATGTAAGGGGTAACACTGTCATTTTTTTTTCTGGTCAAAATTTTGAGTCTCAATATCTCTGCTCAGGAAGGGTCTACAGCCTAAATTTTTGCACCCAGGTCCATGTCTCGTGGCCCTCTATCAGAATCCAGAGTTTTGAGAAGATTGGAGAAACGTTATTTTTCACCCCCCGAAAAAAAATGTAAGGGGTAACACTGTCATTTTTTTTCTGGTCAAAATTTTGAGTCTCAATATCTCAGCTCAGGAAGGGTCTACAGCCTCAATTTTTGCACCCAGGTCCATGTCTCGTGGCCCTCTATCAGAATCCAGAGTTTTGAGAAGATTGGAGAAACGTTATTTTTCACCCCCCGAAAAAAAATGTAAGGGGTAACACTGTCATTTTTTTTTCTGGTCAAAATTTTGAGTCTCAATATCTCAGCTCAGGAAGGGTCTACAGCCTCAATTTTTGCACCCAGGTCCATGTCTCGTGGCCCTCTATCAGAATCCAGAGTTTTGAGAAGATTGGAGAAACTTTATTTTTCACCCCCCGAAAAAAAAATGTAAGGGGTAACACTGTCATTTTTTTTTCTAGTCAAAATTTTGAGTTTCAATATCTCAGCTCTGGAAGGGTCTACAGCCTAAATTTTTGCACCCAGGTCCATTTCTCGTGGCCCTCTATCAGAATCCAGAGTTTTGAGAAGATTGGAGAAACTTTATTTTTCACCCCCCGAAAAAAAATGTAAGGGGTAACACTGTCATTTTTTTTTCTGGTCAAAATTTTGAGTTTCAATATCTCAGCTCAGGAAGGGTCTACAGCCTAAATTTTTGCACCCAGGTCCATTTCTCGTGGCCCTCTATCAGAATCCAGAGTTTTGAGAAGATTGGAGAAACTTTATTTTTCACCCCCCGAAAAAAAATGTAAGGGGTAACACTGTCATTTTTTTTTTCTGGTCAAAATTTTGAGTTTCAATATCTCAGCTCTGGAAGGGTCTACAGCCTAAATTTTTGCACCCAGGTCCATTTCTCGTGGCCCTCTATCAGAATCCAGAATTTTGAGAAGATTGGAGAAACTTTATTTTTCACCCCCCGAAAAAAAAATGTAAGGGGTAACACTGTCATTTTTTTTTCTGGTCAAAATTTTGAGTTTCAATATCTCAGCTCTGGAAGGGTCTACAGCCTAAATTTTGCACCCAGGTCCATGTCTCGTGGCCCTCTATCAGAATCCAGAGTTTTGAGAAGATTGGAGAAACTTTATTTTTCACCCCCCGAAAAAAAATGTAAGGGGTAACACTGTCATTTTTTTTTCTGGTCAAAATTTTGAGTCTCAATATCTCAGTTTAGGAAGGGTCTACAGCCTAAATTTTTGCACCCAGGTCCATGTCTCGTGGCCCTCTATCAGAATCCAGAGTTTTGAGAAGATTGGAGAAACTTTAATTTTCACCCCCCCCAAAAAAAATGTAAGGGGTAACACTGTCATTTTTTTTTTTCTGGTCAAAATTTTGAGTCTCAATATCTCAGCTCAGGAAGGGTCTACAGCCTCAATTTTTGCACCCAGGTCCATGTCTCATGGCCCTCTATCAGAATCCAGAGTTTTGAGAAGATTGGAGAAACTTTATTTTTCACCCCCCGAAAAAAAATGTAAGGGGTAACACTGTCATTTTTTTTTTCTGGTCAAAATTTTGAGTCTCAATATCTCAGCTCAGGAAGGGTCTACAGCCTCAATTTTTGCACCCAGGTCCATGTCTCGTGGCCCTCTATCAGAATCCAGAGTTTTGAGAAGATTGGAGAAACTTTATTTTTCACCCCCTGAAAAAAAATGTAAGGGGTAACACTGTCATTTTTTTTTCTGGTCAAAATTTTGAGTCTCAATATCTCAGCTCAGGAAGGGTCTACAGCCTCAATTTTTGCACCCAGGTCCATGTCTCGTGGCCCTCTATCAGAATCCAGAGTTTTGAGAAGATTGGAGAAACTTTATTTTTCACCCCCCGAAAAAAAATGTAAGGGGTAACACTGTCATTTTTTTTCTGGTCAAAATTTTGAGTCTCAATATCTCAGCTCAGGAAGGGTCTACAGCCTCAATTTTTGCACCCAGGTCCATGTCTCGTGGCCCTCTATCAGAATCCAGAGTTTTGAGAAGATTGGAGAAACTTTATTTTTCACCCCCCGAAAAAAAATGTAAGGGGTAACACTGTCATTTTTTTTTTCTAGTCAAAATTTTGAGTTTCAATATCTCAGCTCTGGAAGGGTCTACAGCCTAAATTTTTGCACCCAGGTCCATTTCTCGTGGCCCTCTATCAGAATCCAGAGTTTTGAGAAGATTGGAGAAACTTTATTTTTCACCCCCCGAAAAAAAATGTAAGGGGTAACACTGTCATTTTTTTTTTTCTGGTCAAAATTTTGAGTTTCAATATCTCAGCTCAGGAAGGGTCTACAGCCTAAATTTTTGCACCCAGGTCCATTTCTCGTGGCCCTCTATCAGAATCCAGAGTTTTGAGAAGATTGGAGAAACTTTGTTTTTCACCCCCCGAAAAAAAAATGTAAGGGGTAACACTGTCATTTTTTTTTCTGGTCAAAATTTTGAGTTTCAATATCTCAGCTCTGGAAGGGTCTACAGCCTAAATTTTTGCACCCAGGTCCATTTCTCGTGGCCCTCTATCAGAATCCAGAATTTTGAGAAGATTGGAGAAACTTTATTTTTCACCCCCCGAAAAAAAATGTAAGGGGTAACACTGTCATTTTTTTTTCTGGTCAAAATTTTGAGTCTCAATATCTCAGCTCAGGAAGGGTCTACAGCCTCAATTTTTGCACCCAGGTCCATGTCTCATGGCCCTCTATCAGAATCCAGAGTTTTGAGAAGATTGGAGAAACTTTATTTTTCACCCCCCGAAAAAAAATGTAAGGGGTAACACTGTCATTTTTTTTTTTCTGGTCAAAATTTTGAGTCTCAATATCTCAGGTCAGGAAGGGTCTACAGCCTCAATTTTTGCACCCAGGTCCATGTCTCGTGGCCCTCTATCAGAATCCAGAGTTTTGAGAAGATTGGAGAAACTTTATTTTTCACCCCCTGAAAAAAAATGTAAGGGGTAACACTGTCATTTTTTTTTTCTGGTCAAAATTTTGAGTCTCAATATCTCAGCTCAGGAAGGGTCTACAGCCTCAATTTTTGCACCCAGGTCCATGTCTCGTGGCCCTCTATCAGAATCCAGAGTTTTGAGAAGATTGGAGAAACTTTATTTTTCACCCCCCGAAAAAAAATGTAAGGGGTAACACTGTCATTTTTTTTTCTGGTCAAAATTTTGAGTCTCAATATCTCAGCTCAGGAAGGGTCTACAGCCTCAATTTTTGCACCCAGGTCCATGTCTCGTGGCCCTCTATCAGAATCCAGAGTTTTGAGAAGATTGGAGAAACTTTATTTTTCACCCCCCGAAAAAAAAATGTAAGGGGTAACACTTTCATTTTTTTTTCTGGTCAAAATTTTGAGTCTCAATATCTCAGCTCAGGAAGGGTCTACAGCCTAAATTTTTGCACCCAGGTCCATTTCTCGTGGCCCTCTATCAGAATCCAGAGTTTTGAGAAGATTGGAGAAACTTTATTTTTCACCCCCCGAAAAAAAATGTAAGGGGTAACACTGTCATTTTTTTTTTTCTGGTCAAAATTTTGAGTTTCAATATCTCAGCTCAGGAAGGGTCTACAGCCTAAATTTTTGCACCCAGGTCCATTTCTCGTGGCCCTCTATCAGAATCCAGAGGTTTGAGAAGATTGGAGAAACTTTATTTTTCACCCCCCGAAAAAAAATGTAAGGGGCAACACTGTCATTTTTTTTTCTGGTCAAAATTTTGAGTTTCAATATCTCAGCTCTGGAAGGGTCTACAGCCTAAATTTTTGCACCCAGGTCCATTTCTCGTGGCCCTCATCAGAATCCAGAATTTTGAGAAGATTGGAGAAACTTTATTTTTCACCCCCCGAAAAAAAATGTAAGGGGTAACACTCTCATTTTTTTTTTCTGGTCAAAATTTTGAGTTTCAATATATCAGCTCTGGAAGGGTCTACAGCCTAAATTTTTGCACCCAGGTCCATGTCTCGTGGCCCTCTATCAGAATCCAGAGTTTTGAGAAGATTGGAGAAACTTTATTTTTCACCCCCCGAAAAAAAATGTAAGGGGTAACACTGTCATTTTTTTTTTCTGGTCAAAATTTTGAGTCTCAATATCTCAGCTCAGGAAGGGTCTACAGCCTCAATTTTTGCACCCAGGTCCATGTCTCGTGGCCCTCTATCAGAATCCAGAGTTTTGAGAAGATTGGAGAAACTTTATTTTTCACCCCCCGAAAAAAAATGTAAGGGGTAACACTGTCATTTTTTTTTCTGGTCAAAATTTTGAGTCTCAATATCTCAGCTCAGGAAGGGTCTACAGCCTCAATTTTTGCACCCAGGTCCATGTCTCGTGGCCCTCTATCAGAATCCAGAGTTTTGAGAAGATTGGAGAAACTTTATTTTTCACCCCCTGAAAAAAAATGTAAGGGGTAACACTGTCATTTTTTTTTCTGGTCAAAATTTTGAGTCTCAATATCTCAGCTCAGGAAGGGTCTACAGCCTCAATTTTTGCACCCAGGTCCATGTCTCGTGGCCCTCTATCAGAATCCAGAGTTTTGAGAAGATTGGAGAAACTTTATTTTTCACCCCCTGAAAAAAATGTAAGGGGTAACACTGTCATTTTTTTTTCTGGTCAAAATTTTGAGTCTCAATATCTCAGCTCAGGAAGGGTCTACAGCCTAAATTTTTGCACCCAGGTCCATGTCTCGTGGCCCTCTATCAGAATCCAGAGTTTTGAGAAGATTGGAGAAACTTTATTTTTCACCCCCCGAAAAAAAATGTAAGGGGTAACACTGTCATTTTTTTTTCTGGTCAAAATTTTGAGTCTCAACATCTCAGCTCAGGAAGGGTCTACAGCCTCAATTTTTGCACCCAGGTCCATGTCTCGTGGCCCTCTATCAGAATCCAGAGTTTTGAGAAGATTGGAGAAACTTTATTTTTCACCCCCCGAAAAAAAATGTAAGGGGTAACACTCTCATTTTTTTTTTCTGGTCAAAATTTTGAGTCTCAATATCTCAGCTCAGGAAGGGTCTACAGCCTCAATTTTTGCACCCAGGTCCATGTCTCGTGGCCCTCTATCAGAATCCAGAGTTTTGAGAAGATTGGAGAAACTTTATTTTTCACCCCCCGAAAAAAAATGTAAGGGGTAACACTCTCATTTTTTTTTCTGGTCAAAATTTTGAGTCTCAATATCTCAGCTCAGGAAGGGTCTACAGCCTCAATTTTTGCACCCAGGTCCATGTCTCGTGGCCCTCTATCAGAATCCAGAGTTTTGAGAAGATTGGAGAAACTTTATTTTTCACCCCCCGAAAAAAAATGTAAGGGGTAACACTGTCATTTTTTTTTCTGGTCAAAATTTTGAGTTTCAGTATCTCAGCTCTGGAAGGGTCTACAGCCTAAATGTTTGCACCCAGGTCCATGTCTCGTGGCCCTCTATCAGAATCCAGAGTTTTGAGAAGATTGGAGAAACTTTATTTTTCACCCCCCGAAAAAAAATGTAAGGGGTAACACTGTCATTTTTTTTTCTGGTCAAAATTTTGAGTCTCAATATCTCAGCTCAGGAAGGGTCTACAGCCTCAATTTTTGCACCCAGGTCCATGTCTCGTGGCCCTCTATCAGAATCCAGAGTTTTGAGAAGATTGGAGAAACTTTATTTTTCACCCCCCGAAAAAAATGTAAGGGGTAACACTGTCATTTTTTTTTTCTGGTCAAAATTTTGAGTCTCAATATCTCAGCTCAGGAAGGGTCTACAGCCTCAATTTTTGCACCCAGGTCCATGTCTCGTGGCCCTCTATCAGAATCCAGAGTTTTGAGAAGATTGGAGAAACTTTATTTTTCACCCCCCGAAAAAAAATGTAAGGGGTAACACTGTCATTTTTTTATTCTGGTCAAAATTTTGAGTCTCAATATCTCAGCTCAGGAAGGGTCTACAGCCTCAATTTTTGCACCCAGGTCCATGTCTCGTGGCCCTCTATCAGAATCCAGAGTTTTGAGAAGATTGGAGAAACTTTATTTTTCACCCCCCGAAAAAAAATGTAAGGGGTAACACTGTCCTTTTTTTTCTGGTCAAAATTTTGAGTCTCAATATCTCAGCTCAGGAAGGGTCTACAGCCTCAATTTTTGCACCCAGGTCCATGTCTCGTGGCCCTCTATCAGAATCCAGAGTTTTGAGAAGATTAGAGAAACTTTATTTTTCACCCCCCGAAAAAAAAATGTAAGGGGTAACACTGTCATTTTTTTTTTCTAGTCAAAATTTTGAGTTTCAATATCTCAGCTCTGGAAGGGTCTACAGCCTAAATTTTTGCACCCAGGTCCATTTCTCGTGGCCCTCTATCAGAATCCAGAGTTTTGAGAAGATTGGAGAAACTTTATTTTTCACCCCCCGAAAAAAAAATGTAAGGGGTAACACTGTCATTTTTTTTTTTCTGGTCAAAATTTTGAGTTTCAATATCTCAGCTCAGGAAGGGTCTACAGCCTAAATTTTTGCACCCAGGTCCATGTCTCGTGGCCCTCTATCAGAATCCAGAGTTTTGAGAAGATTGGAGAAACTTTATTTTTCACCCCCCGAAAAAAAATGTAAGGGGTAACACTCTCATTTTTTTTTTTTCTGGTCAAAATTTTGAGTCTCAATATCTCAGCTCAGGAAGGGTCTACAGCCTCAATTTTTGCACCCAGGTCCATGTCTCGTGGCCCTCTATCAGAATCCAGAGTTTTGAGAAGATTGGAGAAACTTTATTTTTCACCCCCCGAAAAAAAATGTAAGGGGTAACACTGTCATTTTTTTTTCTGGTCAAAATTTTGAGTTTCAGTATCTCAGCTCCGGAAGGGTCTACAGCCTAAATTTTTGCACCCAGGTCCATGTCTCGTGGCCCTCTATCAGAATCCAGAGTTTTGAGAAGATTGGAGAAACTTTATTTTTCACCCCCCGAAAAAAAATGTAAGGGGTAACACTGTCATTTTTTTTTTCTGGTCAAAATTTTGAGTCTCAATATCTCAGCTCAGGAAGGGTCTACAGCCTCAATTTTTGCACCCAGGTCCATGTCTCGTGGCCCTCTATCAGAATCCAGAGTTTTGAGAAGATTGGAGAAACTTTATTTTTCACCCCCCGAAAAAAATGTAAGGGGTAACACTGTCATTTTTTTTTTCTGGTCAAAATTTTGAGTCTCAATATCTCAGCTCAGGAAGGGTCTACAGCCTCAATTTTTGCACCCAGGTCCATGTCTCGTGGCCCTCTATCAGAATCCAGAGTTTTGAGAAGATTGGAGAAACTTTATTTTTCACCCCCCGAAAAAAAATGTAAGGGGTAACACTGTCATTTTTTTTTCTGGTCAAAATTTTGAGTCTCAATATCTCAGCTCAGGAAGGGTCTACAGCCTCAATTTTTGCACCCAGGTCCATGTCTCGTGGCCCTCTATCAGAATCCAGAGTTTTGAGAAGATTGGAGAAACTTTATTTTTCACCCCCCGAAAAAAAATGTAAGGGGTAACACTGTCCTTTTTTTTTCTGGTCAAAATTTTGAGTCTCAATATCTCAGCTCAGGAAGGGTCTACAGCCTCAATTTTTGCACCCAGGTCCATGTCTCGTGGCCCTCTATCAGAATCCAGAGTTTTGAGAAGATTGGAGAAACTTTATTTTTCACCCCCCGAAAAAAAATGTAAGGGGTAACACTGTCATTTTTTTTCTGGTCAAAATTTTGAGTCTCAATATCTCAGCTCAGGAAGGGTCTACAGTCTCAATTTTTGCACCCAGGTCCATGTCTCGTGGCCCTCTATCAGAATCCAGAGTTTTGAGAAGATTGGAGAAACTTTATTTTTCACCCCCCGAAAAAAAATGTAAGGGGTAACACTGTCATTTTTTTTTTCTAGTCAAAATTTTGAGTTTCAATATCTCAGCTCTGGAAGGGTCTACAGCCTAAATTTTTGCACCCAGGTCCATTTCTCGTGGCCCTCTATCAGAATCCAGAGTTTTGAGAAGATTGGAGAAACTTTATTTTTCACCCCCCGAAAAAAAATGTAAGGGGTAACACTGTCATTTTTTTTTTTTCTGGTCAAAATTTTGAGTTTCAATATCTCAGCTCAGGAAGGGTCTACAGCCTAAATTTTTGCACCCAGGTCCATTTCTCGTGGCCCTCTATCAGAATCCAGAGTTTTGAGAAGATTGGAGAAACTTTGTTTTTCACCCCCCGAAAAAAAATGTAAGGGGTAACACTGTCATTTTTTTTTCTGGTCAAAATTTTGAGTTTCAATATCTCAGCTCTGGAAGGGTCTACAGCCTAAATTTTTGCACCCAGGTCCATTTCTCGTGGCCCTCTATCAGAATCCAGAATTTTGAGAAGATTGGAGAAACTTTATTTTTCACCCCCCGAAAAAAAAAAATGTAAGGGGTAACACTGTCATTTTTTTTCTGGTCAAAATTTTGAGTTTCAATATCTCAGCTCAGGAAGGGTCTACAGCCTCAATTTTTGCACCCAGGTCCATGTCTCATGGCCCTCTATCAGAATCCAGAGTTTTGAGAAGATTGGAGAAACTTTATTTTTCACCCCCCGAAAAAAAATGTAAGGGGTAACACTGTCATTTTTTTTTTCTGGTCAAAATTTTGAGTCTCAATATCTCAGCTCGGGAAGGGTCTACAGCCTCAATTTTTGCACCCAGGTCCATGTCTCGTGGCCCTCTATCAGAATCCAGAGATTTGAGAAGATTGGAGAAACTTTATTTTTCACCCCCTGAAAAAAAATGTAAGGGGTAACACTGTCATTTTTTTTTTCTGGTCAAAATTTTGAGTCTCAATATCTCAGCTCAGGAAGGGTCTACAGCCTAAATTTTTGCACCCAGGTCCATGTCTCGTGGCCCTCTATCAGAATCCAGAGTTTTGAGAAGATTGGAGAAACTTTATTTTTCACCCCCCGAAAAAAAATGTAAGGGGTAACACTGTCATTTTTTTTTCTGGTCAAAATTTTGAGTCTCAATATCTCAGCTCAGGAAGGGTCTACAGCCTCAATTTTTGCACCCAGGTCCATGTCTCGTGGCCCTCTATCAGAATCCAGAGTTTTGAGAAGATTGGAGAAACTTTATTTTTCACCCCCCGAAAAAAAAATGTAAGGGGTAACACTGTCATTTTTTTTTTTAGTCAAAATTTTGAGTTTCAATATCTCAGCTCTGGAAGGGTCTACAGCCTAAATTTTTGCACCCAGGTCCATTTCTCGTGGCCCTCTATCAGAATCCAGAGTTTTGAGAAGATTGGAGAAACTTTATTTTTCACCCCCCGAAAAAAAATGTAAGGGGTAACACTGTCATTTTTTTTTTCTGGTCAAAATTTTGAGTTTCAATATCTCAGCTCAGGAAGGGTCTACAGCCTAAATTTTTGCACCCAGGTCCATTTCTCGTGGCCCTCTATCAGAATCCAGAGGTTTGAGAAGATTGGAGAAACTTTATTTTTCACCCCCCGAAAAAAAATGTAAGGGGCAACACTGTCATTTTTTTTTTTCTGGTCAAAATTTTGAGTTTCAATATCTCAGCTCTGGAAGGGTCTACAGCCTAAATTTTTGCACCCAGGTCCATTTCTCGTGGCCCTCTATCAGAATCCAGAATTTTGAGAAGATTGGAGAAACTTTATTTTTCACCCCCCGAAAAAAAATGTAAGGGGTAACACTGTCATTTTTTTTTCTGGTCAAAATTTTGAGTCTCAATATCTCAGTTCAGGAAGGGTCTACAGCCTCAATTTTTGCACCCAGGTCCATGTCTCGTGGCCCTCTATTAGAATCCAGAGTTTTGAGAAGATTGGAGAAACTTTATTTTTCACCCCCCGAAAAAAAAATGTAAGGGGTAACACTGTCATTTTTTTTTTTCTGGTCAAAATTTTGAGTCTCAATATCTCAGCTCAGGAAGGGTCTAAAGCCTCAATTTTTGCACCCAGGTCCATGTCTCGTGGCCCTCTATCAGAATCCAGAGTTTTGAGAAGATTGGAGAAACTTTATTTTTCACCCCCTGAAAAAAATGTAAGGGGTAACACTGTCATTTTTTTTTTCTGGTCAAAATTTTGAGTCTCAATATCTCAGCTCAGGAAGGGTCTACAGCCTCAATTTTTGCACCCAGGTCCATGTCTCGTGGCCCTCTATCAGAATCCAGAGTTTTGAGAAGATTGGAGAAACTTTATTTTTCACCCCCCGAAAAAAAATGTA
The DNA here is from genome assembly GCA_038021265.1 of Cyprinella venusta. Lineage (NCBI taxonomy): Eukaryota > Metazoa > Chordata > Actinopteri > Cypriniformes > Leuciscidae > Cyprinella > Cyprinella venusta. The sequence goes on from CM075863.1 coordinate 25,125,295, forward strand.
AGGGGTAACACTGTCATTTTTTTTTTCTGGTCAAAATTTTGAGTCTCAATATCTCAGCTCAGGAAGGGTCTACAGCCTCAATTTTTGCACCCAGGTCCATGTCTCGTGGCCCTCTATCAGAATCCAGAGTTTTGAGAAGATTGGAGAAACTTTATTTTTCACCCCCCGAAAAAAAATGTAAGGGGTAACACTGTCATTTTTTTTTCTGGTCAAAATTTTGAGTCTCAACATCTTAGCTCAGGAAGGGTCTACAGCCTCAATTTTTGCACCCAGGTCCATGTCTCGTGGCCCTCTATCAGAATCCAGAGTTTTGAGAAGATTGGAGAAACTTTATTTTTCACCCCCCGAAAAAAAATGTAAGGGGTAACACTGTCATTTTTTTTTCTGGTCAAAATTTTGAGTCTCAATATCTCAGCTCAGGAAGGGTCTACAGCCTCAATTTTTGCACCCAGGTCCATGTCTCGTGGCCCTCTATCAGAATCCAGAGTTTTGAGAAGATTGGAGAAACTTTATTTTTCACCCCCCGAAAAAAAATGTAAGGGGTAACACTCTCATTTTTTTTTCTGGTCAAAATTTTGAGTCTCAATATCTCAGCTCAGGAAGGGTCTACAGCCTCAATTTTTGCACCCAGGTCCATGTCTCGTGGCCCTCTATCAGAATCCAGAGTTTTGAGAAGATTGGAGGAACTTTATTTTTCACCCCCCAAAAAAAAATGTAAGGGGTAACACTGTCATTTTTTTTTTCTGTTCAAAATTTTGAGTTTCAATATCTCAGCTCTGGAAGGGTCTACAGCCTAATTTTTTTCACCCAGGTCCATTTCTCGTGGCCCTCTATCAGAATCCAGAGTTTTGAGAAGATTGGAGAAACTTTATTTTTCACCCCCCGATAAAAAATGTAAGGGGTAACACTGTCATTTTTTTTTTTCTGGTCAAAATTTTGAGTTTCAATATCTCAGCTCAGGAAGGGTCTACAGCCTAAATTTTTGCACCCAGGTCCATTTCTCGTGGCCCTCTATCAGAATCCAGAGTTTTGAGAAGATTGGAGAAACTTTATTTTTCACCCCCCCCCAAAAAAAAATGTAAGGGGTAACACTGTCATTTTTTTTTTCTGGTCAAAATTTTGAGTTTCAATATCTCAGCTCTGGAAGGGTCTACAGCCTAATTTTTCGCACCCAGGTCCATGTCTCGTGGCCCTCTATCAGAATCCAGAGTTTTGAGAAGATTGGAGAAACTTTATTTTTCACCCCCCGAAAAAAATGTGAGGGGTAACACTGTCATTTTTTTTTTCTGGTCAAAATTTTGAGTTTCAATATCTCAGCTCTGGAAGGGTCTACAGCCTAAATTTTTGCACCCAGGTCCATGTCTCGTGGCCCTCTATCCGAATCCAGAGTTTTGAGAAGATTGGAGAAACTTTATTTTTCACCCCCCGAAAAAAAATGTAAGGGGTAACACTGTCATTTTTTTTTCTGGTCAAAATTTTGAGTCTCAATATCTCAGCTCAGGAAGGGTCTACAGCCTCAATTTTTGCACCCAGGTCCATGTCTCGTGGCCCTCTATCAGAATCCAGAGTTTTGAGAAGATTGGAGAAACTTTATTTTTCACCCCCCGAAAAAAATGTAAGGGGTAACACTGTCATTTTTTTTTTTCTGGTCAAAATTTTGAGTCTCAATATCTCAGCTCAGGAAGGGTCTACAGCCTCAATTTTTGCACCCAGGTCCATGTCTCGTGGCCCTCTATCAGAATCCAGAGTTTTGAGAAGATTGGAGAAACTTTAATTTTCACCCCCCGAAAAAAAATGTGAGGGGTAACACTGTCATTTTTTTTTCTCGTCAAAATTTTGAGTTTCAATATCTCAGCTCTGGAAGGGTCTACAGCCTAAATTTTTGCACCCAGGTCCATTTCTCGTGGCCCTCTATCAGAATCCAGAGTTTTGAGAAGATTGGAGAAACTTTATTTTTCACCCCCCGAAAAAAAATGTAAGGGGTAACAATGTCATTTTTTTTTCTGGTCAAAATTTTGAGTTTCAATATCTCAGCTCTGGAAGGGTCTACAGCCTCAATTTTTGCACCCAGGTCCATGTCTCGTGGCCCTCTATCAGAATCCAGAGTTTTGAGAAGATTGGAGAAACTTTATTTTTCACCCCCCGAAAAAAATTGTAAGGGGTAACACTGTCATTTTTTTTTCTGGTCAAAATTTTGAGTCTCAATATCTCAGCTCAGGAAGGGTCTACAGCCTCAATTTTTGCACCCAGGTCCATGTCTCGTGGCCCTCTATCAGAATCCAGAGTTTTGAGAAGATTGGAGAAACTTTATTTTTCACCCCCCGAAAAAAAAATGTAAGGGGTAACACTGTCATTTTTTTTTTTCTGGTCAAAATTTTGAGTCTCAATATCTCAGCTCAGGAAGGGTCTACAGCCTCAATTTTTGCACCCAGGTCCATGTCTCGTGGCCCTCTATCAGAATCCAGAGTTTTGAGAAGATTGGAGAAACTTTATTTTTCACCCCCCGAAAAAAATGTAAGGGGTAACATTGTCATTTTTTTTTTTCTGGTCAAAATTTTGAGTTTCAATATCTCAGCTCTGGAAGGGTCTACAGCGTAAATTTTTGAACCCAGGTCCATTTCTCGTGGCCCTCTATCAGAATCCAGAGTTTAGAGAAGATTGGAGAAACTTTATTTTTCACCCCCCGAAAAAAAAATGTAAGGGGTAACACTGTAATTTTTTTTCTGGTCAAAATTTGAGTTTCAATATCTCAGCTCTGGAAGGGTCTACAGCCTAAATTTTTGCACCCAGGTCCATGTCTCGTGGCCCTCTATCAGAATCCAGAGTTTTGAGAAGATTGGAGAAACTTTATTTTTCACCCCCCGAAAAAAAATGTAAGGGGTAACACTGTCATTTTTTTTTCTGGTCAAAATTTTGAGTCTCAATATCTCAGCTCAGGAAGGGTCTACAGCCTCAATTTTTGCACCCAGGTCCATGTCTCATGGCCCTCTATCAGAATCCAGAGTTTTGAGAAGATTGGAGAAACTTTATTTTTCACCCCCCGAAAAAAAATGTAAGGGGTAACACTGTCTTTTTTTTTTTTTTTCTGGTCAAAATTTTGAGTCTCAATATCTCAGCTCAGGAAGGGTCTACAGCCTAAATTTTTGCTCCCAGGTCCATGTCTCGTGGCCCTCTATCAGAATCCAGAGTTTTGAGAAGATTGGAGAAACTTTATTTTTCACCCCCCGAAAAAAAATGTAAGGGGTAACACTGTCATTTTTTTTTTCTGGTCAAAATTTTGAGTCTCAATATCTCAGTTCAGGAAGGGTCTACAGCCTCAATTTTTGCACCCAGGTCCATGTCTCGTGGCCCTCTATCAGAATCCAGAGTTTTGAGAAGATTGGAGAAACTTTATTTTTCACCCCCTGAAAAAAAATGTAAGGGGTAACACTGTCATTTTTTTTTCTGGTCAAAATTTTGAGTCTCAATATCTCAGCTCAGGAAGGGTCTACAGCCTCAATTTTTGCACCCAGGTCCATGTCTCGTGGCCCTCTATCAGAATCCAGAGTTTTGAGAAGATTTGAGAAACTTTATTTTTCACCCCCTGAAAAAAAAATGTAAGGGGTAACACTGTCATTTTTTTTTCTGGTCAAAATTTTGAGTCTCAATATCTCAGCTCAGGAAGGGTCTACAGCCTCAATTTTTGCACCCAGGTCCATGTCTCGTGGCCCTCTATCAGAATCCAGAGTTTTGAGAAGATTGGAGAAACTTTATTTTTCACCCCCCGAAAAAAAATGTAAGGGGTAACACTGTGATTTTTTTTTCTGGTCAAAATTTTGAGTCTCAATATCTCAGCTCAGGAAGGGTCTACAGCCTCAATTTTTGCACCCAGGTCCATGTCTCGTGGCCCTCTATCAGAATCCAGAGTTTTGAGAAGATTGGAGAAACTTTATTTTTCACCCCCCGAAAAAAAATGTAAGGGGTAACACTCTCATTTTTTTTTCTGGTCAAAATTTTGAGTCTCAATATCTCAGCTCAGGAAGGGTCTACAGCCTCAATTTTTGCACCCAGGTCCATGTCTCGTGGCCCTCTATCAGAATCCAGAGTTTTGAGAAGATTGGAGGAACTTTATTTTTCACCCCCCGAAAAAAAATGTAAGGGGTAACACTGTCATTTTTTTTTCTGGTCAAAATTTTGAGTTTCAATATCTCAGCTCTGGAAGCGTCTACAGCCTAATTTTTTTCACCCAGGTCCATTTCTCGTGGCCCTCTATCAGAATCCAGAGTTTTGAGAAGATTGGAGAAACTTTATTTTTCACCCCCCGAAAAAAAATGTAAGGGGTAACACTGTCATTTTTTTTTTCTGGTCAAAATTTTGAGTTTCAATATCTCAGCTCAGGAAGGGTCTACAGCCTAAATTTTTGCACCCAGGTCCATTTCTCGTGGCCCTCTATCAGAATCCAGAGTTTTGAGAAGATTGGAGAAACTTTATTTTTCACCCCCCGAAAAAAAAATGTAAGGGGTAACACTGTCATTTTTTTTCTGGTCAAAATTTTGAGTTTCAATATCTCAGCTCTGGAAGGGTCTACAGCCTAATTTTTCGCACCCAGGTCCATGTCTCGTGGCCCTCTATCAGAATCCAGAGTTTTGAGAAGATTGGAGAAACTTTATTTTTCACCCCCCGAAAAAAAATGTGAGGGGTAACACTGTCATTTTTTTTTTCTGGTCAAAATTTTGAGTTTCAATATCTCAGCTCTGGAAGGGTCTACAGCCTAAATTTTTGCACCCAGGTCCATTTCTCGTGGCCCTCTATCAGAATCCAGAGTTTTGAGAAGATTGAAGAAACTTTATTTTTCACCCCCCGAAAAAAAATGTAAGGGGTACCACTGTCATTTTTTTTCTGGTCAAAATTTTGAGTTTCAGTATCTCAGCTCTGGAAGGGTCTACAGCCTAAATTTTTGCACCCAGGTCCATGTCTCGTGGCCCTCTATCAGAATCCAGAGTTTTGAGAAGATTGGAGAAACTTTATTTTTCACCCCCCGAAAAAAAATGTAAGGGGTAACACTGTCATTTTTTTTTCTGGTCAAAATTTTGAGTCTCAATATCTCAGCTCAGGAAGGGTCTACAGCCTCAATTTTTGCACCCAGGTCCATGTCTCAAGGCCCTCTATCAGAATCCAGAGTTTTGAGAAGATTGAAGAAACTTTATTTTTCACCCCCCGAAAAAAAATGTAAGGGGTAACACTGTCATTTTTTTTTTCTGGTCAAAATTTTGAGTTTCAGTATCTCAGCTCTGGAAGGGTCTACAGCCTAAATTTTTGCACCCAGGTCCATGTCTCGTGGCCCTCTATCAGAATCCAGAGTTTTGAGAAGATTGGAGAAACTTTATTTTTCACCCCCCGAAAAAAAATGTAAGGGGTAACACTGTCATTTTTTTTTCTGGTCAAAATTTTGAGTCTCAATATCTCAGCTCTGGAAGGGTCTACAGCCTCAATTTTTGCACCCAGGTCCATGTCTCGTGGCCCTCTATCAGAATCCGGAGTTTTGAGAAGATTGGAGAAACTTTATTTTTCACCCCCCGAAAAAAAATGTAAGGGGTAACACTGTCATTTTTTTTTCTGGTCAAAATTTTGAGTTTCAATATCTCAGCTCAGGAAGGGTCTACATCCTAAATTTTTGCACCCAGGTCCATGTCTCGTGGCCCTCTATCAGAATCCAGAGTTTTAAGAAGATTGGAGAAACTTTATTTTTCACCCCTCGAAAAAAAATATAAGGGGTACACTGTCATTTTTTTTTTCTGGTCAAAATTTTGAGTCTCAATATCTCAGCTCTGGAAGGGTCTACAGCCTCAATTTTTGCACCCAGGTCCATTTCTCGTGGCCCTCTATCAGAATCCGGAGTTTTGAGAAGATTGGAGAAACTTTATTTTTCACCCCCCGAAAAAAAATGTAAGGGGTAACACTGTAAATTTTTTTTTTTTCTGGTCAAAATTTTGAGTTTCAATATCTCAGCTCTGGAAGGGTCTACAGCCTAAATTTTTGCACCCAGGTCCATGTCTCGTGGCCCTCTATCAGAATCCAGAGTTTTGAGAAGATTGGAGAAACTTTATTTTTCACCCCCCGAAAAAAAAATGTAAGGGGTAACACTGTCATTTTTTTTTTCTGGTCAAAATTTTGAGTCTCAATATCTCAGCTCTGGAAGGGTCTACAGCCTAAATTTTTGCACCCAGGTCCATGTCTCGTGGCCCTCTATCAGAATCCAGAGTTTTGAGAAGATTGGAGAAACTTTATTTTTCACCCCCCGAAAAAAAAATGTAAGGGGTAACACTGTCATTTTTTTTTTCTGGTCAAAATTTTGAGTCTCAATATCTCAGCTCTGGAAGGGTCTACAGCCTAAATTTTTGCACCCAGGTCCATGTCTCGTGGCCCTCTATCAGAATCCAGAGTTTTGAGAATATTGGAGAAACTTTATTTTTCACCCCCCGAAAAAAAAATGTAAGGGGTAACACTGTCATTTTTTTTTCTGGTCAAAATTTTGAGTTTCAATATCTCCGCTCTGGAAAGGTCTACAGCCTAAATTTTTGCACCCAGGTCCATGTCTCGTGGCCCTCTATCAGAATCCAGAGTTTTAAGAAGATTGGAGAAACTTTATTTTTCACCCCTCGAAAAAAAATATAAGGGGTAACACTGTCATTTTTTTTTCTGGTCAAAATTTTGAGTCTCAATATCTCAGCTCTGGAAGGGTCTACAGCCTCAATTTTTGCACCCAGGTCCATTTCTCGTGGCCCTCTATCAGAATCCGGAGTTTTGAGAAGATTGGAGAAACTTTATTTTTCACCCCCCGAAAAAAAATGTTAGGGGTAACACTGTCATTTTTTTTTTTCTGGTCAAAATTTTGAGTCTCAATATCTCAGCTCAGGAAGGGTCTACAGCCTCAATTTTTGCACCCAGGTCCATGTCTCGTGGTCCTCTATCAGAATCCAGAGTTTTGAGAAGATTGGAGAAACTTTATTTTTCACCCCCCGAAAAAAAATGTTAGGGGTAACACTGTCATTTTTTTTTCTGGTCAAAATTTTGAGTTTCAATATCTCAGCTCTGGAAGGGTCTACAGCCTAAATTTTTGCACCCAGGTCCATGTCTCGTGGCCCTCTATCAGAATCCAGAGTTTTGAGAAGATTGGAGAAACTTTATTTTTCACCCCCCGAAAAAAAAATGTAAGGGGTAACACTGTCATTTTTTTTTCTGTTCAAAATTTTGAGTTTCAATATCTCCGCTCTGGAAGGGTCTACAGCCTAAATTTTTGCACCCAGGTCCATGTCTCGTGGCCCTCTATCAGAATCCAGAGTTTTGAGAAGATTGGAGAAACTTTATTTTTCACCCCCCGAAAAAAAAAATGTAAGGGGTAACACTGTCATTTTTTTTTCTGGTCAAAATTTTGAGTTTCAATATCTCCGCTCTGGAAAGGTCTACAGCCTAAATTTTTGCACCCAGGTCCATGTCTCGTGGCCCTCTATCAGAATCCAGAGTTTTGAGAAGATTGGAAAAACTTTATTTTTCACCCCCCGAAAAAAAATGTAAGGGGTAACACTGTCATTTTTTTTTTCTGGTCAAAATTTTGAGTCTCAATATTTCAGCTCAGGAAGGGTCTACAGCCTAAATTTTTGCACCCAGGTCCATGTCTCATGGCCCTCTATCAGAATCCAGAGTTTTAAGAAGATTGGAGAAACTTTATTTTTCACCCCTCGAAAAAAATATAAGGTGTAACACTGTCATTTTTTTTTCTGGTCAAAATTTTGAGTCTCAATATCTCAGCTCTGGAAGGGTCTACAGCCTCAATTTTTGCACCCAGGTCCATTTCTCGTGGCCTTCTATCAGAATCCGGAGTTTTGAGAAGATTGGAGAAACTTTATTTTTCACCCCCCGAAAAAAAATGTAAGGGGTAACACTGTAATTTTTTTTTTTTCTGGTCAAAATTTTGAGTTTCAATATCTCAGCTCTGGAAGGGTCTACAGCCTAAATTTTTGCACCCAGGTCCATGTCTCGTGGCCCTCTATCAGAATCCAGAGTTTTGAGAAGATTGGAGAAACTTTATTTTTCACCCCCCGAAAAAAAAAATGTAAGGGGTAACACTGTCATCTTTTTTTTTCTGGTCAAAATTTTGAGTCTCAATATCTCAGCTCTGGAAGGGTCTACAGCCTAAATTTTTGCACCCAGGTCCATGTCTCGTGGCCCTCTATTAGAATCCAGAGTTTTGAGAAGATTGGAGAAACTTTATTTTTCACCCCCCGAAAAAAAAAAATGTAAGGGGTAACACTGTCATTTTTTTTCTGGTCAAAATTTTGAGTTTCAATATCTCCTCTCTGGAAAGGTCTACAGCCTAAATTTTTGCACCCAGGTCCATGTCTCGTGGCCCTCTATCAGAATCCAGAGTTTTAAGAAGATTGGAGAAACTTTATTTTTCACCCCTCGAAAAAAAATATAAGGGGTAACACTGTCATTTTTTTTTCTGGTCAAAATTTTGAGTCTCAATATCTCAGCTCTGGAAGGGTCTACAGCCTCAATTTTTGCACCCAGGTCCATTTCTCGTGGCCCTCTATCAGAATCCGGAGTTTTGAGAAGATTGGAGAAACTTTATTTTTCACCCCCCGAAAAAAAATGTAAGGGGTAACACTGTCATTTTTTTTTCTGGTCAAAATTTTGAGTCTCAATATCTCAGCTCAGGAAGGGTCTACAGCCTCAATTTTTGCACCCAGGTCCATGTCTCGTGGTCCTCTATCAGAATCCAGAGTTTTGAGAAGATTGGAGAAACTTTATTTTTCACCCCCCGAAAAAAAATGTTAGGGGTAACACTGTCATTTTTTTTCTGGTCAAAATTTTGAGTTTCAATATCTCAGCTCTGGAAGGGTCTACAGCCTAAATTTTTGCACCCAGGTCCATGTCTCGTGGCCCTCTATCAGAATCCAGAGTTTTGAGAAGATTGGAGAAACTTTATTTTTCACCCCCCGAAAAAAAATGTAAGGGGTAACACTGTCATTTTTTTTTTCTGTTCAAAATTTTGAGTTTCAATATCTCTGCTCTGGAAGGGTCTACAGCCTAAATTTTTGCACCCAGGTCCATGTCTCGTGGCCCTCTATCAGAATCCAGAGTTTTGAGAAGATTGAAGAAACTTTATTTTTCACCCCCCGAAAAAAAATGTAAGGGGTAACACTGTCATTTTTTTTTCTGGTCAAAATTTTGAGTTTCAATATCTCAGCTCTGGAAGGGTCTACAGCCTCAATTTTTGCACCCAGGTCCATGTCTCGTGGCCCTTTATCAGAATCCGGAGTTTTGAGAAGATTGGAGAAACTTTATTTTTCACCCCCCGAAAAAAAATGTAAGGGGTAACACTGTCATTTTTTTTTCTGGTCAAAATTTTGAGTTTCAATATCTCAGCTCAGGAAGGGTCTACAGCCTCAATTTTTGCACCCAGGTCCATGTCTCGTGGCCCTCTATCAGAATCCAGAGTTTTGAGAAGATTGGAGAAACTTTATTTTTCACCCCCCAGAAAAAAAATGTGAGGGGTAACACTGTCATTTTTTTTTTCTGGTCAAAATTTTGAGTCTCAATATCTCAGCTCTGGAAGGGTCTACAGCCTCAATTTTTGCACCCAGGTCCATGTCTCGTGGCCCTCTATCAGAATCCAGAGTTTTGAGAAGATTGGAGAAACTTTATTTTTCACCCCCCGAAAAAAAATGTGAGGGGTAACACTGTCATTTTTTTTTTCTGGTCAAAATTTTGAGTCTCAATATCTCAGCTCTGGAAGGGTCTACAGCCTAAATTTTTGCACCCAGGTCCATGTCTCGTGGCCCTCTATCAGAATCCAGAGTTTTGAGAAGATTGGAGAAACTTTATTTTTCACCCCCCGAAAAAAAATGTAAGGGGTAACACTGTCATTTTTTTTTCTGGTCAAAATTTTGAGTCTCAATATCTCAGCTCAGGAAGGGTCTACAGCCTCAATTTTTGCACCCAGGTCCATGTCTCGTGGCCCTCTATCAGAATCCAGAGTTTTGAGAAGATTGGAGAAACTTTATTTTTCACCCCCCGAAAAAAAATGTAAGGGGTAACACTGTCATTTTTTTTTTTCTGGTCAAAATTTTGAGTCTCAATATCTCAGCTCAGGAAGGGTCTACAGCCTCAATTTTTGCACCCAGGTCCATGTCTCGTGGCCCTCTATCAGAATCCAGAGTTTTGAGAAGATTGGAGAAACCTTATTTTTCACCCCCCGAAAAAAAAATGTAAGGGGTAACACTGTCATTTTTTTTTTCTGGTCAAAATTTTGAGTCTCAATATCTCAGCTCAGGAAGGGTCTACAGCCTCAATTTTTGCACCCAGGTCCATGTCTCGTGGCCCTCTATCAGAATCCAGAGTTTTGAGAAGATTGGAGAAACTTTATTTTTCACCCCCCGAAAAAAAATGTTAGGGGTAACACTGTCATTTTTTTTTCTGGTCAAAATTTTGAGTTTCAATATCTCAGCTCTGGAAGGGTCTACAGCCTAAATTTTTGCACCCAGGTCCATGTCTCGTGGCCCTCTATCAGAATCCAGAGTTTTGAGAAGATTGGAGAAACTTTATTTTTCACCCCCCGAAAAAAAATGTAAGGGGTAACACTGTCATTTTTTTTCTGTTCAAAATTTTGAGTTTCAATATCTCCGCTCTGGAAGGGTCTACAGCCTAAATTTTTGCACCCAGGTCCATGTCTCGTGGCCCTCTATCAGAATCCAGAGTTTTGAGAAGATTGGAGAAACTTTATTTTTCACCCCCCGAAAAAAAATGTAAGGGGTAACACTGTCATTTTTTTTCTGGTCAAAATTTTGAGTCTCAATATCTCAGCTCAGGAAGGGTCTACAGCCTCAATTTTTGCACCCAGGTCCATGTCTCGTGGCCCTCTATCAGAATCCAGAGTTTTGAGAAGATTGGAGAAACTTTATTTTTCACCCCCCGAAAAAAAATGTAAGGGGTAACACTGTCATTTTTTTTTCTGGTCAAAATTTTGAGTTTCAATATCTCAGCTCTGGAAGGGTCTACAGCCTCAATTTTTGCACCCAGGTCCATGTCTCGTGGCCCTTTATCAGAATCCAGAGTTTTGAGAAGATTGGAGAAACTTTATTTTTCACCCCCCGAAAAAAGATGTAAGGGGTAACACTGTCATTTTTTTTTCTGGTCAAAATTTTGAGTTTCAATATCTCAGCTCAGGAAGGGTCTACAGCCTAAATTTTTGCACCCAGGTCCATGTCTCGTGGCCCTCTATCAGAATCCAGAGTTTTGAGAAGATTGGAGAAACTTTATTTTTCACCCCCCGAAAAAAAATGTAAGGGGTAACACTGTCATTTTTTTTTTCTGGTCAAAATTTTGAGTCTCAATATCTCAGCTCAGGAAGGGTCTACAGCCTCAATTTTTGCACCCAGGTCCATGTCTCGTGGCCCTCTATCAGAATCCAGAGTTTTGAGAAGATTGGAGAAACTTTATTTTTCACCCCCCGAAAAAAAATGTAAGGGGTAACACTGTCATTTTTTTTTCTGGTCAAAATTTTGAGTTTCAATATCTCAGCTCTGGAAGGGTCTACAGCCTCAATTTTTGCACCCAGGTCCATGTCTCGTGGCCATCTATCAGAATCCAGAGTTTTGAGAAGATTGGAGAAACTTTATTTTTCACCCCCCGAAAAATAAAATGTAAGGGGTAACACTGTCATTTTTTTTTCTGTTCAAAATTTTGAGTTTCAATATCTCCACTCTGGAAGGGTCTACAGCCTAAATTTTTGCACCCAGGTCCATGTCTCGTGGCCCTCTATCAGAATCCAGAGTTTTGAGAAGATTGGAGAAACTTTATTTTTCACCCCCCGAAAAAAAATGTAAGGGGTAACACTGTCATTTTTTTTTCTGTTCAAAATTTTGAGTTTCAATATCTCCGCTCTGGAAGGGTCTACAGCCTAAATTTTTGCACCCAGGTCCATGTCTCGTGGCCCTCTATCAGAATCCAGAGTTTTGAGAAGATTGGAGAAACTTTATTTTTCACCCCCCCGAAAAAAAGTGTAAGGGGTAACACTGTCATTTTTTTTTTCTGGTCGAAATTTTGAGTTTCAATATCTCAGCTCTGGAAGGGTCTACAGCCTAAATTTTTGCACCCAGGTCCATTTCTCATGGCCCTCTATCAGAATCCAGAGTTTTGAGAAGATTGGAGAAACTTTATTTTTCACCCCTCGAAAAAAAATGTAAGGGGTAACACTGTCATTTTTTTTTTCTGGTCAAAATTTTGAGTTTCAATATCTCAGCTCTGGAAGGGTCTACAGCCTAAATTTTTGCACCCAGGTCCATTTCTCGTGGCCCTCTATCAGAATCCAGAGTTTTGAGAAGATCGGAGAAACTTTATTTTTCATCCCCCGAAAAAAAATGTAAGGGGTAACACTGTCATTTTTTTTTCTGGTCAAAATTTTGAGTCTCAATATCTCAGCTCAGGAAGGGTCTACAGCCTCAATTTTTGCACCCAGGTCCATGTCTCGTGGCCCTCTATCAGAATCCAGAGTTTTGAGAAGATTGGAGAAACTTTATTTTTCACCCCCCGAAAAAAAATGTAATGGGTAACACTGTCATTTTTTTTTTCTGGTCAAAATTTTGAGTTTCAATATCTCAGCTCTGGAAGGGTCTACAGCCTAAATTTTTGCACCCAGGTCCATTTCTCGTGGCCCTCTATCAGAATCCAGAGTTTTGAGAAGATTGGAGAAACTTTATTTTTCACCCCCTGAAAAAAAATGTAAGGGGTAACACTGTCATTTTTTTTTCTCGTCAAAATTTTGAGTTTCAATATCTCAGCTCTGGAAGGGTCTACAGCCTAAATTTTTGCAACCAGGTCCATGTCTCGTGGCCCTCTATCAGAATCCGGAGTTTTGAGAAGATTGGAGAAACTTTATTTCACCCCCCGAAAAAAATGTAAGGGGTAACACTGTCATTTTTTTTTTTCTGGTCAAAATTTTGAGTTTCAATATCTCAGCTCAGGAAGGGTCTACATCCTAAATTTTTGCACCCAGGTCCATGTCTCGTGGCCCTCTATCAGAATCCAGAGTTTTAAGAAGATTGGAGAAACTTTATTTTTCACCCCTCGAAAAAAAATATAAGGGGTAACACTGTCATTTTTTTTTCTGGTCAAAATTTTGAGTCTCAATCTCTCAGCTCTGGAAGGGTCTACAGCCTCAATTTTTGCACCCAGGTCCATGTCTCGTGGCCCTCTATCAGAATCCAGAGTTTTGAGAAGATTGGAGAAACTTTATTTTTCACCCCCCGAAAAAAAAATGTAAGGGGTAACACTGTCATTTTTTTTTTTTTTCTGGTCAAAATTTTGAGTCTCAATATCTCAGCTCTGGAAGGGTCTACAGCCTAAATTTTTGCACCCAGGTCCATGTCTCGTGGCCCTCTATCAGAATCCAGAGTTTTGAGAAGATTGGAGAAACTTTATTTTTCACCCCCCGAAAAAAAAAATGTAAGGGGTAACACTGTCATTTTTTTTTCTGGTCAAAATTTTGAGTTTCAATATCTCCGCTCTGGAAAGGTCTACAGCCTAAATTTTTGCACCCAGGTCCATGTCTCGTGGCCCTCTATCAGAATCCAGAGTTTTGAGAAGATTGGAGAAACTTTATTTTTCACCCCCCGAAAAAAAATGTAAGGGGTAACACTGTCATTTTTTTTTCTGGTCAAAATTTTGAGTCTCAATATCTCAGCTCAGGAAGGGTCTAGAGCCTAAATTTTTGCACCCAGGTCCATGTCTCGTGGCCCTCTATCAGAATCCAGAGTTTTAAGAAGATTGGAGAAACTTTATTTTTCACCCCTCGAAAAAAATATAAGGGGTAACACTGTCATTTTTTTTTTCTGGTCAAAATTTTGAGTCTCAATATCTCAGCTCTGGAAGGGTCTACAGCCTCAATTTTTGCACCCAGGTCCATTTCTCGTGGCCTTCTATCAGAATCCGGAGTTTTGAGAAGATTGGAGAAACTTTATTTTTCACCCCCCGAAAAAAAATGTAAGGGGTAACACTGTAATTTTTTTTTTCTGGTCAAAATTTTGAGTTTCAATATCTCAGCTCTGGAAGGGTCTACAGCCTAAATTTTTGCACCCAGGTCCATGTCTCGTGGCCCTCTATCAGAATCCAGAGTTTTGAGAAGATTGGAGAAACTTTATTTTTCACCCCCCGAAAAAAAAATGTAAGGGGTAACAGTGTCATTTTTTTTTCTGGTCAAAATTTTGAGTCTCAATATCTCAGCTCTGGAAGGGTCTACAGCCTAAATTTTTGCACCCAGGTCCATGTCTCGTGGCCCTCTATCAGAATCCAGAGTTTTGAGAAGATTGGAGAAACTTTATTTTTCACCCCCCGAAAAAAAAATGTAAGGGGTAACACTGTCATTTTTTTTTCTGGTCAAAATTTTGAGTTTCAATATCTCCGCTCTGGAAAGGTCTACAGCCTAAATTTTTGCACCCAGGTCCATGTCTCGTGGCCCTCTATCAGAATCCAGAGTTTTAAGAAGATTGGAGAAACTTTATTTTTCACCCCTCGAAAAAAAATATAAGGGGTAACACTGTCATTTTTTTTTTCTGGTCAAAATTTTGAGTCTCAATATCTCAGCTCTGGAAGGGTCTACAGCCTCAATTTTTGCACCCAGGTCCATTTCTCGTGGCCCTCTATCAGAATCCGGAGTTTTGAGAAGATTGGAGAAACTTTATTTTTCACCCCCCGAAAAAAAATATAAGGGGTAACACTGTAATTTTTTTATTCTGGTCAAAATTTTGAGTCTCAATATCTCAGCTCTGGAAGGGTCTACAGCCTAAATTTTTGCACCCAGGTCCATGTCTCGTGGCCCTCTATCAGAATCCAGAGTTTTGAGAAGATTGGAGAAACTTTATTTTTCACCCCCCGAAAAAAAAATGTAAGGGGTAACACTGTCATTTTTTTTTCTGGTCAAAATTTTGAGTTTCAATATCTCCGCTCTGGAAAGGTCTACAGCCTAAATTTTTGCACCCAGGTCCATGTCTCGTGGCCCTCTATCAGAATCCAGAGTTTTGAGAAGATTGGAGAAACTTTATTTTTCACCCCCCGAAAAAAAATGTAAGGGGTAACACTGTCATTTTTTTTTTCTGGTCAAAATTTTGAGTCTCAATATCTCAGCTCAGGAAGGGTCTACAGCCTAAATTTTTGCACCCAGGTCCATGTCTCGTGGCCCTCTATCAGAATCCAGAGTTTTAAGAAGATTGGAGAAACTTTATTTTTCACCCCTCGAAAAAAAATATAAGGGGTAACACTGTCATTTTTTTTTTTCTGGTCAAAATTTTGAGTCTCAATATCTCAGCTCTGGAAGGGTCTACAGCCTAAATTTTTGCACCCAGGTCCATGTCTCGTGGCCCTTTATCAGAATCCGGAGTTTTGAGAAGATTGGAGAAACTTTATTTTTCATCCCCCGGAAAAAAATGTAAGGGGTAACACTGTCATTTTTTTTTTCTGGTCAAAATTTTGAGTCTCAATATCTCAGCTCAGGAAGGGTCTACAGCCTCAATTTTTGCACCCAGGTCCATGTCTCGTGGCCCTCTATCAGAATCCAGAGTTTTGAGAAGATTGGAGAAACTTTATTTTTCACCCCCCCAAAAAAAATGTAAGGGGTAACACTGTCATTTTTTTTTTCTGGTCGAAATTTTGAGTTTCAATATCTCAGCTCTGGAAGGGTCTACAGCCTAAATTTTTGCACCCAGGTCCATTTCTCGTGGCCCTCTATCAGAATCCAGAGTTTTGAGAAGATTGGAGAAACTTTATTTTTCACCCCTCGAAAAAAAATGTAAGGGGTAACACTGTCATTTTTTTTTCTGGTCAAAATTTTGAGTTTCAATATCTCAGCTCTGGAAGGGGCTACAGCCTAAATTTTTGCACCCAGGTCCATGTCTCGTGGCCCTCTATCAGAATCCGGAGTTTTGAGAAGATTGGAGAAACTTTATTTTTCACCCCCCGAAAAAAAATGTAAGGGGTAACACTGTCATTTTTTTTTTCTGGTCAAAATTTTGAGTTTCAATATCTCAGCTCAGGAAGGGTCTACATCCTAAATTTTTGCACCCAGGTCCATGTCTCGTGGCCCTCTATCAGAATCCAGAGTTTTAAGAAGATTGGAGAAACTTTATTTTTCACCCCTCGAAAAAAAATATAAGGGGTAACACTGTTATTTTTTTTTCTGGTCAAAATTTTGAGTCTCAATATCTCAGCTCTGGAAGGGTCTACAGCCTCAATTTTTGCACCCAGGTCCATTTCTCGTGGCCCTCTATCAGAATTCGGAGTTTTGAGAAGATTGGAGAAACTTCATTTTTCACCCCCCGAAAAAAAATGTAAGGGGTAACACTGTAATTTTTTTTTTCTGGTCAAAATTTTGAGTTTCAATATCTCAGCTCTGGAAGGGTCTACAGCCTAAATTTTTGCACCCAGGTCCATGTCTCGTGGCCCTCTATCAGAATCCAGAGTTTTGAGAAGATTGGAGAAACTTTATTTTTCACCCCCCGAAAAAAAAATGTAAGGGGTAACACTGTAATTTTTTTTTTCTGGTCAAAATTTTGAGTCTCAATATCTCAGCTCTGGAAGGGTCTACAGCCTAAATTTTTGCACCCAGGTCCATGTTTCGTGGCCCTCTATCAGAATCCAGAGTTTTGAGAAGATTGGAGAAACTTTATTTTTCACCCCCCGAAAAAAAAATGTAAGGGGTAACACTGTCATTTTTTTTTCTGGTCAAAATTTTGAGTTTCAATATCTCCGCTCTGGAAAGGTCTACAGCCTAAATTTTTGCACCCAGGTCCATGTCTCGTGGCCCTCTATCATAATCCAGAGTTTTGAGAAGATTGGAGAAACTTTATTTTTCACCCCCCGAAAAAAAAAATGTAAGGGGTAACACTGTCATTTTTTTTTCTGGTCAAAATTTTGAGTTTCAATATCTCCGCTCTGGAAAGGTCTACAGCCTAAATTTTTGCACCCAGGTCCATGTCTCGTGGCCCTCTATCAGAATCCAGAGTTTTGAGAAGATTGGAGAAACTTTATTTTTCACCCCCCGAAAAAAAATGTAAGGGGTAACACTGTCATTTTTTTTTTCTTGTCAAAATTTTGAGTCTCAATATCTCAGCTCTGGAAGGGTCTACAGCCTAAATTTTTGCACCCAGGTCCATGTCTCGTGGCCCTCTATCAGAATCCAGAGTTTTGAGAAGATTGGAGAAACTTTATTTTTCACCCCCCGAAAAAAAATGTAAGGGGTAACACTGTCATTTTTTTTTTCTCGTCAAAATTTTGAGTTTCAATATCTCAGCTCTGGAAGGGTCTACAGCCTAAATTTTTGCACCCAGGTCCATGTCTCGTGGCCCTCTATCAGAATCCGGAGTTTTGAGAAGATTGGAGAAACTTTATTTTTCACCCCCCGAAAAAAAAATGTAAGGGGTAACACTGTCATTTTTTTTTTCTGGTCAAAATTTTGAGTTTCAATATCTCAGCTCAGGAAGGGTCTACATCCTAAATTTTTGCACCCAGGTCCATGTCTCGTGGCCCTCTATCAGAATCCAGAGTTTTAAGAAGATTGGAGAAACTTTATTTTTCACCCCTCGAAAAAAAATATAAGGGGTAACACTGTCATTTTTTTTTCTGGTCAAAATTTTGAGTCTCAATATCTCAGCTCTGGAAGGGTCTACAGCCTCAATTTTTGCACCCAGGTCCATTTCTCGTGGCCCTCTATCAGAATCCGGAGTTTTGAGAAGATTGGAGAAACTTTATTTTTCACCCCCCGAAAAAAAATGTTAGGGGTAACACTGTCATTTTTTTTTTTCTGGTCAAAATTTTGAGTCTCAATATCTCAGCTCAGGAAGGGTCTACAGCCTCAATTTTTGCACCCAGGTCCATGTCTCGTGGTCCTCTATCAGAATCCAGAGTTTTGAGAAGATTGGAGAAACTTTATTTTTCACCCCCCGAAAAAAAATGTTAGGGGTAACACTGTCATTTTTTTTTCTGGTCAAAATTTTGAGTTTCAATATCTCAGCTCTGGAAGGGTCTACAGCCTAAATTTTTGCACCCAGGTCCATGTCTCGTGGCCCTCTATCAGAATCCAGAGTTTTGAGAAGATTGGAGAAACTTTATTTTTCACCCCCCGAAAAAAAAATGTAAGGGGTAACACTGTCATTTTTTTTTCTGTTCAAAATTTTGAGTTTCAATATCTCCGCTCTGGAAGGGTCTACAGCCTAAATTTTTGCACCCAGGTCCATGTCTCGTGGCCCTCTATCAGAATCCAGAGTTTTGAGAAGATTGGAGAAACTTTATTTTTCACCCCCCGAAAAAAAAATGTAAGGGGTAACACTGTCATTTTTTTTTCTGGTCAAAATTTTGAGTTTCAATATCTCCGCTCTGGAAAGGTCTACAGCCTAAATTTTTGCACCCAGGTCCATGTCTCGTGGCCCTCTATCAGAATCCAGAGTTTTGAGAAGATTGGAAAAACTTTATTTTTCACCCCCCGAAAAAAAATGTAAGGGGTAACACTGTCATTTTTTTTTTCTGGTCAAAATTTTGAGTCTCAATATTTCAGCTCAGGAAGGGTCTACAGCCTAAATTTTTGCACCCAGGTCCATGTCTCATGGCCCTCTATCAGAATCCAGAGTTTTAAGAAGATTGGAGAAACTTTATTTTTCACCCCTCGAAAAAAATATAAGGTGTAACACTGTCATTTTTTTTTCTGGTCAAAATTTTGAGTCTCAATATCTCAGCTCTGGAAGGGTCTACAGCCTCAATTTTTGCACCCAGGTCCATTTCTCGTGGCCTTCTATCAGAATCCGGAGTTTTGAGAAGATTGGAGAAACTTTATTTTTCACCCCCCGAAAAAAAATGTAAGGGGTAACACTGTAATTTTTTTTTTTTCTGGTCAAAATTTTGAGTTTCAATATCTCAGCTCTGGAAGGGTCTACAGCCTAAATTTTTGCACCCAGGTCCATGTCTCGTGGCCCTCTATCAGAATCCAGAGTTTTGAGAAGATTGGAGAAACTTTATTTTTCACCCCCCGAAAAAAAAAATGTAAGGGGTAACACTGTCATCTTTTTTTTTCTGGTCAAAATTTTGAGTCTCAATATCTCAGCTCTGGAAGGGTCTACAGCCTAAATTTTTGCACCCAGGTCCATGTCTCGTGGCCCTCTATTAGAATCCAGAGTTTTGAGAAGATTGGAGAAACTTTATTTTTCACCCCCCGAAAAAAAAAATGTAAGGGGTAACACTGTCATTTTTTTTCTGGTCAAAATTTTGAGTTTCAATATCTCCTCTCTGGAAAGGTCTACAGCCTAAATTTTTGCACCCAGGTCCATGTCTCGTGGCCCTCTATCAGAATCCAGAGTTTTAAGAAGATTGGAGAAACTTTATTTTTCACCCCTCGAAAAAAAATATAAGGGGTAACACTGTCATTTTTTTTTCTGGTCAAAATTTTGAGTCTCAATATCTCAGCTCTGGAAGGGTCTACAGCCTCAATTTTTGCACCCAGGTCCATTTCTCGTGGCCCTCTATCAGAATCCAGAGTTTTGAGAAGATTGGAGAAACTTTATTTTTCACCCCCCGAAAAAAAATGTAAGGGGTAACACTGTCATTTTTTTTTCTGGTCAAAATTTTGAGTCTCAATATCTCAGCTCAGGAAGGGTCTACAGCCTCAATTTTTGCACCCAGGTCCATGTCTCGTGGTCCTCTATCAGAATCCAGAGTTTTGAGAAGATTGGAGAAACTTTATTTTTCACCCCCCGAAAAAAAATGTTAGGGGTAACACTGTCATTTTTTTTCTGGTCAAAATTTTGAGTTTCAATATCTCAGCTCTGGAAGGGTCTACAGCCTAAATTTTTGCACCCAGGTCCATGTCTCGTGGCCCTCTATCAGAATCCAGAGTTTTGAGAAGATTGGAGAAACTTTATTTTTCACCCCCCGAAAAAAAATGTAAGGGGTAACACTGTCATTTTTTTTTTCTGTTCAAAATTTTGAGTTTCAATATCTCTGCTCTGGAAGGGTCTACAGCCTAAATTTTTGCACCCAGGTCCATGTCTCGTGGCCCTCTATCAGAATCCAGAGTTTTGAGAAGATTGAAGAAACTTTATTTTTCACCCCCCGAAAAAAAATGTAAGGGGTAACACTGTCATTTTTTTTTCTGGTCAAAATTTTGAGTTTCAATATCTCAGCTCTGGAAGGGTCTACAGCCTCAATTTTTGCACCCAGGTCCATGTCTCGTGGCCCTTTATCAGAATCCGGAGTTTTGAGAAGATTGGAGAAACTTTATTTTTCACCCCCCGAAAAAAAATGTAAGGGGTAACACTGTCATTTTTTTTTCTGGTCAAAATTTTGAGTTTCAATATCTCAGCTCAGGAAGGGTCTACAGCCTCAATTTTTGCACCCAGGTCCATGTCTCGTGGCCCTCTATCAGAATCCAGAGTTTTGAGAAGATTGGAGAAACTTTATTTTTCACCCCCCAGAAAAAAAATGTGAGGGGTAACACTGTCATTTTTTTTTCTGGTCAAAATTTTGAGTCTCAATATCTCAGCTCTGGAAGGGTCTACAGCCTCAATTTTTGCACCCAGGTCCATGTCTCGTGGCCCTCTATCAGAATCCAGAGTTTTGAGAAGATTGGAGAAACTTTATTTTTCACCCCCCGAAAAAAAATGTGAGGGGTAACACTGTCATTTTTTTTTTTTCTGGTCAAAATTTTGAGTCTCAATATCTCAGCTCTGGAAGGGTCTACAGCCTAAATTTTTGCACCCAGGTCCATGTCTCGTGGCCCTCTATCAGAATCCAGAGTTTTGAGAAGATTGGAGAAACTTTATTTTTCACCCCCCGAAAAAAAATGTAAGGGGTAACACTGTCATTTTTTTTTCTGGTCAAAATTTTGAGTCTCAATATCTCAGCTCAGGAAGGGTCTACAGCCTCAATTTTTGCACCCAGGTCCATGTCTCGTGGCCCTCTATCAGAATCCAGAGTTTTGAGAAGATTGGAGAAACTTTATTTTTCACCCCCCGAAAAAAAATGTAAGGGGTAACACTGTCATTTTTTTTTTTCTGGTCAAAATTTTGAGTCTCAATATCTCAGCTCAGGAAGGGTCTACAGCCTCAATTTTTGCACCCAGGTCCATGTCTCGTGGCCCTCTATCAGAATCCAGAGTTTTGAGAAGATTGGAGAAACCTTATTTTTCACCCCCCGAAAAAAAAATGTAAGGGGTAACACTGTCATTTTTTTTTTCTGGTCAAAATTTTGAGTCTCAATATCTCAGCTCAGGAAGGGTCTACAGCCTCAATTTTTGCACCCAGGTCCATGTCTCGTGGCCCTCTATCAGAATCCAGAGTTTTGAGAAGATTGGAGAAACTTTATTTTTCACCCCCCGAAAAAAAATGTTAGGGGTAACACTGTCATTTTTTTTTTCTGGTCAAAATTTTGAGTTTCAATATCTCAGCTCTGGAAGGGTCTACAGCCTAAATTTTTGCACCCAGGTCCATGTCTCGTGGCCCTCTATCAGAATCCAGAGTTTTGAGAAGATTGGAGAAACTTTATTTTTCACCCCCCGAAAAAAAATGTAAGGGGTAACACTGTCATTTTTTTTCTGTTCAAAATTTTGAGTTTCAATATCTCCGCTCTGGAAGGGTCTACAGCCTAAATTTTTGCACCCAGGTCCATGTCTCGTGGCCCTCTATCAGAATCCAGAGTTTTGAGAAGATTGGAGAAACTTTATTTTTCACCCCCCGAAAAAAAATGTAAGGGGTAACACTGTCATTTTTTTTCTGGTCAAAATTTTGAGTCTCAATATCTCAGCTCAGGAAGGGTCTACAGCCTCAATTTTTGCACCCAGGTCCATGTCTCGTGGCCCTCTATCAGAATCCAGAGTTTTGAGAAGATTGGAGAAACTTTATTTTTCACCCCCCGAAAAAAAATGTAAGGGGTAACACTGTCATTTTTTTTTCTGGTCAAAATTTTGAGTTTCAATATCTCAGCTCTGGAAGGGTCTACAGCCTCAATTTTTGCACCCAGGTCCATGTCTCGTGGCCCTTTATCAGAATCCAGAGTTTTGAGAAGATTGGAGAAACTTTATTTTTCACCCCCCGAAAAAAGATGTAAGGGGTAACACTGTCATTTTTTTTTCTGGTCAAAATTTTGAGTTTCAATATCTCAGCTCAGGAAGGGTCTACAGCCTAAATTTTTGCACCCAGGTCCATGTCTCGTGGCCCTCTATCAGAATCCAGAGTTTTGAGAAGATTGGAGAAACTTTATTTTTCACCCCCCGAAAAAAAATGTAAGGGGTAACACTGTCATTTTTTTTTTCTGGTCAAAATTTTGAGTCTCAATATCTCAGCTCAGGAAGGGTCTACAGCCTCAATTTTTGCACCCAGGTCCATGTCTCGTGGCCCTCTATCAGAATCCAGAGTTTTGAGAAGATTGGAGAAACTTTATTTTTCACCCCCCGAAAAAAAATGTAAGGGGTAACACTGTCATTTTTTTTTCTGGTCAAAATTTTGAGTTTCAATATCTCAGCTCTGGAAGGGTCTACAGCCTCAATTTTTGCACCCAGGTCCATGTCTCGTGGCCATCTATCAGAATCCAGAGTTTTGAGAAGATTGGAGAAACTTTATTTTTCACCCCCCGAAAAAAAAAATGTAAGGGGTAACACTGTCATTTTTTTTTCTGTTCAAAATTTTGAGTTTCAATATCTCCACTCTGGAAGGGTCTACAGCCTAAATTTTTGCACCCAGGTCCATGTCTCGTGGCCCTCTATCAGAATCCAGAGTTTTGAGAAGATTGGAGAAACTTTATTTTTCACCCCCCGAAAAAAAATGTAAGGGGTAACACTGTCATTTTTTTTTTCTGTTCAAAATTTTGAGTTTCAATATCTCCGCTCTGGAAGGGTCTACAGCCTAAATTTTTGCACCCAGGTCCATGTCTCGTGGCCCTCTATCAGAATCCAGAGTTTTGAGAAGATTGGAGAAACTTTATTTTTCACCCCCCCGAAAAAAAGTGTAAGGGGTAACACTGTCATTTTTTTTTTCTGGTCGAAATTTTGAGTTTCAATATCTCAGCTCTGGAAGGGTCTACAGCCTAAATTTTTGCACCCAGGTCCATTTCTCATGGCCCTCTATCAGAATCCAGAGTTTTGAGAAGATTGGAGAAACTTTATTTTTCACCCCTCGAAAAAAAATGTAAGGGGTAACACTGTCATTTTTTTTTTCTGGTCAAAATTTTGAGTTTCAATATCTCAGCTCTGGAAGGGTCTACAGCCTAAATTTTTGCACCCAGGTCCATTTCTCGTGGCCCTCTATCAGAATCCAGAGTTTTGAGAAGATCGGAGAAACTTTATTTTTCATCCCCCGAAAAAAAATGTAAGGGGTAACACTGTCATTTTTTTTTCTGGTCAAAATTTTGAGTCTCAATATCTCAGCTCAGGAAGGGTCTACAGCCTCAATTTTTGCACCCAGGTCCATGTCTCGTGGCCCTCTATCAGAATCCAGAGTTTTGAGAAGATTGGAGAAACTTTATTTTTCACCCCCCGAAAAAAAATGTAATGGGTAACACTGTCATTTTTTTTTTTCTGGTCAAAATTTTGAGTTTCAATATCTCAGCTCTGGAAGGGTCTACAGCCTAAATTTTTGCACCCAGGTCCATTTCTCGTGGCCCTCTATCAGAATCCAGAGTTTTGAGAAGATTGGAGAAACTTTATTTTTCACCCCCTGAAAAAAAATGTAAGGGGTAACACTGTCATTTTTTTTTCTCGTCAAAATTTTGAGTTTCAATATCTCAGCTCTGGAAGGGTCTACAGCCTAAATTTTTGCAACCAGGTCCATGTCTCGTGGCCCTCTATCAGAATCCGGAGTTTTGAGAAGATTGGAGAAACTTTATTTCACCCCCCGAAAAAAATGTAAGGGGTAACACTGTCATTTTTTTTTTCTGGTCAAAATTTTGAGTTTCAATATCTCAGCTCAGGAAGGGTCTACATCCTAAATTTTTGCACCCAGGTCCATGTCTCGTGGCCCTCTATCAGAATCCAGAGTTTTAAGAAGATTGGAGAAACTTTATTTTTCACCCCTCGAAAAAAAATATAAGGGGTAACACTGTCATTTTTTTTTCTGGTCAAAATTTTGAGTCTCAATCTCTCAGCTCTGGAAGGGTCTACAGCCTCAATTTTTGCACCCAGGTCCATGTCTCGTGGCCCTCTATCAGAATCCAGAGTTTTGAGAAGATTGGAGAAACTTTATTTTTCACCCCCCGAAAAAAAAATGTAAGGGGTAACACTGTCATTTTTTTTTTTTTTTCTGGTCAAAATTTTGAGTCTCAATATCTCAGCTCAGGAAGGGTCTAGAGCCTAAATTTTTGCACCCAGGTCCATGTCTCGTGGCCCTCTATCAGAATCCAGAGTTTTAAGAAGATTGGAGAAACTTTATTTTTCACCCCTCGAAAAAAATATAAGGGGTAACACTGTCATTTTTTTTTTCTGGTCAAAATTTTGAGTCTCAATATCTCAGCTCTGGAAGGGTCTACAGCCTCAATTTTTGCACCCAGGTCCATTTCTCGTGGCCTTCTATCAGAATCCGGAGTTTTGAGAAGATTGGAGAAACTTTATTTTTCACCCCCCGAAAAAAAATGTAAGGGGTAACACTGTAATTTTTTTTTTCTGGTCAAAATTTTGAGTTTCAATATCTCAGCTCTGGAAGGGTCTACAGCCTAAATTTTTGCACCCAGGTCCATGTCTCGTGGCCCTCTATCAGAATCCAGAGTTTTGAGAAGATTGGAGAAACTTTATTTTTCACCCCCCGAAAAAAAAATGTAAGGGGTAACAGTGTCATTTTTTTTTCTGGTCAAAATTTTGAGTCTCAATATCTCAGCTCTGGAAGGGTCTACAGCCTAATTTTTTGCACCCAGGTCCATGTCTCGTGGCCCTCTATCAGAATCCAGAGTTTTGAGAAGATTGGAGAAACTTTATTTTTCACCCCCCGAAAAAAAAATGTAAGGGGTAACACTGTCATTTTTTTTTCTGGTCAAAATTTTGAGTTTCAATATCTCCGCTCTGGAAAGGTCTACAGCCTAAATTTTTGCACCCAGGTCCATGTCTCGTGGCCCTCTATCAGAATCCAGAGTTTTAAGAAGATTGGAGAAACTTTATTTTTCACCCCTCGAAAAAAAATATAAGGGGTAACACTGTCATTTTTTTTTCTGGTCAAAATTTTGAGTCTCAATATCTCAGCTCTGGAAGGGTCTACAGCCTCAATTTTTGCACCCAGGTCCATTTCTCGTGGCCCTCTATCAGAATCCGGAGTTTTGAGAAGATTGGAGAAACTTTATTTTTCACCCCCCGAAAAAAAATATAAGGGGTAACACTGTAATTTTTTTATTCTGGTCAAAATTTTGAGTCTCAATATCTCAGCTCTGGAAGGGTCTACAGCCTAAATTTTTGCACCCAGGTCCATGTCTCGTGGCCCTCTATCAGAATCCAGAGTTTTGAGAAGATTGGAGAAACTTTATTTTTCACCCCCCGAAAAAAAAATGTAAGGGGTAACACTGTCATTTTTTTTTCTGGTCAAAATTTTGAGTTTCAATATCTCCGCTCTGGAAAGGTCTACAGCCTAAATTTTTGCACCCAGGTCCATGTCTCGTGGCCCTCTATCAGAATCCAGAGTTTTGAGAAGATTGGAGAAACTTTATTTTTCACCCCCCGAAAAAAAATGTAAGGGGTAACACTGTCATTTTTTTTTTCTGGTCAAAATTTTGAGTCTCAATATCTCAGCTCAGGAAGGGTCTACAGCCTAAATTTTTGCACCCAGGTCCATGTCTCGTGGCCCTCTATCAGAATCCAGAGTTTTAAGA
Source organism: Cyprinella venusta (assembly GCA_038021265.1). Classification (NCBI taxonomy): domain Eukaryota; kingdom Metazoa; phylum Chordata; class Actinopteri; order Cypriniformes; family Leuciscidae; genus Cyprinella; species Cyprinella venusta. The sequence goes on from CM075863.1 coordinate 25,151,152, forward strand.
AGATTGGAGAAACTTTATTTTTCACCCCTCGAAAAAAAATATAAGGGGTAACACTGTCATTTTTTTTTTCTGGTCAAAATTTTGAGTCTCAATATCTCAGCTCTGGAAGGGTCTACAGCCTAAATTTTTGCACCCAGGTCCATGTCTCGTGGCCCTTTATCAGAATCCGGAGTTTTGAGAAGATTGGAGAAACTTTATTTTTCATCCCCCGGAAAAAAATGTAAGGGGTAACACTGTCATTTTTTTTTTTTCTGGTCAAAATTTTGAGTCTCAATATCTCAGCTCAGGAAGGGTCTACAGCCTCAATTTTTGCACCCAGGTCCATGTCTCGTGGCCCTCTATCAGAATCCAGAGTTTTGAGAAGATTGGAGAAACTTTATTTTTCACCCCCCCAAAAAAAATGTAAGGGGTAACACTGTCATTTTTTTTTTCTGGTCGAAATTTTGAGTTTCAATATCTCAGCTCTGGAAGGGTCTACAGCCTAAATTTTTGCACCCAGGTCCATTTCTCGTGGCCCTCTATCAGAATCCAGAGTTTTGAGAAGATTGGAGAAACTTTATTTTTCACCCCTCGAAAAAAAATGTAAGGGGTAACACTGTCATTTTTTTTTCTGGTCAAAATTTTGAGTTTCAATATCTCAGCTCTGGAAGGGGCTACAGCCTAAATTTTTGCACCCAGGTCCATGTCTCGTGGCCCTCTATCAGAATCCGGAGTTTTGAGAAGATTGGAGAAACTTTATTTTTCACCCCCCGAAAAAAAATGTAAGGGGTAACACTGTCATTTTTTTTTTCTGGTCAAAATTTTGAGTTTCAATATCTCAGCTCAGGAAGGGTCTACATCCTAAATTTTTGCACCCAGGTCCATGTCTCGTGGCCCTCTATCAGAATCCAGAGTTTTAAGAAGATTGGAGAAACTTTATTTTTCACCCCTCGAAAAAAAATATAAGGGGTAACACTGTTATTTTTTTTTCTGGTCAAAATTTTGAGTCTCAATATCTCAGCTCTGGAAGGGTCTACAGCCTCAATTTTTGCACCCAGGTCCATTTCTCGTGGCCCTCTATCAGAATTCGGAGTTTTGAGAAGATTGGAGAAACTTCATTTTTCACCCCCCGAAAAAAAATGTAAGGGGTAACACTGTAATTTTTTTTTTCTGGTCAAAATTTTGAGTTTCAATATCTCAGCTCTGGAAGGGTCTACAGCCTAAATTTTTGCACCCAGGTCCATGTCTCGTGGCCCTCTATCAGAATCCAGAGTTTTGAGAAGATTGGAGAAACTTTATTTTTCACCCCCCGAAAAAAAAATGTAAGGGGTAACACTGTAATTTTTTTTTTCTGGTCAAAATTTTGAGTCTCAATATCTCAGCTCTGGAAGGGTCTACAGCCTAAATTTTTGCACCCAGGTCCATGTTTCGTGGCCCTCTATCAGAATCCAGAGTTTTGAGAAGATTGGAGAAACTTTATTTTTCACCCCCCGAAAAAAAAAATGTAAGGGGTAACACTGTCATTTTTTTTTCTGGTCAAAATTTTGAGTTTCAATATCTCCGCTCTGGAAAGGTCTACAGCCTAAATTTTTGCACCCAGGTCCATGTCTCGTGGCCCTCTATCATAATCCAGAGTTTTGAGAAGATTGGAGAAACTTTATTTTTCACCCCCCGAAAAAAAAAATGTAAGGGGTAACACTGTCATTTTTTTTTCTGGTCAAAATTTTGAGTTTCAATATCTCCGCTCTGGAAAGGTCTACAGCCTAAATTTTTGCACCCAGGTCCATGTCTCGTGGCCCTCTATCAGAATCCAGAGTTTTGAGAAGATTGGAGAAACTTTATTTTTCACCCCCCGAAAAAAAATGTAAGGGGTAACACTGTCATTTTTTTTTTTCTTGTCAAAATTTTGAGTCTCAATATCTCAGCTCTGGAAGGGTCTACAGCCTAAATTTTTGCACCCAGGTCCATGTCTCGTGGCCCTCTATCAGAATCCAGAGTTTTGAGAAGATTGGAGAAACTTTATTTTTCACCCCCCGAAAAAAAATGTAAGGGGTAACACTGTCATTTTTTTTTTCTCGTCAAAATTTTGAGTTTCAATATCTCAGCTCTGGAAGGGTCTACAGCCTAAATTTTTGCACCCAGGTCCATGTCTCGTGGCCCTCTATCAGAATCCGGAGTTTTGAGAAGATTGGAGAAACTTTATTTTTCACCCCCCGAAAAAAAAATGTAAGGGGTAACACTGTCATTTTTTTTTTTCTGGTCAAAATTTTGAGTTTCAATATCTCAGCTCAGGAAGGGTCTACATCCTAAATTTTTGCACCCAGGTCCATGTCTCGTGGCCCTCTATCAGAATCCAGAGTTTTAAGAAGATTGGAGAAACTTTATTTTTCACCCCTCGAAAAAAAATATAAGGGGTAACACTGTCATTTTTTTTTCTGGTCAAAATTTTGAGTCTCAATATCTCAGCTCTAGAAGGGTCTACAGCCTCAATTTTTGCACCCAGGTCCATTTCTCGTGGCCCTCTATTAGAATCCGGAGTTTTGAGAAGATTGGAGAAACTTTATTTTTCACCCCCCGAAAAAAAATGTAAGGGGTAACACTGTAATTTTTTTTTTTCTGGTCAAAATTTTGAGTTTCAATATCTCAGCTCTGGAAGGGTCTACAGCCTAAATTTTTGCACCCAGGTCCATGTCTCGTGGCCCTCTATCAGAATCCAGAGTTTTGAGAAGATTGGAGAAACTTTATTTTTCACCCCCCGAAAAAAAAATGTAAGGGGTAACACTGTCATTTTTTTTTCTGGTCAAAATTTTGAGTTTCAATATCTACGCTCTGGAAAGGTCTACAGCCTAAATTTTTGCACCCAGGTCCATGTCTCGTGGCCCTCTATCAGAATCCAGAGTTTTGAGAAGATTGGAGAAACTTTATTTTTCACCCCCCGAAAAAAAATGTAAGGGGTAACACTGTCATTTTTTTTTTCTGGTCAAAATTTTGAGTCTCAATATCTCAGCTCAGGAAGGGTCTACAGCCTAAATTTTTGCACCCAGGTCCATGTCTCGTGGCCCTCTATCAGAATCCAGAGTTTTAAGAAGATTGGAGAAACTTTATTTTTCACCCCTCGAAAAAAATATAAGGGGTAACACTTTCATTTTTTTTTCTGGTCAAAATTTTGAGTCTCAATATCTCAGCTCTGGAAGGGTCTACAGCCTCAATTTTTGCACCCAGGTCCATTTCTCGTGGCCTTCTATCAGAATCCGGAGTTTTGAGAAGATTGGAGAAACTTTATTTTTCACCCCCCGAAAAAAAATGTAAGGGGTAACACTGTAATTTTTTTTTTCTGGTCAAAATTTTGAGTTTCAATATCTCAGCTCTGGAAGGGTCTACAGCCTAAATTTTTGCACCCAGGTCCATGTCTCGTGGCCCTCTATCAGAATCCAGAGTTTTGAGAAGATTGGAGAAACTTTATTTTTCACCCCCCGAAAAAAAAAATGTAAGGGGTAACACTGTCATTTTTTTTTCTGGTCAAAATTTTGAGTCTCAATATCTCAGCTCTGGAAGGGTCTACAGCCTAAATTTTTGCACCCAGGTCCATGTCTCGTGGCCCTCTATCAGAATCCAGAGTTTTGAGAAGATTGGAGAAACTTTATTTTTCACCCCCCGAAAAAAAAATGTAAGGGGTAACACTGTCATTTTTTTTTCTGGTCAAAATTTTGAGTTTCAATATCTCCGCTCTGGAAAGGTCTACAGCCTAAATTTTTGCACCCAGGTCCATGTCTCGTGGCCCTCTATCAGAATCCAGAGTTTTGAGAAGATTGGAGAAACTTTATTTTTCACCCCCCGAAAAAAAATGTAAGGGGTAACACTGTCATTTTTTTTTTCTGGTCAAAATTTTGAGTCTCAATATCTCAGCTCAGGAAGGGTCTAGAGCCTAAATTTTTGCACCCAGGTCCATGTCTCGTGGCCCTCTATCAGAATCCAGAGTTTTAAGAAGATTGGAGAAACTTTATTTTTCACCCCTCGAAAAAAATATAAGGGGTAACACTGTCATTTTTTTTTCTGGTCAAAATTTTGAGTCTCAATATCTCAGCTCTGGAAGGGTCTACAGCCTCAATTTTTGCACCCAGGTCCATTTCTCGTGGCCTTCTATCAGAATCCGGAGTTTTGAGAAGATTGGAGAAACTTTATTTTTCACCCCCCGAAAAAAAATGTAAGGGGTAACACTGTAATTTTTTTTTCTGGTCAAAATTTTGAGTTTCAATATCTCAGCTCTGGAAGGGTCTACAGCCTAAATTTTTGCACCCAGGTCCATGTCTCGTGGCCCTCTATCAGAATCCAGAGTTTTGAGAAGATTGGAGAAACTTTATTTTTCACCCCCCGAAAAAAAAATGTAAGGGGTAACACTGTCATTTTTTTTTCTGGTCAAAATTTTGAGTTTCAATATCTCCGCTCTGGAAAGGTCTACAGCCTAAATTTTTGCACCCAGGTCCATGTCTCGTGGCCCTCTATCAGAATCCAGAGTTTTGAGAAGATTGGAGAAACTTTATTTTTCACCCCCCGAAAAAAAAATGTAAGGGGTAACACTGTCATTTTTTTTTCTGGTCAAAATTTTGAGTTTCAATATCTCCGCTCTGGAAAGGTCTACAGCCTAAATTTTTGCACCCAGGTCCATGTCTCGTGGCCCTCTATCAGAATCCAGAGTTTTGAGAAGATTGGAGAAACTTTATTTTTCACCCCCCGAAAAAAAATGTAAGGGGTAACACTGTCATTTTTTTTTCTGGTCAAAATTTTGAGTCTCAATATCTCAGCTCAGGAAGGGTCTACAGCCTAAATTTTTGCACCCAGGTCCATGTCTCGTGGCCCTCTATCAGAATCCAGAGTTTTAAGAAGATTGGAGAAACTTTATTTTTCACCCCTCGAAAAAAATATAAGGGGTAACACTGTCATTTTTTTTTCTGGTCAAAATTTTGAGTCTCAATATCTCAGCTCTGGAAGGGTCTACAGCCTCAATTTTTGCACCCAGGTCCATTTCTCGTGGCCTTCTATCAGAATCCGGAGTTTTGAGAAGATTGGAGAAACTTTATTTTTCACCCCCCGAAAAAAAATGTAAGGGGTAACACTGTAATTTTTTTTTTCTGGTCAAAATTTTGAGTTTCAATATCTCAGCTCTGGAAGGGTCTACAGCCTAAATTTTTGCACCCAGGTCCATGTCTCGTGGCCCTCTATCAGAATCCAGAGTTTTGAGAAGATTGGAGAAACTTTATTTTTCACCCCCCGAAAAAAAAATGTAAGGGGTAACACTGTCATTTTTTTTTTTCTGGTCAAAATTTTGAGTCTCAATATCTCAGCTCTGGAAGGGTCTACAGCCTAAATTTTTGCACCCAGGTCCATGTCTCGTGGCCCTCTATCAGAATCCAGAGTTTTGAGAAGATTGGAGAAACTTTATTTTTCACCCCCCGAAAAAAAAATGTAAGGGGTAACACTGTCATTTTTTTTTCTGGTCAAAATTTTGAGTTTCAATATCTCCGCTCTGGAAAGGTCTACAGCCTAAATTTTTGCACCCAGGTCCATGTCTCGTGGCCCTCTATCAGAATCCAGAGTTTTGAGAAGATTGGAGAAACTTTATTTTTCACCCCCCGAAAAAAAATGTAAGGGGTAACACTGTCATTTTTTTTTTCTGGTCAAAATTTTGAGTCTCAATATCTCAGCTCAGGAAGGGTCTAGAGCCTAAATTTTTGCACCCAGGTCCATGTCTCGTGGCCCTCTATCAGAATCCAGAGTTTTAAGAAGATTGGAGAAACTTTATTTTTCACCCCTCGAAAAAAATATAAGGGGTAACACTGTCATTTTTTTTTCTGGTCAAAATTTTGAGTCTCAATATCTCAGCTCTGGAAGGGTCTACAGCCTCAATTTTTGCACCCAGGTCCATTTCTCGTGGCCTTCTATCAGAATCCGGAGTTTTGAGAAGATTGGAGAAACTTTATTTTTCACCCCCCGAAAAAAAATGTAAGGGGTAACACTGTAATTTTTTTTTTCTGGTCAAAATTTTGAGTTTCAATATCTCAGCTCTGGAAGGGTCTACAGCCTAAATTTTTGCACCCAGGTCCATGTCTCGTGGCCCTCTATCAGAATCCAGAGTTTTGAGAAGATTGGAGAAACTTTATTTTTCACCCCCGAAAAAAAAATGTAAGGGGTAACACTGTCATTTTTTTTTCTGGTCAAAATTTTGAGTTTCAATATCTCCGCTCTGGAAAGGTCTACAGCCTAAATTTTTGCACCCAGGTCCATGTCTCGTGGCCCTCTATCAGAATCCAGAGTTTTGAGAAGATTGGAGAAACTTTATTTTTCACCCCCCGAAAAAAAAATGTAAGGGGTAACACTGTCATTTTTTTTTCTGGTCAAAATTTTGAGTTTCAATATCTCCGCTCTGGAAAGGTCTACAGCCTAAATTTTTGCACCCAGGTCCATGTCTCGTGGCCCTCTATCAGAATCCAGAGTTTTGAGAAGATTGGAGAAACTTTATTTTTCACCCCCCGAAAAAAAATGTAAGGGGTAACACTGTCATTTTTTTTTTCTGGTCAAAATTTTGAGTCTCAATATCTCAGCTCAGGAAGGGTCTACAGCCTAAATTTTTGCACCCAGGTCCATGTCTCGTGGCCCTCTATCAGAATCCAGAGTTTTAAGAAGATTGGAGAAACTTTATTTTTCACCCCTCGAAAAAAATATAAGGGGTAACACTGTCATTTTTTTTTCTGGTCAAAATTTTGAGTCTCAATATCTCAGCTCTGGAAGGGTCTACAGCCTCAATTTTTGCACCCAGGTCCATTTCTCGTGGCCTTCTATCAGAATCCGGAGTTTTGAGAAGATTGGAGAAACTTTATTTTTCACCCCCCGAAAAAAAAATGTAAGGGGTAACATTGTAATTTTTTTTTTCTGGTCAAAATTTTGAGTTTCAATATCTCAGCTCTGGAAGGGTCTACAGTCTAAATTTTTGCACCCAGGTCCATGTCTCGTGGCCCTCTATCAGAATCCAGAGTTTTGAGAAGATTGGAGAAACTTTATTTTTCACCCCCCGAAAAAAAAATGTAAGGGGTAACACTGTCATTTTTTTTTTCTTGTCAAAATTTTGAGTCTCAATATCTCAGCTCTGGAAGGGTCTACAGCCTAAATTTTTGCACCCAGGTCCATGTCTCGTGGCCCTCTATCAGAATCCAGAGTTTTGAGAAGATTGGAGAAACTTTATTTTTCACCCCCCGAAAAAAAATGTAAGGGGTAACACTGTCATTTTTTTTTCTCGTCAAAATTTTGAGTTTCAATATCTCAGCTCTGGAAGGGTCTACAGCCTAAATTTTTGCACCCAGGTCCATGTCTCGTGGCCCTCTATCAGAATCCGGAGTTTTGAGAAGATTGGAGAAACTTTATTTTTCACCCCCCGAAAAAAAAATGTAAGGGGTAACACTGTCATTTTTTTTTTCTGGTCAAAATTTTGAGTTTCAATATCTCAGCTCAGGAAGGGTCTACATCCTAAATTTTTGCACCCAGGTCCATGTCTCGTGGCCCTCTATCAGAATCCAGAGTTTTAAGAAGATTGGAGAAACTTTATTTTTCACCCCTCGAAAAAAAATATAAGGGGTAACACTGTCATTTTTTTTTTCTGGTCAAAATTTTGAGTCTCAATATCTCAGCTCTGGAAGGGTCTACAGCCTCAATTTTTGCACCCAGGTCCATTTCTCGTGGCCCTCTATCAGAATCCGGAGTTTTGAGAAGATTGGAGAAACTTTATTTTTCACCCCCCGAAAAAAAATGTAAGGGGTAACACTGTAATTTTTTTTTTCTGGTCAAAATTTTGAGTTTCAATATCTCAGCTCTGGAAGGGTCTACAGCCTAAATTTTTGCACCCAGGTCCATGTCTCGTGGCCCTCTATCAGAATCCAGAGTTTTGAGAAGATTGGAGAAACTTTATTTTTCACCCCCCGAAAAAAAAATGTAAGGGGTAACACTGTCATTTTTTTTTCTGGTCAAAATTTTGAGTTTCAATATCTCCGCTCTGGAAAGGTCTACAGCCTAAATTTTTGCACCCAGGTCCATGTCTCGTGGCCCTCTATCAGAATCCAGAGTTTTGAGAAGATTGGAGAAACTTTATTTTTCACCCCCCGAAAAAAAATGTAAGGGGTAACACTGTCATTTTTTTTTTCTGGTCAAAATTTTGAGTCTCAATATCTCAGCTCAGGAAGGGTCTACAGCCTAAATTTTTGCACCCAGGTCCATGTCTCGTGGCCCTCTATCAGAATCCAGAGTTTTAAGAAGATTGGAGAAACTTTATTTTTCACCCCTCGAAAAAAATATAAGGGGTAACACTTTCATTTTTTTTTCTGGTCAAAATTTTGAGTCTCAATATCTCAGCTCTGGAAGGGTCTACAGCCTCAATTTTTGCACCCAGGTCCATTTCTCGTGGCCTTCTATCAGAATCCGGAGTTTTGAGAAGATTGGAGAAACTTTATTTTTCACCCCCCGAAAAAAAATGTAAGGGGTAACACTGTAATTTTTTTTTTCTGGTCAAAATTTTGAGTTTCAATATCTCAGCTCTGGAAGGGTCTACAGCCTAAATTTTTGCACCCAGGTCCATGTCTCGTGGCCCTCTATCAGAATCCAGAGTTTTGAGAAGATTGGAGAAACTTTATTTTTCACCCCCCGAAAAAAAAATGTAAGGGGTAACACTGTCATTTTTTTTTTCTGGTCAAAATTTTGAGTCTCAATATCTCAGCTCTGGAAGGGTCTACAGCCTAAATTTTTGCACCCAGGTCCATGTCTCGTGGCCCTCTATCAGAATCCAGAGTTTTGAGAAGATTGGAGAAACTTTATTTTTCACCCCCCGAAAAAAAAATGTACGGGGTAACACTGTCATTTTTTTTTCTGGTCAAAATTTTGAGTTTCAATATCTCCGCTCTGGAAAGGTCTACAGCCTAAATTTTTGCACCCAGGTCCATGTCTCGTGGCCCTCTATCAGAATCGAGAGTTTTGAGAAGATTGGAGAAACTTTATTTTTCACCCCCCGAAAAAAAATGTAAGGGGTAACACTGTCATTTTTTTTTTCTGGTCAAAATTTTGAGTCTCAATATCTCAGCTCAGGAAGGGTCTAGAGCCTAAATTTTTGCACCCAGGTCCATGTCTCGTGGCCCTCTATCAGAATCCAGAGTTTTAAGAAGATTGGAGAAACTTTATTTTTCACCCCTCGAAAAAAATATAAGGGGTAACACTGTCATTTTTTTTCTGGTCAAAATTTTGAGTCTCAATATCTCAGCTCTGGAAGGGTCTACAGCCTCAATTTTTGCACCCAGGTCCATTTCTCGTGGCCTTCTATCAGAATCCGGAGTTTTGAGAAGATTGGAGAAACTTTATTTTTCACCCCCCGAAAAAAAATGTAAGGGGTAACACTGTAATTTTTTTTTTCTGGTCAAAATTTTGAGTTTCAATATCTCAGCTCTGGAAGGGTCTACAGCCTAAATTTTTGCACCCAGGTCCATGTCTCGTGGCCCTCTATCAGAATCCAGAGTTTTGAGAAGATTGGAGAAACTTTATTTTTCACCCCCCGAAAAAAAAATGTAAGGGGTAACAGTGTCATTTTTTTTTCTGGTCAAAATTTTGAGTCTCAATATCTCAGCTCTGGAAGGGTCTACAGCCTAAATTTTTGCACCCAGGTCCATGTCTCGTGGCCCTCTATCAGAATCCAGAGTTTTGAGACGATTGGAGAAACTTTATTTTTCACCCCCCGAAAAAAAAATGTAAGGGGTAACACTGTCATTTTTTTTTCTGGTCAAAATTTTGAGTTTCAATATCTCCGCTCTGGAAAGGTCTACAGCCTAAATTTTTGCACCCAGGTCCATGTCTCGTGGCCCTCTATCAGAATCCAGAGTTTTAAGAAGATTGGAGAAACTTTATTTTTCACCCCTCGAAAAAAAATATTAGGGGTAACACTGTCATTTTTTTTTCTGGTCAAAATTTTGAGTCTCAATATCTCAGCTCTGGAAGGGTCTACAGCCTCAATTTTTGCACCCAGGTCCATTTCTCGTGGCCCTCTATCAGAATCCGGAGTTTTGAGAAGATTGGAGAAACTTTATTTTTCACCCCCCGAAAAAAAATGTAAGGGGTAACACTGTAATTTTTTTATTCTGGTCAAAATTTTGAGTTTCAATATCTCAGCTCTGGAAGGGTCTACAGCCTAAATTTTTGCACCCAGGTCCATGTCTCGTGGCCCTCTATCAGAATCCAGAGTTTTGAGAAGATTGGAGAAACTTTATTTTTCGACCCCCGAAAAAAAAATGTAAGGGGTAACACTGTCATTTTTTTTTTCTGGTCAAAATTTTGAGTCTCAATATCTCAGCTCAGGAAGGGTCTAGAGCCTAAATTTTTGCACCCAGGTCCATGTCTCGTGGCCCTCTATCAGAATCCAGAGTTTTAAGAAGATTGGAGAAACTTTATTTTTCACCCCTCGAAAAAAATATAAGGGGTAACACTGTCATTTTTTTTTCTGGTCAAAATTTTGAGTCTCAATATCTCAGCTCTGGAAGGGTCTACAGCCTCAATTTTTGCACCCAGGTCCATTTCTCGTGGCCTTCTATCAGAATCCGGAGTTTTGAGAAGATTGGAGAAACTTTATTTTTCACCCCCCGAAAAAAATGTAAGGGGTAACACTGTAATTTTTTTTTTTCTGGTCAAAATTTTGAGTTTCAATATCTCAGCTCTGGAAGGGTCTACAGCCTAAGTTTTTGCACCCAGGTCCATGTCTCGTGGCCCTCTATCAGAATCCAGAGTTTTGAGAAGATTGGAGAAACTTTATTTTTCACCCCCCGAAAAAAAAATGTAAGGGGTAACAGTGTCATTTTTTTTTTTTCTGGTCAAAATTTTGAGTCTCAATATCTCAGCTCTGGAAGGGTCTACAGCCTAAATTTTTGCACCCAGGTCCATGTCTCGTGGCCCTCTATCAGAATCCAGAGTTTTGAGAAGATTGGAGAAACTTTATTTTTCACCCCCCGAAAAAAAAATGTAAGGGGTAACACTGTCATTTTTTTTCTGGTCAAAATTTTGAGTTTCAATATCTCCGCTCTGGAAAGGTCTACAGCCTAAATTTTTGCACCCAGGTCCATGTCTCGTGGCCCTCTATCAGAATCCAGAGTTTTAAGAAGATTGGAGAAACTTTATTTTTCACCCCTCGAAAAAAAATATAAGGGGTAACACTGTCATTTTTTTTTTCTGGTCAAAATTTTGAGTCTCAATATCTCAGCTCTGGAAGGGTCTACAGCCTCAATTTTTGCACCCAGGTCCATTTCTCGTGGCCCTCTATCAGAATCCAGAGTTTTGAGAAGATTGGAGAAACTTTATTTTTCACCCCCCGAAAAAAAATATAAGGGGTAACACTGTAATTTTTTTATTCTGGTCAAAATTTTGAGTTTCAATATCTCAGCTCTGGAAGGGTCTACAGCCTAAATTTTTGCACCCAGGTCCATGTCTCGTGGCCCTCTATCAGAATCCAGAGTTTTGAGAAGATTGGAGAAACTTTATTTTTCGACCCCTGAAAAAAAATGTAAGGGGTAACACTGTCATTTTTTTTTTTCTGGTCAAAATTTTGAGTCTCAATATCTCAGCTCTGGAAGGGTCTACAGCCTAAATTTTTGCACCCAGGTCCATGTCTCGTGGCCCTCTATCAGAATCCAGAGTTTTGAGAAGATTGGAGAAACTTTATTTTTCACCCCCCGAAAAAAAAATGTAAGGGGTAACACTGTCATTTTTTTTTCTGGTCAAAATTTTGAGTTTCAATATCTCCGCTCTGGAAAGGTCTACAGCCTAAATTTTTGCACCCAGGTCCATGTCTCGTGGCCCTCTATCAGAATCCAGAGTTTTGAGAAGATTGGAGAAACTTTATTTTTCACCCCCCGAAAAAAAAATGTAAGGGGTAACACTGTCATTTTTTTTTTCTGGTCAAAATTTTGAGTCTCAATATCTCAGCTCAGGAAGGGTCTACAGCCTAAATTTTTGCACCCAGGTCCATGTCTCGTGGCCCTCTATCAGAATCCAGAGTTTTAAGAAGATTGGAGAAACTTTATTTTTCACCCCTCGAAAAAAAATATAAGGGGTAACACTGTCATTTTTTTTTCTGGTCAAAATTTTGAGTCTCAATATCTCAGCTCTGGAAGGGTCTACAGCCTAAATTTTTGCACCCAGGTCCATGTCTCGTGGCCCTTTATCAGAATCCGGAGTTTTGAGAAGATTGGAGAAACTTTATTTTTCATCCCCCGGAAAAAAATGTAAGGGGTAACACTGTCATTTTTTTTTTTCTGGTCAAAATTTTGAGTCTCAATATCTCAGCTCAGGAAGGGTCTACAGCCTCAATTTTTGCACCCAGGTCCATGTCTCGTGGCCCTCTATCAGAATCCAGAGTTTTGAGAAAATTGGAGAAACTTTATTTTTCACCCCCCCAAAAAAAATGTAAGGGGTAACACTATCATTTTTTTTTTTCTGGTCGAAATTTTGAGTTTCAATATCTCAGCTCTGGAAGGGTCTACAGCCTAAATTTTTGCACCCAGGTCCATTTCTCGTGGCCCTCTATCAGAATCCAGAGTTTTGAGAAGATTGGAGAAACTTTATTTTTTACCCCTCGAAAAAAAATGTAAGGGGTAACACTGTCATTTTTTTTTCTGGTCAAAATTTTGAGTTTCAATATCTCAGCTCTGGAAGGGTCTACAGCCTAAATTTTTGCACCCAGGTCCATTTCTCGTGGCCCTCTATCAGAATCCAGAGTTTTGAGAAGATCGGAGAAACTTTATTTTTCATCCCCCGAAAAAAAATGTAAGGGGTAACACTGTCATTTTTTTTTTCTGGTCAAAATTTTGAGTCTCAATATCTCAGCTCAGGAAGGGTCTACAGCCTCAATTTTTGCACCCAGGTCCATGTCTCGTGGCCCTCTATCAGAATCCAGAGTTTTGAGAAGATTGGAGAAACTTTATTTTTCACCCCCCGAAAAAAAATGTAATGGGTAACACTGTCATTTTTTTTTTCTGGTCAAAATTTTGAGTTTCAATATCTCAGCTCTGGAAGGGTCTACAGCCTCAATTTTTGCACCCAGGTCCATTTCTCGTGGCCCTCTATCAGAATCCAGAGTTTTGAGAAGATTGGAGAAACTTTATTTTTCACCCCCTGAAAAAAATGTAAGGGGTAACACTGTCATTTTTTTTTCTCGTCAAAATTTTGAGTTTCAATATCTCAGCTCTGGAAGGGTCTACAGCCTAAATTTTTGCACCCAGGTCCATGTCTCGTGGCCCTCTATCAGAATCCGGAGTTTTGAGAAGATTGGAGAAACTTTATTTCACCCCCCGAAAAAAATGTAAGGGGTAACACTGTCATTTTTTTTTTTCTGGTCAAAATTTTGAGTTTCAATATCTCAGCTCAGGAAGGGTCTACATCCTAAATTTTTGCACCCAGGTCCATGTCTCGTGGCCCTCTATCAGAATCCAGAGTTTTAAGAAGATTGGAGAAACTTTATTTTTCACCCCTCGAAAAAAAATATAAGGGGTAACACTGTCATTTTTTTTTCTGGTCAAAATTTTGAGTCTCAATCTCTCAGCTCTGGAAGGGTCTACAGCCTAAATTTTTGCACCCAGGTCCATGTCTCGTGGCCCTCTATCAGAATCCAGAGTTTTGAGAAGATTGGAGAAACTTTATTTTTCACCCCCCGAAAAAAAAATGTAAGGGGTAACACTGTCATTTTTTTTTTTTTTCTGGTCAAAATTTTGAGTCTCAATATCTCAGCTCTGGAAGGGTCTACAGCCTAAATTTTTGCACCCAGGTCCATGTCTCGTGGCCCTCTATCAGAATCCAGAGTTTTGAGAAGATTGGAGAAACTTTATTTTTCACCCCCCGAAAAAAAAAATGTAAGGGGTAACACTGTCATTTTTTTTTTCTGGTCAAAATTTTGAGTTTCAATATCTCCGCTCTGGAAAGGTCTACAGTCTAAATTTTTGCACCCAGGTCCATGTCTCGTGGCCCTCTATCAGAATCCAGAGTTTTGAGAAGATTGGAGAAACTTTATTTTTCACCCCCCGAAAAAAAATGTAAGGGGTAACACTGTCATTTTTTTTTTTCTGGTCAAAATTTTGAGTCTCAATATCTCAGCTCAGGAAGGTTCTAGAGCCTAAATTTTTGCACCCAGGTCCATGTCTCGTGGCCCTCTATCAGAATCCAGAGTTTTGAGAAGATTGGAGAAACTTTATTTTTCGACCCCCGAAAAAAAAATGTAAGGGGTAACACTGTCATTTTTTTTTTCTGGTCAAAATTTTGAGTCTCAATATCTCAGCTCTGGAAGGGTCTACAGCCTCAATTTTTGCACCCAGGTCCATTTCTCGTGGCCCTCTATCAGAATCCGGAGTTTTGAGAAGATTGGAGAAACTTTATTTTTCACCCCCCGAAAAAAAATGTAAGGGGTAACACTGTAATTTTTTTATTCTGGTCAAAATTTTGAGTTTCAATATCTCAGCTCTGGAAGGGTCTACAGCCTAAATTTTTGCACCCAGGTCCATGTCTCGTGGCCCTCTATCAGAATCCAGAGTTTTGAGAAGATTGGAGAAACTTTATTTTTCGACCCCCGAAAAAAAAATGTAAGGGGTAACACTGTCATTTTTTTTTTTTTCTGGTCAAAATTTTGAGTCTCAATATCTCAGCTCTGGAAGGGTCTACAGCCTAAATTTTTGCACCCAGGTCCATGTCTCGTGGCCCTCTATCAGAATCCAGAGTTTTGAGAAGATTGGAGAAACTTTATTTTTCACCCCCCGAAAAAAAAAATGTAAGGGGTAACACTGTCATTTTTTTTTTCTGGTCAAAATTTTGAGTTTCAATATCTCCGCTCTGGAAAGGTCTACAGCCTAAATTTTTGCACCCAGGTCCATGTCTCGTGGCCCTCTATCAGAATCCAGAGTTTTGAGAAGATTGGAGAAACTTTATTTTTCACCCCCCGAAAAAAAATGTAAGGGGTAACACTGTCATTTTTTTTTTTCTGGTCAAAATTTTGAGTCTCAATATCTCAGCTCAGGAAGGGTCTACAGCCTAAATTTTTGCACCCAGGTCCATGTCTCGTGGCCCTCTATCAGAATCCAGAGTTTTAAGAAGATTGGAGAAATTTTATTTTTCACCCCCCGAAAAAAAATGTAAGGGGTAACACTGTAATTTTTTTTTTTTCTGGTCAAAATTTTGAGTTTCAATATCTCAGCTCTGGAAGGGTCTACAGCCTAAATTTTTGCACCCAGGTCCATGTCTCGTGGCCCTCTATCAGAATCCAGAGTTTTGAGAAGATTGGAGAAACTTTATTTTTCACCCCCCGAAAAAAAATGTAAGGGGTAACACTGTCATTTTTTTTTTCTTGTCAAAATTTTGAGTCTCAATATCTCAGCTCTGGAAGGGTCTACAGCCTAAATTTTTGCACCCAGGTCCATGTCTCGTGGCCCTCTATCAGAATCCAGAGTTTTGAGAAGATTGGAGAAACTTTATTTTTCACCCCCCGAAAAAAAATGTAAGGGGTAACACTGTCATTTTTTTTTCTCGTCAAAATTTTGAGTTTCAATATCTCAGCTCTGGAAGGGTCTACAGCCTAAATTTTTGCACCCAGGTCCATGTCTCGTGGCCCTCTATCAGAATCTGGAGTTTTGAGAAGATTGGAGAAACTTTATTTTTCACCCCCCGAAAAAAAAATGTAAGGGGTAACACTGTCATTTTTTTTTTCTGGTCAAAATTTTGAGTTTCAATATCTCAGCTCAGGAAGGGTCTACATCCTAAATTTTTGCACCCAGGTCCATGTCTCGTGGCCCTCTATCAGAATCCAGAGTTTTAAGAAGATTGGAGAAACTTTATTTTTCACCCCTCGAAAAAAAATATAAGGGGTAACACTGTCATTTTTTTTTTCTGGTCAAAATTTTGAGTCTCAATATCTCAGCTCTGGAAGGGTCTACAGCCTCAATTTTTGCACCCAGGTCCATTTCTCGTGGCCCTCTATCAGAATCCGGAGTTTTGAGAAGATTGGAGAAACTTTATTTTTCACCCCCCGAAAAAAAATGTAAGGGGTAACACTGTAATTTTTTTTTTCTGGTCAAAATTTTGAGTTTCAATATCTCAGCTCTGGAAGGGTCTACAGCCTAAATTTTTGCACCCAGGTCCATGTCTCGTGGCCCTCTATCAGAATCCAGAGTTTTGAGAAGATTGGAGAAACTTTATTTTTCACCCCCCGAAAAAAAAATGTAAGGGGTAACACTGTCATTTTTTTTTCTGGTCAAAATTTTGAGTTTCAATATCTCCGCTCTGGAAAGGTCTACAGCCTAAATTTTTGCACCCAGGTCCATGTCTCGTGGCCCTCTATCAGAATCCAGAGTTTTGAGAAGATTGGAGAAACTTTATTTTTCACCCCCCGAAAAAAAATGTAAGGGGTAACACTGTCATTTTTTTTTTCTGGTCAAAATTTTGAGTCTCAATATCTCAGCTCAGGAAGGGTCTACAGCCTAAATTTTTGCACCCAGGTCCATGTCTCGTGGCCCTCTATCAGAATCCAGAGTTTTAAGAAGATTGGAGAAACTTTATTTTTCACCCCTCGAAAAAAATATAAGGGGTAACACTTTCATTTTTTTTTCTGGTCAAAATTTTGAGTCTCAATATCTCAGCTCTGGAAGGGTCTACAGCCTCAATTTTTGCACCCAGGTCCATTTCTCGTGGCCTTCTATCAGAATCCGGAGTTTTGAGAAGATTGGAGAAACTTTATTTTTCACCCCCCGAAAAAAAATGTAAGGGGTAACACTGTAATTTTTTTTTTCTGGTCAAAATTTTGAGTTTCAATATCTCAGCTCTGGAAGGGTCTACAGCCTAAATTTTTGCACCCAGGTCCATGTCTCGTGGCCCTCTATCAGAATCCAGAGTTTTGAGAAGATTGGAGAAACTTTATTTTTCACCCCCCGAAAAAAAAATGTAAGGGGTAACACTGTCATTTTTTTTTTTTCTGGTCAAAATTTTGAGTCTCAATATCTCAACTCTGGAAGGGTCTACAGCCTAAATTTTTGCACCCAGGTCCATGTCTCGTGGCCCTCTATCAGAATCCAGAGTTTTGAGAAGATTGGAGAAACTTTATTTTTCACCCCCCGAAAAAAAAATGTAAGGGGTAACACTGTCATTTTTTTTTCTGGTCAAAATTTTGAGTTTCAATATCTCCGCTCTGGAAAGGTCTACAGCCTAAATTTTTGCACCCAGGTCCATGTCTCGTGGCCCTCTATCAGAATCCAGAGTTTTGAGAAGATTGGAGAAACTTTATTTTTCACCCCCCGAAAAAAAATGTAAGGGGTAACACTGTCATTTTTTTTTTCTGGTCAAAATTTTGAGTCTCAATATCTCAGCTCAGGAAGGGTCTAGAGCCTAAATTTTTGCACCCAGGTCCATGTCTCGTGGCCCTCTATCAGAATCCAGAGTTTTAAGAAGATTGGAGAAACTTTATTTTTCACCCCTCAAAAAAAATATAAGGGGTAACACTGTCATTTTTTTTCTGGTCAAAATTTTGAGTCTCAATATCTCAGCTCTGGAAGGGTCTACAGCCTCAATTTTTGCACCCAGGTCCATTTCTCGTGGCCTTCTATCAGAATCCGGAGTTTTGAGAAGATTGGAGAAACTTTATTTTTCACCCCCCGAAAAAAAATGTAAGGGGTAACACTGTAATTTTTTTTTTCTGGTCAAAATTTTGAGTTTCAATATCTCAGCTCTGGAAGGGTCTACAGCCTAAATTTTTGCACCCAGGTCCATGTCTCGTGGCCCTCTATCAGAATCCAGAGTTTTGAGAAGATTGGAGAAACTTTATTTTTCACCCCCCGAAAAAAAAATGTAAGGGGTAACAGTGTCATTTTTTTTTCTGGTCAAAATTTTGAGTCTCAATATCTCAGCTCTGGAAGGGTCTACAGCCTAAATTTTTGCACCCAGGTCCATGTCTCGTGGCCCTCTATCAGAATCCAGAGTTTTGAGACGATTGGAGAAACTTTATTTTTCACCCCCCGAAAAAAAAATGTAAGGGGTAACACTGTCATTTTTTTTTCTGGTCAAAATTTTGAGTTTCAATATCTCCGCTCTGGAAAGGTCTACAGCCTAAATTTTTGCACCCAGGTCCATGTCTCGTGGCCCTCTATCAGAATCCAGAGTTTTAAGAAGATTGGAGAAACTTTATTTTTCACCCCTCGAAAAAAAATATAAGGGGTAACACTGTCATTTTTTTTTCTGGTCAAAATTTTGAGTCTCAATATCTCAGCTCTGGAAGGGTCTACAGCCTCAATTTTTGCACCCAGGTCCATTTCTCGTGGCCCTCTATCAGAATCCGGAGTTTTGAGAAGATTGGAGAAACTTTATTTTTCACCCCCCGAAAAAAAATGTAAGGGGTAACACTGTAATTTTTTTATTCTGGTCAAAATTTTGAGTTTCAATATCTCAGCTCTGGAAGGGTCTACAGCCTAAATTTTTGCACCCAGGTCCATGTCTCGTGGCCCTCTATCAGAATCCAGAGTTTTGAGAAGATTGGAGAAACTTTATTTTTCGACCCCCGAAAAAAAAATGTAAGGGGTAACACTGTCATTTTTTTTTTTCTGGTCAAAATTTTGAGTCTCAATATCTCAGCTCAGGAAGGGTCTAGAGCCTAAATTTTTGCACCCAGGTCCATGTCTCGTGGCCCTCTATCAGAATCCAGAGTTTTAAGAAGATTGGAGAAACTTTATTTTTCACCCCTCGAAAAAAATATAAGGGGTAACACTGTCATTTTTTTTTCTGGTCAAAATTTTGAGTCTCAATATCTCAGCTCTGGAAGGGTCTACAGCCTCAATTTTTGCACCCAGGTCCATTTCTCGTGGCCTTCTATCAGAATCCGGAGTTTTGAGAAGATTGGAGAAACTTTATTTTTCACCCCCCGAAAAAAATGTAAGGGGTAACACTGTAATTTTTTTTTTCTGGTCAAAATTTTGAGTTTCAATATCTCAGCTCTGGAAGGGTCTACAGCCTAAGTTTTTGCACCCAGGTCCATGTCTCGTGGCCCTCTATCAGAATCCAGAGTTTTGAGAAGATTGGAGAAACTTTATTTTTCACCCCCCGAAAAAAAATGTAAGGGGTAACAGTGTCATTTTTTTTTTCTGGTCAAAATTTTGAGTCTCAATATCTCAGCTCTGGAAGGGTCTACAGCCTAAATTTTTGCACCCAGGTCCATGTCTCGTGGCCCTCTATCAGAATCCAGAGTTTTGAGAAGATTGGAGAAACTTTATTTTTCACCCCCCGAAAAAAAAATGTAAGGGGTAACACTGTCATTTTTTTTCTGGTCAAAATTTTGAGTTTCAATATCTCCGCTCTGGAAAGGTCTACAGCCTAAATTTTTGCACCCAGGTCCATGTCTCGTGGCCCTCTATCAGAATCCAGAGTTTTAAGAAGATTGGAGAAACTTTATTTTTCACCCCTCGAAAAAAAATATAAGGGGTAACACTGTCATTTTTTTTTCTGGTCAAAATTTTGAGTCTCAATATCTCAGCTCTGGAAGGGTCTACAGCCTCAATTTTTGCACCCAGGTCCATTTCTCGTGGCCCTCTATCAGAATCCAGAGTTTTGAGAAGATTGGAGAAACTTTATTTTTCACCCCCCGAAAAAAAATATAAGGGGTAACACTGTAATTTTTTTATTCTGGTCAAAATTTTGAGTTTCAATATCTCAGCTCTGGAAGGGTCTACAGCCTAAATTTTTGCACCCAGGTCCATGTCTCGTGGCCCTCTATCAGAATCCAGAGTTTTGAGAAGATTGGAGAAACTTTATTTTTCGACCCCCGAAAAAAAATGTAAGGGGTAACACTGTCATTTTTTTTTTCTGGTCAAAATTTTGAGTCTCAATATCTCAGCTCTGGAAGGGTCTACTGCCTAAATTTTTGCACCCAGGTCCATGTCTCGTGGCCCTCTATCAGAATCCAGAGTTTTGAGAAGATTGGAGAAACTTTATTTTTCACCCCCCGAAAAAAAAATGTAAGGGGTAACACTGTCATTTTTTTTTCTGGTCAAAATTTTGAGTTTCAATATCTCCGCTCTGGAAAGGTCTACAGCCTAAATTTTTGCACCCAGGTCCATGTCTCGTGGCCCTCTATCAGAATCCAGAGTTTTGAGAAGATTGGAGAAACTTTATTTTTCACCCCCCAAAAAAAAATGTAAGGGGTAACACTGTCATTTTTTTTTTCTGGTCAAAATTTTGAGTCTCAATATCTCAGCTCAGGAAGGGTCTACAGCCTAAATTTTTGCACCCAGGTCCATGTCTCGTGGCCCTCTATCAGAATCCAGAGTTTTAAGAAGATTGGAGAAACTTTATTTTTCACCCCTCGAAAAAAAATATAAGGGGTAACACTGTCATTTTTTTTTCTGGTCAAAATTTTGAGTCTCAATATCTCAGCTCTGGAAGGGTCTACAGCCTAAATTTTTGCACCCAGGTCCATGTCTCGTGGCCCTTTATCAGAATCCGGAGTTTTGAGAAGATTGGAGAAACTTTATTTTTCATCCCCCGGAAAAAAATGTAAGGGGTAACACTGTCATTTTTTTTTTCTGGTCAAAATTTTGAGTCTCAATATCTCAGCTCAGGAAGGGTCTACAGCCTCAATTTTTGCACCCAGGTCCATGTCTCGTGGCCCTCTATCAGAATCCAGAGTTTTGAGAAAATTGGAGAAACTTTATTTTTCACCCCCCCAAAAAAAATGTAAGGGGTAACACTGTCATTTTTTTTTTTCTGGTCGAAATTTTGAGTTTCAATATCTCAGCTCTGGAAGGGTCTACAGCCTAAATTTTTGCACCCAGGTCCATTTCTCGTGGCCCTCTATCAGAATCCAGAGTTTTGAGAAGATTGGAGAAACTTTATTTTTCACCCCTCGAAAAAAAATGTAAGGGGTAACACTGTCATTTTTTTTTCTGGTCAAAATTTTGAGTTTCAATATCTCAGCTCTGGAAGGGTCTACAGCCTAAATTTTTGCACCCAGGTCCATTTCTCGTGGCCCTCTATCAGAATCCAGAGTTTTGAGAAGATCGGAGAAACTTTATTTTTCATCCCCCGAAAAAAAATGTAAGGGGTAACACTGTCATTTTTTTTTTCTGGTCAAAATTTTGAGTCTCAATATCTCAGCTCAGGAAGGGTCTACAGCCTCAATTTTTGCACCCAGGTCCATGTCTCGTGGCCCTCTATCAGAATCCAGAGTTTTGAGAAGATTGGAGAAACTTTATTTTTCATCCCCCGAAAAAAAATGTAAGGGGTAACACTGTCATTTTTTTTTTCTGGTCAAAATTTTGAGTCTCAATATCTCAGCTCTGGAAGGGTCTACAGCCTAATTTTTTGCACCCAGGTCCATGTCTCGTGGCCCTCTATCAGAATCCGGAGTTTTGAGAAGATTGGAGAAACTTTATTTTTCACCCCTCGAAAAAAAATATAAGGGGTAACACTGTCATTTTTTTTTCTGGTCAAAATTTTGAGTCTCAATCTCTCAGCTCTGGAAGGGTCTACAGCCTAAATTTTTGCACCCAGGTCCATGTCTCGTGGCCCTCTATCAGAATCCAGAGTTTTGAGAAGATTGGAGAAACTTTATTTTTCACCCCCCGAAAAAAAAATGTAAGGGGTAACACTGTCATTTTTTTTTTTCTGGTCAAAATTTTGAGTCTCAATATCTCAGCTCTGGAAGGGTCTACAGCCTAAATTTTTGCACCCAGGTCCATGTCTCGTGGCCCTCTATCAGAATCCAGAGTTTTGAGAAGATTGGAGAAACTTTATTTTTCACCCCCCGAAAAAAAAAATGTAAGGGGTAACACTGTCATTTTTTTTTCTGGTCAAAATTTTGAGTTTCAATATCTCCGCTCTGGAAAGGTCTACAGTCTAAATTTTTGCACCCAGGTCCATGTCTCGTGGCCCTCTATCAGAATCCAGAGTTTTGAGAAGATTGGAGAAACTTTATTTTTCACCCCCCGAAAAAAAATGTAAGGGGTAACACTGTCATTTTTTTTTTCTGGTCAAAATTTTGAGTCTCAATATCTCAGCTCAGGAAGGTTCTAGAGCCTAAATTTTTGCACCCAGGTCCATGTCTCGTGGCCCTCTATCAGAATCCAGAGTTTTAAGAAGATTGGAGAAACTTTATTTTTCACCCCTCGAAAAAAATGTAAGGGGTAACAGTGTCATTTTTTTTTTCTGGTCAAAATTTTGAGTCTCAATATCTCAGCTCTGGAAGGGTCTACAGCCTCAATTTTTGCACCCAGGTCCATTTCTCGTGGCCCTCTATCAGAATCCGGAGTTTTGAGAAGATTGGAGAAACTTTATTTTTCACCCCCCGAAAAAAAATATAAGGGGTAACACTGTAATTTTTTTATTCTGGTCAAAATTTTGAGTTTCAATATCTCAGCTCTGGAAGGGTCTACAGCCTAAATTTTTGCACCCAGGTCCATGTCTCGTGGCCCTCTATCAGAATCCAGAGTTTTGAGAAGATTGGAGAAACTTTATTTTTCGACCCCCGAAAAAAAAATGTAAGGGGTAACACTGTCATTTTTTTTTTTCTGGTCAAAATTTTGAGTCTCAATATCTCAGCTCTGGAAGGGTCTACAGCCTAAATTTTTGCACCCAGGTCCATGTCTCGTGGCCCTCTATCAGAATCCAGAGTTTTGAGAAGATTGGAGAAACTTTATTTTTCACCCCCCGAAAAAAAAATGTAAGGGGTAACACTGTCATTTTTTTTTTCTGGTCAAAATTTTGAGTTTCAATATCTCCGCTCTGGAAAGGTCTACAGCCTAAATTTTTGCACCCAGGTCCATGTCTCGTGGCCCTCTATCAGAATCCAGAGTTTTAAGAAGATTGGAGAAACTTTATTTTTCACCCCCCGAAAAAAAATGTAAGGGGTAACACTGTAATTTTTTTTTTTTCTGGTCAAAATTTTGAGTTTCAATATCTCAGCTCTGGAAGGGTCTACAGCCTAAATTTTTGCACCCAGGTCCATGTCTCGTGGCCCTCTATCAGAATCCAGAGTTTTGAGAAGATTGGAGAAACTTTATTTTTCACCCCCCGAAAAAAAATGTAAGGGGTAACACTGTCATTTTTTTTTCTGGTCAAAATTTTGAGTTTCAATATCTCAGCTCTGGAAGGGTCTACAGCCTAAATTTTTGCACCCAGGTCCATTTCTCGTGGCCCTCTATCAGAATCCAGAGTTTTGAGAAGATCGGAGAAACTTTATTTTTCACCCCCCTAAAAAAAATGTAAGGGGTAACACTGTCATTTTTTTTTTCTGGTCAAAATTTTGAGTCTCAATATCTCAGCTCAGGAAGGGTCTACAGCCTCAATTTTTGCACCCAGGTCCATGTCTCGTGGCCCTCTATCAGAATCCAGAGTTTTGAGAAGATTGGAGAAACTTTATTTTTCACCCCCCGAAAAAAAATGTAATGGGTAACACTGTCATTTTTTTTCTGGTCAAAATTTTGAGTTTCAATATCTCAGCTCTGGAAGGGTCTACAGCCTAAATTTTTGCACCCAGGTCCATTTCTCGTGGCCCTCTATCAGAATCCAGAGTTTTGAGAAGATTGGAGAAACTTTATTTTTCACCCCCCGAAAAAAAATGTAAGGGGTAACACTGTCATTTTTTTTTCTCGTCAAAATTTTGAGTTTCAATATCTCAGCTCTGGAAGGGTCTACAGCCTAAATTTTTGCACCCAGGTCCATGTCTCGTGGCCCTCTATCAGAATCCGGAGTTTTGAGAAGATTGGAGAAACTTTATTTTTCACCCCCCGAAAAAAAATGTAAGGGGTAACACTGTCATTTTTTTTTCTGGTCAAAATTTTGAGTTTCAATATCTCAGCTCAGGAAGGGTCTACATCCTAAATTTTTGCACCCAGGTCCATGTCTCGTGGCCCTCTATCAGAATCCAGAGTTTTAAGAAGATTGGAGAAACTTTATTTTTCACCCCTCGAAAAAAAATATAAGGGGTAACACTGTTATTTTTTTTTCTGGTCAAAATTTTGAGTCTCAATATCTCAGCTCTGGAAGGGTCTACAGCCTCAATTTTTGCACCCAGGTCCATTTCTCGTGGCCCTCTATCAGAATTCGGAGTTTTGAGAAGATTGGAGAAACTTCATTTTTCACCCCCCGAAAAAAATGTAAGGGGTAACACTGTAATTTTTTTTTTTTCTGGTCAAAATTTTGAGTTTCAATATCTCAGCTCTGGAAGGGTCTACAGCCTAAATTTTTGCACCCAGGTCCATGTCTCGTGGCCCTCTATCAGAATCCAGAGTTTTGAGAAGATTGGAGAAACTTTATTTTTCACCCCCCGAAAAAAAATGTAAGGGGTAACACTGTCATTTTTTTTTCTGGTCAAAATTTTGAGTCTCAATATCTCAGCTCAGGAAGGGTCTACAGCCTAAATTTTTGCACCCAGGTCCATGTCTCGTGGCCCTCTATCAGAATCCAGAGTTTTAAGAAGATTGGAGAAACTTTATTTTTCACCCCTCGAAAAAAATATAAGGGGTAACACTGTCATTTTTTTTTCTGGTCAAAATTTTGAGTCTCAATATCTCAGCTCTGGAAGGGTCTACAGCCTCAATTTTTGCACCCAGGTCCATTTCTCGTGGCCTTCTATCAGAATCCGGAGTTTTGAGAAGATTGGAGAAACTTTATTTTTCACCCCCCCAAAAAAAAAATGTAAGGGGTAACACTGTCATTTTTTTTTCTGGTCAAAATTTTGAGTTTCAATATCTCCGCTCTGGAAAGGTCTACAGCCTAAATTTTTGCACCCAGGTCCATGTCTCGTGGCCCTCTATCAGAATCCAGAGTTTTAAGAAGATTGGAAAAACTTTATTTTTCACCCCTCGAAAAAAAATATAAGGGGTAACACTGTCATTTTTTTTCTGGTCAAAATTTTGAGTCTCAATATCTCAGCTCTGGAAGGGTCTACAGCCTCAATTTTTGCACCCAGGTCCATTTCTCGTGGCCCTCTATCAGAATCCGGAGTTTTGAGAAGATTGGAGAAACTTTATTTTTCACCCCCCGAAAAAAAATATAAGGGGTAACACTGTAATTTTTTTATTCTGGTCAAAATTTTGAGTTTCAATATCTCAGCTCTGGAAGGGTCTACAGCCTAAATTTTTGCACCCAGGTCCATGTCTCGTGGCCCTCTATCAGAATCCAGAGTTTTGAGAAGATTGGAGAAACTTTATTTTTCGACCCCCGAAAAAAAAATGTAAGGGGTAACACTGTCATTTTTTTTTTTTCTGGTCAAAATTTTGAGTCTCAATATCTCAGCTCTGGAAGGGTCTACAGCCTAAATTTTTGCACCCAGGTCCATGTCTCGTGGCCCTCTATCAGAATCCAGAGTTTTGAGAAGATTGGAGAAACTTTATTTTTCACCCCCCGAAAAAAAAATGTAAGGGGTAACACTGTCATTTTTTTTTTCTGGTCAAAATTTTGAGTTTCAATATCTCCGCTCTGGAAAGGTCTACAGCCTAAATTTTTGCACCCAGGTCCATGTCTCGTGGCCCTCTATCAGAATCCAGAGTTTTGAGAAGATTGGAGAAACTTTATTTTTCACCCCCCGAAAAAAAATGTAAGGGGTAACACTGTCATTTTTTTTTTTCTGGTCAAAATTTTGAGTCTCAATATCTCAGCTCAGGAAGGGTCTACAGCCTAAATTTTTGCACCCAGGTCCATGTCTCGTGGCCCTCTATCAGAATCCAGAGTTTTAAGAAGATTGGAGAAACTTTATTTTTCACCCCCCGAAAAAAAATGTAAGGGGTAACACTGTAATTTCTTTTTTTTCTGGTCAAAATTTTGAGTTTCAATATCTCAGCTCTGGAAGGGTCTACAGCCTAAATTTTTGCACCCAGGTCCATGTCTCGTGGCCCTCTATCAGAATCCAGAGTTTTGAGAAGATTGGAGAAACTTTATTTTTCACCCCCCGAAAAAAAATGTAAGGGGTAACACTGTAATTTTTTTTTTCTGGTCAAAATTTTGAGTTTCAATATCTCAGCTCTGGAAGGGTCTACAGCCTAAATTTTTGCACCCAGGTCCATGTCTCGTGGCCCTCTATCAGAATCCGGAGTTTTGAGAAGATTGGAGAAACTTTATTTTTCACCCCCCGAAAAAAAATGTAAGGGGTAACACTGTCATTTTTTTTTCTGGTCAAAATTTTGAGTTTCAATATCTCAGCTCAGGAAGGGTCTACATCCTAAATTTTTGCACCCAGGTCCATGTCTCGTGGCCCTCTATCAGAATCCAGAGTTTTAAGAAGATTGGAGAAACTTTATTTTTCACCCCTCGAAAAAAAATATAAGGGGTAACACTGTTATTTTTTTTTTCTGGTCAAAATTTTGAGTCTCAATATCTCAGCTCTGGAAGGGTCTACAGCCTCAATTTTTGCACCCAGGTCCATTTCTCGTGGCCCTCTATCAGAATTCGGAGTTTTGAGAAGATTGGAGAAACTTCATTTTTCACCCCCCGAAAAAAATGTAAGGGGTAACACTGTAATTTTTTTTTTCTGGTCAAAATTTTGAGTTTCAATATCTCAGCTCTGGAACGGTCTACAGCCTAAATTTTTGCACCCAGGTCCATGTCTCGTGGCCCTCTATCAGAATCCAGAGTTTTGAGAAGATTGGAGAAACTTTATTTTTCACCCCCCGAAAAAAAAATGTAAGGGGTAACACTGTCATTTTTTTTTTCTGGTCAAAATTTTGAGTCTCAATATCTCAGCTCTGGAAGGGTCTACAGCCTAAATTTTTGCACCCAGGTCCATGTCTCGTGGCCCTCTATCAGAATCCAGAGTTTTGAGAAGATTGGAGAAACTTTATTTTTCACCCCCCGAAAAAAAAATGTAAGGGGTAACACTGTCATTTTTTTTTTTCTGGTCAAAATTTTGAGTCTCAATATCTCAGCTCAGGAAGGGTCTACAGCCTAAATTTTTGCACCCAGGTCCATGTCTCGTGGCCCTCTATCAGAATCCAGAGTTTTAAGAAGATTGGAGAAACTTTATTTTTCACCCCTCGAAAAAAATATAAGGGGTAACACTGTCATTTTTTTTTCTGGTCAAAATTTTGAGTCTCAATATCTCAGCTCTGGAAGGGTCTACAGCCTAAATTTTTGCACCCAGGTCCATGTCTCGTGGCCCTCTATCAGAATCCAGAGTTTTGAGAAGATTGGAGAAACTTTATTTTTCACCCCCCGAAAAAAAATGTAAGGGGTAACACTGTCATTTTTTTTTCTGGTCAAAATTTTGAGTTTCAATATCTCCGCTCTGGAAAGGTCTACAGCCTAAATTTTTGCACCCAGCTCCATGTCTCGTGGCCCTCTATCAGAATCCAGAGTTTTGAGAAGATTGGAGAAACTTTATTTTTCACCCCCCGAAAAAAAATGTAAGGGGTAACACTGTCATTTTTTTTTCTGGTCAAAATTTTGAGTCTCAATATCTCAGCTCAGGAAGGGTCTACAGCCTAAATTTTTGCACCCAGGTCCATTTCTCGTGGCCTTCTATCAGAATCCGGAGTTTTGAGAAGATTGGAGAAACTTTATTTTTCAACCCCCGAAAAAAAAATGTAAGGGGTAACACTGTATTTTTTTTTTTTCTGGTCAAAATTTTGAGTTTCAATATCTCAGCTCTGGAAGGGTCTACAGCCTAAATTTTTGCACCCAGGTCCATGTCTCGTGGCCCTCTATCAGAATCCAGAGTTTTAAGAAGATTGGAGAAACTTTATTTTTCACCCCTCGAAAAAAAATATAAGGGGTAACACTGTCATTTTTTTTTCTGGTCAAAATTTTGAGTCTCAATCTCTCAGCTCTGGAAGGGTCTACAGCCTAAATTTTTGCACCCAGGTCCATGTCTCGTGGCCCTCTATCAGAATCCAGAGTTTTGAGAAGATTGGAGAAACTTTATTTTTCACCCCCCGAAAAAAAAATGTAAGGGGTAACACTGTCATTTTTTTTTTTTTCTGGTCAAAATTTTGAGTCTCAATATCTCAGCTCTGGAAGGGTCTACAGCCTAAATTTTTGCACCCAGGTCCATGTCTCGTGGCCCTCTATCAGAATCCAGAGTTTTGAGAAGATTGGAGAAACTTTATTTTTCACCCCCCGAAAAAAAAAATGTAAGGGGTAACACTGTCATTTTTTTTTCTGGTCAAAATTTTGAGTTTCAATATCTCCGCTCTGGAAAGGTCTACAGTCTAAATTTTTGCACCCAGGTCCATGTCTCGTGGCCCTCTATCAGAATCCAGAGTTTTGAGAAGATTGGAGAAACTTTATTTTTCACCCCCCGAAAAAAAATGTAAGGGGTAACACTGTCATTTTTTTTTTCTGGTCAAAATTTTGAGTCTCAATATCTCAGCTCAGGAAGGTTCTAGAGCCTAAATTTTTGCACCCAGGTCCATGTCTCGTGGCCCTCTATCAGAATCCAGAGTTTTAAGAAGATTGGAGAAACTTTATTTTTCACCCCTCGAAAAAAATGTAAGGGGTAACAGTGTCATTTTTTTTTTCTGGTCAAAATTTTGAGTCTCAATATCTCAGCTCTGGAAGGGTCTACAGCCTCAATTTTTGCACCCAGGTCCATTTCTCGTGGCCCTCTATCAGAATCCGGAGTTTTGAGAAGATTGGAGAAACTTTATTTTTCACCCCCCGAAAAAAAATATAAGGGGTAACACTGTAATTTTTTTATTCTGGTCAAAATTTTGAGTTTCAATATCTCAGCTCTGGAAGGGTCTACAGCCTAAATTTTTGCACCCAGGTCCATGTCTCGTGGCCCTCTATCAGAATCCAGAGTTTTGAGAAGATTGGAGAAACTTTATTTTTCGACCCCCGAAAAAAAAATGTAAGGGGTAACACTGTCATTTTTTTTTTTCTGGTCAAAATTTTGAGTCTCAATATCTCAGCTCTGGAAGGGTCTACAGCCTAAATTTTTGCACCCAGGTCCATGTCTCGTGGCCCTCTATCAGAATCCAGAGTTTTGAGAAGATTGGAGAAACTTTATTTTTCACCCCCCGAAAAAAAAATGTAAGGGGTAACACTGTCATTTTTTTTTCTGGTCAAAATTTTGAGTTTCAATATCTCCGCTCTGGAAAGGTCTACAGCCTAAATTTTTGCACCCAGGTCCATGTCTCGTGGCCCTCTATCAGAATCCAGAGTTTTAAGAAGATTGGAGAAACTTTATTTTTCACCCCCCGAAAAAAAATGTAAGGGGTAACACTGTAATTTTTTTTTTTTTCTGGTCAAAATTTTGAGTTTCAATATCTCAGCTCTGGAAGGGTCTACAGCCTAAATTTTTGCACCCAGGTCCATGTCTCGTGGCCCTCTATCAGAATCCAGAGTTTTGAGAAGATTGGAGAAACTTTATTTTTCACCCCCCGAAAAAAAATGTAAGGGGTAACACTGTCATTTTTTTTTCTGGTCAAAATTTTGAGTTTCAATATCTCAGCTCTGGAAGGGTCTACAGCCTAAATTTTTGCACCCAGGTCCATTTCTCGTGGCCCTCTATCAGAATCCAGAGTTTTGAGAAGATCGGAGAAACTTTATTTTTCACCCCCCTAAAAAAAATGTAAGGGGTAACACTGTCATTTTTTTTTTCTGGTCAAAATTTTGAGTCTCAATATCTCAGCTCAGGAAGGGTCTACAGCCTCAATTTTTGCACCCAGGTCCATGTCTCGTGGCCCTCTATCAGAATCCAGAGTTTTGAGAAGATTGGAGAAACTTTATTTTTCACCCCCCGAAAAAAAATGTAATGGGTAACACTGTCATTTTTTTTCTGGTCAAAATTTTGAGTTTCAATATCTCAGCTCTGGAAGGGTCTACAGCCTAAATTTTTGCACCCAGGTCCATTTCTCGTGGCCCTCTATCAGAATCCAGAGTTTTGAGAAGATTGGAGAAACTTTATTTTTCACCCCCCGAAAAAAAATGTAAGGGGTAACACTGTCATTTTTTTTTCTCGTCAAAATTTTGAGTTTCAATATCTCAGCTCTGGAAGGGTCTACAGCCTAAATTTTTGCACCCAGGTCCATGTCTCGTGGCCCTCTATCAGAATCCGGAGTTTTGAGAAGATTGGAGAAACTTTATTTTTCACCCCCCGAAAAAAAATGTAAGGGGTAACACTGTCATTTTTTTTTCTGGTCAAAATTTTGAGTTTCAATATCTCAGCTCAGGAAGGGTCTACATCCTAAATTTTTGCACCCAGGTCCATGTCTCGTGGCCCTCTATCAGAATCCAGAGTTTTAAGAAGATTGGAGAAACTTTATTTTTCACCCCTCGAAAAAAAATATAAGGGGTAACACTGTTATTTTTTTTTCTGGTCAAAATTTTGAGTCTCAATATCTCAGCTCTGGAAGGGTCTACAGCCTCAATTTTTGCACCCAGGTCCATTTCTCGTGGCCCTCTATCAGAATTCGGAGTTTTGAGAAGATTGGAGAAACTTCATTTTTCACCCCCCGAAAAAAATGTAAGGGGTAACACTGTAATTTTTTTTTTTTCTGGTCAAAATTTTGAGTTTCAATATCTCAGCTCTGGAAGGGTCTACAGCCTAAATTTTTGCACCCAGGTCCATGTCTCGTGGCCCTCTATCAGAATCCAGAGTTTTGAGAAGATTGGAGAAACTTTATTTTTCACCCCCCGAAAAAAAATGTAAGGGGTAACACTGTCATTTTTTTTTCTGGTCAAAATTTTGAGTCTCAATATCTCAGCTCAGGAAGGGTCTACAGCCTAAATTTTTGCACCCAGGTCCATGTCTCGTGGCCCTCTATCAGAATCCAGAGTTTTAAGAAGATTGGAGAAACTTTATTTTTCACCCCTCGAAAAAAATATAAGGGGTAACACTGTCATTTTTTTTTCTGGTCAAAATTTTGAGTCTCAATATCTCAGCTCTGGAAGGGTCTACAGCCTCAATTTTTGCACCCAGGTCCATTTCTCGTGGCCTTCTATCAGAATCCAGAGTTTTGAGAAGATTGGAGAAACTTTATTTTTCACCCCCCGAAAAAAAAAATGTAAGGGGTAACACTGTCATTTTTTTTTCTGGTCAAAATTTTGAGTTTCAATATCTCCGCTCTGGAAAGGTCTACAGCCTAAATTTTTGCACCCAGGTCCATGTCTCGTGGCCCTCTATCAGAATCCAGAGTTTTAAGAAGATTGGAAAAACTTTATTTTTCACCCCTCGAAAAAAAATATAAGGGGTAACAATGTCATTTTTTTTTCTGGTCAAAATTTTGAGTCTCAATATCTCAGCTCTGGAAGGGTCTACAGCCTCAATTTTTGCACCCAGGTCCATTTCTCGTGGCCCTCTATCAGAATCCGGAGTTTTGAGAAGATTGGAGAAACTTTATTTTTCACCCCCCGAAAAAAAATATAAGGGGTAACACTGTAATTTTTTTATTCTGGTCAAAATTTTGAGTTTCAATATCTCAGCTCTGGAAGGGTCTACAGCCTAAATTTTTGCACCCAGGTCCATGTCTCGTGGCCCTCTATCAGAATCCAGAGTTTTGAGAAGATTGGAGAAACTTTATTTTTCGACCCCCGAAAAAAAAATGTAAGGGGTAACACTGTCATTTTTTTTTTTTCTGGTCAAAATTTTGAGTCTCAATATCTCAGCTCTGGAAGGGTCTACAGCCTAAATTTTTGCACCCAGGTCCATGTCTCGTGGCCCTCTATCAGAATCCAGAGTTTTGAGAAGATTGGAGAAACTTTATTTTTCACCCCCCGAAAAAAAAATGTAAGGGGTAACACTGTCATTTTTTTTTTCTGGTCAAAATTTTGAGTTTCAATATCTCCGCTCTGGAAAGGTCTACAGCCTAAATTTTTGCACCCAGGTCCATGTCTCGTGGCCCTCTATCAGAATCCAGAGTTTTGAGAAGATTGGAGAAACTTTATTTTTCACCCCCCGAAAAAAAATGTAAGGGGTAACACTGTCATTTTTTTTTTCTGGTCAAAATTTTGAGTCTCAATATCTCAGCTCAGGAAGGGTCTACAGCCTAAATTTTTGCACCCAGGTCCATGTCTCGTGGCCCTCTATCAGAATCCAGAGTTTTAAGAAGATTGGAGAAACTTTATTTTTCACCCCCCGAAAAAAAATGTAAGGGGTAACACTGTAATTTCTTTTTTTTCTGGTCAAAATTTTGAGTTTCAATATCTCAGCTCTGGAAGGGTCTACAGCCTAAATTTTTGCACCCAGGTCCATGTCTCGTGGCCCTCTATCAGAATCCAGAGTTTTGAGAAGATTGGAGAAACTTTATTTTTCACCCCCCGAAAAAAAATGTAAGGGGTAACACTGTAATTTTTTTTTTCTGGTCAAAATTTTGAGTTTCAATATCTCAGCTCTGGAAGGGTCTACAGCCTAAATTTTTGCACCCAGGTCCATGTCTCGTGGCCCTCTATCAGAATCCGGAGTTTTGAGAAGATTGGAGAAACTTTATTTTTCACCCCCCGAAAAAAAATGTAAGGGGTAACACTGTCATTTTTTTTTCTGGTCAAAATTTTGAGTTTCAATATCTCAGCTCAGGAAGGGTCTACATCCTAAATTTTTGCACCCAGGTCCATGTCTCGTGGCCCTCTATCAGAATCCAGAGTTTTAAGAAGATTGGAGAAACTTTATTTTTCACCCCTCGAAAAAAAATATAAGGGGTAACACTGTTATTTTTTTTTTCTGGTCAAAATTTTGAGT
Source organism: Cyprinella venusta (assembly GCA_038021265.1). Classification (NCBI taxonomy): domain Eukaryota; kingdom Metazoa; phylum Chordata; class Actinopteri; order Cypriniformes; family Leuciscidae; genus Cyprinella; species Cyprinella venusta. Next base: position 25,183,829 of record CM075863.1, read on the forward strand.
CTCAATATCTCAGCTCTGGAAGGGTCTACAGCCTCAATTTTTGCACCCAGGTCCATTTCTCGTGGCCCTCTATCAGAATTCGGAGTTTTGAGAAGATTGGAGAAACTTCATTTTTCACCCCCCGAAAAAAATGTAAGGGGTAACACTGTAATTTTTTTTTTTCTGGTCAAAATTTTGAGTTTCAATATCTCAGCTCTGGAAGGGTCTACAGCCTAAATTTTTGCACCCAGGTCCATGTCTCGTGGCCCTCTATCAGAATCCAGAGTTTTGAGAAGATTGGAGAAACTTTATTTTTCACCCCCCGAAAAAAAAATGTAAGGGGTAACACTGTCATTTTTTTTTTCTGGTCAAAATTTTGAGTCTCAATATCTCAGCTCTGGAAGGGTCTACAGCCTAAATTTTTGCACCCAGGTCCATGTCTCGTGGCCCTCTATCAGAATCCAGAGTTTTGAGAAGATTGGAGAAACTTTATTTTTCACCCCCCGAAAAAAAAATGTAAGGGGTAACACTGTCATTTTTTTTTTTCTGGTCAATATTTTGAGTCTCAATATCTCAGCTCAGGAAGGGTCTACAGCCTAAATTTTTGCACCCAGGTCCATGTCTCGTGGCCCTCTATCAGAATCCAGAGTTTTAAGAAGATTGGAGAAACTTTATTTTTCACCCCTCGAAAAAAATATAAGGGGTAACACTGTCATTTTTTTTTCTGGTCAAAATTTTGAGTCTCAATATCTCAGCTCTGGAAGGGTCTACAGCCTAAATTTTTGCACCCAGGTCCATGTCTCGTGGCCCTCTATCAGAATCCAGAGTTTGAGAAGATTGGAGAAACTTTATTTTTCACCCCCCGAAAAAAAATGTAAGGGGTAACACTGTCATTTTTTTTTCTGGTCAAAATTTTGAGTTTCAATATCTCCGCTCTGGAAAGGTCTACAGCCTAAATTTTTGCACCCAGGTCCATGTCTCGTGGCCCTCTATCAGAATCCAGAGTTTTGAGAAGATTGGAGAAACTTTATTTTTCACCCCCCGAAAAAAAATGTAAGGGGTAACACTGTCATTTTTTTTTCTGGTCAAAATTTTGAGTCTCAATATCTCAGCTCAGGAAGGGTCTACAGCCTAAATTTTTGCACCCAGGTCCATTTCTCGTGGCCTTCTATCAGAATCCGGAGTTTTGAGAAGATTGGAGAAACTTTATTTTTCAACCCCCGAAAAAAAATGTAAGGGGTAACACTGTATTTTTTTTTTTTCTGGTCAAAATTTTGAGTTTCAATATCTCAGCTCTGGAAGGGTCTACAGCCTAAATTTTTGCACCCAGGTCCATGTCTCGTGGCCCTCTATCAGAATCCAGAGTTTTGAGAAGATTGGAGAAACTTTATTTTTCACCCCCCGAAAAAAAAATGTAAGGGGTAACACTGTCATTTTTTTTTTTTCTGGTCAAAATTTTGAGTCTCAATATCTCAGCTCTGGAAGGGTCTACAGCCTAAATTTTTGCACCCAGGTCCATGTCTCGTGGCCCTCTATCAGAATCCAGAGTTTTGAGAAGATTGGAGAAACTTTATTTTCACCCCCCGAAAAAAAATGTAAGGGGTAACACTGTCATTTTTTTTTTTCTCGTCAAAATTTTGAGTTTCAATATCTCAGCTCTGGAAGGGTCTACAGCCTAAATTTTTGCACCCAGGTCCATGTCTCGTGGCCCTCTATCAGAATCCGGAGTTTTGAGAAGATTGGAGAAACTTTATTTTTCACCCCCCGAAAAAAAATGTAAGGGGTAACACTGTCATTTTTTTTTTCTGGTCAAAATTTTGAGTTTCAATATCTCAGCTCAGGAAGGGTCTACATCCTAAATTTTTGCACCCAGGTCCATGTCTCGTGGCCCTCTATCAGAATCCAGAGTTTTAAGAAGATTGAGAAACTTTATTTTTCACCCCTCGAAAAAAAATATAAGGGGTAACACTGTCATTTTTTTTTTCTGGTCAAAATTTTGAGTCTCAATATCTCAGCTCTGGAAGGGTCTACAGCCTCAATTTTTGCACCCAGGTCCATTTCTCGTGGCCCTCTATCAGAATCCAGAGTTTTGAGAAGATTGGAGAAACTTTATTTTTCACCCCCCGAAAAAAAATGTAAGGGGTAACACTGTAATTTTTTTTTCTGGTCAAAATTTTGAGTTTCAATATCTCAGCTCTGGAAGGGTCTACAGCCTAAATTTTTGCACCCAGGTCCATGTCTCGTGGCCCTCTATCAGAATCCAGAGTTTTGAGAAGATTGGAGAAACTTTATTTTTCACCCCCCCAAAAAAAAATGTAAGGGGTAACACTGTCATTTTTTTTTCTGGTCAAAATTTTGAGTTTCAATATCTCCGCTCTGGAAGGGTCTACAGCCTAAATTTTTGCACCCAGGTCCATGTCTCGTGGCCCTCTATCAGAATCCAGAGTTTTGAGAAGATTGGAGAAACTTTATTTTTCACCCCCCGAAAAAAAATGTAAGGGTAACACTGTCATTTTTTTTTTCTGGTCAAAATTTTGAGTCTCAATATCTCAGCTCAGGAAGGGTCTACAGCCTAAATTTTTGCACCCAGGTCCATGTCTCGTGGCCCTCTATCAGAATCCAGAGTTTTAAGAAGATTGGAGAAACTTTATTTTTCACCCCCCGAAAAAAAATGTAAGGGGTAACACTGTAATTTCTTTTTTTTCTGGTCAAAATTTTGAGTTTCAATATCTCAGCTCTGGAAGGGTCTACAGCCTAAATTTTTGCACCCAGGTCCATGTCTCGTGGCCCTCTATCAGAATCCAGAGTTTTAAGAAGATTGGAGAAACTTTATTTTTCACCCCCCGAAAACAAATGTAAGGGGTAACACTGTAATTTCTTTTTTTTCTGGTCAAAATTTTGAGTTTCAATATCTCAGCTCTGGAAGGGTCTACAGCCTAAATTTTTGCACCCAGGTCCATGTCTCGTGGCCCTCTATCAGAATCCAGAGTTTTGAGAAGATTGGAGAAACTTTATTTTTCACCCCCGAAAAAAAATGTAAGGGGTAACACTGTAATTTTTTTTCTGGTCAAAATTTTGACTCAAATTTTGACCAGAAAAAAAAATTACAGTGTTACCCCTTACATTTTTTTCGGGGGGGTGAAAAATAAAGTTTCTCCAATCTTCTCAAAACTCTGGATTCTGATAGAGGGCCACGAGACATGGACCTGGGTGCAAAAATTTAGGCTGTAGACCCTTCCAGAGCTGAGATATTGAAACTCAAAATTTTGACCAGAAAAAAAAGAAATTACAGTGTTACCCCTTACATTTTTTTTCGGGGGGTGAAAAATAAAGTTTCTCCAATCTTCTTAAAACTCTGGATTCTGATAGAGGGCCACGAGACATGGACCTGGGTGCAAAAATTTAGGCTGTAGACCCTTCCAGAGCTGAGATATTGAAACTCAAAATTTTGACCAGAAAAAAAGAAATTACAGTGTTACCCCTTACATTTTTTTTCGGGGGGTGAAAAATAAAGTTTCTCCAATCTTCTAAAACTCTGGATTCTGATAGAGGGCCACGAGACATGGACCTGGGTGCAAAAATTTAGGCTGTAGACCCTTCCTGAGCTGAGATATTGAGACTCAAAATTTTGACCAGAAAAAAAAATGACAGTGTTACCCCTTACATTTTTTTTTCGGGGGGTGAAAAATAAAGTTTCTCCAATCTTCTCAAAACTCTGGATTCTGATAGAGGGCCACGAGACATGGACCTGGGTGCAAAAATTTAGGCTGTAGACCCTTCCAGAGCGGAGATATTGAAACTCAAAATTTTGACCAGAAAAAAAAATGACAGTGTTACCCCTTACATTTTTTTTTGGGGGGGTTGAAAAATAAAGTTTCTCCAATCTTCTCAAAACTCTGGATTCTGATAGAGGGCCACGAGACATGGACCTGGGTGCAAAAATTTAGGCTGTAGACCCTTCCAGAGCTGAGATATTGAAACTCAAAATTTTGACCAGAAAAAAAAATTACAGTGTTACCCCTTACATTTTTTTTCGGGGGGTGAAAAATAAAGTTTCTCAATCTTCTCAAAACTCTGGATTCTGATAGAGGGCCACGAGAAATGGACCTGGGTGCAAAAATTGAGGCTGTAGACCCTTCCAGAGCTGAGATATTGAGACTCAAAATTTTGACCAGAAAAAAAAAATGACAGTGTTACCCCTTATATTTTTTTTCGAGGGGTGAAAAATAAAGTTTCTCCAATCTTCTTAAAACTCTGGATTCTGATAGAGGGCACGAGACATGGACCTGGGTGCAAAAATTTAGGATGTAGACCCTTCCTGAGCTGAGATATTGAAACTCAAAATTTTGACCAGAAAAAAAAAATGACAGTGTTACCCCTTACATTTTTTTTCGGGGGGTGAAAAATAAAGTTTCTCCAATCTTCTCAAAACTCCGGATTCTGATAGAGGGCCACGAGACATGGACCTGGGTGCAAAAATTAGGCTGTAGACCCTTCCAGAGCTGAGATATTGAAACTCAAAATTTTGACGAGAAAAAAAAAAATGACAGTGTTACCCCTTACATTTTTTTTCGGGGGGTGAAAAATAAAGTTTCTCCAATCTTCTCAAAACTCTGGATTCTGATAGAGGGCCACGAGACATGGACCTGGGTGCAAAAATTTAGGCTGTAGACCCTTCCAGAGCTGAGATATTGAGACTCAAAATTTTGACCAGAAAAAAAAAAATGACAGTGTTACCCCTTACATTTTTTTTTCGGGGGGTGAAAAATAAAGTTTCTCCAATCTTCTCAAACTCTGGATTCTGATAGAGGGCCACGAGACATGGACCTGGGTGCAAAAATTTAGGCTGTAGACCCTTCCAGAGCTGAGATATTGAAACTCAAAATTTTGACCAGAAAAAAAAAAAATACAGTGTTACCCTTACATTTTTTTTTCGGGGGTTGAAAAATAAAGTTTCTCCAATCTTCTCAAAACTCCGGATTCTGATAGAAGGCCACGAGAAATGGACCTGGGTGCAAAAATTTAGGCTGTAGACCCTTCCTGAGCTGAGATATTGAGACTCAAAATTTTGACCAGAAAAAAAAATGACAGTGTTACCCCTTACATTTTTTTCGGGGGGTGAAAAATAAAGTTTCTCCAATCTTCTCAAAACTCTGGATTCTGATAGAGGGCCACGAGACATGGACCTGGGTGCAAAAATTTAGGCTGTAGACCTTTCCAGAGCGGAGATATTGAAACTCAAAATTTTGACCAGAAAAAAAAATGACAGTGTTACCCCTTACATTTTTTTTCGGGGGGTGAAAATAAAGTTTCTCCAATCTTCTCAAAACTCTGGATTCTGATAGAGGGCCACGAGACATGGACCTGGGTGCAAAAATTTAGGCTGTAGACCCTTCCAGAGCTGAGATATTGAGACTCAAAATTTTGACCAGAAAAAAAAAATGACAGTGTTACCCCTTATATTTTTTTCGAGGGGTGAAAAATAAAGTTTCTCCAATCTTCTTAAAACTCTGGATTCTGATAGAGGGCCACGAGACATGGACCTGGGTGCAAAATTTAGGCTGTAGACCCTTCCTGAGCTGAGATATTGAGACTCAAAATATTGACCAGAAAAAAAAAAATGACAGTGTTACCCCTTACATTTTTTTTTCGGGGGGTGAAAAATAAAGTTTCTCCATCTTCTCAAAACTCTGGATTCTGATAGAGGGCCACGAGACATGGACCTGGGTGCAAAAATTTAGGCTGTAGACCCTTCCAGAGCTGAGATATTGAGACTCAAAATTTTGACCAGAAAAAAAAATGACAGTGTTACCCCTTACATTTTTTTTTTCGGGGGGTGAAAAATAAAGTTTCTCCAATCTTCTCAAAACTCTGGATTCTGATAGAGGGCCACGAGACATGGACCTGGGTGCAAAAATTTAGGCTGTAGACCCTTCCAGAGCTGAGATATTGAAACTCAAAATTTTGACCAGAAAAAAAAAAATTACAGTGTTACCCCTTACATTTTTTTCGGGGGGTGAAAAATGAAGTTTCTCCAATCTTCTCAAAACTCCGAATTCTGATAGAGGGCCACGAGAAATGGACCTGGGTGCAAAAATTGAGGCTGTAGACCCTTCCAGAGCTGAGATATTGAGACTCAAAATTTTGACCAGAAAAAAAAATAACAGTGTTACCCCTTATATTTTTTTTCGAGGGGTGAAAAATAAAGTTTCTCCAATCTTCTTAAAACTCTGGATTCTGATAGAGGGCCACGAGACATGGACCTGGGTGCAAAAATTTAGGATGTAGACCCTTCCTGAGCTGAGATATTGAAACTCAAAATTTTGACCAGAAAAAAAAATGACAGTGTTACCCCTTACATTTTTTTTCGGGGGGTGAAAAATAAAGTTTCTCCAATCTTCTCAAAACTCCGGATTCTGATAGAGGGCCACGAGACATGGACCTGGGTGCAAAAATTTAGGCTGTAGACCCTTCCAGAGCTGAGATATTGAAACTCAAAATTTTGACCAGAAAAAAAAATTACAGTGTTACCCCTTACATTTTTTTTCGGGGGGTGAAAAATAAAGTTTCTCCAATCTTCTCAAAACTCTGGATTCTGATAGAGGGCCACGAGACATGGACCTGGGTGCAAAAATTTAGGCTGTAGACCCTTCCAGAGCTGAGATATTGAAACTCAAAATTTTGACCAGAAAAAAAGAAATTACAGTGTTACCCCTTACATTTTTTTTCGGGGGTGTGAAAAATAAAGTTTCTCCAATCTTCTTAAAACTCTGGATTCTGATAGAGGGCCACGAGACATGGACCTGGGTGCAAAAATTTAGGCTGTAGACCCTTCCTGAGCTGAGATATTGAGACTCAAAATTTTGACCAGAAAAAAAAATGACAGTGTTACCCCTTACATTTTTTTTCGGGGGGTGAAAAATAAAGTTTCTCCAATCTTCTCAAAACTCTGGATTCTGATAGAGGGCCACGAGACATGGACCTGGGTGCAAAAAATTTAGGCTGTAGACCTTTCCAGAGCGGAGATATTGAAACTCAAAATTTTGACCAGAAAAAAAAAATGACAGTGTTACCCCTTACATTTTTTTTTCGGGGGGTGAAAAATAAAGTTTCTCCAATCTTCTCAAAACTCTGGATTCTGATAAGAGGGCCACGAGACATGGACCTGGGTGCAAAAATTTAGGCTGTAGACCCTTCCAGAGCTGAGATATTGAGACTCAAAATTTTGACCAGAAAAAAAAAAATGACAGTGTTACCCCTTACATTTTTTTTTCGGGGGTCGAAAATAAAGTTTCTCCAATCTTCTCAAAACTCTGGATTCTGATAGAGGGCCACGAGACATGGACCTGGGTGCAAAATTTAGGCTGTAGACCCTTCCAGAGCTGAGATATTGAAACTCAAATTTTGACCAGAATAAAAAAATTACAGTGTTACCCCTTATATTTTTTTTCGGGGGGTGAAAAATAAAGTTTCTCCAATCTTCTCAAAACTCCGGATTCTGATAGAGGGCCACGAGAAATGGACCTGGGTGCAAAAATTGAGGCTGTAGACCCTTCCAGAGCTGAGATATTGAGACTCAAAATTTTGACCAGAAAAAAAAATGACATTGTTACCCCTTATATTTTTTTTCGAGGGGTGAAAAATAAAGTTTTTCCAATCTTCTTAAAACTCTGGATTCTGATAGAGGGCCACGAGACATGGACCTGGGTGCAAAAATTTAGGCTGTAGACCTTTCCAGAGCGGAGATATTGAAACTCAAAATTTTGACAGAAAAAAAAATGACAGTGTTACCCCTTACATTTTTTTTTTCGGGGGGTGAAAAATAAAGTTTCTCCAATCTTCTCAAAACTCTGGATTCTGATAGAAGGCCACGAGAAATGGACCTGGGTGCAAAAATTGAGGCTGTAGACCCTTCCAGAGCTGAGATATTGAGACTCAAAATTTTGACCAGAAAAAAAATGACAGTGTTACCCCTTATATTTTTTTCGAGGGGTGAAAAATAAAGTTTCTCCAATCTTCTTAAAACTCTGGATTCTGATAGAGGGCCACGAGACATGGACCTGGGTGCAAAAATTTAGGCTGTAGACCCTTCCTGAGCTGAGATATTGAGACTCAAAATTTTGACCAGAAAAAAAAATGACAGTGTTACCCCTTACATTTTTTTTCGGGGGGTGAAAAATAAAGTTTCTCCAATCTTCTCAAAACTCTGGATTCTGATAGAGGGCCACGAGACATGGACCTGGGTGCAAAAATTTAGGCTGTAGACCCTTCCAGAGCTGAGATATTGAAACTCAAAATTTTGACCAGAAAAAAAAAAAATTACAGTGTTACCCCTTACATTTTTTTCGGGGGGTGAAAAATGAAGTTTCTCCAATCTTCTCAAAACTCCGAATTCTGATAGAGGGCCACGAGAAATGGACCTGGGTGCAAAAATTGAGGCTGTAGACCCTTCCAGAGCTGAGATATTGAGACTCAAAATTTTGACCAGAAAAAAAAATAACAGTGTTACCCCTTATATTTTTTTTCGAGGGGTGAAAAATAAAGTTTCTCCAATCTTCTTAAAACTCTGGATTCTGATAGAGGGCCACGAGACATGGACCTGGGTGCAAAAATTTAGGATGTAGACCCTTCCTGAGCTGAGATATTGAAACTCAAAATTTTGACCAGAAAAAAAAATGACAGTGTTACCCCTTACATTTTTTTTCGGGGGGGTGAAAAATAAAGTTTCTCCAATCTTCTCAAAACTCCGGATTCTGATAGAGGGCCACGAGACATGGACCTGGGTGCAAAATTTAGGCTGTAGACCCTTCCAGAGCTGAGATATTGAAACTCAAATTTTGACGAGAAAAAAAAATGACAGTGTTACCCCTTACATTTTTTTTCGGGGGGTGAAAATAAAGTTTCTCCAATCTCTCAAAACTCTGGATTCTGATAGAGGGCCACGAGAAATGGACCTGGGTGCAAAAATTTAGGCTGTAGACCCTTCCAGAGCTGAGATATTGAAACTCAAAATTTTGACCAGAAAAAAAATGACAGTGTTACCCATTACATTTTTTTTCGGGGGGTGAAAAATAAAGTTTCTCCAATCTTCTCAAAACTCTGGATTCTGATAGAGGGCCACGAGACATGGACCTGGGTGCAAAAATTGAGGCTGTAGACCCTTCCTGAGCTGAGATATTGAGACTCAAAATTTTGACCAGAAAAAAAAAATGACAGTGTTACCCCTTACATTTTTTTAGGGGGGTGAAAAATAAAGTTTCTCCGATCTTCTCAAAACTCTGGATTCTGATAGAGGGCCACGAGAAATGGACCTGGGTGCAAAAATTTAGGCTGTAGACCCTTCCAGAGCTGAGATATTGAAACTCAAAATTTTGACCAGAAAAAAAAATGACAGTGTTACCCCTTACATTTTTTTCGGGGGGTGAAAAATAAAGTTTCTCCAATCTTCTCAAAACTCTGGATTCTGATAGAGGGCCACGAGACATGGACCTGGGTGCAAAAATTTAGGCTGTAGACCCTTCCAGAGCTGAGATATTGAAACTCAAAATTTTGACCAGAAAAAAAAAAAAATTACAGTGTTACCCCTTACATTTTTTTTCGGGGGGTGAAAAATAAAGTTTCTCCAATCTTCTTAAAACTCTGGATTCTGATAGAGGGCCACGAGACATGGACCTGGGTGCAAAAATTTAGGCTGTAGACCTTTCCAGAGCGGAGATATTGAAACTCAAAATTTTGACCAGAAAAAAAAATGACAGTGTTACCCCTTACATTTTTTTTCGGGGGGTGAAAAATAAAGTTTCTCCAATCTTCTCAAAACTCTGGATTCTGATAGAGGGCCACGAGACATGGACCTGGGTGCAAAATTTAGGCTGTAGACCCTTCCAGAGCTGAGATATTGAGACTCAAAATTTTGACCAGAAAAAAAAAATGACAGTGTTACCCCTTACATTTTTTTTCGGGGGTCGAAAAATAAAGTTTCTCCAATCTTCTCAAAACTCTGGATTCTGATAGAGGGCCACGAGACATGGACCTGGGTGCAAAAATTTAGGCTGTAGACCCTTCCAGAGCTGAGATATTGAAACTCAAAATTTTGACCAGAATAAAAAAATTACAGTGTTACCCCTTATATTTTTTTTCGGGGGGTGAAAAATAAAGTTTCTCCAATCTTCTCAAAACTCCGGATTCTGATAGAGGGCCACGAGAAATGGACCTGGGTGCAAAAATTGAGGCTGTAGACCCTTCCAGAGCTGAGATATTGAGACTCAAAATTTTGACCAGAAAAAAAAAATGACACTGTTACCCCTTACATTTTTTTCGAGGGGTGAAAAATAAAGTTTCTCCAATCTTCTTAAAACTCTGGATTCTGATAGAGGGCCACGAGACATGGACCTGGGTGCAAAAATTTAGGCTCTAGAACCTTCCTGAGCTGAGATATTGAGACTCAAAATTTTGACCAGAAAAAAAAAATGACAGTGTTACCCCTTACATTTTTTTTCGGGGGGTGAAAAATAAAGTTTCTCCAATCTTCTCAAAACTCTGGATTCTGATAGAGGGCCACGAGACATGGACCTGGGTGCAAAAATTTAGACTGTAGACCTTTCAGAGCGGAGATATTGAAACTCAAAATTTTGACCAGAAAAAAAAATGACAGTGTTACCCCTTACATTTTTTTTTTCGGGGGGTGAAAAATAAAGTTTCTCCAATCTTCTCAAAACTCTGGATTCTGATAGAGGGCCACGAGACATGGACCTGGGTGCAAAAATTTAGGCTGTAGACCCTTCCAGAGCTGAGATATTGAGACTCAAAATTTTGACCAGAAAAAAAAAAAAATGACAGTGTTACCCCTTACATTTTTTTTTCGGGGGGTGAAAAATAAAGTTTCTCCAATCTTCTCAAAACTCTGGATTCTGATAGAGGGCCACGAGACATGGACCTGGGTGCAAAAATTTAGGCTGTAGACCCTTCCAGAGCTGAGAGATTGAGACTCAAAATTTTGACCAGAAAAAAAAATGACAGTGTTACCCCTTATATTTTTTTTCGAGGGGTGAAAAATAAAGTTTCTCCAATCTTCTTAAAACTCTGGATTCTGATAGAGGGCCACGAGACATGGACCTGGTGCAAAATTTAGGCTGTAGACCCTTCCAGAGCTGAGATATTGAAACTCAAAATTTTGACCAGAAAAAAAAAAAATACAGTGTTACCCCTTACATTTTTTTTTCGGGGGTTGAAAAATAAGTTTCTCCAATCTTCTCAAAACTCCGGATTCTGATAGAAGGCCACGAGAAATGGACCTGGGTGCAAAAATTTAGGCTGTAGACCCTTCCTGAGCTGAGATATTGAGACTCAAAATTTTGACCAGAAAAAAAAATGACAGTGTTACCCCTTACATTTTTTTTCGGGGGGTGAAAAATAAAGTTTCTCCAATCTTCTCAAAACTCTGGATTCTGATAGAGGGCCACGAGACATGGAGCTGGGTGCAAAAATTTAGGCTGTAGACCTTTCCAGAGCGGAGATATTGAAACTCAAAATTTTGACCAGAAAAAAAAATGACAGTGTTACCCCTTACATATTTTTTTCGGGGGGTGAAAAATAAAGTTTCTCCAATCTTCTCAAAACTCTGGATTCTGATAGAGGGCCACGAGACATGGACCTGGGTGCAAAATTTAGGCTGTAGACCCTTCCAGAGCTGAGATATTGAGACTCAAAATTTTGACCAGAAAAAAAAATGACAGTGTTACCCCTTATATTTTTTTCGAGGGTGTGAAAAATAAAGTTTCTCCAATCTTCTTAAAACTCTGGATTCTGATAGAGGGCCACGAGACATGGACCTGGGTGCAAAAATTTAGGCTGTAGACCCTTCCTGAGCTGAGATATTGAGACTCAAAATTTTGACCAGAAAAAAAAAAAATGACAGTGTTACCCCTTACATTTTTTTTTCGGGGGGTGAAAAATAAAGTTTCTCCAATCTTCTCAAAACTCTGGATTCTGATAGAGGGCCACGAGACATGGACCTGGGTGCAAAAATTTAGGCTGTAGACCCTTCCAGAGCTGAGATATTGAGACTCAAAATTTTGACCAGAAAAAAAAATGACAGTGTTACCCCTTACATTTTTTTTTCGGGGGGTGAAAATAAGTTTCTCCAATCTTCTCAAAACTCTGGATTCTGATAGAGGGCCACGAGACATGGACCTGGGTGCAAAAATTTAGGCTGTAGACCGTTCCAGAGCTGAGATATTGAAACTCAAAATTTTGACCAGAAAAAAAAAATTACAGTGTTACCCCTACATTTTTTTCGGGGGGTGAAAAATGAAGTTTCTCCAATCTTCTCAAACTCCGAATTCTGATAGAGGGCCACGAGAAATGGACCTGGGTGCAAAAATGAGGCTGTAGACCCTTCCAGAGCTGAGATATTGAGACTCAAAATTTTGACCAGAAAAAAAAAATAACAGTGTTACCCCTTATATTTTTTTTCGAGGGGTAAAAATAAAGTTTCTCCAATCTTCTTAAAACTCTGGATTCTGATAGAGGGCCACGAGACATGGACCTGGGTGCAAAAATTTAGGATGTAGACCCTTCCTGAGCTGAGATATTGAAACTCAAAATTTTGACCAGAAAAAAAAATGACAGTGTTACCCCTTACATTTTTTTTCGGGGGGTGAAAAATAAAGTTTCTCCAATCTTCTCAAAACTCCGGATTCTGATAGAGGGCCACGAGACATGGACCTGGGTGCAAAAATTTAGGCTGTAGACCCTTCCAGAGCTGAGATATTGAAACTCAAATTTTGACCAGAAAAAAAAAATTACAGTGTTACCCCTTACATTTTTTTTCGGGGGGTGAAAATAAAGTTTCTCCAATCTTCTCAAAACTCTGGATTCTGATAGAGGGCCACGAGACATGGACCTGGGTGCAAAAATTTAGGCTGTAGACCCTTCCAGAGCTGAGATATTGAAACTCAAAATTTTGACCAGAAAAAAAAGAAATTACAGTGTTACCCCTTACATTTTTTTTCGGGGGGTGAAAAATAAAGTTTCTCCAATCTTCTTAAAACTCTGGATTCTGATAGAGGGCCACGAGACATGGACCTGGGTGCAAAAATTTAGGCTGTAGACCCTTCCTGAGCTGAGATATTGAGACTCAAAATTTTGACCAGAAAAAAAAAAATGACAGTGTTACCCCTTACATTTTTTTCGGGGGGTGAAAAATAAAGTTTCTCCAATCTTCTCAAAACTCTGGATTCTGATAGAGGGCCACGAGACATGGACCTGGGTGCAAAAATTTAGGCTGTAGACCTTTCCAGAGCGGAGATATTGAAACTCAAATTTTGACCAGAAAAAAAAAATGACAGTGTTACCCCTTACATTTTTTTTTCGGGGGGTGAAAAATAAAGTTTCTCCAATCTTCTCAAAACTCTGGATTCTGATAGAGGGCCACGAGACATGGACCTGGGTGCAAAAATTTAGGCTGTAGACCCTTCCAGAGCTGAGATATTGAGACTCAAAATTTTGACCAGAAAAAAAAAAAATGACAGTGTTACCCCTTACATTTTTTTTTCGGGGGTCGAAAAATAAAGTTTCTCCAATCTTCTCAAAACTCTGGATTCTGATAGAGGGCCACGAGACATGGACCTGGGTGCAAAAATTTAGGCTGTAGACCCTTCCAGAGCTGAGATATTGAAACTCAAAATTTTGACCAGAATAAAAAAATTACAGTGTTACCCCTTATATTTTTTTCGGGGGGTGAAAAATAAAGTTTCTCCAATCTTCTCAAAACTCCGGATTCTGATAGAGGGCCACGAGAAATGGACCTGGGTGCAAAAATTGAGGCTGTAGACCCTTCCAGAGCTGAGATATTGAGACTCAAAATTTTGACCAGAAAAAAAATGACAGTGTTACCCCTTATATTTTTTTTCGAGGGGTGAAAAATAAAGTTTTTCCAATCTTCTTAAAACTCTGGATTCTGATAGAGGGCCACGAGACATGGACCTGGGTGCAAAAATTTAGGCTGTAGACCTTTCAGAGCGGAGATATTGAAACTCAAAATTTTGACCAGAAAAAAAAATGACAGTGTTACCCCTTACATTTTTTTTTTGGGGGGGTGAAAAATAAAGTTTCTCCAATCTTCTCAAAACTCCGGATTCTGATAGAAGGCCACGAGAAATGGACCTGGGTGCAAAAATTGAGGCTGTAGACCCTTCCAGAGCTGAGATATTGAGACTCAAAATTTTGACCAGAAAAAAAAATGACAGTGTTACCCCTTATATTTTTTTCGAGGGTGTGAAAAATAAAGTTTCTCCAATCTTCTTAAAACTCTGGATTCTGATAGAGGGCCACGAGACATGGACCTGGGTGCAAAAATTTAGGCTGTAGACCCTTCCTGAGCTGAGATATTGAGACTCAAAATTTTGACCAGAAAAAAAAATGACAGTGTTACCCCTTACATTTTTTTTCGGGGGGTGAAAAAATAAAGTTTCTCCAATCTTCTCAAAACTCTGGATTCTGATAGAGGGCCACGAGACATGGACCTGGGTGCAAAAATTTAGGCTGTAGACCCTTCCAGAGCTGAGATATTGAAACTCAAAATTTTGACCAGAAAAAAAAAAAATTACAGTGTTACCCCTTACATTTTTTTCGGGGGGTGAAAATGAAGTTTCTCCAATCTTCTCAAAACTCCGAATTCTGATAGAGGGCCACGAGAAATGGACCTGGGTGCAAAAATTGAGGCTGTAGACCCTTCCAGAGCTGAGATATTGAGACTCAAAATTTTGACCAGAAAAAAAAATAACAGTGTTACCCCTTATATTTTTTTTCGAGGGGTGAAAAATAAAGTTTCTCCAATCTTCTTAAAACTCTGGATTCTGATAGAGGGCCACGAGACATGGACCTGGGTGCAAAAATTTAGGATGTAGACCCTTCCTGAGCTGAGATATTGAAACTCAAAATTTTGACCAGAAAAAAAAATGACAGTGTTACCCCTTACATTTTTTTTCGGGGGGTGAAAAATAAAGTTTCTCCAATCTTCTCAAACTCCGGATTCTGATAGAGGGCCACGAGACATGGACCTGGGTGCAAAAATTTAGGCTGTAGACCCTTCCAGAGCTGAGATATTGAAACTCAAAATTTTGACGAGAAAAAAAATGACAGTGTTACCCCTTACATTTTTTTTCGGGGGGTGAAAAATAAAGTTTCTCCAATCTTCTCAAACTCTGGATTCTGATAGAGGGCCACGAGAAATGGACCTGGGTGCAAAAATTTAGGCTGTAGACCCTTCCAGAGCTGAGATATTGAAACTCAAAATTTTGACCAGAAAAAAAATGACAGTGTTACCCATTACATTTTTTTTCGGGGGGTGAAAAATAAAGTTTCTCCAATCTTCTCAAAACTCTGGATTCTGATAGAGGGCCACGAGACATGGACCTGGGTGCAAAAATTGAGGCTGTAGACCCTTCCTGAGCTGAGATATTGAGACTCAAAATTTTGACCAGAAAAAAAAATGACAGTGTTACCCCTTACATTTTTTTTAGGGGGGTGAAAAATAAAGTTTCTCCGATCTTCTCAAAACTCTGGATTCTGATAGAGGGCCACGAGAAATGGACCTGGGTGCAAAAATTTAGGCTGTAGACCCTTCCAGAGCTGAGATATTGAAACTCAAAATTTTGACCAGAAAAAAAATGACAGTGTTACCCCTTACATTTTTTTTCGGGGGGTGAAAAATAAAGTTTCTCCAATTCTTCTCAAAACTCTGGATTCTGATAGAGGGCCACGAGACATGGACCTGGGTGCAAAAATTTAGGCTGTAGACCCTTCAGAGCTGAGATATTGAAACTCAAAATTTTGACCAGAAAAAAAAAAATTACAGTGTTACCCCTTACATTTTTTTTCGGGGGGTGAAAAATAAAGTTTCTCCAATCTTCTTAAAACTCTGGATTCTGATAGAGGGCCACGAGACATGGACCTGGGTGCAAAAATTTAGGCTGTAGACCTTTCCAGAGCGGAGATATTGAAACTCAAAATTTTGACCAGAAAAAAAAATGACAGTGTTACCCTTACATTTTTTTTTCGGGGGGTGAAAAATAAAGTTTCTCCAATCTTCTCAAAACTCTGGATTCTGATAGAGGGCCACGAGACATGGACCTGGGTGCAAAAATTTAGGCTGTAGACCCTTCCAGAGCTGAGATATTGAGACTCAAAATTTTGACCAGAAAAAAAAAAATGACAGTGTTACCCCTTACATTTTTTTTCGGGGGTCGAAAAAATAAAGTTTCTCCAATCTTCTCAAACTCTGGATTCTGATAGAGGGCCACGAGACATGGACCTGGGTGCAAAAATTTAGGCTGTAGACCCTTCCAGAGCTGAGATATTGAAACTCAAAATTTTGACCAGAATAAAAAAATTACAGTGTTACCCCTTATATTTTTTTTCGGGGGGTGAAAAATAAAGTTTCTCCAATCTTCTCAAAACTCGGATTCTGATAGAGGGCCACGAGAAATGGACCTGGGTGCAAAAATTGAGGCTGTAGACCCTTCCAGAGCTGAGATATTGAGACTCAAAATTTTGACCAGAAAAAAAAAATGACACTGTTACCCCTTACATTTTTTTCGAGGGGTGAAAAATAAAGTTTCTCCAATCTTCTTAAAACTCTGGATTCTGATAGAGGGCCACGAGACATGGACCTGGGTGCAAAAATTTAGGCTCTAGAACCTTCCTGAGCTGAGATATTGAGACTCAAAATTTTGACCAGAAAAAAAAAATGACAGTGTTACCCCTTACATTTTTTTTCGGGGGTGAAAATAAAGTTTCTCCAATCTTCTCAAAACTCTGGATTCTGATAGAGGGCCACGAGACATGGACCTGGGTGCAAAATTTAGACTGTAGACCTTTCCAGAGCGGAGATATTGAAACTCAAAATTTGACCAGAAAAAAAAATGACAGTGTTACCCCTTACATTTTTTTTTTCGGGGGGTGAAAAATAAAGTTTCTCCAATCTTCTCAAAACTCTGGATTCTGATAGAGGGCCACGAGACATGGACCTGGGTGCAAAAATTTAGGCTGTAGACCCTTCCAGAGCTGAGATATTGAGACTCAAAATTTTGACCAGAAAAAAAAAAATGACAGTGTTACCCCTTACATTTTTTTTTCGGGGGGTGAAAAATAAAGTTTCTCCAATCTTCTCAAAACTCTGGATTCTGATAGAGGGCCACGAGACATGGACCTGGGTGCAAAAATTTAGGCTGTAGACCCTTCCAGAGCTGAGAGATTGAGACTCAAAATTTTGACCAGAAAAAAAAATGACAGTGTTACCCCTTATATTTTTTTTCGAGGGGTGAAAAATAAAGTTTCTCCAATCTTCTCAAAACTCCGGATTCTGATAGAGGGCCACGAGACATGGACCTGGGTGCAAAAAATTAGGCTGTAGACCCTTCCAGAGCTGAGATATTGAGACTCAAAATTTTGACCAGAAAAAAAAATGACAGTGTTACCCCTTACATTTTTTTTCGGGGGATGAAAAATAAAGTTTCTCCAATCTTCTCAAAACTCTGGATTCTGATAGAGGGCCACGAGACATGGACCTGGGTGCAAAAATTGAGGCTGTAGACCCTTCCTGAGCTGAGATATTGAGACTCAAAATTTTGACCAGAAAAAAAAAATGACAGTGTTACCCCTTACATTTTTTTTCGGGGGATGAAAAATAAAGTTTCTCCGATCTTCTCAAACTCTGGATTCTGATAGAGGGCCACGAGAAATGGACCTGGGTGCAAAAATTTAGGCTGTAGACCCTTCCAGAGCTGAGATATTGAAACTCAAAATTTTGACCAGAAAAAAAAAATGACAGTGTTACCCCTTACATTTTTTTCGAGGGGTGAAAAATAAAGTTTCTCCAATCTTCTCAAACTCTGGATTCTGATAGAGGGCCACGAGAAATGGACCTGGGTGCAAAAATTTAGGCTGTAGACCCTTCCAGAGCTGAGATATTGAAACTCAAAATTTCGACCAGAAAAAAAAAATGACAGTGTTACCCCTTACATTTTTTTTGGGGGGGTGAAAAATAAAGTTTCTCCAATTTTCTCAAAACTCTGGATTCTGATAGAGGGCCACGAGACATGGACCTGGGTGCAAAAATTGAGGCTGTAGACCCTTCCTGAGCTGAGATATTGAGACTCAAATTTTGACCAGAAAAAAAAAATGACAGTGTTACCCCTTACATTTTTTTCCGGGGGATGAAAAATAAAGTTTCTCCAATCTTCTCAAAACTCCGGAATCTGATAAAGGGCCACGAGACATGGACCTGGGTGCAAAAATTTAGGCTGTAGACCTTCCAGAGCTGAGATATTGAGACTCAAAATTTTGACCAGAAAAAAAAATGACAGTGTTACCCCTTATATTTTTTTTCGAGGGGTGAAAAATA
The DNA here is from genome assembly GCA_038021265.1 of Cyprinella venusta. Classification (NCBI taxonomy): domain Eukaryota; kingdom Metazoa; phylum Chordata; class Actinopteri; order Cypriniformes; family Leuciscidae; genus Cyprinella; species Cyprinella venusta. The sequence continues at coordinate 25,202,211 of CM075863.1, forward strand.
AAGTTTCTCCAATCTTCTTAAAACTCTGGATTCTGATAGAGGGCCACGAGACATGGACCTGGGTGCAAAATTTAGGCTGTAGACCCTTCCTGAGCTGAGATATTGAGACTCAAAATTTTGACCAGAAAAAAAAAATGACAGTGTTACCCCTTACATTTTTTTTTGGGGGGTGAAAATAAAGTTTCTCCAATCTTCTCAAAACTCTGGATTCTGATAGAGGGCCACGAGACATGGACCTGGGTGCAAAAATTTAGGCTGTAGACCTTTCCAGAGCGGAGATATTGAAACTCAAAATTTTGACCAGAAAAAAAAATGACAGTGTTACCCCTTACATTTTTTTTTCGGGGGGTGAAAAATAAAGTTTCTCCAATCTTCTCAAAACTCTGGATTCTGATAGAGGGCCACGAGACATGGACCTGGTGCAAAAATTTAGGCAGTAGACCCTTCCAGAGCTGAGATATTGAGACTCAAAATTTTGACCAGAAAAAAAAAATGACAGTGTTACCCCTTACATTTTTTTTCGGGGGTCGAAAATAAAGTTTCTCAATCTTCTCAAAACTCTGGATTCTGATAGAGGGCCACGAGACATGGACCTGGGTGCAAAAATTTAGGCTGTAGACCCTTCCAGAGCTGAGATATTGAAACTCAAAATTTTGACCAGAATAAAAAATTACAGTGTTACCCCTTATATTTTTTTTCGGGGGGTGAAAAATAAAGTTTCTCCAATCTTCTCAAAACTCTGGATTCTGATAGAGGGCCACGAGAAATGGACCTGGGTGCAAAAATTGAGGCTGTAGACCCTTCCAGAGCTGAGATATTGAGACTCAAAATTTTGACCAGAAAAAAAAATGACAGTGTTACCCCTTATATTTTTTTCGAGGGGTGAAAAATAAAGTTTCTCCAATCTTCTTAAAACTCTGGATTCTGATAGAGGGCCACGAGACATGGACCTGGGTGCAAAAATTTAGGCTGTAGACCTTTCCAGAGCGGAGATATTGAAACTCAAAATTTTGACCAGAAAAAAAATGACAGTGTTACCCCTTACATTTTTTTTTCGGGGGGTGAAAAATAAAGTTTCTCCAATCTTCTCAAAACTCTGGATTCTGATAGAGGGCCACGAGACATGGACCTGGGTGCAAAAATTTAGGCTGTAGACCCTTCCAGAGCTGAGATATGAGACTCAAAATTTTGACCAGAAAAAAAAATGACACTGTTACCCCTTACATTTTTTTTCGGGGGTGAAAAATAAAGTTTCTCCAATCTTCTCAAAACTCTGGATTCTGATAGAGGGCCACGAGACATGGACCTGGGTGCAAAAACTTAGGCTGTAGACCCTTCCAGAGCTGAGATATTGAAACTCAAAATTTTGACCAGAAAAAAAAAATTACAGTGTTACCCCTTACATTTTTTTCGGGGGTGTGAAAAATAAAGTTTCTCCAATCTTCTCAAAACTCCGGATTCTGATAGAAGGCCACGAGAAATGGACCTGGGTGCAAAAATTGAGGCTGTAGACCCTTCCAGAGCTGAGATATTGAGACTCAAAATTTTGACCAGAAAAAAAATGACAGTGTTACCCCTTATATTTTTTTCGAGGGAGTGTGAAAAATAAAGTTTCTCCAATCTTCTTAAAACTCTGGATTCTGATAGAGGGCCACGAGACATGGACTGGGTGCAAAAATTTAGGCTCTAGACCCTTCCTGAGCTGAGATATTGAGACTCAAAATTTTGACCAGAAAAAAAAAAATGACAGTGTTACCCCCTTACATTTTTTTTTCGGGGGTCGAAAAATAAAGTTTCTCCAATCTTCTCAAAACTCTGGATTCTGATAGAGGGCCACGAGACATGGACCTGGGTGCAAAAATTTAGGCTGTAGACCCTTCCAGAGCTGAGATATTGAAACTCAAAATTTTGACCAGAATAAAAACATTACAGTGTTACCCCTTACATTTTTTTTTCGGGGGGTGAAAATAAAGTTTCTCCAATCTTCTCAAAACTCCGATTCTGATAGAGGGCCACGAGAAATGGACCTGGGTGCAAAAATTGAGGCTGTAGACCCTTCCAGAGCTGAGATATTGAGACTCAAAATTTTGACCAGAAAAAAAAATGACAGTGTTACCCCTTATATTTTTTTTCGAGGGGTGAAAAATAAAGTTTCTCCAATCTTCTTAAAACTCTGGATTCTGATAGAGGGCCACGAGACATGGACCTGGGTGCAAAAATTTAGGCTGTAGACCTTTCCAGAGCGGAGATATTGAAACTCAAATTTTGACCAGAAAAAAAATGACAGTGTTACCCCTTACATTTTTTTTTCGGGGGGTGAAAAATAAAGTTTCTCCAATCGTCTCAAAACTCTGGATTCTGATAGAGGGCCACGAGACATGGACCTGGGTGCAAAAATTTAGGCTGTAGACCCTTCCAGAGCTGAGATATTGAGACTCAAAATTTTGACCAGAAAAAAAAATGACACTGTTACCCCTTACATTTTTTTTTTCGGGGGGTGAAAAATAAAGTTTCTCCAATCTTCTCAAAACTCTGGATTCTGATAGAGGGCCACGAGACATGGACCTGGGTGCAAAAATTTAGGCTGTAGACCCTTCCAGAGCTGAGATATTGAAACTCAAAATTTTGACCAGAAAAAAAAAATTACAGTGTTACCCCTTACATTTTTTTTCGGGGGGTGAAAAATAAAGTTTCTCCAATCTTCTCAAAACTCCGGATTCTGATAGAAGGCCACGAGAAATGGACCTGGGTGCAAAAATTGAGGCTGTAGACCCTTCCAGAGCTGAGATATTGAGACTCAAAATTTTGACCAGAAAAAAAATGACAGTGTTACCCCTTATATTTTTTTTGAGGGGTGAAAAATAAAGATTCTCCAATCTTCTTAAAACTCTGGATTCTGATAGAGGGCCACGAGACATGGACCTGGGTGCAAAAATTTAGGCTCTAGACCCTTCCTGAGCTGAGATATTGAGACTCAAAATTTTGACCAGAAAAAAAAAATGACAGTGTTACCCCTTACATTTTTTTTCGGGGGGGTGAAAAATAAAGTTTCTCCAATCTTCTCAAAACTCTGGATTCTGATAGAGGGCCACGAGACATGGACCTGGGTGCAAAAATTTAGGCTGTAGACCTTTCCAGAGCGGAGATATTGAAACTCAAAATTTTGACCAGAAAAAAAATGACAGTGTTACCCCTTACATTTTTTTTTTCGGGGGGTGAAAAATAAAGTTTCTCCAATCTTCTCAAAACTCTGGATTCTGATAGAGGGCCACGAGACATGGACCTGGGTGCAAAAATTTAGGCTGTAGACCCTTCCAGAGTTGAGATATTGAGACTCAAAATTTTGACA